>BSBK01001456.1:375000-1675000 GCA_027943335.1 Chamaecyparis obtusa | reverse complement strand
TCTAAATTCTGAGAAGAGGTATGAGCGGAGGCCAAAGAAGGGATATTTGTGAAGGTTTTATAGAGCTTCTCCTTAAATTATTGAGCTTCTCTTTGTTTTGATAATAGTTTAACATTCTCTACTTAACAGGGCAAACCACATGAAGGTGGAAGCTCATCTGGCCCCTCCTAGGAGCCTCTTATGACCCTTTATGATATTTTAAGACCTCTAAGATGTATTCTTATGGATTGTAAAGGGTCATAAAGGGTCATAAGGGGTTATGGGACACAGTAGATGAGAAACATAAATGTAGGCATCATGGTCACAATTTTTTGGAAACACAACATAAATGAGTGGTATACCAAGATGATGCAACACAACTACTACTCCTCTGGTTCCAAGTTGACACTGCAGGATCCAAAAACCATAGATAAGGAATAAATTTAGAGAGTGGAGGAGGGCCGTAATGACCAAAATAATATAGACTTCATTAAGAAAATGCCAAAAAAATCAAATCTCTTACCAAGGCTGCAATGAAATGGTTGAAATTGAATGCCTATTCCTCTTGATGCTTGCTTGGGTTTGAGAATAGTAATGTGGAAGAGAAGGAGATGCCATAACTTACAGGCTAGATGCATATAGGGGGTATCGACATACAACTTCCCTCCTTAGACCACCTCCTTCAGAACTCCTTTGCTCGCAGACTATGCCAAAATGAAATAAAATGAAATGTGTTGGTAGGCGGGATATATGTATAAAATTTGACTTTTTTTTTTAACTTCTATTCTCATGTTGGTCGGAATTATGACCACTCTTTAGGGTCATAATTTTGACCAACACGAGAATAGAAGTTAAAAAAAAATCAAATTTTTCTCCTATAAACTAACCATGGAAAATCATTTTATAACTTGGTCGGAAATGTTGGTCTAAAAAGTGGGTCAAATGTACTAGTGACAGTTATAACCAAAGGTGCATACTATGAGGGTGAGTATACCAGCCACATAGGGGTCTAGAGTTAATCTAGCTCCCCTTGTGACCATGAAGGTCATTTAACCATAAATATGAGGTGTGTCCATTGCGGATGCATCCTCATTAAATATTTCACCAACATTATTTGTCTTTTCTTCCTTCCAAATCATGCTCGCATCTTCTTTAGCTTTCACAAACTTGACTTCTCCTGATTCATCCAGAATTGATCCTTGTGACTTATTAGGGCTTTCTTGTCTTTGCACTTTTGATCTAAAAAACTTTGAGATGTGTCTAGCCTTGTTACAAGAGTGACAAATAACTAGAGGCCTTATATTCCTCGGCACATTGATGTGCGTTATCATTCTGCACTGTCTAGCTATATGACCATTATAATTACATATCTAACATGTAATGTTCTGAGGACTTCTTACATTCTGTTGTGGATGAATTCTCTGATTTTGTTGATTCTGATTTCTTTTATTTGATCTACAATTCATAGCTCTATGACCAAACTTATTTCATGAATAACAATAACCATTGAAAGGTCTTACCTCTTTACAATCTCTTGCTATATGTCCATGCTTGTTACAGGCATAACAAGTTTTGTTTATAGGCTTGTGCTCATCTTTATATGCTTCTCTTTAGCTTTAGTATGATCATCACTCTTCTTGGCTTCTATAGGTTCTTCAAGAGATTTCATTCTATCTCACATAGCATCAATTTGAACTTGGGCTTCATTGTATCCAATACCAGTGGTATCTCCTTTTAGCTTCTAATCATACAACTATGACTCTATTAGATCCTTTCTTGTCTACAACTTGTCAATATGATTCTTTGCTTCAGTCAATTCAAATTCCATCTTCTTCTTGATGTTTTCTAACTCCAAGATTTTCATGTTTGCTTGCCTCAGTTCTTCATCTAACTACTTGTTTTTGTTGACTTGTTCTTCATAGGCTTCTTGATTGTTACATAGCTTTTCATCTAACTCTTCAATCTGATCCTTTAGAGATGTGTTTTATTCATTCAAATTTTTTATCATTATCTCTAAGTCACTTGTAGAACAATATTTCAAATCCTTTTTCAATTTCTTGATGAATGCTTGAGAACCACTAACTTTTAGTTTCAGTTCTTCAATTTCTTTATCAGATCTGTCAAGGTCTTCAAGAGCTACTTCGAGATTCTTCTTCATATGTTTCACTTCTTCTGAACCCATGATCTCCTCAAGTGGTTAAAATTTTCTTCAAAGGACCAAATCTCTAATACCAATTATTAGGAATGGGAACACTGAGAGAGGGGGGGTGAATCAGTGTTCTATATATATTATTACTTTTTTTGATCTCTTGAATCTTAACTTAATTACTTAAGTACTAAAATGAATATCAATGCAAGTAGATAAACAACCTCAACACATAACACCAAATATGATTACAGGGAAAACCAAATAGGTAAAAACCCTGGTGGGAATTGACACCCACTAAGAACTGCACTAGTGTATTATGATCCCTGTTAGAAGATCTTACAACCCTGTTAGGAGTTTATCTTTACAATGTAATAAGTACAATGACCTGATCAAGGGTCGCACCCTGTTAGAAGTCTTTTACAATAACCCTGTTAGGGGTGGTGGCTCACTGCTAGAGCTCACTACTCAATGAGAAGGCTACAACCTCCTGGATATCAAATACACACTATATCTGCCAATGGTGAACTGGTGCATTGACATTGCTTGTCTGATCAGTTCCTTTTGTGCATTGATGCTTTAACCTCTTGTAAAGCTCTACAACATTCTAACTACTCTTCGCATACTTCTTCTCTACTAATTTCAACTCTATATCTCATACCATACATAAATACAAAGGTGCATGTCTTATTTATATGCACAAACAAACCTATTCACTAGGTTGGCCTTCAACCTATTACATACAACACTTCCAAATGAATTGGCTCAAGCATGTTTACATACAATGATATTAATATGCCTATAACTTAAATACAATAGGTGCATAGCCTTTACAAAATAATATTATACACGCTAACCAAAATACAAAAAGTCAACTTCATGCTCTGTTCTATTCTTCCGCTCACTGTTTGTGTCACTTCAGTTGGCTTTAACTTCTTCATACTAACTCATATGATCATGCAATCTTAGACCTAGCATGATTGCATAATCAGAAGCTTATCTTCAAGTTAACATGTCATAACTAGGTCATACACACGTGCATTGATGCTTTTTTCATCTGGTGCTTTGATGACTATCCAGTCTTCCATACTTAACCAAAATCTGATCTTATGAGTAAGTCTGCTGACTTCAAAACTTCATAATAATTTGTTTCCATAATGAAAACACTTAATTATAGTCATATAAAATAGTATAGTAAACTTTCCAATAATAACATAGTGGATTATGAATCCATAGTGAATGGATTGAAACTAGAAATTGAATGGAAGATCATTGAGTTACATATCTATGGAGACTTGCAGCTTATTATTAATCAGGTCAATAATGATTACCAAACAAAGGATGATAAGTTAATTCCCTATAAGAGAATGGTGGATGACCTAAAGAAGTATTTTATCTTCATCACATTTGAACAGATTCCAAGATCAGAGAATAGAGCTGCAGATGTGATGGATACCGTAGCATCCATGTTACAACTGGAAGAACATCATTTTTTCTATGACTTCCTGGTGGAAGAAATTACTTTTCCAGCCTATGACTCACCTAATTCCCAAATCATGTGTCATTAAAACCCAAGTCATACCCAGATATTCTTATAGCTATTCCTATCTGAAAGACCAAACCTTCCTTGGAAATTATTTGAGAAATGAAAAAAGATGCCTCATAAGAGAAGCATCACGTTATTTAATCATTGCTAATGACTTGTATAGATGTTCTCTAGATGGTACACTATTTAGATGTTTAGAAAATGAAGATTCAAGTTGTGCATTAAAGAAGGTACATGAAGGTGTGTGTGGGTCTTACTCAAATGGATTTTTATTAGCTAGGAAACTTTTAAGAGTGGGATACTACTGGCCTACAATGGAGAAAGATGCAATCCAATATGACAAAACATGCAAGAAATGCCAAGTTCATGGAAACCTAATACATGCTCTAGCTAGGGAGTTAATTCATTTCATTACATATTGGCCATTTAAACAATGGGCTTTAGATTTAGTTGGACAGATTTACCCAAACTCATCCATCATTCATCTCAAAACTATGTGGGTGTTGTAGTGTTAAGATACATATTTGTTTAGCTTTCAAACACTTGTAGAAAACATTATCAATCATAGAAATTTATTTAATCATTGTTTTTATTTAAAATAATAAATATCTCACTTGTTTAGTGTTTAAAGACACTCTAATCTTCATGACGTAGTGTTTAGGGACACTTTTTAGATCCAAGTATTAAGAAATATTGTTTTTTGGTGGCATTAAGAAATATGTTTGTTTGTGTAGTTTAGTGTCAATTGTGGACTAGGGATAAGTGACACCCTAGAACGGAGTCCTAATAGTGACTAGGTGACTTTGTGACTTGTATGGCTTATGACCATCGCCCCCAAGGGAAAATGATTTTCCAAGGACTTTGATATAGACAGATTCCATTCTTAGGAAGATAGGATTTTCTGATATTACGGCTCAAGATTTTGATTGTCACAAAGGCGACTAGAAGATATATACAAACTAAACTTTACATTGGCCAAGTGTTCAAGCATTGTATTGATAGATAAAGTATTGATTACAAGTAGTGCCTGTTTACCAAGTTTTCACCACTTGGACAAACTTTTCTATTTTTTCTATCATGGTGCTTGTAAACCATGTTTTCACCAAGACACTTTTTCTCTTTTTCAAATTTTGGGTACTTTTTTTTTTCTTTGACTCATCAAGGTGCCTATTTACTAGGTTTTCACCAAGATAGTCATTTTTTAGGACTTTTTCCATTGTTTTTAAATTTTTTTCAGGATCAATATTTGTTTTTTTAATTTTTCTTCAGGAACTTACCATGTTTTCACCACTTGGACAAAATTTTCTTTTTTTTCTATCATGGTGCCTATAACCTAGGTTTTCACCAAGACACTTTATCTCTTTCTCAAATTTTTTGTACTTTGTTTTTCTTTGACTCATCAAGGCACCTGTTTACCAAGTTTCACCAAGATAGTCATTTTTTAAGGAATTTTTCCATTATTTTTTATTTTTTTCAAGATCAATATTTTTTGTTTTTGTTTTTCTTCGGGAACTCTTTCTTCTTTTTTTTGTACTTCTTTTAGGAACTCTTTTTTTCTTTTTTGTACTTATTTTAGGAACTCTTTCTACTTTTTTCAAGAACACTTTTCATTGTATAGGTGTTACCTCAAGAATGTCAGGCGTAAAACCTTTTCAAGTGGAGAGTGTTGATTGGATCCAATAGGATATCTCCTTTAGGTGTAGCTAATTGAAAGGATCTTGATCCAAATGAAATTGTGATAAAAAAGGGACCTAGCCAGTTGGGTTCAAACATTCCCTTTTTCTCTTGATGTTGTTGGTTCTTCGAATTTTCTAGTAGGACTAGGTATCCTACCTAAAATGTTCTTGGTTTTACCTTCTTGTTGTAACCTCTTGACATCCTCTTTTGATAAAATTTAAGATGATCAAATGTTTGTTTTCTGCACTCATCTAACAATTCTAGTTCTTGTAATCTAGAGATTATGTAGTCTTCATCGGTGACTAGATTATTCAATGATACCCTCAATGATGGAATCTCTACTTCAATTGGTAGTACTGCTTTAGACCCATCTACTAGGGAAAAAAGAGTTACACCAGTTGGTGTTCTAATTCTAGTTGGATGCACCCATAATGCTGGATTTATCTGCAAATACCAGTATCTTCCTCATTTTCTCACTGCTCTATGCAATATTTTCAATATTTTTTTATTTGATGCATCATCATGTCCATTACCTTGAGGGTAATAGATCAAGGAATGGTCCTGAGTGATTTTGAATTGAAGACACGGGTCATCCATGCCTTTGTTTTTGAATTGACCCCCATTGTTAGTCACAATTGATGAGGGTATCCCATACCTACAAATGATGTAGTTTAGGATGAACATTGATATTTTCATTCCTCTAGCATTGGTGAGTGGCATAACTTCCATCCATTTAGTAAAGTACTATGTTGTTGTAATGTTGTACTTGTGTCCATTAGTTGAGTTTGGGTAAATTTGTCCAACTAAATCAAAAGCCCATTGTTGAAATAGCCAATGTGTAATGAAAGGAATTAACTCCCTAGATGGAGCATGTATTAGGTTACCATGAACTTGGCATTTCTTTCATGTTTTGGCATATTGGATTGCATCTTTCTCCATTGTAGGCTAGTAGTTTCCCACTCTTAAAAGTTTCTTAGTTAATGAAAAGTCATTTGAGTGAGACCCACACACACCTTCATGTACTTCCTTGAATGCATGAATTCACTCTACTTTTTCTAAACATCTAAGTAGTGTACCATCTATAGCACGTCTATAAAAGTCATTAGAAATGATTAAATAAAGTGTTGTTGCTCTTATATGGAATCTTTTTTCATTTCTCGAATAATTTTCACAGAAAGTTTGGTCTTTCAAATAGGAATAGATATGAGCATATATGGATAGGACTTGGGTTTCAATGGCTCATATGATTTGGGAATTAGGTTAGTCATAGACTAGAAAAGGAAGTTCTTCCACCAGGAAGTCATAATGAAATTGATGTTCTTCCAATTGTAACATGGATTCTAAGGTAGCCATTGCATCTGTAGCTCTATTCTCTGATCTTGGAATCTATTCAAATGTGATGAAGATGATGTAGGAGCATCTCGGGTCCTTGGCAATCCTATGTAACCAAAAAGAATTTGGATTTTTGTCTGTGTTGCTTGGTTTTTTCTTTAACTGAGTTGGTCAGTTTCCTTTGGTTACCGAGGGTGGTCGATTATCTCCTGGGTGGTCAGTTATTTCATGTTAGAAAGTAAAGTCCACCAAGATAACTAAGAGGGGGGGGTGAATTAGTTATCAGATAATTATAAATTTTGTCATCTTCAATAGCATTAAACCATAATAGAAATATAATTACCAACCATAGAAAGATATTCATACACAATAACATAATGACACAAGATATGTTGACTAGGGAACCTCTTGATCAAAGAGTAAACCCCAGTGGGAATGATGCCCACAAAAGATGCAATAATATGAATATTCCTTGTGAGAGGGTGGACTTTGTTAGGAGTCTTATGAAATACATTCAGTACATATGAATCCCTGTTAAAAGGTTCTAACCTGGTTAAGAGTTATGGAAGATAGAAGGACCCACTGCCCAAACAGCTTCAGGGTAAGATCACTGAACACACTATCCAAATAATCATTGCATTACTCAACAGAATAATATGTTACCTCTTCTTTGAATATACCAAACCACACTCACTGTTACATCATATCTCAATTTTAGATCTCTATACTTCACATGTCTTCCTTCATATATTAGCTTTCATACTTAGCTTTATTCTTCACTTCATGCATACATCATCACAACCCCTGCTACCATATCATAATTACACACTTTTGCATCACAAAATCATGCTACAACTATATAAAAAGGAAAATACATTACTTCCTTTATACCACACTCAAATAATTACAAATGAGTCGTCATACAATTACAAAATAAAAGTTTCCACATGCTGCACCAAAATTACACAAAACTGTCAGCTTCCAAATACAATAAATCTTCACTCAAGCAACATCAAAGTCTATGCTATCATCCACGTCACTATCAATGTGTCTCCAACTTCCCTTTAACTATGCAAAACTAGATTCCATCTCGATTAAGAGATATCATCTGATTTCCACAAATTGCTACTCAGGAACACTGCCTGAACACTGCTTCCACCAAAATGATCATAACTTCCATGAATCAATGAATTACTATTTGTGCTCTTAACCATAGACATATGACATATCAAAGAGTATAACCTCAACATCACATAGCTCTAACTACAATAACCCATGTGCGCTAATCCAAACTCTATTTGCTTCTCTGCAAGTCTTCTATAAATCATTGTGTTGACATCAATGACAATAATAGTCATGAATGCAATAAAAAATGCTACAGAATGGCTGCCACACACTTAAGAATTCATTCATAACAATCTCCCCCATTGGCATTGATGGAAACATAGATGAAAAACATCCAATGTTCCAAAAATCCAATACTGTAACACTGCTTCTTCAAATCCTCTCCATTAATCAAATATTGCTTCATTATCCTATTAAATTCTCTCATATTGTTTGTCATGCATATTTCTCCCCCATTGACATCAATGACAAAAATTCCATCACTAAGTCAACAACAAATCAATGTCAAAAGACACTTTTTAGAAAATACATTTACTAGAGTCCTCATGACTTAGCTCAGATACACATACTCCCCCATAGAGGAAGTACCACCATCCATTCTAGAAGAAAGATAAGGCTCATATACCACTGGACAGATGCAACCAACTACATCACTTCTCAAAAGTAGGCTGGGGCATAACCCCAAGAATACCTCTTAGATACTCAAATGTATCCTTAGGTAAAGGCTTTGTGAATATATCTGCTATCTGCTCCTTTGTACTTATGTACTCAAGTCTAACTTCTTTTTCAACAACTTTCTCTCTTACAACATGATACTTAATCTCTATATGCTTTGACTTAGAATATAATATAGGATTCTTAGACATACTAACTGTACTGGTGTTATCACAATGTATAACAATAGGCTCAACAAATTTTATACCAATATCCTTCAACATTTGCTTCTTCCAAATTATCTGGTTACAATTGTTTGCTGCTGCTACATATTCTGCTTCTTCTATGCTTTGTGAGATACAATTTTGCTTCTTACTTAGCCAAGAAACTAGTCTTCCTCCAAGAAAAAATGCTCCTCCACTGGTGCTTTTCTTATCATCAACACTGCCTCCGCAATCATCATCTATATATGCACATAGGGTAAAATCATCATATTTTTCATACCATAATCCATAGTCCATTGTGCCTCTTAAATATCTCAGCATCCTCTTTACTGCTACATAATGTGATTCTCTAGGTTCAGATTGAAATCTTGCTACAATTCCAACTGAGTGTGCTATATTAGATCTTGTATGAGTCAAATATTGCAATCCTCCAATCATAGATCTGTATTTCTTCCATTCTATTGCAGGAGTCTCATCTGTGCTAGATAACTTATGTCTGGTCACCATAGGTGTTCCAACTAGTTTACAATCCTCCATTCCAAATCTTTTCAACAAGTCATTCAGGTACTTTGTCTGACTTACAAAAATACTATCATTGTTTTGTGTTATCTATAATTCCAAAAAGTATTTCATTTCACCAATCATACTCATTTCAAATTCAGTCTTCATTTCATCAGAAAATTTGTTACTAGCTTCATCTTCTCCTCCAAAGATAATGTCATCAACAAAAATAACTATAGCTAACAAACCATTTTCAATTTTTTTTGTGTAGAGATTGCTATCAATTGTACCTTTTATAAATCCCAACTTTAACAAATACTTATCCAGTCTTGCATACCAAGTTCTAGGTGCTTGTTTAAGTCCATATAAAGATTTATTTAATTTACATACCATGTCTCCTTGTTGAGTTAAAGGAAAACCTTTAGGTTGCTCAATGTAGACTTCTTCTTCCAATTCTCCATTCAAAAATGCTGACTTCACATCCATCTAATACACTTTGAATTTTTTGTAAGCTGCATATGCCAAAAACATTCTTACTGCTTCAATTCTTGCAACAGGTGCAAAAGTCTCTTCATAGTCAATTCCTTCTTGTTGTGAGTAACCCTTACATACCAATCTTGCTTTGTTTCTTACTACTTCTCCTTGTTCATTCATCTTGTTTCTGAATACCCATTTAGTTCCAATAACATTCTTGTCTTTAGGTCTAGGGACCAATTCCCATGTATTTTTCTTTTCAATCTAATCTAGTTCTTCTTTCATAGCATTAGTCCAACTTTCATCTTCACAAGCTTCATTAGTAGTCTTAGGTGTCATTGTCTCAGATCTCTCTTCAAATTTAGGTTCTTCAATAACTTCACTATGGCTTTCATTCAAAAAATCACTGTCAGTTTCATAAAACAATTCAGTGGTTCCATTATTAGGCTTAGGATGAGCTTCTTCATCAGATTCATAATCAAGCATTCTTTCTTGAATTTTGAACTTTTCATCAACTTTAACATTTACACTTTCAACAATAGTCTTAGTTCTTTTATTGAAACATCTATATGCTTTTCTTTTCAAAGAATATCCAAGAAATATACCTTCATCACTTCTAGGATCAAACTTTCCTATATCATCATCTCTCTTTATATAACATTTGCTTCCAAAAATTCTAAAATACTTAATTGAGGGTGCATGTCCAAACCATAATTCATAAGGTGTCTTGTCTATGTATGCTCTGATTTGTACTTTATTCATGGTATACACTATTGTGTTCACTACTTCTCTCCAGAATACCTTTGCTAAATCATTCTCAAACAACATAGCTCTTGCTACTTCAGTTACTGATCTGTTCCTTCTTTCTGCAATGCCATTTTGTTCAGGTGTTCTAGGGGCTGAATACTATCTTTTAATGCCATTTTTTTCAGAAAAGTTGTTAAACTCTGTAGAAGTAAATTCTCCACCTCTATCAGATCTTAAACATTTAATCTTCATTCCAAATTCATTCTCAACTTAATTCTTAACAATCTTAAACTTATCAAATCCTTCAGACTCTTCTTTAAGAAATGCAATCCACATCATTCTTGTAAAATTATCAACAAGAATCATAAAATACCTTTCTCCATAGAATCCTCTAGTCCTGGTAGGACCACTTAAATTTGTATGAACAATCTCCAACTTCTCTGTAGATGTAAACTTCTTACTAGGAAAATAACTTCTCTTCTGTTTAGCCATTACACATTCTTTGCAAATCATGTTAGTAGGCTTCATAATTCTAGGCAAATCTCTTACTGCAAGTTTAGTACTTACTTTCACAATGTTATCAAAGTTTATATGACAAAAAATTCTATGCCATAACCAACTATCATCAATCTTTGTAATCAAACATGTCATCTCAGTAGGATTCAACTGAAATAGATTACCTCTAGTTCTAGATCTAGTTCCAATTAGATTTCCATCTTTATCCTTTATCACATAGGTTTTCTTAGTAAACCAAACTTGATATCCCTTATCAACTAACTGTTTGACACTCAAAAGATTATGTTTCAATCCATCAACAAAATAGACATCATCAGTATTAGTCTTTCCATCAAGAGTAATAGATCCTATACCTTTAATCAAACAAGGTGCATTGTTTCCAACTCTAACAACTCCACCATCATATTCATTCAACTTTATGAACTTTTTCATGTCTCCAGTCTTATGATGTGAACAACCATTGTCTATAATCCAATCAACTTTCCTTTCAACTTGAGAAACTAAGGCTTTTTCTTCCGTAACATCAAATTCAAGATTTTCTTCTTTAATTGCTACAAATCCTATGTCATCATTATTCTCAGTATCACTTTCACTTAAACTTCTTTCTATACTAGCTTCAAGATCTTCATCATTAGCATAATAACATTCCTTAGATCTTCTAGGTTTGAAATTGCTTCTGTACTTTTTAACTCTCTTAGAACATTTAGAAGCAAAATGACCATATTCTTGACAAGTCCAACATTTAAAAATTTTCTTACCGTCTGGTTCTCTTTTCACAAGCAAGGAAATACCTTCTTCAATATTCTTGTCTTCTTCATTTCTAGATCTATTGTTGCCAGCATAATCTCTACTCACACTGATGCTTCTTGAAAAAGTAGGGTGAACACTAAGAGCACTAAATGCTATCTCCATTGTAGGTAAGTCTCTTAATAATCTCAGGTTCATTTTTGCTGCTTCCAATCTTCCAAGAAGAGTCTTTCTTGTGAAGTTTGTTGTACAAGGTATCACTTGTTCAGTCATCTATGTTGTTTGCTTAAATACAAGGGTTAATGTCCTTAGAATTTTCCATATCACTTCATTCTCCGTCTTTTTTCCTCCACAAGATTTTATACCTGAAATGATCTCTGACATTCTACCAATATAACTTCTAATAGATTCATCTTCCAACATTCTTATATCTTCAAATGCACATATCCAATTATGTAATCTAACTCTTTTTGCATGTTCATCACCTTCAAAAGTAGAGTGTAAAGAATTCCAAATTTCATAAGATTTTTTCAAATATTTTACCTGACTGTACTAATTCTCTGGTAGTGCTATCAAAAGTGCTTCTCTTGCAAGTATGTTACACATGAATAGATCTCTCTCTTTCACAGTACATGTTTCAAGATTGTCCTCTTCAATAATAGTCTTATTATTCTTTGTAATCAACCAATAACCTGGTCCTAAACATAATAGGTGTGTCTTCATCTTTTCTTTCTAGCTATCAAAATTTACTCCATCAAACTTAGGGCTTTCTTTCCTAAAATTCACCATGGATCTCCTTAAGCTGTTAAACTTCTCTTTCAAGGACTTGCTGCTCTAATACCAATTGTTAGAAAGTAAAGTCCACCAAGATAACTGAGAGGGGGGGTGGGGTGAATCAGTTATCAGATAATTATAACTTTTATCATCTTCAACAACATTAAACCATAATAGCAATATAATTACCAACCATAGAAAGATATTCATACACAATAACACAATGACACAAGATATGTTGACTAGGGAACCTCTTGATCAAAGAGTAAACCCCGATGGGAATGATGCCCACAAAAGATGCACTAATATGAATATTCCTTGTGAGAGGATGGACTCTATTAGGAGTCTTATGAAATACATTCAGTACATATGAATCCTTGTTAGGAGATTTTGAATCCCTATTAAAAGATTCTAACCCGGTTAAGAGTTATGGAAGATAGATGGACCCACTACCCAAACAGCTTCAAGGTAAGATCACTAAACACATTGTCCAAATAATCTTTGCATTACTCAATAGAATAATATGTTACCTCTTCTTTGACTATGCCAAATCATACTCACTATTACATTAGATCTTAATTTCAGATCTCTGTACTTCGCATGTCTTCCTTCATATATTAGCTTTCATACTTAGCTCTATTCTTCACTTCATGCATACAGCATCACAACTGCTGCTACCATATCATAATTATAGACTTTCACATCACAACATCATACTACAACTATATAAAAAGGAAAATACATTCCTTCCTTTATACCACACTCAAATAATTACAAATGAGTCGTCATACAATTACAAAATAAAAGTTTCCACACGCTGCACCAAAATTACACAAAACTGTCAGCTTCCAAATACAATAAATCTTCACTCGTGCAACATCAAAGTCTATGCTATCATCCATGTCACTATCAATGTGTCTCCAACTTCCCTTTAACTGTGCAAAACCAGATTCCATCCCGATTAAGAGATGTCATCCGATTTCCACAAACCGCTACTCAGGAACACTACGTGAACAATGCTTCCACCAAAATGATCATAACTTCCATGAATCAATGAATTAATATCTGCACTCTTAACCATATAAATATGACATATCAAAGAGTATAACCTCAACATCACATAGCTCCAACTGCAATAACCCACGTGCGCTAATCCAAACTCTGTCTGCTTCTCTGCAAGACTTCGGTAAATCATTGTGTTGACACCAATGACAATCATAGTCATGAATGCAAAAAAAATACTATAGAATGGCTACCAAACACTTTAGCATTCATTCCTAACATTTCACTGGCGCTCAACATTGTTTGTCTACTGCTCGATTATCTTGCTTACCGATGGGTTTAGTTTTGTTTCCTGTTGTGGCTGACTTGTGCATTTATATTGGATCACGGAATTAATGTTGGAATCCATCATTGGAAAGTGTGTGGTCCCAGATTTGACTATTACTTCCATTAATTGTGGATCTAAAGGCTGACTTAGGTCAGTAGCTTCTTGTATAAATGTAGATGTTTGGTTGTAGTTTAGGGGGTCAGTTTTTATAGAAGATAGTAGAGATAAGATTGGAGATTTCTGATAGATCCTCACATGTTTAAGGACTTCTTTAATTCATTATAATATCAGGCCCTAACCGGGAAGGCCTTACAACCTAGCATGTATGATTCCAATTGATTATAATATATGAAAGATCTGGCATTCTCTCTCTCACTCTTGTTGTTTGTTTCTTCCACATGTGTGTTGTAGGCTTGGATCATTAGGGTGTGCCATCCTTTAGCCCCTCTTGCTCCCTACCTTGCATTAGGTTGTATTTGAGTGAGGTGAGATCTTGATCTAGTTCTGTGGATCTAGGTTTGCAGGTTCCTCTTGAAGCCATAGTTGAATTTTTGTGGGGTAACAGATTGAGATCTAACCTGAAATTGCAGAGGGTTGTCAAGATGGTTTATGGGAGGCAAGATGCAGATCCAGGAATGGTAGATATGCTAAGGTAGATTGCTACTAGGTTAGAAGTAGTAGAGATAGCCCAAAGAAGAGGCAGACATCTTGAAGATGTTAGTGATGATGAAATTGAAGAAGAACAGGGGAATGTAGAACCTGCCTCTATTATGGATCAAGGTGAAGAAATATTTTTGAAGGCTTTGACAAGTCTGAAGTCAACACCACATTTCAATCCCCCTGAGTATGGTGGAAAGCTAGATTCTAATGAATTGGTGGACTGGATCACTGAGATGGAAAATTATTTTGAATATGAAAATATTCCTGAGGATAAGAAGGTGAAGATTGCAAGCACAAAGTTGAAAATTCATGCATCCTTATGGTGGGAACATCTACAATTGGATTAGAAAAGGAAAGGAAAATAAAAAATCAAGGTATGGAGTAAAATGGTCAATAAGTTGAAAGGAAATTTCTTACCCTATGATTATCAGATTAACCTAGTTTGGTGAATGCAAAGTTTGAGATAGAAAGATAGCTTGGTAAAAGAGTATACTGAGGAATTCTATAGATTAGATATCAAATCTAGACATGATGAAGATGATGTGGAAAGAATCGGTAGATACCTAAATGGTTTAAGGGTTTCCATCCAAGAGGAAATTAGTATGGTCAAGTTGGAGAACATTGAAGAGGCTTATCAATTTACTTTGAAAGCCGAGGAGAAATTGAACAAGAGACATGAATAGAGACAAAGAGGTCAAGGTGGTAGATTCCCTAGAGGAAGAGGTAGATCTAATGGTGAAAATGGTAGATCTGAACTAGAAAAGACAAATCTAGACAAAGGCAAGACCGAGTGGAAAGGTGAAAGTTCTAGAGGCAGAGGTAGTAACTACTGAGGTGGTTATAGAAGAGGAAGTTTTTGAGGAACTTATTATAACTATGGAGAGGAAGGACATAGATCTTTTGAATGTACATAGGCTAGTAAGAAGGCTGGTAGCAGTAGAAATGCTTTGGTGCAAGAAGAGTCACCGAAAGAACCTGAGAAAGAAAATAACTTAATGGTAAGGAGAGCACTATGGAATGAAAGAAAAAAGGAAGATCTAGCAAGGAAAATTTTGTTCAAAACTAGATGTAGAGTTTCTGACAAAGTTTGGAAGGTAATCATTGACAGTGGTAGCTTGGAGAACCTGGCATTTGGAGAGATAGTCACAAAATTGTAGTTAGAAAGGTTGGTACATCCGAAGCCCTATCAAATTTCATGGATCAAAGATGAGCATACACTCTTGGTAAGTGAACAATGTTATGTGAATTTGAAGATTGGAAAGTAATATGATAAGGTGTTATGTGATATCATGCCTATGGATTGTGGTCATATTTTGTTGGCTAGACCTTGGCAATATGATAGACATGCTATATATAATGGGAGATTGCATAAGTATACTATTATGGCTGATGGAAAGAAAAAAATCTTGTTACCATTGATGGAAGAGCCTGTTAGTAATGTTTGCACATCTGTGAAAGTTTGTTTGATGGAAGGAAGGAAGTTTGTTAGCTCTTTGAAGAGGAATGATGTATTTTTTTCTGTGATTCCTAATAAGCTAAGTAAGAAAATAGAGGATAATGTCCATGAGGAGATTGATAAGTTACTCACCGAGTATAGTGATATCATTTATGATAATGTACCTGATGGTTTTCCACTAAAAAGAAGTATTGATCATTGTATGGATCTAATTCCTGGAGCTATTTTACTAAATAAGGAACCTCATCAGTTGACACCTACCAAGAATCAGGAATTGAACTGACAAATTCAAGAGTTGCTGGAGAAAGGTTTGATCAGAGAAAGTTTGAGTCCTTGTGCAGTACCTACTATATTGGCACCTAAGAAGAATGGAGAATGGAGAATGTGTATTGATTCTAGAGAAATCAATAAGATAACAGTGAAGTATATATTTCCTATACTTAGATTGGATGACATAATGGATAGTTTGACTGGAGCAAAGTATTTCACAAAAATTGATTTGAAAAGTGGGTATCATCATATCAGAATCAAAGAAGGTGATGAATGGAAGACTGCTTTCAAGATAAAAGAAGTTTTGTATGAGTGGTTGGTTATGCCTTTTGGTTTAACTAATGCACCGAGTACTTTTATGAGGCTAATGAATGAAGTTTTGAAGAAATTATTGGGTAAATTTTTTATTGTATATCTTGATGATATTCTGATATTTAGTAAGACCAGAGAAGAACATTTGTTGCATGTTATACAAGTTTTTCAAAGACTGAAAGAGGAAAAATTACTGATAAATCTGAAAAAGTGTTCATTCATGAAACAAGAGATTGTGTATTTGGGATTTGTTATTTTAGCTGATGGTTTGAAGATGGATCCTGAAAAGATTGAAGCTATTCTGAATTGGCCTACACCTGTGAATGCTAGTGAGGTAAGATCATTTCATAATTTGGCAATTTTTTACCGAAAGTTCATAAGGAACTTCAGTTCAATTTGTAATGCTATGACTGAGACTATGAGAGGAGACAAAAGAGAATTCAAGTGGACACATGGAGCTGACAGAAGTTTTGAGACTCTAAAGTAGAAGGTTGCTAAATTACCTATTTTGGCATTACCTAATTTCAGTGTGGTATTTCAAGTAGAATGTGATGCAAGTGGAAGTGCAATTGGAGCTGTGTTGAGTCAAGAAGGTAAACCTGTTGCTTTCTTTAGTGAAAATTTGAATGATGCTAGAAGGAAATATTCTATGTATGATCAATAATTCTATGCTATTGTTCAAGCACTAAAGAAATGGAGACATTATTTGATATCGAGTGAATTTGTGTTGTATATTGATCATAAGGATTTACAATATTTGGTTAGTCAAAATAAGTTGAATCAGAGACATATGAAATGGGTTGAGTATTTGTAGAGTTACACATTTGTGATAAAGCATAAGAGTGGAGTCACTAACCGAGTTGTTGATACATTGAGTAGAAGAAGATCTTTGATGACTGAGATGAAAATTGAAGTTCTTGGTTTTGATGAGATGAGAGGTTTGTATGAAAATGACCCTAATTTTTTTAAGCCATGGAGAAAGTGCAGAGCACCTATTCAAGATCAACAAGATACTAAATGGGATGAATATTTTATTTAGGAAGGTATGTTGTTTAAAGGTATTCAGTTATGTATACGGAGAGGAGTAATGAGATCTAATTTGATAAAGGAGAAACATAGTAGTGGTTTGGTTGGACATTTTGGTATTGATAAAAGATGGAATTTGCTTAAGGAGAAGTACTATTGGCTGCAATTGTATAGAGATGTTTAGAAATTTGTGAAAAGTTGTGGTATTTGTGAAGTTGCAAAAGGAGTAAGTCAGAATACTAGATTGTATACACCGATTGCTATTCTTGAGAAACCTTGGATTAACATCAGTATGGACTTTGTTCTTGGCTTACTGAAGATAGTAAGAGGTAATGATTCTATATTTGTTGTTGTGGATAGATTTTCTAAGATGACACATTTTATACCTTGTAGAAAGACATCAGATGCAATACCTGTAGCGGATCTTTTTTTTAAGGAAATTGTCAGATTGCATGGATTACTGAGGAGTATTATCTTTGACCGAGACAGTAAATTTGTTGGATACTTTAGGAAAACCCTTTGGAAGAAATTTGGCACTAAGTTGAAATATAGTTCTAAATTTCACCCACAAACCGATGGACAAACTGAAGTTGTGAATAGAAGTTTGGGAAATCTTTTGAGATGTTTCGTTGGAGACACACCGAGTAATTGGGATTCTGTGTTAGCACAAGCAGAGTTTTCATACAATAATTCAATGAATAGAAGTACTAGAAAGACACCGTTTGAGATTTTGAATGGCACACAACCAAGAGGAATATCTGATTTGAGAGATATTGCTGATGAAAATAAGAAAAAGTGTTGAAGGAGTAAAGTTTGTTGAATACATGAAGACATTGCATGAAGATGTGAAACTGAAGCTGGAAGATAGTAATCAGAAATAAAAAGAAAGAGCTGATAGATCAAGAAGAGATAAGACTTTTGATGTTGGTGATGGTTCATTTGAAGAGAGGTCGATTTCCTATTGGAACATATGGGAAGCTGAAGAAGAAGAAGTTTGGACCTTGCATGATTCTGAAGAAATTTGACAATAGAAATGCATATGAAATTGAGTTACCTGATGACATGGACATATCACCAATTTTCAATATTGCTGATTTGTATGAGTATCATGAACCTGATGAAGAAGTGATAGTACTGAAAAAATATCCTAAGAAATAGAATGATGAAGTTGAACAGGTTTTGAAGGAAAGAGTGGGCAAAAGTACAAGAGGAAAATAGTATATGGAATATCTGGTTAAGTGGAAGAATAGACTGATGGAAGACAGTTCATGGATTTCACAGTCTGAGTTGGATGTAGCTCAGACTAGACCTACCAAATGATTTGGAGAATCATTTCAAAATAACCCTAGGTGTTTGATGCAGGAGCATATCAGGTCCTTGGCAATCCTATGTCACCAAAAAGAATTTGGAGTTTTGTCTGTGTTCCTTAGTTTCTACTTTAACCAAGTTGGTCGATAGTTGGTCAATTTCCTTTGGTTACTAAGGGTGGTCAATTATCTCCTAGGTGGTCAGTTATTTCACTAGCGCTTGGCGTTGTCTATCTACTGCTTAGTTATCTTGCTTATGGACGGGTTCAGTTTTGTTTCCTATTGTGGCTGACTTGTGCATTTATATTGGATCATGGAATTAATGGTAGAATCCATCATTGGGAAGCATGTGGTCCTAGATTTGACTGTTACTTCCATTAATTGTGGATCTGAAGGCCGACTTAGCTCAGTAGCTTCTTGTATAAATGTAGATGTTTGGTTGTAGTTTAGGGGGTCAATTTTGATAGGAGATAGTAGAGATAAGATTGGAGATTTCTAATAGATCCTCACATGTTTGAGGACTTCTATAATTCATTGTAATATCAGGCCCTAACCAGGAAGGCCTTACAGCCTGGCATGTATGATTCCAATTGATGATAATATATGAAAGATATGGATTCTCTCTCTCACTCTTATTGTTTGTTGCTTCTGCATGTGTGTTGCAAGCTTGGATCATTAGGATGTTCCATCCTTTAGCCCCTCTTCATCCCTACCTTGCATCAAAAGACAAAATGCTTCTTTGCTTCTTTAGGTCATCCGACAATATTCTCTTATAGGGCTCTAACTTATCATCCTTTGTTTGGTAATCATTATTGACCTAATTAATAATAAGTTGTGAGTATCCATAGATATGTAACTCAATGATCTTCCAATCAATCACTAGTTTCAATCCATTCACTAGGTATTCATACTCCACTATGTTATTTGTGCATGGAAATATCATCTTGTATGTCTTTGGTATCTTGTACATGTGTGGGGTAATGATCAAACATCTAGCTCTTTCTCCTTGTTGTGTAAAGGATGCATCAAAATAATCTTCCATGGATGTTCTATTAGATGCATGATTGCTTCATCAGGGAACTCTATGTGAAATGGTCTATTATCTGTTAATGGTGCTTTAGCAAGTTGGTCAGCTATCACTTGTCCCTTAATAACTTTTCTTCAACATACTCAATATCAAACTCACTTAATTAGTACTAAGACCCATTTTGGTAGTCATCATGTCAATCTTCTTTATTCAATAGGTATTTAAGTGGGTCTATCTTAGCAACTAGCTTCACCTTGTGCTCCAACATGTAGTGCCTTAGCTTCTGAGATGCAAATACTACTACTAGGCATGCCTTTGCAATCATGGAGTAATTCAACTCATAGGACACCAAAGTCATGTTGATATTATCTATGGCCCTTTCCTTCTTGGCTTCATCCTCTTGTACTAGAAAGACTCCTAATGATGTGCCTATTGCTGACATGTATAGTAAAATTGGTTTTCCATGTGTAATGGAGCCATCAAGATTGGAGGATTTGCTAAATATTTCTTAAATTTTGTAAATTTATTCTTACATTGTTCATCTCATGTGAATGTGAATCCTTTGTGCATCATCTTCATAAAAGGTTGAGTTGTATCTACTAACTGTAATATGAATCTCCTTATAGATTTCAACTTGCCTTGAATTTTCCTCATTTGACTGATATTCCTAGGTGGTTTTATTTCAAGAATTACTTTTACCTTTGCTGAATCAACTTCAATTCTTTTGCCAAAACTATAAAACCTAGAAATTTTCCCAATGATACCCCAAATACACACTCTTTAGGGTTTAGCCTTAGTTGAAATTGCTCCTTTCTATCAAAGATTCTTCTCAGGCCATCTATATGTGTTGTTCTCACTTTTGACTTTTCTAGTGTGTCATCAACATAATCCTCCATATTTCAAAGCATCATATCATGAAATGTTGAAGACATCACCCTTTGGTATGTTGCACCTGCATTCTTGAGACCAAATGGCATTATGTTCCAGAAATATGTTCCCCGTGCATATGTAAATATGGTCTTCTCTTGGCCTTTAGGGGTGATCTTGATTTGGTTGTATCTTGAGAATCCAACCATCACTAAATACATCTCATATGCTGCCATGAGATCCATAATAATATCTATGTTTGGGAGTGGAAAATCATCTTTTGGACAAGCTTTGTTTAGGTCTTTGAAATATGTGCAAACCATTATAGATTTATCCTCTTCAGAGACATGAACTATATTTGATATCTATTCTGCATAGTCAATAGCTCTTATGAATCCAACTTTTAATAATTTTTCTAGCTCTACTTTGACTAACAATGCCACATGTGGATTCATTTTTCTTAGTTTTTGTTTGATGGGCTTCACTTCATGAGAAATAGATAGATGATGCATTATTAGGTCTTTATCTATCCAAGGCATGTATGAATAGGACCAAGAAAAGTTGATCTTCTTTTCCTTGAAGAAATTGGTGAATTGTAGCTTTTCTTCTTCTAATAGAGATTGAGAAATGTGAATCATTTGTGGAGCTTATGTTGTTCCAAGATTGATAGGTTGTGTTGGCTCTATTAATACTGAAGATATCTCTTGAAAATGATTTGGAAGAATATCAAGATTCTCATATTTTGGTGCCTCTAAGTGGTTTTCACCATCAGATACATCTTTTTATTTTACTATTTTTTAATCTGATACTACCACAATGTGCTTTTCACCATCAAATTTATTTTTGTTTTTATTTTTTATTTTTAGACTGAGAAACTTTATATCCCCCTAAGTCATGTTTATGTTCCTTGCAT
Source organism: Chamaecyparis obtusa (assembly GCA_027943335.1). NCBI lineage: Eukaryota > Viridiplantae > Streptophyta > Pinopsida > Cupressales > Cupressaceae > Chamaecyparis > Chamaecyparis obtusa. The sequence goes on along the minus strand of BSBK01001456.1, from coordinate 1,653,390 downwards.
TGGTGGAAGAGGTAAAGGGCTCACAAGCATTTAGGTAATAGGCTAAAGTATAGTCATTTTCAAAGGATAGTAGGCTTGTGGATATAGGTTCATTCCAATATATAAGCTCAGGATACATCAAGGGAAAAGATTCATGGAGTTTGAGAGACAAGACCATGTTATTATTATCAATTTTATTAACTTGCCAGATGATTTCTGTCAAGTTTTCTTTCAAAGAATTTTTAAGATTATTAAAGTCATGATCATTATTATTGGGGTTTATGTTAGTGTTATGTGAATCTAACCCTAGTGACCTAGCATTAGAAATTTCTCCTTCTTTAGTTTGGAATCTAGGAGCATATTTTTGTATCACATTTATCTCTATGTCCATTGTGGCATCAGAGAATATATCCCATTCATACTCATGTGAATCAACTTGACTATCATCTAAGATTCCCAAGTAGGCAATAGTCATTGGTACTTCCTCTTCTTCATCAACATTGTTCTCTTCTTCTTGATTCTCTCTTTCTTGAAAAGGTGTTTGTGAAGGTATTATATCTTGTTCTTCATAAAAATGAGGCATGTCAAGAATATGAGTGATAGTAACCAACTGCCCCTAGGTAGGATGTATTTGTTGTTGTTGTTCTTCAGGTTCTTCTTCTTTTTCCTCTTTTGGCTCTCATTCAGGTCCAAATTTTGGTGCTAAGTTCTGACATTGGATCTCCTTGCAAGAGTATTAATATTTCATAAGAAATAGGTTGTCCTTATATTTCTTCTTCATCATCTGAATCACCTAATCTATCGAACAGTGGACCATCTTTAGCTATGGGATTAGATGTTGTTTTTTTGAAACCTACTCCAGTTTTATCTCTAGGATTTATGAAGTCCATGAGTATTGGTTATATGAGTCCTTACTTGTTTTGACCCAATGGTCCTTTTCCTTTATATCCCATTTTTTTCATGATGTCATAACCTTTTCCATATTTATTAAGTGTTATTTCCACATGTTTGACATTTCCATCATGTTCATCATCTTTGTATAGCCATTGTAAAATATCCTTTTCTTCATTTTCTTCTTTGAGATATATCTTTACTTTTACCATCCTTGTTCCTTCATGGATTGTCAAAGTATTACCTTTAGAAGGTGTCAATGTGGATGAAGGTCTCCCTTGAGATCTAGGAGATATGGGTAAATCCATCATGGACATCAAGGAATCTATTTTGTATTCTCTCATTCATGTTTCTTGAATACTGACCTTCTTTGCAAAACTTTGTAGGACCATCTCTTTAGAGGTTTCTACTTTGTTAGCACCTTGTTATGTGGGATCATACTATCCACTTGGTTAAGACTGTTGCAAGGATATGTTTTATCAGCTAGAATGTTTACCTCTACTCCATTATGAGGAAATTTTATGCATTGATAATAGGTAGAAGGTATCATTTTCATTGTATAAATCCATGGCCTCCAAAGAATAATATTGTAGGCAAGTGGTATGTCGAGAACTTTACATATTACATCTTTCTCCACTGGTCCCACTCTGATGGTTAAGACAACCAATCCCTTAGAGGATCTTTCTTCTTCTTCATAGGCTCTAATGGTTATCTATCTTCTTGGATCAATTGCATGCTCAGAAAATCCCAATTGTTTCACCAGATTGTATGTACATATGTTAAAACTAGCACCTCCATCTATCAAGACATTTTTGACTTCATGTTTATGAATTAGGACTTTTAGATGTAGAGGTTGATTATGTGGCTGATTCAATGACTTATCATCTTCCTCAGAGAAAGACAAGTAATGTAGGGAAGTTATATGAGACACCATAGCTTGGAATTTGTCTACATTAAAATCTGTAGGTACACTAGTAGTAAGCAAGGCTTGGTCAAGAATCTCTGGATGGACCAACTAGATTTTTAATAGCTCTAAAATGGAAATTTGAGCTAGTGTATGCTGCAAGTGGTCTACTAGATTTAACTTTGAAGGTAATGCCATTTGTTGAGGAACTGTTATTGTAACAGGTGGGTTTGATGTTGAAGCTCCTTTAAGAGTGAGCTTAGCTTGACTCCTCATCACAGCATTAGAGGATTATGTCTTGTCTTGTACTCCTTTAATAGTAATCATATTGATGGATTATTTTCAAGGTTCCATCATAAGAATCACATTGTCATTATTAGTGTAGGTGTAATTGATTTTATTTATTTTAGAAGATTCACCTTTTTCATAATTAGGTAGTGGAGTTTGAAATGCTTTGTGATCATTATTACTATGATGACCATCCACTTTAACCTTTCCATCTTCAATTAAGTCCTGAATGACATGTCTTAGCTTCATGAAATTGTTAGTTTTATGTCCTTTATTGCAATGAAAATCACAGTAATCATTATCGTTCCACCACTTCAGTTTTACTTATGGTTCCCATGGTTTTGAATTTGAGATTGCAATAATCTTATTGTCCAAAAGTGACTTCAACACCACTTCTAATGTGTCTCCCAAAGGTGTAAATTTTCTCTTAGGTATTGATAACCAAGGCTCATTATGAGTATTGGGTTTATTAAAAGTTTTATTATTTGTTGGTGTCACCATCATATTCGAGTTCTTGCTAGCTTGTAGACTTGAAAGATTAAACACTTCTGGTTTTTGTTTCATATTAGGAGCATCCACAAATCCATCATTAATCACATTCTTGTTTTTATTCCCATATTTGTACTTATCTTTATTGGAATAGTACTTGTCTTTATTCTCCTTATAGATAATGATTTCTCCTTTCTTAACCAAGACTTCTTCAATCTTTATGGCACTATCTATCATCTTGTCAAAACTTGGTGGACCTTGGATTTGAATGGGAAAATTCATTTGAGGTACCAAATTGTTGATAAAGATGTCCATCTTCTCAGTTTCATGTATATTTCATCAGTATCTTGTGAATATCTTCCTCCATCATTGTAGGAATGTTAGGAATAGTTCTCCACTTTTCTGCTTCCTATTACATAGATCCAACATTGTCACCATGTGTTGTGTATTTTATGAGTATTGTTGGATGAAATTTTCCACTAGTTCTTCAAATTTCATGATACCTGTGGGTAGCTTAGAAAACCAATCCATTGTTTGTCCACCCAAACTTCATGGAAACAACCTCATCAAATAGGTTTGTTCATGCATGAATTCCACACTCAATGTGCAAAACTCCCTCACATGGTCTTGAGGATCTGAGTGTCTGGTGTATTTATCATATTTGATAATTGTAACATGTTGTGGTAATGGTATCATCTTTAGACCCTTATCAAAGGGAAAAGGACAAATAAGTTCCAATGAATAATTCTTTGCAGGTTTATCATTTTCTTTCTTCAAGTCTTGTATCTCTTCTTGCATAGAAAGTAACTGTTGTGTCAGGATTGATATAGGAGTAAGATCTTATTTTTGTTTGAGTTGATTGACATCATAATCTTTAGGAGACTTTACTCCTTGTGATGCTAGAATCAAAAAGTATTTCTCCTTGTCTCATCCAATGTTCTTTCAAGTATCTTTTGGAATCTTTTTCTTTTCAAAGCTCTTTGATATTCTTGTTAAGTGGGATATTCATCACTATTGGGATCGTAGTGTGCTCTTTTATTTTGTTCTTCCTCTTGGTTCACTTGTTCTTCTTATTCATTTTGTTCATTTTTTCTTCTTCCCAATGGAAATCACTTTGATTTGGTAGGTTGGTATTATTAGGATTCGTTGTATGTGTAGTGCTAGGAGTAGCTCCAAATAAAGGATTGATTCTTGATGTTTCTCCTTGATCAAAGGTCAATAATGGAACTTCAATTGAAAATGGATTTCATTCAAATTGATAAGACTTATGTCTTGTATTAACCATGAAAGCTTGATTAAGTAATTGTTTGAATGTCCTTATATGTAACTAATTGGGTTTCCATGTTAGATACAAGTGTTAATGTTTGATTGAATGTTTTTCATGTTATTTTCTAAATTTCATATGCATACTACTATGGTCAGTTGGATGCTTAAATCTGATTATTAAGATTATTTTTTGAAAAGGTTTTAAGGTTGAAAATTGTTAAGGGTCCTGAGATAACTGATTCTCCCCCCCTCTAAGTTATCCAACAATTGGTATTAAAGCATTTGTGCTTAGAGGTAAATGTTTAAAAGACTTAAGCTAAAGATCCAAAGATGTAGAGGAGAGAAGTACCAAAGTTAAACAAGGATAACTTCCCTACAAGGAAAACTAGGATGAAGTTACACCTATCAGGAATTGGAGATTTTGCACTCTACTATTTGGAAAATGACTACACTCCATGTCCTACAAGACCTATGATAGTTGATCAAATGAGAGAAAATAAGGAATACAACCTGGTAATGATTGAGATTGCTTCTTTCCTGGTCAATGTTGAGTTTAATGACATAAAAGACTACTCTATAGTAAAGGAAATGTGGGATAAACTTGCACTTACTTATGGAGGTGATATTCATGTACAAAAGGAAAATTTTGATAGTCTTAGAGGAAAATTTGATGAGATGAGAATGAAAGAAGATGAAAACATTGTACAATATAGTTTTAAAATCAAGGAAGTGGTTAGTGCTATCAAAGGTGCTGGTAGAATCATAAATGAAGAAGATGTGGTAAGAAAAATTCTTAGAAATATCTTATCTAAATATGTTATTCGAGTCTCTGTTATTCTAGAATTGAGATCCATACCTAGTAATGTTGTTAATCTTGATGCTTTGATTGGTAAGTTGACAACATTTGAGCTTAGTAACTTTGATAATAGTTTATCGAAGATAGAAACTACCTTCAAATCATCTCTAACCATTGGTAGTTCAAGAAGAGAAAGAGACATTCTCTATAGTTTAGGTGGAAGTGACTATGAGAGTATACTATCCAAGGAAAAAGAACAAGAAGAATTGGAAGCACTTTTGGAAAAGAGGTTACCGAGAGGAAAAGGAAAGTATAAAGGTAAATTTCCTCTAAAATGTTTTAACTGCAACAAAATGGGTCATACTGCACCTAGATGTCGAGATAATGACAGGAATGATAAGAAGGACAAGAAGGAGAACTGATACCAAAGGTTTAGAGACTACAAGGATAAAGGAAATAAATCATACTACCTAGTCGAGGAAGGACTAATCGATGATGAATATGATGACATAGATGAAGGTGAGGAAGTGGTTTATGTTTCTATGAAGGATGATTCAGAAGAAGAAAGGTATGAAGATGAAAAAGCCCTTATTTCTGAAATTAGTTAAAAATGACACATGGATTATTGACAGTGGCTGTTCACATCATATGACTCGTGATATTGATAAGTTTGAAAACTTAGAAGAATATGATGGAGGATATGTCAAATTTGGAAATGATGCTCCATGTTATGTAAAAGTAAAGGGATCCATTATGTTGAATGAAAAGATTAAGTGTGATAATGCTTATTGGTTTCAAGGATTAAAGTACAATTTGTTGAGTGTAGCACAACTGAATAACATAGGTCACTGACTAGAATTTTAGAGCTGAAAGATGAAGATCTATGATGTTGCTAGAGATTTGATTGGCACTGGTGAACAATCCAAAGGTAACTTATTTTATCTAAATTCTAATGCAAATATGTGTCTATTTGAAAGAAGTGAAGATGCTTGGTTATGGCATAAAATATTTTTTCATGTGAAATTTGATAACATGATCAAGGTTAGTAAAGAGAAAAGAGTCATAGGTTTACCGAGATTGAGCAAGCTAGATAAAGTTATGTGTAAGGAATGTTAGATCGGTAAGATGAAAAAATCAAGTTTTTCAAGAAAGTCTTACTCATATAATGGTATATTAGAGTTAGTTCATAATAATATATGTGGCCCTATGAGACTACAAATTTATTATAGTGATCAATATCTCATTTTGTTTGTTGATGACTACTCAAGGATGATGTTTGTAATGTTTCTAAAAGAAAAGTTTGATACATTCCAAATGTTTAAATGGTACAAGGCAAGAATTGAGAAGGAAACAATTAAGATATTGAAATGTTTAAGATCATATAGAGGAGGTGAATTTATCTCTGATGAATTTAATATCTTCTGCAATGAAAATGGAATCAAAAGAAAAGTCTCTACACCGAGAACTCCAGAAAAAATGGCATAGATGAAAGAAGAAATAGATAAATAGTTGATTATGCAAGAACATTGTTAATTGAGAAGGATTTTACACAAACATTAGGGATAGAAGCCATTAGAATTGTTGTTTACACCCTCAACCGAGTACAACTAAAGAAAGGTACAAATAAAACTCCCTATGAACTTCAGTATGGGCATACACCTAATGTTAGCAACTTTAGGATTTTTGGAAGTAGGTGTTACATTCTGAGAGATGCTAGGAATTGAAATTTTGATTCTAAAGGAGATTAAGGTATATTCCTAGGATACTCCATAAAGAGAAAAGCTTATAAATGTATGAATAAGGCTACTAACCAAATTATGGAAACTGCAAATATAAGGATTGATGAGTTCACAAATAAAAATGAAGGAGATAGAAAAAATGAAATAAAAGATTATCAAATATTTGTATATGTACATGAAGGAGTTCTTGGTACTTTTGCCAAGCAGTAAGAAGAAACTAAGGAACTAGTTGAGCCCCCATCAAGAGAAGAAAATGTTGAAGAATAGAGAACCAAGCCAGTACTAGCAAAGTATGTCAGAAGGAACCACTCATCGACTCAAATAATTAGAGATAAGAATGTAGGATTCATGACAAGAAGTAAGTTGAGAGATAATGCATGTCTGATTTCTAAATTTGAGCCTAGATTAGTCAAGGATGCATTTGAAAATGAAGATTTGGTTAATGCAATGAAAGAAGATTGATCAGATTGAAAACAACAATACTTGGGCACTAGTACCAAGACCTAAGGATAAGAATGTTATTGGTACAAAGTGGAATTTCATAAATAAACTAAATGAAAATGGAGATGTGATAGGGAATAAAGGAAAGGATATGTTTGAAGGAAGGTATTTACTATGGTGAGACATTTTCCCCTATTGCTAGATTAGAAGGTCTGAGAATTTACTTGCATACGAAGCTTATAAAGGTTTCAAGGTTTATCAAATTTATGTAAAGTCTACATTTTTTAATGGAATACTAGAAGAAGTGAACATTGAGCAACCAGAAAGATTTGTTGACAAAACTCAAAAAACATGGTATGTAAAACTACACAAGGCACTATATGGTTTTAAATAGGCACCCCAAACATGGTATGAAAGACTCCACTCATATCTAATGAGAATAGGTTTTAATTAGAACTAGTGATAACACTAATGCATACATGAAAAGTGAATCTGAAGATAAGGTTTTAATAGCTGAAATCTTTGTTGATGATATCATATTTGGAGGAAATGAATCAATGTGTAGATCATTTTCTAATGAAATGAGGAAGGAATTTGAAATGTCAATGATTAGAGAGAAAAAATTCTTGATTGGATTGCAAATTCAATAGATCAAGGATGGAATATACATAACACAATCAAAATACATCAAAGAGATCCTGAAAACTTTTGGGATGGAAGACTCAAGACCGATTGGTACACCAATGATCACTAGATGCAAATTGTCAAAAGAAGATGACTCTACTGAGGTGAATGAAACTCTGTATAGATCCATGATCGGTAATCTAAAATATATTGTTCATAGTCGGCCAGATATTGCTCATGTTGTTAGTATTGTGGCAAGATTTTCTTCTTATCCTAAAGAGATACATATGATTGTTGTGAAGAGAATCTTTAGATACCTAAAAGAAACTGAGGACTGTGGATTATGGTATAAAAAGGATGGTGATTTTGAATTGAAAGTATATACTGATGTTTATTGAGTAGGTAATGTGGATGACATGAAAAGTAAGGATAACTTTAGTGGTGAATTTCACTCGTTGGGGACCCATAATTTGGTGAATAAAATTGGACTTTTGGGGTGGCCTTGTCGCCTGCGCTTTATACAAATTGGGTCTCATGCATAGGCCAATTCCCAATAGTGATATGAAATTATTTGTATTTCAGCAATGACTTCGCCAATAGAATCTAATTTTTCCACATAGTAAATTGAATATTTTCACCTACAATTTCCAAAGCTTGTCTTAATTGATGGTCATATTCACCAATATGTGGTCAAAATTTAAGTTAGGGTACAGGTTAAGTACATAGATTTGACATGTGTCTCTGTTCCAGAGACTTTTCATGGAACTTTTAATCCTTTCATACTTTGGCCCAAAATAAATTTGAATGTGGACACATGTCTTTATTTCAGAGACTTTCTCTGGAACTTGGTGTCCTTTAAAAGTTTGGCCCGAAATATGATTTATGTCATTAATTTAGATCATCCAACGGTTATAAAAAATAGGTTTAATATATGTTAGATGATATAAAATTAACTTAGGACACCTTACTAAAATATTAAAAGTCATTTGAGATTTTGGAGGCGCTGCCCCGAAACCCCCATTCAATAATTTGGAGAGAAATTACAATGATAAAAGTGGGGAAAATTTAACCTTCAAGTTTGATAATTAATTAGGATCCATATAAAAATAATGGTGAAATGAGGGTTGCTAGGTATGTGTACTTCTATCCATGATTTTCTTCAACAATGAAAGATTCACCAGTATTTTATAGAATTTTCGTACAATTGAAAAAAAATCGCCAGTTAAATTAATATTTTTTCCTTTCAAATTAAAAAAATTTGCCAACAATATTATTTTTTTCCACCCAAAATAATGTTGGATTCGCTAGGATTTAACACCTTTTCTAGGGACGGGGTTTCTTAAAGTTTTCCATGATGAAAAGTACAATTGGAGGAGCTTTCATCTTAGGAGAAAGATTAGTGACATGGATAAGAAAAAAGAAAAATTGCATTTCACAGTCAACTGTTGAGGTAGAATATGTTTTTGTTGCAATCAATTGTTCTAACATTATTTAGATAAAACAACTACTTGAAGGGATAGAAGAGGCAATAGATGGTCCTATGATAATCTATTGTGATAATACTAGTGCTATAAATGTTTCAAAGAACCTGATAATGCACTTGAAGATAAAGCATATATCAATCAAGTATCATTATTTGAGAGAACATGTACAGGAAAAATATAAAGATGGAATATATAAAATCCAAGGAATAGATTGTTGATATATTAAAAAATCCACTACCTAAGGATACTTTTGAGTACCTATGAGGTAAACTAGGGGTCATTCCCCTATCTAATGTTCATTAGAGAAAGATGCAGGTTGCATCAATACATGATTTATCATATTATCTATTTGTGAGTTGATGCAGATGTTCACTATTTAGGAGTAGCCTAAAGTTGTGAGAAAGATATGAGGAAACAAAAGTAATTGCTACAAGAAAGGTACAAGGTACAACTATAAGGATAGTTAGTTTCAGATCAAGGTTTTGAAGGTACCTTTGGCATTTTTGTCAAAGGGGGAGAGATATTAATGAGGAGAGATGACTATGTAAGAAGAAATGAAGAGAAATAAAAGGAGGAGAATGAGGACAATGAAGAAGGAATAGAATACAGTTCAAGAATGAATATTACTGGTATTGGATGGTATATTTTAGATGTATTACATGAGATATATAAAATATGTTTTTATTAATGCCAAAGGGGGATATTGTTACCCCAACTGATATTGATACCCAAAATGATGTTGATAATGAACAAGGTTAGTAACCGAGCAATGAAAGGTATGTAGAAGTATTGGATTAGTTCTTATGTTGTCATTGGTGTCAAGCCTATTGAATTACTAATTTATGCAAGTTTCTATATCAATCTAAAATATGTGGTGTTGATTAAAGAGATAAAATGAAGAAGTGATGTTAAGTATGTGAGCTTAAATGGGCAATTGATGAATCAGTCTTTAATAAGGTAATATTGATTTGATTATTTTACATGATTTGATGAAGTCTTAGAATGATGCACATGTCATTTATGTTTCTCGACAATAAAGGATTGAAGTTGTGAAATGGAAAGACAAGGTATCAATGTGTGCTACCGAGCTGGAAATGGCTTTCAGTAAGTAAAGATATTGGATAGTCATAATTAACCGAGAAGGTAGACTTAACTGAGAAGATGAAGTTGGTCGGTTAAATAAGAAATCAATTATAAGATGACATCAAGTGAGAATCCAGATTGATCTAGAAGATTCTAAGGAAGGAACAAAGTCAATTAATGAAATCAATGGATCAAAAATGTTAGGTACAGATAAATGGTGAAGATTTAATGATTGGTTTGAGATCCAAAAAAAGTTCAAGTTCCAAGATGAAGATACAGTTGGCAAGATTGATCAAATGTGTTACCAAGCTACAGATACATTGAATTTGGCTTGAGATTTGATCGAATGGATGAGATTAATTCTAGGAAACCCTAATGAATAGGATTAAGAAAAATAAATTGTCTATATAAAGGATGATCAAGATGGTAATATTGTTGATTTGTAAAAAGCCAGTGTAGATGGACGAATAAGTACAAAAGGTTACACCGAGCATAACAGAGTTGAAGAAAAGTGTGAATTGAGTGAAGAAAAGTGTGAATCAGGTGAAGAAAAGTGATGAGATGAAGACTAAGTGTTGATCAGCTAGAAAAGAAGAGTTTGAAGAAGACAAATTAGCAAAAAGGAGATATGAACAAGAAAAGGTAGTTGCATATTTTATCAGGTCATTTCACTGTTACTTTTTAACCATTTTAGCAGAAAATCTTTTAATAGAGTGGATTTAATAGTCCTATTTCTAAATCCTTTGTAAGGTGGTATTCTAATGAATATTCTAAGTCCTCTAATAAGGCCACTCATTATAGGGTGACAGGTCCAGTTGATCTTTGGTGAAAATCCCCTAATAGGGTTACATCTAGAAAATGTGTTATGTAACCTTTAACAAGGTTGGCTCTTAACTAAGCTCACTTCAAAAGAGTGAATTATTTTGTGGGTGATAATTTATACAATGGTTTTTACCCAAATTGGGTTTCCATATTAAATACTGGTGTTAATGTGTGATTGAATTTTTTGCATGTTATTTTCTGATTTTCATATGCATATTGTTGTGGTCAGTTGAATGCTTAAATTTGATTATTAAGATTAGTTTCTAAAATGGTTTTAAGGTTGAAAATTATTAAGGGACCTTAGATAACTAATTCCCCAACTCTCTGTTATCCAACATAAATAGTGGGTGTTTTCTTTTCCTATACTTTTCATGTCTCATATTAAGTACCTTGTTGTAGAGAAATTCATATTACTTGTAGGTTATTGACTATGTTCAAGAAATACAGGTTGTCTTAACTATGGAGTTAAACTTCCTTTTAAGAAATTATTATTTTTGAGCGTTTTAATGAAACATTTATGCAAAGTATGAGAGAATAAGTTGTACAATTCTTTAACTTGGTGTCCTTGATTTAGAGAATTGTTGGTCTGAAGTTTTAATCTCTTTATTCATCTTTGGTGTATCACCTTATTTTAAGTCTTTTCAATTTCATGCATTTTACTTTTTTAGTTCATTCCTAACTCTTTCCCTCTAAGCAGTAGAATTAGAACAATTTTAGGTTATACTATAGGAAGTTGTCCTTCATCCAGAGGTTCTTTCCTCTTAGGTACCCCATAGACCTGGAAACATACCATGTTTCTCAAAGTGACTAAGTGTTCAACTCAATAAGGGTGCAACTTTCAAAGATAACAATTTTGGCACGCCCCCTGGGATGCAGGAGCTATTTTTAGCTCGCTTTTCTATATTTTCTTATTGTTGTTGGTGTGTCCAAATGTGAAATCACCCTATAAGAGGCAAAATTGTTACACATCTAGTGACTCTGAGGTATGGAAGTATAAGAATTAGTGCATTTGATTTATGAGAAAAGTGCATACAAGAAGTAGTTCTACATCATTTGAGTATAGAGAGTTGTCCCCACTCAAAAGGAGAGGGAGAAGAGATGAGAAGTTACAAGAAAATTTTGTCTACACAAGAAGAAAAAAATCAAATCCTCCTACAAGAAGAGTTAGTATAGAAAGTTCAAGTACCGCTCCAACAAACACAACATTTTCAAAATTTTATACTGCTATAGCTATTGCTACAACAAGTACCAATTTTCTTGTACCAACTTTTGTTGTACCAAAGAGAACAACCTTACAACTTCCTATCACATGAGCTTTTTACACAATTAATATGAGAAGCCCGTTGAATCTATCTTAGCATGATAACATAGTAGTAGCTACTTTGAAAAGGTTGTCATATTTTTTAGGTGAGGACCAAACCACTCCCATTGAGAAAATTTTTAGTACCCACCCCTTTACTATCATTTATGTTTATGATGCTAACCTTTTTAGACAACTAAGAGGGGGGTGAATTAGTTATGTTCAGTTATCCTACAGTCCCAAATTCCTCTTAGATGTATAATACCAACTTTAAAAAAATAAAATAAACAGCTCGGTAATAACTTGATTGTGCCTTACTAATTAATTAACTGACGGTTAGATAATGTAAACATATGCCAATCTAACCATTTATTGTAATGTGTAAAGTAAAATATCAAAACATCGCATGCATACACATTTAACTCTTAATTTTTAATGTGGAAACCTTGTTAAGGGAAAAACCACCTAGGACCGGTACCCAAAATATTTTCACTCTTCTGAAGTTAGCTCAATTCAGAGCCAACCCTGTTAAAGGCTAAAAAACACATTGTAAGGTGTGACCTTATAAGAGGATTTATCACTAACAGTTCTCTATGACCATACATTCACTTGGGTCAACAAGAAAACAAGTAACATTCATACAATTCCAATATAGAAATAAAGATGGTTAAGTCTCACTCAGTTAAGAGATTTTATCTGTAGAAATGGTTAAAAAGAAACAATATATGACCTGATTCAAATGCAACTTCCTTTGCTCATTTTTAGATCTATGCTAAGCTCAATATAACTCTGGTCATCATAATCTCTTCAATCTCCTTCTTCCTCTAACTCTGTTCTTTTTTATTATCTCTTTTTGACACTCGGTATTGTCTACAGAATCACTTGGTTCTTAATTCAAATTGTCTGACTAGCTTTGCATGTATGCAATATTTTTCTCTCAAGCGTGATCTTCTCTTTGAATATCTTGTCTCCTTATATAGACATGATAAACTATTTTATTTTTAGCCATAGATTTTTCCTCTTAATCTCCATCATTGATTTTGCCTCTTTAACCTTCCTCAAAATTTGTGCCTTGAAACATTTTCAATCTTCATCATTTGATCATCCTTGAATTTTGTAAATTGTAGATCTATTGGAAAAATGGTCAACACTCCCCTTGGGATTTGTGACATGGTTTAACAACCTCCCGTGTCTTCTATAAGTCTAGTGGTTGTATCAGGCATTAATAGGTTGATCTTTCAGTGCAACAGAAACCACTACTTGTAACAAGTGGTATCAGAGGTTGTTCATAGGTTCGAATCCCCTCGGGTAACACTGAGGGGGAGATTATTGGAAAAATGGTTAGCGCTCCCCTCAAGATTTGCAACATGGTTTAATAGCCTCATGTGTCTTCTATAAGTCTAGTGGTTGTATCGGGCATTAATAGGTCGATCTTTTGGTGCAACGACAACCACTACTTGTAACAAGATCTTCATAAAAAACTTTATCTTTATCCTTGGAATCTTCTAGATTCATCTAGCTCATCATCTCATGTCGTAAACCACATGTTTCATCTTATTTATCCTACTTGGTCAATACTGTGATATGTTGGTTTCTTCCTACTTGGTTAATACCATACTTAGTATACACTACATCTTCTCAATGTACGCTAAGTTCTTCATATACAAATAAAATTAACTTGTACATTCTTGATCTCCAATACTTAACAGAATCATGTAAACCAATCAAATCACTATCATAATGTCATAGAATCATCAATAAATTTCCCAATGAATACCTTATTCATAACTTACTGATATATCTCATCCTCATGCTAATATCTTCTTTCCTTCACCAACATCACCTCCTTCTGATGTTTGCAACTATCATGATAAGTAAAGTCAAACTAGTTGACATCAATGACAATATAACAATTGATCCAATGTCTCATATATACCTTAGTAGCTCGGTGATCATCATCACATTCTCCATTCTATTCTCCAAGTAGTTCATCAATTGTAGTTCTTAACAATCTCTCCCTGTGGCATTGATGGCAACACAATATGAAATATACATCTCAGTCTTTGGATCTCCCTTAGCTTATGCATTTAATATGTTTAATCACTACACATACTCTCCCTTTTTGTTATCTTCTTTCCTAGATAAATATTTCTTCTTTATGATATTCCATGCCATTCATCTCTCCCATATTTCATGTGTAATCATCTCTCCCTTTGACAACAATGCCAAAAAAATACCTTCAGTAGCTAAATCGGTATCTTCGTTGTTCCTTTTCTAGATTCATGTACCTTGTATGTATAGATATTCTCAATTTCATCTTGTCTTTCACTTTCTTCACAACCTTAGGAATCCCAAAGTGTGAACATTTTGCATCAACATGATTAGATATTTTGATGAAGAATAGGTTGATGTAACCCCATATAACCTTAGTGGTTGTTTGATATGGGAAGGAACCCTAGTCTACTTCTCAAGTACTCAGATGTATCCTTTGGTAAGATTTTTGTGAATATATTTGCAAGTTTCTCCTCTGACTTTACATAGTATAATTTTACATGTTTCTCCTGAACTTGCTCCCTTAAGTAATGATAATTGATAGATATGTGCTTTGTCTTTGCATGCATCACTGGATTCTTTGAAATGTTAATAGCACATGTGTTGTCACAATAGATTGTCATTGAATCTGTTATTTCTTCATTCATACCTTCCAACAATAATTTTATCCATGCAATATTAGAAAAGCTAGCAGCAACAGCTACATATTCAACTTCAGCAATGGATTGAGAAATACATTCCTTGTTTCTTGCTTATCCATGTTACTAGTCTTTCTCCTAAAAAGAAAGCTCCTCCAATAGTTCTTTTTCTATCATCAAAATTTCTATCCCAATCAACATCTGTATAGACTTTAAGTTCAAAATTTCCTTCTTTCATATACCACAGTCCATAGTTCTTTGTGTTCTTCAGATATCTCAAGATTATTTTCACAGCAATCATATGTGTCTCTTTAGGATTAGTAGAAATTCTAATTGCAATGCCAATAGCGTGTGCAATATCTGGTCTACTATGCACAACATACATCAATTTTCCAATCATATAAGATTTGTATAAGGTTTGATTTACCTCCATTGACTTGTCATCCTTGGTCAGCTTGCATCCAGTTACCATAGGTTTACCGACTGGTTTTGAGTCTTCCATACCAAATGTCTTCAAGATTTCTTTAATGTAATTTGTATGTGTGATATATATACCTTCCTTCTATTGTTGAATTTGAAAACCAAGAAAGAATTTGATCTCTCCAAACATTGACATTTCAAACTCCTTTCTCATCTGATCAACAAAAGATTCACATAAAGTATCATGACCTCTAAATATGATATCATCAAAAAATATTTCAGCAATAAGGATCTTATCATCAAATTCACCTTTCAAATATAGATTATTGTTATCACTTGTTCTAAAAAATCCAATTCTTATCAAATAAGAGTGTAATCTTTCATACCATGCTCTTGGTGCCTTTTTTAGTCCATAAAGTTCCTTGTACAGCTTACATACTATGTTCTTCTAAGTTGGATCTATAAAACCTTTAGTTTGTTTAATGTATAACTCTTCTTCAAGTATCCCATTCAGAAATGTGAACTTCACATCCATCTGATATACCTTGAATCCTTTGTAAGTAGCATATGCGAGTAGAATTCTCACTCCTAGTCTAGCAACAAGTACAAAAGTTTCTCCATAGTCAATTCCATCTTCTTGTGCATAACCTTTATAGACTAATCTTGCCTTATTTCTTATAACATCTCCATTCTCATTCAATTCATTTCTAAAAATCCATTTGGTTCCAATCACATTTTTTTTCTTTAGGACTCAGTACTAATTTCCATGTCTTTTTTTTTGTATTTTCTCAATCTCTTCATTCATTTCTCTAATCTAATAATCATTTGTCAATGCATCTTTAATAGTTCTAGGCTCAAATTCACAAACCAAACATGTATTGTTCCTCAACTTACTTTGTGTCATCATTCACTCTCCTTTATCTCTAATTATCTGATTATGTGGATGGTGCCTTCTCACATATTTTGCTAGTACATGCTCAAATCTTGTTCTTCAATATTTTCTCCACTCATTGCATGATCATTGTTTAGGTTTAGAATTGTTACCCTAACTCAGGCATTAAGGCTACACAACAATTCTATCCTGACAATGGAAACCTCCTCTAGCTATGGGTAGACCATGAATGATGAGGAATCTCCAAATTCTAGGCCGGTTCATATTAAGTATGAAATATCACCACCTGATTGAAATTTTGATAAGGAAAGGGATAAAAAGAACTTTTAAAATGAAATGAATGTGGGGTGATACACCAACATACGTTCAGACTTTTCTAGAATAGTAAAACAATAGCTCAAAATCATAGACCAAAAGTTTGAATCTTTAGATCTCTATCCAACATATAGGCTAACATAATTTACTATTAGGGTTACACCACAAATAGCTAAACAGTTAACAACATAATTTTTTCATACAAGGTTTAAGAAAAAATTGATCACCTTAAGGAGGAATAAACAAGCATTCACTTCTTTTGGATTATAGTTGAAAAGTAACACTTATTCAAAAAGATGAAATCAAGATCTTTAAATCTCACCACAAATCATCTGACCCAAAGAGCATCTAGTTTATTTCTCACAAAACTGATAATCAGATTACAAATATGGCTTCAAAGAAAAATAGGAACAATGTGTTCACTATTCGCCTCTCTCCCAAAACTTGCAACCCCATAAAATGAACAACAAAACCCACTATTAGTATGCCCTAAACTCAAATCCAAAAATTCAAGCCTTCAAAAAATACCCAATTTTGGCCAAAAATTTAGCCTATGTTAACTCCCTCCTAAATGCCTTAAATTTTGGCTTATAATAAGGATTTAAAAGAAATCCTTTTACAAAAAATAATTGCCAAAATTCTTAAAAAATTTAATATTAGATATAAACCTAATATCAAACAAATAACCTATCCCCTAAAAACAATAAGTGTAGACAAAATGCAAAGTGGGGAATAATAAACTTGACCCACTTGCACATGCCTCAGAAAAAGAGGGATGAGGTGGCATATTAGCAATTTTTGAAAAACTGCAGGAACTGACATCTGCAATGAAGGCATTCAATGCCTTATGCTTGGTGGACTCCAAAGATATTATGTTCATTTCATATTTTTTTTGAGAGAAGTGCTATCTCAATCTTCGTCAAGAAGAATTAGGGAAAAACTGAAACCCTAACTCAAGGAAATCTCTAGCAAAACTTGTTGATGAAACTCAACCTCCTGCAATGGAACTCAATTTCATTGTCATAACCAGTCGACTGGTGTTTACTTGTTTATTTTACCAGTGTATCTCCATCTTGCTTGGCTTTGAATGTTAAGTCTTCAAGTCTCTCGGCCTTCTAATAGGTAGATCACTGTGCCTATTTTTTGATGACTGATGCTATCATTGTTGTCACTGTTATTGAGCATTAACTATTTGGAAAAGCCTGTAAGTTTATGAGTCACGGCTTGTGACTATAGTTTCATTTTACATAAGCCGAAAGTAGCCTTCACCCTTTGTTTATTGCACGTATGCCATCATGAAACTTGACTTTGAATGTTAAGTGGTTCATGAACCACATATATAGCTCCACACTGTGAGTTATGAATATAAGTCATGGTGTGACTAGTTCTTACCTTTTGTTTATAGCATACATGCACTCGGCTCGAACAAGTATTACCCACCATCTATGGGTCAAACTATGAGCTCAAAATACTTCCATTGAAATAGTCACGACCTTGTGACTGGTGTTTCTTTTTTTTTTCCTCTCGTTGTATACAAAGCATTTTAACTGTGACTTCATTCTTCGAGCTCGGCCTTTGACTGTAGTTGTGACTAAAATCTTCAAAGATGCTTGTTGTCACAACACCATGAATACATCCCTTCCTATTTACCAATCATGACTAGTGACTGGTAAAATCCCTTTCAACTTGGTAACATACAAAGTCGTGACTTTTAGATAGGAAGTGTAACTTCATGAACTCGGTTTTGAAACCCGAGTCTTATTTAGTCTTTATTAAGCTCTCTGCTCGACACAAATATGAAGCTCTTCAATTTTTTATATACCATTATTACTGACATGGATTCTTTTGTTAGAAAAATCATAACCACAACTCATCATTCTCTGAAATAAACAATTATGAAAAAACCATATTAAAACAGTGAGTTCTTAGAACTTGGTTTTTACTTACAGTTTGAAAATGTGAACTATGACCGTGAGCCTTCAACTATGAGATTTATTTATTTTACCATCATGTTGATGTTGGTATATCTATTTTTGATAGTGCACCAAAACTGAGCATGAAATTCCTTCAGTTATATTGATAACAGTCCAAGATAGAATTGAAACTCCTATTGAGATGATTGAAAAAAAAAATCCATCAGCATTCCATCATATGAGCTCTTTTCTAGTTTTTTGATCAAAGTCATGAGCTTGTGACTGAAAGATGTGGTAGATGTATATAGTTTTTCTATGACATCTTTCAGTCATAAGCTTCACAAACTTTGGGAGCTGACTAAAAATATGACTGAAAGACATCAAGGAATAAGAGTCACTTTGCTCATAACAGATAAGCACATTCCTTCCTGTGAAAATTCTTTTACTTTTAGCTCATGTTCATTTAGATCTTTGTTTTTAATGCTATAATAAATGTGCACACACATCACTAAGAACATCAGATTATAAAATACACTATCTTCTTTGCTTTGAAAAACATACCATGCACTCTGCCTATGATCATGAAACATGTTGAAAACTCATGTTTTCAATTTATAAAAATACTTCTACAACTTGCATTCTGTTTGATTTGTAACTTTAATATTTCAATTGTAGGTATAATATACTATACACATTTGTTCAATAGCATAAATTTTCATTTTAAAAGAACTCAAAACACAACTCATTCTATCAAAGCTCCTGTAGCATGACCACTCTCATCAACTCTCTTGACTGTAATTTGAATTCAATTTTAAAAATAGAGAACATCTTTGAACTCATTGATACATATTAGCATGTTTAAACTCGGTCCTTTTTCTCTCTTGATGTTGAATCTGCACTTTAAATATTAGAAATGCAACAAGATAAAAATGTTTCTTTATTGTTAATGAAGTTCGAGCACGGGCTCGTGACACTCAAAAACATTAGAATACATTTCACAATTTTATGACCCAAACTTGAAGCATTCTTTCTGTAATCAGCAACAACAATGATATTACTTGAAATTTTTCCTTTTGAAATAGTAAGGACATCTATTGTACCAGTAATCATGCAGCTACATTCTGAGACACTTGATCATGACTGTTGGCAACATTGGCACTTCCTGTAGCAGTTTATCTTGAAATTTCAGCTTGATCTGCATCTTTTCCTATGACTGAATGTGAAAACCAGTCAACTCTTTTCTGCAAAATAATTTGTTTAAGCTTTCAAACAACATCATTTTAAATTGGTTAGATTAGTGAACATAATAAACAACTTTTTCAATCAATTTTTAGACCATTATGTTCACTAATATTTCAAAACACTATATCATCTGAAAAAGGTTTCTCAGTTTGAACACACTAAGTCCATTTTATTTAGCTACCTAGTTAATAAAAAGAACAACAAACACCAGAATGATCATAAATAGAAATGGGTTTCATGTTTATAAAACAAGTCCCTTTAATACTACCTTGCAGTGAGTGTTAGTGTACATTTCCTTATTGCATTTTGTTTTCTAGATTGATGTGCAGATTTTGAAAACTTGATTTTTACAGTATGTTATTTATTTCTTATGCATTGCTTAGATCCAATAGGATCTAACCACATTTTCTCCTTCTTACGTAGATATGAACCCTAAAGATCTAAATGCAGATAAGGACATGGATTTTGAAGACCTTGGGACTTAAGACCTAGCAAACAACTAGCTAACTCAAAAGAAAACAAAGGCAATGCATGGACCCCTATTCCATACTTTAATCTTTTCTTTCAATTCTACAAATGTACTCTACTTATTGATATGAAATATGAAACAGAGAAAGACATTTGTATACTACGTTCAGTTTGAATGCACAATGTAATGATCATTTATGATTTTTTTTTAAATTTTTGGAACAATGATCAATACTTGGAGTACAATAATGACAGCTAGAATGAATGCAATAAAAAAATGTAAACTAACAAAAACTACAAGGCAGTGTTAATTTGACAAACAAATGTGCAACCTTTTCCTATTTATGCTTATTGTGTTGCATACTATAATTTTGAGTAACAATTTTGGTGACTTCTACTAGATGTCTGCCTACCAGACATGATCTGTAGACTCATCATAGGGAAACAAAGTTAGGAAAATTGAAACCATGAATGCAACCATTTATTGAAATGAAAATGCACCTAAACTAGACTCAATGCAACCTAGAGACCTAGTGCTTGGACAACACTTATTAAACTAAAAACTGAACCTAACCTAACCCTCAAAGAAAAGCTTGAGTTGTATTCCATTAATTGGAATCTACAATTCTTCCCCTTCAGTTGTGGACAACTAAAAAGTATTATTCTCCTTGTAGGTTGTTATAATAAAAGGGCCTGACCAAAAATTGTCAAATTTGTCATGTTGCCCTGGCCTACTCTTTAGTACATCCCACTTGAGTACTAGATCACCTTCTTTGAACTCTCTAAACTTAGCTTTCATGTCAAATGAACTCTTATTATGTACTTTCTTTAGTTCCATGGTTTCCAGAGCCTTCTTCCTTTCTTCCTCAAGCTGTAACAAATCAACATATCTCAACCTAAGAGGATCTTCCTCTTCAAACAACCACATCTGATCAAGCAGCTGTAATGCTAGAAATTCAGTAGAAACTGGCAATCTGACCTCTTTACCATAAACTAGCACATAAGGGGAATTCTCAATTACCTTCTTAGGTGTAATCCTATCCATCCATAAGGTTGCCTTTAATTTAGAATGTCAATCTCTCTTATTCTCTTGCAAAGTCTTTTTGATAATTCTAATCAGATTTTTATTAGTAGACTATGCTAAACCATTACCCTAAGGATAATAATTAGAAGAAGTGTTTAAATAGATCCCATTTTTTACAGACCATTCTGTAATAACTATACCAATAAAAGCCATAGCATTATCAAAGATAATTGATTGAGGAACTCCAAACCTAGTTACAATGTCTTCATAGAACTTTAACATAGCAGGTATAGTGGCCTCTTTTAATGCAACAACTTTAGTCCATCTAGTAAAATAATCAGTAGCGGTCAAAATCCATTTATGACCTACACTAGAATTAGGATTTATAGGACCAATAAAGTCCATTCCCCACTTGTTGAATGGCTGATCTACCACAATTGGCTTTAATGGAAATGCTGCCAGCTTTTGTTTACCTGCAAATATGTCACATTTCTAACATCTTCTGGCCCAAGAATAACCATCCTTAAATAAATCAGGGCAATAATAGTCTGCCCTTAGTATTTTCTAGGCTATAGTCTTAGGATTGAAATGTCCTCCACAAGATCCATCATGAAATTTAGATAAAATTCTGCTCTGATCTACTGAATCAATACATTTGAGAAATATTCCAAAATAATCCTTCCTATAAAGTATACCATCAATAAGAACATAGTGAATAGATTGTAACCTATAGTATCTCATCTTTGCCTTGTCAAGATTGGTTGGACATTGTCCAGTTTGCAAGAATTTGGTCATATCTGATAACCAGGTTGAAGGATCATTAAACAATACAACATCACCTTGAAAATTTTTAGATTCTTTAGTAATTCCAACTTGTTCTTCCTCTTCTGCCATTTGAGCACAAAGGCCTTGCCTCTAACTAGCTTAGTCACATGAATCTGTACATCATACTCCATAACTCTCATTATACAACTAGCCCTCTTTTCATTAACATCCTTGTTCAACAAAAACTCTTTAATACTAGGATGTGCAACCATTAAATGTACTTTATTCCTAGCTATCAAATGCTTAAACTTCTTCAAATCTTTAATAAAAACTAGCACATGCTTTTCAACAAAATTGTACCTTTTCTCATAATCATCCATATCGTTGCTAAAAAAAGCAACTAGTTGCTCTTTTTTTTCTCCATTCGTTTGAATCAGTATTACTGAAATAGTATCAAAACCACCGTAAGCGTATAGAATAAAGTCTTTAGTAAAATCAGGATTAACAAGAGTAGGGGATGAAGACAAAGCCTATTTTATCAATTCAAAATTCTTCTTTCCCTCATCAATCCAGCTAAAAGGGACATCGTTCTTAAGCATAGCAGTCAGCGGTTTTAACAGATTTGCAATATCCATGATAAACCTTCTTACAAAATTTATTCTCCCAATGAAACTCTGCAATCCTTTCTTGTGTTTAGATAATGAAAGTTCCAAAATTGCATGAATTCTCTCAGGATCTATTGTTGTACCCTCCTTGTACACCTGGTGTCCTAGGATTTTTCCCTCATGAACTACAAATATAGATTTCTTTGGGTTTAAAGAAATCCCAAATTCTCTACATCTCTACAAAATCTATCTCAAATTATCTATGTGCTGGTTTGCAACCTTGTTGTAAATTGTCACATCATCTAGGTATACTAAAACAAACTTATACATTAAGTTCTTGAAAGCCATGTCCATTGCTTTTTGAAAAGTGGCCCTGACATTTGATAACCCAAATGGAATTCTTCTGTAAGCCATTGTACCCCATTTAGTTGTAAAAGTTGTTTTAAACTGATCAGATTCTTTGACTAAAATTTGGTTATAACCAGAATATCCATCTAGGAGTGAGAACCTCTCAGAACTAGAAACATATTGTAAAATATGTTCCATGGAAGGAAGATGATGTCTATCTTTCAGAGATGCCTTATTAAGGTCTCTAAAGTCTACACAAAGTTTTATCTCTCCATTCTTCTTCCTTACTAGAACTAAGTTAGAAACCCAGGATGTGTGCTTAATAGGAAATATAATACCACCATCTAGGAGTTTTCTCATCTCTTTTAACATTAATGGCTCTAACTTTGGGTTTATAGGCCTTTTCCTTTGTCTAATTGGCCTAGCATTTGGCTCCAATTCTATAGTATGTTGGGTTAATTGACGATCAAATCCTTTTAGATAAGAATAATCCCATGCAAAAATATCACTATACTCTCTGAAAAGATCAATAAACAATTATTTTTCTTCAGGAGAATTAATTTTACCAACCTTTAACCACTTGTCTCTAAAAATTTCCACCTCCTCATAATGATCTTCTTTGACCAACAGGCTGGTTTTACCCTTCCTAAACTGATCATCAGAGTTAAAAGCTGATTCCAGGCTAACCAATCCCTTTGGAAACTTGTTGGTTTTCAACTGAATAATTTGGTCTTCCATTTGTTGATTGATTTTGTTATTCCTAGATGCTAAAAAACCATCTATTTCTATTAGAAAACTCAAAATATGTTCATCATTATTAAAAACTTTCCAATAAGTGTCATTATCTAGAATAGATGGCCTAACAATAATCTTGACATGTGATTGGTCTAAAATCTTTCCTTTATTTTCTGTTATTGAAACATGAGCACCAATGCCAACCAACCTATCAGCATGCATATTTTCCCTTCTAAGAATTTAAATCAGGTTGAAAGCATCAAATTCATCTAGAATGTCAGAAACTCTAGATTTATACATCTTAAGAAGATCATTTTTAACAGTATTGATGTAGGAGCATCCTGGGTGTAAGAGCAATCTTGCATCACCCAAAAAAAAAAAAATTTCTGTTTTTGTATTCAATAAGGGCTATTTTGTGCAGAGCTGCTATTTATGAAAAGTTACTATTTTTGGTAATTTTCGTATGTGCTCAGAATGATCTGATTTCTTTCTTGGAGGTTCATTTTGGTCATATAAGTCTGCCAGTAAAGTTTCATTGCCAGATCAAGTGTATATTGGAAGATATTAAAGATTTTCGGTATTGGCAGCAGGGTACAGAAACTTTGAACTCAGTTTTGAAGGCTTTAGAGGCCCCGGATGAGGTTGAAAATTTGAGTGACAGGCGCTTGCACTAGTTAAGCCTGTAGAGCGCTTCGTGACGTTTCTGAAATGGGGTTATAATAGCCGATCGGGTCAACTGGTGATGACTTATGGTCTTTGGAAGTTGGGTCACCTGAAATGGCAGAAAATAATTTTCTTCAAAATTTCTGTTCGAGTTTCAAAGGTTATCTTGAGCCGACTATGATGTAATAAAATGTAAAATAAAATAATTCTAAGTTTGGTCGGCCTTATTGGCTAAAAATTCTGGAACCTTCCCAGGCGGTGGAAAATTGCCTATATAAGGAAGGCTGTATTATTGTCTTAGGCAGTTCAGAATAGTTCTGGGTAGTAGATCTGGGTGATAGTTCAAGGCTTTGTCCTACAGAATATTGTAAGGGAATGCCCATGTGGCTTTGCATATTGTAATTCTGAAAGTTTGTAATTCCACATTTGTGGAGATAATAAGAAGCCAATTTTTTGTTCTTGCATATTGTTGTTGTTTCTCTATATCTGTTATGTGTTTGTGGTATTAAGGGGAGCACCCTTCATCAGGTGGTATCAGAGCAGGTTTTCTTGAGTGTGTAAACAGATCGCCGACTGTGAGGCAGTTTGCACCAGGACCGTGGCTAGGGTTTCAACGCGCATCGCAAAAATACCTCCACGAAGGGAACGTGGTGGAAGAGCTGGTGTTGTAACACCTAAGATTAGAGAGCTGCAGAGACAAGTGCAAGCATTGTAAGAAGAGATTCACAGAGGAATGAATCTTAATGTCAGAGATGAAAGCGAGGAGGAAGCCGAAGAAGAATATCAAGAAGGAGAAGCTGAAATTGTGAACCAGGAGGAAGAAAGACTTTTTCGAGCGATTTCCAAGATTGGGAAAAGACCTAAGATTGAGGTTCCTAAATTTTCTGGAAATCTTAACCCAGAGGAATTGATCGACTGGATCAATGAATGTGAGGAATATTTTGAGTACGAAGATGTTGAGGATCCTGATAGGGTCAAATTTGCGAAGGCCAGATTGAAAGGTCATGCGAAGATCTGGTGGCAAGAAATTCAATTAGAGTGAAATAGAAGAGGGAAAGATAAAATCACAAGATGGGATCGGATGGTGGATAAATTGAAGCGACAGTTCATTCCTGTTGATTATGAGCTTGACCTACTGAAGAAAATGCAGAGTTTGAAGCAAGCAGGAAGATCTGTTCAGGAGTATACAGAGGAGTTCTACCGACTTCTCATCAGAACAGGCCATGCAAAAGCTGATAAGGAGAAAGTTGCCTGATACCTTAATGGCTTAAGGCCAAGCATTCAGGAGGAGCTGAATCTGGTTCGAATGAACAGTATTGAAGAGGCATACCAGTTTACCCTAAAAGTAGAGGAAAAGCTGAACAAGAAGTTTGAGAGCAGACAAAACGGAAGAGGTCGTGGTGGATGATCTGGTGGACGGTCATATGGTGGCCGAAATGAAGATCTAAAAAAGAAGGATGAGGCCAGTAGCAGTCAGAATTAGTGAGGAAATAATTCCAATCATTTCCAGGATCAGAATAATAGAGATCAGAGAGGAAGAGGAAGAGGACAAGGATCTGGAAGAGGTGGCTTCCGTGGAACATGTTTTCACTGTGGAGAAGAAGGTCATAGGGCATTTGAATGTCCTCAGTGCCAAGGAAGAATAGACAGGAGAAATGAAGGCCAGGCCAGAGTTGCACATGTAGATGAAGATGTCAGATCATCAAATTCTGAAGATGCTAAAAGAGGAGAAACGTTGATTAACAGAAGAGTCTTGTTGAGTGGTGAGAATGAACCTGAGCAAAGAAGGAGCCTATTTCACACCAGGTGCAAGTGCGAAGGTAAATGTTGCGATGTGATTATTGATAGTGGAAGTACTGACAATTTGGTGTCAGAAGAGATGGTGACAAAGTTGAAGCTCAAGAGATAGAAACACCCACATCCATATCGGATTGCCTGGGTACAGGATGACCACAAGGTCATGGTCAATGAACAATGCCTGGTAAAGTTCAAGATTGGCAGATACCAAGATGAGGTATTGTGTGATATCATATCTATGAATGCATGTCATATGTTGTTGGGTCGACCATGGCAGTTTGACAGATGTGCTGTACATGATGGTCGTGCGAATACCTATTCCCTGACAAAGGATGGAGTGCGACATAAGCTAAAACCATTGAAGGAGACTGAAGAAAAGGTATGTGGTAATGCAAGGATAACTTTTGTTGATGGAAGAAATTTCTTAGATGGTATGAGGCATGAGCATGTATGTTTTTCTTTAATTCCAAAAGCTGGTAAAGAGGAAGTAGAAGATGTTCCTGTAGAAGTTGCAGATTTGTTGAATGAGTTTCAAGATATTGTATTCAATAACGTGCCTGATGGATTACCACCAGTCAGGAAGATCAGTCATCAGATGGACTTGATCCCAGGAGTGAGTTTGCCGAATAAGGCAGCACACAGAATGACACCTGCAGAAAGTGAGGAGTTGAACAGACAAGTACATGAACTGTTACAGAAAGGATTGATCCGTGAGAGTCTGAGTCCTTGTGCTGTACCAGCAGTATTAGCACCAAAGAACAATAGAGAATGGAGGATGTGTATAGATTCTAGGGCAATAAACAAGATCACAATCAAGTACAGGTTTCCATTGCCACGAATGGATGATAT
Source organism: Chamaecyparis obtusa (assembly GCA_027943335.1). Taxonomy (NCBI): domain Eukaryota; kingdom Viridiplantae; phylum Streptophyta; class Pinopsida; order Cupressales; family Cupressaceae; genus Chamaecyparis; species Chamaecyparis obtusa. Next base: position 1,626,558 of record BSBK01001456.1, on the reverse strand, counting down.
TATGGACTATTTGAGTGGAGCTGTGTATTTCTCAAAGATAGATCTGAAAAGTGGATATCATCAGATTCGGATCAGAGAAGGAGATGAATGGAATACTGCCTTCAAGACAAAGGAAGGACTATATGAGTGGTTAGTCATGCCTTTTGGGCTAACCAATGCACCGAGTACTTTCATGCGGCTCATGAACGAGGTTCTGAAAGAATTTCTGGGTAAGTTTGTCATTGTTTACCTAGATGATATTTTGATCTTTAGTAAGACATTGGATGAGCATATGATGCATATTCGTATGGTATTTGAGAAGTTGAGAGAAGAGAAATTGTTGATTAATTTGAAGAAGTGCAGTTTTGTGAAGAAAGAGTTGGTGTATTTGGGATTTGTAGTTTCAGCAGAGGGTCTAAAAATAGACCCAGAGAAGGTACAGGCTATCCTTGAATGGCCTACTCCAATGAGTGCTACTGAGGTAAGATCTTTTCATGGTCTAGCTAGCTTTTACAGAAAGTTTATCAAAAATTTTAGCAGTATTTGTGGACCCTTGACTGAAACAATGAGAGGGGATAGAAAAGAGTTTAAGTAGACTAATGGGGTTGAAAAGAGTTTTCAATTGTTGAAACAAAAAGTTACAGAACAACCAGTTTTAGCACTTCCAGATTTTAATAAGGTGTTTCAAGTAGATTGTGATGCTAGTGGTACTGCAATAGGAGCTGTTATGAGCCAAGAAGGTAAACCTGTTGCTTATTTCAGTGAGAAATTAAATGATGCCAAGAGAAAATATTCTGTTTATGATCAGGAATTTTATGCTATAGTTCAGGCATTGAAAAAGTGGAGGCACTATCTACTTCCTAAGGAGTTTGTTTTGTATACTGATCATCAAGCTTTGCAATATTTGAATAGTCAAGGAAAATTGAATCAAAGGCATTTGAAATGAGTTGAGTTTTTGCAGAGTTATACATTTGTTTTGAAACACAGGAGTGGGAAGTCTAATAGGGTTGCAGATGCTCTTAGCAGAAGGCAACTATTGCTGATAGAAATGCAGATTGAAGTGGTTGGGTTCAAGGAACTCAAGAATTTGTATCTAGAGGATCTTGATTTTGGTGAAGCTTGGAAGGCTTGTACAGAACCTGTTACTCTAGATAGGACGAAATGGCTGGATTTTATCATCCAAGATGATATGCTATTCAGAGGGAGTCAGTTGTGCATTCCACGAAGTTCTATGAGGGAGAATCTCATCAAAGAGAAGCATAGCGGAGGATTGGCTGGACATTTTGGTCGTGATAAAACCCTTTCTTTGGTTAGTGAGAATTATTATTGGCCACAGTTGCAGCAAGATGTGAAGAAGTTTGTACAGAGTTGTAGAGTATGTCAGATGGCGAAAGGAGTGAAGCAGAATACAGGGTTGTATCAGCCATTACCTATACCAGAGAAGCCTTGGGAGGATATCAGTATGGACTTTGTTCTTGGTTTACTGAGGACACAGCGGGGACATGATTCAATTTTTGTAGTAGTTGACAGATTTTCAAAGATGGCACATTTCATTCCCTGCAAGAAGACTAATGATGCTGTTCATGTAGCAGAATTGTTTTTCAGAGAAGTAGTGAGACTTCATGGTTTGCCAAAGACCATAGTTTCAGATCGGGACACTAAGTTTGTTGGATATTTCTGGCGTACATTGTGGAAGAAGTTGAAGATAGATTTGAAGTTCAGTTCATCATATCATCCACAGACTGATGGACAGACAGAGGTGGTGAATAGAAGTTTCAGAAATTTGCTGAGATGTTTGGTTGGAGATAAGCCAACAGGATGGGATTTGACTTTACCACAGGCGAAATTTGCATACAATAATTCTGTCAATAGGGGCACTGGTAAATCACCATTCCAGATTGTATATGGAAGTAGTCTGAGAAATGCATCTGAACTGAGAAAGATAGATAAAGGAGAAATAAGTAGTGCTGAGGCTGAGGATTTTGCAGAACATTTGAAGAACATCCATGGGGAGGTGAGGAAGCATATTACCAAGATGAACGTATAGTATAAGGCTAAGGCAGATGAGAAAAGGAGGTATAAGGAATTTCAAGTTGGTGATGAAGTCATGGTTCATTTGCGGAAGGAGCGGTTTCCAGTTGGTACATATAACAAGCTGAAAATGAAAAAGTTTGGACCATGTAGGATACTGAAGAAACATGATTCAGGAAACGCATATGAGGTAGAATTGCCTACTGAGCTAAATATTTCACCAGTGTTTAACATTTCAGATCTGACAGAGTATCATGAAGGAGGTGTTGAAGATGAGATCACAGCAGCACAGTGGAGTATTCCAGCAACTAGTTCAGACACTAAGGAGATCGAAGATATACTGGACAGTCGTGTTGGTAGAAGCACAAGGAACAGGACATATGAAGAATATCTGGTCAAGTGGAAAGGATGACCTGTTGAAGATTCATCATGGCTGACAAAGGAGGAGGTTAGCCATCTTGGTTTTCCTCTGCACACCTGAGTCGTGATAGGGTCACTTCTCAAATTACCCTGGGTGTCTGATGCAGGAGCATCCTGGGTGTAAGAGCAATCTTGCATCACCAAAAAAAAAAAAAATTTCTATTTTTGTATTCAATAAGGGCTATTTTGTGCAGAGCTGCTATTTATGGAAAGTTACTATTTTTGGTAATTTTTGTATGTGCTCAGAATGATCTGATTTCTTTCTTGGAGGTTCATTTTGGTCATATAAGTTTGCCAGTAAAGTTTCATTGCCAGATCAAGTGTATATTGGAAGATATTGAAGATTTTCAGTATTGGCAGCAGGGTACAGAAACTTTGAACTCAGTTTTGAAGGATTTAGAGGCCCTGGATGAGGTCAAAAATTTGAGTGATGGGCGCTTGCACTAATCAAGGCTGTAGAGCGCTTTGTAGCATTTCCGAAATGGGGTTATAATAGCCGATCGGGTCAACTGGTGATGACTTATGGTCTTCGGAAGTTGGGTCACCTGAAATGGCAGAAAATAATTTTCTTCAAAATTTCTGTTCGGGTTTCAAAGGTTATCTTGAGCCGACTATGATGTAATAAAATGTAAAATAAAATAATTCTAAGTTTGGTCGGCCTTATTGGCTAAAAATTCTGGAACCTTCCCAGGTGGTGGAAAATTGCCTATATAAGGAAGGCTATATTATTGTCTTAGGCAGTTCAGAATAGTTCTGGGTAGTAGATCTGGGTGATAGTTCGAGGCTTTGTCCTACAGAATATTGTAAGGGAATGCCCATGTGGCTTTGCATATTGTAATTCTGAAAGTTTGTAATTCCACATTTGTGGAGATAATAAGAAGCCAATTTTCTGTTCTTGCATATTGTTGTTGTTTCTCTATATCTGTTATGTGTTTGTGGTATTACGGGGAGCACCCTTCATCAAGTATTGATGCCTCTCACCTACTTTACTATCAGCTCACTGTCACCAAATGCTCTCAAACACTTAATACCTCTCAATCTTGCCCATTCTAATCCCTGAATTAAATTTTCATATTTAGCCACATTGTTAGAACAAGGAAAAGATAACTTGTATGCAGCATAAAATCTATCACCATTCGGTGAAATCAACATAACCCCTGCACCAACTCCACCGTTATTCCTTGACCCATCAAAATACAAATCCCAAAGCTGGTTAGATACATCAGATTTAGATTCTGGATCTTTAATCAAATTAGGCACTACTGAATCACACTCTAAAATCATATAATTTCTAAAACCAGCATCAAACATATCATCATTTTGTTCATTCCTAGTAGCCCATTCATCTAAGACAATGTCAGGATATGCTTCGTTTTGTGTATTATAAGCTAAATAATCAAGTATTTCATCCTGATCCATGATCACACAACTTGCATTAATAGGACTTGGATTATAAGGCTCTATGTGGTTTTTGGCCAACAATTCTGATTTAATGGTCACCTTAGTACCATATCTAGTTCTTAAGTACAAATGTGACCAATCTGATGAAAAATAGCCATCTATCTTGGCTGTGAAATCTCTGGATAGGCACATAGAAAAATATGTTGGCAAATCAATGACATATATATCCTATGGTATTGAGAAATTTGGGTAGGAGTGTAAGGTCAAACTTGTATTTTTAATGACTCCTAAGGTCTTAACCAAAGTTCCATCAATCTGTACTACACCCTTCTCAAGAGGTTCACATTTCAAATTTAGCAAATCTGCTATCTTCTTAGGCATAACAGTGTTGGTTGCACCACTGTCTACCATACAGTTATGAACTAATTTATTTCCAATAATCAATGAGACATAAAAGGGAGGAGGTTTATCATTTGTAGGTTTCTTACCTTCCTTTTCAGATGTCTTCTAAACATTTTCTGACTTCTTGTCATAACTTACTACTGATTGTTTGTTATTTGCATCCCTCTTGACTTCTGGTATTGTTGGCTGCTATTCTTTAACAGGATTTTTATCTTCTTTTGATAACTTCTCCTGAACCTTAGGAGGCTTAGAATTAGTCATAACCACACTTGGTGGTTGCTTTATTATCTGCTGTGAATTAACTGCCAGCTTAGAAAACTCTTCTTTTAAAATCTCAATCTATCCTGGAATAGATAAAGTCTCCCATGCAGATAAGGTAACATTTTTTTTTTCATAGTATCAACAATATTGAGTGTGACCCCACAATAGTGGGTTATACTTTTTTACACATGCTGATTTTTGCTGAAATAACACATTTTTAATAAAATATCATGATTTAAGCCTTGAGAGGTTCCACTTGAAGGAATTAATTACAAATAGCTAGCTCAAATCCTCTTAGATCAAAAAAACATTGTTATAACATCTATACTCATTCATACCTACAATGGAGTCTCCTTTGCACCTATTAAAATGATGAAAAAAAATCACTTTGACTTTATCTTTTGGAAGATCAAATGAATCCATTTGACAAACCTATATATGTAGTAAGGTACTACTGATAAAAATCTTTCCAATGATTATACTATTAATATATATAAAGTTTATTATGACTTTGTATATTTAGTTTTACTAAACATAGATATTTCACCATATGTCTACCTCTATTTTTTATGCTTATAGAAAAATAGTAAATGAGAGAAAATAAATTCTAAAAAATATATATGCCCTAGGTATTGAGGTTCTCTTTCTATAAAAAAAAAATTAAAAAATGAAATTGGACAAATACACGACAGGTTATAAGCTATGTAGTCAAGGTATGCCAAAATTACGGTTTAGTGAACTTCAAACATTAATAAAATATGAAATAATCAAGATAATGTCATAAAACCAATTGCATGCCCTTCATATGGATGTTATAAAACTAAATTTGAAATAAGCACATTGATATCTATTTTAGAAAAAAAATTATGCTCTATGAAAACAATGTAACTCTTTAAAAATGACGTTTTCAGCAACATACCAGTTTTCATGGGAGAAAGAAAAAAAAATTTAAATCAATTCAAAAATAAAAATAAAAAATATATTTAGAATCTAGACAAAAAATCCTAAAAGACTCTAATTTAATTCATCTTCCTATTTCAAATGGTTTAACGACAATATGCATCCGAATCTGAAAGTTTTTTTCAAAATGTAGAGTTCAATGTCCATTCAAGAAAAAAAGTGTAAACCACTATTGTGGGTTCACCCTTGAATGGAACAACAAATTGTACCTTATGTGAGGACCTAGGAGAAATTTGATTAGAATTCCTTTGACTTTGATCCTTATTAGAGGAAACTGATGGACCCTTTAAAATAGAAACTAGTGGAGAAGGCACATTACCAGTAGATTGATCTGCTTCAAGAGCTCTCTTTTTCACCCTAGTATTTTTTGCTATTGATGAATCTTCATTTAGACCAAAAAAATCTTTTTCTTGCCAATTTAGGAAATTGGTATCCGTATAAATTTGATCTAGTTGTTGTTGTATCTCTTCAACAGACACATTCTGCTATGAATTCTTTGCATTTTGTACCATAAGAGCTTGGTTAAGAATTCCATTAGAACATGTGGACTGGTCATGTGGCTCATTGCATGGAAAACACCAGTTAGTAGCAATATTATTCTGAGTTGGAACAATATCCCTAACAATATTAAGAGGTGTCGGATTATACTGTCTATTTGGCCTCACATTCCAGTTTTGCCTATTTGCATTAGTATTACCTTGAAATTGCTACCTATTGGCCTAAAAATTAGGATGATTAGGATATTGAGAAGAAGAACCAACAAACTAATTTTGAGTAGCAGGGTTTGTCTGGGCTTGATTCCTCTTAAGGGTGACTAAATCATTTCTGAAAGATTGCAATAAACTTTCTATTTTCTGCTGGTTGTCCTTAATACTCTGTAGTTCATTTAGAGGAGCTGCATGAACTATCTTTGGGGCTTTAAATGATGAGACAGTAGATAATGGTGGAACAACCAATGGAAAATTGGACTGCATATTAGGAAAGAAAGGCATAGGAGGTCTAGGAGCTATCTTCCCTGCCTGGATAAGATTTTTTTTTTCCCTAATAGCAGTATCAAAAGCTTGGGGTAAAGACACTCCTCCCATAGATTGAATCATTATAGAGATATCACTATTTAAGCTCTTCAAATAATACAAGAAAGCATATTCATCTAAAGTCCTTACTGTAACAAGAATTTTGTTCCAAGTCTTCTAAAAACAGAGATTGAAATCAGTCATCTCCTCTTGTGGGGCCCTCTTGATAGTAGTTCGTTGCTCCACCAAGGACAGGTTATCAAATTTGTCTTCAAAAAAATTAGATAACCTTTCTCCTAGGATGTCACAAGTAGCAATAGAGTCCACTCAAAGAGTTCTGAACTAGTCAAGGGCTTTACCCTTGAGAGATGTAGCCAACAACTTCAAAGCTACATCCTCAGCTGTGATATGATGAACATTGCAAAGAGTTACAACATTTCATATATGCTCAATAGTTGTCACATGTGTTTCTCTAGTAAAATTTGGCAAGCTTTTCAAAGTAGCCAATGGAATATCATTATGATTTGCAATCCTCAAAGGACTACCTTGATCAAATGAAACAAAAGGAATATTTATTGTCATTGCTTGATGTGGAGGAACTTGCTGCTAGATGGCATGTATAATAGAAGGCTGAGTGGGTTGAATCACTTTTCTTTGATATGTCTTCAAATTCTAGGGAGTTGATATAGTACCACTTGTAGAAGCTCCAAGAACAAAATTATCTAAAAATAAATTTTCAACACTTGGAAATTCTGATCCAGAATGATTAGGAACACCTAAATCCTCAGGAAGACTGATTTCTTCAATAATAACCTCAATCTCCTCTGAATTTACAGCCTAATTTTAAAAATGGGGTTATCAAATGATGAAAAATTTGAATTCAATATAGTACCTCTTGGATCTTGTGATGTTCTTCTGCCTCTAGATGATCTTCCTCCCCTTCTTCCTAGCTGCAATTCTTGATACACAAATCCCTCCTTGTTTTCTCTTGTTGGAGTTCTACTCATTAAAAAAAACACTCAAATCTGAGAGTGAATTGAAAACAACCATAGAACTCGTATCTCTGAACTAAGAAGTAGTTCATTGTCCCACTGGGTGTACCAAAAACTATTTAGGTTTAGAATTGTTACCCTAACTCAAGCATTAAGGCTACACAACAATTCTATCTTGACAATGGAAACCTCCTCTAGCTATGGGTAGACCATGAATGAGGAGGAATATATGGATTCTAGGCTAGTTCCTATTAAGTATGAAATATCACCACCTGATTGAAATTTTGATAAGGAAAGGGATAGAAAGAACTTTTAAATTGAAATGAATGTGGGGTGACACACCAAAATACGTTCAAACTTTGTTGGAATAGTAAAAAAATAGCTCAAAATCATACACCAAAAGTTTGACTCTTCAGATCTCTGTCCAACATATAGGCTAACAGAATTTACTATTAGGGTTACACCATGAATAGCTAAACAATTAACAACATACTTTTTTCATACAAGGTTTAAGCAAAAAATGATCACCTTAAGGAGGAATAAACAAGCATTCGCTTCTTTTGGATTACAGTTGAAAAGTAACACTTATATGGAAAGATGAAATTAGGATCTTTAAATCTCACCACAAATCATATGAACCAAAGAGCATCTTCTTTATTCCTCACAAAATTGATAATTAGATAACAAATATGGCTTCAAAGCAAAATAGGAATAATGTGTTCACTATTCGCCTCTCTCCCAAAACTTGCAACCCCCGAAAATGAACAACAAAACCCACCTTATAGTATGCCCTAAACTAAAATCCAAAAATTCAAGCCTTCAAAAAATGCCCAATTTTGGCCAAAAATTCAACCTATGTTAACTCCCTCCTAAATGCCTTAAATTTTGGCTTATAATAAGGATTTTTAAAAAATCCTTTTACAAAAAATAATTGCCAAAATTCTAAAAAAAATTAATATTAGATAGAAACCTAATATCAAACAAATAACCTATCCCCTAAAAACATGAAGTGTAGACAAAATGCATAGTGGGGAATAATAAACTCGACCCACTTGCACATGCCTCAGAAAAAGAGGGATGAGGTGGCATATTAGCAATTTTCAAAAACATGTAGGAACTGACATCTGAAATGAAGGCATTCAATGCCTTATGCTTGGAGAACTCCAAAGATACTATGTTCATTTCATTTTTTTTCGAGAGAAGTGCTATCTCAATCTTCGTCAATAAGAATTAGGGAAAAATTGAAACCCTAACTCAAGGAAATCTCTAGTAAAACTTGCTGATGAAGCTCGACCTCCTGCAATGGAACTCAACTTCATTGTCATAACCAGTTGACTGGTGTTTGCTCATTTATTTTCCCAGTCTATCTCCATCTTGCTCGGCTTTGAATGTTAAGTCTTAAAGTCTCTCAACCTTCTAACAGGTAGATCACTGTGCCTATTTTTTAACAACTAATGCTATCATTGTTGTCACTATTATTGAGCATTAACTATTTGGATATACATTTTTTGTCCTTTCTTTTTCTTGAAAATAACTATCTATTTATTTTCCATAAGTCATGGCATTCTTCTTGAATATATTTTGTTATGTGCTTTGTAAAACAAGCCGTAACTTATGGCAAAGCCTGTAGTTTATGAGTCATGGCTTGTGACTGTAGTTTCATTTTACATAAGCCAAAAGTGGCCTTCACCCTTTGTTTATTGCACGTATGCCAACATGAAACTCAGCTTTGAATGTTAAGTGGTTCATGAACCACATATATAGCTCGACACAGTGAGTCATGAATATAAGTCACGGTGTGACTGGTTCTTACCTTTTGTTTATAGCATACATGCACTTGACTCGAAAAAGTATTACCCTCCATCTATGAGTCAAACCATGAGCTCAAAATACTTCCATTGTAACAGTCATGACCTCATGATTGGTGTTCTTTTTTTTTCCTCTCGGTGTATACAAAGCATTTTAACTGTGACTTCATTCTTCGAGCTCAGCCTTTGACTGTAGTTGTGACTGAATTCTTCAAAGATGCTTGTTGTCGCAGCACCATGAATACATCCCTTCCTATCTACCAGTCATGACTAGTGATTGGTAAACTCCCTTTCGGCTTGGTAACATACAAAGTCGTCACTGTTAGATAGGAAGTGTAACTTCATGAACTCAATTTTGAAACCCGAGTCTTATTTAGTCTTTATTAAGCTCTCTGCTCGACACAAATATGAAGCTCTTCAATTTTTTATATACCATTCTTACTGACATGGATTATTTTGTTGGTAGAATCATAACCACAACTCAACATTCTCTAAAATAAACAATTATGAACAAACCGTATTAAAATAGTGAGTTCTTAGAACTTGGTTTTTACTTACAGTTTGAAAATGTGAACTATGACCGTGAGCCTTCAACTATGAGATTTATTTATTTTACCATCCTACTAATGTTGGTATATCTATTTTTGATAGTGCACCAAAACTGAGCATGAAATTCCTTCAGTTATATTGATAACAGTCCAAGCTGGAACTGAAACTCTTATTGAGATGATTGAAAAAAAAATCCATCAACATTCCATCATATGAGCTCTTTTCTAGTTTTTTCATCAAAGTCATGAGCTTGTGACTGAAAGATGTGGTAGATGTATATAGTTTTGCTATGACATCTTTCAGTCATAAGCTTCACAAACTTTGGGAGCTGACTAAAAATATGACTGAAAGACATTAAGGAATAAGAGTCACTTTTCTCATAACAGATAAGCACATTCCTTCCTATGAAAATTCTTTTTCTTTCAACTCATGTTCATTTACATCTCTATTTTCAATGCTATAATAAATGTGCACACACATCACTAGGAACATCAGATTGTAAAATACACTATCTTATTTGCTTTGAAAAAAATACCATGCACTCTGCCTATGATCATGAACCATGTTGAAAACTCATGCTTTCTATTTATAAAAATACTTCTACAGCTTGCATTCTGTTTGATTTGTAACTTTAATATTTCAATTGTAGGTATAATATACTATACACATTTGTTCAATAGAATAAACTTTCATTTTAAAAGAACTCAAAACACAGCTCATTCTATCAAAGCTCCTACAACATGATCACTGTCATCAACTCTCTTGACTATAATTGAATTCAATTTTAAAAATAGAGAACATCTTTGAACTCATTGATACATATTAGCATGTTTAAACTCGGTCCTTTTTCTCTCTTGATGCTGAATCTGCACTTTAAATATGAGAAATACAACAAGATAAAAATGTTTTTTTATTGTTAATGAAGTTCGAGCATGGGCTTGTGACACTCAAAAACATCAGAAAACATTTCACAATTTTATGGCCCAAACTTGAAGCATTCTTTCTGTAATCAGCAACAACAATGATATTACTTGAAATTGTTCCTTTTGAAACAGTAAGGACATCTATTGTATCAGTACTCATGCAGCTACATTCTGAGACATTTGATCATGACTGTTGGCAACATTGACACTTCCTGTAGCAGTTTATCTTGAAATTTCAGCTTGATCTGCATCTTTAACTATGACTAAATGTGAAAACCAGTAAACTCTTTTCTACAAAATAATCTATTTAAGCTTTCAAACAACACAATTTTAAATTGGTTAGATTATTGAACATAATAAACAACTTTATCAATCAATTTTTAGACCATTATGTTCACTAATCTATCAGAACACTGCATCATCTGAAGAAGGTTTCTCAGTTTGAACATACTAAGTCCCTTTTATTCAGATACCTGGTTAATAAAAAGAACAACATACACCAGAATGATCATAAATAGAAAAAGGTTTCATTTTTATAAAACAAGTCCCTTTAATACTACCTTGCAGTGAGTGTTAGTGTACATTTCCTTATTGCATTTGCTTTTCCAGATTGATGTGCAGATTTTGAAAACTTGATTGTTACAGTATGTTATTTGTTTCTTATGCATTGCTTAGATCCAACAGGATCTAACCACATTTTCTTCTTCTTATGCAGATATGAACCCTAAAGACCTAAATGCAGATGAGGACACAGATTTTGAAGACTTTGGGACTTAAGACCTAGCAGACAACCAACTGACTCAAAACAACACAAAGGCAATGCATGGGACCCCTATTCCATACTTCAATCTTTTCTTTCAATTCTGAAAATGTACTCTACTTATTGATATGAAATATGAAATAGAGAAAGACATTTGTATACTACATTCAGTTTGAATGCACAATGTAATGATTATTTATGAATTTTTTTGAAATTTTTGGAACAATGATCAATACTTAGAGTACAATAATGACATTTAGAATGAATGCAATAATGAAATGTAAACTAACAAAACCTACAAGGCAGTGTTAATTTGACAAACAAATGTGCAACCTTTTCCTATTTATGCTTATTGTGTTGTGTGTTGTAATTTTGAGTAACAATCATCATTTTCCTTAGTAACTATTTGTTGTTGCTTGGTCTATAAATATTTTTTCTCAATTGCAATATTTTGTTTCTCAATGACACTAGGATATTACTCTATAAAGTGTCAAGATCTTCTATGTAAACAAATCTTTTGTAGTCTTATGGTTCCCTCTTGCTTTCTTCATCATTTTTCTCAACATATTCATCAACTCTCACATTTTCACTTTCAATCATTTTGTTAGTAGTCTTGTTCAAACATTTATATGTCTTACTTCCAGTAGAGTATCCTAGAAATATGCCTTCATCACCTTTTGAATCAAACTTTCCATTTCTACCATCTTTCGGAATGTAACATCTACTACCAAATATCTTAAAATATCTCACATTAGGTGTATAACCATATCATAGCTCATAAGGTGTCTTGTTTGAATCTTTCTTTAGTTGTACTTGGTTTAGTGTATAGATAGTAGTACTGATAGATTCTCTCCAGTAAATGTGTACAACCTCTTTTTCAATTAGCAGTGTTCTAGCATAATCAACAATTGATCTATTCCTTCTCACAGCTATTCCATTTTGTTGTGGAGTCCTTAGTGCAGATACATGTCTCTTGATTCCATGCTCATTAAAAAAGTTAATAAATTCATCATAAATGAATTCACCTCCTCAGTCAGATCTCAAGCATTTCAGTTGCTTACCAGATTCTTTCTCTACTTTTTCTTTGTACCACTTAAATATTTCAAAAGCTTCTGGTTTTTTTTTAAAACATCACTGACATCATTCTAGAGAAATCATTAACAAATAAGATAAAATATATATCTCCATAATAGCCCCGAATTCTCATTGGAACACATAAGTTAGTATGAACTAAATCCATAATTTCTTTAGATGAATATTGTTTTCTCTTGAAACTAGACTTTGTCATTTTACCCATTTGACATTGTTTGCACATTACATGGTCAGGTTTAGATATACTTGGTAAACCTCTAACTTTACTTTTCTTACTGATATTTACCATGTTGTCAAAATTCACATGACATAACCTCTTGTGTTATAACCAAACATCATCATTCTTAGCCTTTAAACATGAAGTTTCATCATTATCCAAATAAAACAAGTTACCTCTTGATTGTTCACCGGTACCGATCAGCCTTCCAACATCATTATAGATCTTTACTCTTCTTTTCTCAAATGCAACTCAGTGACCTGTATTATTCATCTATGCTACACTCAAAAGATTATAGTTAATTTTTTTCACCCAATAAATATTTTCACATTTGATCTTGTTATTCAACAATATTGATTATTTACCTTTCACTTGACAAGGTGTATCATTTCCCATTTTTACAAATCCACCATTATAATGTTCAAGATATTCAAAATTCTCTTCATCGCCAGTCATATCATGTGTGCAACCACTATCAATAATCCAAGTTTCATTCTTGCTTACTTTAGAAATAAGTGCCTTTTATACATACCTTTCTTCTTCTTTAGAATCTTTCTTCAATGCTACAAACACCACTTCTACGCCTTCATCAATTTCAGACTCGATAGCATCATAATCATCAACTAGGTAGCATGTCTTTTTACCTTTATCTTTGTAGTCTCATTTTTCTCTATTTCCATGTTGTTGGTTACCTCTGTGATCTCAGTAATCTCTTCTATCATTCTTCCTTTCATTGAATCTTTCACTTGTCCTCTCATTATCATTCATGCCAATCTCTTTACATTTTAAACATATCAAAGGTAGCTTACCTCTGTATTTTCCTTTTCTCTTCGGTAGCCTTCTAGACATTAATGCTTCAAGTTCTTCAATATCATCTTCTTTATATTCATAATCACTTCCATTTCTTATCTGATGTCTATTTCTTGATCTTCCAGTATTTAAAGATGACACAAATGCAGATTCTACATTAGGTACAATATTGTTATCAAAGTTATTAAGCTCAAATGTAGTCAATTTACCGATTAGACTATCAAGGGAAACATCATTACCAGGAAATTCTCTCATTTCATGTATTTCTAAGACTCTCAGAGCATAAGAAGGAAATAGTGTTCTTAGAATTTTACTTACCACAATTTTTTCTTCAATAATTCCACTTGCTCCTCGAATAGAATTCACCACTTCCTTGACTTGGTTGTTGTACTGAGTAATGTTTTCACCTTCTTTCATCTTCATATCATCAAACTTTCCTCTTAAGCTTTATGTCTTTTCCCTGAGAATATTTTGATGTCCACCATGGACTAGTGTCAATTTGTCCCACATTTATTTTATAGTTGTGTGGTTTTTAATGTCTTCAAATTCAACATCTGATAAAGAAGAAGCAATCTCAATCATCATTGCATTATGCTCATCTTTCTTTCATCTGTGTGATATTCAAAGCACTAGTAGGTGCTATGAATTCATTAGCCAAATATTATAGTGCAGAATCCCCAATGTCTAATAGATATAGCTTCATCCTACTTTTCCATGTTGAGAAATTATCTTTGTTCAGCTTCAGTACCTCTCTCTTATACATTTTTAGATCTTTAACTTAAGTCCTTCAAACTTTTTCTTTCAAGTAGTCTAGCTTTGATACCAATTATTAAATAACCAAGAGGAGAGTGAATTAGTTATGTTTAGTTATCCTATAGTCCCAAATTTCTCTCAGATGTATAATACCAACTTCAAAAAAATAAAATAAATAGCTCGATAATAACTTGATTGTACCTTACTAATTAATTAACCGACTGTCAGATAATGTAAACATATACTGATCTAGCCAATTATTGTAATGTGTAAAGTGAAATATCAAAACATCACATGCATACACATTTAACACTTGATTTTTAATGTGGAAACCATGTTAAGGTAAAAACCACCTGGAACCGATACTTGAAATATTTTCACTCTTTTGAAGTGAGCTCAGTTAAGAGTCAACCCTATTAAAGGTTACAAAACACACTGTAAGGTGTGACATTGTTAGAGGATTTATCACTAATAGTTCTCTATGACCATACATTCACTTGGGTCAACAAGAAAATAAGTAACATTCATATAATGCCAATATAGAAATAAAAGACGGTTAAGTCTCACTCGATTAAGAGATTTTGTTTGTATCAATGGTTAGAAAGAAATAGCATATGACCTGATTCAAATGAAAATTCCTTTCCTCATTTTCATATCTATGCTAAGCTCAATACATCATTATAATATTTACAATCTCCTTCTTCCTCTAACTATGTTATGCTCGGTGTTGTCTCTAGAATCACTCGATTCTTACTTCAACCTGTCTGACCAGCTTCGCATGTATGAAATCTTTTTCTCTCATGTGTGATCCACTCTTTGAATTTCTTGTCTCCTTATATAGACATGATAAACCATTTTCTTTTCAGCCATAGATTTTTCATCTTAATCTCCATCATTGATTTTTCCTCTTTAACCTTCCTCGTAACTTATGCCTTGAAATGTTTTCAATCTTCATCATCTGATCATCCTTGAATTTTTTCATCTGTAGATCTTCATAAAAAACTTTATCTTTATCCTTGGAATCTTCTAGATTCATCCAGCTCATCATCTCATGTCTAAAATCACATGTTTCACCTTACTTCTCCTGCTCGGTCAATACCATGATATGTCAGTTTCTTCCTTCTCAGTTAATACCGTACTCAGTATACACTACATCTACTCAGTGTACACTAAGTTCTTCATATACCAAGAAAATTAATTTGTACATTCTTGATCTTCAATACTTAACAAAATCATGTAAACCAATAAAATCACTATCATAATGTCATAGACTCGTCAATAAGTTTCCCAATGAATAACTTATTCATAACTTACTCATACATCTCATCTTCATGCTAATATCTTCTTTCCTTCACCAACATCACCTCCTTCAGATGTTTGCAACTATCATGATAAGTAAAGTCAAAACTATTTGACATCAATGACAATATAACAACTCATCCAATGTCTCACATATATCTTAGTATCTCGGTGATCATCATCGCATTCTTCATTCTATTCTGCAAGTAGTTCATCAGTTTAGTTCTTAACAAACCCATTTAGACCACTTTTATGAATATTGTATCTTCACTAACATTTAATGATTCAGTGCTATGATACTTTAAATCATTTGATTTATACCATGTTAGTTAGATAATGATGATTAATCATATATGATGATGTTACTTATGATTTTTACTAACCCCATACTTGCATGTGTATGGTTGGCATGTATGTTTTATAATTTTTTTTATGTGTTTGATGTGGTTGAGGGATGAAGTCATAGTTACTTACTTGTGAGATACACATGATCAATGTTGGAAATATTCAGGAATTAACCGAGTTACTGAGAGGGGAGGGGTGAATCAATAACTCCAAATTTTCTTTCAATTTAACATGTAATTTACTTTTAACCTTTGCATACAGAAAGCATGAAACTTAAGAGCATTCACAATAATGATACATAGATTTGGTTACCTAGAAACCTTCCAAAAAGAAAGTAAAACTGGGGTGGGGATGAAACCCACAAAGCTTTAATACTGCAGAATAAAGTTGGCCGGTTAAGGCTTACAATTTGATCACTTCTGATGATCTACCCTGTTAGGAGCCATAAGGATTGCTAAATCCACCTTGTTAAAGGATTTACAAACATGCAATGAAGTATGCACTCGGTAAAGAGATTTTACAAAAGACTGTTAAGTCTACCCGGTTAAAGGATTTAGTACTGATTCACCTGTTAGGATGAAACAGTAGATCTCTTGCTTTGCAACTGGATTGCTGATTGAGATTCGCTGATGTACTGATCACCTTCTGTGATGAATTTGTCTTTGCTGTTCCTTATACTGCTGAAGCCCTTTGTAATTCGCTTATCTCTGCCTTTCTTCCTTTTTCACATATATGCTTCTTTCATGCTTCTTGACATTTTTACAACATTGTTTATATACAAGTCTTAAACAATTAATTACAATTACAATTACAAAGTCGGCTTGACAAATAAACATAAGTGCTACTAAGTCGGCCCAAGTATGGTTACACGGTTCCTGCAAACTGACTCGGTGACTTTCTGATACTCGGCGTCCACTGCATTACTCGGCATCGTCATGCACTCGGTAGAAGTGAAGGCACGGTTCACACTGATCACTCGGTAGGTTTTGAACTCGGTAAATACTGGTGACTCGGTAGACATGATGTTACTCGGTTTACACTGTCCTGTTCGGTTTGTACTAACTTGCTCGGTTTTCACTGTCTGCTCGGTTTGCACTGTCTGCTCAGTTTGCACTGTCTACTCGGTTTGCACTGTCTGCTCGGTTTGCACTGTCTGCTCGGTTTGCACTGTCTGCTCGGTTTGCACCCAGAATGCAAATAAGTGTTGTCACTAGTGGCAATTCTTCTTAATGCCAACAATCTCCCCCTTTGGCATTAGTGACAAAAACACTTATTGGCCAAAACTAATATACATGAATCATGCTGAGTTTTATTTTGATTTTTCAAAATTTGTCTTTGTTATAGAGCTTTATACATTGTCTCCCCCTTTCAATGTGCTAACTATTTCTATACAAATCTTCTTCTATACATATATCTCCCTCTATACATATCTCCCCCTTTTTTACGATAATGCCAAAGGTGTATATACAAGTTATTTACAGAGAGAATCCAAAATTTGATAGAAAATCAGAATGTACCTTCATTATTAGTGCCAGGGTTCTGTCCCAACTTTCTTGCAAAATCTTACATGTTTGGATTGCAATTTGGACTTCTGCAGAGAGTTCAATCATGTGATCTGCTATAGAGAATTGATTGTCATGAATCAATGTTTTGGAATGTTCAATGTGCTTATACATTGTATTCATGATGGGAAGGATCATGTTTTGGATGTCTAGCAGTGTGGACCAGATCCTTGTGTCTTCTTTCAGTAGATCAGACTGCATATTTGATAGGTGTGAGATTTTCATGTGATGAGCAGAGCTTGAACTTGGTTCAAGTTGCAGCTTCTGTATGCTAATCTTCATATCCTCATCCATTTTATTCATTTTATCCTTAACATCCTTTGTGAACTCGGCAATATTGCACAATCTGGCCAAAAGAGAGGTAGCATTCGAATAGATAGATTCAATGTTTGACAAAACTGAAGACAATTCTACTTGGTTAATAGCTATGTGCTGAGCAATGTGCTCAAGCACTTTATTATTGAATCTCTTCTCAGCTCTTTCAACTAACTTTTCTGTCCCAGATGAATCCTCATTGTATTTATTAACTGCTTCTGCTAATTGTAGCAAAACATGTTGGGAGGAGTCTACTTTAATACCTAATGCATCAGACAAAATGTCCTTAGCATCCTTGATGATTTGATATTCCTTGTCTCTCTCCTCTTTAAGCTTCTTTTGTTTTTCTTTCCTTTGGAGGATCTCACCTATATTTTGCATTTGGTCCGCTGATAGATTTGCAAAATCTAATGTAGGAATCTCTATCTCTTCATCTAGGTCTATATCCTCTACTACATTCTTACCCAAAAATTTTATACTCGGTAGAGGCTTAGGCTTATCTGTACTTAATGCCTTGGTAGTAGTGACAGTAGATAAAGTAGGGCTGGCTATAGAGACTGGTATACTTTCTACTGGAGAACTTAAAATATTTACACTTGAAGATTCAAAAACTAGAAAACTTACTGCTGGAAAACTTGATGATGCGGGAGACTGCAACTCAGTAGAAGAAATGATAGTTGCTTCTGTTGTTGCAATAGATGATTGGACAAATGTTGAAGTTGTCACAACCATGCTTGAAGGTGTCTCCGGGCTAAATGTAGAAACTTTTACTGGAGAGGTAGGAAGGGATGCAATGACTTCTGCTGCTATCCTCACAGTATCATCTACCTCAGTGCCTGCTTCTTGTTCATCACTGTCATCTTCAATATCTTTTATTATGACTATTTCAATACTCGGTTGGTGAAGGTGGTATATGTTCTTCCATGTGGCATTTGCAGCCTTCACAACCGATTCGATATTATTGATCAAGATCAAACAAGTATTGAACCTTAATGTCATCTTACTTTCATTTTCTTTTAATGCCTTCTTTACTTCATCATTTTTCAAGCTCGGCATTAACTGTCTCAGGGTTTGATCAAATATGTCTATCACAGTTTGCTTTGCATTGCTCCATCTCATTTTTATTGGATTTAATAAGACAGCTGGAACCTATGGGGCTATTTCATCAGGAGAGTATTTCCACTGTCCCATCTTTTCAATAACAGCATCTTCTATTTCCTTCTATTCTGTTTCCGATCTGGTTTCATATTTAAAAGATTTTATGTTACTTACTCCAGATCCTGATCCGTCTCTAAAGAGTTTGATCTTTTCTTGAAAGTTTAGAGGAGGCCTTTTGAATACTATGTCTTTATCTGCCTTGTCTGCCTTGTCTACCTTGCCTCTTGCATTTCTCCTTGTAAATACAGCAGTGGGAGGCTTAGGTGCCTTAGTGATGAATACCTTTCCTTTCTTCTTTGCAGGTTCTGGTTCCTCTGTTTTCTCATCCTTTTCCTCTTCTTCTTCATCTTTTTCTTCTTTGTCCTCGGTTATCATTTGCATTTTGGCTATCCTCTTCTTTCCTTTGTTTACCGCCTGTGGAAGCTTTATGCTTAGTTCAATTCTCACCTTAGCTTCATCATATGTTCCAAAATATGGAGCTTTGGGATTGACAGGCTGATTAAGAAGAGCTTCAATGATATTCTTGGTTTCATCAATATTTACCTCATAAGGAAGAGGTTTTACATATATAGTCCTCGGTTTAGCTGCTTGAATATATACATTATCACAATCCACCATAAAACAAATGTCATCTTTGTAATCTTCCACCAACTTCTGTGGAATCCAGAATCTGTCATTCATTTTCTCTTTGAAAGACTCAAAATAATTATCCATGATGCTTTCAAAATTTTCACCCATTTCTGAGATGTATTCATTTATTTCATAAAGTGCTGGCACATCTTTTCTCCATACAACTTTTCCTTTAGAAGGGAAGAATTTCTGAGCATAGAAGAATAAACAGACCAATAAGGATCCAAACTTACATGGATTGTTTTTGAAAGTTTGAATGCTTTCCATGTTTTTGTTAAGCTGCTTTAACAATAAGTCTGCTAGGTCAAATGTTAAGTTATTCTTGACCACTTTGTATGCTAGGTCGATAGCTTCATAGGAGACACTATTCTGTCGACTAGAACTATAAATCTTATGGGCAATAATGTGTGTACCAAACTTCAGTTTAGCATCGGTGATGCTGCTAACTTTCATGCCTCTACCGTCCCATTCGGCTAGGGTTTTCTTCTCTAGTTCCGTCTGACCTAGGGTTTTGGTATTTTTTGCTTTGTTCAACATGGGAAGACCGGTGATTTGATGAATCATCTTCTTTGTGATCTCTATGGGTTGCTCAAGCCAAATCTTGCCATCATGTACACGGCTGAGAATGTATCTAACCCATTTATCTCGAAAGTTTCGAGGTAGATGTGCAATGTGAACTAAACCTTTATCTTCCAGATGTTTGTGCTCGGGTTTCAGAATACCATCCACACATAGTTCTTCACACACAATATCTAATTCTAGGTTCCCCATTTCATGAATTGAACAATTGAAATGATTGCGGATATCGTTAATAAGTAGTACCTTAGGAGGAATCTGAGATTGAGCTCCGTTCGGATCTAGGGCTGCTGCAATTGCGGGCATGATCTTGAAATCTGGTGCTTTCCATTCTCCTTGGACTAACATATTAGATCCTTTCTTCACTGAGGTGCTGGATGATGCCATGGTAGCTCACAGAAAATTCCTTTCGCAAAAGTATTGAATCGCTGGGTTGCTCTTGAAATTTTCTGCTCTCAAAGTGCTAAAGGTTCGCGGTGAAGAATGAGTTCGATTACTTGCCTTTTTGTTTACAACTTTGTCATTAATTAGGGTATGAATTCCGACAGACTGTCACCCACTAAGAATTAATTGCTCGGTAAAGACTTCGCAACTCGGTGAACTCGAGAATTCATATTGCTCTGACCTCGCTCGGTAAAGACGGGTACCGACCTTGCTCGGTGAAGACTGATACCGACCTCCCTGTGATCTTACTGCATCTTGCATGCTGATTTAGATCTTTCTTTTAATTCGGTTCTGGAACTGCTTGAGATTGGTCTATGAGAATACAGTTCCAGTGCTTTCTTGGAAATTTAGTTTGAGTCGGTAGAGCCATCCATTCCATTACTTGGACTGGATTGTTCGGTAGATTTAGGAATCCATTTTTGTCTCACCTATTTCATGACCTTAGTTGCTTCATTCTTCTTTCCATCTTCAACTTCACTAGCATTCATGCAGTTTCTGGCTATGTGACCGAGTTTAGTGCATTTGAAGCATCTTACGGTAGTATCTCTTTTCCTTAGATGATGTTTTATGCAATTCATGCCAATGTGTCCATATTCTCCACAGTAATGACATCTACACCAGGTGTTGTAGTCCCATCCAAACATTGCTTTCATAATTTGTTCTGTTGGATTAAATGTCTTGGATCTACACTTGGATGCCTTGTGACCTTGTTTGTTGCACTTGTGACAATTACCTCTGAATCTTGGTTTTTCCCTGCATTCATTTGCTTTGTGACCAGGTTGATTGCAGCTGTAACATTTTCCATTGAATTCTACTTTTTCATTGTTCCAACATTTATTTGAAGTATGTCCTATTTTACCACAATGATTACAAGTAGGTTTTTGATTTCTTTGAGTACCTTTCTTAGAAGATTCGCCTTTTCCTTTGTATCCAAGTCCTGCTTTTCCTTTTTGCCTATGAAGATTTCGCTCATACAGCTGATTCAAGTCTTCTTGACTTTTCAGCATTCCTTCATTGATTTGTTTTTCAGCGTTTAGGTCATCCACCAATCTTAGAATGATTTCCTTTTCAGATCTTAGTTCTTCTCTTGTGTTTTCTATTTCTGATCTTAGATTCAGAATTTCCTCATTTGTATGAGAGATCTGATCAATTAGGTTTTCTAGCTGAAGGGTTTTATTTTGGACTTCAATGTTCCTTCCATCTAATTCATCTTTCAACTTGTTTCTTTGTTCCAAGATCTCACAGAATCTTGTAGAGTGTAGCTCGTGTTCTCTTTTTAATTTTCTCACTTCTTCCTGCAGAGACCCATTCTTTTCTAGGAGTTCTTTGACAGCATTGTTTGCTTCATCTGAGTTATTTGAGGGAAAAAGATCTTCAATCTTTTCTTCAATGTAATTCTGATCATTCATCTGATTTGCAAGTTCCTTCCTTCTTCTTAGGGATTGGGAAAGATGTTCTTTTGCTTCTTTGAGTTTAGCTATGGCCATTTCCAGATCTAGCTTTTCATTTTCAATTACCTTGTTCAGTTTGAATACCTCCATTGTCCTGGATCTTTGCTCAAGCTAGTTAAGCTTTGTCTTGAGAACCAATGCTGCTCTGATACCAATTGTTGGAAATATTCAGGAATTAACCGAGTTACTGAGAGGGGAGGGGTGAATCAGTAACTCCAAATTTTCTTTCAATTTATCATGTAATTTACTTTTAACCTTTGCATATAGAAAGCATGAAACTTAAGAGCATTCACAATAATGACACATAGATTTGGTTACCCAGAAACCTTCCAAAAAGAAAGTAAAACTGGGGTGGGGATGAAACCCACAAAGCTTTAATACTGCAGAATAAAGTTGGTCGGTTAAGGCTTACAATTTGATCACTTCTGATGATCTGCCCTGTTAGGAGCAATAAGGATTGCTAAATCCACCTTGTTAAAGGATTTACAAACATACAATGAAGTATGCACTCGGTAAAGAGATTTTACAAAAGACTGTTAAGTCTACCCGGTTAAAGGATTTAGTACTGATTCACCTGTTAGGATGAAACAGTAGATCTCTTGCTTTGCAATTGGATTGCTGATTGAGATTCGCTGATGTACTGATCACCTTCTATGATGAATTTGTCTTTGCTGTTCCTTATACTGCTGAAGCCCTTTGTAATTCGCTTATCTCTGCCTTTCTTCCTTTTTCACATATATGCTTCTTTCATGCTTCTTGACATTTTTACAACATTGTTTATATACAAGTCTTAAACAATTAATTACAATTACAATTACAAAGTCGGCTTGACAAATAAACATAAGTGCTACTAAGTCGGCCCAAGTATGGTTACACGGTTCCTGCAAACTGACTCGGTGACTTTTTGATACTCGGCGTCCACTGCATTACTCGGCATCATCATGCACTCGGTAGAAGTGAAGGCATGGTTCATACTGATCACTCGGTAGGTTTTGAACTCGGTAAATATTGGTGACTTGGTAGACATGATGTTACTTGGTTTACACTGTCCTGTTCGGTTTGTACTAACTTGCTCGGTTTGCACTGTCTGCTCAGTTTGCACTGTCTGCTTGGTTTGCACTGTCTGCTCGGTTTGCACTGTCTACTCGGTTTGCACTTTCTGCTCAGTTTGCACCCAGAATGCAAATAAGTGTTGTCACTAGTGGCAATTCTGCTTAATGCCAACAGATCAATTGATCCCCACCATTGTGTGTGTGTGTGTGTGTGTGTGTGTCTTTGTGTGTGTATGTGTATGTACATGCTCATCTTCTATGTAGGATTTCAGGTATCGGGCATCAACTTCCTTGAATTGTCAGGATGAGCATGCCCTATTGCAATATCTCAATGGTATGAGAAGGGAGATAGCATCCAGGTCTAAATCCCAACCTAAGCCAATTATTGTCCTCAAGTAGTGGACAAGTATCTTATCTACTACCATCTGAATTCATCAAGGTGACATCATGTGTGAACCCTTTTCTTTGAACTTGATTATTACTTTATGGGTTTGGTCAGCTTGTCCTTCGTGTTTATTTGTCGAGTGTCTTAATTTAAATATTATGTTACTAATACATTAAAGAATTAATTAAAATTAATTATGAGATTAAAATAATTATATCTTATGGATATAGAAATATTAAATTATATAGATATTTAATTAATGAAAATTAATTAAATATCATTGATAATTTAAAAGACTTAATTAAAAGTTTAAATTATGAAAATAAAGATTTAATTAAATATTAAATCAAAATTTAAATTAAATATTCAGATAATATAAATTGATATTATTTATCAAATTACCTATTAAGTGGTGCTAAAAATATTAATTATAAAATTAAAATATATTCATGTGATTATATGCACACTAGTTAAAAGGAATTGATTTATGAGTTCTAAATTAGAAAGTTGAGTTAAGAAACTTAACAAAGGGATTAGTTATAATTCTTTTAATAAATCAATAAATTGATATTTAATTATCAATTTACATATTATTAAGATGTTAAAAATATTAATTATTAATTAAATATTATTATGCAATTAATTTACACATTCATTAATAAAATTGAGATATAGGTTTAAGATTAAAAGTTGAGTGATTTGCGTGAATTAGAATTATTAATTAAATATATAATTCTTTTAAATGGAGAATTGATATTAATGAGGTTAGAGTTGAGTTCTAATTTTTGTGATTTTGAGTTAACTCTTTTATTGTTTTTAATAGTTGAGTTCTTATTTATGATTGTGAGTTGCATGTTTGAGTGGAGTTTGTTGGGTTTTCTATATTGGAGTCATTTTTTGTCATTCTTAGGGACATAGGTTTTGGAAGGTTTTACAGGTTTGGCTCTAGATTGGAATTCAAGAAATTTTGGTAAACCTTGGGATCTTGGAAGTTTTGGATTTTCATTTTGGCCTTTGTGTGTGTTTCAGATTCAGCTTATGGAATTAAGCTAGGGCTTGGAAACCTTTGGAAATATTGTTCTCTTTGTGTCTTCCTAATAGTTATTGTCATGTTTGGATTGATTGGAATGCATGTCTTTCTTCATTTTTGGAAATTGAATGAATACCATTGTAGTTGTTTTATGTGTAAGAGATTTAATGATTGTTGAAAACTAGTCGAAACCCCTAAGCTCTCTTTGAAATAGAATTGTACCTTGAAATAATTGAGAAAACTTTAGAATTCAATCAACTAGTGTTTGATTTAAATTCTAGATAAAAATTCTTGTGAATATATCAAAATTAAAATTGGAAAACGGATGGATAAATTTGTATTTAAATTCAACTTTTGAAAAAGAATAAGAGACTAATTATAGTTTTATCTTTATTATATGTATATATATAATTATAATGTGTGTGTATATATAATAAGCTTATAGAAAATCTATTTTGAAATAAATTATAAAAAGTATTTTTATTTTTATTTTATTTTGGCAAAACTTTATATTTATATTAATATCAATTGGTTCAAAAGGGCTCCCAAAGAAAGAACCAAGTAAGAAAACTCTGTTCATGACCCATCAAAATACAAAGTGAGCTTCAGATCCTCAGAATATTCCCTAGACTACCCGAAGCCCCAAGGTCATGAATAGACCTAATTACAATTTTCAAAATAAGATCCCCAATACAAAATGGCAGAATGTATCTACATTTGAAACATATGTAAGATTAAAATCCTAAAACTGCCACAAAACCCATAGCCAATTTGAAGGCCGAATTACAGCAAGAGAACACCAGCACCCAATTACAACTTAGATGCACAACATATGTGCCAATATACAAGTATAGACCTAAATGTAGTAAGAATACCTCAGCACCCATTAACAACTTTAAAGCACAACATGATATGCATAATGCAAGTGGAAAGACCTATGAAACCAAAATTGAAGCAGAGGACCTTCATGGAGAAAAGAAATGCCAAAGAGAGAGCCCGACGAGGAGAAGAAGAGGGCATACATTTTCCAGTATGTGTTTACCACTTGATATGAGGGTCTCTCAAAAAAACCTGCAACAGGATATTAATTGAACAAAAAATATAACCATGCCATATAACACATCACAGAACATAACCACCACAACCAAACTATGATGGTGGAGATAAAAATAGAGAGCTCCACAATCTGTCAGCTTGAGAGAAAAGGGGATCTCCCGAACCCAAGGGACCATGAGAAGAAACAGTGGAGGAGGAAGATTTGGCTGACAATGAAACCGAAGCACGAACATGAGATGGAAAAGGAGAAAGATCATTGCAAGGATAATTACCACCCACATGGGGAGGCCTGAAGTCCAGACTGGAGGCACGAACATGTGACATCAGACCAAGAAGGGCATATGTTTTTGCAAAAGCCTTTCCTCTATGACCTGCATCAAAGGGAGTCCTATTAAGTGATCAAGAGGCATAATGGAAGATGAGGCAAGAAAATCCTTTACCACTACTAGCAACACAATGTACTTATCCGAGTTGAAAAGAAGGTAGCGCAGAAATATACCACCAATGTGAGCATCTTCTAGCCAAAAATTGTATTTCTGAATTGCTAATAGCAAGCCATTATCCTAAATAAATTGGGGCAAGATAGCCCAATTCACAATAGAAAGCAACAAAGTCCAAGATTGAGATAATTCCAATATGTTAGAGCAGAAAATTGAAACAATTTGGGATGGGAAGATAATACTGGGGAGACAACATCAATTCTCCAATTAGCCTTTGAATACATTTAGCACATTTTGGACAATGGAATGTAAACATGGAGGTCAAACAATCATCTGAACTGTTACCTTCAAGAGGAATTTCAAGAGCAGGATACAAAAATTGGACTCGAAGATTCAAAGGTTTGAACTCGTCGGAGTATCTATTTAGAGCCATGGAAACAACTTGAACGAGAGGCTAGAATGCATAAGACTGAATAAAACAAATGAGAAGGGATCAGACAGATTATAACGAAAGAGAGGAGCCATCATGAGGGATAATTTCCCAGTCAAAAACATGATTGAAAAATAGTACCAACTTAAATTCAAATATACACAGGATACCAAGAAATGACAGAAAAATTAAAGTGACAGATGGTATAACTCGTTAGGAAACCATCATAAAGTAATCAGACATATGGGAAAGCTACGCCACCCCGCATTCTAATAAATAAAACATCAAGTGGAAAGAATGATAGGAAATATTACACATGCGGAAGATTTTAATAAAAGGAGATAGCAATTAAGCCAATGAAAAAACTGCATCATGGTGCCAAGTAAAAGTATAAAAAATATTATTATTATTTATTAATTTTTGAAATTAAAAATAATAATAATTATTATTATTTTTAATTTTCAAAATTTAAAAAAAATAATTATTAATTAATTAGTTGATTAAAATTATTGTAAATTATTTTATATGGAATTTATTACTATGAATATTAATTAATGTATTATTAATTAATATTTATATATTTATATATTTTTAATTAATAGGTTTTATTGATGATTGATAGTGATTAAAATAATATACACACACACATATATATAGGAAATATTTGTATGTGTATATGCAAAGGTGTATTTTTAACACAAGTGTATGTGCATGAAATTTCATATGGAAAAAAAGAAGAAGAGTCTAATTGGGATACAGATAACAAAAAGGAATGTAGTAATCAACTAGAACTTATAGTTGAGATTTATTTTAATGTAATTTAATTATATCATTGTTTAGTAATTATATTTAATAAATTAATTTATATAAGGAACTTTATAAATTAATTTATAGAGGTAAATCTTATTGATGGTTATTAGAATTTAATTATATTATTAATTAGTAATTATATTTAATAAATTAAATATAATAAAAATTAAAAAATTAATTTATAAGAGCAAATTAAATGTTTGTTTTACTTTTAATAGAATTTTGATGTGGGTGTATTTTATAATACAATGTTTCCTTATTGGAGTTTTATTTGGCCTTGTTGAATAAGGTCGGCTAGGATAGATTGATGCCCTAGGTAGAATTTTGTCTTTTGAACTTAAAATTATTTTGTAAATTTATTTCTTTTACACTGTGGGTTTATATGGTGAAAAATTTATAACCATTTTGGTGTCTCGATTATAAGAGTATTATTTTAGGAATATATGTGATGTGATGTCATGTTTCTGTTTAGTCTCGATCATTACTCTATTTAACCTTGAAAAGGTGATGACCATTATTGTGTTGAGTCTTAACTAACTTGGTCATCTTGATTCTTCTATGATAGTTGTACTATGATCTAATTGATGGTCTTTTGGATTATGTTTTACTCCATGTTTGGAGAAAGATGCTTTGTTGATATTAATGACTATTGATCTTGTGTTATGAGATCATGTGTATATGGTGTTGATGATTATTATGTCTAGTATGGGATGGATAATTTGGATCTTTGTATAGGATGTTATATTATTTATTATGCTCCAACACTTGTTTTGATGACATTCATGGCTTACTGATTTATGGGAGTCTTTTATGATTTTGGTTTTTTTTTCTCTTTGGTTATTTTACTGGGAGCATTAGGGTAAGTTATCTAGGAGCATAGAAGGGAAGTGGCCTACTTTGGACGTGTCAGAACCCTAAAGTGGTTGTTTGGGTATCCTTTGTAAGTTGACTTAATAAGTGATAATTTATTAGGATAGAAATATTAATAAAATAATTGTGTACCTCACCATGCCTTGAGCACTAGTACAGGATAGGATGTGTGAGATGATGCTTACTGCCCAGTGTGGTGTGTGTGTTCTAGCATAGTTAGTAGCCTTGTCTATTTGAGAGGTAAACTAATACCACATATGGTCACTTGGGCATTTGGATTCAGAGAGGCTTCCAAGATGATGTACAAGGATTAGACGTATGTGATGAAACTTCCCTATATGTGTCCTAGGTTCCTACATTGTATTTGGTACATCTATTTTGTTTCATGATCATTTATACTTGATAACCTTGTTATCACTTATTACCATTATACCCTATGTACCATTGCATTAGTATTGATTTCTTGAATGTTTCCTTGAGTGAGGTCTTGTGCTATCTCCTCAGCATGGTAGGAGTGGCCATCTTGGTTCCACGTGGTTGGGTGGTATTGATTCTATTATCATTAAGATCCGACTTTCATGACTTTGTGCTTGGATGATCCTTGATGATGCTTCTATCTTCTTGTTCTTTCTTGGATACTTTCTCATGAGATGTATATATTGTATTCTATTTTATGTATTGGTTAGTGACCTTGATTTCAAGAAATGTATATGTACTTGTATTGTATTATTGTTATCCATGTGACATGTGTAGTTGAAGTTGTATTATTATGTATGCCATGATGTATCAGTTGTACTTTATAGATTGCATCTTTGGTTATATTGATGTAATGAAGGTATCTTACTATTCAATTGAAATGAATATGTTAGTGTACTTAATGATTTGTGTTCTTTTCACTATGATTAAGTAGAGGATTAGGAATACTTTAATTTGAGGCATTGCCTGCAGTGCAACGGTTGCTACTTCTCTTTGTAATAGCAAGGTCTTGAGTTTGATTCCCTAAATGGGAGCTTAAATAAATTTAATATAAAAAAATACTTTAATTTGGGTTTTAAAATGAACCTAAGATACATCATGTGTTTATGTTATGAATTGATCTTAATAGATTAATTTATATTTACATAGTTCTACATCATGGAACCCTTGAGACTTGTAATTTGTAAATGAGTTACATTTAGGAGTATGTATTATCTTACGTTATATTGCTTTTGCATTATTATTCATTATTGATTTTAAACTCTTAAGAAAAAAAATTATTCGGTAAACTTAGTAACATGTTTAGACTAATTTCTCCTGGGTTCCATGGCAAGGTATTACAACATTCAAGATGTGGAAAACTTGTGTGCCTTACATCATGTGACATAAGATAATGTTGATGTGATATTGCAAGCAGCCTCATTTACAAGAAAAGCATTAGAATGGTACATAAGTCTTTTTGCAAGAAGCATTACTAGTTGGGACTAGTTAGGGACTACACTTTGTAATTTTTTCAAGGATGCACCTGATCATTTATATCTAATGGAGCATCTATCCACTATAAAGATGGCTCCCCATGAAAAAAATTCATATTTCAAAAAACATGGAAGAGAATCCCTACAACACTAATGCCCTATACAGACCATGCATTCTTGTATTAGTTGAGGGCATTTAATAGTAGCATATCTATTATGACATAATCAATGGGAGGAAATACACTTCTAGGAGCATATGACATAGCTATCAAAGCTGAGATTAGCCTCATTCAAACTATTCAAGTAGCACCAAGACCTCCTATGCCTATTTTTCCCATGGAACCTATAATTTATCTAGTAGTGCCTTTACAATAGGGACCCATAGTTATTATTCTAGATGATCCCTTATTACCAGCACCCAGTTCGTAGCTTAATGGCCCTAGAAATGGAATTCTACCTCCATCTATTCAATTGCAAGAGGTCAAGGGACTATTATAGAACTTTGGGAATGAGATTGTGAACATTAAGAAGCAACAGAATATGAATTTTATATCTTATCAAGGCCCATACCAACCACCTTATCAACAAAATTAGGCTAGGAATAGACCTTTCTACCAACATAATAATCAGTGCCAAAGATCTCTGAATAGTAGGCCTTACTAGCCATACAATCCAAATGCTACCAGCACTTCGAAGGAGATTGTGCTTGTACAAAACAATATTGCACAGGATTTTGAATGGTGTTTCCATGTAGTCAAGCCCACAATTTGGACGTGTACAAATGGGGTTATAAACCAAGCTTTGATGGTACAAATGTTGGTTTAATTGATGATCATATGAGTTGAGTGTATTATGGTATGTGTTTGATGTTGATCTAATGGTAGGATTATCAGTTATGATATCATCATTAATGGCAACTAGGTGTTTATTTGTTGATTGTGTTCTTGATAAGTAGAGGAATGATCAGTTTAATGAATCTTGAGTTGTGTTGAGTGTTATATTGTGTGATCATGATAGATTATCCATTGATATCTCTAGATGGTATATCTATGATGACATAGGTTCAAGTTAAGTACAAGATGAGTTATTATCATATGAATAGGTACAGATAAGTTGGCAAAGTAGGAGATGACCAGAGTTGAATGATTTTCTCTTTTTGAAGAATAGAATTGGATTTAGTGTGTGCACTTGTACATATGTGATCTATATAGGCATATCTACCTAATACTATGACCACATCATGATTGGATATTAGACAAATTGGTTATGAAGATTTGAAGTGACTGAAACGGGAAGAACAATGAACTACATGCTTGATTAGTAAAGTTGTTAGATTGGATGATCTAATATTAGCTAATGAATTATTTTATGCTCTAGGTGTTGTGGTGACATGGAATATATTACTTTTAAAGGTAAATCATATTATAGTGATAAAAAAGGAAAGGATTTTTTAGAGTTATGCGTGTTTATAGGGAAAGGTGGTGAAAGTTTATTTTATTAGTAAAATTGAAGGTGTGATGATATTCCTACAACTGACATGTGTTGTTGAGAAAGGGAAAAAAATTTAAAGACTTCCTATGGCAATGGATGGTGATTTAAGTGTTTGTGTGAGGGTTTTCAGTTTCCATAAGACCTAATATGTTTTGAGAAGTATAAGTACTACTTTCTTGTATTTTTGAGTGCGTGAGAATGAAGATCACCAAGGTAGGTGTGTGATTGTAGGATTTGGATGTTCTACATGTGAAGTGGAGATTGAGCTTTAACTAGATCTATATTAGTAGAAAATAAGTGCTACTTTCTCATATCACTTTTACTTGTTGATCCCTAATAGTTTCATTAAGACAAATCCCTTAACTGGGTATATCCTAACAGGTCTAATTTGTAAATATTTTAATGGGGTGACACATTAACTTGTGTTTAAATTCCTTTAACTAGGCCACTCCTAAAAGGGTGAAGCTCCTAACAAGGCTAAAGGTAAATCACTTGACCGGGTGACTCCTAACAGGGTCTTTCTCTTAATTGGGCCTATTGTAATATTTTAATAGGACTAAACTCTTAACCGAGTGTGCTCCATAAGAGTCATTTTTCTTAGTGGGTGCCATCCCCACCCTATTTTTCCCCAAGTTGGGTTTCCACAATAAAAAATTTGGTGTTATATGTTGATTTGTGTGGATGATTATATTTGATGTGATGTTTATTTCATGTTAAGGTTAAAAGGGTGAATGTATGTTAATAAGAGAGTGTGGAAATGAATTAAAAGGTTTAGATTTATGTGATTGGATAGATTACCAATTCACCCCATCCCCCCCCCTCTCAGTAATCTTGGACCTGATTATACTAAAAATTAGTATTAGATCCTTGGTCCTCCTTGTGGTAAACCTAACAGATTGAGGAAAATATCCAATGATGAGGAAGGAGCCTCCCAAGTTTACCAAGGACAACTACCTAGTATGGAGTGATAGAATGAAGTTACACCTAAAATTTATGGGATCACAATATTTGATGCAAGTCACAAATAAGTATACCACTCCTAATGGAACACTTAATGCAGATCAACCAAAGGAACAATGAGAGAATACTCAAGCACAAGAATTCATTGTAAGTACTCTATCTAATACTGAATATGTTGATGAACTTGTGGTATTGATACTAACTATGAAGTTTGATAAAAGTTGAAGCTAATCTATGGTGGAGATTTTCATGTGCAAAAAACTAAAGAAGACAATCTTAGAGGAAAATTTGATTACATGAAGATGGTAGAAGGTGAAAATATTGCTTAGTATGGTCAAAGAATGAAAGAAGTTGTTGGTGCTTGAAGAGGTGTTAGTGGAACTATTGATGAAGATGTTATGGTAAGTTAAATGTTGAGAACCTTATTTCCTTCTTATGCCATCAGAGTGTCTTCCATAAATGAGTTGAGAAATTTTTAAAAAGTTAGCATAGATGGATTGATTGGTAATATTATTGCATTTGAGATAAATAACTTTGATTATAGTATTCCAAGAGTTGAAGGATCCTTTAAGGAATTGGTGTCAAATTTACCAGTAGGAAAAGGTAAAGAGTTAAGTCATGATTATGACTGCATGTCAAGTTTTTCTAGGGAACTTGAAGCTCTTTTGGATGTTGAAAGGAGACAAGGAGAACTTGAAGCATTGCTTGCAAGGAGATTGCCTAGAGGGAATGGTAAGTACAAGGGTAAGCTACCACTAAAAAAAAATCCATGTAATAAGACTAGACATATTGCCGCTACATTTCCTAATGGTGAAGAAAAGGATAAGTTCAAAAAATTTAAGGGGAAAGAAAAAAAAATAATGCTATGTTGCAATTGATGAAGGAGTTACTAATGTGGAATCTATTGACTTGGTGGTCAAAACCTCCTTCAAAACTCATGACATGGCTTAAATGCCTCCTGTGGGTCAGGTTAAATCTAACATTTGTATCAGACATTGATAGTTTGAGCTTTTGGTACAATGGTAAATCATTCCAACAATTGGTATCAAAACCCTGGGTCACGAGTTTGACTCCCCCTTGAGTGGGTATTTAAGGCTCAATCAGTGCTGAGGGGGAGATAGTTGACTTGGTGGTTAGCACCTCCTTGGGGACTCATGACATGGCTTAACCACCTCCCGTGGGTCAGGTTAAATCTCACATTAGTATCAGACATTAATAGTTTGAGCTTTTGGTGCAATGACAAAGGATTCCAACAGAATCAGATGATAATGAGGAAGAGGATATAGTGTTTGTTACAGTAAAAGAAGATCCATTAGAAGGAGAAAAGGAATTGGTCTCTCACATGGGACACAATGATGAATGGATTATAGATAGTGGGTGCTAAAATCACATGACCGGTGACAAGATTAAGTTTACTAAGCTTGATGTTTTTGATGGTGGTGTGGTAAGATTTGGTAAAAGTTCACCTTGTTTAGTTAAAGGAAAAATAACTATCTTTGTGAATGGAAAGAGTAATATAGATGAAATTTACTTTTTGGATGGGCTAACTTATAATTTGTTGAGCATGGGCTAGCTAAAAAATGAGGGTTACCGATTGGAATTCAAAGGTGGTGTATGAAGAATAATTGGAAGCTTGTGTGATGAGATTACAATTGGTAGGAAGACTAGAGGTAACTTATTCTATCTGAATAATAATGTGAACAATTTTTTGCTTGCTAAGGTTGAAGATAGTTGGTTTTGGAATAGAATATTTTGTCATGTTATCTTTGACAATTTGATAAAAGTAAGACAAATACAATAAGAGGATTGCCACAACTTGTGAAACTAGACAACATAATGTGTAAGGAATGTCAATTAGGTAAGTTGAATATCTCTACTTTCAAGAGTAAATATTATTCATCCGAGAACATAATTGACTTGGTGTGTACTAATCTTTGTGAGCCTATGAGACAGAGAAGTTATAATGGTGATAGATATTTCATATTGTTTACTAATGAATACTCAAGAATGATGTGGGTCACTTTCATGAAGGAGAAGTCTGATGCATTCCAAAAGTTTAAATCGTTCAAGGCAATAGTGGAGAAAGAATTGGGTAAAAGTCTAAAGTGTTTAAGATTTGATAGAGGAGGTTAGCTTACTTCTACAAAATTTGTCAAGTATGGTAAAGATAATGGAATCAAGAGACAAATGTCTGCCACAAGACCCCATAAAAAAATGGTGTTGTAGAGAGGAAGAATAGAACTAATTAAAGTGGATGTTGCAAGGACAATGTTGATTCAAGGTAATGTACCTAAGATGTATTGGAGAGAATAAATTAGTATTGTTGTTTACACAATGAACTGGGTGCAAGTAAAGAAAGGAATGGATAAAACACCTTATGAGATTTGGTATGGTTACTCTCCTAATGTTAAATATTTCAAAATATGTGGCAATAGATATTACATTAAAAGGAATGATCACCTAGGAAAGTTTAATCCAAAAAGTGATGAAGATTTTTCCTTGCATTATTTTACTAAAAGTAAAGAATACAATTTTTTTGATAAGAGAACTAAAAAGTTATTGAGAGTGCTAATGTAAATATTGATGAATACCCTAAAAGCATTTGATGATTCAAATAAGAAAGTGACAAAAGATAATCAAGAAATTGTGTACATTGAACTAAAAGTGCATGAACTAGCAAAACAAAACAATGTGGAAGAAGTGGTTCAACCAACAGAACAAGAAGGGCTTAGACCTGAACCTGAAATACCTAGGTATGTGAAGTTAAATCACTCTGCTAATCAAATTATTGGTGATAATAATGCATGTGCTCTAACAAGGAGAAATCTTAGAGAAGGTACTTATTTGATCTCAAAATATGAGCCTAGATTAGTGAAAGAAGCAATTCAGGATAAAGATTGGGTAAGATCTATGGAGGAAGAGCTTGATCAAATTGAAAAGAATGATACATGGACACTTGTTCCTAGACCTAAAGATAAAAATGTGATTGCCACCAAATGGGTTTTTAGGAACAAACTGAATGAAGATGGAGATATGATCAAGAACAAGGCAAGGCTTGTATGCAAAGGATATGCACAATAATAAGGACTGGAATATGGTGAGAATTTTTCTCTAGTAGCAAGATTAGAAGTGGTAAGAATTCTACTTACTTATGTTGCATATAAGAAATTCAATTTTTTTCAAATGGATGTAAAATCCGCTTTCTTGAATGGTTTTCTTGAAGAAGTCTACTTAGAACAACCAGATGGTTTTAATTTGACAAAATAAAAGGACATGGTATGAAAGTTGCAAAAGGTGTTATATGGACTAAAAAAAGCCCCAAGAGCATGGTATAAAAGGTTACATTCCTATCCGATTAATATTAGTTTTGATAGAACATCTGAAGATAGGAATGTTTATCTTAAAGTTGAAGGAGATAAGTTGTTGATAGCTGAAGTATTTGTTGATGATATTATCTTTGGAGGAGATGATTAGATGAGTTTAGAATTTTCTTATGAAATGAAGGAGTTTGAAATGTCTAGGATTGGGGAGATCAAATTTTTTATTGGGTTGTAGATTTCACAATTGAATAATAGTGTGTGTGTGTGTGTGTGTACACATCAAACCAAGTATGTGAAATAAGTATTAAATAATTTTGGTATGGATGAATCCAAACCAATTGGTACCTCCATGGTTACAGGCTGTTAATTATCTAAATATGGTGAATTTGATGATGTTGATACTACTTTGTATAGATCTATGATGGGTAAGTTTTACTATATTGTTTACATAAGACCAGACATTTCTCAAGCAGTTGGTATTATTGCAAGATTTCAAGAAAATCCTAAGGAGTCACACATGGTTGCAGTTAAGAGGATTTCCATATATTTTAAAGGGACTACTAATTATGACTTATGGTATCCTCACAAAGGATATTTAAATTTAGAGGTCTATACAGATGTTGATTGGGTAGGAAATATAGGTGATAGAAAGATCACAAGTGGTGGTGCATTCTTTCTTGGAGAAAGACTTGTGTCTTGGATAAGAAAAAAATAGAATTGTATTTAACAATTCATAGTAGAGATAGAATATATGGTTGTATCTTTAATTGTAGTTAGATTTCTTGGATGAAGAAAATTATTGAAGGTACAAAAGAATAGGTAAATGAATTAATAACAATATTTTTTGACAATACAAGTGCAATAAAAATTTCAAAGAATTCAGTAATGGATTCCAAGACTAAACACATCGCAATTAAGTATCACTTTCTAAGAGAGCAAGTGCATGACAAGATGGTGAAGTTGGAATATGTACCAACAAAGGAGCAGATAGCAGATATTTTCACAAAGCCACTACCTTAGGATACTTTTGAGTATCTCAGATGTAATTTAGGGGTTATCCCCCTAGCTGAATATAATTAAGATGTAGATGTTTCATCAATACAGTGGACTTAATGCTATATCTTTCACTTTGTATTAATGTTAAGGGGACTACTCCTCAAGGGGAGAAGTTTTTTTGGTGAAAATGGTTGTAGTAGGTACTCCATCTTTGGCATTATTATGGAAGGGGGAGAGTATCAAATGATTATTATATCAAAAATAGTTTGGTATAGTTGGTGTTTATATCAATGCAAAAAGGGTATATTTTTGGCATAACTGATGATCATATGAGTTGACTATATTATGGTATGTGTTTGATGCTAATCTAATGGTAGGATGATTAGTTATGATCTTGTCATTGATGTTAACTAGGTGTTTATTTGTTGATTGTGTTCTTGATAAGCAGAGGAATGATTAGTTGAATGACTCTCAAGTTGTGTTGAGAGTTGGAGTGTGTGATCATGATGGATGATCTATTGATATCTCTAGATGGTATATGTATGACCACATAGGTTCAAGTTAAGTACAAGATGAGTTATGATCAAATGAACAAGTACATGTAAGTTGATAGAGTAGCAAATGACCAGAGTTGAATGATTTTCTCTTTATGAAGAACATAATTGGATTTAGTGTGTGTGTGTTCATAAATATGTTATTTAGATAGACATATCTACCTAATCCTATGATCGCATCATGATTAGATATCAGAGGAATTAGTTATGAAGATTTGATGTGACTGAAACAGGAAGAACAATGAACTACATGATTGATCAGCAAAGTTGTTAGATTGGGTGATCTAATATTGACTAATGAATTTTTTTTTTCTCTAAGTGTCATGTAGATGTGGAAAATTTTAATTGTAAAGGTAAAACATGTTATAGTGATAAAAAAGGAAAGGATTTATTAAATTTATGCATGTTTCTAGGGAAAGGTGATGAAATTTTATTTTATTGGTCAAATCAAAGGTGCGATGAGATTCCTATAAATGACCTATGTTGTTGAGAAAGGAAATTTTTTTTAAGATTTCCTATGGTGGTGGATGATGATTAAAGTGTTTTTGGTTGTCCTAAGACCTAATATGTGTTGAGAAGTAAAAGTACTACTTTCTTGTATTTTTTAGTAAGTGAGAAGGAAGATCGCCAAGGCAGGTGTGATATTGCAAGGTTTGGATGTTCTACATGTGAAGTGGAGATTGATCTTGAACTACATCTATATTAGCAGAAGAGAAGTGCTACTTTCTCATATCACTTTCACTTATTGATCCCTAACAGTTTCTACAAGAAAAATCCCTTAACCAGGTAGATCCTAACAGGTTTGATTTGTAAATCCTTTAATAGGGTGACACATTAACTTGTGTTTGAATTCCTTTAACCAGGCCACTTATAATAGGGTACAACTCATAACAGATCTAAAGGTAAATCCCTTGATCAGATGACTCCTAACAGGTTCTTACTCTTAACTGGGCCTATTGGAATCTTTTAACAGGGCTAAGCTCTTAACCAGGCATGCTCTAGAAGAGTGCATTTTTCTTAGTGGGTGTCATCCCCACCATGATTTTTCCCAAGTTGTATTTCTATGATAAAAAAACTGGTATTATATGTTGATTTGTGTGGATCATTATCTTTGATGTGATGTTTATTTCATGTTAAGGTTAAAAGGGTGAATGCATGTTGATAAGAGAGTAAGTAAAAGAATTAAATGGTTTATATTTATATGATTGGATATATTAATGATTCACTTCCCCCCCTCTTTGAGTAATCTTGGACCTAATTATAATAACAACTGAGTGTTCCAATTTTGCAGCCAAGTACCACAGAAGAGGCCTTAGTGCAGCAATAGGAAGAATAGCCATAATAAACCTTTCTAAATTGTTGGAAAGTATAGGTAAGGTACTCAGAGGGGGGGTGAATTAGTACCATAGATATTTCACACTTATTTAACTTTCTAAACATAAACTGATAACCAGTAAATTACTTATATCGATAACTATATTGTCTTTTACCAAGAGCTTCGGTAATGTTTAACTAATAACCAATAACATGTAAATCAAACATAAAACTCATAAACATTTAAAAACTTAACACAATATTTTGGTGTCATAGAAAACCCTTGGTCATAGGGAAAAACTATGGTAGGTATGATACCCACAACTTATCACTGTAATAATAAGATACCCAATTAAGATCTTACATAAATGTCATCTTCTAAATGACTTCACCCTATTAGGAGTGGCTAATACCCTGTTAGGAGTATCAAAAGTCCAATTAAAGATTACTGTATTAAGATATTTTATCTCACTTATACAGTGTTCACCCAATTAAAGGATTTACAATAAGTTTTGAAATAGAACTTTTAAGTCCGGTTAAAGACTACTTGGTTAAGGGATTTCACAATCTCATTGCTAAACTTGTTAGGAATAAATCAACAAGAAATTTGACTTGTAGATGCTTTCTCCAAAAGCTTGTCATATCTTGTCTCTCTCTTCCTCTGTTTTGATCTCTAATCCTTACATTTATCTTCACATCCTCTAAAGTATATATCTTTGATTTTTCACTCTTTTACAATCATCATCACATCATATATCTTTCTCTTTGTATTTGATCTCTTCTTATAATTTCTTGACCTAATTAGGGTTTTTTGATCTTCCATAAACCATTTTTTCTTATTTGATGTCATCCTTGTTCGTAACCTTTTCTTTGACTAAAGAGTTATGTGGAGTGAATCATGTTGTTTCATCAATTTCTGATAACACAAGGAGTAAGAAAAGGGTACACTTGATAAGGTACAACAAAATGTTCAAGTATTATTAGCAGTAAATAAAGTGGCAAGAGGCAAACAAAATGGTTTAGGTCCTTCAAGCATTGGACTATTCATCAAAAAAGATACTGGACGTGTTTTGTAACAAGGAGCTCCTAATGTGCATCTTCTAAAAAAGGGTCAACCTATACCAAGCAACAAGAAACCAAAATTTTCATTTCAATCAATGATGCCAACTACTACAAACATTGAGATTCTTTCCCTAAAGATCGGATTAAGGTTACTATCCCACATTTTAATATTGTAGACAAAATGAAGAAATCTAATGTGTCTATTTGTATGTGGGATACTTTGAGTATACATGGTTAAAAGGACTTGTTGTAGTCAGCCTTGTTCGATCTAAGTGTATCTAATGAACCCAAACATGATAAGTCTAAGGTTTTTTTGATAAATTCTACCATAAATGATAAGGAATAATAAGAAATAAATTCCAAATCCCCTCCATTTTACATGTCATTGATTATATGTGATAACCTTGTGCATAAGTTTATGATTGCCTCGTGTGCTAGTAGCTTAGTCACGCCTAAATAAATAGTATACAAACTGGGGATTAACTATGAGACACTTTAGAAGGGGTTTGTGTAGTTGGATGGGACAACGATAAATATAGTAGGGGTTATCAAGGTTTTAATTTTGACTTTGTAGGCATATCCTAATTTTTTTAATCCCACGAGACATTTACATTATTGAGTTGCCACCTCATTTTGTCATGTGTCTTTCTAGGCACTTTACTGTGAAGATATGTGGATACTTGTCCTTAGACTAGTCGCACATGTTTTTTAGGACCAAATACATGATGACAGTGACTATCCAACCTGAGCCCATAGCTAAGGATCATATTGAACCTTATAATCTAATCTCTGTTGATGCCAATTTACTCACAGTCGAGTTAGAGGAACAACCTACTATTTAGGAGGGAAAAATATGTTGTATTTGTAATGGAAAGTTAGATACTAAGAGGGGAGGTCTGAATCAATACTATAAAAACTTTTATCAACTATTCTAACCATTTACCAAATTGTAAACTTTTCATATATCACCATAAAACATAGAAATTAAAACATGAAAACATAACTCATAACACATTGATTTTTGGTCTCGCAGAAACCCTGGGTCAGAGGGAAAAATTGTGGTGGGGATAGTACCCACAATCCTTCACTATTGCAGTAAAAAAGTTTCTCAGTTAGAGCTACAAGGTTTAGATACTTTTAATATCTTACCATGTTAAGCGTACAAAAAGACTTATACAGTCTACCTTGCTAAAGAATTTTACAATCTCTAATCTAAGATATGTACCATGTTAAATGATTTACAAAATAATACCTATTAGGGCCTACCTGGTAAAGGGATTTTACAACTTTGAATACAATACAAATTAGTACTAAAATTTGTCTCTAGTAATGCATCAACAAATGTTGTTCAGACTCAATGTGCTCAATAACATTTTATCTCATTTTGTACTTCAATGCATTTTAATCACAATTCAACTTCAGTACTCGGTAGCCTCAAATCTGATTCACCTTCATTGTTCTTCTTTGATTGTTCTGTTACTCGGTATTTTATCTACACTTCATCACCATCACATCAAATTTTAATTATTTTTATCATCCTCTCACACTCTCTAATCTTCATACACTTTTTTTTATATACTTGATCTAGAAGTGGTGGAAATGTTCTAGATTCTTCTCCTTAAATGGTGGTAGCATTGGTTTCATTTTAAATGTATATATTCCATTAACTTTCCATTTGTGGATCTTACCTTGTAATCATGTGCAATCATATTTTTTACATTCCCAATGTTTTACCAAATGATATCCTTGAAATTAGTAAAACATTTTATGCTTGGTGTCTAGATTCAATGTATCTACCATGATCTATTGTGTCAGCATGTGTTACTCGGTAACACATTTTGTTCTTTCTCAGTAACATGTGCTCTTAGATCAGTAACTACTATGTAATTCTCGGTGCCTATCTTTCTTTTCTCGGTGCCTGTCATTCATTTGCCTTTACCAAAATTATCTCTTCCTTTACCGACTTCTCTATTTTCTTTACCAACTGAATCCTATGACTCCTTCTTTCACTGGCTGACTTTAACTCTCCAACATGACTTTGACTAAACTAATGCAAATAAAATAACTCTTTATGAGTATCAATCTGCCTCTTTGGCATTAGTTTGGCATCTTTGTTAAAAACTCAAAGTCATTTAAAATTTTGTCCTTAATCAAAATTTATTCAAAATAGAAATTGTGACCACTCCATAACTCTTATAACTCCCTTGTGACAATGCTTCCTTATACATCTTCCTTATATTAATATATTGTACAGTATGTATATCTATCCCCCTTTTTTGACAAATATGCCAAAAATAAAATTACTTACTTTGATCAGGTGGTTGAATCTTGTCAAAAATGTGTTTTTACCTCTTCTTTGCATCTTCTAGGGATGTCTA
The DNA here is from genome assembly GCA_027943335.1 of Chamaecyparis obtusa. Taxonomy (NCBI): domain Eukaryota; kingdom Viridiplantae; phylum Streptophyta; class Pinopsida; order Cupressales; family Cupressaceae; genus Chamaecyparis; species Chamaecyparis obtusa. The sequence goes on along the minus strand of BSBK01001456.1, from coordinate 1,584,808 downwards.
TCACGATTCCTTCAATGTTTGAAACACAAAAAAAATTTCACCAATATCTATTGCTAGTCCAATCATGCTACCCATAACACTGATGTCAAGTGTATTGACCAATTCATTTGCCTTGTGTATATGTTTCTATAGTGATTCAACTTGGGGAATCAAAATTTCTTGCAGCTCAAGAAGTTTCATCCTTATCTTGTTCTCTACTATTCTTAGTTCATGTTGCATTCCCATCAAATTTTTTAGCCTCAGGTAATAAATTTGAAGTGAACTAGGCTCGGTTGTAATATTCATCAGCTTCTCAGTGAGCTCTTTATCAATAGAATCATCCTTCTTACTAATCTCCTTAGTGAAATTTGATATCAAATAAATCTTATGAAATAATGAAAGAATACCATGCAATTTATTTTCCAAATCTGTAATTAACTCTGAAATTTATACTTTGTCCAATGCAACATTTTTCAATATATCCTCAATAATTTTATGATCCATTTTCTTCTTGTGTATTTACATTAGGTACTCGGTGGTCTCTATACCAAGTTCTTTTATTTGCTTCACCAATTCCTCCAGTCGACTTAGTAAAATTCCCTTATTGACATTTTCATCAAGGTCAATCTCATGTAGTATATCCTTGACACTTTCTATCACATATGTCTTTTTCTTCTTTTATATCATTTTCTCCTGGGCTGCTTTCATCTTCAGCAGATCTTTGATTTCAGACTTTTCTTTAGGGCTTAGTGAAGAAATGTCTACCTTAGCTATAATTATTGGTTGGCTCAAGTCAACTTTGGTTTTCTCATGTTTCCTTTTCTTCATCTTCTTCTTCTCAATTTAAATACTTTCACCAGTAGAAAATTTTGGGGAACATGATGCCTTCATTGCATCAGATGTAGTAGCAGTTGTATTGTCTTCAATTCTTTCTTCTCTTTCCTTGCTTATCTTCTTTATTTTCTTTGTGTTTCACCTCTTCCTTTTCTTCATGAATTTCCTCTTTCTTCTCTTCTTCTTGATCACTTTTCTTCTCCTTCTCTTTCTTGTCTTCATGTTGTTTTTTTCTTATGGTCTCGGTAGAGGTAACCTACTTAATATTCAGTTATGTATTTGTCTCAATTTCTTTAGGTTCCTTGGTTACCTTTTGTTTTGTCTCCTTTCCCTATTTGGTGGACTTCTCTTCTGCATCAGTAGGGATATCTTTAACAACTTTTGAAATAACTTCATGAATCTTAAGAAAATTAGATACTTATTGTGAAATTGGATCTTCATCCATCAACTTAGCAATAGAAACATCATTAGTTTCCATATGTTTGGTTTCCTTTCCCTCAGTGTCCATGACATCTTCATCATGTCTGATTTATTCAGTTGGGTCCTTGTGAGTGATATATTCAATGATCAATTCATCTTTCTCTTGTGTCAAGTCAATAGGATTTGACTTACCTTGTTGTACCTCAGGTTCAGTGGACTAGTCAAGAAAGAATAATTTCCTCCATATTTCATCAATTTCTTTTTGAAATACTTCCAGCTCTCCAACCATGATCCTTAATGATCTTCCTTTGACAAGAAATCTATTACAATTTTTTTTCAGTGCTTCCTTGATCTCAGTTACCGACAACTCAGGTACAATTATTTATAGGTATATTTTCCTCATTTGTTTTTCAAATGTCATTGCATATTTCCATCTTGCATCAATCATCTTGTATAGTTCATCAGGTATTCAGTTACCAATTTCAACTGGTATACTCTTGAATTCATGCAATGTGAAAACAACTGCCTCCTTTATCTTTTATTTGTCTTCATCACTCCCTATATCATACTTAGCATATTTAATGCCTCCAAACCCTCCATACTTCTTAATATTTTCTATAAATTCATCAAAAGAATTTAGTTTTGAGGGCACAACTTTAAATTGACTCAAATGTTTAGACTTTGTTTCACTATCCTCTTGCAATTTTAGCTTTATTCTCAATCTAGTAGATGCTTTCTTTTCTCTCACATAAGTTTTAGGTTTTGATTTCTCTATCTCAGGTTTCTTCTCCCTCGGTATAGTAGTAGACCTTGTTAGTGGTCTTTTTCATTTAGGGCTTAGTGATTCCTTTTTCACTTTTCTTTTCTTTCCCTTGACTTTAGATGGACCTGCCTCATATTCTTCAATACTAACTCCAATGTTTTTTGATAGATCAGTGATCATTCTAGTTATTTTCCTTTGAGCCTTAGGTATCAAGATACCTAGTTTTATCTTTTCCTTCACTTCCTCATATGTTCCATATCTATTTTCTCTCTTATCAATAGGTTTAGAAAGTAGGGCTTCAAATTTTTATGATGCAGTATCAATATCAATCTCATAGCCTATCAGTTATAACTAGATATTCCTTGGCTCAAAAAATTTCACATACATGTGTCGGTATCAACTTCAAAATATATGGTGTCTCGGTGATCTTCCACTAACTGAGGTGGAATTTTGAATTTCTTATGCATTCTTATTTCAAACTTAGTGAAATAATCATTCATCACAATATCAAAATTATCTCCTAAACTCTGGATGTATTCATTAATCTGATAGATAGTCAATTTCCTCACATTCAATATTACATTACCAATAGATGGAAAGAAGTTTTGGAAGTAGAACAATATACATACCAATACAAAACCAAACTTCAATGTGTTCATCTTTTCTTTCCACATAGTGTTCATGTTATCATCAAATTACTTTAGTAGGATTTTGCACAAATCAAGCTCCATATCCTTCTTGACAATTTTGTATGCTAGGTCCACAGCTCCACATGATACACTGTCCACTTGAGAAGATTAGAAGATTCGTTATGATATGACATTTCATGCAAATTTTAGTTTAAGATCTTCCATAGTTGATAATTTAAGACCTCTTCCATCTCATTTAGCTTGTGTTAATTAACATAACTTATTCTTATCAATCTGCTTGTTCACCTTTGGTCTTTCACCAATTTGATATCCAGTCACAATGTGTACAACATCCTTAGTGATCTTGACTGGTTGATCTAACCACATAAAATTATCATGGACTCATCTTAAAATGATTATCATCCACTTGGTCTTGAATACACTCAGAATATGCAGGGCATGTATTAAACCCTTAGTCTCTAGGTGGATGAGTCCATCCTTTAGTTTCCCATTTTCGCATAGACTCTAGAAAGATGTATCAATATCCTCTTGAAAAATTTCTTCAATTTTAAAGTGGTTGAAAGCATGGATGTCTTAGATCAAGATAATTCTTGGTGGAATAGATGAGAGAGCTCCCATCTTGTCTGGTTTGACATCTTTTGCAAGAGGAAGCTTGTATTTGGGGATGACAATATCTACCTTCTCAATAACAATGGGATTATGTACTTTAGGTGCTATCGATTCAAATGTATAATAGCTTGATTGAAGTGGAGTTTCATGTGAAACAACTTGGTCACTCTTTCAAAACTCAGTCATACACCAAAAATCACTTAAATACTTTCAAATGTGCTTGGATCTACTTAGAGTTGCCTCAACAATCACTCGAATGCTCTCAGATGAATTGACTCTACAATGTTCTTAAATGATCTTTGAAAGCATTAGATGAGAATGACTAACAAAGGGGTCTATTTATACCTTTTCATTGATTAGGGTTTCCAACGGCTATAATTTTAGCAATTAATGTTGTTACCAACTCCCTTTTCACCAGTTACCAAACTATACTTCCTTTTACCAAATGAAACAAAATAACATAGTCTTTCACCGATCAAGCATGAAATGGTAACTTCACAATATATGTCCAAATGAATCTAAATATTCTTATATGGATCTCTACTCAAATGTTAGGAACTAATTAAATATTTAAATTTAACTCACAATTCCTACTCATACCTTTAACTGATTAGGTGAAGATAGGTGCACCTAATCCAAAGGATGAGGTGTCATTGGCTGGTCCAAATGATGTTCCATTATCTAGAGACTTCCTTGTCCATATTTTATTCATCTCAATTCTTACTACTTCAAAATTCAATTGTGTTTTTTCATTTTTCTTTTCCTTATTTGGAGATTTATCTCGGTACTAGCAATCTTTAGCTAGGTAACCTACCTTATGACAATGGAAACATGTCATTCTAGGTGCTATCCATGATCTTCTACTATTTCTAACTTGCATCAATATGCAATTTTCTTCTATGTGTCCAAATATCCCACATGTTGTACATGAAATTCTTGTGTTGTAGTCCCATGGTATTGTTGAGCCTCATCATTTTTTTGTAGTATTCTATCAGTTAGGTACCCATTTGACATTCTTTCTTTGTGACCTACAATCTTTAGACTTATGACCATATCCATTGTAAGTATTGTAGTAACCATTGAAATTTGGCTTTCTTGTATTGTTAGCAATCCTTGACCTACACTCAAATGCTTGATGTCCATACTTATTGCAATTATAACAATAACCATCAAATTTAGGAATGCTCAATGGTTTACCTCTTTCACTCCTGCAGACAGTAGATGTATGTCCAGGTTTCCCATAATGATAGCAAATTGGTTTCTTTTTCTTTGGTGGGGAAGCAGTATCTTGATTGGCTACTTGGTTTGAGGACTCTCCCTTCTCAATAGTGTTGTTTTTAGTGAACTGAAGTCTAGTTGTATCTCTAGGTTGTCTCTGACCTCTAATTTGATGATCTAGCATCCTTAATGTCTCTTCATTTTATTTCAATACTTCATTTGCTTCCTTTTATGACTTCAGTTCCCTTGTCATCTTTCAACCTCTGACCTTAATGTTTAATTCTTAGATTCCTTCTTGGTTGTCTCCTAGTTTGTATTCACCAATTGATTGGTCATAGCATAATTTTTTTGTTTAATTCTCATGATCTCATTATCCTTTTCATCTAGTCTTGCCTCAACTTTCCTCTTGTCTTCTTCTGCCATTCTTTTTGCATCTTCAGTTGATCTTTTTCATTCAATTATTTCACCCATTCTAATAACTTGTGCCTCTTGATCTTTATTTATCATGTTCAACTTCTTGGTCAGTGCTTTATTCTTTTCCATTAGTTCTACAATAGCTATTTCATATTCATCATTCAAACTCCCTTCAAAGGATATCTCAAGTAGCTCAACATGTTCTTGTGTAGATTTCAACTCATCAAATAAATGCTTTCTTACCCTCAATGAATTTTCCAATTTCCTTTTTAGATCATCAATCATCTCATGTGCATTTTCCAATTCAAACTCAAGATTATCAATCTTCTTAGCTTGTTTATAAATTTCCATAGCTATGATCTTTTCACTCTCACATGGTTAAACCTTTATCTCAAGAGTCCAATCTCTAATACCAATTGTTGGATTTGTAATGAAAATTTAGGTACTGAGAGGGGAGGGTTGAATTAGTACCATAAAAAAGTTTATCAACTAATCTGACCATTTACCGAATTGTAAACTTTTCATACATCACCATACAACATAGAAATTAAAACATGAAAACATAACTCATAACACAATGATTTTTGGTCTTGCAAAAACCCTTGGTTAAAGGGAAAAAATGTGGTGGGGATGGTACCCACAATCCTTCACTACTGTAGTAAAAAGGTTGCTTGGTTAGAGCTACAATGTTTAGCTACTTTTGATAGCTTACCCAATTAGGAGTACAAAAAGACTTTTACAATCTACCTTGCTAAAGGATTTTACAATATCTAATCTAAGAGATGTACCCTATTAAAGGATTTACAAAATAAGACCTATTAGGGCCTACCCAGTAAAGGGTTTTTACAACTCTAAATACAATACAAATCAGTACTAGAATTTTTTTGTAGTAATGCATCAACAAATGTTGTTTAGACTCAATGTGCTCAATAAAATTTTACCTCATTTTGTACTTTAGTACATTTCAATCACAATTCAACTTCAGTACTCGGTAGCCTCAAACCTAATTCACCTTCATTGTTATTCTCTGATGTTCTATTATGTGGTAGCTTATTTGCACTTCATCACCATCACATCATCTTTTCATTCTTTGTATCATCCTCTCACACTCTCTAGTCTTCATACAGTACTATTCTTTATATACTTGATCCAGAAGCGGTGGAAATGTTTTGGATTCTTCTCCTTAAATGGTGGTAGAATTAGTTTCATTTCCAATGTATATATTCCATTAATTTTCCATTGGTGGATCTTACCTTGTAATCATGTGCAATCATATTATTTACGTTCCTAATGTTTTACCAAATTATCTCATTGAAATTAGTTAAAAAAATTATGCTCAGTGTCCAGATTCAATGTATCTACTGTGATATGTTGTGTTGGATTGTGTTACTTGGTAGCACATTGTTTTCTTGCTTGGTTACATGTGCACTTGGCTCGATAACTACTATGCATTGCTCAGTGCTTGGCTTGCTTTGCTCAGTGCATGTCATTCATTTTCCTTTACTGAAATTATCTCTTCCTTTACTGAATTCTCTATTTTCTTCACCGACTGAATCCTATGACTCCTTTCACTAACTCACTTTAACTCTCCAATATGACTTTGATAGAACTAATGACAATAAAATATCTCTTTAGGAGTATCAAAACATAGATAAATGACATCCCAGACATCCTTTTAGATGAGTGGGATACTTAAAATTAGACTAAGGTGCATTATGAGAATGTGGAGCAACCAGACTTGGGTTCTTTTTTCATCCATGAAAGTGATGCATTCATTGCCAATCTTATAAAGGGTGTTAATTAGTAGGAATATCAGCATAGTGAAGGGATTTGGGAGCTATTTTTTGATGGGTCAAGGAGTAAGAATGGGGCTTATGGTGGTTGTATGTTGGTATCCCTGAGTAGAGAAAATTATTATTTAGCTTGTAGGTTTTGTTTTAGTTATTCAAATAATACAATTGATATGAAGCTTTGAGTCATGGGCTGGAGTGGGCAAGGAGAATGTGAATTTGTTGCTTAAAAGTGTATGGAGATAGAAAGATGGTGTTGAATCAAGTTTCAAACCTTAATGTGACAAAGATTAATTTGTTGAAATTATATAAACAAGGGGTGTGGGACTTGTTGGAAGGCTTTGATGCTTTTAATCCAATTTCTATACATAGAAATCAGAACAAACATGTTGACGGGTTGGCTGCAATAGGAGAAAAATTTTATATTCCTAAGAAAATAAGTAAATATGAGTGGATACAGCATATAAAAGTGGTTTTTAGGCCTATTTTACCTAATAATAGCATAAATTGGTTGGTCTTTGAAATTGATTATAAAATTGTGAACTTCCTAAGAGAGGAAGCAAAGTTTTCTTATGTAAATCAAGACAAGCTTTAGCATCAATATGGTGACCAGATCATCTAGATTAGAAATAATAAAGTGTCAAAGGGTCTAGTCACCCTTGAATAAGTTTTTAATATTGATGATGAATATTGGAAACCAAAATCAAGCATACAAATCTAGTAGAACCATTACAAAGATGTGGAGGTCTTCAAGGACAAAGTGCTTAAGTTGGGAAAGGTATGTGCAGCTGATGAAAAACAATTCCACAAATTTTTCAAGAATTTAATGATATTTTTGCATGGGAGTATGCGGACTTGAAGGGGTTTAACCCATATCTATCCCAACATACCATAGAGTTAGAGGCCAATGTCAAGCATGTCAGGCAAAAGAAGAGGCCTATAAATCACAAATTAGATCCCTTAATGTGGAAATAATTGGATAAGCTGATAGAAAGCAGTATCATCTTCCCCATTAAGAAAACTTCATGGGTTTCAAACTTAGTTCTTGTTAGGAAGAATAATGGGGAGTTGAGACTGTGCATTGACTTTAGGAATCTAAATAGGGCCTTTTTATTTAATGGAACAAATTATGTAGTTTGTTTCAAGTTCATAGCAGTTTTCCCTTCTTGATGGTTATAGTGGTTACAATCAAATTTTGGTTAAGGATGAGGATCAGTTCAAGACATCTTTCACCACAAAGTAGAGTACTAAGGTCTACACAAAGATGCCCTTGTTAGAAAGTAAAGTCCACCAAGATAACTGAGAGGGGGGGTGAATTAGTTATCAGATAAATACAGCTTTTATTACCTTTAATAGATTTTAACCATGTAAGAAATGTAATCAACAACCATAGAAAGATATATATACACAACAACATAATAACACAAGATATGTTGACTAGGGAGCCTCTTGATCAAAGAATAAACCCCGGTGGGAATGATGCCCATAAAAGATGCACTAATGTGAAAATTCCTTGCGAGAGGATGGACTCTATTAGGAGCCTTATGAAATACATTCAGTACATATGAATCTCTGTTAGGAGACTTTGAATCCCAGTTAAAAGATTCTAACCCTGTTAGGAGTTATGGAAGACAGAAGGACCCACTGTCCAAACAAATTCAAGGGAAAGATCATTGAACTCACTATCCAACTAATCTCTATATTACTCAACAAAATAATACCAAAATACTATTGATCTCAACAACTTATCACTTCTCCTCTGACTGTGCCAAATTGCACAAACTACTTCATCATATCTCAATACTAGATCTCTACAATCTGCATATCCTCTTACAACAAATATTACACAATTTCGTAATTCACTTTCATATTATCTCTCATGTACACATTACAATAAAGAAAATCAATTCTTCATTTATACCACACTCAAATAATTACAAATGAGTCAGAAAACCATTAAAGAAATATAATTTTCCACATGCTACACAATATTCCACAATTACATAAAATTTTCAGCTTCCAACAAAGATAATTCTTCACTCATGCGACCTCTGACCTTGTTGTCATGTCCATGTCACAATATCATGTCTTCATCATCTGTACAACCTCACATGCTCAGATTCTATCCCAATTAGGAGATATCATCTGATTTCCATAAACTGCTACTCAGGAACACTGCCTGAATACCACTTCCACTGAATTTCACATAACTGTCATGAATAAATGAATTTTCATATGCGCTCTTAACCATGATCTTAGGAAACATCATAGATTAAGTCCTCAAGTCCATATAGCTTGATCTTCAATATCCCATGTGCGCTAATACACACACTATCTTATTCACTGCTAATCTTCAGTAGATCACTATGTTGACATTAATGACAATCACAGTCATGAATACAAAAACAAATTCTACAAAATGGTTGTGAATACTCCCCCATAGGATATATTCAGCAATCATTCCTAATAGCCCTTTGGTTTATCCAATGTAGGGGAAACCTTCAAAAAATCCATGGATATGGCTTTTCATAACTTGATGTATAAGATTGTTCTAGTAAATCTTGATGACATTACAGTTCTCTCAAAGGAGGAAAAAGGTCATATAAATCATCTATGGCAAGTATTTTAAAGGTGTGGGGAGTTTGGGAGATCTCTAAATCCCAAAAAAATATGTTTTTGCAATCCATGAGGGTAGATTACTAGGCTATATTGTGTCCAAGGAGGGGACTACTATTGATTTAGAAAGAATCAAAGCAATTTTAGAGTTACCTCTACCCAATCATAAGAAAGGGCTGCAAAGTTTTCTTGGCAAAATTAATTTTTTGTGAAGGTTTATACATGATATTGTAAATCTATTAAAGCCACTTACAACTATGGTTAAGAAGAATATGGTTTTTAGTTGGACTAGAGAGGAAAAACATATTTTTGAAGCTATTAAGGAATATTTGAAAGCAACCCCTACTTTAGTGAATCATATTTTCTCTAAATACTTCATCCTATATGCATATGGTATCTTTGACACTATTTCTACAATTCTGGTACATGAAAATGATGATGGTTTTGAGAAGGCTATATATTTTATAGTCAAGGGTTGGAAGTGTAATCCACCTAAAATTTGTCTAGTAGAACCTAATCCCCCGATTTTGATCAAATTGCCTCAAATAAAATCTTAAATCTCAAAGGCATAATTACTAGACATAATTGTGCAAAGTAACCTTGAAAATCCCCTTTGCATAATTAAATCAAAAAATTAAAATCTTATAGTATTATGGTCTAATTTCTAGAGCTTGCATATTTATTTAATTTCTATGACATTTCTTTTAATATAAAGTTTCTACACTTTTATTAAAAGAACACATTCACATGTTTGCACATACTTAATCATTATTAATTAGAAATTAAAGGGGATTTGTGCTTTCAAATTTCTATTTTGTCTTATCTTACCTAACATCTTTTTTTACCTCCTAATCCACACCACTCATTTCTACCTAACCTTGCATCTCCTTTATTATACTTTTGCCTCTTCATCTGAATCATACATGCTTTTGCATCTTAATCTACACCCTCCATTCTTGAGGTAGTTTCTTTAAAAGGAAGTTTTTCCTTGGCTCAAGGGTTCCATCTTGCATCTTGGTAATATTGATCATTTACATTCTTTCTCTCTTGCATTCTTAGAGTAAACTTGCTAATTTGAACTCTTAGTTGCTCATAGCTCTTTTTCATTCTTAGTTTACTTCATTTCTTAGCATAATCTTGCATTTCCAATCTAGTTTTCTTTCTTGCATTGTTAATCATAGCATAGATCTTGCACTATCATTCTAGAATAGTAGTTGTTTGCATCCATCCTAGCTTCAATTTATCATTCTAGCATTGTTCTTGCATTCTAGTTCATTTTTAGTTTTGTATTGCATTTGAATCTTCCATTTTGGAGTAGTCAAGTCACTAATCCTTATGCCAATCTGATTAGCATTCAAAGAAGGATTAAAATTGCTTCAACTAGGAAGCAATAAGCCTTTTTTGGGAATTTAGTTGGATCATTTAATATGGCCTAGTATAGCTAAATTCTTGAGCTAATGTCTTATTTGGTGTTGGTTTTTATTCAATTTGAGTACCAATAGTTAACCACACATTTTTGGTGCCCACTGTGGGGCTCAAATAGAAATATTGTCCCTTTTCTTGTAGGTTTTTTTATTCATTTTCTAAAACTGCGACAAAAATCTACCCAGTGACCCAGTTTATTGTACGATACCTGATTTCATCACATGAAACGGTGAGAATTATCATACGATAATATGTTGAAGGGTATTTCATCATACACTAGAACATCCCTAGATTTTATCATGTGGCTTTATGGGTTTCATCGTACGATAATATGGTGACTAACTGTGCTTCATTGTATCAAAGACAGTGAGCATTTTTTAGGGTCTTGCAGTTAGATTTTTTAGATTTTGATGCTTGTTTTGGCTTTGTCTTGGCCTTGACCTTTTGTTTTGTAGGTTTTAATAGGTTTTTTCATGGAATTTGATAGAGAAATCATTTGTCACATATATCAACACTTGCTTATTTTAAGACTACTAATGCTTTTATGATGTAGGAAACTTTCCAAAGACTGATTTTTTTGTTATAGGTTTCCTTGGAGATACAAATCAACATTGTGTTCTCATAAGTTTGGTTTTCTAGGCATCTAGTTTAATTAGGAGGTTTTTTTTCTTGTGATTATTTGAGTAGTAGGAGAGTATGATCTTCACCTCCTAGAGGATGAATCAGAAACCTTGACCTACTTGATTAGTTACTTGTAAAAGGAATCTTGGGTGAATGAACATGTGTTTGATGTGCTTGGGAGAAATTATGGAGTAGGAGAGTATGATCTTTTCCTTATAAAAAATCATAAATATTGACCTCCATTAGCCATCCATTTTAGTTTCTTGCATTTACCTTTAGAGGGCCTACGAAGAGAGAAATCTTTTGGGAATGACCTAAGTGGGAAACAAGTGAACCTAGCTAACTCCATCCCACTACAATCAAAATATTCCTTCAATCTAAAGAGATGGAAGACTTGGTTATTTTCTACTTCCAATTCTTCTTCATGTGTAGGGCCTAGTTGCCTCAATATTGCTAAGCAAGACTACACTTGTCTACGTGCTTGTAGGGCCTTTATGGTCTTAATCTTGTTTACAAGACTACAATGGGAGTACATTCAACTTGTATAGGGCCAAGAGGTATCGATATTCCTTGTAAGACTATACATTTTGAGTTATTTTAGGGCTATAGACCTTTCACTTGTGGAACTACAAGGGGTAGTCATGAACGAAGACCCTTATTAGACACCTAAGGATTTAGAGGCCAACCATTTTAGCCATGTGACTTCCTTTGTGCAAGTATTGATGCAAGTGGATTTACCTTGATCACCCCAATATTACTCACCATATGTGCTCCATTTGATGCTAAAGCTTGAATGTGGCAATATGGAAAGGCATGCGCTACTAGCATTGATCTCTTCCAATTGATCCATAACTTTCATAGTCCTAGGGAATCCATTCAACCACTTAATTGTGGGGCTAAGAGCATCAAGCTATGGGAAAAGGTTGAAACACTTCCCTTTTTACTTTAGGTAGATTGTTCTTGATGTGCTTTTATGTGATAAAGACCTGTGAAGATTATTGTGAATATACACTTGATACATTTGACACATTTCTATACCTTCCTAGACTTCACAATTGCTTGTATCCCCAAATTTTCTTTGTCCTTTGGCAGATTATTTGAAGACTATTGTTTGATCACACTATTTCTTTCTTGGAAACATTCAAACTTGGTTTAGGGACACATAGACTCATCACGAATCTAAATCCAAACTTATCCAAGTTGATCAAAACTTTTGAAAATAATGGTAAATTATTCATCCTATGTTTGATTGATTGTCATAGCTTGTTCCTAGATTCTCAGATCCTGATTGCCTAGGTGTTCTCTTGGCTCCTTTTTTATTAGCAGTCATCTATATGCAAACTAAATTCCTTAATTGGTTGACCTTTTGTTAGTGATTTGGTATTTCTTTTCTTTTGCTCTAAGATCTTGGAAGTGCTCTAGTATTATCTCAAGCATCCTTTTAAAAATCACACTTTCCTTAAACTTTTTCACAAGTGCCACCCAAAAGGCATTCAGGCCTCATTCTCAGTACCTTGTACTTATTTATCTTGGCTATATCAACTTGGTTGTAAGTTCCACTTAGCAAGCAATTAGACCTCAATCTTGGTACCTTGCACCTTGTTCCAGCCACTTTACTATCAACTAATTCTTCTTGAGACAACACTATCATTACCTCGATCTCTTGGTACAAACTTAAGTTACCTCATTACTATCATTTTGTTGACCTCATCTTTCATGACAATCATAACTCGTATTTGTTCCTATAAGGATACAGCTGATTCCCAAGGGAAATCCATTTATGACAATGCTAGACCATTTATAAAAAAAGTGATACAAGCCATCATGAATCAAGATAAAGATCACTACTTCATGCATCTTTCTTCCATAGGTGTAAAGCTTCCACCAAAATTTGATGTCAATGCTTTACTGTAAAAAGAGGAAGAGTCTCCTCTCACTACCCTTACTAAAAAACTACAACATCTACATTGCGAGATTTCCCAACTAAAAAGGGATAAGGATGAACCCTCTAACAAGTACTCACTTGAATCAATTTTTCCTTTCCCCTTCGACAAAAATATCTACATGCCACCTTTCCCATCCAATGTGGAGATCCCCAAATATGAAAAGTATGATGGAAATAAGTATCCTCAAGATCATGTGCATGAATTTTGTGCTCTAAGATGGAATTTATGCTTGAACAAACCTATACGATGAGACTCTTTCCTTTAAGTCTCGGTGGCCAACCAATGATTTGGTTCACTTTGCTTTCCTCTAACATTAAAACCTTTGACAATTTGGTTCAACAATTTATCCAACAATATTCTTACAATATCTCTCATACTGTCACCATGCTTGATCTATGTAATACTGAGCAGCATATGGGAGAACCTTTTGTCACATTCCTCTAGTGATGGAAAAGAATATTTTCTTGATATCCTCGACAGATTCCTGAGACTAAGAAAATTGACATATTCATTAACACTTTGGTTCCTGAGATTAACTATGTCTTGCAAATGCAAACACATGCTTCATTTCAAAAAAAATTTGAATAATCTATATGCATAGAGGATGTCCTTATTTGTAAGGATGAAATCACTCTTTAGTATAAAGAGCACAAATCCTCTTCTAACAACCAACATAACAAATACAAACATAAGTTCTGGAACAAAACCAAATATGTTGTCAATGATAGAATCGTAAGTATGACCTCAATGTCTACCTTTGTCAAGCCAAAAGAGCCATCTTTCAACTTGTCTACTATAGTAAAAGATAACAAAAGAACTTAAAGAGGCTCTAAAACTAAAAACAACAGAGATAGGCCATGGGTTTCTAGGCCTAAGAGAGACTTTAATCCTCTTGGAGAATCATGTGAGAATGGCTTGAAGATGCTTTTGACCAACAATATCATCACTTTGCCTGACAAATCTAAACTGTACGATCCTAAGATAAAGCCTATGTGGTGGAATGACAACCACTACTATGATTATCATCGTAACAAATTTCACAAGACTAATGACTGCATGAAGCTTAAACATATCATCCAGGATCTAATCGATAATGAAAAAAGTAATTTATCCCCTATAAACAAATATTGATCACAAGGCTTTCAAGGATCCTTTTCCCAAATATGAGAAAGGGGAATCTTCTATGAAAAAAGACAAGGTTGGTTACACATACTCTAATACTGAAAATGTGATTTACATGCTTGATTCCTCTGACCATACCATCAATGTTATTGTTCTAGCTTAGAATTATTACCCTAACTCAGGCATTAAGGCTACACAACAATTCTATCCTGACAATGGAAACCTCTCCTGGCTGTGGGTAGACTATGAATGAAGAGGAATCTCCAGATTCTAGGTCGGTTCCTATAAAATATGGAGTATCACTTTCCTGATCTACAATTTGTTGGGAAAAGGGAAAAGAATACTATAACTAAAAGATTAGGGTGATACACCAAGAAATATTTCAGACTTTACAGAAAAGATGAAACATCAATCCTAACTCATAAATGAAGATCTCAACACTCTGAATCTCTGCTCAACATATAAGTTGACAAAACCTGGTATTAGGGTTTTACCACAAATAGCTTGGATAATCAACAGACATACATTTCTCATACAAGGCCTCTAAGCAATTAATTATCTTGAGAAGGAACAGAAATTTTCTCACTTCCTTTGAATAACAAACAATTTAGCACTTGCTAGAAAAGATGATGACAAAATTCAATATCAAAACAACTTCAAATATATGAATCAAAATCTCTGCTATATTTCCTCCAAAATCTGATAAGAATGGCTACAAAAATGGTAACTTTTGCACTTAGGAACAATGAGTTCACTATATGCCCTCTCTCCAAAATTTGCAACCCTTAATTGATCATCAAAAATCAATTTTATCATCTGCCCTAGCCTCAAATCCAAAAATCTAAGTCTTTCAAAATGCTCAATCTTAGCCCAAAAATGTGCCAAAGATTGACCAATAACTAAGCCTATGAAAACTTAGTCTAAATGCCCCTAAATTTTGGCTTTATAACAAGGAATTGAATCCTTTTACAAAGAATAATTGCCAAAATTAAAATTAACTAAATATTAGATAAACTAATATCAGATAATTATATCCCTCCATTCCTAACTTAGACAAAAACTCTAAGTGTAAAAAATATATACAAGGTGGAGAAAGTCGACATGACTGTTTCACCCACTTGCAACAATACAAAAACCAAGGAAGGTATGACGTGGCATGTTTCGGTTTTCAAGACTCTGCAGGAACAACATGTGCATTGATGGCATTGAATTGCTTGGCGGACTCCAAATTGTTATACTCATTTTGCATTTTCGGAAGCTGTGCTTATCTCAATCTTCATAGAGAAATTTTAGGGAAAAAGAAACCCTAACTAGTAGAATCCTTTGAAAACTTGGTGAAGCTTGGAAAAACTATGAATACATCTTACTGTTACTCGAGCTCAGCATGCTGAGATCTCCATCTATCTTGGCTGTATATTACTAAGAGTTGGTAAGTGATTGTGTCAATATTCAAACTCAAACTCTCTATAATGATTTGATCTCCTGTTGATTGATATATTTTTTCCTTTTTCTTCCTTTATCTACAGTTTTGAATATGACTCTATTATTTCCTCCTCTATTTAGGAGCCTGGAACCGTGAGCTTGGATTTCTAAATACCAATAATCATGGCTTTGACTCGTATAGCTTTCATCTTTTGTCAAATACAAAGTCATGATTGTAGTATGATCTCAACATCTTTGTAAACTAAATCTTGGCAATGAAATAAGACTAGTATCAACTCGAGTTCTATCAGTGAACTCTCGAATAGAGCTTAGAGTTATGTCCACAACTTTTGGAGAGCCAAAAATGACTAGAAATGACTTGGCATCTTATCTTTATGCTGGAAGATAATTCCATTTTGTAGCCACCATTTGGTACTCATGGTTTTAACTAAAGATAAGTATATCTTTTCATATTCAAACCAGGACTTAGCATATTTGCAATTGTTGTTTTACATTAGGTATCTGAGACTCTCCTTTGCTTGATCTATAAGCTACCATTTCCATACTATGACTCATGGCTTATACTATTGTTTCATTCCTTTAATTTCTGGCATGAGTTCAAAACCTATGGCTCAAACCTTTATTAACAGTCATGGCTTTGACTATTAATTGCTTATGTTGTGAATACAAAATTGTGACTATTACAAATCTTGGGCTTTGTTGGATCTTAACAAAAAATAAACCCTTTACTTTTTGACCATTTCTTATCAGAGAGCTTTACTTCTTGTGATATATGCTTTGTATAAACATAAACATAAGCCCTTCATTCCAGATCTTGATCTTTGACTGTGACTCGAAGCTTAAAATCTCAAGCTCACTGATACTAAATATTGATGTCTTGATAAATTAAAAAATAATCTTGAAATTCTGACTATTTTGTATGTATTTGTTTAATGTAAAAACAACATGCTCATAATTTGAAAATATCAAAAATCTTGCATATGTTTGTTCATCTTTCGAAAACTTCAAGATTTTGAATCCCCATGCTTACTATTGAATACTGCTGAATACTTTCTCCATTGCATAGTCACTGTTAGTTATTTCACCAGTCACTTCATTTTCCTATCTCAATTCTTTATATTAACATAGCCAGTTCTATTTCCTCCTTAGCTAACATAGTCACCATTGTTGTATTGGTTCCATGGATGAATCTAGGTCTTCAAAACTGACACACATATTGGTATAATCACTGCTGGCTAAAATGTAGTAGTCATGTTATTTCTTCAAAACCTTTAATGAATAAGCACAGTACTTTGAATTGTATTCAATACTGAAAGTAGAGAACAAACCAAGACTTATTGGCACAGATTACCAGGCTTGAATATAATTCTATATTTATGCTGGAACTGATTCATATAAAAAATGCAACATGATGAAAAATGTTTGATTACCATCAATGAAGTTCGAGCACAGGCTCGTGACACTCAAAGACATCAGAATGTTATTCAATGAAGTTTGAGCATGGGCTCATGATACTCATTAAATACAAACTGAAAACATTTTTATAAAAATTTATAGCATAATTCTGAAGCATTCTTTTTGTAATCAGCAACATCAGTAATATTATTGTGAATTTGTACCTTAGAATAAAAAAAAATACATTGTACTAGTATTTATGCAGCTGTATTCTATGACTTGAACTTGAAAGTTGGAAATCATTGGCACTTCTTGTAGCACTCTTATCATTGAAATTCAGCTTGACCTGTATCTTTGACAATGACTGAATGTGAAAACTAGTCAACTATTTTCTACAAAATAATCTGTTAAGCTCTCAAATAACATCATTATGAAATACATTATCTAAAAAAGGTTTCTTGGTTTGGAACATACTAAGTCCCTTTAATTTAGACACCTGGTTAATAAAAAGGACAACATACACCACAATGATCATTAGTAGTAAAAGGTTTCATGTCAGAAACAAGTCCCTTTAACACTACCTTGCAGTGAGTGTCAGTGTACATTTCCTTATCACATTTAATTTTCCAAATTGATATGCAATATTGAAAACTTGATTACTATAGTATGTTATTTGTTTCACATGTATTTCTTAGATCCAATAGGATCTAACCATATTTTCCTCTCTTATGCAGATATGAAACCTAAAGACCTAGATGCAGATGGAGACTCGAAAGATGAAGACCTAAATGCAGAGACCTAGCAGACAACCAGCTAACTCAAAGACAACACAAGGCAATGCATGTGACCCCTATTCCATACTTCAATCTTTCTTTCAATTCTACAATGTACTCTACTTATTGATGAAACATAAAAAAAGAAAGGACATTTGTATACTGCATTCAATTTGAATGCACAATGTAATGATTATTTATGAATTCTGAATTTTTTGGAATAATAATCAATACTTAGAGTACAATAATGACATCTAGAATGAATGAAATAATGACATGTAAACTAACAAAACCTACAAGGTAGAGTTAATTAGACAAACAAATGCAACCTTTTCCTACTTATGCTTATTGTATTGTATGTTGTATTTTTCAGTAACAGTTATCAAGATCAAGGAAAAGGATTAGGTTGAATTATCTAATGCAGTAACCCATTCTCAAGGAAAAGTCACTCTATGAGAAGCTGGTCCATCTTCCTCCTCGTCTTCTACACCAACAAAAACACAAGTGTCTAAACCTATTTTTTTGTCAATGACATGTGATTACAATCTAGTTGGCCAAATCCAGTGTATGTTATCTCATATTTCAATCCTTGAACTATTGAAAATCTCTCTTACTCATAGAGAGATTCTTTATCAAGCCCTTTTTTTGGATAATGTGCCTAAGGACCTAGACATAGATAAGTTCCAATCCATGGTCAGTCAGCCATCCTCATAATCAACCCCTCCATATCAAAGTCCTTATATACAAGCATAGGGTTAAGCATGTTTTTATAGATGGAGGCATGGGTTTCAATATCTGCACTTTGAATTTGGTCAAAGCTATTGGCTTCTCAAAATATGTCATTGATCCTTGATGAAAAATAAAAATCAAGGCATATGATGAAGAGGAACGTTCTTCAAAAGGCATGGTAGTCTTGCCTATACAAGTAGGTCCTATTTAGAAAGCTTTCATTTGTTAGGTCTTGGATCTTCCCTTAGAATATAACATACTTTGGGATCACCCATGGATCCATGAAATTAAATTAGTCCCATCTACATACCATCAATGCATTAAATTCCCTCACAACAGAATTGAGATTACTATTACTATAGACTCTACATACACATGAAATAATCTTAAACAAATTGAGATAATGGTTCCTCATAACAAAGCATGGTCAAGTCCTCAAGAAATGGAAGAAAAGGAAAAAGACACTTTATCTGACTATGGAAAAAGAATATTAGTCAGACTCACTGGTATGGGAGAATATCGAGTGGACACTCTTACAATTTCTTTGAGATCTTATGGTAGGCCATCTCCCTCATTCCCTCCTACATCTATAACAACACATGTCATACATGAAGGAACTGGCATGGTTAAGGTAAAAATTCCCCTAGAACAAGAGAATGAAGAGAGTGATGTTCTATAATGGATTTGCAAGGGAGAAGAATCTAAACAAGAGATAAAATATGCTGAGATTTCACCTAAAAAATATGGTGTAGGTTGTCAACTTATGGAAAAAATGGGATTTGATGGGAAAAGTCATCTCGGTAAAGGAAAAGGCTTCCTTGAACCTCTACATGTTGAACTCATAAATCCTAAAGACAAGATAGGTGTTGGCTATCATGAAAGTAAATTTGACAAGCCTACCAGTAGCACTCCCACATTTGACCAATATGAGGACTCAGATGAGGAAGAGGCATAAATTCAACCAATGACATATAAAAGGATCTTACATATTCAAATTGCTAATCCATATTGTCAAGGAGATCCCTATATTCTATCTCAAGTGCCTCAAGGACACAACCCATTGGAACCTATTGTATGCAAATTAGATGTCTAACAACTAGAAATGATAAATTAACTATTAAAGCCAATGAATCTATCTAATGCAAACACAATGAAGAATGCAAAGTAACTATGAAATGATGAAACTAATTTAATTACCTTCACCTACCATGCAACTTGTCTCCATTGTCCTCCTAGCTTTGATTTCTTGAAGATGTTGAGCTCTCAGATTTCCAAATGAAGCCTTCTCCCAAGATGCTACCAAAGTGTGGAGATTGAATGAAATGAGTGCACAATAGCTTATGAAAACTAATGGATGGAATGCAAATGAAATGGTGATAGTATGGATGCTTGATTGCTCTTAGAATGCTTGGATGCTTGATTGCTTGAATGCTTGAATGCCTATTAAAAATACCTATTAGCTCTCAAATGGGAAATGTGGCTCCTTTTATAGAGTTTTGGAGGATCTAGGCCTAGGTGGTGCAATCCTACAGTTGAGAATGAAAGGTGGAAGATCCTAGGGCTAGGATTGACTTGGTTGAAGGAGTTGAGAGAAAGGGGGATGTAGTTGGAATGTGAGAGGAAGAATAGGGATGATGTTCCTCTCACATTGACATGGACGAGAAGAAGGTGGAAGGGAAAGACACATGTCAAGTGTCTCACAAAGACCAAAGAGAGAAAGAGGGAGAGACCTTTTCCTCATGAGGACTCTTTGGACAAGTGTCCTATGAGTCACCTTTGACCTTTAGAGGTGGCTTGAGAAGCCCCTTAAGAATAGGGGATGTCTCTTGACTTGGTTGTTGAGAGGACATGTGGTCATGAGACTAAGTCCTATGAGGCCACATAGCCCTTAAGAATAGGACATGTGTGGGTGAGGATAATTGTAAATAAATAATTAATAATTATTATTTATCTTAGCCAAAGTGATGTGTCAGGTGACTAGGTAGGTGAGGTGGACTAGGAAACTTAGTCATATTTAGGTGATTGTGTATTTAATTAAATCACTTTAATAAGACTAATTAGAAGACTTAGGATAGAAAAATAGACTATAGTGAATTCACTAAATAAATTGAATAATTTATTTAATAAATAAAGGAATAATTATTAATTAAATAATAAATATTTAATTAATTTATCAAGTCAATAGTAATTAAATAATAAATATTTAATTAATTAATGAAACCATTTTTAGGTGTATACATTTTGCCCCTTTGAAATAATGTGTGTGTCACATTGTTTCAAAGAAAATTTCAAGTATTTTGCCCCTGCCCCAGATAATGTCTAAAATGACGTAAGCATGCCCCCTTGAGAGATTGATTAATAATTTGTGGTTGATTTTTTTTGTTATTTATTTTATTTTATGTTTGTTATTTTGATTAATCAATATCACAAAAGAAATAGATGAAAAGGTGGGTGAAAATGGGGTGAAATGGAAGAAAAATGAGAGATAGGGTCCACACACCAAGCACATAGGATCCATAGGCTATAAATAGGGCTTAGAGGTCCACAATAGGCTCATTATGCACACTTGTCATTGGGAGATCAGAGCGGGAGGGAGAGAAGAGCAGAGCCACCAGGATGTCATTCCCATTGTTAGATCACCACTTTGAGAGAGTCAGACGCTTCTAGCGACCACCTGATTCAGGTGAACCGGTAGGTGACCCGATCCTCCTTGGTAATTTCATGACTTGATGCATGTTAGAGTAGAATTTTAGGATGTTTAGGATAGATTGAATGATGTAATTAGATTAGGAATTTTTTTGTTTTGAGGCATGGAATGAATGCGCAGTTTCGGTGCACCAATGTGCAGAAACTAGCAATGTTTGCATAGAAAAATACAACTTTCTGCGCATACATTTAGGAAAACTATGCATTCATATTAGAGGAATGTTAGAGTTATGCAAGTGTAAATTAAAAATGCACGTTTGAAAAATCAGCGCATTTGTGCATATTTGTGGTGCAACTATTCAATAAAATTGCGCTTTTGTCAAAACCTACACATTGGTGTAGAATTATTGCGCAAATGTGAAATAAAACTGCGCATAGGTGAAAACCTACGCAAATGTTAAATAATGCTGCGCATACATGTTTCAATGTTGCACATGTGTTTGAAGTGATAAAATGTGGTCAAACTAGATAGTCAATTAGGTCAAACTTGATGTCGATAAGCCGATTGGATATGTCGTTGATTGATTGTGATCGATTTGATCAAGATAGGTAATAGTGTAGCATGTTCGCTAGTTAACCAATCTTGAACGTAGATAATTGATAGAATCATCTATTAAAACACGTGATAATAACATGTTTGTATTTGATATGATAGGATAGATAGATTGATAGATCAGTTTATCAAAATCTAATAGGTTGATTATTATTGACTTGAATAGGAGGATATTACAGATAGTCTAATGTCATGGGAGAGATATCCTATGACTCAAAATCTGAGACCAGCACTATCAGAGATAGATAGACTATTGATTGGAGTGTCCAGATTATATTATATGATTTACACACCCGAGATTCAGGTGAATTTGAGTATGATGACAGCGTTAGTAGAGTGATGGCACTTGGAGACAAGTACCTTCCATCTTCTGACAAGGGAGATGATAGTTACATTAGAGGATGTATATCGCATCCTCCGTCTTCCCATCATAGGTGAGTTGGTACAGTATGATTGGCACAGTAGAGTTATAGAGTGTAGAGCCATCTTCAGTGATGATGATATAGAGGATGGAGAGATCAGCTAGGAGGACATGGTGGATTTGTATGATCCTCTACCAGTAGTGCTAGCAGGAGTGATTGGGGGATTCATATGCCCTGATCGTAGATCACATGGATTTTTAGTTGGATGGGGCCGCACATTATAGCAGATGATGGAGGGGACCCAATATGCTTGGGGTGTGTGTCTATTAGCACATCTTTATCATGACATGCATCAGGTGGTGTACCATAGGGGTGCATCATTATCAGCAGGTGTGACACTGCTCTATGTTTGGGCATGGGAGCATATTGTAGTTACTCGACCTATGGCTATTAGATTTTAGGGCATAGGGCAGCCCTATATTCATTTATACTCCTCAGTTTTGTCTCAGGAAAAACTGGGCCATTTAGAGTTTTGGCAATATACCTTTGATACATTGGACATGGTAACATGGAGACCCTACCTAGGGTGTGAGTTGTGGGATGATGAGCGGTAGCTTGGTTTTTGTTTTGAGTCACAGTGGTTGATAGGTCAGACACCATTTATCATTGAGCGATAGCTGGTTACTCAGGCCCTGAGATAGTTTGGCAGGATACAGGGCATGCCACAGGGAGTGGTAGAGCATGCTCGCACGCATCAGGAGAGACAAGACTGGGGACCCATGGCATCATTCAATGTTGCTCAGCAGGAGGTTTTGGATGCCCCATTTCAACCATGGTCGACGAGAATGATGATGGTAGACCCAAGGATGACTGTTGATTTGGAGCAATTTTTGAGGGATTTTCCAATTCCACGGATTACAGATCCAACAGTGAGACCTCCACAGAGAGATCCTATAGAGAGACGATGGGGGAGACTCTAAGGGAGAGATAGATGAGGGTGAGGGAGATGAGGTGGTGGTGATGGTGGAGGAGATGGAGGAGGAGATGATGGTGGAGATGGAGGGAGAGGGGATAGAGTAGGACCTTGGATGAGAGGAGGTGGTGTGAGGCAGAGAGGACTAATGCCACCTCTGGCGAGACAGGGATGGAGACAACCTCTAACATAGCCAGCATAGCCAGCGGTAGGAGCACCACTATAGGTACCAGTCCCTCTGGCATAGATACCAGTTGTCCTAGTACAAGGACCAGCTACATAGGTACAGGTGCCACAGGTGCAGGTGTAGGGACAAGATGAGGTAGATGTTTTACTAGCCAAGGGTGGTGTGGTACAGGGTGGTCAAGTGCAGGATGATAGATAGGATGATCCTAACACTAAGATGCTAGATGTGCAGGCACAAGATGAGCTAGCTAATATGGACATTGGGGGATAGGATCCCTACTTACAGAGAGACGTTGCAGAGGAGGAGCTAGATATTGATACACTGTTAGTCAGACTAGTAGTTACACAGGTACAGGTAGACTAGGTGCCAGGTTTAGAGAGATGGATTAAGAGGCTAGAGCGTCAGATGGATGTCCTTAGACATGAGTGAGATGTAGCGATTAAGAGACTTGGGGAGTCTGAGATGCTATTAGATGATCTATAGAGGACAGATGACCTAGGTCCTCATGGAGATAGCCTGAGAGCCATGATACAAGCTGGGAAGGAGATATCCTACTGGCAAGAGGCATACAGATAGGCAGTGCCTAGTGATTAGTGGATTGGGAGCTTCAGAGAGAGCTCAGTGGTGGTGAGGACAATAGTACATGAGAGACAGGCACCAGCTGGTAGTGGAGGTGTATCATCACATCCTCCTAGAGCACCCACTGGTTCAGGAGACTAGGGCAGATCATCTGGAGCAGGTGGGTCAGTAGCACAGGGCCTTATTGCAACTCGCAGACAGTGACAGACAGATTCAGGAGGCAATGGGTCATATATACCACTTGTATACACTTTTTTTATCATATTATCATTGTATCATTATATATTGACTTGATAAACACTGACTGTAGACACATTGTTATTGATTATATACCATGGGACATTTGAATAGTTTTGTTGTATTTATGGACTTTATATGATTGATGCAGTTCTATCATGATTTGATATGATGTTTATATACATGTGTGTACTGACATATGCAGGATGTGATGATTTACTTTATATATGCATGGAATGGATGTCTTAAAATGCAAAATGATTAATTTTCTATAGGATGCTAATGGATAAACAATCTAATATATATGATGATATAAATGCATGTTCTAAATGATATTCACTAATGTTATGTGATGATAAATGCAATGATGTAAAAACAATGTGAATAATGTAAAATGAATGGATACTAAATGCATGATGATACTAAAGATATGCAATGAACAATAAATGATATTGTAATGCAAATGATATCTAATGTAATAAATGAAAATGTACCTAAGATGATGGATAACATGATAAAATGAAATGAGATGAAATGATAAGTATAACAAATATCAAATGAACATACCTAATAAGAATTATGCATGCTTTAAAATGATTAAGTGCAAAGTATTTTTGGTTGTCCAAATGTCCTCAACTGAAATAACAATGTTTCTTGACACAAGAAGAATGGACTTAGGAAAAATAGATAACCTAATGAGAAAGATAACCCACAAAACCTTATAAAAGGAGCACTGCGATGCAATTCATGAGATGGTAAAATGCAAATGTAAAATGAAATGAATGTATGTCCACAACTTTAGGTAACATCTTAGAACTTCATAATAACTAGAATTTGATTTTCATCATTGAGCTTGTTATGTTGCAAGAAAATGCAAGCATCATGGTATAATGAAACTAGGATGACCTGAGCACTTCTTGCATGGAGTTTAATATTGCAAACTTGACAAGCATCTAGGTCTAATTGAACCGAGATGACCTGAGTTTCATTTGTGTAACAGACAAGGAATATTTTCCCCCTCCATTGGGGAACAAATATTTGGAGTCGAGGTATGCGATGGCGTATCACCATAAATAGCATTTGTAGAACAACATGATTTGTATGTTGTCCATACTATGAAATGGATGAAGGCACTTACACACAAACACCCCAATTACTTGTTCCTTCAATTTCATCAAAAAATACTCCACAAACAACAATCAAAGAAAATATCATGCTCCATCCCGGCTATTCTAATCAATGACATATGGGAGTTTCAAACTCATGTCAAAGATATCCTGGAATATCATAGGGAACATGATAACAATGAAATCTAGATATGAATTCATAATGTATAACAAATCATTCTAACATGCCTACCATGAATATACATTTCTTTTGCCAAAAAGATAGATTTAAGATTTGTTATTCAGTTCAAGTGATGATATATAGTCAAGATGTATAGATAAGTAGTCACGATGCAAAGGATAGATTATAGATTTCTGATTCAGCATGAAGATACCATTGTGAAAGAGTATTTGATTGCGTTCACCTTGCCTGGTGAAAATAACTCCATTGTGTCCTCTAAAATTCATGACTATCATAGATCCACTTCCCAAACTAGGTCGAGGACATGCCCCCAGCTAGGTGATGGACTAACTTATTATGGATGAAGAAAGACGCAACAAGACTAGGATGAAGACCATGACAAAAGACCAAGCTATGATGGGGTTTTATTATGGGTATATACAATGGATGGTGTATGAACTGGCCATTTTATTATGATATATACATGCTGGGGACAAGGACTGAGTAACCATTTTATTATGGATATATACAATGAACAGACACACTAGAAGAATCCTAATAGATAGAAGAGCTAACTTGTCACACATAGCGCCTATTTCCAGGTTTTCACCATATGCTTTTATTGCAGTTTTCTTTTGATTTTGTGATTTTTTTTATATTTTTGACTTTATTTATTTACAGAATATATATACAAACTATATACATGCCCCTTGCATTGGGATTTCAGGGATAGAACTTCTTGAGATGGATGTTGTTAAGAGGTTCATCCAAGGGATCCCCTTCAGGTGTAGATAGCTGATAGGCCCCATAACCATAGATTGCTGTAATCACAAAAGGTCCTAACCAATTTGGTTCAAACTTGCCCTTCTTTTCACGGTGTTGTTGATTCTTTGGATTTTCTCGAAGGACTAAGTCACCCAACTGAAAGTCTCTGATCTTTACCTTGCTGTTGTACTGATAGGACAGACACTGCTGATAAACTTTCAAATGATCATAAGCTTGCTGACGGCATTCATCTAGGAGTTCCAATTCAATCAAGTGTGCAACTCTATACTCTTCATCAAGAATTAAATCTTTAAGAGTAACATGAAGTGAAGGCAACTCAACCTCGAGGGGTAGGACTACTTTAGATCCATAGACAAGGGAATATGGAGTGGCTCCAATAGGAGTACGGATGGAGGTGTGGTAAGCCCATAAGGCTGGATTAAGTTGGAGATGCTAGTCATGGCCAGCGTCATTGATAGTCTTTTGTAGGATTTTAACAATTGTTTTGTTTGACGCCTCAGCTTGGCCATTTCCTTGGGGATAGTAGATGGAGGAATAGTTGTGGGTGATGTGGAATTTTGCGTACAGGTCATCCATGTCCTGGTTTTGAAACTGTTTCCCATGATCAGTAATAAGATACATAGGTATACCATATCTACAAATGATATAGTTTAAGATAAACATGGATATTTGTTTCCCTATGGTGGTAATTAATGGAACGGCCTCAATCCATTTAGTAAAGTATTTTGTGGCAGTGAGAATCCATTTGTGACCATTAGAAGATGGAGGGTTGATAGCACCCATGAGGTTGAGTCCCCACCGACTGAATGGAAAAGTAGTTGTAAAAGGACGTAACTCTTGAGCTAGAGCATGGATAAGGTTTCCATGTATCTAACATTTCTTACATGCCCTAGAAAAATGAAAGGAGTCTGCTTCCATGGTAGGCAAATAATAACCCATACGCATGAGTTTCTTAGTCAAAGAGGGACCACTCAAATGTGTCCCACAAATACCCTCATGTACATCATGTAAGGAAAGTTGAGCTTCATTATGTTCGAGACATCGTAGGAGAATACCATCAAAACCTCACCGATAAAGGGTGTCAGATATTAGGATATAGTGGGAGGTTTGGTAGAGAAAAGTTCATTTTTTATTTCAGGATAGGTTGGGAGGTAGGGTGTTATCTTTTAGGTAAGAATAGATCTTTCCATAGGTTGGGGAGTCATGTCCAATCAGATGACATATAATGCTCATATCAGGCTCATCATATGTGGGACAAGTCAGGGATTCCACCAAGAACTCAAAATGGGCCTTGGTATCTTCTATATCAAATAAAGAAGCAATCGTTGCCATGGCATCGGTAGCCTTGTTTTCATGCCGAGGAATCTACTCAAAAGTGATGATAGAGAAATAATTTTTAAAGTCATCAACCATATGTTTATATGGCAATAACTTATCATCTTTGGTCTGATAATCATCATTAACCTGGTTGACAATCAGCTGAGAATCTCCATAGACATTTATTTCAGATACGTTCCACTGTAAAGCCATTTTTAACCCAATCAAAAAAGCCTCATATTCTACTACATTATTGGTGCAAGGAAATAACAACTTGAAAGACTTCGGAATAGTGTATCCTTGTGGTGTGATAAGAAGAATACTAGCTCCTGAACCCTGCTGAGTGTATGAGCCATCAAAGTATAATTTCCATGTTTGTGTGGACAAAGCTAAGATATGAGCATTAGGAAACTCTATGTGTATAGGTTGGTCATCTGTTAATGGAGCATCAACTAGTTGATTTGTGATCACTTGACCTTTGATAGCCTTCCTATCTACATATTCAATATCAAACTCACTAAGTAGCATGACCCACTTAGCCAACCTGCCTGTCAATGCTATCTTGCTTAACAAATACTTTAAAGGATCAATCTTTGCAATAAGCTGAGTAGAATGTGACAACATGTAATTTTTCCACTTTTGTGAAGCAAAGACAACAGCTAGACATGCTCTTTCAATAGGGGAATAGTTTAACTCATATCCCACTAGAGTGTGACTGATGTAGTAGATGACTTTTTCTTTTCCTTCATGATCTTGCTGAGCTACAAGAGCACCTAGTGAAGCTATCGTGGCTGAAATGTAGAGCAAGAGTGGCTTGCCTAGAATTGGTGACATCAGAGTTGGAGGATTTGCTAGATACTGCTTGATTTTGTTGAAAGCTTCCTCCCACTTATCATCCCATTGGAATAATATATTTTTATGCAGCAAATGTTGAAAGGGATGACTATGATCTGCTAGTTGAGAAATAAATCTTTGGATGGATTGTAGATGCCCCTATAAAGATCTTAGCTAAATGATGTTAGTGGGGGAAGCCATCTCCAATATTTCTTTAACCTTTTATGGATCTACTTTGATTCCTTTAGCTAAGACAATTTACCCTAACAGTTTGCCAAATGTGACCCCAAATGCACATTTCTTTGGATTGAGTTGAATCTAATATTTTTCCATTCGGGTGAATATTCTATCCAACACTCTCAAATGACCAGCTCTATCTTTGGATTTTGCTAAAATGTCATCAACACAATCTCCCATGATGGTATGCATCATGTCATGAAAGATCATGGTCATGGCTCTCTGATAAGTTGCTCCAGCATTTTTGAGGCCAAATGGCATCACATTCCAGCAGTATGTACCCCATGGACAAGTAAAAGCAGTTTTTTCCTAGTCTTCTAGCGCAATCTTGATTTGGTTATAGCCAGAAAATCCATCCATTAATGATAACATCTCATGCCCAGCTATTAGGTCAACAATCATTTAATATTTGGCAAAGGGAAGTCATCTTTCGGACAATCTTTATTAAGATCTCAAAAATCAATACAAATTTGGATAGACTTGTTTGGTTTTGAGATAGGAACAATGTTGGAAATCCACTTAGCATAATCAATAGCACGAATGAACCCAACATCTAGGAGCTTCTTCAATTCTGCTTTCACCATTAGAGCAATGTGAGGATGCATTTTGTGGAGCTTCTACTTAACTAGTTTTACACCTGGTTTGATAGATAAATGATGCATAATGAGATTGGGGTCCAGACCAGGCATATCAGCATAGGACCAAGCAAAGTTGATTTGTCTTTCTCTAAAAAATTTTGCAAAAGCTTCTTTCTCTGATTCTGTCAAGGATGCTGCTACTTTGAGGATGCGTGGAGACTCCTCTGTTCCAATGTTAAGTGGTACTGTTGGTTCTATAAGAATGGTAGATTGCTCTTGATATAGATAGTTGGGAAGAGTGTCAATCCTTCCATCATCAGGCACCTCAGAGAGGTTTTCACCATCAGATGCGTCTTTTCTTTTTACTATTTTTGGATCTAATACTACCACTGAGTGGTTTTCACCATTAGATCTGTTGATTATTTTTATATTTTTATGACTGAAAGGATTGGCACTCTCTCCAAAATAGGTCATGTCATTGAGTTCTATCAAAAATCTTGACTTGTGATCCCCTGGTGGTAAATGATCCCTAATACCAAGATAGTCAATGATCTGATTTTGTGTTGAAATTCTCAATTTTGAAAAAGCTTCTTTCTCTGATTCTATCAAGGATGCTACTACTTTGAGGATGCGTGGAGACTCCTCTGTTCCAATCTTAAGTGGTACTATTAGTTCTATAAGAATGG
The DNA here is from genome assembly GCA_027943335.1 of Chamaecyparis obtusa. Classification (NCBI taxonomy): domain Eukaryota; kingdom Viridiplantae; phylum Streptophyta; class Pinopsida; order Cupressales; family Cupressaceae; genus Chamaecyparis; species Chamaecyparis obtusa. Next base: position 1,554,739 of record BSBK01001456.1, on the reverse strand, counting down.
CAGATTACTCTTGATATAGATAGTTGGGAAGAGTGTCAATCCTTCCATCATCAGGTGCCTCAGAGAGGTTTTCACCATCAGATGCATCTTTTCTTTTTACTATTTTTGGATCTAATACTGCCACTGAGTGGTTTTCACCATTAGATCTGTTGATTATTTTTATATTTTTATGACTGAAAGGATTTACACTCTCTCCAAAATAGGCCATGTCATTGAGTTCTATCAGAAATCTTGACTTGTGATCCCCTGGTGGTAAATGATCCCTGATACCAAGATAGTCAATGATCGCATCATCATTATGGAAGACATCAAGTTCTGGGTGATCAAGAAAATCCCAATCGATAAGGTCAAGACAGACAAGGGGCATTGGATCATTTGGGTCAGTTTCAAAAGAAAACATAGTATTGATTGAAAATTTTTCAAGGTTTATGATGGTATCAGTGAGGTCTATTTCCATACTCTCATCTAAATCATTTATCACAAGATCACGCTCACTTCGCTCATGATCGACACGAGTAGTATTACATGAGACCAATCCTAGTGAGTCACTTAGTGAACTCTCACCCTCATGGTAATCATTACTATATTGATGGACAACATCGACTCCTATTTCTTTAGTATAATTAGATAAGGAATCCCATTCATAATCATTAGAATTAGAATCATCATTATCTTCAAGTCTATCAATGATTCTTTGAGCTATCCTTTGTTTCTTTGGATCTACATACATACCATGCTTTTTGAATTGTAAGGCAGGAGCTTTAGATGTCTCATGAAAAGGTGGGATTTTTGCTTTTCCTTTTGGTTCTTGTTGTCCTTCACCTTTATATCCTAATCCTATAGTGTCTCTTTGATAATTGGGATTTTGCAAAATTGGTTTTATAACACCTTCTCTTTGTAACCCTAGAGGTCCAGCACCTTGATATGCCATCTTTTGTAGCAAAGTATACCCTTTTCCATAGACATCAGATGATATACATTCATGTTTATTATCCTCTTCAATCTTCTGTGTCTTAGGCCAATAACTTGCATTACGCTCAACTGCCTCTTTGGATATTGTGCCCCCACTTATAAATGTGTTATAAACAAGTGTGGAAGGGGGTTCTGATTGTTGTTTAGTGATCAAATATCTACCATATGATTTGGGAGATAAAGGTAACTCAATGATACAAAGAGCTTGACCTAAAGTATATCCTCCCATACTACTTTCTTTGATGTCTATCTTGATCCCATCTGATTTAGAAGTTGATGCTATATTACTAGGATCACTAGGTGTAGTTGCAGAAGATCCAGTATGATTATAGGGAACCAAAGAATTAGAAGTCTTCACATTGCTACAATATTGAAAAGGATTAGAATCTCCTTTGATAGTGATCTCCTGACCATTATGAGGGAATTTTATACATTGGTGATAAGTCGATGGAATAGCTTGCATGGAATGAATCCATGGTCTTCCCAAAAGGATATTATAAGCAAGATCCATGTCCAGAACTTGACAAGATACATCTTTGACAATAGGACCAATTCTAATTGGAAGAACAACGGACCCATTGGATGATCTCTCTTCCTCATCATAGGATTTTATTGTGATTTTCTTTTTTGGATCAATGGCATTCTTAGAAAATCCCAATGCAAGGACTAACTTTAACATGTAGATATTCAAGCCAGCTCCCCCATCTATTAGTACTCTTTTAATCTTGTGATTCTGGACAAGGACTTCGATATGTAAGGGAGCATTATGAGGTTGGGTAATAGCTAAATCATCATTTTTAGTGAAGGAAAAATAGTGTGGGGTTGTTAAATGGCCCACCATAGCTTGAAATTGATCATGATCTAGAGTTGTGGGAACCTGGGTCTCTAAGAGAGCTTTTTCAAGGATATCTTTGTGAGATGGGGAAAGATGCAAAAGCTCTAAGATGGATATCTGGGCAGGTGTTTTCTTAAGTTGTTCCAAAAGATTGTACTAGTTGGAAGTATTTGGGATAGACTTTGGGACATAAACAGACTTATTTTGTGTAGTGCTTGGTTTAGACTGGACTCCTTGGAGAGTAACTTTGGCTTGAGCACGAGTAGTAGCTTGGACTGGTTGACTCTCTGATTTTCCTTTGATGGTAATGACATTGGCATAATACATAGAAGGATGACATTCAGAAATGTTACCAACATATCAATAGGGAGTGGAATTATAATTGGCTTGATTGTCACTCTTATTGTTGGAAGAACCCTCTTTTTCATGCTCAGGAAGTGGATCTTTGAAAGCTGTATGTGATTCATTCGAGACATGTTCATCAACACAAATTTCACCACTTTCGATTAAGTCTTGAATTACATTTTTGAGTCTTTTGAAATCATTTGTTTTATGTCCTCTGCCTCTATGAAATTCACAATAATCATTCTCATTCCACCAAGAAGGCTTCACTCTAGGTTCAAAATCTTTTGTTTCAGGAAGCGTAATGAGTTTCTTTGCGATTAATTTTCGTAATGCTGATTTGAGAGATTCCCCCAAAGGATTAAAGTTTCTTCGAGGTGACATAAAAGGCAATCGCAGTTTGGATGAATCTTTGTTGGTATTTTGATTTGATGACTGATTGTTGTAGGTTCCTTGAGTAGCATTGGCCTGACTAGTAAGATTAAGAAGGGGTTGTGTTGGTTTGACATTATGATTATCGACAATCCCATCATTGACAATGTTTTTGTTTTTATTCTAGAATTTCAATTTGTCATTGTTGTAGTTGTTGGAATTGGAATTTGAAGATCCAGCATTGTCTTTAGAATAAAGTTTGATCTCACCTTTTTGGACCATGGCTTCCTCAATCTTGATACCATTTTCTATGAGCTTATTGAAATTTGGTGGACATTGCAATTGTAACCTATAACTCATTTCTGGTGTAAGGTTATGCACAAAAATATCCATCTTTTCTTGTTCGGGAATCATTCGTGGATATTTGGAAAATAATTGACGCCATCTTTGCAAAAAAGTAAGGGTTCTCCATTATTTTGATGTGCATTACAAAGATCAAGCATAGTGACTTCATGTTTGATGTTATATGAATAATGAGTCACAAATTTGTCAAGAAGCTCATTGAAAGATTTGATGCCGGGGGGTAGTTTAGAGAACCATTCCATGACTTGTTCTCCTAAACTTCATGGAAATAGTCACATAAGATAAGTGTCATTGTGAGTGACTTCAATACAAGTAGCACAAAACTCATGAATGTGGTCTTGTGGATCCGAATTCCCTTTGTATTTGTTAAATTTCAGTACCTCAAAATGAGGAGGGAATGGAATCATTGCTAAGTTCTTATCAAAAGGATAAGGACATATATCATCCAAGGAATACTTCTTTGTTGATGATCTAGTTTGGATGACACGGATTTGTTGTTGAAGCATTCGGATTTGTTGTAGGACTGGATCCAAAGATGGTGTGTTTCCTTGAGAATTTTGGGAAACATTGTTGTGAGAAGTATTGTTTTGTAAAGCATGATTTTGCTGATCATTTTGAGAAATAGTGTGTTGTTCATGACTATGAGAAGCATTGGATTGCTGATTGGTTTCCTTTGCTCCATGAGTATCTTGAGGACCTTTAGGAATTTATTGATTGTTTGTGTGAGCTGGTTCTCTAAGATAAGAAACATCAAAATTGATTGGTAACTTAGCTCCTTGTTGAGCAAGCATGAGGAAATACATCTCTTTATCCAAGCCTAAGAGTCTTTCCATGACATGATAAAATTGAGGATCTTGTGAAGCTTCCCTAAGTTCGTCATCGGTGGGTTTTTCAGTGGATGTAAAAAGTGAAGTTTTCTTAGGAGCTTCGAGCCAAGGATTTTCTTCGTTGCTAGTATTTCCTTCCATCTTGTCTAGGGATTCTGGATTAATGGCTTGTTTGAGTTTCTAAGATCGAGTTTGAACCATAAAATTGGAAGAATTGATTGTGAGATGAAAGATTTTGGATGAGAAGAAATGGAAAGTGACTGATAGAAAAGATATTGAAATGTGTTGAAAAGAGACAAGACAACTTGATAAACTCTAAGTCAATAGGAGGTATAGATCTCACTATGATATGACAAAGAGAAATCAAGAGATAATAACCTAAGTAAGTTTGGTGGTTAAGGATGATATATCCTGATATGGTAAACTCACAAAGATCAAAATTTGATGGATAAGATAATGTTTCAACACAAAATTGAGAATTTCAAAGATTTGGAAGAAAATGATTTGATGAATCTTGATGAAGGAATGATGAAAAGTGATGAAAATGGTCAAACTAAAGATCTGAGGTCTGTGTAACTTGACTGTTCCTCCAGAATCTTACTAAGGATGAAAATGGGTATCTGAAAAAGTGATTTTGAAAATTGCAAAGTTTGTGGAAATGCTCACTGTTGTAAATGCACAACAACAAATGCATAGGATAGATTTAAAAATGCGCAACAAAGTGAAATAGATGTGCAACAAGATGTGACAGATGTGAACTGGTAATACTCAAAAGCGCAGACAATCTGAATATATGCGCAACAAATTTTGATAAATGCACAGCAATTTGGATCAAATGCATGGAAATATGTGATATATGCATAGGTTTTGAAGTTTTTGATCTGAATTGAAATGTTTTGGAGTTTCCTGGTGTTTTCTAGTATTTTTTTTTTTTTTGGCAAAGTGAAAAATGCATAAACACACGCACGCAAGATAGAAATGATGTTAATCTGAATATGCTAATATGAATGCACAAACATGCTTACAATCCTATGGTTGGCAAGGATGATATCTGTTGAATCCCCACTAGGATAATAAAATCCAGCCACGCAAATTCAAAGTGGACAGCCTAGGAACTTGGAGGCATGGGCTCCTCCTTACAGTGCACTCACTTCTCAGGCACACCAAGTTCCAAATTCAATGGGTCATTACTTCCCAAAGAACTGCTATCTCTACTATGAACTGTGAGTAATGTGGGGTGTCTTCACGAGCTTGGGTGACTCCTTGAGCTAGCAGATAGAAGGTTTTTGGCCACTAAACAAATTTTTTTAGTAAGGACATCCGTTCAGGTGGTTGTGATCAAGTCATTTTCCCAATTAAGAGGGCTCTCCCAATCCTTTCAAAGCAAGGCTTTCACCTCTACTAAGTAGGACTTTAACGCACCACTAGGGTACTGGAGGAGATTTTGGTTGCCACAACAAATTCACACCTATCTAATGTGAGACTAATCACACTAGCATTTTTTATATACCAGTCTGGAAGGGCTTGGCTTTAGCCTATTACCAGTCAGGTCATTCCTTGGGGTGAGTACCTCTTTTCCCACCAAAGATCGCCCTCTAAAAATTATAACAGTTTCTCTTACACCCAAGGTCCATGAATGGCGAGGGGAGAGGATACGTTGTTATAATTTTGAGATTACAAATATGCTATTAAGAAAAACACAATAGACACTTGAGCTATACTAAAGAATACACACAAAGAAAATGCATGTCTTATTTTAGAGCCCAAACGAGGTTATGGTTTATTTTGCAAACCCTTTAGGAATCCTTGCCAAGAAATATGTTAGAAATTTTATCAATAGGGTCTTCTACTAAACGTCCTACAAAATAGCCTAAAAGCTACTAGAGCAAACATAAACTTGTTAAAGGTTAGCTAAAATAAAAATAAATCAAAAATTTTAACCTAAATACTGTGAATAAGAAATGTGCAATAACAGTGAATCAATGCACAATAAAAGTGAATCAATGCGCAGAATTATTAAACATATGCACAGAACAGAATGATTTATGCGCAGAAAAATGTAATGTAAGCACATGAAATTTGAATGTATGCGTAGCAAAGTGGAATGTATGCGTAGAAACGTGGAACAGATGCACAAATTTTGATGGAAATGAAAATGGAAAAGGCAGAAAATGGTGGATATGATCAAAAATAAATGTGCAGAACAGATGGATTAATGCGCAGGAATCATGAATGAATGTGCAGAAACAACATGGAAACGTCTGCACACAGAAAACTAAGAAAACAAAATGTTAAAAATGGAGCCTCGCCCTCCTTCTAGCGCCAAAAATGTATGCAAATTAGATGTCTAACAACTAGAAATGATAAATTAACTATTAAAGCCAATGAATCTATCTAATGCAAACACAATGAAGAATGCAAAGTAACTATGAAATGATGAAACTAATTTAATTACCTTCACCTACCATGCAACTTATCTCCATTATCCTCCTAGATTTGATTTCTTGAAGATGTTGAGCTCTCAGATTTCCAAATGAAGCCTTCTCCCAAGATGCTACCAAAGTGTGGAGATTGAATGAAATGAGTGCACAATAGCTTATGAAAACTAATGGATGGAATGAAAATGAAATGGTGATAGTATGGATGCTTGATTGCTCTTAGAATGCTTGGATGCTTGATTTCTTGAATGCTTGAATGCCTATTAAAAATACCTATTAGCTCTCAAATGGGAAATGTGGCTCCTTTTATAGAGTTTTGGAGGATCTAGGCCTAGGTGGTGCAATCCTACGGTTGAGAATGAAAGGTGGAAGATCCTAGGGCTAGGATTGACTTGGTTGAAGGAGTTGAGAGCAAGGGGGATGTATTTGGAATGTGAGAGGAAGAATATGGATGATGTTCCTCTCACATTGACATGGAGGAGAAGAAGGTGGAAGGGAAAGACACATGTCAAGTGTCTCACAAAGACCAAAGAGAGAAAGAGGGAGAGACCTTTTCCTCATGAGGACTCTTTGGACAAGTGTCCTATGAGTCACCTTTGACCCTTAGAGGTGGCTTGAGAAGCCCCTTAGGAATAGGGAATGTCTCTTGACTTGGTTGTTGAGAGGACATGTGGTCATGAGACTAAGTCCTATGAGGCCACATAGCCCTTAAGAATAGGACATGTGTGGGTGAGGATAATTGTAAATAAATAATTAATAATTATTATTTATCTTAGCCAAAGTGATGTGTCAGGTGACTAGGTAGGTGAGGTGGACTAGGAAACTTAGTCATATTTAGGTGATTGTGTATTTAATTAAATCACTTTAATAATACTAATTAGAAGACTTAGGATAGAAGAATAGACTATAGTGAATTCACTAAATAAATTGAATAATTTATTTAATAAATAGAGGAATAATTATTAATTAAATAATAAATATTTAATTAATTTATGAAGTCAATAGTAATTAAATAATAAATATTTAATTAATTAATGAAGCCATTTTTAGGTGTATACACCTATAAACCTAGCAGAAAATGGTCTTAATCAAGAAAATATCACTCAATCTCCTGAGTCGATCACTACTAATGCTAGTTTTAATGCTACCACTACTCTTAATTTTGAAAACATTGTTGAACCTGATCACATGCATCCTAATTGGGGGTAGCTTGTTGATATTTATCACATCTTAGATATGCCTAGAGTCATGCCTATTTTAGACTACTCTGTTGCTACTACTACTGAACAAGCTCCCGCTATTGAAAGTACACCTCTAAAGATAGAAGAAAATGATGATGAGGACCTTTCTCCTACAATAACCCTAGCTGACTACATCAGACAGTACCACAATAGTGAAATGGATTCACATAAATATCAATAGGATTCACTATCAGATGCTATAGTGGATATTCAATTTGATTTTATACATAGGTACACCACTGCTAAAAATTGTGAAAGAGGAGAAAGCTCAATTCTCAGGACCAAACAACTGATGATTATTTCTTCAATCCCCTTGTGGATATCATTCCTATGGTTTCTAGGCCATCTTCTTCTGACCAATTCAACACCTCCTTTAACTAAGAGATCCATGGGTATATCAGACCTCATCCTATGAAATCTATTTGGAATTTAGGAATATCTAGAATGGAGATGGTTCATGTTTGTACATTTATGGAATAGATGATTATTCAAGAACAAGAAGAGGGACTTAGTTCTATGAATAGGCTATCTTGGTTAGATTCTCATAATACACTTCTAAACTCCTCTGATGCTTCTAGGATAGCTCATGATTGACAACTCTCTATGGAGGATAAATTTCTTAACCTCTCAAGGACATTCATGAATGATAAGGATGATACCAGTGTCTTTTCACTCATGCTCATTGAACCTTTATCCCTTATCCATCTTGAGTTAATTGATTGGACTCCTTATAAATCTATCCAACTTTTATCCTTTGACACTGATCATGAACTAGATTTTTATCTAAATGTTGTTGAACCTTCTCCCTCTTCCACTTGTGAAATGAGAAGAGATATGGTAGTAGATGATATCAAGTATCTCAATCAAAGAAACAAAAATAAAAAGAACAAGTAGATTGATGGTGAAAACCACTCTCTGGCAGTGTCAAAACCTAAAATAATAAAAATAAATGAGACATCCAATCGTGAAAACCTCTCTGAAGTGCATGTGGATGAGATACTTGATATTCTCCCTAATAATTTCCAAGAAAGATCATCAATACTTATAGAGCCTACACAATAAGTAAATTTGGGTTCAGTGGAAAATCCCCAAATCATACATTTGGCATAATATTTGTCTGAATAAGAAAAGAATAAATTCATCCAATTCTTCATTAAAAAGAAGATTAACTTTGCATGGTCCTACTCTAATATGCCAGGCCTAGATACAAATCTCATCATGAATCATTTATCTATTTCTCTAGGCATCAAACCAATGAAATAGAAGCTGAGAAAAATGAATCCCCATATCACATTATTGGTTAAAGAAGATCTTGAGAAATTATTCAAATCCACATTCATTTGAGCAATAGAATATGTCGACTGGATCTCTAACTTTGTGCCATTATCCAAAGTTGACAAGTCCATACGCATCTGCATAGACTTCATGGATCTAAATAAGGTTTTCCCTAAGGATGATTTTTAAATCTCCTAACAATGACATGATTATAGATCTCACTGTTGGATTTCAAATGTATTCCTTAATGGATATATTATCAAGCTAAAATCAAATCCGCATCGCACTTAAACATCAAGAAAAGATAGCATTTAATTTTTTATGGGGAACCTTTAACTGGAATGTCATGTCTTTTGGTTTAAAGAATGCTGGTGCAATATACCAACATGTCATGATGACTCTATTTCATGATATGATGCTTAAAAACATGGAAGAATATGTGGATGACACACTAGCTAAATATGTCACTAGAGATATGCATCTCTTATATTTGGAAATAATATTCACCAGGATGGAACAATTCAAATTAAGGCTTAATCTAAAGAATTACACTTTTGGGGTCACTTATAGAAAACTTCTTGATTACATTGTCTTAGTACAAGGAATTGAGATAGATCTAACAAAATTCAAGGCTATAATGGAAATGCAACCCCTGAGAAACATCAGTCAAATGAGGATGTTGCAAGGAAAGTTGTAATCCATTAGGATATTCATTTCACAACTAGCTAATAAGGTGAAAACCTTCACCAAAATTCTGCATAAGGGCATCACATTCAAATGGAATAAGGATTGTGAAAAACACTTCCAATAGATCAAATAATATCTAGCTAATCCTCCAGTATTGATGGCTCCTACTCCTAAAAATCCCTTATTTCTCTACATATTTGCTACCGATTCCTCTTTGGGAGATTTTCTCATGCAAGATGATGATCAAGGACATGAGAGAGATATTTACTATATCATTTGAACACTAGTCTCTTATGAGCTCAACTACACAGTAATTAAAAAGGCTTGTATCGCTTTAGTGTTTTCTTCTCAGAAGTACCATCACTATATGTTGACTTATTCCACAACATCTGATAGAAAAAATAGATCCTCTCAAGTACTTATTGAGAAAGTAAACCTTATCTAGATGATTAGCTAAATGGGTCATGATCCTTAATTAATTTGACATCACATATGTTGATCGAATAGCAATCAAAGTGAAAGAACTGACTGATCAACTAGCAAAAGTTCCATTACAAGGCACATGGCCTATTGTGGTGGATTTTCCTGATGAATCTATTTTACACTTGACTGAAAATCCCTGGAAATGTACTTTGATGTATCATTCACACAAAAAGGTGTAGGTGATGGAGTTATATTTATCTCCCTGCAAGGTTACAAAATTCCTAAAGCATACAACATGATCTTCCCATGCATGAACAATGTGGCATAATATGAAGGGTTAGCTAATGGACTCAAATTGTCTATTGAGTGGAAAACTGAGTAAATTCACATCTATCATGACTCTCAACTGGTAATCAATCTTTTCACTGATAAATATGAAACTAGAGATGAGAAACTCTTGCCATATAAATGTCTACTTGATGATTTGAAGAAATAATTTATATTCATCACTTTCCAGCAGTAACCATGTACAGAAAACAAAGTAGTTGATTCCATGGCTACCTTAGCCTCAATGCTACAACTTGAAGAACACCAATTCCACTATGAATTCTTGGTGGAAGAGCTCCCATTTCCTTCTTATGACACACCTGATTCCTGGATTGTCTGCTCTATCATTGCTTCAGACACTTCCCTCTATAGCCAAATCTATCACTACCTTTGACACCAAACTATTCCGAAGGCATATCTAAAAATTAAAAAATAAACCTCATAAGAACTACATTTTGGTATTTACTTATTGCTAATAACTTGTTTAAGAGAGGTATAAATGGTACTCTTCTTAGATGTCTCGAAAGTGAGGAATCTGACAAAGTGTTAAGAGAAGTCTATGAGGGATTTTGTAGATATCACTCTAATGATCTTTCCCTGGCTAAGAAAATCTTGAGGGATGGCTATTACTGGCCTACCATGGAAAAATATGCTATCTAATTTTCTAAAACCTATCAGAAATGTCAGTTTCATGAGAATCTTATTCATGCTCTAGCTTGAGATTTTCTCCCTTTTATCACTCATTGGTCATTTCAACAATGGGCTTTTGATCTTGTGGTTTAAATTTATCCTTCATCTTCCAATAGACACAAGTTCATCATTATAGCCACTGAGTACTTTACTAAATTGGTTGAAGATGTACCTCTCATCCATGCAACATGAAAATAGATAGCTATGTTCATCCTCAATTACATCATCTACAAATATGGGATCCCATCTTCGGTTGTTATAGATAATGGAGGTTAGTTCAACAACAACAATATTGATGAGCTTTGCAATAGATTTCATATCACACATCATTCCTCTTCAATCTACTATCCTCAAGGGTATGGACAAGAAAAGGCCTCAAATAAAACAATCGTAAAAATCCTGCATCGTATGGTCAATAAGACAGGAAGAGATTGGCATCTGCAAATTATTCCAACTCTATGGTCTTATAGAACAAGTATTAGAATGCCAACAAGTGTTACACTATTTTTATTATTCTACGGTTCTAAATCTATTCCACCAATCAAAGTTGAGATACCTTCACTTAGGGTATCACTACATGGTCTTATCACAAATGATGATTACAAAGTCTCTCGACTTCAAGAAGTAGAACTATTGGATGAATGCATAAAAGAAACATTTGACCATTTGAGGGTCTATCAAAAATAAATTTATAGAAGCTACAATAAGAATGTTCATCATTGATAATTTTAGGTTGGTGATCTCATTCTAAGAGTGAACCCAAAGAATCAACAACATCGAGAATAGAAGGGAAAATTTGAACCCAACTGGCTGGGCCCTTTTATTGTCACTACAACATCTAGTTTGAGAGCTTATCAGCTAGCTATTCTAGAAGGCAATGTTCTCCAAGAGCCTCTCAATTCTCTATACCTAAAACAATTCTACAACTAGACAACAATCTATGATCCTGAAAAAAAATTTCAAAAGCATAAAAAGTCCTGAAAAAATCCTAAAAAGTATAAAATTTCTTGAAAAAATGATCATCCTAGTGAAAACCTAGAAATAGGTGCCTTAATGTATCTACAAAAAAAATCAAATATAAAAAAATACAAAAATAGCAGAAATATCAGAAAAAAAGAAGAAAAAGTGCCTTGGTGAAAACCTGGAAACAAGTGTCTTGGTAGAAAAAATAAATAATCCCAAGTGGTGAAAATACAGAAAATAGGCATCACTTGTAATCAGTGCTCCATCTATCAACGTGTGGCTAAGCTCTCATGCTTCCATCAACCTTATTTGCATACATCGCACTTTCTATTTCCTTGTGACATCATGGAATAGAACTAGTCTTAGTCTCGTCCTTGTTTCTTGTCTATTATCTGGGGGAAATTGTCTACCTATCTGAGTTGTCAGTATCTTATCACTTGGTCAATCTTTTGAACTTAACCCGAGTCAGTATATCAGTCCTTCCCGATAGGAAATTTATCACTGACACTACTCGATGTTTCTCAACACCTCAATCCTACAGTAATTATTAACACTACCAATCTGGACATCACTGTATTTTTTAACATATATTGGATCTTGCACTATCCATTGTGCACTTTCACTTTGAGACTAACACAAAGGTGTTCCTTAACACCCACAACAAACTACATCCTATAAAAATGAAAATGACTGAGATATGCTGAATTATTTTCTTATGTGTTGTTTATTATCATTGCTTTTTGTTGCTACATCTTCTAAAGTCACTCGATGATGTCTACTTGACTAGAGATTCACAACCGGGGGTATAACATGTTTTATTTGATTTCTACTTGTGATGTGATTTCAATGATCCTACATTGTCTAATAAAGTGGGTGTCTGTGGTAAGAGCCTCCATCACAATTGGAATGTCACACATACCTTGATCCTCTTTATGTGGACACTTATGTGAGGTTGGAATTATCTCCTTGTTTGTTTCTTATGTGTGGTACGTATGATAACACTCCTGGTTATCTTGGAAGCTTGTACCTTGATACAAGTGTTATCTTACAATATCAAACTGGAAACCATGTTCAGGTCATCTCGACACTCATGTCTTGATGCTTACATGTGTTTCCTACATCTTATCTGATAAGGTTGTATTCATATCTCCATGGTCTCTCTTGCACCAGTGAAGGTTGTACTGACCTTTGATGTCCCAAATGCTCAAATGATGAAAAATAAACATCTACATGATCAGTGAATTGACTCATCTTGTAGGCTGCATTCACATTCTAGGGTTTCTTTTTTTAGTTGTTCTTTTTCTATTTCCCTTGAGCCATCCTTCCTTTCTCTCTACCAAAGTGATCAACTGCAACATGTTCCATTGACTTTGACTAGTATCTACACAAACTAAGATCAAAATTATCATAAAAGGAGCCTAGAGTACTAAGTTTTCATCATCACATGCATAATCATATATAAGAGCAGAGCTAACAATGATACACTAGAATGAACATAATATCAAAAGAAGAAGAGACAATACTATCTACATCAACATCTACACTATATAGTTCAGTAGAAACATAAAGGAAAGACATGTGGATCAACATCATAATCATGATAGGAGATATATATCAGTGACATGGAAGGAACATAAAATTAAAGCATACATGAACATATACACAAATAGACACATGAGAATCAAGAGATAACAACTATAAGTCAAAAGTCCTACAATATATATATATATATATATATATATATATATATATATATATATCTCAAAAATTGGTACAAAAATGGTGCATTCTCTTTGCAAATATCTCAAAATGGGGTACAATCAAAATGGGACAAGAAGAGGATAAGACAGGAAGGGGTATCAAGACTGGCTACCTCCCTTCGCATGATCTTGAGGTGGAGGACGAGATGCATCTTCTCTAGCAGGTGTTGGTGATAGGAAACTTGCATACAACAATATGACATTTCTACATAACCCATAATAGATCTGATGCAAATAAACACTTAAAATCCATGTGCAAGAGAATAGACAACATACCCACAAAAATGTGACACAAGATATATCCTAGGAAACCCTCATGAGGGAAAATATCCCAGCCTCCAAAAGAATCCATCACCATGTATTATTCAACAAAACTCCATTGCAATACAACCATGGAAGCCTTCAAATTCCTAGCCACAACCAAGTCATCCATGTGAACAAGCATGAATCCACACATCCCATGTCATGCTTCCAACCTTCACAAATGCTACCTTTGGCTAACCTATTTCCACCTATCTTACCTCAACAACTACCCTTGTGGTTTCTTTTATATAAACAAGCTCCCACAAAACCACCAAGTGGTATTACATAAACCATGTACTACCTGTAATACCCTAAAATTGGCACCTATTAAATTTGATTAATTTTGGTGCATTATCTTCAATTTTACATCTCCAAAGTCCTAGTTTCCTAGGCAATTTTCTCTCTCCTACTTGACAAATCTCATGCGGGAACCCCTTTTGGCTCACGTGAGTTTCCAGACAGAGCCCGTGTGAGAGACCCCCAAGTCATGTGAGGAAACTATTTCCTCATGCAAGAGGAGACTTGGGCCCGTGTGAGGAAACTATTTCCTCGTGCAAGATTATTAGAACATGGCCTAAATCTCATTAAATCTACCCTAAATTGACCTATAAAGCTATACGAATTGAAATACAAGGCAGTTTATCGACTACTTACAGGTGCGTCATACTCCGGTGGCCGAGCGTGTCATCGTGAGTGCTCAAATTGATGTGTATGTAGCAGAAGACCCTCCATTTCTCTATCAGAGCTCAAAACTCACAAGAAGACAAAAGTGAATAATGAATTGAAAAATGACCCCTCTGGGCCTTATATAGCTTTTGACCTAATTTTCAAAAGTGCTCTGTTTTGCGTGAAAATTGCACCCTTGGCTAAATCAACTGCTTTGAATCTATTTTCAGGATCGAAATTGAAATTTGACATCTCTAGATAGCTCAAAATCATGTTTTAAATTCTGGGACCCTTTGGGATCGGGTGCTTATGTAGTCAGCCTTCTGGCATCATCTTCCGGCCAGACCCTCATCTTTGCATCATGTTCTCAAGATCTTTTCTCTTTTCATCAAAGTCAAATTTGGTCAACCTTGGTCAAACACGGTCAACAAGACCTCTACTTTTCTCTAATTTGCTTATGCAGCTTCTCAAATCTAGTCTAATTGCTTCTGCTCTACAACCTCTTATTGTCAATCATCTCTCTTATGTCATCTTTCAATTTTTCTCCTGAGGGGGCAGGATGATTGTATCATTTGAATCTTGTCAAATCTATTCTTGAATTAGTCTAATCTAAATCATCAGTTTTCATTGCTAGGGGCATCTCGATGCCTCGCATCTTGCTATCTGGTCATCTATCTTTTAGGTATCTAAGCAATCTAACTTAGATCCTCGGGAATCAAGCTTCATTCTAGAGATGGTTCTCAAAATATTTTAGGTATTGGGGCAATCTAACCCTAATTCCTGGGAGTCAAGATTCATTCTGGAGATGGCTCTCAAAATCTCTCTTAAACTGTTATCTAGGTAATCTAACCCAGGTCTCGGAGGGCTAAGCTTCGTATTGGGGCAATCTAACCTTGATTTTGGAGACAGTCCTAAATTTGCATCTAAATCTCATTCTGGGCATTGGGGCAACCTAACCCCAATTCTTGTCTTCTCTCAAGACCGTTGTCTTCGCAATCTAACTTAGACTTCAAAAAATTCATGCTTTGATCTGCTTAGTGTCTTGGCAACCTAACCTAGACTCCCTAATTTCTTGTCATCTGTCACTTCAGACTATTCTTTGAATGAACGCGTTGTTCACACATCAATTCAAAGAGGGGCAATGTAATACCCTAAAATTGGCACCTATTAAATTCAATTAATTTTGGTGCATTATCTTCAATTTTACATCTCCAAAGTCCTAGTTTCCTAGGCAATTTTCTCTCTCCTACTTGACTTAATTTGACTTGATGTCAATTGCAAAGACCATAAATTGCATTAATCAAATATCAAAATTAATTCCTAAAGTCCTTGACTTTAATTAGCTAAATTACCCCTATGATAATTAATTTAATCCTAAGTCCTAAGTGCTTATAATTAAATTAAATCCACCCCATTTGGCTAATTACCCATAAAAGGAATTAATAAATATTTAGTTAATTGAATGGACACCTCTTTATTTGAATTTAACAATTTGAATTACTCGAAAGGTCACCTCCCACATGTGGCAAATTCCATTCTTTTAATTAAATAAATCATGTTTTTTTGTCTCAAATTGGGAATGAAGGGTTAGGAGTTTCAAATCAAGAAACTCTTCATTCCTCTTTTGGCTTTTCTATTTAATGGACCTCTTTTTCTCATTTGAAGGGGGAAATTTGTGAGAGCATCCTTACTATAGCATTTTTTAGTCTCATTTTACTTCAAAAAGCTTTTTCATTACATAATTAAGCTCATATCTCATTTTAGTATAATTGCATATCATATTAGATTAAATTTTCTTATTTGTTCTTAGAATAACATCATCTTTATTTCAAGTGCTCTAAAATAAATATGCATTTCATATTTATTTCAAAAGCATTTCTAGATTAATGGCATTCATCTTAGTTTAATTTCAGTTTTGCATATCATCATAGTTTTGAAAATCCTTCATTGTGGGATTGGTCTATGGTTGTTGGCTCTCGTTCTGATAGTAATTATACACCCCATCCACATAGGAGGCAATAGGTCAATTCAATCAATGTTGTGAGATGGACAATTCATGTTCATACTTGCCATCTCATGATTGAGCAATGACTATGTTGCATTTGTGCCTGATTTAGAGGTCCACATTCAGACACACATACTACCAAACCCTATTGACCCACATTTAATATTGGGTACTTTTATTTACTTTATTTCCCCAATATTAAATAATTACATCCAATAATAACATAATGTTACAATACAACTCTGAAAGGAATATTCCATGGAAATCCCTACCTGTTGCACATCCATCTAGGTATAATATTTACATAATAAAAGAAATAATACAATAATAAACATTATTATGCAAGTTGTACAATACCATTTTCTCAACAATCTCCCACTTGTTGTATACATTTCATAAGGTTCAATACGTAGCCACTTAAATGAATAAGGGAACAATCCTCCCTAGCACATACATCATCATTAACCAAAGTACACCATGTTCTCCATCTAGGTACCTACAACAAATCAAAGTATCCACCATCTCATACATGAATGATCCCATCTCCTACTATGACAAAGCCACATGACATACATAGAAGTCATCCAAGGAGAATTCCACCAAACTTATCACATAAGAAACATAAATCATGTACCAAATGATATTCCAAGCACAATCACTTAGTCCAAAGGTAATAACATGTATTTGTAGCTATCAAATCCATAGCTGAAATATCTCCCACAACAAGTGCTAACCAATCCAACTATCCATACCTCTAAGGTATACCAAGCGAATCCCAAATCAACATATCCAACCTGTAATCTACAACCATAAGCCTCAAGAGAAATACCTACCACATACAAACCAAGAAGCTCCCATTGCAAAGGTAATTTCAAATCTGAAAAGAATCCACTCAAAACATCTCATAAAAGTGAATCCATGTAGTATCAAGGACATCTGCAATAATATGCAACATATAAACCAATATCCTCCAAGAACAACTCTCAAAATAAGTCTCCAATGCTCTCCTAAGTTCTCTAAAACCAACAAATAAAAGAGATAAATAAGTAACCATGTCATCTCTCACATGACACACATGAACATAAACTAGTGATCACAAACTCCAACCAATCTCAAACCCAATGTAAGTGAAACCGAACATCTAAGAAGATAATTGTTATCATATTTTTACTCATTTTGATTGGAGACCTAATTACTAAATGAGGCTATAGTACCCTAGTTTGCATTATTAGGTGATCTTTCTTTAATTTTTGTTCATTTCATAATAAGATACATGAAAAAGAAAAGAAATGTTTGCATCTAAGGTATTACATGTATATGTGCCAATTTCTTGTATGTACTGTACCAAGGAAAGAACTAAAAGATAATTCATCTGGGCTCACACAGGCTATGAGCATAGCCAATTTTCAAAAGGGTATAAATGAGTATAGACATACATGAATCAAATGAACATAAAATACAAGGGTACCAGACATTGCTTGGTAATGAAGCGTTGATCCAGTTTTGTCCAATGTGCTCCTGTGATCCAGAACCTACAGAGGAGAAGAAAAAGGATGGGGGTTAGATCCAATAGATCTAAGAAATGCATGATATCCTGATTCTTACCCTCATCTACAAGCATGCATATATGTAATCATCCATACACTTCTAAAAAGGGCTATGCTACAGGGCATGTGCTCTCAAGAAGATGATACAAAAATAAAAAAGATACCATGTTTTCATTGACTTATTTGTTCCATGTGTAGATACAGAAGAAGTTGATTCACTATTGTTTGCCTCATTTAGATAATCAAAGTACTGAGAGGATGGTCTTTCCAAAAGACCATCCTTGAAGTATAGTGATTGTCTGTACAACAACATTTATAAGTTGTTGGAATCCAGATGAATGATGTTGCCCTGTGATGTGGGCTCTATCAGGAAAACCTCAAAATTACTTGATAAAGATCACATCATAGGCTAAGAGCACCCATGATCACCATAAGGGAAGCAACTAGATGAGGAAGTATCAATGGAGCATTCAGAGATCATAAAGAAATAGAAGACATGGAAACACAGAACATGGCTCAACATAGGGAGGCAATGACTGCATAAACACCCGATGAATCACTATGGTGTCTGCATCATCCAAGCCATGCAACAACAACACCAGATGTTGTTGTTTCATCTGGTGTTGTTGTGACATCATGATGCAGCCACAATAGTCATCCACCATGCCCATCAGCATAATGAGTCAAATCAAATTAGAATAGAGAAAAGGCACACAAATCTACATTTAGTCCTATCATGTATTCATGGCATACAAGTATTCAAATCTGCATTTAGAAGGGAGCTGCAAGTAACAGAATGATGACACTAACAAGGGTACAAATCTAATGGAGTAATGAAGTTTTCACAATTTATTTTCCTTGAGCCAATCAATTTTTGATCATCATAATGAAAGGGTAAATGCATTAAGGAGAGCTATACTAAAAAATGGACAGCACATGATCAAGTAATATAGTACATCAAACTAATTATACAGCCAGTAAAGAAGGAAAACAGTGATAATGTTCATCAATAGAGCCTCAAAGAATGTGGTCATTACAATAGAGTTTGGCATGACATCATAATAGCATAGTATCATATGAAACAATGAGCATTAATGTATGTATCTTCATTAACATGGCAACACAAAAGGTACATTTCATGGGTGTCCATGATACCATGAGGATATCAAATGCAGACAATCAGTGACAAAGTAAGTAATCAAGCATGGAGAGTCAATGATAAAATACTAAAGATCAAGCCACTCCAAAGGTACAGTGGACAACATAGATATCTATCTAAAAGAAATTCAATAGTGCTTCATTGGTGCCAAGATTCAAAGCTCAGACCCTAAGCTCAATAATGAGCATCCAAATAAGCAACAAATCACATTACATCAAGCTCACAGT
Source organism: Chamaecyparis obtusa (assembly GCA_027943335.1). Classification (NCBI taxonomy): domain Eukaryota; kingdom Viridiplantae; phylum Streptophyta; class Pinopsida; order Cupressales; family Cupressaceae; genus Chamaecyparis; species Chamaecyparis obtusa. The sequence continues at coordinate 1,535,317 of BSBK01001456.1, read as the reverse complement.
CTCAAAATATAGTAAGCACCCAAGGCATGTGCCATAAAATATGCAATGATGCCATTAGATATCTCAATAAACAACAAGTAGTAATCATCCACCAAAGACACCTAGCTCATAGCTCACGGGCTATCTATGGTATAAATAAAAATAGTGAAGAAATGACATCATGTCATGTAGCTTGTTCATGGGCTAGCATGCAACCAAATAAATGATGTCAAGCTATCATACAATCATTAATTAAACACAACAAATACCAGTAGAGATTCCCAATACATGATATCAAACATCATAGCAGCAACAATTAACAAAGAAATATTGATGCCCTAGATATTTTGTGGGCTTTCAAAGGAATACTTAGTAAGTCAACATAATATGATGCCATGAAAGCAATGCGCATAAAGAGGGAAATAATAGATATTTTAAATCTAGCAGATGTATTGAGCCCGTAGGCTACAATCACTTAAAGACTGTGAACAACAATAATACATTGATGCCCTAGATTCACAGGCTGGCATGTAGTTGACAGTGAATTCCTATGCAAAAAATATGCACTACCTTTGAAGTAAACACAAAAAAATGTCTACCACAATATGCAACTTTGCCAGGAATCTGGAACATGAGCTTCCAGCAGTAGCAAATAGAACAACAAATACAATGATGCAATGTAAACATAGAGAAGCAACAAATGTCGATGCCCTAGGTCTTTCATAGGATTTCAAAGGGAAACATGATATTAAAGTGAATGCAATATAAACAATGAACTAATGCCCTAGCAAAGGGTCATGAGCCTCTCCAAAATAGTAAATAGGAGATGATTTCATGTGCATTTACCAAAATGTGCCAGCAAATATCAAAATGTGATTGCATTATAAGTCACAAAGCAATGACAACAGCCAACAGCAAGTGTGTTAAATCAAAATGAGCTAGGGCATGGTGTTAGAATAGAGAGAATATGGCTCCAAACCGGTAAAATGCAATGGCATTCAGATTTACTTCACAACAAGAATGTAGAAATATAATGCTAGCTGTCAACATTAAATCATTATTATACATATATGATGCCAGTAATCAAGGAAACAAATTCCCTAGTAGAGAACATCACAATGATGCCCTTGAAATGCAGAAAAGAGATAACAATGAGGAACAAAATGAAAACCAAATTTCCTACCTTGAATCCTAAATGCAATGAGGGAAAAGGCCAAGAGTTCCCATATCCATCTCGAGTTCACAAAGCAAGGAGTTAGTGTAAATGAAAAATTTCCTGAAATGAACGAGCAGTAATGAATTCGATACTTTTAGCATCCTTCTATTCAAAAGAGGGTTTTGTTTTGAATATGAGTGTTTATTTGGGTAATGTTTTCCCCTTTTCAATATTGGGTTGAGAACTTATTCATATTATTAAACATTTTCCATGATAGAAAATTTATGAGAAGTGAGTTTATTTAAGATGTAAGGTTATTAAATATGTTTTCCCCTTAATTGGGTTGAGAACTATTTATTAACTTAGTAAATAAATATATTTTAAATCCACGTGTGCTAAAATACAAATAGAATCATGGCATAGGGGGGTAGTAATAAAAAAAATCATTGCTTATTTCATTGTAAATTCTGACAATGATATTCTATAAATCATTTGTCAAAATATCCTTTAAAAGCATGATAAAAGGGGATAAGGGAATTAATAGCTCATCTTTTTTTAAAGTTTTCCTCTACCCCTACAAATCCAAGAATCTGACATCTAGATTTAAGAGGCATCTTCATGGGCCTATATGCAGAATTTTTCCATTTTTGGGAGGTTGAGGGATTTGAATGCAGATTCTTAGGCCTTGTTTTATATACCTCTCACTTAGGTGATTGAGGTTAGCTCTTCACTCCTTCTCACTTTTTTGTGAGTTTTGTAGCTCTAAGATACACAATTGTAAGCTTCTTCTTTGTAGTGAATTCAAAGTAGTTTTCCTTCTTGTCTCTATCATTTCCTAAGTTTTTCTTTGAGCTATGCCAAGATCATTGTGATATTTTTATCCTTAATATGCATATTATTTTAATCGAATATTCAAAGAATTGTTTTGTGTCTTAGAATTTTAATTTGCATACAAAATTTGGTTTTGGGTTGTGGAAAATTTTTCCCTCCTCACATCCTAAGTACCTTATTAATTATGAGAAGTTCAATACAAAAGGGTCAAGCTATGAGTTGAGGTTATGTTTTTCAGTTGTCTTTTAAGCTAGTTTCAATTGTGAACCTCCTATCAATTCGGTGGATCACCTAGTTTAAGTTTGTTTTCCAATCATTTATTTCCATGCACTCTATCCCTTTTCCTCAATAAGTTAGTTGATTTTAAAGGTGATTCAAGGGGAAGCCAACCCCTAATCCAAAGGTCTACTTTCTGATAAGTTACCCACAACCTGGAAGTAGTCCCATGTTTCACTGGATTGCTAGGTTCATACTTAGCACATTTGGGTGCAATCCTTAGTGATAACAATTATCAAGACCAAAGAGACCATGCAAATCATAACTTGTATCATGTCCTCCTACACACACCTCTAGATGCCAACTATGGCAAGTATAATCTCCTCCACAAAACCCCAAACAAGAAGCCACAACAACACCCAAACCATACCATATAACCAATCATGGATGTAAGCCTCTCACAAGAAGATCAAACTCATAAATATTCCTAATCCAAGGAACATGCCCAATAAAACCATCTCCTAAACTCAACCATGATGATATCATAATAACAACATATGCACAAGAATATAACCAATGCCAGAACCACCTCTCAAATGAACCCTCCAGAACTAACTCACACCATAGCTCAAGATCCATAACCATGAAAGATAAGCATAAACATAATGCACCTAAGAATAAATAAAGGGCTATGCCTCTCAATTAAACCATCAAGTAAACCAAGAGTGGGGAATGAAAATACTCATCAAGATATCTAAGTCTCCAACCAAGACTAATCTAAGAACAGACTCCTCTCAAGTCCATATAAGGTGAATGCACCTCGGTCTTCCTATTGAAACCATCAACCATACCAACACATGCATATCTAATCCAAAGAGAAAAAAAAACATCACCTCTATCTCTAAGTATCCATGAGCACCTGTAACCAATCAATCCATGCCAACTCCAAATGCAACATAGCAATAGATCATGAAGTATCCAACAAATGATCAAAATACCAAGAAACTAAACCAAGATCAATGTCAAAAATCCAACCTAGGAATCATGATCATGAACATAACAACCATGATCTAAACCATCTCGACCAAAGAGATACCATGCTCCATATGAACATACCAAACATTCCAAAACTTCTAAATGCGTATCAAGAGTATACCTTGACATAATAATAAAACCATCCTAAAAACCAAGGATAACATGTCAAATGAAAGTATAAAACCACACCTCTACCAAGGACCCCATGAGTCCTCAAGATGTCACCATCTCCACACACCATGAAGATAACACCACTTACAAGTGCACTAGAAAATGTCAAAGACGCTTCTGCAGCAACAAGATCTAAGATGCCCTCCAACATCTGCAAGCATTAAATCCATATCACTGCCAACAACTCCCACTCAACTATGGTACCAAGTCACCCATGGAATCATGATATCCATCTCCTATACCAAGAAGATACAAAAATAGGAACCAATCCCACACCACCACACCATCACTGTCACAAGCTCTCACTGAACCGTGTATCCAAGCTATCCATGACATCATGATGAAAATATCCTCTAACATGAGAATCAACCAAAACATCAAACCATAAAGAATTCAAAGTGCATAATCATGAGCTCCCAAAAATAAACCATGATCCTCAACCAAGAAGATATGCTATCATAACCAAAGCTGGAATCCAAACAAATAATCATCGACCAAAATACCTGTCAGCATAACATAGTCAACCATAATCCTCCACCATGACTATAACTAGTAACAACATGGCATCCCCTCTACATGAAGACAAATCAATAAATTATGGGTCAAAACCATTCCACCAATCTGAATATGTACCAATAATGAAAGATAAATGGGCATAGACAACTCATATCCAAGCCATAAATGCAACCTATAAGTATAGACCGCTTACACAAATGCACAACTTGTAGACCCAACAAGGCATCATACACATCCAAATCAAACTGATAACCATGTCAACATGAGACCAATCTAAAATATAAGCTAAGTATACAATGACATCAAATCCAACTCTCCAAAATAAACCATGTCATAAACTCACAATGTCACCATAGTCAAAATAACCCATAAACCTATTCAGATCAATATATCAGTAAATAAACCATGCCAAACCTACACCAAATCTAAAAAAATGCATAGAGATCTCCAAGAACCTTTCATTGACTATTCAAAGTCCAAAATCTGACTCTGTATGCCCAAGTTATGCCCAAATCTATGCTCTAAATAAATAACATCTAACTTTCAGTCTCTTAAAACCTGAAAAATGTTAAAATCGTAGAATCAAACCGCACCAAGTTGTAGTACTCTAAATTTTCATTCCAACGACTATAAGAAGTCCAAAATATGATATCCTGAGAGAAAGTTATGGCCGTTTTACAAAGATAGTCTTCTTACCATTTTCATTGTGATTTTTTTTTGACAAAAATTCTGATGGGATTAAATTTGACGGTCGTTATGGGCTAAAACTAAAAAAACCTTTTGCATTTTCTATCAACATGGCCAAACTCAGACATATTTTATATCAAAATTTATGGCAAGGCCAACCCGAATCCAATGGTGAGGTCCATTTCTATCTAGGAGGTCATATATGCAAACTCCCCTCCAAAACCATCATTTAAATGAAACAATCCAAAAACCCTTTTCACAAACAATTTTTCATGCCCAAAAAATTGCCAACAACCCATCATAACAACAAACCCAAAACCCTCATATCTACAATAAAAAACCTACGACACCCATATATCTTTCTCTTTCTAACATCCTTTCATACATTCTCATAGATTCAACCTAGGGTTACAACACCACAACCATATCTTTGATACCACTTGATAGGAAACTTGCATACAACAATCTTACATTTTCACATAACCCATAATAGATCTGATGCAAATAAACACTTAAAATCCATATGCGAGAGAATAGACAACATGCCCACAAAAATGTGACACAAGATATATCCTAGGAAACCCTCATGAGGGAAAAAAAACTCAACCTCCAAAAGCATCCATCATCATGTATTATTTAAAAAAACACCATTGTAATACAACTATAGAAGCCTTCAAAGCCCTAGCCACAACAAAGAAATCCATGTGAACAAGCATGAATCCACACATCCCATGCCATGCTTCCAACCTTCACAAATGCTACCTTTGGCTAACCTATTTCCACCTATCTTACCTCAACAACTACCCTTGTGGTTGATTTTATAGAAACAGACTCCTTCAAAACCACAAGTGGTATTACATAAACCATGTGCTACCAAATCCTATTGACCCACATTTAATATTGGGCACTTTTATTTACTTTATTCCCCAATATTAAATAATTAAATTGAATAATAACACAATGTTACAATACAACTCTCAAAGGGATATTCCATGGGAATCCCTACATGTTGCACGTCCATCTAGGTGCATCATTTACATAATAAAAGAAATAATACAATAATAAACATTATTATGCAATGTGTACAACACCATTTTCTCAACAGGTGGCACTGGTTCAATCCCCTTAGTCTGAGTTGCAAACTGAGAATAGCATGGTGCCCTTGCCCTAGATGGTACTGCTCCAATATATAGCACATAATAATAAGCAACTCGAGAGGCTTGGTATGTGGTCATCTACTGAAGCTGGTCTCATGCACTCTAGAGCTCACAAATCTATTCACTAATAAATTTGGGGGCATTCTGCGACGGCTATGTGTCACAATTGCGATGGCTATGTGTCGCAATAGTGACACCCATAGATGTCATAGTTTTTTAGTCGCAAATTGCGACATCTATGGGTAGCCATCGCAATTACGACACCCTCCCATCGCAATGTTGCCCCTTTACCCATTCTGGGCCTCTACCACATTGCGACGGCAGGGCGTCGCATTACAACGGGCACCCGTCGCAATTGCGACGCCCGTGGGTGGATTAAAAAAAAAATTTATTTAATACATTGCTAATGAACCACATTAATGCTTTTTTCTTTCAACAAATGAGGACACTCACTGTAAAGACAACATGATAATGTACACTCACTGTAAGGACAGTCACAAATGAGGACATCTCACAGTGACTGTCCCTTGTGTAATTGCCACTTGAATGTATTGCTATTCAGCCACATTAATGCTTTTCTTCTTCAACAAATGAGGATAGTCACTCTAAAGACAACATGATAATGTACACTCACAGTGAGTGTACATTATCATGTTGTCTTTACAGTGACTGTCCTCCTTCAAGTGGCAATTACACAAGGGACAGTCACTATGAGATGTCCTCATTTGTGACAAGGACAGTCACACATGAGGACATCTCACAGTGACTATCCCTTGTGTAATTTCCACTTGAATGTATTACTATTCAACCACATTTATGGGCCCATTTGGACCACAGCACATAGTAGCATCTACAGAGAAGAATATCCCAGGTGTAACAAGTTGTAAGAATATACCAACAGTTCTAAGAAGTTCCCTAGCACATAGTAGCATCTACAGAGAAGAATATACAACATGAGGGCAGCCACTGTAAAGACAACATGATAATGTACACTCATTGTATGTGTACATTATCATGTTGTCTTTACAGTGACTGTCCTCATTCAAGTGACAATTACACAAGGGACAGTCACTGTGAGATGTCCTCATTTGTGACAAGGACAGTCACACATGAGGACATCTCACAGTGACTATCCTTGTGTAATTTCCACTTGAATGTATTGCTATTCAACCACATTTATGGGCCCGTTTGGACCGCGGCACACAGTAGCATCTACAGAGAAGAATATCCCAGGTGTAACAAGTTGTAAGAATATACCAACAGTTCTAAGAAGTTCCCTAGCACATAGTAGCATCTAAAGAGAAGAATATGGGTCAACGAGGTTGACTTCAAAGCCATGCAATCTAATGGTAATAGTAATATCATAATTTGACATACTATCAGAAATACTTCCTAAATAGACTATTCAATCTTATAAGAGATGGATTCATGAGAACTATTATTTATGAAATATGAGTCAATGACTTTAATTAAAAAAATTACATAATCTAATTCTTGTAAAAATATCAAAATTTGACACATTGAAAATACCTTCCAAAAGTATCATTAATTGATTAATATGAATCACTACTCATGAAATATAATTTTATAAACCTAATCTAAAAACTACACAATAAAAATCTTAATAGCAATATTGTAAAAAACTATTCCCAAAAGCAAGCCTAACAAAATTTGATGAAAATAATTTTTGTTTCACTCAACTTTGACATTCACAACTTCCTCTTTTATTATAATAAGAAAAAAAATGTCTTTTTAGATATACCTCATGAACCATACTCGAATAATCTATCATTTTTCTTCTCAAAAACATATTTGCAGAGCCTGCTTCTTTTACTTGTTTGTACTTTTATCTCTCTGATGGAAAGGGTTCCTTCAGGACACATTTTTCCAAGTTCACTGCTTGAGATATTTGAGGAGGGTTCCCCTGCTTGAGTATCCATCCAACCCATATTCGAGTAGTTCTACAATTGCACAGTCTAAATTAATAATACTGACAATTGAATGACGAATGATGATACATAGAATTGATATAAACTAATCCTATAAACACTAAAACATTATTAATATATTTATATTTCATAAATAAAATTGATATAAAAGATCTGGAAAGATACATTAAAAAATAGAAAAACGGTAATTTATAATAGAAGGAAACTTAAATTGCTATTTAAAAAAAAAACAAGTCTTAAATCTTATCATTTTGTTTCATTATCATCCATAAGTACACACCTCTAGCATAATAATTATATTTTACCACCCATAAAATGAAAAAAAGATTTTCACAAGAGAAATTGAAGCTAGATTATAAAAATGAACCATCTTATTGGAAACTGGAACTGTTATCATACCCAAAAGGACTACAAAATTTCAACTTATCATACCCAGATTGTTGCTTTGCCTGGCGGAGGGAAATTTGATCAGTAAAATTGACACAGAGTATGCTGTCTCCATTGTCATGCTAGATAACAAAACACCAACTTTAATGGGCATGTACTGTCCCTTGTGTAATTGCCACTTGAATGCATTGCTATTTGATGCAGGGGCATCCCTAATGCAAGCCAAAGACACCATGATTGAAGGAAGTTTCCATGAAGCCAAGGAGTCAAATCCTATCAATTGGAACATAAGATTTTCACCTTGGAGCTTTGAAGGATTGACTGGTGAAAGGTCCTTTTGATTGACAAATCAGAGTCTTTTTGAATGACAAATCAGAGTCTTTTTGAATGAAAATAAATTAGAATAGGAGTTTTAGATGTTTTCTTGGTTTGTAATAAATATTAAGGATTGATTTTATCTCCTTATAAACATCCACTTGTTGCACACAAGACCCCTTGGTGACTTATAAACCTTGGGCATCTTTTGAGTCCTTGGATGAAATGAGCATAGTAAGTGTTTATTAGGTGTCTTTTAGATGTTGTTAAGAAGTTTGAAGGTCCAAAATAACTTTAATAAGGTTCCTAAAGTTTCACAACACATTTTTAACCTTCTCGGTAAAGTTGTTTGCAAAGTTGTAATGCAACTTTAAAAGTTGCTTAGCAAAGTTGACATTTGTTGGATAAACTATTCTAACCACCTAGATGGTTGAACCAACATTTGGAGAGCCTATTTTAGGCTTCAGATGGTCGAAGACAGACAGAGAACTAGTATTGTAATCATTTTGCTTTCATAAAAAATAAAAATAACCCTGTTTTAGTGCATTTCTGGTGAAAAATGAACTCTGTACGGCTGTACAGATGGTGGTTGGATGATAAAATTTTCCTGGAAGTTGTAATAGTGACATCTGATGCTTTGGAAGTTGGTTTGATTGATTCTCTTTGTTTTATATCTAAGTTATTTCAAATTTTCTGTGCATTGTTTACAAACCCTCATTTTCAGGGTTTGACTGATGTAAAGACCTTAACTCACATTTCAACCATTGGAATTCCTTCTTCCTTGGTGGAATGAGAGTTAAGGATGTATATTTGTATATTCTAAAAGCCCTGAGGCAGGGGGTTGCATCTGCATTTGTTGAGAGCGAGCCCTAGATCAAAAACTACCATGTTTTTGGCTGGGAAGATGGTAATCAGATTAAAATCAGAAGCTTGCATCGTATTGAGGACTTGAAAACTTGTGCATTATTGTTTATTTAGATCAGAAGAACACTCCAAAACTCTGATCTTGGTTTCATACACCCATTTTTAATGCTTTATTTTGGAACCCACACCTAAAAGCATGCATTAGGTCTGCGGACTCAATGAAGACATTGATATGCTGGAGTGGAGTCAGGGTCTGGGAGTTGGTGGTCTATTAGAAATCCAAAAAGGATACTTAGAAAACATATAACTTCTTAGAGTCCTTTGGCAAGTTGCAGAGTTATGGCTGCAGAGCAAGTTTGGGAGACCTACTAGGGTCACTAGGTCAGTTTGTTATTTTGATGTCTTGGGTTGTTTAGATCACAACCAATGTATGATTCTTGTTATTTAGATGATATCTAAGGGGTTTCTAAGTTTTGCTGCAGGAAGTAAGATCTAGAACCTTAAAAGTCTCTTTTGATAGAAAATCAGGGAACTTTTCCCTAAAAGGAAATTTGTTATTGAATGGGATTGAGTCCATAAGTTGTTGTGTGATCCTCGAAACCTTCAAATTCATTACTTTTCAGAGTTTAAACATTAACCTATAGAAATCAGAGCCTAATTGATTAGTTGAGTCATTTTGGTTTCTTGAAGTGGGTTGGGACATAGATCCAAGTTTCTTGTTGACTACTCTGCATCACTATTGAACCGCATTAATGCTTTTTTCCTTCAACAAATGAGGACAGTCACTGTAAAGACAACATGATAATGTACACTCACTATAAGGATAGTCACAAATGAGGAAATCTCAGAGTGATTATCCCTTGTGTAATTGCCACTTGAATACATTGCTATTGAACCACATTAATGCTTTTTTCCTTCAAGTGGCAATTACACAAGGGACAGTCACTATGAGATGTCCTCATTTGTGACAAGGATAGTCACACATGAGGACATCTCACAGTGACTGTCCCTTGTGTAATTGCCACTTGAATGTATTGCTATTCAACCACATTTATGGGCTTGTTTGGACCACGGCACACAGTAGCATCTACAGAGAAGAATATCCCAGGTGTAACAAGTTGTAAGAATATACCAACAGTTCTAAGAAGTTCCCTAGCATATAGTAGCATCTACAGAGAATAATATACAACATGAGGGCAGCCACTGTAAAGACAACATGATAATGTACACTCATTGTATGTGTACATTATCATGTTGTCTTTACAGTGATTGTCCTCATTCAAGTGGCAATTACAGAAGGGACAGTCATTGTGAGATGTCCTCATTTGTGACAAGGATAGTCACACATGAGGACATCTCACAGTGATCGATTGTCCCTTGTGTAATTGCCACTTGAATGTATTGCTATTGAACCACATTAATGCTTTTCTTCTTCAACAAATGAGGACAGTCACTCTAAAGACAACATGATAATGTACACTCACTGTAAGGACAGTCACAAATGAGGACATCTCACAATGACTGTCCCTTGTGTGATTGCCACTTCAATGTATTGCTATTCAGCCACATTAATGCTTTTCTTCTTCAACAAATGAGGATAGTCACTCTAAAGACAACATGATAATGTACACTCACTATAAGTGTACATTATCATGTTGTCTTTACAGTGATGGTCCTCCTTCAAGTGGCAATTACACAAGGGATTTGTGTTTTCATTTTTGTTTTCAACAGCGCCGTAACCCTCCACGAAATCACATCGAGATATAAGGGCAAAAAAAACAAGAACGTTGTCATTTGTATTTTCAACAGCACCGAGAGAGATAAACAAACTTAAAACTCAGACTTAAGAAAGATGAAGGCAATGCTTCAAAAGGTCAATGCCCTAAACATGGGAAAACACAATACCACCATTAAACGATGCCCTAGTCACCGTATTAATGCTGCCAGCTCTGTACCAGTATGTTGACTGCTCACTTTCATCCTGTGATAAAGGTAACTTCATTAATCATACTTGAAATGGCAGCATACGAACTAAAGCTACTGTGTGTCATGGTCCAAACGGGCCCATAAATGTGGTTGAATAGCAATACATTCAAGTGGCAATTACACAAGGGACAGTCACTGTGAGATGTCCTCATGTGTGACTGTCCTTGTCACAAAAGAGGACATCTCACAGTGACTGTCCCTTGTGTAATTGCCACTTGAATGAGGACAGTCACTGTAAAGACAACATGATAATGTACACAAGTACCGTGAAGGTAGTCGCAATTTAGGTTTGTTTCATTGCATACCTGAAACAATGAAGACGTTACGGTCCACAAAATGTTTATGCTTGAAAGATGAACAAATAAAATTAAACTTCTAAATAACCAAAGCCACTAACAATAAATTCAACACAGATATGTCCTCATTTCTGGGTATTTTAGCTCTGTAACAGCTGAATACCAGATTACATAATAATGACAAAAGAAAAATAAACCCAACGTACTCAAAAATTGTAGCTGTGATTTCGCGGAGGGAATCTCTCTCAGCGCTGTTGAAAATACAAATGACAACGTTTCTCTACATTATCATGTTGTCTTTACAGTGACTGTCCCTTGTGTAATTGCCACTTGAAGGAGGACAGTCACTGTAAAGACAACATGATAATGTACACTTACAGTGAGTGTACATTATCATGTTGTCCTTAGAGTGACTATCCTCATTTGTTGAAGAAGAAAAGCATTAATGTGGCTAAATAGCAATACATTCAAGTGGCAATTACACAAGGGACAGTCACTATGAGATGTCCTCATTTGTGACTGTCCTTACAGTGAGTGTACATTATCATGTTGTCTTTAGAGTGACTGTCCTCATTTGTTGAAGAAGAAAAGCATTAATGTGGTTCAATAGCAATACATTCAAGTGGAAATTACACAAGGGACAATCACTGTGAGATGTCCTCATGTGTGACTGTCCTTGTCACAAATGAGGACATCTCACAATGATTGTCCCTTGTGTAATTCAAGCAGCAATTACACAAGGGACAGTCACTGTGAGATGTCCTCATTTGTGACTGTCCTTACAGTGAGTGTACATTATCATGTTGTCTTTAGAGTGACTGTCCTCATTTGTTGAAGAAGAAAAGCATTAATGTGGTTCAATAGCAATACATTCAAGTGGCAATTACACAAGGGACAATGTCATGAGCCGTGACATATTGAACTTAGTATAATAATAAAATGATTAGATGATATATAATAATCTATTATTAACGGTATATAACAATAATATATAATTATTATCAAAAGATAATAATAATATATAGTTAGCATAATAAGTAATATGTTAATTAAATAATATTAAAATATTAATAAATAATATAATTATGATTATAATTATAATATAAATTAATAATAAATAATTATTAATAAATTATATATATTATATTATAATAATATATTAAGTAATAATATTAAATCAATTATTGATATAATAATTTTAATATATAAATAATATTAATAAACCTCTCAATATAAAACAATATGTTATCACTATAATAATATTTATTATAATATTATTAATATTACTAACATCATTAATTATAATATTTAATAATAACAATAACATTAATAATAATAATAACGTTTAAAGCAATATCGAATATCTGTAATCGATATACATCTACATTAAACATCTGCATTATCTATCATGATGAGGAATGAAGAAGTGATACAACAATCACTAGTCATTACACATCGATACCATGAGAGGATGATTAATGAACCAAATACTATGAAGTCAAGATCAACATGATATGAATAAGGGATAGGTCGCTATGTGTTTCAGAAGATGTATTGATAAGCAAGAAGGATAACCATTCATATATTATAAATAATCATTAATTGCACAAGTTTAGACAATGACATATCCGATAAAGCAATATCAAACATGAAGACCTGCTAGCAAATATGCACCATCACTTCCTATGTTATCATGACAATAACATAAACTAGATTGAATTCTACTATCTATATCAATAGACACCACATAGGAGGATATCGACTAAAGGATTGAAAGATTATCGATTGTCTGAGATAAACCACATCTTGTAGAAACACAAAAGCATCAGTGATTATATCACAAGCTATTGATGAATGAGGCATCAGTCATGGATAATAAGTACAATTTATCCTTAAGTATTAACAGGAATGGAAGTCAATTTGAAGATCAAACTCCATTACCAGCAATCAACCAATAAATGGACAATTATCAGAAAATGATATCGACTTATATCAGAGTAGAAAGATTGGATATAATCATAACAATATGGGATAAGGCAAGAGTTAATATCGATTGACTAAATACTAATGATAGTTAGACCAAACTAATACAAACACAATGGATGTTAACTACTGGTTGCACTACCAATTAGGGAAGATTACCTTCATAAAAAGATTTGATATTGAGTCAATCTGGGAGTTATCTATGATCAGAAAATAATGAAATAATATTATGTGAACTGTCGGATTATGGAAAGGTGTGATTAACAAAGGGACATGGAGGAAGAAACAAGACACGTCTCATTCATAGCATCTCTTCATTTGTTAAAGACAATATAAGAATGCATTCTCGTCAGTCACTCAAGGCATCATTAGAAATTTATTTACTTATCCATATTTGGATATACTCAATAGAGCATCTGCCTTTGGCAGTTTGGTTTCAAGTTTATCATTGCAGATCAGAGACAGCACCATGATTGCACAGATAGAAAGGATAGTCAGAAATAGCATCAATATTTGAAGTTGCAAGCATATAATTTAGAATCTGAAATAGCAACATATCACTCATAGCGATATTACACATTTGCATAATTACATCATCATATCAGACACAGCAAATACATTGCTGTAAGCAATACTTATTGATTGTATATCGATATTGTTTATATCAGACATAGCATCATTATACTATCACTATAAGTGATAGGAAACATCATATTCATAGCATATTTCATATCATTATATCCGACAGTGCTATTAAACATATTGGTATCAATATCATCTTGCACACATATTGTGATTGAATCTGAAATAGCAGTTGATATCTTAAGTAACCTCCATTACTTAGTTTAATTGTAAGTATCTGATAGAGTAAGTCTGAGAAGTGGAGTAATTGTTCCTATTTTCCAAGTTAGCCAAAAAGGGGACATTACAAACAATCATTGTGAGATGTCCTCATGTGTGACTGTCCTTGTCACAAATGAGGACATCTCACAATGACTGTCCCTTGTGTAATTCAAGCGGCAATTACACAAGGGACAGTCACTGTGAGATGTCCTCATTTGTGACTGTCCTTACAGTGAGTGTACATTATCATGTTGTCTTTAGAGTGACTGTCCTCATTTGTTGAAGAAGAAAAGCATTAATGTGGTTCAATAGCAATACATTCAAGTGACAATTACACAAGGGACAATCACTGTGAGATGTCCTCATGTGTGACTATCCTTGTCACAAATGAGGACATCTCACAATGACTGTCCCTTATGTAATTCAAGCAGAAATTACACAAGGGACAGTCACTGTGAGATGTCCTCATTTGTGACTGTCCTTACAGTGAGTGTACATTATCATGTTGTCTTTAGAGTGACTGTCCTCATTTGTTGAAGAAGAAAAGCATTAATGTGGTTCAATAGCAATACATTCAAGTGACAATTACACAAGGGACAATCACTGTGAGATGTCCTCATGTGTGAATATCCTTGTCACAAATGAGGACATCTCACAATGACTGTCCCTTATGTAATTCAAGTAGAAATTACACAAGGGACAGTCACTGTGAGATGTCCTCATTTGTGACTGTCCTTACAGTGAGTGTACATTATCATGTTGTCTTTAGAGTGACTGTCCTCATTTGTTGAAGAAGAAAAGCATTAATGTGGTTCAATAGCAATACATTCAAGTGGCAATTACACAAGGGACAATCACTATGAGATGTCCTCATGTGTGACTGTCCTTGTCACAAATGAGGACATCTTACAATGACTGTCCCTTGTGTAATTCAAGCAGCAATTACACAAGGGACAGTCACTGTGAGATGTCCTCATTTGTGACTATCCTTACGGTGAGTGTACATTATCATGTTGTCTTTAGAGTGACTGTCCTCATTTGTTGAAGAAGAAAAGCATTAATGTGGTTCAATAGCAATACATTCAAGCGGCAATTACACAAGGGACAGTCACTGTGAGATGTCCTCATTTGTGACTGTCCTTACAGTGAGTGTACATTATCATGTTGTCTTTAGAGTGACTGTCCTCATTTGTTGAAGAAGAAAAGCATTAATGTGGTTCAATAGCAATACATTCAAGTGGCAATTACACAAGGGACAATCGATCACTGTGAGATGTCCTCATGTGTGACCTTTGTGAAGGCAAGTGCCAATTTGTACCCAAGTTACCAATATTGTGGCAAAAGTGGGAATGAAGCATTTAGGGGTCAAATTGGGCAAAGAAGTGTAGAAGTGGCCTATGTGAGGTCTAAATAGCCTAACTAAGTCATGGTTAGGGTCTTATGGTGTTTGAACAATAAGTTTTGAACCAAAATCCCAAAGGTTGTAACAAGTTGTCAATGTTGTCATTCACAACATTGACAACATTTGTGCAAGGGAGCATTTTCGAGTAAGATGGTTATGTAACTATATGAAACCATTGAATTAGGCATCAGATCAACTATAAGAGGCCTCCATCAATCTGTGCAAAAGGTTGGGGGGAAAAACATTTGGAATTAAGAAGATTTGTAGAGTAACACAGTTTTAGTGAATTCTTGAGTTTTTTTGTTTCTTTGTTTTCAGTTGATTAATGGATTAGATAGCTCGCAGTGTCTATTGGAAAAGTTAGTACAAGTTGTTTTTTTATTCTGTGTTGTGTTTTTTTTGAGTTTTGAAGCATTCCAACTAGTTTGTTAATTCTTTTGTTAAGTACCCTATCATTGGTTTGAACCAGGCAGGTTGAACAAATGGAGTCTTAGCTCATCATTCCATTGTCAATTTTGTACGGGCTCTTGGAATGGGTGAGGAGACTCCATGTACTATATGTTTGGAAGGAGGGGCTCTAGGAAGCTCATTTTCTATGTTTGCAATGATGTCCTAGGTGAGTCAGTTGAGCACAGTTAGGGATGACAAATCATTACAAGAAGATTACAACAAGTTGAATGCATTGGTTGCTTCAACTAAAATCTCATGGAGAGGTAGACACACATCTAAAGAAGCCCCAAGTCAAATTAGAAGATTGGGTGAGTTTCTTTGGTTGCTAAGAAAAAAAACTCTTAGTCAGACTGTCCAAGTTGTGTCAAAATACTTGTTTTCAGGCATGGCTGTAGCAGTTGGTGTACAAAAAATCTACGAGGAGAAGACCTTAGATATCTTGGAGTTCTCAATAAAGGGCATATGAATCCTAAGCCCTTTAGGTGGCTTAATATAAACAAAAAGGCTTGACAAAGGCCTAATTGCTAGCAGCCTATTTTTGGGTGCAATTGGCATGGTTTGATGAATCAGATTGAAGTACTGATGAAAAGTATAGGTGAAGGAGTAATATTGAAACCAATAGAGGTCCTAGTGGCCAGCCTCTCCATGGAGTAAAGTTCTAGTTGAATGTGTTTCAATTTGTGAAGACAAGACTAGGAGTGTCCTAGTAGCTAGATTGGTATTGAGCAGAGTTCGTTGTATTTCTTGTTGGTGTGCACTAGTTGAAGGAGTGGGATCTTGGGTAGAGATACCTAAAGAGTGTAGGTACCCTATCAAGTCAAAACATTGGCCTAAAGAGACCCTAGTGAAGGATAGGGAGTGAGCAAGACAAAGTGTTACATCAATTAACAAGATCATTTTTTGGTAATTGTGTACATTATCATGTTGTCTTTACAGTGACTATCCTCATTTGTTGAAGAAGAAAAGCATTAATGTGGTTCAATAGCAATACATTCAAGTGGAAATTACACAAGGGAATATCACTATGAGATGTCCTAAGTGTGACTGTCCTTGTCACAAATGAGGACATCTCATAGTGACTGTCCCTTGTGTAATTGCCACTTGAATGAGGACAGTCACTGTAAAGACAACATGATAATGTACACAAGTACCGTGAAGGTAGTCGCAAGTTAGGGCTGTTTCATTGCATACCCGAAACAATGAAGACATTACAGTCCACAAAACGTTTGTGCTTGAAAGATGAACAAATAAAATTAAACTTCTAAATAACCAAAGCCGCTAACAATAAATTCAACACAGATATGTCCTCATTTCTGGGTATTTTAGCTCTCTAACAGCTGAATACCAGATTACATAATAATGACAAAAGAAAAATAAACCCAACGTACTCAGAAATTGTAGCTGTGATTTCACGGAGGGAATCTCTCTCGGCGCTATTGAAAACACAAATGACAACGTTCTTGTTTTTTTTGCCCTTATATCCCGATGTGATTTCGCGGAGGGTTACGGTGCTGTTGAAAACACAAATGACAACGTTCCTTTTTTTTTTTCCCTTATATCCCGACAACATCACAATTGCAAGTTAGGGCTGTTTCACTGCATACCCGAAACAATGAAGACGTTACGGTCCACAAAATGTTTGTGCTTGAAAGATGAACAAATAAAATTAAACTTCTAAATAACCAAAGCCACTAACAATAAATTCAACATAGATATGTCCTCATTTCTGGGTATTTTAGCTCTCTAACAGCTGAATACCAGATTACATAATAATGACAAAAGAAAAATAAACCCAACGTACTCAAAAATTGTAGCTGTGATTTCGCGGAGGGTTACGGTGCTGTTGAAAACACAAATGACAACGTTCTTGTTTTTTTTGCCCTTATATCCCGATGTGATTTCGCGGAGGGTTACGGCGCTGTTGAAAACACAAATGACAACGTTCTTGTTTTTTTTGCCCTTATATCCTGATGTGATTTTGCAGAGGGTTACGGCACTGTTGAAAACACAAATGACAACGTTCCTTCTTTTTTTTGTCTTTATATCCCAACAACGTCGCAATGGCGATGTTGCCAAATGTATTGTCATCACAATTACGACGGTGTCGGGCTATATTTGAAAAAAAAAAGCCAAAACCGCATGACATTTGCCTGTCGTCGCAAATTGCCATCGCAATTTCACCCCAAATGTATTAGTGTATTGGTCCCTATTTGATGCAGGGGCATCCAAGGTTAAGGCAAGGGCATTCTATGTCATCGATAAACTACATGGAGTGTTTGTGTTTTGGCTAGTTTTACTCGGTTGCAGCCTTGACTGATGGTCTCGGTCATTGAAGGAAGCTGGGTAGTCCCTGGCACTTAATAAAAGTGTTGCTCGGTCATGCCTATGGTGCTTGATCAATACTAGTGCTTGGTGATGTCTGGCGTGCTCGGTAATTTTACTATCACTCGGTAGTTCTAACTTACAGACTGGAGTTTTGTGTGATTTGTTGAGCCAACTTGGTGAATTAATTATTGGTAGCCATTATCTTGGGTTGACATGTAGAATTAAATGTATGTATACATTTGTAAGCTAACTTGTATGGCATTTAATTATTGGTTTGGGGAGTTAAGGGTTTTCATGCAGCCAACTTGTGGCTGATGATTAGTATTTAAGGAGGGCTTGGGTAGATGTTTAGGGATAGATTTGGGAGATCAGAACTTGGAGAAATTAGCAGATCTAGAATTTAGATGTGAAGTCTAAGAGCGAAGTTGTGGAAAATTTCTTGATGTTCTTGCAGATCAGAATGTAATCTAGTAGTCCTTTATAGCAGAGCTAGGGGTTTGCATACTTGGGAACAAGGAGATTGCTTGGAGGCTTGTGAGCTCAAGTTTAGATCTACCTTGGGGTTTCCATCAACTTTTGATTGTCTTCAGAATTGAACTAGCTAAGATTGTATTGGATCTAGTTGTGGATCTTGCAAAATTGTTTTCTAATTGTAATTGGCCCTAACTCGGAAGGCCTTACAGTCGGGCATGTTAATAAAAATTAGTATTGAACAATTACTTTGTGTGCATTGTTGAGTAATCCACTGTGTAATTCTTTTGGCTACAAGGTTTGGGTTGTCCTTCATTGGATCCACCATCCTTGATTGCATAAGGTGGTATCAAAGCGAAGTTTGTTCCTATTGGAGTGAAAGTTGATCTTGTTGAAGCAGAAGTTTGACATAGCAAGGTTGATCTTGCAAAGTTGATCTTATTAAAGCAGAGATTGTGTGCAATCTAGATTATAGATCCAAAGCACTGAACTTGTGAAATTATGCCCTAGTTGTTTACAAGATTGTAGGTTGAGATCTGACTTGTTACAACTTGGAGATTCTCACAAGGTGGTTGGTGAGGGTTTTGTTGTAGAGGGTTTCTCTTATCTTTAAGGATGACTTCAAGATTATTGGACCCTAGAGTTATTTTTGATCTTTGTGATACTGTTGAATCCTGGATCACAGAGAAGGTGAAATCAGATTTTAGATCTAAGATGGAATTGATGAAGAATGATATGGTCATCAAGATCATGAGAACTATTGTTGGTATACCTCAGAATGTTGGTATTGAGGATGGCTATGAAGAATCTGATGAAGAATTTGAAACTAATGGATCTAGTGGTGATGACCGAAGGAACAGATCTAGTGAAGATAGAACTACTCAGTTACCTAGACCTGCTACTTGATTTAGTAATTACCGAATGGAAGTTTCTACTTTCTCTAGTACTTTGAAGCCCAATAATATGATTGATTGGATTGGTGAACTTGGAGATTTCTTTGAGCTAGAATAAATTGAAGATCATCTTTGGGTGAGATTAGCACAGAAAAAGCTGAAAGGTCATGTTGCTCTTTGGTGGAAGGAACTACAGAGAGACCGAGAAGATGAAGGTGAAACAAAGATCAATTGGTGGAGATTGATGGTGACTAAGTTGAAAGCTAAGTGTTGTAAACTTGTCTATACTAAGGTATATGACTAGATATAGTGTTTTCATTATGGCAACAAAGTCATATAGAAGTTTGGAGTCTGCGCACTTGATGTAAAGATCAGAATTCGGTTAAGTGTTGAAGACTAGATAGTGTACAGAGTTCCTGTAGCTCAGAGCATCAACATACATGTGTACGGATGAATTATGGTCTGTGCCCTATAAGTTAAGTTGGTTAGACTATATTCTTTCTTATTCTATGAGTGCATGATCAGAATTGCAAGGATGAGAAAGTTACAGTCAGTTGAAGTTGCACAGCCAGTGTGTGCCAGCAGTGAACAGAGCATGGAGCTGACAGTTAGCATTTTGGTTTGTGATTGTAATGTAATATTGTAAAGGCTATATGCTCATTGTATTTATTTTTCTAACCTATTTATATGTATAATTGTAAGCACGCTTAATCCAATTCATTTGGAAGCATTGTTTGTAATTAGTTATAGGGCCGACCTAATTATGTATTTTGTGAGTGCATAAATATAAGGTGCACCCATTGTATTTGACATGGCAGTTGATAGAGAGTTATAATAAGTAGACTAGAAGTGTGTGAAGACACTAGAAGATGTATTAGAGATTTTATAGAGGTCAAAGCATTAGCGCATAAAAGGAACTGATCTGACAAGAAGTGTCACAGTGATAGTTCATCCTACAGATATAGTGTGTATCTGAGATCAGAAGGTTGTAGCCTTCACCACTTGAGCAGTGAGCTCTTGGATAGTGCATCCTCTCACCTAACAAGGATGATTGTAAAAGACTCCTAATAGGGTCTGACCCTTAACAAGGTCTACTGTACTTAAAGTATTGTAAAGCTACTCCTAACAAGGTAAAGGATCTTCTAACAAGGATCACAAAACACTAGTGCAGAATATTAGTGGGTATCAATTCCCACTGGGGTTTTACCTATTTGGGTTTCCCCATAATCATATTGGTGTCATGTGTTGATTTTATGTTTCTTGTTTATGTGAATGTTTATTTCAGTACTTAAGCATTTAAGTTCAGCATAAAGATTAAAGTGAAAAGTTAAAATATAGTGAACACTGATTCACCCCCCACCTCTCAGTGTTTCCATTCCTAACAATTGGTATCGGAGCTCTAGTCCTCAGAAAAGAAGTTTAACCACTTGAGGAGATCATGTACAAAGCAGAAATGAAACATCTGAAGAAAAATCTTGAAGCTACTCTTGAAGACCTAGACAATTCAGAAAGAGAAATTGAAGAACTAAGAAAAATTCAGCGATGCTCAATTAGTTATCAAAAAACTAAGAAAGGATTTGAAAGGACACTCTAACAATGATCTTGAATAAAAGGTCAAGAAGTTGAGTGAAGAAAATGCATCCTTATTAAATCAGGTTGAAGAATTTGACAACAAACCGATGAACAATCAAGATGTCTATAATGAACAAGTCAAGGAGAATCTTCAACTCAATGAAGAACTAAGGGAAGCTAACTTGGAAGTCTTGGAGCTAAGGAATATCAAAGAAATCTTGGAATCTGAATTAAAAAAGGCAAAGGATCATATTGACAAGTTACACACCAGTGCTAATTTGGTAAAATCTCAGTTGTATGCAAGAAGAGCCAAAGGAGACACTAGTTGTATTGGATACAATGAAGCAAAAAGTTAGATTGACAATATGTGAGCAAGAAAGGATTCACAAAAGGACTCTACTGATGCTAAAAAGATTGAAGATCAAACCAAAGATAATAGTGGACCACCTAAGAATGAGTGCAAGCAAGTAGAACGCACTTGTTTTGCATGTAAAAAGCATGGACACATTGTGAGGAACTGTACAGAGGCAAGACCTTTTAATGGTTACTGTTATTCATGCAAAAAAGTTTGGTCATAGAGCTATGAATTGAAAGACTAGTAAGAAGAACAGGATTCAACAAGATCAGACAAATTAGAATCAAACAAATTTAAGAAGTTCTCAGAATGTTACATGCTAGATATGTAACTATAATGGTCACATAGCAAAAAAATGCAGAATGGTGACTCATGTCAATGTGCCAAGAAATATAAGACCTCTAGTCATTTTTCACTCTTGCAACAAGGCTAAACATATCTCAAGGTTCTGTAGATCAAGGATACAAGGTCAGGGAAGCCCTAAAAAGGCCAAAGAACCAATTTTGGATCCTGTAGGAGAAGTTAATTTTGTCAAATCCTCAAATGATGCAAGCATGATTTGGTCAAAGAAAAAGAAGGGCACGACTGATGAGAATGTATTGGATGCATCCATAATGGACGCACCCTCTACATCTAGATAAATGGCCCTCAAGGTCATAGGGGGAGCTAATTTAGCTCTAGACCCCTGCGTGGCTAGTATACTCATCCTTTGAGTATGCACCTTTGGACTTAAGCTTTTGGAGTGTATAGGAACCTTTGTGCAAGAGCGCACATGCTGAATGTTAACAAAACTCGAGTTGCAAATTTTGAAGTGACAGCCTGGTTTACGCGACTTGCATTAATGGTGGAATTTTCACTTTTAAGTACACAAAAAGTTATTTGATTCCTCATTGCATTCAAATTCAAAGTGATAGAGAGAAGAAAGAGTCTTGGAAGTTGTTTTGAAGACTTGGAGATTGAACTATCAGTGTTTGCAGTGCATTTGGTCGGTTGCAGAAATCCTAGCTCATTGCGCTAATTCGGAAGGTATCAGATTATCTCAGAGTTCAGTTGGAAAGTGTTTACAAGTAAGTCATGGCCACTCCCATTGTTTATGATGTCACTGAGAAGAAGAGATATGTTTTCTAGAAACATCCATTTAAATCAACCCTAGATGATTTAGAGGGAGCTTTCTCCCGCATGCTTATGGGCGTCATGCATGTGGAAGACATTAGGGAATATATCTACTGTAAGAAGGAACTAGTTGGATTAGATAGGCTAAGAGGGCACATGGATACCATGTTGAAACCTGACAAAACATTCATGGATGAATATACTAAATGGAATGATCATCCTATTATTAAGTATGCTATGGCATATGAATTCTATGAGACATAATGGATAAAGATCTTTTTGAGTAGAATTCATGATGATTTGTGTTGGATTGGTGATGTGCCAGTTAGAATCACCAGTGACTTGATTCATGAGATGAAAGGCCTTTCTAGGATAGGTTTCATCCTTCCTGTGGGAAAGGATGTCAGGAAAATAGTTGAGCAGACTTGTAAGTCTAGGAGTGATAGGTGCAGCATGACAATAGAGCCTATTGAAAAAGTAGAAATCAAATTGATGTCAATGATACTGGGTTATAGGTTTCATCACACTAGTAGGGTGAATAGTGTGTCTACGGGCACAATTCTAGCAGCCATCAGACTTGTAAAGGAAGATGGAGAGTTCAACTTGTGTGAGATCTTGCACACACAGTTGATATATAACATCAAAGCTATCAAGCATGACAAGACAAAGCTATTTAGGTTTAGATCATTAATCATCTATACATACCTTCATATAGTTGGAAAAGTTTCAAATATGTATTTGGACAAGTCCATTCCAACCATGCCTCAGATATCCAACAAAGCATCCACTAAAAGTACATTGAGAGACTATGTAACATTGGAATTTAAGACCTTTAGTGTTAAGATGCAGATGAGATACATAATTCTAGAGAACATTGTGGAAAAGTATAAGGATACAATTTTCTTTATGGTTGAAATTGGTACTACTTGTATGGAAGTTGTTGAACCTAGAACTAAGTGGATTCATCTACTTGGTTATGAAGTAGAGGAACAAGTCCTTGAAGCTTATGCACAGGTACTTCTATCAGCCCCCAAAGATCCTAATGAACCTAGGTGGGGAACATATGAGGAGAAAACTAGAGAAGTAGATGCAAAGATAAATAACACAACAACAAAATGAAAGGTTTCTAAAGTCATATCTAAGATCTTGTGAATACATGGTGTGTCTCAAGAAGACCTTGATAAAGCAAGGGATGAAAAGATTTCCTTAGAATTGAAAAGCATGGCAGTAGAGGAAGAACAAGAAGATCCTAAGTTGAAGAAGATGAAAACTAAATTAGATGACAGTCAAAAGGGTAAAGAAGATAACACTTCTTCTGCACCCAAGGAAACCATTGACCTTACTACTCCTCTCGAGTATAAGGTAATGCCAAAGAGGAAGAAAGAGGTTGGCATTAGTCATCCATCCTCAAGAGTCACAAGAAACAAAAGAAATACCCAAGCACCTCCTGAAGTAAGCTTCAAACCTAGTCTAAGTGTGCTAAGTGCCAGAATAGTTGATGAGGGAAGAATTGACCAAGTAGAGAAATTCTATGACGAGTACAATGAAATAGACAAATCTGAGATTCATGGTATGTTAGTTAAGCACATGCTAAAGTTCAAGAAAATAGTCTTGGAACTTAAAAACATGATTCCTGACAAAGTATGGAATATCCTTGAATTCCAAAAGAGACAGGCTATTGAGGAAGATTTGTGGATAAGGGAAAATATTCTTGATGATACCCTTCCTATATGTGAGCTAGAAGAGAAGAAATTGTTGTTAGATTTGGTGAAGCCTCACCTCAGAACTAAGACAAGGACTCTGAACATAATGGATAAAAAATATGAGCTAATTGCAAAAGAGATAGAAAAAGCCTTTGAGAAGGTATTCATGAATAGAAACATGTATCCACCTACTGTGCCCACATCGAATGTACCCATAAAGGTTACCAAAGGGTTAGAGACCATCAAAGTACATTCTATAGGTCCTCAAGATTCAGCACCTATAGTGGAAGTATAAAAAGAGTTAGATAAATCTGCACCCATGTCAGAAGCACTTAAGGACAACACCATTATCATTGATAATGTGGAGATAGCCATAGCGGCCACTGAAACAAAGTTAGACAAGTTTGAGGAAGCTTTTGTGAGCACACAAGAAGCTGAAATCTTATGCAGTAGCTCACCTCCCACTCATCAAGAAGAAGTGCTTATTGAAGACATATCAGATGAGAAAGAAGAAGAAAAGAAAGAAGTAGAAAAGAAAGGAGAAGAGGAAAAAGAAAGTAAACATAAAAATTAATCTTCTATTGAACTGGTCTCAGTGAAACAAGAAGTGATGGATAACACTCCCATCACTCCTTCCTCAGCATTGTTGTCAAGTTTGACACCTGACACAAGCAATTTGGACTCCTCGAAAGAAGAGGACCTGATTAAGTTTAGCATCCCAGCTATGGAGAAGGCAAAGGAGAACAAGTAATGAGAAATCCTCTCCTTGTGGAATCGGTGAACATACTAAACAGTTTGTTTCCTGCAGACATGAAACTAAATAAGGTACACTCAGTTGATGATGTGAGTACAATCATCTCATAGTTCAAAAGTAATTTTACAAGCCTTGAAGAATCTGCATCCAAGGTTGCAGAAGAGAAGTATCTGGAGAAGAGACTAAATGAGTTGATGAGCAACTTTTCTCTAGATCTGAATTCACTTAAGATAGGACAAGCATCTTTAAAATAATTTGCTAATCAAGGAAGGAAATTCATTGTAGATTGCATGGATTAGGATAAGCTTATTGATGCCCATCTTAAGATAATACAAGATGCAAAAGCTATGATTGAACAAGTGAAGAGTTTAGTAAAAGACACATCCACTAATGTGAACATGTGCAACAATGTCTACCAAGGTCATTTGGACAAAATTGAAAAGGCAGAGAAAGAGATGGCAAAGATAAGGTCTAGACAGACTCAATTGAGGAATGCTCTTGCACCCTCACTAGACATTCTCAATCAAAACATAAAGGAGATTGATGCCACCATGATAACCTATGATCAAGGTCTGAGCATAGATTTGAAGATGGAGAAGCTTCAATATGCTTTATGCACCCATGTCTAGATAGTTAACTCTTTGATAACTTTTTGGAAGAAGGAGATCCAGAACCTCCAGATAGCATATCTAGATGTTTTCCCTAAGTAAGTATGTGCAGATATAGTTTTTTTGCTACACCTTTGTCATTAATATCAAAGGGGGAGTTGTGTATAGAATATGGAGTATAATATGTATAGGGAGATATAAGATTATGTATAAAAATGTATAGAAGACAAGTTTTTTGTGTTAAGGGACACTTAGCAACTTGGCCATATTCCTTTGTTGCCATCAATGACAAAGGGGGAGATTGTTGGAAAGTTGTCTATACTAAGGTATATGACTAGATATAGTGTTGTCACTATGGAAATAAAGTCATATAGCAGTTTGGAGTCAGCGCACTTGATGTAAAGATCATAATTCGGTTAAGTGTTGAAGACTGGATAGTGTATAGAGTTCCTGCAGCTCAGAGTATCAATGCACATGTGTACGGATGAATTATGGTATGGGCCCTAGAAGTTAAGTTGGTTAGACCATATTCTTTCTTATTCTATGAGCACATGATCAGATGTGGAAGGATGAGAAAGTTACAGTTAATTGAAGTTGTACAGCCAGTGTGTGCCAGCAGTGAACAGAGCATGGAGCCGATAGTTAGCATTTTGGTTTTCGATTGTAATGTAATATTGTAAAGGCTATGCTCCCATTGTATTTAGGTTTCTGACATGTTTATATGTATAATTGTAAGCATGCTTAATCCAATTCATTTGGAAGCATTGTTTGTAATTAGTTATAGGGCCGACCTAATTATGTATTTTGTATGAGCCCATAAATATAAGGTGTGCCCATTGTATTTGGCATGGCAGTTGATAGAGAGTTATAATAAGAAAACCAAAAGTGTGTGAAGACACTAGAAGATGTATTAGAGATTTTCTAGAGGTCAAAGCATCAACGCATAAAAGGAACTAATCTGATAAGAAGTGTCACAGTGACAGTTCATCCTACAGATATAGTGTGTATCTGAGATCAGAAGGTTGTAGCCTTCACCACTTGAGCAGTGAGCTCTTGGACAATGTGTCCTCTCCCCTAACATGGATGATTGTAAAAGAATCCTAACAGGGTCTAACCCTTAACAAGGTCTACTATACTTAAAGCATTGTAAAGCTACTCCTAACAGGGTAAAGGATCTTCTAACAAGGATCACAAAACACTAGTACAAAATATTAGTGGGTATCAATTCCCACCAGGGTTTTACCTATTTGGGTTGCCCCGTAATCATATGGGTGTCATGTGTTGATTTCATGTTTCATGTTTATGTGAATGTTTATTTCAGTACTTAAGCATTTAAGTTCAACATAAAGATTAAAGTGAAAAGTTAAAATACAGTGAACACTAATTCACCCCCCCTCCCCTCTCAGTGTTCCCATTCCTAACACTAAGTTCATACCAGCTGACTATGAGCTTGACTTGTTTAAGAAGTTGCAAAATCTAAAATAGAAGGATTTGTCTATTGAAGATTATACCAAGGAGTTCTACAAACTTACTATTTGATCTAGACACCGAGAGCTTGGTAAGGAAAAGGTAGCTTGATATGTGAATGGTCTGAGATTCAATATTCAAGATGAGCTTGGTATGCTGAATATTGATTCTATGGAAGATGCTTATCAGTATGCTCTAAAGGCAAAAGATAAGTTAAAGAGGAAATATCCTAGTAACTCCTGAGGGAAAGAAATGGTTGATCACTTGATGAAGGATAAACTGACTGATGCAGAAGATGAACAGAAACCTATGGAACCAAAGAAGAAGATAGGTAGAGTTATCTTTAAGGGTACTTGATATAACTGTGGAGAGGAAGGACACTATTCTTTTGAATGCACATAGGAGAAGGTTGACCTATGAACTATTGTGATGAATGAGAACATTCAGAATGAACTTGAATCAGAAAACTTGTTGCTTCATTGAACATTGCTCAGTACAAAGGATGAACCGTGTCAGAGGAATAACTTTTTTAGGACCCGATGCAAGACTGAAGGTAAAATCTATGATGTTATTTTTGATAGTGGTAGTACTGATAACCTTGTTGCTGAGGACCTGGTTCAAAAACTTGGTTTGAACATAATGAAACATCCTTGTCCTTATAGGCTTGGCTAGTTGTAAGATGTTCATGCTTTGAAAGTTAGAGAACAATGCTTCATTGATGTTTAGATAGGCTAGTACAAGGATCTTGTGCTTTGTGACATTATGAAGATGAATAGTTGTGATATATTGCTTGGTAGACCTTGGCAGAGCTATTTATGACTATGAAAGAAATTTTTTTACTGTTGATAAGAATGACAAGAAGTTTTTACTGATGTCTTTGATGGATGAAACACTCGGTAGGAGAAGCCTGAGTATTGGTAGCCGAGTTGAGATTGTAGATCCTGAGAAACTAAATGATCAATATGAAGAACCGACTTGTACATTATCAAGAAAAGACTTGAAGAGATGGAGAAAACTGAAGTGGAAGACTTTGCAAGTAGAAAAGGTGGAGGACTTGTATGTGAAGAACCAGTTTGGGATTTATGTGTTGAATCTTGAAAGATGTTCTTCTCACATATGAACATCTTTTGGAGCATGGGGTGTCTGATGCAGGGGCATCCAATGTTAAGGTAGAGGTATTCTATGTCCTTGATAAAGTACATGGGGTGTTTTTGTTTTGGCCTATTTTACTCGGTTGCAGCCTTGACTGACGGTCTCAGTCATTGAAGGAAGATCGATCACTAAAGGAACTCAGTATTCCCTGGCACTCACTAAAAGTGTTTCTCAGTCATGCCTATGGTGCTCAGTCGATACTGGTGCTTGGTGATGCCTGGCATGCTCAGTAATTTTACTATCGCTCAGTAGTTTTGACTTACTGACTAGAGTTATGTGTGATTTGTTGAGCTGACTTGGTGAATTAATTATTGGTAGCCATTATCTTGGGCCAACATGCAGAATTAAATGTTTTTATACATTTTTAAGCTAACTTGTATGGCATTTAATTATTGTTTTGTGGAGTCAAGTGTTTCATCTAGCCAACTTGTGGCTAATGATTAGTATTTAAGGAGAGCTTGGGTAGATGTTTAGGGACATATTTGGGAGATCAGAACTTGGAGAACTTAGAAGATCTGGAATTCATATGTGAAGTCTAAGAGCAAAGTTGTGGAAAATTTCTTGATGTTCTTGCAGATCAGAATGTAATTTGGTAGTCCTTTGTAGCAGAGCTAGGGGTTTGCATACTTGGGAATAAGGAGATTGCTTGGAGGTTTGTGATCTCAAGTTTAGATCTGCCTTGGGGTTTCCATCAGCTTCTAATTGTCTTTAGAATTGAACTAGCTGAGATTGTATTGGATCTAGTTGTGGATCTTGCAGAATTATTTTTTGATTGTAATTGGCCCTAACCCAGAAGGCCTTACAGCCATACATGTTAATGAAAATCAATTTTGAACAATTACTTTGTGTTGCATTGTTGAGTAATCCACTGTGTAATTATTTTGGCTGCAAGGTTTGGGTTGTCCTTCATTGGATCCACCATCCTTGACTGCATAACTATCCCACTCCCCTAGCTATAGTTGTCCCTCTATGACTACCCTATGGATCTTGGCCTCTACCAAGTGTGCTCTAAGTTATGTAGTGATATCCCAAGTACCACCCTCTCCCTTTTCCCTAGGTGCCTCTACAAGTGGAACCTATGCTACTCTCTCCTCCTCCTAGGCTCCTATGTCATGCCCCACTGGTCTACCCTACCTATCTCTTGAGGAGGTAGCATCTGTCCACCTTACTCCTAACCAGTCTCTCCCCCTCATCCTCCTCTATCTCCTCCTCAACTACTATTTCCACCCCCACATCCCCAAGTAAACCCCCATCTCCTATGAACCTCTACTGCCCTGCATGGCTCCTACTGGCCCCCATGGTCTATCACCTTGTCTCTTGGTTTCCCCTCCTCTTGGTCGCTCATCCTCATCAAGCTGAGGTGCTCACTCAGCTAGATCCGTGAAGCATAGTATGGGATGGTCACTATAGTGTTTCCTCTATCCAAGTGTAACCCTTGTATCTATGATCATTGGGAGATAGTCCCAGTCTACCCTTGCAAGCCCCTACAACTCTTGAATCACAACTACATATACTAGTCATGGCCCCTAATTAGCCTCCTCATTAGCATATTATGTATAGGCCTCAAACTTAGCAAGTGTGTTCTAATGCTACCCAAACTGGGGCCAGATGAGGCTAATATAAAATCACTCCACTATGGGAGCACTCCTTCAAATCAAATGGTACATGTTAGAAATCAGAAAGAATATAGATATATCAAGAAAGGAAATGCAGTATTGACAAAGCATCAGAAATCATGAGGTTTTACCTTCCAATTAGTGGTCAACTACTAAAAATAAAAGAATACTCATGGGTTGAGCCTATCCACCTCTCACATCCTATATATGGCCACTAGACTACTACAATAAGATCATCAAACTACCATCTCCAAAAGGTAGTCTTGCCCAAATTGGGTTGGTGAATATATCTTTTGTACCTAAAAATATAAGGCATGCCTCCTCCTTGGGCTACTTATGTCATAGTATGTGTAATAGGAATGTACTCCCATGCCTAGATCTACAAAACTATCACACCTTTTTCCATGCTCTTGTAATGCTGGTAGACTATCTCATGCAACTCTTTGTACATGTGGTAGAGCGGGTAGGCTCTCCAACTAAATCTTTGTGGCCAAGTAAGCATGTCATACAAAATGCGGCCCTATTTTTACTAGAAGCCCTACTGGATCTAATTTGGGACCATGACACAACATATCAAACTAGCCAAAATGTATGTCAAAGGGTACTCATCACCATACTTATGGATCATGTAGTCTCATGTAATGTAGCATGTCATGATTAGTCATTGCATAGCTATGATGCCCTTGGGATCATGGTCATAGTACATGAGATCTCCAATAACATGCAGGCACAAGGTTTGATATATGTCCTTTGGAGTCACTATAATCTCCCATGTTGGTAGATGAAACATATTATGCTCACTATGAAATCTTTCTACCAAAGCTGTCAATAACCTGTATTTCACATGGAAATCTGACAGGGTGAGTAACTTACCCAGACCGCACTAATCTAGTACGACTAGGTCTTCTAGTGAAAATAATAAAGCTAGGTGTAGTGCCTATGGATAGGCACATCTAAAAATGGGACCAATTAGATGAATCTACAAAATAGGAAATAGGGAAAGGCATCAATAATCAATCTTAAACAAACATCAAACTATCATAAATCAACTACTAAAGCATCTCTAGAAAGCTAGAAAAGTATAATGAATGAAAAAATTTGATTACGAAAGCCAAACAATCAAATTTTGGGTTGTACAATGAAAGATATGACCCACAATTATCGTACGATGAAACTCCAATATAGAAATGATACTATTTTTTCATGCGATATAGTTCCTCGTATTGTATGATATGTGGGTCTTTCTTGTACGATGAAACTTAATGAAGCATACAATGCAATTTATATAACCATTTTATCGTATGATGAAACTCAAAGTTGGGTGTGATTAACTTGTTTCATCATATGATAATATGGGCTGAACTCTAAAAAATGTGCTAAAAATGATAAAAATCAATTAAAAATCTACAAATCACAAGCAAGGATTGACTACTTACTAGTGCATTTTATGCCCGAGGCCAATTTTTCCATCTCTGGAGCTCGAATCGGTGGTTTTGGATAGGAACATTCATCTTTCTTTCTCTGGAAGGCTCTGAGCTCTGAAAAGTCAACTATAGCAAATGATTTGAAAATGACCCCTTTGGGCCCATTTTATAGATTTTGACCTAATTTTCAAAGTTCTTAAAATCCCATAAAAATTGCACCCTTAGCTAGTTTCGACTTCCTAAATCCATTTTTTCAATCGAAATCAAAATTTGGGATTGTTTACCTAGTCTAAATTGCAAAGTCAACCCTTCTTGGTCAAATATAGTTAACTGCTAATGCTATCACTTCTCGCTCATTTTTGCCTTCATTTCTCGAACCTCTGAGACCGATCTTAGGAAAATTTATCAAATTCAAGTGCTCTCATGATGGTCAAACTTCAGTTAAATCTAGTCAATAGGACCTCAAAATAGCTCCAAACACATTGCTAACCTCTCTCAAGATTTCCCCCCTGTAACTCATTTCAATTTCGATCCTGAGGGGGCATGAAAATATAGTAAATCCTCTTCAACAATCAAATCTCCTAATATAAAAATCCAGCAATTGAACCAAATATTTATTGATCAAGTCAATCAGTGACTAAACATCATCTCTTGGGACATCTCAGCTTCATCAGCAACAATATCAAGTTGAGACTCTCTACATCTCCCTCTGAAAGAAAGAACTCATCGCTTCATATCAGTTCACTCGAATAGACATCTTCTCGATCTCTTGGGGCATATCAGGTTCATTAGGACCCATATCAATCTAGTACTGTCTCTCAATCAAGTGATTAGCTTCCTCAGAATCCTTGTCAAATTAGCTATCTCAAAGCTCTTTGATAGATATTCAATCTCATCGCTTCATATCAAGCTAGATACTCTTTTCTTGCTCATCAGTCTTTGATCAATCAATTCTAGAGCTGATATCTCTTTATCAATCTTCATTCGATTAAGTTCATATTCAGTTCTTTATCTGCAATATATTCTTTGAATCAACGCGTTTCTCACACATCGATTCAAAGAGGGACAAATATAATCACCTAAAATTTTTCTAGTAGAACCTAAGCCCCTGATTTTGATTAAATCATCTCAAATAAAATCCTAAATCTCAAAGGCATAATTACTAGACATAATTGTGCAAAGTAACCATAAAAATCCCCTTTGCATAATTAAATCAAAAAATAAAAATCTTATATCAAGCTTATACTATAGTCTAATTTCTAGAGCTTGCATATTTATTTAATTCTTATGACATTACTTTTAATATAAAGTTTCTACACTTTTATTAAAAGAACACATTCACATGTTTGCACATACTTAATCCTGATTAATTGGCAATTAAAGGGGATTTGTGGTTTCAAATTTGATATTTTGACCTATCTTACCTAACATCTTTTTTTGTCTCTTAATCCACACCACTCATTTCTACCTAACCTTGCATCTCCTTCATTCTCCTTTTTCCTCTTCATCTCAATCACACATTATTTTTCCTCTTACTCTCCACCCTCCATTCTTGAGGTAATTCTTTTAAAAGGAAGATTTTCCTTGGCTCAATGGTTCCATCTTGCATCTTGGTAATCTTAATCATTTGCATTCTCAATCTCTTGCATTATTAGAGTAAACTTGCTAATTTGAATTCTTAGTTGCTCATACCTCTCTTGCATTCTTAGTTTACTTCATTTCTTAGCATAATCTTGCATTTCCAATCTACTTTTCTTTCTTGCATTGTTAAACATGGCATAGCTCTTGCACTATCATTCTAGAATACTAGTTGTTTGCATCCATCCTAGCTTGAATTTATCATTCTAGAATTGTTCTTGCAATCTAGTTTATTTCTCGTTTTACATTGTATTTGAATCTTCCATTTTGGAGTAGTTAAGTCACTAATCCTTATGCCAAGCTAATGAGCATTCCAAGAAGGATTAAAATCACTTCAACTAGGAAGAAATAATCTGATTTTGTGAATTTAGTTGGTTTGTTTAATACGGCCTCCTATAGCTAAATTCTTGAGCTAATGGATTATTGAGTGTTGGTTGCTCTTCAATTTGAGTGCCACTATTTAACAACATGGGAAGAATATGAATAGAGGTATAGCTTTTTTGAAAATCATATCCTAGCTATCATTAAGAGACTTAAAACATTCAAGTCTTTAGTGTCTGATAATAAGATACACCTCATGGTTGCTTGCCCTAGCCTAAAAGAATTTCTTGTAATAAAATATTTGAATGAGAAAAGGGTAGGGTGGATAACCAAGGTCATGGAGTATGACGTGGATATCAAGATCACTAAAATGGTCAGGGGAAAAAGGGTTGTGTGAATATTTACCTAAAGGATCTACAGTAGCAGAAAAGGAGACTATTTTGATTACTCATTGTTAGTACACAGATTTTTTCTTCAAAAATAGATGTACAAAATAACTCCAAATGCTCGAGACAAAGGAAAAAAGCACTAACAGTTGGATAGATTATCTTTGAATTGATAATATTCCTCTAAATTGAGAGGTACAACTCCCTCTTAAGATTTAAATTGAATTAAATAACTAAGTATTCCTTTAACCAGAAGACACAAAAGCAACTTAACATTCACCCATCACCATGAGATGAATGTGGTTTTAGATATACAAACTGGAGAAATGGGGAGAAAGATGAACAAACAACCAATAGATCACTTTCCCACTCTTCTCACTTACAAAGGAACAAGAGGAAGACTTATTATTTATCTTCGCATATGTAAATGTATGAAACCCCCTGATTTCATAACTCACACAGATGACTGATAAATGGAGAAAGACAGACTAGAAATAAGACTTCAAAAACCAATAAATTATTTGTAATCAGAAAATATTAATCCAAACCAATTTATTCAAAGTAATACATTATTTTATTTTAAAATATAATCAAACATGGCCAACTTATCACTCTGATCCTTACACCATAATCAACATACAAAAATAGAATTAATAAATTTTCTCCTCTCTGTTACAATATTCAAAAAATATTCATCCTTCCTATAGCCACTTGACTGTCGAAGAAGAACCCTTTGGCAATGAAAATCCCCAAATAAATAACAATCCCTGCCCTTCATTCAATTTTTGGATCTCCATAACTAATTCTTGAAAAGTAATCCTTAATTTTTTTACTTTTTCACTTCTTGTGTTTATAATGTATAATTCATCATCAATGAATTAAAATATTAACAACAAGATACTCAATATAGTTAATTGGGATTTTTTCTGAGATTAATTAAATATTTTTTCTCATGTAATATCCTTCAATATAATGTGTCTCATAATAAATTAGCTAAGTGTCACTTCCACTATATTTTCTTGTCAGAACAAGAAGCTGCTGGTCTCTTTTGATAGACCCATACATAGTCAATTGTAACTTTTTAACCCGAGTATATTTATTTAATCTCTCCAGTGATGTTTTAGAAAACTTGATTTTGGAAAACATATCCAAAATTTAGGAAGATCTAATGGTTGAAATAAAATTTATGCCCCTCACATTAAGACCCATTTTTTTTGTCTTCAGAAAATTCATGGTTATAGGTTACTGAAGAAAACATTTAAAAATATTAACACTTGACATCTTGTATGAGTACTTTGTAATGTATGCTGGGAATCTAGATGTTTAATCAGAAGAGTTACTCTCTCCATTTTTTAAATAGAATAATCCCCTCTTTGGTATGCTTTGCAAATTGATGATCCTCTTAAATGGCCATCTTTATAAGTACTTTTTATTTCCTTTCGATAGTTTACTTGCAAAGAAGATACATGAACTTATGGTTTTATATGTATATTTTATATTTGTAAAGACATAAAGTAGGAATGTGGATGATAAAAGAACATGGTATATTTTCTTGAAACTTATGGACAAAAATGGTATAATATAGTAATTATATGTGCTAATGAATGATCCTTTTCTTATGCTATGTTTTTGGGTAGTTTCCTTCATGTAGGCATATGCCTTGCAAGACTATTAATTAGAACTTAGCACTTTCTTCCTAATATTAATGATGTGAATATGTATGTATTGAAGGTTGTGTGTGCATTAATCATTTTGTAGGTATTAGTCATGGCATATCTAAAGATTGGCATAGTGGTGTTGAAGAAGTCAAAGCCAGCCATTGCTGTAAGATCTTCGCATGAGGAACAAGTTAATATTGTTTCCTGTTAAATGCAGTGCACGGATCTAGTACCCACAACGCACTATATTTTGGGAGGACTTATTCTTGACAAATGTTATTTCTGTTATAAGATATTATGAATCTGTAACAATCCTCATTAATGGAGTGATCTTAGATTTAGGGAGTAGTTATATTTTTCCTTTAAATAAGATCACTATTGTAACTCTTTAGAGTTAGTCAATTTTTATGAATAGAAAATATTGTAGTTGTAATATTATTTCAATCCAAGTGTACTTATTTTCCATGAATGAATAGAATGCACAGTTTGAGTTCCATCTTTTTATCTTGATTGTGTTTCTATTCACTCATCCAAGGGAGCCCACTTGGTGAGTGAATTTCTTAGTTAGAGTAGGAATCATTTTCATTCTTACTTAGAAGTGAAGTAGAACTATGTTGTTCCTCTAGCCACTAGTAATAGAACTAGTAGACTGTTCTTGTAGCATAGGCAGTTAGAGTAATTCCTATATGTGCTTACTTGTTTTGCTAAAATAACTCATTTACTTGTACTAGCATATATTTCATGAAGCTTAATGTATTTGAATTTCATAGATTAGTCATGAAGATCAAGAGAGTTTGAAGCATATACTTTGTAGATGCCATTCTAATTTTACGTCCCCGGTCGATAATTAAATGAGACTGAATGATCTAACTAGCAACCAGTTAGGGTGTCCAATCCTAAAATAAGTAGTCCAATGCTATGGGTTTCTAATACCATTGTTTAGCCAAGCATTTTTGGCACCATTTTTGGGGATGGTGTTAATTCAAACTTATCCTAGTGTTCATATTCCTAGTTTTCATAGTTTAGAACTTAGTCTTAAGTAATCCTTTTATGCACAGAAGAAGAGACCACCTTGGGAGATTCCTTCCTCGCAATATACAAGTTGAACCATTTGATATTTTTAATCCTAAACCTAAGGAACCCCAAGTTGAGAAAAAATAAGAAGAAGAACCATTTGAAAACTCATTCGCTGATGCACACAAGAAACTACCTTCACCATCATCCTCTAAAGGATCACTACATTTGAATGACCTTTTTGCTGAACTTGAGTATCAAGACAGCCCATTTTCTCTAGTTATCTATCAACCATGACAACTAGGTCCTCCTCCAAGGATGGCTCAGCCTACCTTTCCTTTCCTCATCTCTACTCAGCATGGTAATCATAATCTAAAAAACATACCTGCCTCTACACTTCCAAAATTTTATGGCCTTATTACTGAAGACCCTGAAAACTTCCTTTTTGAATTTGACATCCTCTGTAGGAGTTATGATTACACAACTGATGCCCATAAGATGAAATTTTTTCCATCTACTCTCAAGGAGGCTGCTCTAAGATGGTTCATGGTGTTAGGTGCCAATGCTATAGCATACTAGGATGCAATGATAAATATGTTCCTTTCTAAATATAAGGAGTACTTTAGGGGTCATGATTTGAAGGGAGATGACATTTTCAAAATGTCACAAAAGGAGGATGAGACCTTGAAAGACTATGTCTCAAGGTTTATGTTCAACTTGTAGCGCAATACACAACATCAGTTGAATGAGAAGTCACAAAAACATATTTTCTTAAAAGGTGTAAATGATGGAAGTATTAAGGCCTTAGACCTTATGGTGAGTGGAGACATCACTCAAAAGAACTGGGTTGACATAAATAATATATGTCTGAATTATTCAAGGGCTACTATGAAGAAAGGAAGAGGACTCAGAGATTTACCTCATTAGTCCAATGGTTTAGGGCTATCTAAGATGGAGTTGTCTAATCTTCTATCTAATTTTAAGCAGGACATCATCAATGATGTTGCTACTCAGCTAGATAGCATGCAAGCAAGAAGAAAGAAGGAGGTAGAAGCCATGCTGGCCTAATTCTACCCTTCCTGCAGAGAAAGGAAGAGGAATTGTAAGTGCAAAACAATTGCATCTTTGGATTCTAATTCAATTCCTACTAAGTTTAAAGCTATAGATGAGGAGAATGGAGAGCTTTTATACATTTCTCAAAGGTGACCATGGCCTAAAAGACAAGGTATGCCTCAAGACCCCCTGAATAACTTTGGTTATAATAATATTAGTCAATGGAAAAACCACAACCCTCAAAATTATGGCCCTCAAGGATAGAATTGGAATTATAACTGGTCTAACCAAAAACCATAGTATAACCAAGCCTATTAGCAACAACCTCCATTTAGCCCATACCAACAACAATTTAACCAATATCAACAGCCACAGAAAAATAACCAATGGCAACCACATGGTAACTAACAACAAAAACCTCAGTGGGGACCTAATCTCCCTAATCAGCATCAACCTATCATGCCTCCACCTCAGCAGCAAGCTATTATGCTTCCACCTCCTATAGCCAATAATAGCCCTTGGAAGCCAACACAACTGCCTACACAACCAACTCCAAATCCTAATAGCAAGCAGCAAACTTATTCCCTACAAGTGAATGATATTCACTTGAGATCAGAAACTAAATTGCCTACACCTAAGGAGCCTATAATAATTGAAGTTGTTGATACTGAGGAAATACCTTTGAACCAAACCACTATTGTTCCACCTATTCCTCAACCTACACCAACATTGAAAAATATTCCTTATCCATAGAGATTGGTCCCATCAGCACCCCCAAAATAAAATCCTGATTTGATTGACCAACTTAAGAAAATGATGATTCAAATTCCTTTGTTGGATGCCCTCAAATAAGTTCCAATTTATAATAAGTAAATCAAGGAAGCTTGTATTAAGCAACTAGGAAGAAAGAAGAAAGACCCTGACACTGTCCATGTCATTAGATAGCTTTTTGATATCATGTTAAACAAATTTTTAATGCCTAAATACTCTGATCTAGGAATCCCAGTGGTTACTATTTATATTAATGGTATACAAATACAGAATGTCTTGATTGATCTAGGAGCATCCATCAATATAATGACTAGGGATTTTTTGTTGAGGCTAAGCATCATTGGTTTAAGGGAAACACCTACAATACTCTAGTTAGCTGATAATTCCACTGTTAAGCTAGATGGCATGGTAGAAGACATCATTGTAACACTTGATTCCTTAGATTACCCCTCAGATTTCATAATCTTGTCCCCCAAAGCCACTCTATGAGGATATCCATTAATCCTAGGAAGACCTTGGCTGGCCAAAATAGATGCTTTCATTGCATGTCACTTAGGAAAAATGAAAATATCTGGTGGGATAAGTACCAAGAAACTAACTGTGTATTATCCAGCCAAACCTCAAGTTGAACTTGACCAAGTTATCTGGCCAGATCTAGGTGATGCTACTCTTGAAGAAAATTCAGTGCAACAGCTCATGGTTATTGAAAGAGATCCATTTATGGTCTCACAAGAAGAAGATGGCATCCTAGTGGAAATACTCACCAATCATTATGGCTTTGAAGCATCTTCTTGTGCTATCCCTAACTGTTCCCTCTGAACCTGACGCAGGGGCAGGGTAGATACAAGCAAAATCAAGCAGAATTGAATCCACTTGGATCCACAAACAAGCCCTGCTCAGAGTTACAAAATGGAAGAAATATAAAATCACATGAAAGAAATTAAATCAAAATGGGATATGAGACAATCAACTGGTAGCAACAACAAAGAATTATATTATTTCTTTCAACATGCCCGGCTATGAGGCCTTCCGGGTTTCGGCCTTATACAATGAGAATTATGAAATTAGAACTACAACTTGCATCCTATCTTTTTATCCAATGATATATCTTGATAATATTTCTTATATCTCACTCATAATCTCCACTTTATTCCCTACTACATCAATATAGACTTCTTATATAGCCAGCTAAGCCACAGGTCGGCCAGTCAGGCATCTAATTACATTATAGGTCCAGTTTGGAAGATTTAAACCAAAACTAATGCTAGAATTAATATAAATTGACATGCCTTTGGATTTAGGTCCTTACATGACCAAAGAAAATTCCTTTAAGGTTTAAATGTTCCATTTGATCACATGGAACATCGCAAGAAGAAACACCACATGTTTCACCTGAAAACTGGCAAAAAATAGGTCCTGAGGAAAAATGGGCATAAATTTTTACTCATAATGAATTAGGGCTTGCACTCTTTGGAAATGATATTACTTTAGGTCCTCTAAAATTCCTTAAGATTGAAAATGTTTATTCCTTATGGATGAAGGTCGCCAACATGAACAATCAGCACCAAAACTACAGGAAAACGCGGTTCCGACAGCAAGGAAAATAGCTGTAACTTTGAACCAATCCATCCAATCTTTATGTGCTCATAGGAGAAGGTTCCCAAATAGTTCCTCAACATAATGTAAGCTTCACACACCATGAAACCATAAAATTC
The DNA here is from genome assembly GCA_027943335.1 of Chamaecyparis obtusa. NCBI lineage: Eukaryota > Viridiplantae > Streptophyta > Pinopsida > Cupressales > Cupressaceae > Chamaecyparis > Chamaecyparis obtusa. The sequence continues at coordinate 1,495,085 of BSBK01001456.1, read as the reverse complement.
AAACATTATAAAGAAAATAACAGCAAATAGGTACAAAAATCAGGAAATGTTTTTGGTTGATGCAAGATTGCTCCAAGACCCAAGATGCTCCTGCATCAGACACCTAGGGTAAATAAAGAACTAATGTCCACATTAGGAACTCCTCATATTTTGACTTGAATCATAAATATCCAACTTAGCTTGTGTAATCCATGAACTATCCTCAACTAGCTTGTTCTTCCACTGAACTAGATATTCCATGTAGTCTTTTCCTCTTGTACTCTTACTCACTCTTTTATTCAAGATCTTCTCAATGTTGTCTTTGTTCTTCTTAGGATAATCTGGATCATCTTCTATCTCATCATTTTATTCAAAGTACTCAAAGATATCAGCAATGTTGAATATGGGTGATATATCCATGTCCTCTGGTAATTCCACTTCATAAGCATTTCCACTATCAAACTTCTTCAGAATCTTACAAGGTCCAAACTTCTTCATTTTTAGCTTGTTATAGGTACCAATTGGAAATCTATTCTTCTTCAAATGAATCATAACCTCATATCCAACTTTAAAATATTTATGTCTCCTTCTCTTATCTTCTCTCTATTTGTATTTTAGATTACTATCCTCCAAATTCCTTTTAACTTCATCATGTAAAGTTCTCATGTATTCTGCAAAATGATCAGCTTTAGCACTTCTTCTTGTCTTAGTAGGTAAATCTCTCAACTTTTTGGTTCCCTTAGGATTAAATCTAGTAACGATCTCAAATGGTGTCCTCTTAGTGCTTCTATTCATTGAATTATTATATGAAAACTCTTCTTGTGCCAAAATCAAATCCCAATTAGCAGGTTTATCTCCAACTAAACATCTCAACAAGTTTCCCAAACTTCTATTCACAACTTCAGTCTGTCCATCTATATGAGGGTGAAATGTAGAACTAAATTTCAACTCTGTATTCATCTTCTTCCAAAGTGTTCTCCAAAAGTAACTAGTAAACTTTGTATCTCTATCTGAAACAATAGATTTAGGCAAACCATGCAATCTTACCACTTCCTTAAAGAATAATTTAGCTACATGCAATGCATCAAATGTCTTCTTACAAGGTATGAAATGAGCCATCTTAGAAAATCTGCCAACCACTACCAAAATAGAATCATTACCTCTCTGAGTTCTAGGCAATCCAAGAACAAAGTCCATACTCACATCTTCCCAAGGTCTATCAGGTACAGGCAAAGGTGTATACAATCCTGAATTCTGACTAGTTCCTTTTGATGTTTGGCAAATTCTACAATCTCTAACCATTCTTTATACATCTCTATAAATTTGTGGCCAAAAGTATCTTTCTAAAATCAAATTCACAATCTTATCAATCCCAAAATGTGCAGCAAGTCCACCACTATGTTTCTCCTTTATTATGTTATCTCTCATAGATCCTCTAGGTATGCACAACTAAATTCTTTTAAACAACATATCTTCTTAAATGAAATAATCAGTCCACTTATCACTCACTGTGTGTTCCTTACAAGCTTTCCAAGGTTCTACAAAATCAATGTCAATCTCATACAAACACTTTAAATCATCAAAACCAAGTACCTCAACTCTCATCTCTGTCAACAAACTTCTTCTTTAGCTCAAGGCATCAACGACCTTATTTGACTATCCACTCTTATGTTTCAATGAAAAGCAAATATTTTGTTCTTTCATTTCTCTTGTAAATGTTTTACCATCAAACAAGCATACTCTAACTGTAGTACAGTGACTTTCATCAAACTTCTCTATCAAAGGCAACAATACTTGTTTCTTTCCATCCATCCAAATAGTATATTGATTCAATCTACCATCATGCAAAGCTTTCCTATCATACTACCAAGGTATACCCAAAAGAATATGACAACAATCCATAGGCATAATATCACACAAGACTTCATCATGATAATTCCCAATTTTGAACTTAACAAGGCATTGTTCACTTACAAGTATTTTATGCTCCTTCTAGATCTAATAAATATGGTAAGGCTTCGGATGTTTCAATCTCTACAACTGCAACTTGTTAACTAGCTCTTCGGATGCCAAATTATCAGAACTTCCACTATCAATGATTACCTTGCAACATTTTTCAGCGATCTTACATCTGGTTCTGAACAAACTTTTCCTTAGAATAGGTTCCTCACTAGCTTCTTCATTACACAAGATCCTTCTTACCATCAAGTTCTCACCATGTTTAGGTTCATTAGACATTTCCTCAACTTCTTCACAAGCCAAATTATTTATGCCATTACCTCCAGTCTTCTTTCCAGAGTTAGTACATTCAAAAGGTCTATGTCCTTCTTCACCACATTTGTAACAAGTACCTTTAAACCAAGACTTCTCTTCTCTTTTACCATTATTATTATTCCTAGAGTAACTAGTATAGCTACCTCTTGAGTAATTACCTCTTTGACCAGTAGGGTCATCTTCCCATCCTTTATCTTGTACTGCATTTTTAGATCTACTACTTTCTCCATCAAATCTACCTCTACTTCTATGAAATCTTCCACCTCTTCCTCTTTGTCTTTTTTCATGTCTTTTTGTCAATCTCTCTTCTACCTTCAAAGCAAATTGATATGCTTCTTCCACCCTATCTATTTTCACATAACTGATCTCATCTTGAATAGATGTCCTCAGGCCATTCAAATATCTAGCCACCTTCTCAACTTCATCATCCACATGTCCAGATCTGATATCCAATTTGTAAAATTCCTTAGTATATTCTTTCACACTCATGTCCTTTTGTCTCAGATTTTTCATTTTTCTCATCAAACTAACTTGGTAGTTAGCTAGAAGAAACTTCCTCTTCATCTTTCCAAGCATCTTCATCCATGTCTTGATCTTTTCTTTTCCTCTCTTTTGTCTCTCAATTTGCAAATGATCCCACCATAGAGATGCATGACCTTTCAACTTTGTGACTGCTATCTTAACCTTCTTATTATCAGGAGTACCTTCATACTCAAATTATTTATCCATTTCAAAGATCCAATCCAAAAGTACATCAGTCTCAAGTCTTCCATCATAGCAAGCAACTTCAACCGTAGGTCTAGAGTTAGCCTTAGACAAAACTCTCAAAAGTCTTTCCTCATCTTGTTCAACTTTAGGTTTAGTATTAGGTGCTACTTCTTCTTCTTCAGCACTAACATCTTCAATATGTTCTCCTCTTCTCTGGGTTGTCTCTACAGCTTCAAGCCTAGTTACAATCTGCCTCAACATATCCATGATAGCATTATCATTTCCTCTACCACAAACCATCTTGATAATCAAGTTCCAGCAAGATCGTAACCTTATACAACTTATAGGTCAAATCTCAGATCCACCACCCTACAACCAATCCAATAAGGTTCTCCACGATCCAATCCATAAGAAAGAACTCACTCTAATACCACTTGACGCAGGGGTAGGGTAGATACAAGCAGAATCAAGCAGAATTGAATCCACTTGGATCCACAAACAAGCCTTTCTCAGAGTTACACAATGGAAGAAATATAAAATCACATGAAATAAATTAAATCACAATGGGATATGAGACAATAAACTAGCAGCAACAATAGAGAATTATATTATTTCTTTCAACATGCCCGGCTGTGAGGCCTTCCGGGTTTCGGCCTTATACAATGAGAATAATGAAATCAGAACTACAACTTGCATCCTATCTTTGTCTCCAATGATATATCTTGATAATCCTTCTTATATCTCACTCATAACCTCCACTTGATGCCCTACTACATCAATCTAGACTCTTTATATAGACAGCTAAGCCACAGGTTGGCTAATCAGGCATTTAATTACATTATAGGTCCAGTTTGGAAGATTTAAACCAAAAATAATGCTAGAATTAATATAAATTGATTATCCTTTGGATTTAGGTCCTTACATGACCCAAGAACATTCCTTTAAGGGTGAAAGGTCCCATTTTATCACATAGAACATCACAAGAAGAAACACCACACATTTCAGCCGAAAACTGGCAGAAAATAGATCCAGACAAAAAATGGGCATAAATTTTTACTCATAATTAATTAGGGCTTGTACTATTGGTAAATGATAGTAATTTAGGTTCTCTAAAATTCCTTAAGATTTAAAAGGTTTATTCCTTATGGATCAAGGTCGCCAACATGAAAAATCAACACTAAAACTGCAGGAAAACGCAGTTCCGATGGCAAGGAAAACAACTGTAACTTTGAAACAGTCCATCCAATCTTTATGTGCTCATAGGAGAAGGTTCCAAAATAGGTCCTCAACATAATGTAAGATTTTCACACCATGAAACCATCAAATGCAAAGATTATAAAGAAAACAACAACAAACAGGTACAGAAATCAAGAAATGTTTTTGGTTGATGCAAGATTGCTCCAAGACCCAAGATGCTCCTACATCAGAACCATACTACCCAAGTAGACCTCACCTAAGTTTCCTACAGCATTTTATTACCTCCATACCTTGTTACCTCATGAGATAAATTCACTATCATTTGCACAAATCATGATGTTGGATAAAGTAAAAAGAGTTGGAATTGCCTCAGGCAAGGAGTTGAATGTCAATAAGAATCTCACTACATCTTAGATGACCAGTCTTCTCCAACTTTTGCAAGAAATTCAGCAAGCCTTTTCATGGGACTATACCAATATGAAGGGGTTAGACCCTAAGCTTTGTACCCATAGGATTTACATAAGCCCTAAGTTCAAGCCAATTAGATAAGCCCAGAGAAAAATTAACCTTTCTCTGAGAGATATAGTGAAGACAGAGTTACAAAAACTCCTTAGTGATGGTTTTATATATACTATTTCTGATAGCTAGTGGGTTTCTCCTTTAGTGATTGTTCCAAATAAAGGAGGGAAATAGAGATTAATAAAGCCACTATTTTGTGTGTACTATAGGGATCTTAACAAAGCCACTAAAAAGGATCACTTTCCATTACCTTTCATTGACCAAGTACTTGAAAATCTTGCTAGTAAAATGTATTTCTCATTTCTAGATGGCTTATGTGGCTATAACCAAATCCAAATATCACCAGAAGATCAGGATAAGACAACATTTACCTATCCTTGGGGAACCTTTTCTTATTCAGTCTTTCCATTCAGATTATGCAATGCACCAACTACTTTCTAGAGAGCAATAATTAATATTTTCAATGACATTTCTACTAATTGTGTTCAAATATATATGGATGACTTCACTACATATGGAGCTACATTTGAGGAGGCACAAGCTAATTTGGAGAAAGTTCTCAAAATATTTCAGGAATATAACCTCTCCCTTAACAGTGAGAAGTGCTACATGATGTTGGAAGAGGGAGTTGTTTTAGGACATTACCTTTCATCCTTTGGCATTTAGGTTGACCCTACAAATATTGTGGTCATTAGTACATTGTTAGGAATGGGAACACTGAGAGGGGGGGTGAATCAGTGTTCACTATATTTTAACTTTTCCCTTTAATCTTTATGCTGAACTTAAATGCTTAAGTATTGAAATAAACATTCACATAAACATGAAACATTAAATCAACACATGACACCAATATGATTACGGGGAAACCCAAATCAGGTAAAAACCCCAATGGGAATTGACACCCACTAATATTCTACACTAGTGTTTTGTGATCCTTGTTAGAAGATCCTTTACCCTATTAGGAGTAGCTTTACAATGCTTTAAGTACAATAGACCTTGTTAAGGGTCAAGCCCTATTAGAAGTCTTTTACAATTGTCCCTATTAGGGGAGAGGACGCACTATCCAAGAGCTCACTTCTCAAGTGGTGAAGGGTACAACCTTCTGATCTCAGATAAACACTATATCTACAAGATGAACAATCACTATGACACTACTTATCAGATTAGTTCCTTTGATGCACTGATGCTTTGACCTCTAGCAAAGATCTAATACATCTTATAGTGTCTTCACACACTTCTTCTCTGCTAATTACAACTCTATATCAACTTCCATTATGAATACAATGGGTGCATCTTATATTTATATGCTCATACAAAATAAACAATTAGGTCGGCCCTATAACTAATTACAAGCAATGCTTCCAAATGAACTGGCTTAAGTGTGCTTACAATTATACATATAAACATGTTAGCAACCTAAATACAATGAGTGCATAGCCTTTACAACATTACATTATAACCGCAAACCAAAATACTAATTGTCAACTGGCACACACTCGTTGTGCAACTTCAACTGACTGTAACTTTCTCATCCTTGCACATCTGATCATGCGCTTATAGACTAAGCAAGAATATAATCTAACCAGCTTAACTTCTAGGGTGCATACCATAATTCATCCATACACACATGCGCTAATGCCTTGAGCTACAGGAACTCTGTACACTATCAAGTCTTCAACACTTAACCAGATTCTAATCTTTACATCAAGTGCATTGACTCCAAACTGCTATATGAATTTTTTTCCATAATGAAAACACTATATCTAGTCATATACCTCAGTATAGACAACTTGCCAACAATCTCCCCCTTTTTCATTAATGGCAACAAATGAATATGGACAAGTTGCTAACTATCCCTTAACACAAAAAACTTTTGTCTTCTATACATTTCTTGTACATAATCTTATATCTCCCTATACATATTATACTCCATATTCTATACACAACTCCCCCTTTGACATTAATGACAAAGGTGTACCAAAAAATTGTATCTTCACATACTTACTTAGGGAAAACATTCGGATATGCTATCTTGAGGTTCTGGATCTCCTTCTTCCAAAAAGTTATCAAAGAATTAACTATCTGGAGATGGGCGCATAAAGCATATTTAAGCTTCTCCATCTTCTTCAAATCTATGCTTGGACCTTGATCATAGGTTATCATGGTGGCATCAATCTCCTTTATATTCTGATTGAGAATGTTTAGTGAGGGCGTAATAGCATTCCTCAACTGAGTCTATCTAGACCTTATCTTTTCCATCTCTTTCTCTACCTTCTCTATTTTGTCCAACTGACCTTGGTAGACATTGTTGCACATGTTCACATCAGTGGATGTATCTTTCACTGAACTCTTCACCTGCTCAATCATAGCTTCTGCCTCTTGTATTTTCTTAAGATGGGCATAAGTAAGCTTATCTTGATCCATGCAGTCTGCAATGAATTTCCTTCCTTGATCAGAAAATTATTTTAAAGATGCTTGTCCTATCTTGAGTGAATTCAGATCTAGTGCAAAGTTTCTCATCAACTCATTCAATCTCTTCTTCAGGTACTTCTCTTCTACAAATTTGGATGTAGATTCTTCAAGGTTTAAAATTTTACTTTTGAACTGTGACATAACTGTACTCACATCATCAACTGAGTGTACCTTATACACTTTCTTGTCTTCTGGCAATAGACTGTTCAGTATGTTCATAGATTCCACAAGGAGAGGATTTCTCATGACTTGTTTCTCCTTTTCCTTATCCATAGCTAAGACACTGAACTTAATCAAGTCTTCTTCTCTCCATGAGTCCAAACTAGATGTGTCAGGTGTCAAACTTGACAACAATGCTGAGGAGGGAGTGATGGGAGTGCTATCCATCACTTCTAGTTTTACCTTGGCTAGATCAACACAAGTTTCATCTTTCTCTTGTTCTTTTTCTTCTACTTCTTCTTTCTTTTCTTCCTCTTCCATTTTCTCTTCTTCTTTATCATCTTTTATATTTTCAATCAATACCTCTTCTTGATGAGTGGGAGGTGAGCTGCTGCATAAAATCTCATCTTCTTGTGTGCTCACAAAAGCTTCTTCAAACTTGTCTAATTCTATGTCAGTGGCCACTGTGGCTATCTCCACATTATCAATGATAATGGTGATGTCCTTGAGTGATTTTGACATGGGCACAAACTTGTCTACCTTTGATTTTACTTCCACTACAGGTGTTGAATCCTAAGGACTTATATAATGTACTTTGATGCTCTTTGACCCTTTGGTAACCTTTATGGGTACATTAGCAGTGGGTGCAGTAGGTGGATACATGTTTCTATTTATGAATACCTTCTCAAAGGGGCTTTCTCTACCTCTTTTGCAATTAGCTCATAATTTTTATCCATTACGTTTAGAGTCCTTGTCTTAGTTCAAAGGTGAGGCTTCACCAGATCTAACGTCAATTTCTTTTCTTCTAGTTCACACACAGGAAGGGTATCATCAAGAATCTTCTCCCTTATCTGCAGATCTTCCTCAATAGCCTGTCTCTTTTGAAATTCAAGGATATTCCATACTTTGTCAGGAATCATGGTTTTTAGTTCCAAGACTATTTTCTTGAACTTTAACATGTGCTTGACCAACATACCATGAATCTTAGATTTGTTTATTTCATTATACTTGTCATAGAATTTCCCTACTTGGTCAATTCTTCCCTCATCAACTATTCTGGCACTTAGCACACTGAGACTGGGTTTGACGCTTAATTTAGGAGGTGCTTGGGTGTTCCTTCTGTTTCTTATGACTCTCAAGGATGGATGACTGGTTCCAACCTCTTTCTTCCTATTTGGAATTTCCTTATACTTAGGAGGAGCAATAAGGTCAATGGTTTCCTTGGGCATAGAAGAAGTATCATCTTCTTTACCCTTCTGACTATCATCTTTTTCAATTTTTATCTTCTTCATTTTGGGGTCATGTGATTCTGCCTTAGTTGCATCTGCGCTCTTCAATTCCAAAGAAATCTTTTCATCCCTTGCTTTATCAAGGTTGGCTTGAGACACACCATGTATTCTCAATATTTTTGATGTGACTTTAGCAACCTTCCTTTTTGTTGCTACATTGTTTAGCTTTGCATCTACTTCTCTTGTATTTTCCTCATATGTTCCCCATCTAGGTTCATTCAGATCTTTGGGGGCTGAAAGTAGTACCTGTGCATATGCTTCAAGGACCTGTTCCTCTACCTCATAACCAAGTGGATTAATCCACTTAGTTCTTGGCTCAATAGCTTCCATACAAGTTGTATCTATTTCTACCATAAAGAAAATAGTATCCTTATACTTTTCCACAATACTATCTGGAATTCTATACCTCATTTGCATCTTGACCTTGAAGGTCTTCAATTCCAATGTCACATAATCTCTCAATGTGCTCTATGTGCATTCTTTGTTGGATATCTAAGGCATGGTTGGAATAGATTTGTCCAAATACAAATCTAATATTCTCCCAACTATATGAAGGTACATGTAAATGATCAATGAACCAAACCTGAATATCTTTGTCTTGTCATGCTTGATGACCTTGATGTTATCAATCAATTGTGTGCACAAGATCTCACACAAGTTGAATTCCCCATCTTCCTTCACAAGTCTGATGGCTGCTAGAATTGTGTCCGTAGACACACTATTCACCCTACTAGTGTGATGAAACCTCTATGCCAGTATCATAGACATCAATTTGATGTATGCTTGTTCAATAGGCTCTATTTTCATGCTGCACCTATCGCTCCTTGACTTACATATTTGATCAACCATCTTTCTGACATCCTTTCCCATAGGAAAGATGTCGCTTGTCCTAGAAAGTCCTGTCATATCATGTATCAAGTCACTAGTGATTCTAACTGGTACATCACCAATCCAAAACAAATCATCATGAATTCTGCTCAATAAAATCTTTATCCATTCTGTCTCATAGAATTCATATGCCATAGCATAGTCAACAATAGGATGGTCATTCCATTTGTCATATTCATCCAAGAATGTTTTGTCTGGTTTCAACATGGTATCCATGTTCACCCTTAACCTATCCAACCCTACTGGTTCTTTCTTACAGTAGATGTAAGCCCTAATATCTTCCACATGCATGATGCCCATAGGCGTGCGGGAGAAAGCTCCCTCTAAATCATCTAGGGTTGACTTGAAAGGATGTTTCTTGAATACATATCTCTTCTTCTCAACAACATCAAAAACAATGGGAGTGGCCATGACTTACTTGTAAATGCTTTCCAACTAATCTCCAAGATGATCCGAAGACTTCTAAATCAACACATCAATCTAGGGTTTCTACAACTGACTAAATGCACTGATAATTACTGCAAATCACTGATAGATCAATCTCCAAGTCTTCACAACAACTTCCAAGGCTCTTTTTTCTCTCCTATCACTCTAAATTTGAATGCAATGAGCAATCAAATAGCTTTTTGTGTACTTTAAAGTGAAAATTCTGCCATTAATGCAAGTTGCATAAACCAGGCTGTCACTTCAAAATTTCCAACTTGAGTTTTTTTCAAAATTAGCATGTGCGCTCTTGCACATAGGTATCTTTATACTCCAAAATCTTAAGTCCAAAGGTGCATACTCTGAGGATGAGTATACTAGCCACATAGGGGTCTAGAGCTAAATTAGCTCCCCCTATGACCCTAAGGGCCATTCATCCAAATGTAGAGGGTGCGTCCACTATGAATGCATCCAATACATTCTTAGTAGTCATGTCCTTTTTATCTAACCAAATCATTCTTTCACCATCTGAGGCTTTGAAAAAATTAGCTTCTCCTACAGGATCTAAAACTGGTTCTTCGGCCTTTTTAGGGCTTCCTTGACCTTACATCCTTGATCTACAGAACCTTGAGATATGTCTAGCCTTGTTACAAGAGTGACAAATGACTAGAGGTCTTATATTCCTTGGTGCATTAACATGAGTCACCATTCTGCATTATTTTGTTGTGTGACCATTATAGTTACATATCTAGCATGTAACATTTTGAGAACTTCTTACATTTGTCTAATTTGATTTCTCTAATCTTGTTGAATCCTGTTCTTCTTACTAGTCTTGGAATTCATAGCTCTATGACCAAATTTATTGCATGAATAACAATAACCATTAAAAGGTCTTACCTTTGTACATTTCCTCGCAATGTGTCCATGCTTGTTACAAGCAAAACAAGTGTGGTCTACAAGCTTGCACTCAATCTTAGGTGGTTCACCATTATCTTTGGTTTGATCTTCAGTCTCCTTAGCATCAGTAGAGTCCTTTTGTGAATCCTTTCTTGCTCACATATTGTCAATCTGATTTTGTGCTTCATTATATCCAAGACAGCTAGTATCTCCTTTGGCTTTCCTTGCATACAACTGAGATTCTATCAAATCAGAACTGGTGTGTAACTTTTCAATATGATTCTTTTCTACTTTCAATTCAGACTCCAAGCTTTCTTTGTTAGTCCTTAGCTCCAATATTTCCATGTTTTCTTGCCTTAGTTCTTCATTCAGTTGAAGGTTCTCTTTGATTTGTTCATTGTAGACTTCTTGATTGTTAGTCAGCTTATCATCAAACTCTTCAAGTTGTTCTTTTAAGGATTTATTTTCTTCATTTATCTTCTTGACCATCATCCCTAGATCACTGGTAGAGCATTCTTTCAAATCTTTCCTGAGCTTTTTGATGACTAATTGAGCATCACTAATTTTATCCTTTAGTTCTTCAGATTCTCTTTCTAACTTGTCCAGGTCTTCAAGAGCAAATTCAAGATTTCTTTTCAGATGTTTCATTTCAACTTTGTCCATGATCTCCTCAAGTGGTTAAACTTATATGTTGAGGACCAGGGCTCTGATACCAATTGTTAGGAATGGGAACAGTGAGAGGGGGGGTGAATCAGTGTTCACTGTATTTTAAATTTTCACTTTAATCTTTATGGTGAACTTAAATGCTTAAGTACTAAAATAAACATTCACATAAACATGAAACATGAAATCAACACATGACACCAATATGATTATGGGGAAACCCAAATAGGTAAAAACCCCAGTGGGAATTGACATCCACTAATATTTTGCACTAGTGCTTTGTGATCCTTGTTAGAAGATCCTTTACCCTGTTAGGAGTAGCTTTACAATGCTTTAAGTGCAGTAGACCTTGTTAAGGGTCAGACCTTGTTAGGAGTCTTTTACAATCATCCCTATTAGGGGAGAGGATGCACTTTCCAAGAGCTCACTACTCAAGTGGTGAAGGCTACAACCTTCTGATCTCAAATACACACTATATCTGCAGGATGAACTGTCACTGTGACACTGCTTGTCAGATCAGTTCCTTTGATGCGTTGATGCTTTGACCTGTAGAAAAGCTCTAATACATCTTCTAGTGTCTTTTCACACTTCTTCTCTACTAATTACAATGCTATATCAACTTTCATTCCAAATACAATGGGCACATATTATATTTATATGCTCATACAAAATAAACAATTAGATCGGCCCTATAACTAATTACAAACAATGCTTCTAAATTAATTGGCTTAAGCGTGCTTACAATTATACATATAAACATGTCAAAAACCTAAATACAATGGGCACATAGCCTTTACAACATTACATTATAACCGCAAACCAAAATACTAACTGTCATCTCCATTCTCTATTCTCTACTGGCACACACTGGCTGTGCAACTTCAACTGACTATAACTTTCTCATCATTGCACATCTGATCATGTGCTCATAGATTAAGCAAGAATATAGTCTAACCAACTTAACTTCTAGGGTGCATACCATAATTCATCCGTACACATGTGTGCTAATGCCCTGAGCTGCAGGAACTCTGTACACTATCTAGTCTTCAACACTTAACCAAATTATGATCTTTACATCAAGTGTGCTGACTCCAAACTACTATATGACTTTGTTGCCATAATGACAACACTATATCTAGTCATATACCTCAGTATAGACAACTTTCCAACATACACTTCCAACACTAGTCAAGCAGAAGGATGTCAGGAGTTTCCTTGGTCACGCTGGTTACTACAGGAGATTCATCAAAGACTTCAGCCAAATTACAGCCCCATTGTACACCCTATTAAAAAAAGAAGCAGAGTTTGAATGGATAGATGACTATGAATTGTCATTTCATCAGCTAAAAGATCTTGTGACAAAGACACCTATCCTTAGAGGACCTAACTGGAAGTTTCCATTTCATATTCACACTAATGCATCTAACTATTCCATTGGAGCAATGCTAGGACAAAAAGAAGGTACAATTGAGTATGTTATTTATTATATTAGTAAAAACTTACAAGGTGTTGAACTGAACTATATTATCAATAAAAAAGAATTACTAGTAATAATCTATGCCCTCAATAAATTTAGACATTACATCACTAGTTATGAAGTATTTGTATACAATGATCATTCAACCATCAAATACTTGATGACCAATCATGCCATCACTGGTAGGTTGGCAAGATGGTTACTCCTTATGCTGGAGTTTGATGTGAAAATCATTGACAAACCAGGTAAAGCTAATGTGGTGGCTAACTTCTTGTCTAGATTACAAGTTCCACATGATCCTACGGCAATTGATGATAGCTTCCCTAATGAGAACCTGTTCTCTATTGATACTTTCAATCCATGGTATGCTAACATAGAAAACTACCTTGCTATAGGAAGGACACCACCTCATTTCTCTCCTAAATAACACTGACTTCTGGTTGAGAAAAGTTTTAATTTCTCATGGATCTCAGGATTTATGTTCTACACAGGTCTTGATTAGGTCACTAGAAGATGTGTTCGAGAGGATGAGACTTATGACATTCTTAGGGCTTGTCATGATGAGCTATGTGGCAGCCATTTTGCATCAAAGAGGACAACATACAAAATCTTGACAATGGGATACTATTAGCCTACCTTACATAAGGATGCAGCTAAGCATACAATGTATTGTGATAGATGCCAATGCATGGGACACCCAACTAAGTCAAATGAAATTCCCTTGCAGCCTCAGGTGGTGGTGACACCATTTGAAAAATGGGGTATTGATTTTATTGGACCCATCGAGCCATCTTCTCATAGTAATTCATATATCTTAGTGTGTACTGACTATGCAACAAAATAGGTAGAAGATAAATTAATGTAGCATGCCAAAGACCATAAAGTGGTAGAATTTCTATATGAATGTATCTTTACCAGGTTTGGAGTACCTCGTGAGATAGTCACAGATCAAGGGGAATAGTTTACCTCTAATCTTATCACAGAATTAATGCATGAATACAAAGTGTGACATGGTAAATATTCACCATACCATCCCTAGGCTAATGGAAAAGCAGAGATAAAAAATTGGGAAATTGAAGCCATCCTAACCAAAATAGTTGTTGTTCATAAGAAGGATTGGGATACCCACCTTCCTAAAGCCATTTGGGCTTATCGAACAACATGGAAAACAACAAAATGTTTTACCCCTTTTGAGCTGGTTTATGGAAAATATGCATCTATGCCTATTGAGTTCCACCATAAGACTCTAAGGATGGAATTGGAATTAGACATTGACCTTACCAGAGTATAGGAGGAGTGGCTATTATTGTAATGTCCCCATTTTTAATAAATTATTTTTATTAATTATTGGTCCTAGAAGTTAAATTATATTATAAATGGACCTTTAATTAATAAAAGGGGGCCCATTTTTATTACTATTATCTGTAGGTGTTTGTTGTGTCGGCATTCTTTTGTAAACCCTCAGGAGTTTCTCCAAAGTGGTATTTATGACCGGTGTGTAGGATGTATTTTTCATGTTGAGATTTGATATTTTATTTATATTTGTGAATTCCTATTGGGATTCTACTGGCTGTCATTTTGGAGGTGAAAGATCCTCCCTATTTGGTTTATTGTAGTTTTGGTGGTTCACAACCACCCTAATCTACCATCGAGAATATCACTCTGATATTTTATCGTGCACCAAAACTATTGTGCTTTGTTTGTTTCAGATCTGGCAATTCGGAAACACAATCTTTGTATACATCTTTGGCATTAATACAGCTTGTGGTATTGTGGATACTTGGCATTCATTGTTCTGGTGTCTATAGCAATATTATTGTTGAATCTAAATTACTTCTGGCATCATTGGCATTTTGGAAACCATCTACCTAGCATTTGTTTCTATGAGTTTTTTTGTGTTGCATAAATTATCTGTTTATCATTCTGAAGGTCACATCACGTCTGCAATTAAAATCCAACACTCGAAGGCTCTCCGCTCCACCGTACGGCCACACTCTCGACTACACTGTATGACCATACTTTTTTCTACATCGTACAACCCCCTCTTTTCTTCTTAGTATGGCCTTCTTGGTCACTGTATGGTATTCTTCCTTATCATATGGTCTAATTCATACTTCCTACAGGGTACACCTTCATTCACCATACGGTCTTGTTGATTACCGTATGGCCTTCCTACTCACCATACGGTTTGTTGTGTTCACTGTATGACCTACTTGATCACCATGTGGGTTGTTTGTAGCCACCATATGGAATGTTTTATCCATAGACGGTCTATTTAACTCTCTATGAAGGCCTCCTACTGCTGACCTACAAGACATAATTGTTTTTTACTTATGTACGGTCCATACCAGAGTTAGAAAGGTACCTAGCGGTGCTTGTTTCTAGTTACATGGTGGCAGGGAACATTACAATGTTATCAGAGCTGGTGCTCTTGCCATCCTGTTGGGATGATTGAGAGATTTTGGGATTCTGATCACACCATGGTGCCCAACAGTGATGGACAGTGGTGGCTGAAGGCACTACAAAAGATTGGCAAAGAGCTCAACGAGGGTGTCAATATTCCATTGGATATATTAGAGGTATGTTTGTGTAAAGTGGACCAATTATCATCAAGATTTATACAAAATATCCTTTCCCTGATTAAGGATGCCTTAAGTTAACCCAGAATTTTGAGACACCATGACAAGGAAATGAAGTTGGCAGCTGCAGCATGTCTTAGTGAGATTTTGAGAATCTGGGCTCCTAGAGAACCGTATGATGACAACACCATGATAGAGATATTGCATTTGATTGTTGACAACTTTCAGAGCCTTGATGACTTCAGTAGTGACTCTTTTGGTAGGAGATCTACAATTTTGGAGAATTGTGCAAATGTCAAAGTAAGTAACCTCCTCTTAGATCTATAGTTGCAAGGCTTGATCCATTATATGTTTCATCACTTCTTGGTCAAAATCAAGGAGTATCATGATACTAAGGTTTCATTTTCTATGGAGAGGCTTATAATTTCATGCATTGAAGAGATGGATGAAATATCCCAACCTATCATATCTATGTTGTGCACTATTTGTAATCTAGAATGTGTCTCGTCTATGGCAGTGTGTAGATTGGTGAGTAATGTATTCAAGCATTGTGAAGAAAAACTATTATCTCATTTGCACAAGTGGGAGAAAGTTGATGACCCAGATAAAGGTGATGCTTTAAACAAGGCCCTATCTACCACCGAGGCTTTGTCCATTGCCAAGGTTCTCTCTGACATAGTCACCACTGAGGCTCTATCTGTCATTGAGGCTATGTTTGTCATTGAGGTTGTGTCTATCATCGAGGTTATTTCTATCATTGAGGCTATGTTTTCCACCGAGACTATGTCCATTGCAAAGGCTTTCTCCATTTTTGAGGCCTTGTCTATCACCGAGGCTGGGTCCATCCCTAAGGCTGTGTCCATTGTCAAGGCTCTATCTGTCACTAAGATTGTGTCCATCACTGAGGCTGTGTCTATTGTTGAGGCCTTGTCTATCACTAAGGCTATGTCCATCATTGAGACTATGTCCATTTCTAAGGCTATGTCCATCACTGAGGCTATGTCTATCACTGAGGCTCTTCCCTCCATCGAAGCTCTATCTGCCATTGAGATTGTGTCTGTCGCTGAGGCTGTGTCTGTCATTAAGGCTATGTCTATCACTAAGGTTGTGTCTATCGTCAAGGCTCTATCTATCACCGATGCTCTGTCCATCACCGAGACTATGTCCATCATCGAGGCTCTGTCTATCACTGAGACTGTGTCCATCACCAAGGCTATGTCCATTGCTGAGGCTCTATCTATCGCCAAGACCCTGTCTACCATGGTGGCCTTGTCTCTCACTGTCACTACCAAGACTCTATCTACTACCAAGGTTATGTCTGTCACTGAGGCTCTATCTACCATTGACGTTCTCTTTGTCATCATCACCACAGAGACTCTATCCACTGACGAGGTTGTGTTTTTCACTGAGATTGTTCATCATTGAAGCCTTGTCTATTGCCAAGGCTTTGTTCATCATCGAGATTTCTTTCAAATTGATATCCCCTTCGAACCAATATCCCCTTCAGGTCAAGATTTCCTTCGAAATGAGATCCCCTTTGGGCCAAGATTGCCTTCTGGTCGAGATCTCCTTCAAGCAAAGATTTCCTTTGGATTGATATTCCCTTCGGGTCGGGATTGCCTTTGGGTCGAGATCCCCTTCAGATCAAGATTCCCTTTAGGCCAAGATTGTCTTCGGGTCAAGATCCCCTTCCGGTCGAGATTTCCTTTAGCTTGAGATCCCCTTTGGGCCAAGATTGCCTTCAGATCGAGGTTCCCTTTGGGCTGAGATTGCCTTCAGGACATCTAACAAAATTACTCCCGGGAAAAGATCACCTTCAAAACATTACAGTGTTATTGGTGTCAGTGTCCATGTCTATGCCCATACTAGAAGAGATTGTTGCACATGAGGTGTGAAAGATTTCATGGGTTGGCATTATTGGGATCCTGGTGAAGGGCATGGCAATATTTATATTAGAGTGATGTAGTTAAAGCTTGATGATGATTTACTCGTCCCAACTATGTGCATATGGTCCAAAAGCAGCATAGATTTTTCAACAGATATTACTACCAATGTCTGCACTTGCCTTGGGATTTGAGCATCGACAAATTTGACATTTGGTTTCATTGGGATCCTGGTGACTCTAGGCATGGCAACAATTATATCATAGTGGAGCAGCGAAAGCTTGATGGAGAGTTACTTTTCTCACTTTCTTCCAAGTGCATGGTCATGTTGTGGCTTGAGGGTTCCAGTGGATATAGTTATCAGTGCCTGCGCTTAGTTTGGAATCCTGGAGTATTGATGATGGATTTCTTGAGGACAAGCAATCTTTGGGTAGCGAGGATTTGTAATGTCCCCATTTTTAATAAATTATTTTTTATTAATTATTGATCCCAAAATTTAAATTATATTATAAATGGACCTTTAATTAATAAAAGGGGGCCCATTTTTATTATTATTATCTGTAGGTTTTTTTTGTGTTGGCATTCTTTTGTAAACCCTCGGGAGTTTCTCCAAAGGGGTATTTATGACTAGTGTGTAGGATGTATTTTTCATATTGAGATTTGATATTTTATTTGTATTTGTGAATTCCTGTTGGGATTCTACTGGCTACCATTTCAGAGGTGAAAGATCCTCCCTATTTGGTTTATTGTAGTTTTGGTGGTTCACAACCACCCTAGTCTTCCATCAAGAATATCACTCCAATATTTCCATGTGCGCCAAAATTGTTGTGCTTTGTTTGTTTCAAATTTGGCAATTCTAAAACACCATCTTTGTATACATCTTTGGCATTAATATAGCTTGTGGTATTGTGGATACTCGGCATTCATTGTTCTAGTATCATTGGCATTTTGGAAACCATCTACCTGGCATTTGTTCCTCTGAATTATTTTGTGTTGCATAAATTATCTTTTTATCATTCTGAAGGTCACATCACGTCTACAATTAAAATCCAACACTCGAAGGCTCTCTGATGCACCATACGGCCCCCTCTTTGCTGCTCCATATGGCCTTCTTTGTCATCGTACGGTATTCTGCCTTACTATATGGTCTAATCTATACTTCATGTAGGGTACACCTTCATTCACCATATGGTCTTATTAATTACCATACAGCCTTCTTGATCACCGTACAGTTTGTTGTGTTCATCGTACGACCTACTTGATCACCGTACAAACTATTTGTAGCCACCATATGGCCTGTTGTATCATAAATAGTCTATTTAACTCTCCATGCAGGCCTCCTACTGCTGACCTACAAGACATAATTGTTGTTTACTTTTGTATGATCCATACCAGAGTTAGAAAGGTACCCAGCGGTGCTTGTTTCCAATTACGTGATGGCAGGGAACATTATAATTACATTTGAATGGGTTGGATGAGTATTGGAAATCTACACTTCACAATACTGAATTGATCCAAAAGAAAAGGAAGAAGTGGCATGACAAGTTCATCAAGGTCAAGAAATTTTCAATTGGTAATTGGGCACTGCTATATGACTCACGGTACCAGCATACCCTAAGTAAATTTTAGGCACGATGGATAGGACCTTACGAGACAGTCTCAATGTTTGAAAATGGAGCAGTTCAAATTTCTTGTCAATGGTCATCGACTCAAGATCTATCACAAACTAGTGAGTCATGAAGACTTCCTATAGTAGTTCCAGTAACACGATGACAACAACACTCTTGCAATAGAAGAATCTAGGTCTTCCACCTAGATTTCCACTAATCCTTGATTTCTCTCAAGGACTCCATAATAAACATTTCACTTTATGTGATATTATTTCTCCATAAAAAAAATCACCTCACCTCCTCTCTCTACCACTTTTCCACACCATTGCATCACTCCATCAGTGCATGTCATATTTTAGAACAATCTTCCTGCAACGCTTGCCAGGTTTGTAACACATACCTTTGTACATATTTTATTTTATTTATTTTTATTAGGATTACATTTTGTTTTAATTTCTACTCTTGCACATCTTGGTCTGGTGGGACCCATGCCTTAAACTTAGTTGGGGGGAGGGGCATATTCTATATTTTTCAAAACTTAAACATTGGCATGTAATGGATGAAAATAAATTTCTTGTATTTTTGAGATGATTGTTGTCATGTGTTAAATAGTCTATCATTCCATGATTGTATCATCATAATTGAATGGAATTAAAAGATATTAAAAGTCAGAGTTTAACTTATAATGATATGTTTGTGTCATGCTCAGGGTGGCAGGCCTTGACACGAGCAAAGGTATTATGAAAAATCATTCATTAAAATGATTTTAATTTCTTGGAGTAAATAACATTCTGTACTCCATTGTTCTCATCTGCAACACTTTGAGTCTGTAAAATTTTGAATCTTGATTTTCCATTTTAGTGCTTCTATAAAATCTTCTACAAAAATTTATGTCTATAACAATGGGAGGTGATCTTCAAAGGCATGAGCCAACTGATCACAAAGTTTTACTAGGAGATGCATCCAACTATGAAATGTTTTGAAGAAAAGGTTGGTTGAATTATTGTCTAAGCCTCAATGGTTTTGATGAGGAGATTGCTCTGCAGTTTTTAAAAAGTCTACATAATGGATTTGTAGTGGTAAAAGGGTTGAAAATTGAATTTAGAGAAGACATTGTGGTAGAAGTGTCAGGGTTGCCACAGGAAGGTGAGAAATGGACTAAGAACCTTGATTACACTCAGCTAGGGTGTAGTTCACCTTGCATGGTGATCCACGATTAGAAATTGACAAAAAGAAAGGCACATCAAGGGTGTCATTGCCCTTGGACTATATCTAGTCGACTACATTTATCATTCAGTATTTTACCTATGAAGGAAGCTAAAAATATCTACACGGTCTACATTTCAAAATCCTGAGCCATCTCCACCACAACAACAGATTGGTAAATTTACCTAACTTCTTGTTTAATATTGTGAAGAAGCAAGCTTCTTTGGTTCAGTCAAGAAAAGATCAATCAATTTCTCATCATTTCTTAATTAATTTAATTATGGAAAGAGAATTAAATAAGCAAATGATAGGGACTTGGGATGAATTTTTTTAAATGGATGAAATAGAGCCTAGAATGGTTAGCCCTAAAGGCCAGGGTGTAGGAAGAAGGGAGAACACAACCACTAGGGTTTGTAAAGTAATTCAAAGAATAGGAACCATTCCTAAAGCTTCTTCCTCTACCCCTAAAACACTTAGGAAGAGAACTTGTGAATTTGGTACTCCTATTTCCAGTAGAAAGAAAAGTAAAAGCAAGAAAACTGATGATTTTCCTGAAACCCCACTGTCTATAAAGACTAGGTCTACCTCCAAGAAAGACAAAGGCAAAACCTTGGAAATGGAAGAAGTAATTCTAGAGTAACAACCCAACAATGAGAATGATAGTGACAAACCCGATGAAACCTTTCCCTCACATGAGGAAGAAACACTAGAAAAACCTCCTAAAGTAGCTATAGAGGAAGTGTCTACTAGCAGGAGGAAACACAAGAATCCTCCATGCTCTTCCAAAACCCCTACCAGAAGAAGTGTAAGGCTTTCTGCAAATATCAACAAGGATGCTAAGTCTCCTATTCAAACTGTTAATATAGAATCCTCTGAATCTATAGAGAGGTCCTCTTCTGAGGCAATGTTTCAAGAAAATGTAGACAGTGACACTTTGTTCCATAATTAGAATTTAGAAGTAGAAGTTAACCCTAATGTTGACTATATACTCATTGATAGTGATGAAGATTCTGAAGAGGCAGAAGATTTTGTTGACAAATCTGTAAGGAAAGATAATCTTGATGATTTAGAAGATTTGCCTTCTGATGAGTTCCCTGAATTAAATAAGGATATTTTTTAGGAGGTGTTAGAATAGATTAATAAGGATGGGTTAGACACAGTGGCTAGAGAAGATGAATCTTGTCAAGAGGATAATGTGATAAAAACTCTTGTTGTGTGGAAAGGTAAGTCCTCCACATAGGACAACGCAATAAAAACCTCTCATCTTGCACCAAGATGGACTGACATTTTCAATCAGGAACCCATACCACCGCCAGACCTATCTACACCCCTAACTACAGGGTTGATTTTGTATCAACAATTGTTATGGGAAAGAGCATTGTGGAAGATAGAAAAAGGAAAATTGAAACATATCATTGATGAGAAAGCTCATTAATTAGAATAGAAAATAGATCAAATTAAAGTTTTGAAAAGAAGGGTTGATCAAATAACTGAATTGATTCCAGATCTCATGGCATGCAAATCACCTTCACCAATGTATGATTTATTTCTTAAGGAACAATTCATTAATTTCAAATTGACAAGAATTGTGGAAGGACTAAATCCCTTTGTTTCAACACCTCATGAGTTTTATGATGCATTTCAATCAACTCTAATATCCTTAAAGAATTTATTTTGTGAATTATATTTGCATAATCTTGTTGTGCCAAATGATAGGGATTGTGATTCACTCCTTTATGTGGGGGATGTTCAATTGAGAGCAATAATGTCTTGGATACAAAATGAGATAAGCATGGAACATCAAGCTTTACCTTATAGGAATAGTGAGATGGAGATGCCCTTGCTTATGAGACCTGAAGTTCAACATTCTAGACAAACTTTCCTCGACTGGATTTTTTTCACCATGAATCTGAGTGGAGCCAATAACGTTTACCCAGTTAGAGAGCAAGCCTATGCAGATTGGGATCAACACTCATCATAAGATATTGCAGCTACAATCACTTCTTGTAGGTAGAGATGGATAAGGATGTCCCATGATATGAAGGTTAGAGAACCCTACTCTCCACAAAATCTAGCTCTTGCTACCAGATGAGTTCCTTGGTATATCATGTTGGGTAGGAAAATGCTTAATTATTAGTTTCCATTAAGATTTCATCCTCTTGTTCTCCTGTAGCCACTGCTAGCAATGAATTAAAATGATCAATATCATGACATGGCCAAAGAAGTTCAAAGATGGAAAATACTTGGGGAGAACCATGGATACTTTAATTACATTGATGATGAGCAAGGGGAGAAGACTGCCAGTGACTTGAGATTGAGAGCCAGGATCTGTAACTATGATTTTTGGAGACTAGCAATAGTGTAGTTGGGGGAATGATGAGCCTCTTAAATGGCCATCTTTCTAAGTACTTTTTATTTCCTTTCAGCAGTTTACTTGAAAAGAAGATACATGAGCTTATGGTTTTATATGTATGTTTTATATGTGTAAAGACATAAAGTAGGAATGTGGATGATAAAAGAACATGTTATATTTGCTTGAAACTTATGGATAGAAATAGTAGAATACAATAATTATATGTGTTAATGAATGATCCTTTTCTTATGCTATGTTTTTGGGTAGTTTCCTTCATGTATCCATATGCCTTGCAAGCGTATTAATTAGAACTTAGCACTTTCTTCCTAATATTAATGATGTGAATATGTACGTATCGAAGGTTGTGTGTGCATTAATCATTTTGCAGGTATTAGTCATAGTGTATTTAAAGATTGGCATAGTGGTGCTGAAGAAGTCAAAGCCAGCTATTGTTGCAAGATCTTTGCATGAGGAACAAGTCAATAGCATTTTTATTTAAATGTAGTCAGTGGATCTAGTACCCACAACGCACTATATTCTAGGAGGACTTATTCTTGATAAATGTTATTTATGTTATAAGACATTATGAATCTATAATGATCCTCATTAATGGAGTGATCTTAGATTTAGGGAGTAGTTATATTTCCCCTTTAAATAAGATGACTATTGTAACTCTTTAGAGTTAGTCAATTTAACTAAATAGAAACTATTGTAGTTGTAATACTATTTCAATCCAAGTGTACTTATTTTCCATGAATGAATAGAATGCATAGTTTGAGTTTCATCATTTTCTCTTGATTGTGTTTCTATTCACTCATCCAAGGGAGCCCACTTGGTGAGTGAATTGCTTAGTTAGAGTAGGAATCATTTTTGTGCTTACTTAGAAGTTAAGTAGAACTATGTTGTTCATACACCACTAGAAACAAAACTAGTAGATTGTTCCTGCAGCATAGGTGGTTAGAGTAATTCCTATCTGTGATTACTTGTTTTTCTAAAGTAACTCATTTACTTGTAATAGAATAGATTTCCTGAAGCTTAATGTATTTGAATTTCATAGATTAGTCATGAAGATCAAGAGAGTTTGAAGCATATACTTTGCAGATGCCATTCCAATTTTACATCCTTGGTCGATAATTAAATAAGACTGAATGATCTAATTAGTAACTACTTAGGGTGTCCAATCCTAAAATAAGAAGTCCAGTGCTATGGGTTTCTAATACCATTATTTATCCAAGAACAAATCATCATGCGCATGGTTGAATATCTATTTCTAACAGACATTATTTTCTAACTGGTTAGTGAGGCTTTCCTCTTCTTTTGTAAACTTTCCATTTTCTCTAGACAAAGGTATATGCTATGTTGATTGCATTTAAAATTTATTGAGACTTTTTCTAACCCCAAAGATCATAGAGAAAATGAAAATGCACTCCAACATGTAATTATAGTCTACATCTTGAAATTCTAAACTTGAACCTGCACTTTTGAACCAATGAGCTTGGAGCTATGAACCTTTGGACTTCTATATTGGACATACACTTTCACATCTTGAACTTTGAACTTGAACTGGCTAAGCTTGTAAATTTGAACTCTGAACTTTGAACTTTACAGTTCGAGGTTCAAGTTCAACTACTTTTTGGAGTGCTTCCCATTTGTAAAACATAAGCTTCATGAAGTATTTTAACAAAATCAATATAGGACATGGGAAAATTAGGGAAATTTCTCCATGTGGCTTGATTTTTATAATTTTAAACTTGGGTTCCATAGAGAAAGCCAGCAATTGGCTCTAACTGGGGACATGGATTGTCAGGGACATAGAGAATCTAGAAAGCCTCTAGTAGGAGACCAGCACCTAGCCATTGGGAAATGAAGTCAAAATAGCTCAGAGAGCTTCTTGAAAATAGGTGGAGTGGGAGCAAGAAAACTAGAAATCCACAACTAAAACTAAGCACCAATCTATGCACAACCAAAACTTAGGAAAGCTGAAACTTAGTTACACAAATATGCATAGGCAGGAAACCCCCACCATAAAAAGAATGGGCAATAAAAATACACGTAAATTCATTAACCATCTAAGAAAAGTATGAACCTATTCTCACCAATGAATTGTGTCCCTTTGGTGTGGCCCATCACCATTGTGTGCTGGAAACTTTCTCAATATTGAAACTCAAACTGATGGTATGCAAAAACCTAGTGAATAAATGATCATGCTAAAAAATCCAAGTCTTGTCATAAATTCTGGATTCCTCATAGGACTCTTGCATAATGCCTCTTGAATTATTTTCTATCTCTTTATGAAGATAACAACACACAAAAATTTCAAGAGGGAAGGTTGCACAATCATCATAATTCTTGTTGGTAAGACCATCATTCCTCACGTAATTTTCATCTCTTGGACTAATCTTGGAGTATAGAGACATTTCATATATCATAGGATCAATCCTAACCAATATATCTTCTTCGTTTATAACACAAATAAAATCATCATCAAATTTAAAATGTGTTTTACTCATCTCTTCATCCATCAAACAATCAGATTTTTTAGCCCCATTTTTAAAATGAAAACAATAGCATCAAACTTGGGCAGATGAAATGAAGACTCTTTAATCAACACAATATTTTTAGTGTGAATTAAATCAATACCTATTATTTTTATGGAATCATCCTTTCCTTTAATGGATGATAAGAATCTCTCTATGATCTCTTCTTCATGAAGAAAGGTGTTGTCTAAACCATCCATTAACTCTTGGGGCTGAAATACCTCGATAGTTTGGCTATTATCTTGCATTAAGTCTAATGCAACATTTTCTTTTTTAATCAAATTTTTCAAATTTTGAAAAAAAATTCTCAGAGCATGATTTCAATTTATCACCAATAGAAAATTCATTGGAGAGGCATAATGTTTCTTCATTATCAAAATGGAAATATTCCACAATGGAATCATCAAAGACTTTTAAAGAATCATCTTTATCAATTTCTTATGGAAAACCAAAAGACTCATACTCTGGTTCCATGTAAATTTGAAATTATTTGTCCTTAACATTTTTTTGAAATGGGATGACTTTCTTCATTTTCAAAACTGAAAATTTCCATTTTAGAAGTAGAGAAAAACTTCAAAAAACCTTTGTCATTCAGGCTCTTAGGCTCTTTGATGTTATCTTATTTATTCTCATTTGCCATTATCTGATTTTCATAAAGCTAAGTAGTTTCTTGTTGAATTTCTTGTTCATTCATGATGAGGTAATTGTATGAGGAAGATGAAAATGAGATGATTGGAGCTTCTTCCTCATCGACCTCTAGTTCTTCTTTAAGATTATGCACCCTTTTTCTATGGTCTTTAAGTTTTGTCATCTTATGGAACCTAACGCATAGACTCCTCCACAATAATGCAAAAGTGTGATCATCCTCGATACTCAAGTTTATTTTTACAACATGAGAGATATTTTCCTTGTAGTGCTCCCAAAAATCTTGCAAGACCTTATCATTCATTTGGATGATTTCAAAGATGGTAGGGTTAGGTCTTATCTTTCTTGTGAACTTTCTATTTGGCATGGTCATTTTTTAGAGTCACAAATCTCCTACACATAGAGATAACATAATAACTAAGGAAATAAAGTAGGCTCTGATATTTGTTTTTGAATCCCCAGTAGAGTCTTCAAAATCCATTTGTAAACATATTTGTCCTTCAAAAATAGATGTACAAAATAACTCCAAATACCCAAGACAAAGGAAAAAGAGCACTAAAATTTGGATAGATTATCATTGAATGGATAATCTTCCTCTGAATTGAGGTACAACTCCCTCTTAATATTTACAATGAATTAAATAATTGAGTATGCCTTTAACCATAAGACACAAAGGCATACTAACATTCACCCATCACCATGAGATGAATGTGGTTTTAGATTTACAAACTATAGCAATGGAGAGAAAGATGAACATACAACCAACATATCACTTGCCTACCCTTCTCACTTATAGAAGAACAAGGGAAGACTTATTATTTATCTTTGCATATGTAAATTCATGAAACCCCCTAATTTCATAACTCACACAAATGACTAATAAATGGAGCAAGACATACTACAAATAAGACTTCAACAACCAACAGATTATTTTTAATAAAAAACAATTAATCCAAACCAATTGATTCAAAGTAATACATTATTTTATTTCAAAATATAATCAAACATGGCCAACTGACCATTCTGATCCTTACACCATAATCAACATACAAAAATAGAATTAATAAATTCTCCCCTCTCTGTTACAATATTCAGAAAATATTCCTCCTTGCTATAGCCTCTTGAATGTCGGAGAATTACCCTTTGCCAATGAAAATCCCTAAATAAATAACAACCCCTTCCCTTCATTCATTTTATGTATCTCCATAACTAATTCTTGAAGAGTAATCTTTAATAACTTTTTACTTTTTCACTTATTGTTTTTATAATGTATAATTCATCATCGATGAATTAAACATTAACAACAAGATAATTAATATAGTTAATTGGGATTTCTTTTGAGATTAATTAAATATTTTTTCTCATGTAATATCCTTCAATATAATTTGTCTCATAATAAATTATCTAAGTGTCACTTCCACTATATTTTCCTCTTAGAACAAGAAGTTGTCGGTCTCTTTTGATAGACCCATACACATTCAATTGTAACTTTTTAACCCCAAGCATTTTTCTTTAATCTCTCTGGTGAAGTTTTATAAAAATTGATTTTGGTAAACATATCCAAAATTTAGGAAGATCCAAGGGTTGAAATAAAAGTTATGCTTTGTGCATTAAGACCCAATTTTGTTGTCTTTAGAAAATTTGTGGTTACAGGTTGCTGAAGAAATCATTTAAAAATATTAACACCTGACATCCTGTGTGAGTGCTTTGTAATGTATGATGGGAATCTAGATGCTTAAGCAAAAGAGTTGTTCTCTCCATTTTTTAAATAGAATAATCCTCTCTTTGGTATGCTTTGCAAATCATCATGAACATGGCTGAATAGCCATTTCTAATAGACATTATTTTCTGACTAGTTAATGAAGCTTTCCTCTTCTTTTGTAAACTTTCCATTTTCTCTAGCCAAAGGTATATGGTATGTTGATTGCATTTAAAATTTCTTGAGACTTTTTCTAACCCCAAAGATTATAGAGAAAATGAAAATGCACTACAACATGTAATTATAGTCTGTATCTTGAAATTCTAAACTTGAACGTACACTTTTGAACCGATGATCTTGGAGCTATGAACCTTTGGACTTCTATATTGGGTCTACACTTTCACATCTTGAACCTCAAATTTGAACTGGGTGAGCCTATGAATTTGAACTTTGAACTTTGTAGTTTGAGGTTCAAATTCAACTTCTTCTTGTAGTGTTGCCCCTTTCCAAAATATAAGCTTCATGAAGCATTTTAACAAAATCAATATAAGACATGGGAAAATTAGCGAAATTTCTCTATGTGGCTTGATTTTTAAAATTTTAAAATTTGGTGCCATAGAGAAAGCCAACACTCATGATGGTCATCAAGATGATGAACTAGCCTTAAGTACAAGTTGGGTGAAGGATATGACTAATTTTTTGCAAACAAGTGAGTGTCTAGAAAACATAGATAGGGCTAAAAGGAGGTATTTCAAATTGCAATCAACTCTGTATGTGTTGATTGGAAATGTTATTTTTAGGAAATACCTTAACATAGTATTATTAAGGTACATTGATGTTCTTTTTCTCCAAGAACAATATCTTGAAATATAATGAGAGATAGTTATTACTAGCCTAGCTTATTCAAAGATGCCCTTGTATGAGAAAGAAAGTGTGTAAAATGCATTATTTTTACAAGAAAAGAGAGGTTATTATTTATGCCTCTACAACCATTACAAGTGGATTAGCCCTTCATGAGGTGGGACATTGATTTTATAGGACTCATAATTCCACCTTCAAGTGCAGGTCATAGGTGGATACTTACAACCACTGATTACTTTACCAAGTGGACCGAGGCAATGGCTTTGAAAGAAGCTAATGAGTCTTTTGTGTTAAATGTGTATGATGATTTAGTGACCAAGTTTGGTGTACCTGAATCAATAATATCAGTTAATACTTTGGCATTTGTGGGATTAAGAGTAAGTGATTGGTCTGTTAAAATTGGGATTCATTTGAATACATCATCAAATTATTACCCCCAGAGTAATGGTTTAGCTAAGTCCACCAACAAAAAATTGATAAGGATTATCAAAAGAACCCTAGAAGATAATCAGAGGAGTTGGCATTCAAAGTTGAAATTTTCATTATAGTAAAATAGAATAACCCCCAAGAGCACAATTGGGAGCTCACCATATGTTATGGTTTATGGAAAAGAGGCTAGATTACCTCTATCAGTTGAACTTCTAGCACTAGAGATTACACATCAGATGGAAATGTTTGAGAAGAAAGATCCTGTGGTAGTGAGATACGCTCAACTCATGGAGTTAGAGGAAATCAGAGATAATGTAATGAAGAACATGGAGTATCATAATGATTTAGGAGAATCTTATCTTCTTGGAGATCTTACATCATCTTGGAGGAATTTCCCTGTTGTCCGATGAAGTTCCTTATTTCGGGTAGTTTTAAAAGATTGTATGTATGGATGACCTATGGAGATCTTTGGCATGTGCGATGAAATCAGTTTGTTCATTTCTATTCATGGAGGCTATGTCTATGATCACACCTTTTTAAGTGGTGTGGATTGTATGATTTGACATATTCTTTGTTGACTAGTCATGTTCTTCATGTCACTGGTTCAATTATATTCATCAATTGATTATTGAGGAGGTGGAGGTTTTTGATAGATGGAGATGAATGACATGGATATCGAGGTGGACCTATATGTGGCCATCTTGGTGGTTGTATTGCACCTGGTAAATTAATTAAATGTTTTATTTTATTTGGGATCTCGGTCGACCTGGTCTAATACATGTGTCTTGGGATATGTAATATCTTGAATGTCAACCTATGGTGGCTAATATATATATAAATTTAGGGATTCTAATTGTAAGGAGGAGAGGTTGGATAGAAGAGCTAAGAGACGATAGCTCTAAGGTTTGACATATCATAAATAGGATCTAAGATTAATTTCATTGTATATGGTCATAACCAAGAAGGCCTTACAGTCCCACATGTTTGAAGCCAATTTGATGTAATTTGATGTTATTTGCTAATAAAGTTATAGTTATTTGGTTATATCTTTGTTGTGCTTTTCTATTTTCTACTATGTTGACTCTTGCTACAAAATTAGACATCTCCTTTGGAAACTTCTTTGGTCTCAACTACATCAAGTGGTATCAGAGATGGTTTGATCTTGCAGTAGCATAAATATTGGTGTCTAAACTTGTGAAGCTTCTACAGAGTTATTTCTAAGGTGGCAGAGTGTATATCTAACTTGCATTAGTGAAGGGCTTGTGCAAGGTGGTCAAAAGGGATTTTTTGTTGGAAGGTTGAGTTGTTGTGATGATTTGAGAGAGTTGTGGATCTTGGTGTGGTAAATGTTGTTCCCGAGCTTTTGAAATCCTAAATTGGTTTGTCGAGGGATGGAAAATTATGGATCTGGCTTGCGATTATAGGGGATTTGAGTGAGGATATATCAAAAAGAGAATTTTACTAGTTATGAACCTAGAAAGGAGGTAAAACCCTTGAGAAATCTTGTTATTGGTGAATAGATTGCCGAATTGAGGCATTTTGCAAAGATGTTCAATAGATCACTAAATGTGAGGCAGTTAGAATATTGTAATCAGATCATCGATCCAAGGCAGTTGCACCTTGGGAGAGAAGGGAAAAAGCTTATGAGAAAGGTTGAATAGTTGGTTGAAGATAGGATCTTTAGCCAACTTGAGAAGAAGATGGAGGAGATTTTCAGTAAGCTTGAGGAGATTAGGAGGTTAAATTGTAGTTGGTATTTACCAATCTAGAAGAGGATTATTTGGCCTATGAAAAAGTTTTGTTCAAAAAAGGAAAAGGAAAGTTAAGGTTGTTGCTAAAGAGATAAATCTTGAAGAGGTAAATATTGACCTTTATGAGATTGAGGTGGTAGATCGAGTTAGTTTTCATGATCAGATGGTTGGTTCTAATGTGAAAATTATAGAGCATCTTGTTGTTGGTAATGATATTTTTGATGATGTGGAGTTACATTTTTTATGAGGTTAATGTTGAGGATGTTGGTATTGATGAGCTTGTTGATAGGGTTTTCTTTGGAGATAATAATCCTATTGTTGATGAGGAGTTGTAGACTAGTTTTTTCTAGTTGGATTTTGTTACTTGTGTTGCAAAATTGTAGATGGTGGCTAAGGATATAGGGGTGGTTGATGAAGATGGTGTACATCTTGATTTCCATGTTTCTAATAAGTTGGTAGTAGAAGATGATGAATTGCATGATTTTTTTGTGAAGGAGAATGTAGAAATTATGTATTGTGTTGAGGATGCTAATTATTTTTTTTTTGTTACTAGGTGTGTTGACTAGTTGGTTGTTGTGCAGATAAATCAAAGGTTTGAGTGGAGAAAGTAGAGGTTTCTTCTATGTAGGTTTGTCTTCTTTCCTTTGAGGTTTAGGAAATTTATGGTCAATATGAGCTTGTGTTTAGATTTTCTTGTGGCATCAAACTATGAGGAACACTTTTCTATCTACTTCAGGTGTCTGATGCATGAACATCATGGGTTTTTGGTGATGTTACATCATCTTAGAGGAATTTCCCTATGGTTTGATGAAGTTCCTTGTTTCAAGAAGTTTTCAAAGATTTTGTGTATGGATGATCTATTGGAAACTATAATTGAAACAATTGTTGTATTGTCATTGATGTCAAACCTTAACTGGTAAGACAATTGCTATCTAAGAAAGTACTATATCTATTGATTGGTGAAAAGGATTAGGGCAAGGGAGATAACAAGAGAACCTAGGGAAAGGTTGAGTTGTTTGATACTTCAATGAGTACTTGATTATATGGCACAATGATAAGATAATGTATTGTTTATCTAAGTAAGAAGAAAGACTGAAGAGGTAGACTTAACCAAGCAAAAGTGAAGAAATCTAGTTTAAGCTAAGTGATGTTAGTGTCAACTGAGCACCAGTATATGCCGAGAAAATCTAGTGTTGACTGAACATCAGTTTATGTCAAACAATAGGAAATTACCGAGCAAGATAGTGTTAGCCGAGGAAGACAGTTTGTAGAGATGACTGAGTTTCATAGTGATGACCGAGGAGATGAAAATAGTATTGATCAAGCGTCAATAATTTACATTTGGAGGAAGAATTCAGAATCCCATTTGACATAGTTGAATTCTTGGGTTATGTAAATCATGTTGACTTTACTAATTGATTGTATGGAGAATTTAATGCATAGTAAATTATTTTATTACGGATTCAATGAGGAGATTGAAAATGTATCTAGAAGGATGAATAACTTAAATGATGAAAGGATTTGATGAATCTGACCTAACCTAAGATCTACGGGGGAGATTAAGAGGCAACAGATAGGTCTACCTATTGAAGAGGTATAAAGGAAAACCTAAGTGTGAATATTACACAAGGGGAGTAGGCTGAAGTTGCTAATGTTATTGACTAATAAGTCAAGAAGAAGGCTGAAGGTGAAGGAGTTGATCAGAGTTGTGATTTCTTGAAGCAAATTCTAAGTAGATCAGAGATGGAGATGGAAATGGAACTCAATTAGTATATCAGCATATATGTGTGAATTGGATTTGTTATTTGCAAAGTGAGTTGTATGTTTTTTAGATCAGAAATTTATGCTACCTTCTAACCATTTTATCAGTCTAAATCCTTTAATCAAGGTTGACCAAATAGTCATTGTTTAAATCTTTTAATCAAGGTGGAATTCTAATGGAATATACTTAAATCCTTTAACCAGGTCACTTTTGACAAAGTGTTTAAATCCTTTAACAGGGTCACACCTAGCAATGTGTTTGTAAACCTTTAACAAGGTTGGCTTTTCACAAAGCTCACTTCAAAAGAGTGAAAATATCAGTAACATGTTACAAAGTGGTTTTCCCAAGTTGGGTTTCCACTATAAATCTAGTGTTATACTTGTGTGAATGTCTGTTGTGAATGTTTTTATATTCTACAAGTTAATTATTGTTGGATAGTGGACTGCATGTTATATGTTTTTGGTATACATAAACTCTAGAGACCGATTTGTGTTGGTGATTAGATTTGAGATTGTTTAAGTGTTTAAAACTTCAAATGGTACATCTAGACCTGAGAATAACTGATTCACCCCCCCTCTTTGTTTTTCTAAATAATATTAATAATTGGTATCAGATTTTTTGGTGCTTATAGAGAAAAAATTTAAAGGTACTTGAAGCTAATGATTAAGATGTATAAATAGGAGGTACCAAAGTTGAACAAGGAGAACTTCCATGCATGGCAGAGTCTGATGAAACTGCATCTAGCTGGTATTGGTGATTTGGTGAAATAATATGTTAAACATAACTATGGTATACCTACTACACCTTTGATTACCAAGGAGATGAAAGAAAAATAGGAACAAAATCATGCAATGTTGGAGATTGCAACTACCTTAAGCTACCCTGAATTTGAAGATATCAAGGATTGCACTACTGCAAAGCAAATGTGGGATACTCTTGCAACCATCTATGTGTTGGATATTGCTAATGCATGGGGAGGTGATTGAGACATTTAATATGTTTAATCACTATGTTACTGAATGGGCACTCATACTATTGTCATTTTTGTTTTGTCACTAATGTCAACATATGTTTCTGTGAGGAGATCAGACTAGTTATCACAGTGTACAGACACTGTACAAATGTTTCAGATGCTATGAAGATAGATGAGAGTTCAAGAGGGTGTTTTGATCTTATATCCAAGATTGCATCATGTAATGTTTCATATTGGATGAGTTACAAATGTTTTGGTGAAGACTCGTCACTTACTGTGACCGTGAGAAATGACAGAGTTAATCTTTGTGTTTTGTGTATAGATTATAGGCAATATGGAATCAATGCATACAAACTTTGGAGATGAAAGATAGAGTATTGAAGAATGTTCTATGAACTATGTAAGGTACAGAAGGCAGGATGACATTAGATGTGGCATGTGTTCTGGAAGGTGATCTATTTGGAAGCTGACTATAGAGATATAGTGTGTATAATGGATGAAAAAATTGAATTAAGGATGTTGGTCCTTAATTATTGTAATGTAATCATTGTATACTTGTTTTAGATACCGTGTGTATCTTAGCAAGGGTTTATGTAATTGTTTGTAATTAGAAAAGCCTTATGGGCCGACCTATTTATGAGAATTGTAATAAGGTATAAATGAAAGGTCTTTTCTTTGGAAAAGGTATGAAAGAGAAGAAGATGATATAGAGAGGTTTTGAAAGCTATGAGCTTGTGTCTGTTGTATGTAGAGTAGAGGTTTTTTGGTGGGCTTCATTAGAATTGATCAAGAAATGATAGTTTCTACCGAACAGTTCAAAAGATTGTTTATTTCTTCATATACACTTGTGTTGTGAATATTGAGTTCTGAAGGTGGACTTAACCTTCTTTGGGTAGTGAGCCTTGGGTAGTGAGCCCTCCCTTTTGTTCTTGACTCCTAACAGGGTCTGTCCTCTAACAAGGACTATGTACTGTAATGTTTCAATAAGCTCCTAATAGGGCCATATCTTCTAACAAGGATAACTATACTCTCAGTACATAATTTGTGGGTGCTAATTCCCACCAGGTTTTTTACCTTTTACAGGGTTTCCCCAAGACCAAAATATTGTTTTATTATGTTGGCATTCATTATGGTCATTGGATCTAATATTGCTGCTACTTAAAGTTTAAAGTTTAATAATTTGTCATACAACTAATTCACCCCCCTCTCAGTTGTATTGTGGACTGTTATTCCTAACAATTGGTATCAGAGCAAGTGGTCCTTAGAGAGAAATCTTAACAGCTTGAGGTGATTTTGGAGATGGCATTCTATAGGAAGCATAGTCTAAAATTTGATCCTGAAAACTTTGATAGTTGGAAGAACAAAATGAGAACTCACCTATTTTGTTTGGGGATTGACTATTGGTTGATTACAAGGAACAAGGTGGCTATAAAGACTGAAGATGAATTGACAATAGCTACTGAGGATGAAAAGAAGATATTTTCACTTAACATGATTGCAAGAGAAGCACTGATCAGCGCACTCTCTGAAGGAGAGTTTACTAAAATTAAAGACTTGGATTCAGCATTCCTGATTTGGGAAAGATTAGAAGCACTATATGAGGGAGACAAGTATACCAAACAAATGAAGTTTTTAAACTAGAAGACAAAGATGGAGAAGTTACAAATGAATGAGGATGAAAGCATTAGGGTTTATGTTCAAAGGGTTATAGAAGCTGTAGTTGGAATCATAAATTGTGCAGGAAATTATAATGAAGATGAATTTATTGCAAAGATACTTAGATCTTTGACACCTTCTTACAAATTCAAGACTATGTCTATTCAAGAGACTATACCTCTGACTCTGAACTTTAACAGAGATATTTTGATTGCAAATCTAACTACCTTTGAAGCTGTAGAATTAGGAGAGGTTGTACCTAAAGTTGAATCTTCATTTAAGGCATCTGCACACAACAAATTATTTGCACTTTTGAGCACCAACAAAGAAGATCTAAAAGAAGAGCTTGGTGAGTATGCTGAGTAATGGGAACAGATAATGGCAGAAGAAAGAAAGATGGATGAACTTGTTGCACTAATTGCTAGAAGAGAAAAAAGAGGTAAGGGAAAGTTTGAAGGCAAGTTACCCTTGAAATGTTTTTCATGCAATAAGGTAGGTCATTTTGCATCTAGATGTCCTACAAGAGTTCCTAAGTAAAAACCTAATTATGACAAGATTAGAAGGGACAAATAATGTTATTATGCTAGTGAAGGCATCTTTGATGATGATGATTTAGATTATGAAGAGATTGGATTTGTTGCTATTAAAGATGAGCCAGTGCATGAGGAAAAAGATTTAGTATCTCATGTTGACAAGAAAACTGAATGGATAATAGACAATGGTTTTTCTCATCATATGACTGGAGATAAGAACAAGTTTGTTAAATTAGTAAAGTATGATGGTGGTGTTGTGAGGTTTGGGGACAATCTTCCTAAATCTATCATAGGAGTAGGATCTATTACTCTGGATGGAAAGACTAATACAAATAATGTACTACTTGTTGAAGGATTAAAACATAACTTTTTGAGTGTTGGATAGTTAATGGATAAAGAGTTTCAATTAAGTTTTGTCAATGGAAAATATTTTATCAGAAGTAAGGCAGCTAAGCTGATTGCAACTAGTACTAAATCTAGAGGTAATGTATTTGAATTAAATACATCTAGATCCTCTTGCTTTGTTGCAAAGGTTGATGATATTTGGTTATGGTATAGGAGATTTTGTCATGTTAATTTTGATAACATTATAAAGTAAAGTATGACTAATGCAATGAGAGATCTGCCAAAGATTGTGAAACCATCTAACACTATTTGTAGAGAGTGTGTCATGGGAAAATAGACTAGAAGAAGTTACATAAGAAAATCATAGAACATCAAAAGAGAAGTTGGAGTTGGTACACACAGACCTATGTGGACCTACAAGCACAAAATCATATTATGGTGAAAGATATTTCATACTCTTTGTTGATGATTTTTCTAGAATGATTTGGGTCACTTATTTGAAAGAAAAATTAGATGCATTTGATAAATTCAATTTGTTCAAAGAAAAAGTAGAGAATGAATCAGGTTTAAATATTAAGTTTCTAAGGTCAAATAGAGGTGGAGAGTTTACTTTGGACTTATTCAATTCATACTGCGAAGAGCATGGAATAAAGAGATAGACATCTAGTACTCCACAACAGAATGGGATAGCAAAGTGAAGGAATAGGACTATACTTGATGCTGCTAGGACAATGTTTCTTGAAGGAAATGTATCTCATGTACATTGGAGAGAGGCTTTTGGAACATTAGTGTATACATTGAGTAGAATTCAAATCAAAGAAGGTACAAGTAAGACTCCTTATGAATTATGGTTTGATCATACTCCTACTGTAAAATATTTTAGAATTTTTGGTAGTAAGTGTTATATCAAGAGAGATGATGAGATAAGGAAGTTTGATGCTAGAAGTGATGAAGGAATTTTTCTTGGTTACTCTGTTAAGAGAAAGGCTTACAAATGTTTCAATATGAGATTGAGGAAGATGATTGAAAGTAACAATGTAAGAATAGATGAAAAGTTTTAGATACAAGAAATAATGTATCACAGTAATCAGATTTTAGAGATAAAAGAAGTTGTTGCTGCTATAGAAGGAGAAGAACTTGTTGAGGTAGAAAGTGAAAAAGAGACTTGTGATGTTGGCACAAATCAGGATACTAAAACTCCTAAAACACCAAGGTATGTAAAGAATAACCATCTTGAAAATCAAATTATTGGCAATACTAATCAAGGAGTACTAACTAGATCAAAGGTTAGAGAAGAAATTTATTGATTTCTCAAGTTGAACCAAAGACTACAGATGAAGCATGTAGAGATGAATCTTCGTTAGATGCTATGAAGGAAGAGTTAAACCAGATAAAGAAGAATGACACTTGGGAATTGGTTCCTAGGCATAAAAACAAAAATGTAATAGGAGCAAAATGGGTGTTTAGAAACAAACTGAATGAAGAAGGAACCGTTGTAAGAAACAAGGCAAGACTAGTATGTAAAGGATACTCACAACAAGAAGGCATAGACTTTGAAGAAACATTTTCAACTATTGCTAGAATAGAGGCAGTAAGATTATTCTTGGCTTATGTTGCACATAAGAACTTCAATGTATATCAAATGGATGTGAAATCTGCATTTCTGAATAGGGATCTTGAAGAAGAAGTGTATATAGAACAACCTGATGGATTTCCTCTATGCGAAGATAGAGACATGGTGTGCAAATTGAAGAAATCTTTGTATGGGCTGAAGCAAGCTCCTAGGGCTTGGTATGCAAGGTTAGACAAGTACCTACTTCGGCTTGGATTTATAAAAGGTAATGCAGATAGTAATTTTTTAAGAACTAGTGAAGATGGAATCATGATAATAGAAGTCTTTGTGGATGATATTATCTTTAGAGGTAATGATGATCTATGTAAGAAATTTTCTAAGGAAATGGAAAGTGGATTTGAGATATCCATGATAGGTGAAATGAAATTCTTTCTTGGATTGCAAATAACTCAGAATGAGAATGGTACCTTTATTTCTCAGACCAAGTATCTCAAAAAAATGCTAAAGAAGTTTGGAATGGATGACTGTAAACTAGTAGGAACACCTATGGTGACTGGTAATAAGCTAAAAATTGATGATGAATCAAAGAATGGTTTTTAGACCTTATACAGATCAATGGTTGGAGGATTACAATATCATACCCACACCAGACTAGATGTTGCTAATGTTGTTGGAATTGTGGCTAGATATTAGGTAGAATCTAAAGAAACACACCTAGCTACTGTAAAAAGGATATTGAGATATCTGAAAGGAACCATAGACTATAGCTTATGATATGATAGAAATGATAGCTTTAAACTTCATGCTTATACTAATGATGATTGGGCAAGAAATATTGATGATAGAAAAAGTATTAGTGGTGGTGCATTTTTCCTTGGGAAAGAGTTGGTTTCTTGGCTAAGTAAGAAACAAGATTGCATAGCACAATCTACTATTGAATCAGAGTATGTTGTTGTTGCCATAAATTGCACTCAGATTGTTTGGATGAAATAAATTCTGATAGATATTGGAATAAATTTTGATGAGCCTGTGGTTATCCATTGTGATAACACTAGTACAGTGAATATGTCAAAGAATCTAGTGATGCACTCTAAAACTAAACATATTTCTATCAAGTATCACTTCTTGAGAGACAAGGTGGTAGAAAAGGAAATAAAACTAGAATATATTAGTACAAAAGAGAAGATTGCAGACATCTTCACAAAGCCACTACTAAAAAATACCTTTGAATATCTCAGAGGTATGCTCGAGGTTCAGGCCCCTCCTAGTTAGAATTAAATGATGCAAAGATGCATCAGTCTAGAGGTTTTTAGAGCCTTATCATAATCTAGACTGGATGTAGGGATCTACTCCTCAGGGGGAGTGATTGTGGAAGAAAGATGTTGGAAAGAAGTTGATGACTCATGGCACCCTTTGCCATTGTTTTCAAAGGGGGAGTGTTTCTATTATAAAATCCCTATCATACGAGGAGATTGTTTGGTTGCATAACTTTGGATTGATATAACTTTGGGATGATGAATTTTCCCATATGTTGACATCAATGCCAAAGGGGGAGAGTGTTGGATATTGCTAATGCATGGGGAGGTGATTAAGATATTTAATATGTTTAATCACTATGTTACTAAATGGGCACTCATACTATTGTCATTTGTGTTTTGTAACTGATGTCAACATGTGTTTCTGTGAGGAGATCATATTGGTTATCACAGTGTACGAACACTATACAGATGTTTCAGATGTTGCAAAGACATATGAGAGTTTTGGAGGGTGTTTTGATCTTATATCCAAGATCACATCATGTAATATTTCATATTGGATGAGTTACAGATGTTTTGGTGAAGACTAGTCACTGACTATGACAGTGAGAAATCACAAAATTAGTCTCTGTGTTTTGTGTATATCTTATAGGAAATATGTAATCAGTACATGCAAACTTTGAAAATGCAAGATAGATTATTGAAGAATTTTCTATGAACTACGCAAGGTACGAAAGGTAGGATGATGTCAAATGTGGAATGTGTTTTGGAAGGTGATCTATTTGGAAGCTGACTACAGAGATGTAGTGTGTATAATCGATGGAAAACTTGAATTAAGGATGTCGGTCCTTAATTTTTGTAATGTAATCATTGCATACTTGTTTTAGATATCATGTGTATCTTAGCAAGGGTTATGTAATTGTTTGTAATTAGAAATTCCTTATGGGCTAACCTATTCATGAGAATTGTAATAAGGTATAAATGAAAGATCTTTTCTTTGGAAAAGATATGAAAGAGAAGAAGATGATATAGAGAGGTTGTGAAAGCTACGAGCTTGTGTCTGTTGTATGTAGAGCAGAGATTTTTTGGTGGACTTCATTGGAACTAATCAAGAAAATATATTTGCTTATGAATAGTTCAAAAGATTGTCTATTTCTTCATATACACTTGTGTTGTGAACAATGATTTTTGAAGGTGGACTTAACCTTCTTTGGGAAATGAACCCTCCCTTTTGTTCTTGATTCCTAACAGGGTCTCTCCTCTAACAAGGACTATGTACTGTAATGTTTCAATAAGCTCCTAATAGGGCCATATCTTCTAACAAGGATAACTATACTCTTAGTAGGTAATTTGTGGGTGCTAATTCCCACTGGGGTTTTTACCTTTAACAGGGTTTCCCTAAGACCAAAATATTGTGTTATTATGTTGGCATTCATTATGGTCATTGGATTCGATATTGCTGCTACTTAAAGTTTAAAGTTTAATAATCTATCTATATCATCTTAAAATGGAGCCACTT
This sequence comes from Chamaecyparis obtusa, assembly GCA_027943335.1. Classification (NCBI taxonomy): domain Eukaryota; kingdom Viridiplantae; phylum Streptophyta; class Pinopsida; order Cupressales; family Cupressaceae; genus Chamaecyparis; species Chamaecyparis obtusa. The sequence continues at coordinate 1,454,970 of BSBK01001456.1, read as the reverse complement.
CCATGATAAGAGCATTTATCCCTCCAATTAAGTGGTAAGGGGTCATGTTAAGTGCCTTGATTGGGTCTTTGCATGTTTTTTGGATTTTCCCCCTGTTCTGCTTCCTTCTGCACCTATTTTTTCACTTCATGTCTGCATTTCCTAGCATTTTGAACTGAGGTCCTCAGGTTTTTGACCTCAAGGTCAAACTTAACCTTGAGGGTTAAAGTCAACCTCGACATTGAACTAGGGTAGAGTCTACCTTGTCCTTGACCCACATTTCAAATTTCAAGATTTTCTAATTTACAGGTATTGGGTTTCGAAAAGATTCTTTTTCCCACCTCCGGGTTGGTCATTTCAGGTTTAAAAATGGTAAATCCTTAATTGAATTTAATATGGGTCCATTTCTAGGGGTTAAGGTTAATTGGGATTTAATTCCCCAATGTCAGCCTTCTCTAGAGGTTTGTGCCCTAGTTCACTATAAAAGGACACCTTCCTCTCTCATTTTCACAATCCACAATCAAGCAATCTCTCAAGCTCTCAAGTACAATGAAGTAAGCAAGAAGGATCAAGAAAGAAAGAAAGCATTAATTCATCTTCAAGCCTATCATCCATTCAAGAATTCAAGCATTCATCAAGGAGATCCATTGTTAGCCATTAAAGGATTCAATCGCTTTGGAGCCCCCTTGAAGATCCATCCTTCCACATTCATCCAAGCCTCCTCATATACAAAGATCCATTAAAGATTGGTGTTGAAGATCAAATGCCATTGATTTGAGACATCCTACATTCATTCTACATCCATTGGAGCATCCCTACTTGTGGATTTGAAAATTTGAATCCTCTACAAGGACTTCAACATAAGCAAGGTGAAAAGTTGCATTTGCTTTATTTATGCACATTACAATTTCAATTCAATTTCAAGGTTAATTTCTAAATTGGGGTTTGACCAAGGCAAACCCCCCATAAAAACAACAAAAACCCTTTTTTTCTTGCAAGTACAGGTGCGGAACTTCAGATCTGAGCTTGTATTTGGATACCCTTTTCGGTGAACTTCCAAGATCTGTGAACAAAATCAAAGTCAACCTTCAAAATATTAATGTAGCCTTTGACCTTTTATCGAGGTCAAAGACTACCTATTGTCAAAAAGATAAAGTTTTCTAGATTTTCTTCACCTCGACATTTCCAGTCTGAAACAGGTTGCAAAATTGTCCAAAACTACACAGACATAAAAAATTGGCATTTTCTAGATTTTCCCTATTTTGAGGTTAGTATTTGCATTTCAATTATTTCAGATTTCAAGCACAACTCCCCTATAGGGAAATATAAGGTTTTCTTCCTCTTTCATATTCTCCATAGATTGATTTGATTGTGCATTAACCTTTTGGTTGATCAATTTGGATCTCTCCTTTGGGAATTTGTATTTAGAAGTAGATCTCATATTTCCCCCATAAATTATAGAAGGGAACACTATTTCCTTCTATTCATTTTGGTGAACCCAACATACTTACTCACATTTCTTTTTGTGGAATTGGATGCCCTATTTTGTTTTGTGGTATTAGATTTCCTTTTATCTTGTTGGTATTAGATTTCTGTTTTAAGTTAAATCTTTCATGCTAATTAGATTTCAAAAATACAAAAATATTCATGATTTATGTGCTCTTAGTTTAGTTCATTTGCATTGCATTGTTTTATGAGCTTTACTACTACTAGTCCTACTTATAACATTCCAATTAGAAGAAGTTGTAGACTCGTGGATGCCTTTGATCCTAAATCTTCCTCTCCTTTTCTTAGGATCTCGAATGATAATTTGATTCTTCATGATTCCAATCCTATTATGGAGAAAAACTCTTCTCACTCATCTCATGATGAGTATAATGCTTTAAGATTTACTCCTAAACAAGTCCAAAAACTTTCAACTAAACTTGATAAAATGGTTAATTGGCTTATTCAAGAGAACCATAATCAAGATTCTATTCAAGCTATAGAAGCTCTTAATAAATTTCTCCATGATAGTGATTAAGGTGTAAACCTCTTGCATGGTATTACTCACCTCGTGCATTAAAATGTCAAACCTCTAGCTCAAGAAGCTCAAGATTTAGGGTTTATTCCTCCTATCACTAGTGTAGAACCTCCATCTAATCCTTTACCTAGTATTCCTACCTATACTCCTTCTTTGGTGACTGTGACGGTTCCCTATGTTCCTATGAGTGTTCCTCATGTGTCCCTTCCTACATCACAACCTTCATATCATAATGTTCCTTTTACTTATTCCAATCCACTTCCAACTATAGTTCATAGAATTCCTCTAGTTATTTCTTCTATTCCTACAGCTTCTTACACTCTACCTAGTATATCTAATGTTGTTATTCCTCCTATTTCCTCTAATGATTCAACAATCATCAGTTTGGCTCAAACTATGTCATCCTTACAATAAAAAATTACTTCCTTAACTCAAAACAAGTTCATTATTCCTACATGTGACATGGGGAGCCCTTTTTCCTTGGATATTATTCGTACTCCTGTTCCTCAGCAAGTTGATATGCCTCATCTTGAGAATTATAATGGAAAAGGAGATCCCATTCATCATGTTAAAACATTCCAAATCCTTTGTAGTGATTATGCTCATGACCATAGGATTTTAGCCAAATTGTTTGCTAGAACTTTCCATGACAAGGCCTTACAATGGTATTGTTCCTTTCCTCCTTATTCTATTGATTCCTTTCCAAAATTGGCTAATGCCTTTATTCAACAATTTCAAAACCACATTGGCATGCAAGTGTCTTTGACTGATTTGATGCATTGTAAACAAAGTGCTAAAGAAAAATTAACTAAATTTATTGGTAGATTTAAGCATTTGTATGCTCATATTTCCTATCCTATTCCTAATATTGATATTCAACGTATGTTTATTTCAAATTTGCAAAAGGATATTAGAGATAAGATTTTGCTTACTGAATTTACCTCTTTTCAACAACTTTGTCCAGCGCTTCATCATTATCAATTGCAAGTGAGTCAATTTGAGAGCACCACTCTAATTGCTCCTATCCTAGTTGATAAGAGTGATGCTACTCCTAATCCAAAAAAAAATCAAAAATTCAATAACTATGTCAAGATAAACAAACAAGTGAATGCAGTCGTTGATCAAGTTGTTGTTGCATCTCACAATGCCACTTATGCATCCACTACTTTTCAATTAAATCGTATGTTTACTCCTCTTTCTAAATCTTTACATGCTATTATGAATAGGTTGTTAACTACTAATATGATTACTTTACCTCCTATTCGACCTCTTTTACCTGCTACGATTGCATCTAAATCTTTTGATCCTAAAGCTTTTTGTCAATATCACCATCAAAATGGTCATGATACTAAAAAGTGTTATTCTTTAAAACATAAGGTTCAAGACTTAATTGATTCTAGTGCCTTATCTTTTCATAATATTGATGGTAGTGGAAACAAATTTTCCTCTCCTCCTAATCAAAACCTTCAAATCTATACAAATCCTTTACCTACACATAATACTAAAACCATTGCTCAGCCATCTGCTATGGAATTTATGTATGATTCAAAGATGGATGATCTCAATCATGTTGTTAATCAAGTGTAGCATGTTGGTCAATCTATATCTGCACCTCAACCTCAACCTCCGATTCAACCTCAAGTTCAATCTCAACCTTAACCAAAACCTAAGCCTAAATTGAAAACTCAACCTAAACCTCAACAACAACCTAAGAATAAAAGACCTCGAGAACTTTTGATTACCTTTGATGACTCTGAGACTATTAAGGCTCCTAATGGTTCCCTTTACATTTATGCTAGGATTTCTCAGAAACCTACTCGTGGTTGTCTTGTTAATCCTACATCCTTAGTCAATGTTATTAATAAAGAAAATCTTTTTATAAAAATCTTACAACGTGATTATTATGATACATTGGATGTGTGGATTCAGACTTGAAATGGTTTTCTTTATCCATCATTTGGTTCTATTACTTTACCAGTTGAACTCTGTGGAAAAATTGTGAACACTACCTTTGTTGGTGTTCCTACTCCTTATCAATTTCAAGTTAAGCTAGGTTTGCCTTGGTTGAATGCCATGCATGTTGTTGCTTCACCTATCCATAAGTGTCTTAAATTTATTCATGATGAAGAAGTGAAGACAGTTAATCATAGTTTATATCAACCTTCTAGGCCTAGAGATTGTGCTGCTCTTAATTTCTTTTGGCCTTCATTACCTAATTCATGTCCTCCTCAACCTGATAATCTTTTCCATCCATATCAAGCTTATAAACATCATAAGTTTCTTGAATTAAGCATACCTCCTATGGATCTTAATCATGGTCTTTTTCCTACACCTTCCATACCTCTTTTAACTATGGCTTCTAGTTTTGTTAATCAAGTTCATCATATTGTTGATAATCCTATCGATCTTCCTAAAGAACCTATGAAGGATCCTATGATTTTTCCTCCTAGTTCTCAACATATTTCAAATAAATCAAAATTTAATTGATCTGCTAATGAACATCATAAGAAGGTTCATGCTCATGCTAAATCTCATCATTCTATTCTTCAAAGATCTCTACCTTCTTTGGATAAATCTATGCATGATGTGTTAGAAGAAGTTGTTACTAATAATGATGTTAAGATGCATGATTATGATGATTCTATTCGTATCTTAGATCCTATTTTGATTAATTTTGATGATACTGATAATGTTAATGATGAATATGAGACTATTGACATTGACATTGATTTACCTAATATGCTTTCATCATAATTAACTCTTACACCTAGTGTCAAACATTGTGATTCTCAAGAGGATCCTTGTTTGGAACTAGCTATCATTCCTACAGTGTTGGATATAGTCCATCTTGTGAGTTACCCACCTTCTCTAAATGATATACAACGAGATGGGGAGAGTAGGTAGCATGCTTGATCAGCTTGTCCTTCATGGTAACTTTGGTCTCTATTTTCCTACTACTGTGCTTCTCCTGTAATGTGTTAGTTAAATGTTGTTAGATTATTTTATATGATCCTTGTTACCTAGTGTGTCTAATGTTTCTATTCCTCCTATTTCTTCTAATGATTCAAATATCATCAGTTTGGCTCAAACTATGTCATGCTTACAACAAAAAATTGCTTCCTTAACTCAAAACAAGTTTAGTATTCCTACATGTGACATGGGAAGCCCTTTGTACTTGGATATTATTCATACTCTTGTTCCTCAGCAAGTCGATATGCCTCATCTTGAGAATTATAATGGAAAAGGAGATCCCATTCATCATGTTAAAACATTCCAAATCCTTTGTAGTGATTATGCTCATGACCATAGGATTTTAGCCAAATTGTTTGCTAGAACTTTCCATGACAAGGCCTTACAATGGTATTGTTCCTTGCCTCCTTATTCTATTGATTTCTTTCCAAAACTAGCTAATTCCTTTATTCAATAATTTCAAAACCACATTGGCCTGCAAGTGTCTTTGACTGATTTGATGCATTGTAAACAAAGTGCTAAGGAAAAATTAACTGAATTTATTGGTAGATTTAAGCATTTGTATGCTCAGATTTCCTATCATGTTCCTGATATTGATATTCAACGTATGTTTATTTCAAATTTGCAAAAGGATATTAGAGATAAGATTTTGCTTACTGAATTTACCTCTTTTCAACAACTTTGTGTAGTGCTTCATCATTATCAATTACAAGTGAGTTAATTTGAGAGCACCACTCCAATGGCTCCTATTCCAATTGATAAGAGTGATGCTTCTCCTAATCCAAACAAATTTCAAAAATTCAACAACTATGTCAAGATAAACAAACAAGCAAATGCAGTCATTGATCAAGTTGTTGTTGCATCGCACAAAGCCACTTTTGCATCCACTACTTTTCAATTAAATCGTACATTGACTCCTCTTTCTAAATCTTTACATGCTATTATGAATAGGTTGTTAACTACTAATATGATTACTTTACCTCCTATTCGACCTCTTTTACCTACTATGATTGCATCTAAATCTTTTGATCCTAAAGCTTTTTGTCAATATCACCATCAGAATGGTCATGATACTAAAAAGTGTTATTCTTTAAAACATAAGGTTCAAGACTTAATTGATTCTAATGCCTTATCTGTTCATAAAAAAAATTTGTCTCTCCTAATCAAAACCTTCAAATCTATACAAATCTTTTACCTACACATAATACTAATACCATTTCTCAGCCATCTGCTATGGAAATTGTGTATGATTTAAAGATGGATGATCTCAATCATATTTTTAATCAAGTGGAGCATGTTGGTCAATCTTTATCTCCACCTCAACCTCAACCTCAACCTCAACCTCAGATTCAACCTCAAGTTTAATCTCAACCTCAACCAAAATATAAGCCTAAATTGAAAACTCAACCTAAACCTCGACAACAACCTAAGAATAAAAGACCTTAGGAAATTTTGATTACCTTTGATGACTCTGAGACTATTAAGGCTCCTGATGGTCCCCTTTACATTTATGCTAGGATTTCTCAGAAACCTACTCATGGTTGTCTTGTTGATCCTACATCCTTAGTCAATGTTATTAATGAAGAAAATATTTTTATGAAAATCTTACAACTTGATTCTTATGATACATCAGATGTGTGGATTCAAACTTGCAATGGTTTTCTTTATCCATCATTTGGTTCTATTACTTTATCGGTTGAACTCTATGGAAAAATTGTGAACACTACATTTGTTGTTGTTCCTACTTTTGATCAATTCCAAGTTAAGCTAGGTTTGCCTTGGTTGAATGCCATACATGTTGTTGCTTCACCTATCCATAAGTGTCTTAAATTTATTCATGATGAAGAAGTGAAGATAGTTAATCATAGTTTATATCAACCTTCTAGGCCTAGAGATTGTGCTGCTCTTGATTTCTTTTGGCCTTCATAACCTAATTCATGTCCTCCTCGACCTGATAATCTTTTCCATTCATATCAATCTTATAAACATCATAAGATTCTTGAATTAAGCATACCTCCTATGGATCTTAATCATGGTCTTTTTCCTACACCTTCCATACCTCCTTTAACTATGGCTTCTAGTTTTGTTAATCAAGTTACTCCTATTGTTGATAATCCTATCAATCTTCCTAAAGAACCTATGAAGGATCCTGTGATTGTTCCTCCTAGTTCTCAACATATTTCAAATAAATCAAAACATAATTGATCTTCTAATGAATTTTGTAAGAAGATTCATGCTCATGCTAAAGCTTGTAATTCTATTCTTCAAATATGTCTACCTTCTTCGAATAAATCTATGCATGATGTGTTAGAAGAAGTTGTTACTAATAATGATGTTAAGATACATGATTATGATGATTCTATTTGTATCTTAGATCCTATTTTGATTAATTTTGATGATACTGATGATGTTAATGATCAATATGAGACTATTGACATTGACATTGATTTACCTAATATGCTTTCATCACAATTAACTCTTACACCTAGTGTCGAACATTGTGATTCTCAAGAGGATCCTTATTTGGAACTAGCTATCATTCCTACTGTGTTGGATATAGTCCCTCTTCTGAGTTACCCACCTTCCCTAAATGATATACAACAAGATGGGGAGAGTAGATGGCATGCTTGATCAGCTTGTCCTTCATGGTAGCTTTGTTTTATGTTTGCCTATTATACTGTGCTTCTCCCGTAATGTGTTTGCTAAATGTTGTTAGATTCTTTTATATGATCCTTGTTACTCAATTGGTACAAGGTGATAAAGGAATTGAACTTGTACAATTCCTCTATATGTATCTCTATTATTCTATTCATTTTTTCATGTTATTTCATAACTCTTCTATTATTCGTAAATGTTTCCTTGTGTAATCTCCTTGGATTCGAGACGTGGTAGCATTGATTCTTTTTGGTCTCCATGTCATGATCTGAGAAGATTCTCCTTCATATATCTTATGTGATCTTTCCTCCTTTTTGATTGTAGTTCTACTTTCTTTGGGGAATGATGTCAATTCATTTGCAATAATATCATATATATATTATCTTATGATCATACTGACCTCATGGAAGGTAGATCCCTTCCATGTTCTCTGTATGTTTCTATGATATTTCCCTTGATTTGTCTTTGTTTGGGGGCATCTCAACGTGGAAAGGTAATAAGTAGAGTTTTTTATGTTTCTATTAAAGCCATTGCTCCTATTAAAGTTTTAGAAATGACTTTAACGTGGGGGCATATGCTCTACTCACCTATTGCATACACGCACTTTTTGTTAGGAATAGTCCCAAGAGATAACTAAGAGGGGGGGGTGAATCAGATATCTACAAGTTTCAAATCTTTATCCAATTAAGTATACTTAAACATAAAGCATAAACACAATGAAAGAACACTTGAACACAACACCAATATTTTGGTTACGAGGAAACCCAAATAGGTAAAAACCCCAGTGGGACTTGATACCCACTAATATTATGTACTAGTGTATAATGATCCTTGCTAGAAGATCCTTTACCTTGTTAGGAGTAGCTTTACAATATATTAAGTACAGTAGACCTGGTTAAGGTTCGGACCCTATTAGGATTCTTTTACAATTGTCCCTATTAGGGGATAGGATGCACTATCTGAGAGCTCACTACTCAAATGGGCGAAGGCTACAACCTTCTAAATAATAGATACACACTATATCTAGATCTTGGTGAACTGCACTTTGACCTTTTTCTGGATCAGTTCCAATCAATAGCACACATACTCTACTTGGTCACATAGGCCTTCTTTTGATGGTTCAACACTTCGCACACTCTGCTCTGCTCTGCTTAATCAACCATGAACCATACTTCAGCAATCACAAATGACTGCCTATAAATATCTTTCCTCCAAATGATATAATCAAATTGGCCTATTAGAACCACCTTGAAATCATATTAGAGAAACCATAATAAACTCCAACAAACATTCTGTCAGCTCTATTATGCATGCAACTCATTCTGGGACCTGTCTAATAAAATAATTATAGACACACACCACACATTGTCATCTCTACCAAAACAACTGGAACATTCTCTGTAAGCTAAATTAACTTATGCACTCTTAACCAAACATCAATAACACTTCTCCAAGCTTAACTCTAAGGGCGCATATCCTCAAGATAGGTGCAACTCAAGAAACAATAAAATCTTTTTTGACTCTTCTGAACAAACACAAGAAACTGCTACTGGTGAATAGCAACTATGTAACTTCACTTGCATTTTTGATTAGACTATGTGTTCATAACTAAAAAATCACTAACATTTCTTCAACATATATCCTAGGGTGCATGCCCATAAGACAACTGTATGGACAACCATACACAAAACACTGCCTGTAACTCTGTCAGGAACACTGCTGACACAAGCTGCTATATAAATGTCTATACTTATAGTTAACCTCTGTGCCCATGATATCATGCTAATATCATGTCCATGCATCATATACTAAAGTCTTACTACATAAGACTTCCATGCATGCTACTTTCCATATGTTTTCATCAATGACAAACATACAGTTAGTACTGGCCTGCTAGCAAATCTCCAACAATCTCCACCTTTGGCATTGATGGCAACATGTGGAATGAAAAACCATCATCAACCCAATTGTACATTTCTTTTATAACATTCTCCATTTCCTCTTCAAAACTTCCCCAAAGATGAATCCTCCATCTACTGCAATATTTTCTAATATTCTCCATTTCCTAAACTGTACTGTTGTCATAATTGAATGTTTCTCCCCCTTAGTATATTACTCCTCTTTTTACTTTTTTTTTTCATGACTCTATATATATACTCTCCCTTTGACATCAATGGAAAAGGGTGCCACTCATTTTAAGAACTAGTACTACTCTTGAGGTAGATTATTCAACCTTCCATCAGTCCCTGAGGACTGATGCCATTCCTGCTTCCTTCTAAGTAGAATCAGGGAAGGGAATTACTCTCAACTTCCCCTTGAGATACTCAAAAGTATCCTTAGGCAAGGGCTTTGTGAATATATCTACCAACTATTCTTTAGTACTCACATAGTCCAACTTGACTTCTTTCTTCGCCACTTTCTCTCTTAGGAAGTGATACTTGATCTCAATGTGTTTTGTCTTTGCATGCATCACATGGTTTTTTGACATATTGATAGTGCTAGTGTTATCACAGTGAATAACAATAGGATAATCAATCTGAATTCCAAAATCTTTTATCATCTACTTGATCCAAACAATTGTAGAGCAATTCAAGGCTGGTGCAACATACTCTACTTCTGTTGTTGACTGAGAAATACAGTATTATTTCTTGCTTGTCCAAATGACAAGTCTATCACCAAGAAACACTACTCCACCTAAAGTACTTTTTCTATCATCAACACATCCTACCCAATCTGCATCCATGTACACATGAAGCTCAACATTTTCTGAATTAGGATACCATAGACCATAATCTATAGTACCCTGCAAGTATCTGAATATTCTCTTTACTACCATGAGGTGACTTTGTTTAGGCTCTACTGCAAATCTTCCAACTATACCAACTGCATTGGAAATGTTAGGTCTAGTCTGAGTAAGATAAATGAGTTTACCAATCATAGACTTATACAATTTTCTATCAACTACTGGTGAGTCATCTTCCTTTGTAAGCTTGCATCTAGTAATCATAGGGGTTCCTACTGGCTTGCAATCATCCATCTTGAATTTCTTCAGTATCTCTTTCACATACTTTGATTGATTAATGAAAATCCCTTTTTTTGTTTGTTTCACATTTAATCCCAAAAAGTACTTGATAGGACCAATCATACTCATCTCAAACTCATTATGCATTTCTTTGGCAAATTCAGCACTGAGTTTGTCATTACCTCCAAAGATAATGTCATCAACAAATATAGCTACAAGTAATAAACCTTCAGATGTCTCTCTAATGAATAGATTACAATCTGTTGCTCCTTTCTTGAATCTAATCTTTGTTAAGTATCCATCTAGTCTCTCATACCATGCTCTAGGGGCTTGCTTAAGTCCATAGAGGGCTTTCTTCAATCTGCATACCATATTAGGTCTATCTAATAAGGTGAATCCTTCAGGCTGCTCAATGTATACTTCTTCTTTTAAGTCTCCATTCAAGAATGTTGATTTAAAATCCATCTGATAAAATTTGAAGTTTTTAACTGTAGCATAAGCTAAAAACAACTTAATAGCTTCTAATCTACTCACAGGTGTAAATGTGTCTGAATAATCAATGCCTTCTCTTTGTGCATATCCCTTACATACTAATCTTTCTTTATTTCTTACTACTGTACCATCTTCATTCATCTTGTTTCTAAATATCCACTTTGTTCCAATCACATTCATATCACTAGGTCTTGGGACCAGTTCCCAAGTGTCATTCTTAATGATCTGATCAAGTTCTTCTTTCATAGCATCATGCCGATCTGAATCCTTACAAGCATCTTCAACACTTAAAGGTTCAATCTGAGATAGTAAACATACCGCATCATTGCTAGCTGAGTTCTTTGCTTGTGATCTTGTTAAGACTTTGTTGCTCTGATCTCCAATGATGTCTTTCTTGGAATAATTTCTTGATGTAAACTTTGGAACTTTATGTGATGCTAACTCATCAGCCTTAGGAGTACCTTCTTCACTTGTCTCAGGGTCATTGAACAACACATCAATGTCATCAAACATTTCCTCAATAACTGTCTCACTAGTGGAGGGTCTAGGTTCTTCTTCAATCATGGGTGAGTAATCATGATATCTTTCTTGAATCATAAACTTTTCATCAATCTTTACATAGCACTTTCAATGATCTTTTTCAATCTTAAATTGAAACATCTATAAGCTTTACTTTTAGTAGAGTAACCAAGAAAAATACCTTCATCACTTCTTGCATCAAACTTGCCTACTGCTTCATCCCTCTTGATGTAGCACTTGCTTCCAAAGATTCTAAAGTATTTTATAGTGGAAACATTACCAAACCATAGCTCATAAGGTGTTTTGTCAGTGCCAGGCCTTAACTAAATTCTATTGATTGTATAGACTATTGTATTGACCACATCTCTCCAATATGTGTGTGCAACTTTTCCTTCTATCATAATGGTGCACGCTATATCAAGAATGATCATATTCCTTCTATCTACAATTTGATTATGCTAAGGTGTTCTAGGTGCACTTAACTGTCTCGTTATGCCATGTTCTTTGCAGTACTCATAGAATCTTTCACCATAGTATGATCTTGTTTGAGTTGGTCCACATAGGTCTGTATGAATCAGATCCAACTTGTTCTCTTCTAAATTTTTCTTTCTCCTGAATGAATTTCTCACATGCTTCCCCATCACACATTCCCTGCATATAGTATCAACTAGCTTTGCTATGCTAGGTAGATCTTTTACTGCTTTAACATTGCTTATCTTTACTATGTTATCAAAATTGATATGACATAGTCTTTTATGCCACAACCAACTGTCATCAACTTTAGCAACAAAACAACTTGCTTCTGAATTGAGTTGAAAAACATTACCTCTTGTCTTTGTGTCTAATGCAATCATAACACCATCCTTTTTGTTAATGATGCATTTGTCATCTTTGAACTCCAACTAATAGCCTTTACCAAGTAACTATCCAACATTGAGAAGGTTATGTTTCAAACCATCAACATAAAGAACATCATCAGTACTGTTCTTTCCATCCAAAGTGATGGCTCCTCTACCAGTCTATTATTATATCTGCTTGGGAAATCAATGCTAGCTCTTGATTCACTTTCTCATTTTTAGGAACTGACTTAATATTTGTTTTGTCTACAATATCAATGAATACAATTTCTTCTTTGCATAATTCTTCATTTGAGACTCCATCTCCAACATAGTAGCATTCCTTAGAATACTTAGGCTTATAATCCTTTTTGAACTTTCTAGCTCTAGTGGGACACTTAGATGCAAAGTGACCAATCTTATTACATGAAAAGTGCTTAAATGGTAATTGACCTTCATATTTTCCTTTTCCTTTCTTTTCTCTTTTGTCAATCATAGCAATAAAATCATCTAATTTTCTCTCTTCATCATCATCATCAAAATTACCAGAAGTGTTTGTAGATTTCTTACCATGAACTGTTGCTTTGAAAGTTGTCTCACTCTTTGGTTCTGTCTTCAATCTTGAAATCTCAAAAGCTGAGATTTTGCTGATCAAAGTCTCTCTCTTGAAAATTGATGTAAGCTACATGGTCTCATCAAGGATGTTGATCTTGCTCTCATATTCTGGAGTAAGAATAGTCATTAACTTGTCCATAATGTCTTCCTCAGAAATCTCTCCACCAGAAATCTCTCCACCATTCTTCCTAATTCTAGCAACTGTTTCATTAATCCTCTGATTGTAAGCTTTGATATTTTCTTCAGGTAGAATCTCTAATGCATTATATCTTTTCTTCCATGTCTTTCTGCGTGCATCCTTTTCTTTTTTGTCTCCTTCAAAAATGTCTTCAAGGTGCTTCCAAATTTTATGGGTTGTATCTATCTTTTTTACTTCTGAAAATTCACCATCAGATAGGGCGTTGATAAGGACTTCTTTAGCAATAGCATTCTGATGAAACAATTCCTTTTGAGCATCAGTAGCATCATCTTTTGCAAGGTCTTCTAATCTAGGAATCTTGGCTGCTTGGATGGTTATATTAAAAACTTCAAAAGCAATGTACTGCAAATAGGTCACCATCTTGTTCTTCCAATCAAGATAATTCTCTCCATTGAACTTAGGACTTTCTTTCCTGAAGTATGTCATCTAATCAACCTCAAGCTATTAAAATTTCTCTCCGAGGCACTTGGCTCTGATACCCATTTTTAGGAATAGTCCCAAGAGATAACTAAGAGGGGGGGGTGAATCAGTTATCTACAAGTTTCAATTCTTTATCCAATTAAGTATACTTAAACATAAAGCATAAACACAATGAAAGAACATTTGAACACAACACCAATATTTTGGTTATGGGGAAACCCAAATAGGTAAAAATCTTGGTGGGACTTGATACCCACTAATATTATGTACTAGTGTATAATGATCCTTGCTAGAAGATCTTTTACGATGTTAGGAGTAGCTTTACAATATATTAAGTACAGTAGACCTGGTTAAGGGTCAGACCCTATTAGGAGTCTTTTACAATTGTCCCTATTAGGGGAGAGGACGCACTATCTGAGAGCTCACTGCTTAAATGGGCGAAGGCTACAACCTTCTGAATAATAGATACATACTATATCTAGATCTTGGTGAACTGCGCTTTGACCTACTATCTGGATTAGTTCTAGTGAATAGCACACATACTCTACTTGGTCACATAGACCTTGTTCTGATGGTTCAACACTTTGCACTCTCTGCTCTGCTCTACTTAATCAACCATGAACCACACTTCAGCAATCACAAATGACTGCCTATAACTATCTTTCCTCCAAATGATATAATGAAGTTGGCCTATTAGAACCACCTTGAAATCATATTAGAGAAACCATAATAAACTCCAACAAACATTCAGTCGGCTCTATTATGCACGCAACTCATTCTGGGACCTATCTAATAAAATAATTGTAGATGCACGCCACACATTGTCGGCTCTACCAAAACAAATGGAACTTTCTCTATAAGCTGAATTAACTTATGCACTCTTAACCAAACTTCAATAACACTTCTCCAAGCTTAACTCCAAGGGTGCATATCCTCAAGATAGGCGCAACTCAAGAAATAATAAAATCTCTGTCGGCTCTTCTAAACAAACACATGAAACTACTACTGGTGAATAGCGACTGGATAACTTCACTTGTGTTCATCATTAGACTATGCATTCATAACTAAAACATCACTAACATGTCTTCAACATATATCCTAGGGTGCATGCCCATAAGACAACCTTACAAACAACCATACACAAAACACTGCTGACACAAGCTACTATATAAATGTTTGTACTTATAGTTAACCTCTGTGCCCATGATATCATGCTAATATCATGTCCATGCATCATATACTAAAGCTTACTAAATAAGACTTCCATGCATGCTACTTTCCATATGTTGTCATCAATGACAAACATACAGTCAGTACTAGCCTATTGGCAAATCTCCAACACTTTTCGATACACACATATTATTTTTCAAGATACCTTTTTCTCCCTTTTTGGATTAGTGACTAATCCTTAAAGCATGGATATATATTTTAGGATCTCTTGATCCCTCCAGTTTCAAATATACATATATTTTGATCCCTTAAGGTCGAAGGTGTCCTTAAGAGTGGATCTCTTTTTTTTTATTATTCTTATGGAATAGAATATTCCTAAGGATGAATCTTTGATGGGTTGACTAGTGAGTAGCCACATTCACTAGGTGGTTCAATTCCATCTTTCTAGTTGTGTCGTTTCCTTGTGTTATTCACAATGGGACATAAGTTCTCATTGGGTGAGATAATCACACCCTTTCTTTCTCTCTCTAGAGATGTCTCTCTTATTGTCATCTGGGAGTCAATGAAGAATTGAGTCCCTAGGGGCTTAAGGTTTCTCTTTGTCCCTTGGATTACAATAAGATTATCTTTTCATTTTGATCTCCTTTACTAAGAGTTTGCATTGAGTCCATACTCTTGCTAAAGTGGGGGCTTAATGTATCATCTTAAAATGGAAGCACTTCCATGATAAGAGCGTTTATCCCTCTGAGTAAGTGGTTTGGGGTCATGTTAAGCACCTTGATTGGGTCTTTTCATGTATTTGGCTTCCCCCCCCCCCCATTCTACTTCCTTATACACCTATTTTACACTTCCTGTCTGCATTTCCTAGCATTCTAGACTGAGGTCCTGAGGTTTTTGACCTCAAGGTCAAAATCAACCTTGAGGGTCAAAGTCAACCTTGACTCTGACCTAGGTCAGGGTTGACCTCAACTCTAACCTAGGGCAGAGTCTACCTCATCCTTGACCCACATTTCAATTTTCAAGATTTTTGGATTTTTGGGTATTGGGTTTCAGAAAGATTCTTTTTCCCACCTCCGGGTTGGCCATTTCGGGTTTCAGAATGGTAATCCTTAATTTAATTTAATATGGGTCCATTTCTAGGGTTTAAGGTGAATTTGGATTTAATTCCCCAATGTCGGCCTTCTCTAGAGGTTTGTGCCCTAGTTCACTATAAAAGGATGCCTTCCTCTCTCATTTTCACAATCCACAATCAAGCAATCTCTCAATCTCTCAAGTACAATCAAGAAAGGAATAAGGAGAAGGAAAGAAAGAAAGCATTCATTCATCTTCAAGCCTAGCATCCATTCAAGAATTCAAACATTCATCAAGGATATCCATTGTTAGCCATTGAAGGATTCAATCTCTTTGGAGCCCCCTTGAAGATCCATCCTTCCACATTCATCCAAGCCTCCTCATATGAAAATATCTATTCAAGATTGGTGTTGAAGATCAAATGCCAATTATTTGAGACATCATACATTCATTCTACATCCATTGGAGCATCCCTACTTGTGGATTTGAGAATTTGAATCCTCTACAAGGACTTCAACATAAGCAAGGTGAAAAGTTCCATTTGCTTTGTTTATGCACATTACAATTTCAATTCAATTTCAAGGTTAATTCCTAAATTGGGGTTTGACCAAGGCAAACTCCCCATACAAACAACAAAAACCCTCATTTTCTTGCAGGTATAGATGCAAAACTTCAGATCTAAGCTTGGATTTGGATACCCTTTTCGGTGAACTTCTGAAATTTGAGAAAAAAATCAAAGTCAACCTTCATAATATTAATGTAGCCTTTCACCTTTTATTGGGGTCAAAGACTACCTATTGTCAGAAAGATAAAAGTTTTATGGGTTTTCTTCGTCTCAGCATTTCTAGTCCAAAACAACTTGCAGAATTTCCTGAAACTACACACAAACATCAGAAATTGGCATTTTCTAGATTTTCCCTATTTTGAGGTTAGTATTTGCATTTCAATTATTTCATATTTCAAGCACAACACCCCTATAGGGAAATATAAGGTTTTCTTCCTCTTTCATATTCTCCATAGATTGATTCGATTGTGCATTAACCTTTTGGTTGATCAATTTGGATCTCTCCTTTGGAAATTTGGATTTAGAAGTAGATCTCATATTTCCCCCATACATTATAGAAGGGAACGCTATTTCCTTCTATTAATTTTGGTGAACCCTACATACTTACTCTCCTTTCTTTTTGTGGAATTGGATGCTCAATTGTGTTTTGTGGTATTAGATTTCCTTTTATCTTGTTGGTATTAGATTTCTATTTTATGTTATATCTTGCATGCTAATTAGATTTCAAAAATACAAAAATATTCATGCTTTATGTGTTCTTAGTTTAGTTCATTTGCATTGCATTGGTTTATGAGCTTTACTACTACTAGTCCTACTTATAACATTCTGGTTAGAAGAAGTCATAGACCCATGGGTGTCTTTGATCCTGAATCTTCCTCTCCTTTCCTTAGGATCCCAGATGATAATTTGATTCTTCATGATTCCAATCCTATTATGGAGCAAAACTCTTCTCACTCATCTCATGATGAGTATAACGCTTTAAGAGTTCCTCCTGAACAAGTCCAAAAACTTTCAACTGAACTTGATAAAATGGGAAATTGGCTTATTCAAGAGAACCATAATCAAGATTCTATTCAAGCTATAGAAGCTCTTAAGAAATTTCTCCATGATAGTGATCAAGGTGTTAACCTCTTGCATGGTATTACTCACCTCGTGCATTCAAATGTTAAACCTCTAGCTCAAGAAGCTCAAGATTTAGGGTTGATTCCTCCTATCACTAGTGTAGAACCTCCATCTAATCCTTTACCTAGTATTCCTACCTATACTCCTTTGGTGACTGTGACAGTTCCCTTTTTTCCTATGAGTGTTCCTCATGTGTCCCTTCCTACATCACAACCTTCATATCATAATGTTCCTTTTACTTATGCCAATCTGCTTCCAACTGTAGTTCCTAGTATTCCTCTAGTTGTGTCTTCTATTCTTGCAACTTCTTACAATCTACCTAGTGTGTCTAATGTTGCTATTCCTCCTATTTCCTCTAATGATTCAACAATCATCAGTTTGACTTAAACTATGTCATCCTTACAACAATAAATTGCTTCCTTAACTCAAAACAAGTTTAGTATTCCTACATGTGACATGGGAAGCCCTTTGTCCTTGGATATTATTCGTACTCCTGTTCCTCAGCAAGTTGATATGCCTCATCTTGATAATTATAATGGAAAAGGACATCTCATTCATCATGTTAAAATATTCCAAATACTTTGTAGTGATTATGCTCATGACCATAAGATTTTAGCCAAATTTTTTGCTAGAACTTTCCATGACAAGGCCTTACAATGGTATTGTTCCTTGCGTCCTTATTCTATTGATTCCTTTCAAAAATTGGCTAATGCCTTTATTCAATAATTTTAAAACCACATTGGCCCTCAAGTGTCTTTGACTAATTTGATGCATTGTAAACAAAGTGCTAAGGAAAAATTAACTGAATTTATTGGTAGATTTAAGCATTTGTATGCTCAGATTTCCTATCTTGTTCCTAATATTGATATTCAACGTATGTTTATTTCAAATTTCCAAAAGGATATTAGAGATAAGATTATACTTACTGAATTTACCTCTTTTTAACAACTTTGTGTAGTGCTTCATCATTATGAATTACAAGTGAGTCAATTTAAGAGCACCACTCCAATGGCTCCTATTCCAATTGATAAGAGTGATGCTTCTCCTAATCCAAACAAATTTCAAAAATTCAACAACTATGTTAAGATAAACAAACAAGTGAATACAATCGCTGATCAAGTTGTTGTTGCATCTCACAAAGCCACTTCTGCATCCACTACTTTTCAATTAAATCAAACATTTAATCCTCTTTCTGAATCTTTACATGCTATTATGAATAGGTTGTTAACTGCTAATATGATTACTTTACCTCCTATTCAACTTCTTTTACCTGCTACGATTGCATCTAAATCTTTTGATCCTAAAGCTTTTTATCAATATCACTGTCAGAATGGTCATGATACTAAAAAGTGTTATTTTTTAAAACATAAGGTTCAAGACTTAATTGATTCTAATGCCTTATCTATTGATAAAAAAATTTGTCTCTCCTCCTAATCAAAACCTTCAAATCTATAGAATTCCTTTACCTATGCATGATACTAATATCATTTCTCAGCCATCTGCTATGTAAATTGTTTATGATTCAAAGATGGATGATCTCAATCATATTTTTAATCAAGTGGAGCATGTTGGTCAATTTGTATCTCCACCTCAACCTCAACCTCAGATTCAATCTCAAGTTCAATCCAACCTCAACCAAAACCTAAGCCTAAATTGAAAACTCAACCTAAACCTTGACAACAACCTAAGAATAAAAGACCTCAGGAAGTTTTGATTACCTTTGATGACTCTAAGACTATTAAGGCTCTTGATGGTCCCCTTTACATTTATGCTAGGATTTCATAGAAACCTACTCGTGGTTGTCTTGTTGATCCTACATCCTTAGTCAATGTTATTACTGAAGAAAATATGTTTATGAAAATATTACAATGCAATTCTTATGATACATCAGATGTGTGGATTCAGACTTGCAATGGTTTTCTTTATCCATCATTTGTTTCTATTACTTTACCGATTGAACTCTATGGAAAAATTGTGAACACTACCTTTGTTATTGTACCTACTTCTGATCAATTTTGTGTTAAGCTAGGTTTTCCTTGGTTGAATGCCATACATGTTGTTGCTTCACCTATCCATACGTGTCTTAAATTTATTCATGATGAAGAAGTGAAGATGGTTAATCATAGTTTATATCAACCTTCTAGGCCTAGAGATTGTGCTGCTCTGGATCTCTTTTGGCCTTCATTACCTAAGTCATGTCCTCCTCGACCTGATAATCTTTCCCATTCATATCAAGCTTATAAACATCATAAGATTATTGAATTAAGCATACCTCCTATGGATATTAATTTTGGTGTTTTTCCTACACCTTCCATACCTCCTTTAACTATGGCTTCTAGTTATGTTAATCAAGTTCCTCCTATTGTTGATAATCCAATCGATCTTCCTAAAGAACCTATGAAGGATCTTGTGATCGTTCCTCCTAGATCTCAACATATTTCAAATAAATCAAAATGTAATTGATCTTGTAATGAACGTCATAAGAAGTTTCATGCTCATGCTAAAGCTCATAATTCTATTCTTTAAAGATCTCTACCTTCTTTGGATAAATCTATGCATGATGTGCTAGAAGAAGTTGTTACTAATAATGATGTTAAGATACATGATTATGATGATTCTATTTGTATCTTAGATCCTATTTTGATTAATTTTGATGATACTAATGATGTTAATGATCAATATGAGACTATTGACATTGACATTGATTTACCTAATATGCTTTCATCACAATTAACTCTTACACCTAGTGTCGAACATTGTGATTCTCAAGAGGATCCTTGTTTAGAACTAGCTAGCATTCCTACTGTGTTGGATATATTCCCTCTTCTAAGTTACCCACCTTCCCTAAATGATATACAATGAGATGGGGAGAGTAGGTGGCATGCTTGATCGGCTTGTCCTTCATGGTAGCTTTGTTGTGTGTTTTCCTATTGTACTGTGCTTCTCCCGTAATGTGTTTACTAAATGTTGTTAGATTCTTTTATATGATCCTTGTTACTTAGTTGGTACAAGGTGATAAAGGAATCGAACATGTTGTACAATTCCTCTATTTGTATCTCTATTATTCAATGCATTGTTTCATGTTACGTTGTAACTGTGCTATTGTTCATAAATGTTTCCTTGTGTAATCTTCTTGGATTCAAGACGTGGTAGCACTGATTCTTTTTGGTCTCCATGTCATGGTCTGAGAAGATTCTCCTTTGTATATCTTATGTGATCTTTCCTCCTTTGTGATTGTAGTTCTACTTTCTTTTGGGAATGATGCCAATTCATTTGCAATAATATCATATATATATTATCTTATGATCATACTGACCCCATGGAAGGTAGATCCCTTCCATGTTCTCTATATGTTTCTATGATATTTCCCTTGATTTGTCTTCGTATGGGGGCATCTCAACATGGAAACGTAATAAGTAGAGTTGTTTATGTTTCTGTTAAAGCCATTGCTCCTGTTAAACTATTAGCAATGACTTTAATGTGGGGGCATGTGCTCTGCTCACCTGTTTCACACACACACACATATTATTTTTCAAGATACCTTTTTCTCCCTTTTTGGATTAGTGACTAATCCTTAAAGCATGGATTTATATTTTTAGGATCTCTTGATCCTTCCAATTTCAAATATACATATATTTTGATCCCTTAAGGTCAGAGGTGTCCTTAAGACTGGATCTCTTTTTGTTTTTATTCTTATGGAATAGAATATTCCTAAGGATAAATCTTTGATGGGTTGACTAGTGAGTAGCCACCTTCACTAGGCGGTTCAATTCCATCTTTCTAGTTGCGTCGTTTCCTTGCATGGTTCACAATGGGACATAAGTTATCATTGGGTGAGATAATCACACCCTTTCTTTCTCTCTCTAGAGATGTCTCTCTTATTGTGATCTCAGATTCGATGAAGACTCGAGTCCCTGGGGGCTTAAGGTTTCTCTTTTTCCCTTTGATTACGATAAGATTATCTTTTCATTCTAATCTCCTTTACCAAGAGTTTTCATTGATTCCATACTCTTGCTAAAGTGGGGGCTTAATGTATCATCTTAAAATAGAATCACTTCCATGATAAGAGGGTTTAGCCCACTGAGTAAGTGGTCTAGGGTCATGTTAAGCACCTTGATTGGGTCTTTGCATGTATTTGGCTTTTCCCCCTCGTTGTGCTTCCTTCTACACTTGTTTTCCACTTACTATCTGCATTTCCTAGCATTTTGGACTGAGGTCCTGAGGTTTTTCACCTCAAGGTCAAAGTCAACCTTGAGGGTCAAATTCAACCTCGACTCTGACCTAGGTTAGGGTCAACCTCGACTCTGACCTAGGGTAGAGTCTACCTCGTCCTTGACCCACATTTCAAATTTCAATATTTTCTAATTTTTGGGTATTGGGTTTCAAAATGGGTAATCCTTAATTTAATTTAATATGGGTCCATTTTTAGGGGTTAAGGTTAATTAGGATTTAATTCCCCAATGTTGGCCTTCTCTAGAGGTTTGTGCCCTAGTTCACTATAAAAGGAAGTCTTCCTCTCTCATTTTCACAATCCACAATCAAGCAATCTCTCAAGCTCTCAAGTACAATCAAGAAAGCAAGAAGGAGAAGGAAAGAAAGAAAGCATTCATTCATCTTGAAGCCTAGCATCCGTTCAATAATTCAAGCATTCATCAAGGAGATCCATTGTTAGCCATTGAAGGATTCAATCTCTTTGGAGCCCCCTTGAAGATCCATCCTTCCACATTCATCCAAGCCTCCTCATATGCAAAGATCCATTCAAGATTGGTGTTGAAGATCAAATTCCATTGATTTGAGAAATCTTACATTCATTCTACATCCATTGGAGCATCCCTACTTGTGGATTTGAGAATTTGAATCCTCTACAAGGACTTCAACATAAGCAAGGTGAAAAGTTCCATTTTCTTTGTTTATGCACATTACAATTTCAATTCAATTTCAAGGTTAATTCCTAAATTGGGGTTTGACCAAGGCAAAGCCCCCATACAAATAACAAAAACCCTCTTTTTCTTATAGGTACAGGTGTGGAACTTTGAATTTGAGCTTGGATTTGGATACCCTTTTCGGCAAACTTTGGAGATCTACAAACAAAATCAAAGTCGACCTTTATAATATTAATATAGCCTTTGACCTTTTATCGGGGTCAAAGACCACCTGTTCTCAGAAAGATAAAAAATTTATGGGTTTTCTTCGTCTTGGCATTTCCAGTCTGAAATAGGTTGCAAAATTGTCTGAAACTACACACAAACATCAGAAATTGGCATTTTCTAGATTTGCCCTATTTTGAGGTTAGTATTTGCCTTTCAATTATTTCAGATTTCAAGCACAACTCCCTTATAGGGAAATATAAGGTTTTCTTCCTCTTTCATATTCTCCATAGATTGATTCAATTGTGCATTAACCTTATGGTTGATCAATTTGGATCTCTCCTTTGGGAATTTGAATTTAGAAGTAGATCTCATATTTCCCCCATACATTATAGAAGGGAACACTATTTCCTTCTATTCACTATCATACAACTGATTCACCTCCCCCCCCCCTCTTATTTGTATTGTGGACTGTTATTCCTAACACTATGGTGGTGATGTAAATGTACTAAGGGCAAAAGCTAAAATCTTGAGAGGAAAGTTTGATGAAATGAAAATGCAAGAAGGTGAGAATATTGCTCAATATTGTGGTAGAATTAAGGAGGTAGTGAATTCTATTAGAGGATCTAATGGAATCATTGAGGATGAGACTGTTATTAGTGAATTATTGAGAAGTTTTCTTCCTATCTATGCTATCAAAATCTCAGCAATTCAAGAATCAAGATGTAAGCCTGGTAATGTTCTAACTCTAGAAAGTCTTGTTTGTAAGCTTACTACTTTTTAGCTTTCTAACTATGATAACTACACTGTTCCTAATATTGAATCTGCATTCAAGTCACAAATGATTTTTCATAAATCTAAGAGAGAAAAAGGAAAATGTGTAAAAAGTGAAAGTGATAGTGACAGTGACAATGACACTTCTAATGATGAACTTGATGATCTTGAGGAATTCATGGCTAGAAGATTGAAAAGAGGAAAAGGAAAATATAAAGGTAAACTTCCTATAATCTATTTTTCATGTAACAAAGTTGGCCATATTGCTGCAAGATGTCCTGGCAAGAATGACAAGGATGAGGAAAGAGAAATAAAGTACAAGGATAAGAGAGATCGGCGAGATTACTGAAGGTACAAAGATTACAAGGAGAAGGATAAGAAATCATGCTATATTACCAAAGAGGAAACTGATAGTGACAGTGATAATTTTGATATTGAAGTAGTTTATGTTGCTATGAAAGATGATTCTGATGAAGATGAGAAAACTGCACTTATTTCTTGTGTGAGTAAAGGTAATAAATGGATTATTGATAGTGGTTTCTCACATCACATGACTGGTGATCAAATTAAATTTGAAATCCTAGATCATTACAAAGGTAGAAGTGTTAAGTTTTGTAATGATACAGCATGTCCTGTGAGAGGTAAAGGATCAATTAAGTTAATTGATAAGATCACATGTGAAAATTCATATTGGGTTGAAGGTCTTAACTATAATTTGCTAAGTTTTGCACAGCTTAATAGCATTGGTTACCGAGTGGATTTCCATCACAAAAAGGCTAAAATATTTGATGCTACTAGTGAACTAATTGGAAGTGGAGAACATAATAGAGGTAATTTTTTCTATCTAGATCTATCTAAAGAGACATGTTTTTTTACACAATTTGATGATGTTTGGTTATGGCATAAGAGGCTATGTCATGTTAAATTTGACAATCTAGTAAGTATTAGTAAAAAGAATAAAGTTATAAGTTTGCCGAGATTGAAGAAACCTGATAATGTGATGTGTAAACAATGCCAGTTGGAAAAAATGACAAAGTCTAGTTTCAAGAGAAAGACATTTACTTCTGAAAATATTTTGGATTTGGTTCATACTGACCTTTGTGGACCTATGGGTGTAAAAAGATATTTTTTTGCTAAGTAATTTATTCTATTTGTTGATGATTACACTAGAATGATGACTATAATGTTTTTGAAAGAAAAATATGATGCATTTCAGTTGTTTAAGAGGTATTTGGCTAAGGTTGAAAAAGAAACAAGTAAAAGCTTGAAATGTCTGAGATCTGACCGAGGTGGAGAGTTTATATCAAATGAGTTCAATCTATTTTGTAATGATAGAGGAATCAAGAGACAAATATCTGCACTGAGAACACCTCCACAGAATGGTATAGCTGAGAGGAGAAACTGGTCAATTATGGATTGTGCAAGAACACTAATGATTGAGAAGAATGTTGCACAAAAATACTAGAGAGAAGTAGTGAGTATAGTTGTTTATACCTTAAACCGGGTACAAATCAAGAAAGTTACAAATGTTACACATTATGAACTATGGCATGGATATGCACCTAATGTGAAATACTTTAGAATCTTTGGGAGTAAATGCTATATATTGAAAGATAATAGAAATGGAAAGTTTGATACAAAAATGATGAAGACATATTCCTAGGTTATTCTACTAAGAGAAAAGCTTATAAGTGTTTGAATTCTAACACTAACAAAATTATGGAAAGTGCAAATGTGAGTCGATGAATATGCAAAGAAAAATGAACAAGAAGGTAAACAAGAACCTGAAGATCAAAGAGAGAAGAAATCTGAACCTACATTGGCATAATATGTGAGAAGACATCATAAGCCTGAACAAATCATTGGAGATAAGGAATCTAGAGTCTTGACCAGAAGTAAGTTGAAAGACCCTACATGTTTATTATGTGAGTTTGAACCTAAGATAGTAAAAGATGCTTTAGAGAATGAAGACTAGATTCAAGCTATGAATAAAGAAATAGATCAAATTGAGAAGAATGATACCTAGACTCTGGTGTCAAGACCAGAAAATAAGAATGTTATTTAAACAAAATGGGTATTCAAAAAACAAGCTTAATGAACATGGAAAAGTCACAAGGAACAAGGCAAGACTGGTATGCAAGGGTTATGCACAAGAAGAAGGAATAGACTATGGGGAAACATTTTCCCCTATAGAAATATTAGGAGTAAGAACTCTACTTGCATATGTTCCTTATAGATATTTCAAAGTATATCAGATGGATGTCAAGTCTGCATTTCTGAATGGTATATTAGAAGAATAAGTATACATTGAACAACCTAAAAGATTTGTTGATCCAAACAAGAAAAATATGGTTTCCAAACTGAACAAGGCATTGTATAGATTGAAACAAGCCTCCAGAGCATGGTATGAGAGGTTGCACAATTATTTGATAAAGATTGGATTTGCAAAGAAAAATGACAACAACAATCTGTACATGAAATCTGAAGAAGGTAAAGGGATCTTGTTAGCTGAAATTTTTATAGATGATATCATATTTGGAGGACAAGATGCCCTATGTCATAAATTTTCAAATGAGATGCAAACTGAGTTTGAGATGTCTATGTTTGGTGAGAATAAATTCTTTGTTATTTTACAAGTCCAACAGATGGAGAAAGGTATCTTTATCACACAATCTAAATATATCAAAGATATACTGAAAACTTTTTGAATGGAGGATTCAAGACCAGTAAGTACTCCTATGGCTACTGGACAAAAACTATCTAAAACTGATGATACTACTGAAGTGAATCAAACCCTATATAGATCCATGATTGGTAAGCTACAATATGTTGTCCACAGCACACCAGATATAGCCCTAGCAGTTGGGATTGTGGCAAGATTCTCTACCAATCCTAAGGAAAATCATATGATGGTTGTGAAGAGAATATTGAGATATCTGAAAGGGATAGAAGATTATGGATTGTACTACAAGAAGCATGAGAAATTTGAACTGGGAGTCTACACTGATGTAGATTGGGTAGGGAATGTTGATGATAGGAAAAGTACAAGTGGTGGAGCTTTCTTTTTAGGACAAATATTAGTCTCCTAGACAAGAAAGAAACAAAACTGCATTTCCCAATCTACAGCAGAAGCTGAGTATGTAGCAGCTACAGTGAACTGTTCAAATCTGGTATGGATCAAGCAATTGTTGAAAGGTATGAAAGATAAGATCACTGAGCTAGTTGTTATATTCTGTGATAAAACAAGTGCTATCAACATATCAAATAATCTAGTGATGCACACAAAGACAAAACATATTGCTATCAAGTATCATTACTTGAGGGAATTGGTACAAGATAAAGAAGTGAGAATGGAATATGTGAATACAAAGGAACAACTAGCAAACATATCCACAAAATCTTTACCTAAGGATACTCATGAATATCTTAGAGGTCAATTATGAGCTCTTCCCCTAACTGAGGCTACCTAGTCATCTAGGAGCATTGCATCAAATGTGCTACACAAAGCATTTGACAAATTGATGCAGGAAAAGTTCACACTTTAGGAGCTGCCTAGAGTTGTGAAAAGAACATCAAAGATGATAATTAGTCATAAGCAAGATGACAGAGGGATAAATACTGATACTAAACTGACAAGATGACATCTACATATGAAAGATGGAAATTTCTAGATATTTCTTTGGCATTATTGTCAAAGAGGGAGAGATTCAGATGAAAACACAGATTCAAAGATTTAGAGAATTAGAGGGAGAGTCATACAGAAAAGATTCAGAGGGAGTAACTATGTGAACGCTCAAGAAAGGCTAAGAGTTTTTGTGAATCAGAATGAAGCTAAGGATATTGTAAATATTTCTGATGCATTGACAAAGTTTGGGCTGGTTGGTAAATCATGTGTTATTTGTGTGGTGTTGCCATCAATGCCAAAGAGGAAGATTGTTGGAAACTATAATTGAAACAATTGATGTATTGTCATTGATGTCAAACCTTAACTAGTAAGATAGATGCTATCTAAGAATGTACTATATCTATTAATTTGTGAAAAGGATTAGGGCAAGGGAGATAACAAGAGAACCTAGGGAAAGGTTAAGTTATTTGATACTTTAATGAGTACTTGATTATATGGCACAATGATAAGATAATGTATTGTTTATCTAAGGAAGAAGAAAGTCTGGAGAGGTAGGCTTAACAAAAAAAAAGTGAAGAAATCTAGCTTAAGCCGAGTGATGTTAGTGTCAATCGAGCACTAGTATATGCCAAGAAAATCTAGTGTTGACTGAACATCAGTTTATGTCGAGCGACGGGAAATTACTGAGCAAGATAGTGTTAGCCGAGGAAGATAGTTTGTAGAGATGACCAAGTTTCAGAGTGATGACTGAGGAGATGAATACAGTATTGACTGAGCATCAGTAATTTACATTTGGTGGAAGAATTCAGAATCCCAGCCAACATAGTTGAATTCTTGGGTTATGTAAATCATGTTGACTTTATTAATTGATTGTATGGGGAGTTTAATGCATGGTAAATCATTTTATTATGGATCAATGAGGAGATTGAAGATGTATCTAGAAGGATGAAGAACTTAAATGATGGAAGGATTCGATGAATCTGACCTAACCTAAGATCTACAAAGGAGATAAAGAGGCAAAAGATAGATCTACCTATTGAAGAGGTATAAAGGAAAACCTAAGTGTGAAGATTACACAAGGGGAGGAGGCTGAAGTTGTTGATGTTATTGACTGATAAGTCTAAGTTGAAGGCTGAAGGTGAAGGAGTTGATCAGAGTTGTGATTTTTCGAAGAGAATTATGAGAAGATCAGAGATGGAGATGGAAATGGAACTCAGTTAGTAAATCAGCATATATGTGTGAATTGGATCTGTTATTTGCAAAGTGAGTTGTATGTTTTTTAGATCAAAAATTACTGCTACTTTCTAACCATTGTATCAGTCTAAAGCTTTTAATCAAGGTTGACCTAAAAGTCATTGTTTAAATCCTTTAATCAAGGTGGCATTCTAATGGAATGTACTTAAATCCTTTCACCATGTCACTTTTGACAGAGTGTTTAAATCCTTTAATAGGGTCACACCTAGCAGTGTGTTTATAAACCTTTAACAAGGTTAGCTTTTTACAGAACTCACTTCATAAGAGTGAAAATATCAGTAACATATTACAAAGTGGTTTTTCCCAAGTTCAGTTTCCACTATAAATCTGGTGTTATACTTGTGTGAATGTATGTTGTGAATTTTTCTATATTCTGCAAGTTAATTACTGTTGGATAGTAGACTTCATGTTATATGTTTTCGGTATACATACACTTTAGAGACCGTGTTGTGTTGGTGATTAGATTTGAGATTGTTTAAGTGTTTAAAAGTTCAATTGGTACATTTGGACCTGAGAACAACTGATTCACCCCCCCCCCCCCCCCTATTTTTCTAAATAATAGTAACATGATCTATAGAGATCTTTGGCATGTGCGATGAAAAGGGTTTGTTCCTTACAGTTCATGGAGGCTATGTCTATGATCGCACCACTTTAGGTGGTGTGGATTGTGAGATCTAGCATTTTCTTTACTGATTGGTCATGTTCTTCATGACATTGGTTTAGTTATGTTCACCAGTTGATTGTTGAGGATTGTGGTAGAGGTTTCTAATCGATGGAGCTGAATGGTGTGTATCTCAAGGTGGATCTATGTGTAGCTAACTTGGCAGTTGGATCATGCCTTGTGAATTAATTAAATGCTTTAATTTATTTGGGATCTAGGTTTACCTTGTTTAACACATTTTTATTTGGATATGTAACATCTTAAATGTCTACCTATGGTGGCTAGTATGTATAAATTTAGGGCTTATGATTGTAAGGAGGAGAGGCTAGATAGTAGAGAGCTAAGAGAGGATATCTCTAAGGTTGGATAGATTAGAAATAGGAACTAAGATTCATTTCATTATATATGGCCACAACTAGGAAGATCTTACAGCTCGACATGTTTGAATCAAATTTGATGTTATCAAATAATAAAGTTGTGGTTATTTGGTTATATTTTTGTTGTGATTTTTTATTTTTTGTTGTGTTGACTCGTATTGCAATATTGGGCATCTCCTTTGGAGACTTCTCCAGTCTCAAATGTATCACATCAACTCTAGGTAAAGAAGGTGTTTGATAAGAGAGCTACACCTAATGTGTTCAAAGGAGGTGATGTTGTACTCAGATGGAATGTGTTAAAAATTAGGATAGGGTAGCACACCAAGTTTGATAATATGTGGAGTGGCTTTTTCATCATTAAATAATGCAAGGAACATAACATGTTCTAGATATCAAAGATGGATAGAGAAGTTCTACCTATCCTGATTAACGGGATATACTTGAAGTGTTTCTTTGAGGTTTGATTTACCCTTGTAAATATTTTATGTTAGTGTTTCTTTCTTTCAATAAGTGTTTATGCACAATAGTTTAGATCTATTTTAGTTTTCCCTAAGTATTTTCTAGCACAGTTAAGCTAGGTTTCGGTTCAAGTTTCCATGTTTTCAATAAGTTTCAAAGTTAAAAGTCTATGAAAAGTGTTTTATTGTCAACGGCTCTCAATTCATTGAGTATACACTTACAAATAATTACAATGAAACTTACGTTTCACTATCATAATTCATATATCCATACTCATTGAATTGAGAGTGGTCTCATGAATATAAAATGAATTGCAGTCATGTATAAGTTCTTTTATGTCTACCAAAACTAGATAACCCTTACTGAATGATCCAACATGCCCCTATAATTTATGATAATAAACTTTTCTACCTCATCATCACAAGTCATATAACTTACAATCAATCATTCAGGAAAGGTTGCCTTACTTCTACAATATGAGTTTCAAGTTTTTGCCAATGTTTAAAAGCTGACTTTGTACCCAATGGAAAAATTTTAGACTACCAGTTTGATGTCTAGAAAGTAGACATAGAGTAGATGTTTCCAAGAATGTTACCATGTTTTGAGCAAAGAGATCAATCAGGTAGAGCCACTATGTTTTCAAGCAATAGGTACATTCTACATCATTCTATCTTTTTTTCATTTTCAAAAAATGCAATAGCTTTAAAGATTACAAAGTTAAAATCATTACATGTTGCAGAAATGAACATAACATAGAAAGATTTCACAATCTTTTCTGAAAAATGTAATATTTTTCATTAAACTATTGTACATTTATCTCACATAGGCCGTGAGATTAACCTTTTCATGTTGTGATCCAAATTAAAATATTAAATGCATATGAATGCATAAAATGAAGAGAGTAGGTGATCGGTCATTTCCTGAATGATTGGTATTTGATGGTGAGATGTCTATCCAATGGGAATCTTTCATGCATGCCTATCTACTCCTAGCTCCCGTTATTCCTGCAAAATTATTAAAGCAATGGGTTAGATATGAAGATCTAAGAAATCAAAAATCAGCTTCACTCATGTTCAGTCCAGCAAACAGATATGCATTTAAGTTCTAACTTACATCAAAGGAAAATGTAGATTAAATACCAAACATGTCTCATATGAACATCTATTTTTCTAACATATTTTCTTCGTGTGCAGTGACAGGTGCCTTTGGTTAGCAAGTGGAGTAAATAATACTAGTCAATAGTGAAACATGAGCCCAACTTTCTAACAAGAGACAAAGAATCAGAGAAGCGACTGAAAGAATCTGTAGATAATACTAGTCAATAGTGAAACATGAAAGGGAACATGAGCTTCTTTCAGGAAACCTTTTGTTTTATCCACTTAACATTAAGTATGATCCAAATACAACAATGCAATCAAAAATGATGCTAGGCATAGAACACAATACAACGATGCAATCAATACAATCAATAATGTTATCAACGAGGAGTTAATAACCAATGGATGGATCATTGCAGTAGTCAATCAAGAATGAGGAATGTAAATCATATACCATGACAACCAGTGGAACTAGATGAGCATATTAAATAGTGAAGATCCATATCATGGAAGCAATAGAGAAGTCACAAGTGTGGTGACATACAAGGAAACAGTGAACAAAAATAAACAAAGAGCATATAATTAGATCAAGATAGTATCCAAACGGGAATAGTAAGGTATGCATTTGAGAAAGAAAAACATAGACATCAAATGTGCTATTTTAAACCCACAAGTATGTACTGTTTCAGATAAAAAATACATCAAAGTATCAAAAAAGCCTTAATCGTGATTGTAATAGTTTACATCAAAGAAAGTTGTAAGGAACAACTTTAATAAATAGAGTATCAAATGTCATTCAAAGAAAAGTGAAAGGGATCTCTACATCATTCTCATTGACTGAAATTTTGAAGTTGTAGAGGAAAATTAAAGTTACAGGAGGTGATTAAGTTTGAATTTTACAAAAGTACAATTTATAGATAAAAGAGCTAATGAGTGAGGACGAGACACGCATGTTTCAAAAGTACACTGAAGACAATTTTTTTGAAATGTTATCTTTTTAACCAAGAATAATTAACTCATGCATATTTCAATAATAAAATGATTCATATTTACAACAATTAACAAGTGAAATAGTAGCATGTTTTAAAAGAAAGAAGGCATTTGAGATGTAAGGAAAAATATGAAGATCATCATAGCCAAGGGACTGATCATTAAAAAAGAAAGAAATAATTCAAGCAATGGAGATGTTTTCAAAGATAGCAGACATAGTCAACAATTTAATGCATATTTAAATCATGAACATGTGTTGCAGATTTTGATAGAGAAGTATATGTATTAGCTACAAGAAGACAAAAAATGTAGTTACTTAATCATCAAATGAAAGGAAAAATTGAATAACCAGACAATAACAGATTTATCAGTATATGAACCAGTAACAAAGCAAATCTATGCAAGGAGTATCCTTCAAATATATCAATCACAATATTTCAAAGAAGCAATGAAGCATAAAAATGTCATGCAAGGACAAGGGAAACCACAGTGTAGTTCATGTGTTCTTCTCAAAATACATTTTGTGATAGGAAAGTAGAAAACATGGGCAGCCCTGATAATAGAGAAGATTTCCAAAAACATGTGGATAATCATGCTTGACTACTTAACAGAGTTGTAAGATTTAAAAGTCGGATGACAAGTGCCTTCAATAGAGACCATAATTGTGCTTTCAAGAAAAGATAAATATAAAGGTTCTCCTTAAATTCATGACAACAACATGCGATAGTAGAGTATGATAAGTAGGACAAACATTTGTGACAATCATGTGGGAACAATTCATACTTCTAGCATTATTTAAAATTTTAACACATGCAAAATTCTATAATGAGTTATAACAATAACTAATGCAAGAAAGTCAAGGAGAAAACCTACAAAAAGAGAATGTACACCAATCACAGATAACAAAGTTTTGTTTCTCATCTCTTTAATCCCGTGGATCGAATCTTAGTTTTCTCTTTTTTTTTAAAGGACGGATCTGAGCGTGGTAATAGTACATTTGTTATTATTCTCATAATGAAGGAAGACCCAATTTTCCCTTTTCATTTTCAACAGAAAACCCTCAAGCTAGGGTTCAAAGTGTTGGAGATTTGCCAGCAGGCTAGTACTGACTTTATGTTTGTCATTGATGACAACATATGGAAAGTAGCATGCATGGAAGTCTTATATAGTAAGATTTCAGTATATATAGCATGGACATGATATCAGCATGATATCATGGGCGCAAAGGTTAACTGTTAGTACAGATGGTTATATAGCAGCTGGTGTCAGCAGTGTTCCTGACAGAGTAACAAGCAGTGTTCTGTGTATGGTTGTTCGTACAGTTATCATGGAGCCTTGCACACTTGGATATATGTTGAAGTTATGCTAGGGATGTTACATTCATGGACACAAAGTCTAATGATCAGTAGAAGTGAAGTTATGCAGTCGTTATTCACCAATAGCAGTTTCTTATGTTTGTTTAGAAGAGGCGACATAGATTATATTGGTTCTAGAGTTGTGCCTATCTTGTGGGTATGCGCCCTTGGATTTAAGCTTAGAGGAGAGTTAGTGATGTTCGGTTAAGAGCACATGAAGTAATTTAGCTTAAGGAGAAATATCTAGTTGTTTTGGTAGAGCCGACAATGTGTAGCGTGCGTCTACAATTATCTTATTGGACAAGTCCCAGAATGTGTTGTGTGCTTAGTAGAGCCGACTAAATTGTTATTGGAGTTTATTATGGCTTCTCTAATATGATTTCAATGTGGTTCTAACAGGCTGACTTGATTATATCATTTAGAGGAAAGATATTTATAGACAGTCATTTGTGATTGTTTGAGTGTGGTTCAGAGTTGATAGAGCAAAGCAGAGCAGAGTGTGTGAAGTGTTGAGCCATTAGAAGAAGGTCTATGTGACCAAGTAAAGTATTTGTGCTATACATTGGAACTGATCCAGATAGTAGGTCAAAGCACAGTTCACCAAGATCCAGATATAGTGTGTATCTTTTAAATAGAAGGTTGTAGCCTTCACCCCTTTGAGCAGTATGCTCTCGGACAGTGCGTCCTCTCCCCTAACAGGGACTATTGTAAAATACTCCTAACAGGGTCCAACCCTTGACTAGGTCTACTATACTAAATATATTGTAAAGCAACTCCTAACAAGGTTAAGGATCTCCTAACAAGGATCATAATACACTAGTACAAAATATTAGTGGGTGTCAATTCCCACTGGAGTTTTTACCTATTTGTGTTTCCCCATAACCAAAATATTGGTGTTGTGTTCAAGTGTTCTTTCATTATTTTTATGCTTTATGTTTAAGTATACTTAATTGGATAAAGAATTGAAACTTGTAGATAACTAATTCACCCCCCCCCCCCCCCCGCTCTCAGTTATCTCTTGGGACTATTCCTAACAATTGGTATCAGAGTCAAGTGCCTCGGAGAGAAAGTTTAATAGCTTGAGGTTGATTAGATGGCATACTTCAGGAAAAAAAAGTCCTAAGTTTGATGGAGAGAATTATCTTGATTGGAAGAACAAGATGGTGACTCATTTGCAGTGCATTGCTTTTAAAGTTTTTTATGTAACTATCAAAGAAGTTAAGATCTCTTCCTTGGAAGACCTTGCAAAGGATGATGCTACTAATAAGAAAAGGGAATAATTTCATCAGAATGCAATAGTTAAAGAAGCACCTCTTATCAGCGCCCTATCTAATGGTGAGTTTTCAGAAATAAAAAAGGTAGATACAGCCCACAAAATATGGAAGCACCTAGAAGACATATTTGAAGGAGACAAACAAGAAAAGGATGCATGCAAAAAGACATGGAAGAAAAGATACAATGCATTAGAGATGTTGCCTGAAGAAAATATCAGAGCTTACAATCAAAGGATAAATGAAGCAGTTGCTGGAATCAGAAACAATGGTGGAGAGATTTTAGAGGACATTATGGACAAGTTAATGACTACTCTCACTCCTGAATATGAAAGCAAGATCAACATCCTTGATGAGACCATGCAGCTTACATAAAATTTCAAGAGAGAGACCTTGATCAACAAAATCTCAGCCTTTGAGATTTCAAGATTGAAGACAGAACCTAAAAGTGAGACAACCTTCAAAGCTATAGTTCATGTTAAGAAATCTGCAAACACTTCTGGTAATTTTGATGATGATGAAGAAGAGAAAACACTAGATGATTTCATTAATATGATTTTCAAAAGAGAAAAGAAAGGAAAAGGTAAATATGAGGGTTAATTTCCATTTAAGTTCTTTTCATGTAATAAGATCGATCACTTTGCATCTAAGTGTCCTACTAGAGCTAGAAAATTCAAAAAGGATTGCAAGCCTAAGTACTCTAAGGAATGTTACTATGCTGGAGATGGAGTTTTAGATGATGAATCAGGTGAAAAATAAATTGGATTCATTGCTATTATAGAAAAAATGAATAATGAGACAAATCATAAAGATGAGAAAGAGGAACAAGAGCTAGCATTGATTTCACAAGCTGATATAAGGATAGACTGGATTATAGATAGTGGTTGTTCACATCACATGATAGGTGATAAAGGTAGGTTTGTTCATCTGGATAAATATAATGGTGGGATGGTTATATTTT
This sequence comes from Chamaecyparis obtusa, assembly GCA_027943335.1. Taxonomy (NCBI): domain Eukaryota; kingdom Viridiplantae; phylum Streptophyta; class Pinopsida; order Cupressales; family Cupressaceae; genus Chamaecyparis; species Chamaecyparis obtusa. The sequence continues at coordinate 1,419,401 of BSBK01001456.1, read as the reverse complement.
GAGATAAAACTCCTAAACCCATAGTTGGTAGAGGAGCCATCACCTTGGATGGAAAGACTACTACTAATGATGTTCTCTATGTAGATGGTTTGAAACATAACCTTCTTAGTGTTGGACAGTTACTTGGAAAAGGTTATCAATTGGAGTTCAAAGATGAAAAATGCATCATTAACAACAAGGATGGTGTTATGATTGCATCAGGCTCAAAGACTAAAGGTAATATTTTCCAACTCAATTCAGAAACAAGTTATTTTGTTGCTAAATTTGATGACAGTTGGTTGTGGCATAAAAGACTATGTCATATTAATTTTGATAACATAGTAAAGATAAGCAATGTAAAAGTAGTAAGAGATCTACCTAGCATAGAAAATCCAGTTGATACTATATGCAGGGAATGTGTGATGGGAAAGCATGTGAGAAATTCATTTAGGAGCAAGCAAAATTCAGCAGAAAACAAGTTGGATCTGATTCATACAGACCTATGTGGCCCAACTCAAACAAGATCATACTATGGTGAAAGGTATTTCATTTTGTTTTTTGATGATTATTCTAGGATGATGTGGGTTGTGTTCTTAAAGGATAAGTTAGAAGCATTTGAGAAGTTCAAAATATTCAAAGCTAAGGTTGAGAATGAATCTGGACTAAAGATAAAATGTTTGAGATCAGATAGAGGAGGAGAATTCACCTCTGACAGATTCTATGAGTACTACGAAGAACATGGCATAAAGAGATAGTTAAGTGCACCTAGAACCCCTCAGTAGAATAGAATTGTAGAAAGAAGGAATAGGATCATCCTTGATACAACGCGCACCATCATGATTGAAGGAAAAGTTGCACGCAACTATTGGAGAGATGCGGTCAATACAGAAGTCTACACCATCAATAGAATTTAATTGAGGCCTGGCACTGACAAAATACCTTATGAGCTATGGTTTGGTAATGTTCCCATAGTAAAATACTTCAAAATCTTTGGAAGCAAGTGCTACATCAAGAGGGATGAAGCAATAGGCAAGTTTGATGCAAGAAGTGATGAAGGTATTTTCCTTTGTTACTCTACTAAAAGTAAAGCTTATAGATGTTTCAATTTAAGATTGAAAAAGATCATTGAAAGTGCTCATGTTAAGAATGTGAAAAGTTTATGGTTCAAGAAAGATATCATGATTGCTCACCCATGATTGAAGAACCTAGACCCTCCACTAGTGAAACAGTTATTGAAGAAATGTTTGACAGTATTGATGTGTGTAGACACAGAAAATTGGCAAAGGCTTAAATCAATCAAAAGGTGCATCAAATCATAAAATAGCATGAAAAATCAATAAATGGAACAAAGGCAATTCAAATCAAAAGAAAATTCAATTAAATGATTAAATGATTAAATAAGACTTGAAAAGGGGAAAAACACTAAGAAATTGATTAAATTCAATTAATGACATAGTTGTTGAAATGAAAAATCAAAATGAACCTCTTACCCTTCATGGCTAAATTTAATTGCTTTAATTAATTAATAAATCATAAATTCCCTCAACAAAGCAAAAAGGAGACAAAATGGACACAAATCACTCACTTTTGTTGAAATGGTCCAGCCTTTTGAAACTATTTAAATGTTTGTCCCCCAATTTAGGGACAAAGCAAAGCCAATTGACCTTACCCAAGCATAACCATGGTTATCTCACTCTACCCCCTACCCTTGGGAAAATCTTATAAATAGAAGGCATTTTGAGGCATTATTCATCCACTCCATATCTTTGAATTGCAGCAAAGCTCTGTCAATTTGCATCCATATCACTCACTTATCATTTGTCATTGCTAATTAGCTTACATTGCTTTGATCATAGTAGATTGTTCATCAAATAGAGCTAGAATTTGATAGAATAGATCTAAATTTGCATATCATATAGCTTAATTCTCATCTTTAGAGTGTCACTAGTGAGGATCATAGCTGAGAGCCTCATTTACCACTTTATTTTAGAGAACCATGAGATATTGATAGATTAATTGTGCATTTGTTAGATTATTTTGCTCTAATTCTTGTTGTTCTTAGTTAATCTTGTAATTTCATGAAGGTGTAAATCACTCACACACAAATGGCGCCCACCGTGGGGCTCTAGGCCTCAAATTTATCAAAATTTTCACATTATTTACAAAATTTAGGCTAGAATTGCATGATTTTGCTCACTGTTTGCAGGTTACAGGAAAGAAATCACGCCTACCAGTAAAGAAATCACGCCTACAGTAAAGAGATGTCACTCGTGGTAATTAAAATGTCGCCTGTAGTCTGAACGCTCACGCTTCTTAACAGCAGAATCACGCTTCTGGATAAAGAAATCACGCCTGCGGACATTAAATTCTTGCCTCACGCACAAGCACCTGATGCCTTTGCCTATTTAGATGTCGCCTACAAAGAATTAAAAGCCGCGACCGAGGAATGAGTTCACGCTTGGTGTAAAGGGAGTTCACTGTATTTTGCTTTTAATTTGTCGCTCTTATTATTTTAAATGTCGCTTTCAGTTAATAAGATGTCGCTTATCTGAGTTAATTTGTCACTTGTGATAAATAATTTACGCGTTTGTTTAATTTGATATCGCACATAATTACTTTAATCTCGCTTGAGCCCCTTTTGGTGACGCTCGCGGTTAAAGTAATTACGTCTTTGTTAAATTAGACATCGCCTTTAACAGAAGAAATGTCGCCTGATCTAGCATCTATTTTGTATCAGAGTAATTGTTGTTGTCGCCTGTAGTAAAGATTTCACGTGCTTGCTAAATTTAATATCGCACTTGACTATTTTGATCTCGCTTGAGCCCCTTTTGGTGACGCTCGCAGTTAAAGTAGTCACGTCTTCATTAAATTTAATCTCGCCTGTAGTCTGGATGATGTCGCCTGACTGTATTTTCTCTATTTTGTCAAAATAAGGACTGTATGCTAACTTCACTGTCTATTTTTTTGTCTCAGGTACATGCTCTGTCACAGAAAAGTGCTCAAAAAAAATTTTTTCTTTTTTGCATGCAAAAAAGAAACAAAAAAGGACGTCCTATTAGAGTATACCTTGCACCTTTTGGATTTAATTTGCAAATATTTGAGTTCAAAATAAATCAAGAGCATAATCAATTTGATCATTTTAAGCTTTTTGATTTTGGTTTCCCCTCACTTTGTATGAATTTGTGTTGACTAACTTGTTGGTGGAGGGAACGTTTTGCTAAGGTAAGGGAAGGATTTGGAGAGAAAATGAGAAAATCTACTACTTAAAAATGTGCCTAGCCTTTGCTAGCATCGTTTGAGGTATTTTTCTCATCAAGCTTGCACATTCCCTTAGCTTGTGGCATTTCAAAGTTCAAAACATAGTTTAATCATTAAGAGGAAAGAACAAACATTTCAATTCTAAGAATCCCTTTGTCACGGGGTTGAAAAAGAACCAAATTGATTGTGAGTGTTTGGGATAAGGGAAAAGCAATAGGGATATGCTCTTCACTCTTTGAGTGAATCAAATTCCCAAACTTGCTCTACCAAATCCACTTTTCATGCTTTCAAATGAACATGTTTAAAACTTAGTGGGCTCGCCTCCCGAGATTGCCTTAGAAGGGCCGGTGAGAGGGACAGCCCAAAGTGGGATACACTTGCTTTTGCCGTGAGAATCCAACCCACTATTAAAAGAAACGCGTGTATCCTTAATGGGGTGCACGACAAAAGGATTTTAGCGCTTTCAAACTTCCTCTAGTAGTCTTAACAGATTGCGCAAAATCGTGCTTCGGTGCGTGTGGGAAGCCCCTTAACATACTTGGGGGATGAAAGGCTAAGATCTATTTTGAACGGAAAACTTACTACATAATGGTAAAATAGCAAAACTACCTAATAGAGCCATTTAAAAGCCAAATTTGTGCTAGGTAGCTTGCTTGGAAGTCTTTCTTGTGATCAAACCCGTGGAAACATTTGAGAATATACACATTAGAATGATCTAGGGATATGGTGAATTATTGATGTGTGTGTTGAGATTGTCTTCAACTTTTCAAACAAGAAGTTCTAAAGTACTTGATCAAATTACAATTAAATTTTTAAATCTTATAAACTGATCAATACCATTTACCCATTCCAAACCAACCCAATGAGATTGAAATTCATGAAGGAAGTTTATTTGGGAAAAAAATCAATCCTATTATGGAGCATAATTATCAAAGTCAAGATCAAGATCTCCATAGGAATCAAAGCGATGAGGTTTCTGAAGATGACGTTGTTGAAGCATCCCAAAGTCCCATGTTTTTGGAAATAATGGAATTACTTTTGAAGTGGGATAAAGACACATATTTTCTAGCTTTAGCTCAAGAAGGAGCTAAACTTCCTTATAATTATGACACATCAACCTTGAGAAAGAATGAGGAAAACCAAAGAGCTACATCATATAAAATGTCATTATTAATATCAAGCTATTATTTTCAAAGTGATGAGGTGTCTAAAGATGATGTTGTGAGAGCATCCCAAGATCCCGTGTTTATAGAGATAATGGAACGAATTTTGGACTGGGATAAAGAAGCATATTTCCTAACTTTAGCTCAATCAGGAGCTAAGCTTCCACATAATTATGACACATCAACTTTAAGAAAGGATGAGGAAAAGCAAAAAGATACTTTATCTAAAGAGCCATCATTAAGATCAATTTGGCCATTCCTCTATGATGATGGGTCATCCATATCTTCATCCTCCTCACAAAAAGAAGCATTTCAGAGTGATAAACTTATCTTGGATCAAAGGAAATTGCATAATCAACCTATTTGTGATCAAGATAATAAAGAATATGGAGTGAAAAATACTGTTCTCAAGCAAGATCTAATTCAAAAACCTCCATATAGCAAGAGTAATCCATTCATCCTTTGTCCATCTCCTAACAAGGTTTCTCCCTGGATGACTTGTACACCTTTCATCCTTCATCCATCTCCCGAACCTCTATCTAGCAAAGACCCTCCCATAGCTAGCATTCCTTTCATTTTTTCTTCATCTCCGAAAGCTCCACAATTATCCAAAATTCCTCCATCAAAGAATGAGCCTAATGATGATACTTTTCCCATTGACTATGTCTACCCTCAAGGGCTACCTCTAAAAGAAACCCAAGCTAACTCACATCTTGTTGCAGACCTTTTCCATGCTTCAAAGATCTTAGAACCCAAAGCTTCATGTGCCTCAATGCCTATTATACCTATTCAAGAGGATCCTACACCATTCTTCCAAACATCCCCCACACATATCCAAACATCTACCTTGTCCTTAGAAGTGGCTTCATGTCAAGAAGATAATCTAAAAAGAAAAGAAACAAATATTGATAAAGATCAAGATCAAGATTATATACAAACCCCTCCCATATTTGATGAAGGTCCCATATCCCTTGAACCTTGTGATGATCCCCTTGCATCCTTTCATGTCTTTCAAGATGATATCCTTCTGTTCCAAGAACAAAGTACCTTTCCAAGTTCCATATTTTCTCCACTTCCCGAGCAAGATCAAGATATCCCTTCCATAACTTCCAATGAGCATATTGAAAATCAAGAGCAAAATACCTTCGCTACACAATTCAAAGATCCTTGTCAAGATCAAAGCATCCCATCATTTCCTTGTCATATTCCTCCATGTTCACCTCAAGAAAACATCATTCTTCCAAATCCCTTGCAAGATAATAAATCCCTTCAAGATTTAGTTGATCCTATCAAATGTGTTCCTATCAAAGCTACTCATGAGCCTATTAGTATAAAGATAAATCCTAAAGATGAGAACGTTGGCAATGGAGCTCCTTCCAAAGATATTGATATCCCTTTCACACCTTATATTCCTCCATTCAAATACAACCACATACCTCCACTATCCTCCAAATCCATTTTGGGTGCCTATGTCCCAAAACAAAAGTCTTCATCCCTTCCATCCATACTAGGTCCATATATTCCTCCATCATCTATTCCTATCATCCCTAGCTATCCATTCACTTACCCTACCATGTATCAAGATCAACAAAGACACACATACTTGAAGAATGTCCAAACACCAATCCATATGAACCATCCATATTATTCCTATTCATCCACAATTCCTAAGTCTTTTGGAAGCAATGTTGATGTGCAACATAAAAATCATAAATCCAAGAATCCATATGTGCATCAAAATCAAAATGTCCCATCTAATCGACATGTGAATGAAAAGAAAAATGAAATATCCAAAAAGCCGCAAAGGTCCATCAAGCAAAAAGAAAAAAATAAAATGTGGGTTCCTAAATCCCTCATTGAAGAAATGCATTCAAAAGCATTCCAAAAGAAAGAAAAATCAAAGAATATGTGGATTCCCAAGTCATTGTTAAAAGACTTGCACACAAAAGAAGAATCAAAATTGACATTCAAGCTTCCAAAGGCTTCCATTCCATCTCCTTCCAAACATCCTTCATCTTCTTACATCCCAAAATCCACTACCTCAAAAAGATCCTTACCTCCGTCATCTATCATTCCTCCATCATTCCACCACTCTTCAAAGTGTGTGTCAAAGTTGATCTTGCCAACATTTCCATCTTCAACATACCTTTTTCTTATCCTCACATTCATTTTCCAATGCATACTTTCCGTACTTCCATCCCTCTTATCAATATCTTTGAACATCCTAGTCATACCCATGGTTTATTATAGCATATCTTTCAGAGGAGCATTGTCCAAAGATTCTAATGTTGGGAAAATATTGAAAAATACAAAAAAAGAAAAAAACAAAGAAAAAATGAAAAAAATGAAAAAAGAGAAAAAGTGCCTTGGTGAAAACCTAGCAATAGGCAGCTTGGTAGCAAAAATAAAAAGAAATAAATCTAGGGTGAAAACCACTTCTTGTGGCGCCTTAGACAAGTACCATGATGAAAACCTGGCAAACAGGCATCATGAGTAATTCTTCCTTCTTGCACTCTACACTTGGGGGTAAGTTTCATCCATTCTATCTTCCATCTTCCTATCATTTACCTCACTTTCATCCATATTTCCTCTATCACCTTCGTCTTGACAAGGTTGAACACATCCATGAGCATTAAGTATCTTAACATCTGTTATCCTTTCCATCAGCTTATGTACTTGTTGCATCCATGTTACCCTATCATGATCTTGCTTATCCCAAATTCACCTTCATTATTCCTTGATAGCTTTTTCATAATCCCAAAACATCCCTTCATAGCCTCCATCACTCCTTTATCAGATTGTGTTATCTTATACACATCTTACCCAAATTGACCCTTGGTCTTGATCAAGATGAACTTTTAAAAAAAAAATTGTTATCAAAAACTTCTTGACATGTCCACTCTTTTGGATCACTCCTTTTCATGGCAGAAAATCATTATCCTATACACTATCTAGCCCTGCACAATTGACTTTCATGGCTTATCCAAAAACATGCTTCACATTGCTATATCATTTTTTTCCTTAGCTTGGGTACTCTTGAGGAGATAGTCCTATGGGTCACATTCGCATACTTCTTCCATCATAGTCTTTCCATCTCTAATCCATTAGCTTGCAAATCCATCTTTCATGTCATATATCTTGCTAGACATTGGGGGCAAACCAATGTGATCTTGTTTGAGAGTGGGTAAAAAGGAAAGCATGAAGTGCTTTTGAGTTGCATCTTGCATAAAACTGAGCTTCGGTAATATTTTGGAAGTTTTTCCAAGTCCAACATTTTTTCTATCCAACTGGGGCATTTGATCTTAATCAGCAAATTTCAACAACATGCATGAATTCACATGAAGCAAGGCATTAACTTCAAAAGGATTCAATAGTACAATTTTCAGTCACATCAGAGAGGGAATTATCAGAGCTTCAGAAGAGAGAAAAAGATTTTTGTGAACCTTTGATGGATATCATTGTTCACTAACCAAGAATTCAATTACCACAACTTGATCCATGAGCCTTCATTGACTTTATTATTCGGGATTAAAAATTGACAACACTTTAAAGATCAGAATACTTGGAAATACTTTTTGAAAATCATGAAACAATGCAAAAAACTTGAAGCTTTCTTTTGATGATCTTTACTTACATTGATTTTTATCACATCTTTTTAGCTAATTGATGATGTTTCGACTAGATTGGTAATGATGGAGACATGATATTTTTTTTGTCTTTGAGTGACTGTCTTGAGGAAATTCAATTGATGACATAGTTGTTGAAATGAAAAATCAAAATGAACCTCTTACCCTTCATGGCTAAATTTAATTACTTTAATTAATTAATAAATATGAATTTCCCTCAACAAAGGAAAAAGGAGACAAAATGGACACAAATCACTCACTTTTGTTGAAATGGTCCAGCCTTTTGAAACCATTTAAATGTTTGTCCCCCAATTTAGAGACAAAGCAAAGCCAATTGACCTTACCCAAGCATAACCATGGTTATCTCACTCTACCCCCTACCCTTGGGAAAATCTTATAAATAGAAGGCATTTTGAGTCATTAAGAATCCACTCCATATCTTTGAATTGCAGCAAAGCTCTTGCAATTTGCATCCACACCACTCACTTAGCATTTTCATTGATATTTTAGCTTAATTGTTGATCATTTTAGAGATTTTCTTATCAAATAGAGCTAGAATTTGATAATTAGATCTATTTTGCATATCATTCTTAGTTCAATTCTCATAATTAGAGTGTCACTAGTGAGGATTTGCAGCTGAGAGCCTCATTTACCACTTCAATTTAGAGAACCATGAGATATTTAGATTAATTGTGCATTATTTAGATTAGTTTGCTTTGAATAGTGTAAATTCTCTTTAAATCTTGTTATTTCATGAAGGTGTAAAGCCGCGGCCGACGAATTAGTTCACGCCTGGTGTAAAGGGAGTTTACCGCACTTTGCTTTTTATTTGTCGCTCTTATTATTTTAAATGTCGCTTTCATTTAATAAGATGTCGCTTATATGAATTAGTTTGTCGCTTTTGGATAAACAGTTCGCGCGTTCATTTAATTTGATATCGCACGTAATCACTTTAATCTCGCTTGAGCCCCTTTTGGTGACGCTCGCGGTTAAAGTAATTACGCCTTTGTTAAATTAGATATCGCCTTTAACAAAAGAAATGTCGCCTGGTATAGCATCTTTTTTTTATTAGTGTAATTGCTGTTGTCGCCTGTAATAAAGATTTCACGCGTTTGATAAATTTAATATCGCACTTGACTATTTTGATCTCGCTTGAGCCCCTTTTGGTGACACTCGCGGTTAAAGTAGTCACGTCTTCATTAAATTTGATCTCGCCTGTAGTCTGGACAATGTCGCCTGACAGTATTTTCACTATTTTGTCAAAATAAGGACTGTATGCTAACTTTACTGTCATTTTTTTTTGTCTCAGGAGCATGGTCTGTCATAAGAAAGTGCAAAAACCAGAGAGAAGATACAACTTAGAGGAGAAATTGATCTCTAAGAGGATAAGGAAAGAAAACCGGGTACATTCTACCTTTGTTCTCAATAATAATTTAGAGAAAGAAGTAGAATTACATGCCAAATACATTGTTGTTGTAGATGCTTACAAACGAAAATATGTCTCATTGAATTGGGAATTTAGTCCTTAAATTTGTAAGAATTTTTGCAAGTATTTTGGTAAAAAAAAGAATCAAAAGCATAATCAATTATATCATTTTTTAGCTTTGATTTTGGTTTCCCCTCACTTTGTTTGTATTGTGCTGACTAACTTGTTGGTGGAGGGAACATTTTGCCAAGGTAAGAGGAGGATTTGGAGAGAAAAATGAAAAATCTACTACTTAAAAATGCGCCTAGCCTTTGCTAGCATCGTTTGAGGTATTTTTCTCATCAAGCTTGCACTTCCCTTAAATTGTGGCATTTTCAAAGTTCAAAAACATAGTTTAATCATAAAAGGAAAAACAATAAACACTTCAATTCTAAGAACTCCTTTGTCACGGGGTTGAAAAAGAACCAAATTTGATTGTGAGTGTTTGGGATAAGGGAAAAGCAATAGGGATATGCTCTTCACTCTTTGAGTGAATCAAATTCCCAAACTTGCTCTACCAAATCCATTTTTCATGCTTTTCGATGAATATGTTTAAAACTTAGTGGGCTCGCCTCCCGAGATTGCCTTAGAAGGGCCGGTGAGAGGGACAGCCCAAAGTGGGATACACTTGCTTTTTCCGCGAGAATCCGACCCACTATAAAATGAAACGCGGGTATCCTTAATGGGGTACACGACAAAAGGATTTTAGCTCTTTCGAACTTCCTCTAGTAGTCCTAACGGATTGCGCAAAATCGTGCTTTTGTGCGTGTGGGAAGCCCCTTAACATAGTTGGGGGATGAAAAGCTAAGATCTCTTTTGAACGGAAAACTTACTACATAACGGTAAAATAGCAAAACTACCTATTAGAGCCATGTTTACGAACCAATTATGTGCTAGGTAGATTGTGTGGAAGCTATTCTTGTGTTAAACCTGTGAAAACGTTCAAAAATATACACATTAGAGCATTCTAGGGATATGGTACCCAATTGATGTGTGTGTTGAGATTGTTTTTATTTTCAAACAAGATATTCCAAAGTTATTGATCAAAACACCATTAAAATTTTAAACCATTTAAAATTGATCAAAAACTTTTACCTTATTCCAAAAACAGCTTATCAAGAGAAGAAAGTCAACATACCCTTAAAGTTTGTTCATGCCTATTATTACAAGGTCACTCTCTATAAGGAAAGCATTACAAACAGACGGGACCTACAACGGAGAAGAGCTCCCATTTCCAAAGAACACTTTCATTACTTCACGAGTGACTGAAAATCCCACTAAGGCAAAGGACATTAACAACATGTTTAGTGGTACCCTAGGAAATATCGATCCCACTAACCAAGGGAACAACATGAATGGGGGCATAGATCCCAATAACAACCAAGGGAACAACATGAATGGAGGTATGGATCTTAACAACAATCAAGGAAATTCTAATAATGGAGGAAGAGACCCTAATTCTCAAGAGGCAAATTCACAAGGCAACAACTTATTGCCTCCTCATAATACAAACTTGCCCCCAACTGCAGAAGAAGCCACGATTGAAAGAGCATTAGAGGCAAGACAATGTCCTTATTTCATAGAACTAATGAAAAAGACCATGCTTATGGATAAAGAAAAACACTTCATGGACTTAATACAAACGGGGGTAAAGCTACCTAAAGATTTTGACATAGAACAATTAAAGCCCAAGGAAATAGAAGACCCTATGGAAGCAATGAGGAAACAATTCAAGGCATTACAAATGGAAATTGACAATTTGAAACAAAATGGGGCTCCTAAGCCTTTCTCTATTGAAACATTATGTCCTTTTCCATTTGATAAGAGTTTGGTCATGGTGCCTTTTCCCATTAATGTAACATTTCCTAAATATGAGAGATATGAAGGAACATCTGACCCACATGATCATCTTCGGGGGTTTTGTGCATTGAGTCTTGAATTCATGCATGAATCAACCTATTTAATGAGACTATTCCCAAGAAGCTTGGGAGGAACAGCCATGGATTGGTTTTCAAAACTACCATCCGGCATAAAATCCTTTGAAGAGTTAGCATCTAAATTTGTGACTCATTACTCTTATAACATCAAACATGAGGTCACCATGATAACATTGTGTAACACGAAGCAACAAGATGGAGAAGCCTTTCTCACATTCTTGCAAAGATGGAGGACTGCATTTGCTAGATATCCAAGAAGTGTACCGGAGAAAGAAAAAATGGATATCTTTATTAACGGTTTAAGAAGCGAGCTGAATTATAGACTAAGGATGCAATGTCCCAAAACCTTTCAGGATCTAATTGATAACGGAATTACAACGGAAGAAGTGTTGATTAAGAGTGGAGAGTTGAAATTGCACAAGGAAAATAAGAATAACTCTAACTCCAACAACAACAATACCAACAATAACAACAATCCAAATAAAAGTTGGTACAACAACAATAGCCGTTATGCTGCAAGGAATAACAACAAAGGTATTGTTAATGATGGTGTAGTGGAATCCAGCAACTTGAAAGTGATTCCATTTGCCCTTACAAAGACACCAAATCAAGTGAATAATGCTAATCAAGCATATAATGCACCTTCCAACAACAACAACAATGCCAATAAGAATAATCAAGGAAACAAAGATCAAAACAGCAAGTATGATAAGTATTTGAAACCCACTCCTGCAAGACACTTTACACCCTTGGGAGAATCACTTGAAACTGCATTAAAGACTCTCATAGCTAACAATGTTATTACATTACCCGCTATTAAACCTTATGAACCAGACCACAAGCCGGGTTGGTGGGATGTTAAGCATCATTGTGAATATCATAGGATTCGGGGGCACCCTACAAATGAATGTTTACAATTAAAGAATGTGGTGCAAGACTTGATAGATAATAACATAATCACTGTTGATGGACCCCAAAATAATGAAGATCATACGGCCTTCAAACAACCTTTTTACAAACATGATAAAGGTGAGTCATCAAATGGCAAGAAACAAAGTGCCAATAATCTCAACTTTGCGCCATCATATGATCATATTGTTAATGCTATCATCATTAATGAACAGCCTCAAAAGGAAGCAACAAATGTCATTACAAGAGGGCAGAATTCTAGAATGACTTTACAAGGGATAGTCCCTCAAAACACCAATATCCCACCATCCAACATTGTGGTCAAACAATCTCCTACAGTAGCAAGACCTTATAGTTTGGTAGACCAATTACAACGTACTCCAGCACAAATCTCAATCTTAGAGTTATTGAAGTTGTCACCAAATCATAAAGAGATTTTGGAAAAAGCTTTGGAAGAAACACATGTTTCTACTACCTTAGGGGAAGAAAAGTTTCAAAATATGGTAGGACATCTTGTGGCTCCTCATTGTCTTTCATTTTCAGATCAAGATGACATGTCTATAACTCATCCTCAAAATTTGCCATTACATATAGAGGTTTTGATCGAAAGGCATAGAGTCAAAAGAGCCCTTATTGATGGAGGGGCTGGCCTTAACATATGCACATTGAGTCTTGTAAAATCCCTAGGTTTCTCCGAGTCTTGCATTGACCCTACAAAGAAAATCACCATAAAAGCTTATGATGAGGCTGAAAGAGCTTCTAAAGGCATGATTGTGTTGCCCATCCAAGTGGGACCAGTTAAGAAGGAAACCAAATGTCAAGTGTTGGACATGAAATTAACCTATAACATTTTATTGGGAAGACCTTGGATTCATGAGATGCAAGCTGTCCCCTCCACATACCACCAATGCATCAAGTTCCCATACATGGGTGAAGAAATCACAATTGGAGGAGACTCAAATCCATTTCAATATTGTAATGCACTCAAACCCTTGCATGAATTATACATTCCACATAATCGTGAAGGAGTTGTTCCAAGAATCACCAATGAAGATGCACAAAATCCTCTTCAAGCTAGCTCAACTACATCAACTAAGGGCAAGGAAAAAGTGAGCTACGAGGGTCCAAATGTGATGGAAAGTCCATGTGTGGCACCTAAATTGGAAACAGTGATCTACAAACCTACTAAAGAGGAAAAAGAACAAGCTAAAGCAGATCATTACCAATACATGAGTGAGATGATGAACAAATTTGACAAACAATGCAAGATTAGTTCAAAAGGGGTAGGAGAATATTCAGTTTCTCTATTTGACATGCCCATGTCTCCTAAATCACATGGAAAACCCTCAAAAGAACATCTTCCACATAAGTATAATTCTTATTTTGTGAGGGAAGATAGCCAAGCAACATGGGATAAGGAAGAGGATGATGTCCTCCAATGGCTTTATCATGATGAGGATGGTACCCTAGACACTCCCATGGAAAGAATTCAGCATGTTAATATACAAACAGAACAATATGGGAAAGGATTTGATATTATGCAAAAGATGGGATACAAAGGAAGAGGACCCCTAGGCCAAAGAAATAGAGGATTATTAGAACCTATTGAACCTGTTTGGAGGGCAAGTCATGAAAAATCCGGAGTAGGTTTTCAATATAAGGGAGAAAGTTCAAGTCCAATGCATGATTTTCATCCTCAAATAAATGCATTAGAATCCGAAGGAGATAGTGATGATTCTAGGGATTATGAATGGGATACTTTATCAGATGAGTCATGTCAAGACAAAGAAGTCATTGTTATACATACTTATGCAAAAATCCCAAAACAAGATGCTCCAATTAATGAAGAATCTTCTATTCAAAGGCCTAATATAGAACAAGCATCTAGTAGTGGAGCATGGATAGAAACATTTTGGACACCTTCAGAGGAGGGAAATTCAAACGTTAGTTTTAACCCGCTTGTGGCTTTTCCCACATTGTTTCCCGTAGAGGTCGACGAGGATTCAAGCGAAGGGGACTTTGACCCTGCTTCCATGGATCATCTTGAGGAAGCACACATCATAGACCTAAACGATACAATGTATGAACCCTCAAACGAAGTCATGTCCATAAATCCTATTGATGATACCTTACCCAATAATTCCTTAATTTTGATACATCCAGATCTCATTGATTGGGATCAAACTGAACCACATGACTTACTTTACTTCCCAAATGACCAAGCCACAAACCAATACCTCAATGCGGTTGAACCCTCTTTCACCAACGAACTCAATACGGACATGATGACAACAGCAAGGGTCCAATCTCTTAGTCAAAAAAAAGAAAAAATAATAAAAAATAATAAAAAAATGAAAAGTTCTATTGGTGAAAACCCAACTGTGGCACCCTTAGAACCAAAAACAATGAAAATAAAAGACGTTTCTTTTGGTGAAAACCCAACTGTGGCACCATTAGAAGAGAGATTGGATACTTTGCCTGAACATGAAGAAGAACGGTCATCTATTCTTATAGAACCAACAGAAAAAGTTAACATTGGCACGGAACTAGAGCCAAAGGTTGTACACTTGGCTACATCACTTACATCTATTGAAAGAGAGGACTTTATCAAATTCTTCCAAGAACAACAAGTAAATTTTGCATGGTCATATGCCGATATGCCTGGATTGGATCCTGATTTCATAATGCATCATCTGAATGTTAGACCCGGAGTTAAACCTGTGAAGCAAAAACTAAGGAAAATGCACCCACATGTGGCTCTTCTAGTCAAGGCAGAATTGGAAAAATTGTTAAAGGTGGGATTCATAAGAACAATAGCATATGTTGATTGGATCTCTAACATTGTGCCAGTTACTAAACATGATAAATCTATCCGTGTGTGTACGGATTTCAGAGATTTAAACCTTGCATGTCCCAAAGATGACTTCCCATTGCCAAGCATTGATACCATAGTGGATTTGACAGCAGGTCACACAATGTACTCATTAATGGATGGATTTAGTGGCTACAACCAAATCAAGATTGCTCTCGAAGACCAAGAAAAGACAGCATTTACTTGCCCTTGGGGTACTTTTTGTTGGAATGTTATGCCCTTCGGTTTAAAAAATGCTGGAGCTACATATCAAAGGGCCATGACAACTATTTTCCATGACATGATGCATACTTTTTTAGAAGATTATGTGGATGACATTCTAGCAAAATCCCACGATAGAGAAGAGCATTTACAAATCCTAAGAAAAATATTCATTCGGTTAGAACAATTCAAAGTTAGACTAAACCCAAAGAAGTGTGCCTTTGGTGTCCAATCCGGCAAGTTATTGGGTTATATAGTGTCAGCAAAAGGCATTGAAGTTGATCCTGAAAAAGTACAAGCAATTCTAGAAATGGAGATTCCAAGAAATATTAGCCAAATGAGGTCACTCCAAGGAAAGATTCAATCAATAAGGAGATTTATCTCTCAATTAGCAGAAAAGTGTCACTCCTTCACCAGATTGTTACACAAGGACACTACATTTATGTGGGATGAGGAATGTGATAAGGCCTTTGCTACTTTGAAGACTTATTTGATAAACCCACCTATTCTTATGTCACCTATCAAAGGTAAAGAACTGTTGTTATACATATCAGCCACAGAAAGGTCTCTAGGCATATTGTTGGCACAAGAAGATGAGCAAGGAAAAGAAAGGGCAATCTACTATCTTAGTAGAACCTTAATAAAATATGAACTCAATTATTCATTCATGGAAAGAGCATGTCTAGCAGTGGTTTTTGCATCTCAAAAACTAAGACATTATATGTTGATGCATAAGATCAAATTAATTGCCAAGATTGATCCTCTCAAATACTTACTAAGTAAAACTGCCTTAACAGGTAGAATAGCAAAATGGGTCATGATCCTAAGTGAATTTGACATTGAATATGTTGATAGAAGAGAAATTAAAGGACAAGTGATAGCAGATCACTTAGCAGATAACCCAATGGAGTCTACACAAACCATGCAAATTGAATTTCCAGATGCAGAAATTGTCAACATAGAAGCAAAGACATGGAAGTTATATTTTGATGGATCTTACACACAAGGAGGTTCTAGAGCAGGTATATTATTGGTTACCCCTCAAGGATACACCATTCCAAAGTCTTATAAACTCTTATTTCCATGCACCAATAATATAGCGGAATATGAGGCATTAGTCATTGGCATCAAAATGGCTTTAGAATGGAGTATTGCAGAATTACAAGTGTATGGAGATTCCCAACTCATAATCAATCAGGTTAATAATGAATACAATACCAAGGACATAACATTGATGAAATATAAAACCTTGATTGATGGATGGAAGAAGTACTTTGCTTTGATCACATTTGAACAGATTCCAAGAGAAAAGAATAGAGCAGCAGATGCCATGGCTACCTTGGCTTCATTGTTACAAAAACCAGATCAACATGAGAAGTATGAGTTCTTGGTGGAAGAGTTGGTAAAACCGGCATTTAACCTTCCTGACACCCAAATTGTTGCTCTTTTACATGGACATGACTCTCCTTGGTATGGACCCATTTATACTTACCTTAAAGACCAAGTACTCCCCATAGACCAAACTCGTGCCCAAAAACGTAACTTCATACGCCAAGCCACCCGTTACCTAATCCTTTCAGACACATTGTATCGTAAGGGTCTTGATGGGACGTTACTTAGATGTCTAGAGGAAGAAGAGTCTAAGTTAGCTTTACGCGAGGTCCACGAAGGCATTTGCGGGTCACACTCAAGCGGTTTTAATCTAGCTAAGAAAATCCTTCGTCTAGGGTACTTTTGGACAACATTAGAAAAGGATGCTTGTCAATTTGTGAAGACATGCAGCAAATGTCAATATCATGGTAATATGATACATGCACCGGCTCAAGAATTACACCCATTCATTACACCATGGCCTTTTTATCAATGGGGTTTTGACTTGATTGGAATCATATATCCTCCATCTTCAAACGGACACAAGTATATCATCACAGCAACAGAATACTTCACCAAATGGGTGGAAGCGGTTCCCTTAATAACAGCAACCGGCAAACAAATTTCAATGTTCATTTTGAACCACATAATTTGCCGCTATGGTATTCCACATGCCATTATCACAGATAATGGGAAACAATTCAAAAATTAGGATATTGATGAACTTTGCATGACATTTCACATTACACATCATTCATCATCCATTTATTATCCACAAGGCAATGGACAAGCTGAGGCAACAAACAAAAATATCCTCAAAATATTAAAAAGATCAGTTAACAAATCAGGAAGAGATTGGCACGTGCAAATAAATCCCGCACTATGGGCTTACAGAACTAGTATCAGAACACCTACAGGAGCTACCCCATTCTCTTTAGTCTATGGAACCGAAGCAGTTCTACCATTAGAAGTTGAAATTCCATCTCTACGGGTTTCATTAAGAGGATTGATCACTGATGAGGATTATAGGATTGCCAGACTACAACAATTGGAATTGTTAGAGGAACATCAGACTCAAGCTTATGAGCATTTAAAAGGTTATCAAAACAGGATTGCACACAATTACAACAAACACATCAAACCAAGAACTTTTCAAGTAGGAGACTTGGTATTAAGAGAAAATCCCAAAAATCAAGTTGAAAGGGAAAAGAAAGGAAAGTGGGAAGCTAATTGGATAGGCCCATTTGTGATAGCATCATCCTTTGGAACTGGAACATATAAGTTATCAGATTGTAATGGTGAAGAATTACCAGAACCCATAAATAGCATTCATTTGAAGAGATTCTACACCTAAAACAGATGAAAGAGTATAAAGAGTATCAGATGAGAGAGCATCATAATTATTGTACATAATTGAAAATGGAAAATACCAAAAACATTTGAAAATGGAAAATACAAAAACATTGGAAAAGAAGAAAGATCAAAAACAGTGGAAAATTGAGCCTGAAGAAAGCAAAAACATTTGAAAAACTATCTCTTGGTGAAAACCTAGCAAATAGGCGCCAAGGTGATAATGAAAAACAAAAAAAAAAAAGAAAAAAGAAAAAAATGAAAAAAATGAAAAAAGAGAAAAAATGCCTTGGTGAAAACCTAGCAAATAGGCGCCTTGGTAGCAAAAAAAAAAAAAAGAGAATACCCAAAAGTGAAAACTTGGTAACAAGCGCTTTTGGTTCCCTTAAGTCATTTCCTTCCTAGTCACATGTGTATATAATGCATCTCATCATCCCATTTGTCTAAACCTTCATTGCATCCGTCATTTGTACATAGTCATAATAACAGTTTGTAGCACCATCTTTTGCATTGCCTAAAGTTGTCAAAATTGATACATCAAATACTTGGGGGCAGCATAAACGGATTGGAAAGTGGGTACCTCAAAAAGGATTCATATGAACAACATTCAGTCACAAACGGAAAGAGATCAACATTTTCAGAAGAGAGATCAGATTTTTGTAAACCTTTGATTGATAACAAAAAAAAAAGTTGACTACCACAACAAAATTCTTGAAGCCTAAATTGACTTATTATTCAAGATTAAAAATCAAAAATCATATCATGATCAAACACTTGGAAATATATTTTGTTGAAAATCAGAAAACAATGCAAAACACTTAGATAGATTCTTTTGAAAAGTTGGTTCAAAATCTGTTTACTTACATTCATTCAATTTGTATCAAGTCTTTTTAGCTCATCAATGATGTTTCGACTAGATTGGCAATGATGGAGACATGATATTTTTCTTGACTATAATGTGACTGTTTGGAGGAAAATTCATTGCCTTATGAGAATTCATCTAAAGACATGGTCATCAAAGAACCATCGAGGATTATCTTATAAAACAATGAGTTAACCTTTGTTTGTTTACGCAACCGGATACCTTGGATATTTAGATTCTTCATATCTAAATGACAAAATCCACTTGCAACATAGAATCCGACAAAATCGGTATTCGTACTCTCATGATTTTTTTAATCAGTGATAGTCATATCGATGAGACCGATGGGAAAGCAAAACGGAGGTTACCATATGAGCCGTAAATAAAAAGAGATATTCATATCATCATGTCAGTGGGCAGTGGTGATTGTATCGACTTTCCGGTCCCAAGTGCTCAATGATGAAAATATATCCTCAAGGCATTTATTTGCTAAAAGCTAGTGACACTTAGCTGCATTCATAAAAAGGTTAAATGCATTCTCATGTTAGATTAATTGCATGTGCATTTTTTTTTCCCAAGGGTTTTATTTTCGCATCAAAAAGGGGGTACATGACATCATTAACAGGGTTAAATCAACAAAGACAACATCATTTCAACATCATCTTTTCTACAAAAATAAAAATAAATGATATTATACTTTTTGCATTCATTCCATATCATTAATCATTACATAGATATTATCAAAGAAAAGAAGTAAATAATCATTTACATTTGCATACAGATTGTATCCATTCAGATTGCATACATGAGAAATAACATATCAAAACTGCATCCATACATGAAGAAGAAATGCATCCATCTATCTATATCATACATAAGATACGTTGCATCCATAGCCAATATCCATTCAAAAAAACAAATGCATTAGATAAACACATATAGCAGCATCTAAAGGAAATCTCATATATCATCAAGTAAAAGCAGGAAAGATCATAAATGTTCTCATATCACACATCTACTCATAACTCAATATATCAAGTATAACAATGATGTCATAAAACTCAACTCTATAATCGCCCATCAACAGGGGCATCAATGTCAAATAAGTGTCAAAATACAATTGGAAAGGTGACACCAAGGTCACAAGACTATGGTACAATATCAAGTATCTCAGCATCAGTACATAAATGATCAATAAGAGCACTCATAGCTCATCTCTCGTCACCACTGGGAGGAGGTCCTGGAGGAGGCTGTGGAGGAGGCTGTGGAGGAGGCTGTGATGGAGGCTGCTGAGGAGGCGTCTGACCAACCATAGCAACAAGGAGAGGAACCAAGGGAGCCAAACCCGATACCAACTGCTGAATCATAGATGACATCTGTGACACCTCTGTCCGTAATGCTCCCACATCTGCTCGTAGCTGGGTAGTACTAGAGCTCTCTCCAACCTCATAGGTACTCTGAGGATCACCTGTATCTATAGGAGCTTTTCCCCGATCACGGGAAAAAGCTGCTGGCATCTGCTGTGCACCTGTGTCCTGACCATCCACAGTAGTCTGCTGTAATCCTGCTCTCGTATCCTGTCCTGTACCTGGATCCTGTCTAGCAGCCCTCACATGATCCTGACGATCTATCCTCTGTCTCTGTGCTACTGCAGGATGAGGAGGAGGAGGAGGTGCCTGTACCTGTGCATCTCTCGCTCGTCCTCTGAGCCTAATCACTGCCCTACCTCGGGGTCTACCTCTGCGTCTCCTCCCACTACCAACATCATCACCATCATCATCTCGCCCAGGTACTGGCTCTGCAGGGTCTATAAAGTGAGGCATCGGATGCTCCATCAACCAAGCTAGATACTCTTGTGTGACTCCGGCATCTCTGATGTGTAACCTCATGTCCCAATCCATATAACCCAGTAATGATATCTGCTCTATAGCGTCATCATATGAAGGCATGTGACCCCAAGTAGCACGCTCTGCACTAGAATGAGCATATACTGCAGATCCCTGAGGCATAGGCTGAATCCGCCCAAACTGTCGTAGTACTCTCCCTGCCAAGAATCTCTCCAGAACAGAGTCGATCCTGCCGATCATCCATCGAGGAGCAAACATATAGGGTAACTCCAAGCTATCCTCTCTCCAATCCTCGACCTCAACATATGGTCTCCAATAGACCTCATCCATGTCATCAATCTGTCGTCGCCAATACTCCAAGTGACCCAAGTGATGCTGTGTCACCATACCAGTATACTGCCATGCAAAAGGATATCCTAGAGGACGATCTCGATCTGATATAGGATGACTGACTGGTAAGTGCTCCCATATCCACAACTGTAAAATATGAATCCCAGCAGATAATGAGGCTGATCTCCTGTAAACCACCTCATGCAGATCATGATAAAGCTGTGCCAGCACACAAGATCCCCAGTCAAAGCGTCGAGGATGATGTAGCAAATCCTCAATAATCCTGCCCCATCCCACTGAAAATCCGCGACCTCGCCGATCAGGTAATAAAACACCACCAATGATAGCACCTAATAAGGCTGGTAAAACAGGAAATGAGGCAAACTGAGGCCATAAGATACAGTCATCACCAATAGACGGATCTCCGAATACTCGTCGACAATAGGTCCCATCATAGACTGCGTCATAATATACTATCTCTCCATGAGTCGGGATCCGTAGCAATCTGTAAACATCCTCCGGTGTAATAGTCATCTCGCCCTGTGGTAGCCAAAATGTGTTTGTCTCAGAGTGCCAACGCTCTGCGACAGCAGTAATCAAACCTCGGTTCATCTGGAACCGAGGAAGCTCTAGTACGCATAGTAAACCGCAGCGCCTAATCACTCGCCTCTCGGCGTCAGTCAACTGGGTCCTAAGCTCCATCACCCAGTGTGGTACAGTCCGAAGGTACAGCACAGGGACATCCTCCTGTTTAATCAAAACAAGGGAATCACATGAGTAACTTAATATCAGGAAATCAAACAATCAATCATGGTCATCAATTTAAATATACCTCTCAGACTTACCAATCCTAACTCTAAGCATTGAGGAAGGACGATCCTAGTTTTATGTCTCTAAGCATTTGAGCATAAAATGAATGGACATTTAGATCCATGATCTATCATTCATGATGAAGATTGATTAACCTTATTCTTCGATATTATAGTTACCTATGTCCTAATTCGTTGTTGAAATCAAACAAAGGGAATACCCTAACTAAACATTCGATTGAATTCATTGACGTGATCGATATCAATCAAGTTGACGCAATCAAGCAATCAGACGTCTTAGAAAAGTTTGAAATAAACAAAAAAAAAAAATTTCTTACGCGACTTTTCTTTCTGGCGTCATTTCTTAAATCAATCAAAAAATTGGCAAATGCTTAATTTAATTAAAAGGTGCAACAAATCATAAAATAGCACTAAAAATCAATATGATTAAAAGATTAAATTAAATTAATCAATTTCTTAGTGTTTTTCCCCTTTTCAAGCCTTATTTAATCATTTAATCATTTAATTGAATTTTCCTTTGATTTGAATTGCCTTTGTTCCATTTATTGATTTTTCATGCTATTTTATGATTTGATGCACCTTTTGATTGATTTAAGCCTTTGCCAATTTTCTGTGTCTACAATGTGTTATTCAATGACCCTGAGACAAGTGAAGAAGATACTCCTAAGGCCGATGAGTCATAATCACCTAAAGTTCCAAAGTTTACATCTAGAAATCATTCCAAGAAAGACATCATTCGAGATCAAAGTGGGAAAGTCTTAACAAGATCACAAGCAAACTCACCTAGAAGTGAAGCGGTATGTTTACTATCTCATATTGAACCTTTAAGTGTTGAAGATGCTTATAATGATTCAGATTGGCATGATGTTATGAAAGAAGAACTTGATCAGATTATTAAGAATGACACTTGGGAACTGGTCCCAAGACCTAGTGATAAGAATGTGATTGGAACAAAGTGGATATTTAGAAACAAGATGAATGAAGATGGTACAGTAGTAAGAAACAAAGCAAGGTTAGTATATAAAGGATATGCATAAAAAGAAGGTATTGATTATTCAGACATATTTTCACCTGTGAGTAGATTAGAAGCTATTAAGTTATTTTTAGCCTATGCTACAGTCAAAAACTTCAAATTTTATTAGATGGATGTCAAGTTAGCATTCCTGAATGGGGATTTGAAAGAAGAAGTATACATTGAGCAGCCAAAAGGATTCACCTTATCAGACAAACCTGATATGGTATGCAGATTGAAGAAGGCCCTCTATGGACTTAAGCAAGCCCCTAGAGCATGGTATGAGATACTAGATGGATACCTAACAAAGATTGGATTCAAGAAAGGAGCAGCAGACTGTAATCTATTCATAAGAGAGACATCTGAAGGTTTACTACTTGTAGCTATATTTGTTGATGACATTATCTTTGGAGGTAATGAAAAACTTAGTGTTGAATTTGCTAAGGAGATGCAAAATGAATTTGAGATGAGTATGAGTGGTCCTATCAAATACTTTTGGGGATTGAATGTGCAGCGGACAGAGATAGGCATTTTCATTAATTAGTCCAAGTATGTGAAAGAAATATTAAAGAAATTCAAGATGGATGATTTCAAGCCAGTAGGGACTCCTATGATAACTGGATGCAAGCTTACAAAAGAAGATGACTCACCAGTAGTTGATATAACATTGTACAAGTCTATGATTGGAAAACTTATTTATCTTACTCAGACTAGACCTGATATTTCCAATGCAGTTGGCATAGTTGGAAGATTTGTAGCAGAGCCTAAACAAAGTCACCTCATGGCAATAAAAAAGATATTTAGATACTTGCAAGGCACTATAGACTATGGTCTATGGTATCCTAATTCAGAAAATGTTGAGCTTCATGTGTACACAGATGCAGATTGGGCAAGATACATTGATGAAAGAAAGATTACATCAGGTGGAGTAGTGTTTCTCGGTGATAGACTTGTCACTTGGACAAGCAAGCAATAGAATTGTATTTCTCAGTCAATAGCAGAAGCGGAGTATGTTGCAGCAGCCTTGAATTGTTCTACAATTGTTTGGATCAAGTAGATGATAAAGGATTTTGGAATTTAGATTGATTATCCTATTGTTATTCACTGTGATAACACTAGCACTATTAATATGTCGAAGAACCCTGTGATGCATGCAAAAACAAAGCACATTGAGATCAAGTATCACTTCCTAAGAGAGAAAGTGGAAAAGAAAGAAGTCAAGCTAGACTATGTGAGTATTGAAGATTAGTTGGTAGGCATATTCACAAAGCCCTTGCCAAAGGATACTTTTGAGTATCTCAAGGAGAAGTTGGGAGTAATTCCCTTCCCTGATTCTACTTAGAAGAAAAAAGGAAAGGCATCAGTCCTCAGGGACTAATGGAAGGTTGACTACTCTACCTTCGTAGTAGTACCGGTGCTTAAAATGAATGGCACCTTTTTCCATTGATGTGAAAGGGGGAGTAATATATAGTCATGAAAAATAGAAGTAAAAAGGAGGAGTAATATACTATGGGTGAGAAGTATTCAGTTATGACAGCAGTTCAGTTGATGAAATGGAAAATGTTGAAAAATTGCAGTAGATGGAGGATTCTTTTGGAAACTACAATTGAAGCAATTGTTGTATTTTCATTGATTTCAAACCTTAATTGGTAAGACTATTGCTATTTAATTAAATTACTATATCTATTTGAGTGTTGCTAAGGGGATAGGCAAGGTTGGTAACAACAGCACCTAAGGAAAGGTTGAGTTATCCTGATACTTCAATGAGTACTTGATTATGTGGCACAATGATAAGACAATGTATTATTTATCTTAGTAAGAATGAAGACTAAACTAGTAGGCTTAACCAAGCATAAGTGAAGAAATCTAGTTTAAGCTGAGTGTTGTTTGTGTTGACCAAGCTAGTGAATGCCAAGTAAAAACAATGTTGACCAAACAGCTGTTAATTGCTGAGGAAGACAATGTTAGCCGAGGGAACAGTTTATGTGGTGACCGAGCTTTCTAGAGAAGACTGAGAAGTTGGACACAGTATTGACCGAGCATCAATATTTTGCATTTGTTGAAGAATTTAGATTTCCAGCCAACATCGTTGAATTCTTGAATTATGTAAAATGTGTTGACTCTATTTATTGATTGCATGAAAGCATTTAATACACTGTGAAACATTTTATTGTAAATCTTTAAGAGATTTGAGATATTTCAAAGATAAGCTGAAGAACATAATGTAGGATGGATTCAATGAATCTGACCTAACCCTAAGATCTACAAAGGAGATTAAGAGGCAAAAGATGTATTGACCTAATAGAGGTAGTATTAAGGAAACCTAAGTGAGAGGTTGAATGTGTAGAGAAAAAGAAGTGAATGTTGGAAGTATTGTTGATGTTATTGACTGTCTAAGCAGAAAAGGCTGAAGGAAAAGTATTGTGATCACCTAAAGAGTTCTGAGAAGATCAGTGATGGAGATGGAAAAGGTTCATAGTCAGTAAGCCAGCATATGTGTATGGAATTGGATCTGATATTTGCAAAGTGAGTTGTATGTTTCTCAAATCAATATTACTGCTACTTTCTAACCATTGTAACAGTCAAAATTATTTTAACAGAGGTTGAACTAATAGTCATAGGTATAAATCCTTTGAACAAGGTTGCATTCTAATGGAGTGTATGTAAGTCCTATAACAAGGCACACTTTTAATAGAGTGGTTGAAATCCTTTAACTAGGTCACACCTGACAGTGTGTTTGTAACCTTTGACAGGGTTGGCTTTTCACCGAGCTCACTTCAGAAGAGTGAACATAATAGTAACATGTTACAAAGTGGTTTTTTCCAAATTGGGTTTCCACTATAAATCATGGTGTTGATACTTGTGTGAATGTTTTGGTTTGAACATTTCTGTGTTTTACAAGTTAGATGCTTTTGGATAAGTGGACTACACTGTTATATGTTTCTATTATGCAATTAGTAATGACCGAGTAGGTGTTGGTTATTAGATCTAATTTTTTGAAGAGTTTAAAAGATTGTTTTATACATATGGACCTAAGAACAACTAATTCATGCCCCCTCTTTGTTGTTCTAAATCATATTAACAATTGGTATTAGAGCTGTTGGTGCTTACAGAGAAAAATTTTGAAGGTACTTGAAGCAAATGATCAAGATGTATAAGGAGGTACCTAAGTTGAATAAGGAAAACTTTCCTGCATGGAAAAGTTTGATGAAGCTACATCTGGCCGGTATTGGTGATTCTACCAAGTATTACATTGAACATGACTATGTCACATCTGCTGCTCCTCTGACTGCCAAAGAAATGAAAGCTAAACAAGAGCACAACCAAGCAATGTTGGAGATTGTGTCTGCCCTAAGTTATCCATAATTTGAAGACATCAAAGACTATAATACTGCAAAGAAAATGTGGGACACCCTTGCAAGCATTTATGGCAGTGATGTGAATGTGTTGAGAGAAAAAGTCGAGAGCCTAAGAGGTAAATTTCATGAAATGAGAATGCAAGAAGGTGAGAATATTGCACAATATTGTGGTAGAATAAAAGAAGTTGTAAATGCTATTAGAGGAGAAAATGGAACTATTGAGGATGAAACTGTAATAGGAAAACTATTGAGAACTCTGTGTCCTATCTATGCAATCAAAATTTCTGCAATCCAGGAATCTAGATGTAACTCTCCTAATGCCCTTACTTTAGAAAGTTTGGTTGGAAAGCTTACTGCTTTTGAACTTTCTAACTATGATAACTTCATTGTTGGTAGTATTGAATCTTCTTTTAAGTCACAGATGGTTTTGAATAATTCAAAGAAGGAAAAAGAAAGATACATCAATGAAAGTGAAAGTGAAAGTGATAGTGGCAGTGGCACATCTGATGAAGAACTTAAGGATCTAGAAGCTCTTATGGCTAGAAGACTAAAAAGGGGGAAAGGAAGGTACAAAGGTAAACTCCCTATTATATGGTTTTCATGTAATAAAGTTAGTCATATAGCTGCTAGATGTCTTGATAAGGATAATAAGGATGAAGAAAGAGATAGCAAGCATAAAGACAAGAGAAGATAGAGGTTACCAAAGATACAAAGACTACAAAGGGAAAGGTAAGAAATCTTGCTACATTGCTGAAGAAGAGACTGACACTGATAGTGATGATTTTGAAATTGAAGTTGTCTATGTTGTAATGAAAGATGAATCTGATGAGGATGAGAAAACTGCATTAATATCGTATGTGAACAAAAATGATAAATGGATTATTGATAGTGGTTGTTCACATCATATGATTGGAGATAAGAGTAAGTTTGATACCTTAAACCATTATAAAGTTAGGAGTGTAAAGTTTGGAAATGATGCACCATGTCTTGTTAGAGGAAAAGGATTGATTAAGCTGACTGATAAGATCTCTTGTGAAAATGTTTATTGGGTTGAGGGTCTTAATTATAATCTTTTGAGTGTTGCACAGCTTAATAGCACTAGCTAATGAGTGGAATTTCATCACAAGAAGGCCAAAATATTTGATGCCACAGGTGAACTGATTGGAAGTGGAGAACAAACAAGAGGTAATTTGTTCTATCTAGACCTATCTGAAGAAAAATGTATGATTTCACAACTTGATGATATTTGGTTATGGCATAAGCGGCTATGTCATGTTAACTTTGATAATCTAGTAGAAATTAGCAAGAAAAAGAAAGTGAGAGGTCTACCTAGATTAAAGAAACTTGAGAATTTAATGTGCAAAGAATGTCAGTTGGGTAAGATGACTAGGTCTAGTTTCAAGAGCAAAACCTTTACTTCTGAGAATATCTTAGATTTGGTTCATACTGACCTTTGTGGACTGATGGGTGTACAAAGCTATTGTGGTGCTAGATATTTTATCCTATTTGTTGATGATTATACCAAAATGATGCATGTAATGTTCTTAAAGGAAAAATCTGATGCTTTTCAATTTTTTAAGTGGTATGTGGCTAAGGTTGAAAAAGAGACATGTAAAAACCTAAAGTGTCTGAGATCTGACCGAGGTGGAGAATTCACATCAAATGAGATCAATCTATTTTGTAATGATAGAGGAATCAAAAGACAGATGTCTACACCTAGAACTCCTCCACAGAATGGTATAGCAGAGAGAAGGAACATATCTATCTTGGACTATGCATGGACATTAATGATTGAAAAGAATATTACACAGAAGTATTGGAAAGAAGTTTTAAGTAAAGCTTTTTATACTCTTAACCGAGTATAGATCAAAAAAGGTACAAATCTAACACCTTATGAATTATGGCATGGGTGTGCACTGAATGCAAAGTACTTTAGAATCTTTGGAAGTAAGTGCTACATATTGAAGGATAGTAGGAATGGAAAATTTGATGCTAAAAGTGATGAGGGTATATTCCTAGGCTATTCCACAAAAAGTAAATCTTTTAAGTGTCTGAATTCTAACACTAATAAAATTGTGGAAAGTGTAAATGTCAAAGCTGATGAGTATGCATAGAAAAATGAAGCTGACAGAGATAGAGTACCAGAAGATTACAGATCTTTTGTGTATATAGAGGAAGAAGAGGCAAGTGACAGACTTGCACCTGATGCTGAGTCTCGGGTAAGCAATGTTGAGCATCAGGATAACAATGCCAATTGAGAAGAAGAACGTGTCGAGTGACAAGAAGAAGCTACCGAGTATCAGGAAGAGGTTGCTGAGCATTCAGAAGATAAATCCGACAATCTTATTGGAGAATCTAATGAGTCAAATGAAAGAAGAGCAGAACCTATTCTAGCAAAATATGTAAGGAGACATCACAAGCTTGAACAGATTATTGGAGATAAAGATACCAAAATTCAGACAAGAAGAAAGGTAAGAGATCCAACATGTTTACTATGTGAATATGAGCCTAAGACAACAAAGGAAGCATTAGAAAATGAAGACTGGATAGAAGCAATGAATGAAGAGATTGACCAGATAGAGAAGAATGATACCTAGACTTTGGTGCCGAGACCAGAAGATAAGAATGTCATTGGGACAAAGTGGATATTTCATAATAAGCTAAATGAACATGGTCAAATCACAAGAAATAAGGCTAGGCTGGTATGCAAAGGCTACACACAAGAAGAAGGAATAGATTATGGGGAAACATTTTCCCCTATAGCAAGATTGGAAGGAGTTAGAACTCTACTTGCATATGCTGCCTATAAAAGTTTCAAGGTATACCAAATGGATGTCAAATCTGTGTTTTTAAATGGTATACTAGAAGAAGTATATATTGAATAGCCAAAAGGATTTGTTGATCCAAACATAAGACACATGGTTTACAAACTGAATAAAGCACTATATGGATTAAAGCAAGCTCCTAGAGCATGGTATGAGAGGTTGCACAACTACCTAATACAAATTAGATTCTCAAGGACAAATGACACAAGCAATTTGTACATGAAAGATGAAGAAGGTAAAGGAATCCTGTTAGCTAAAATCTTTGTAGATGATATTATATTTGGTGGACAAGATGCCTTGTGTAAGAAAGTATCAAAGGAAATGCAAACTGAATTTGAAATGAGTATGTTTGGGGAGATAAAAAAATTTGTTGGTTTGCAAGTATATCAGATGGAGAAAGGAATTTTTGTCACCCAATATAAATATGTTCATGAGATACTGAAAACCTTTGGTATGGAAGACTCAAGGCCAGTAAGTACTCCCATGACTACTGGACATAAGTTGTCTAAGAATGATGATGTTGTAGAAGTTAACCAAACTTTGTATAGATCTATGATCGGAAAGCTACAGTATGTTATACATAGCAGACCAGATATTGCATTAGCTATTGGGATTGTGGCAAGAATTTTTGCCAATCCTAAGGAAACTCACATGATGGCAATTAAAATAATCATGAAATACTTGAAAGGAATTACTGACTATGGATTGTACTACAAGAAGCATGGAAAATTTGAACTGAGAGTGTATACAAATGTTGATTGTGTAGGAAATGTAGATGACAGAAAGAGTACTAGTGGTGGAGCTTTCTTTCTTGGATAGAGATTAGTTTCCTGGACAAGCAAGAAACAAAATTGCATTTCCCAATCTATTGCTAAAGCTGAGTATGTGGCTACAGCTGTCAATTGTTCAAATTTGATATGGATAAAGAAATTGTTGGTAGGCATGAAAGAATAAATCACTAAACCAATTTTCATCTTTTGTGACAACACAAGTGCTATCAACATCTCTAAAAACCCAGTAATGTACACAAAGACCAAACACATTTCCATCAAGTATCACTACTTGAGAGAACTGGTACAAGATAAAGAGGTCTGCATGGAATATGTGAATACCAAGGAAAAAATAGCAGATATATTCACTAAATCTTTACCTAAAGAAGCTCATGAATACCTAAGAAGTTGATTAGGGGTCCTTCCCCTAACCAAGGCTTCCTAGTCAAGCTAGGAGCACTGCATCAAGTGTGATGCAAAGAACATCCAACATATTGATGTAGAGAAAGGTCACACTTTAGGAGCAGCCTAGAGTTGTGAAGAGTAGAGCAAAGTTAGAATAAGTCATAAGCAAGATGACAGAGGGAGAAATATTTTACTGAACTGAAAGGATGATGTCTACATCTACAGAATGTATATTTTTGTTGCTGCTTTGGCATTTTTGTCAAAGAGGGAGATAATGACAGATGAATACACAAAATGAGATGATCAAGATAGTGAGAGAAATTCAGTGGATGGTCATACACGGCTAATTGATTTTGTATCAGAATGAAGCTAAGGATATTATACATTTCTCTGATAGACAAATAAGATTTGGATTGGTTGGTAATTCATGTGATATTCATATGGTGTTGCCATCAATGCCAAAGAGGGAGATTGTTGGAAACTGCAATTGAAGCAATTGTTGTATTGTCATTGATGTCAAACCTTAATTGGTAAGACTATTGCTATTTAAGTAAAGTACTATATCTATTTGAGTGTTGCTAAGGGGATAGGCAAGGTTGGTAACAATAGCACCTAAGGAAAGGTTGAGTTATCCTGATACTTCAATGAGTACTTGATTATGTGGCACAATGATAAGACAATGTATTGTTTATCTTAGTAAGAATGAAGACTAAATTGGTAGGCTTAACCGAGCATAAGTGAAGAAATTGAGTTTAAGTTGAGTGTTGTTTGTGTCGACCGAGCTAGTGAATACCGAGTAAAAATAGTGTTGACCGAACACCAGTTAATTGCCAAGGAAGATAGTGTTAGCCAAGGGAATAGTTTATGTGGTGACCGAGCTTTCTAGAGAAGACCGAGAAGTTGGACACAGTATTGACCGAGCATCAGTACTTTGCATTTGTTGAATAATTCAAATTTCCAACCGACATCATTGAATTCTTGAATTATGTAAAATGTGTTGACTCTATTTATTGATTATATGAAAGCATTTAATGCACTGTGAAATGTTTTATTGTAAATCTTTAAGAGATTTGAGATATTTCAAATATAAGCCGAAGAACATAATGTAGGATGGATTCAATGAATCTGACCTAACCCTAAGATCTATGAAGGAGATTAAGCAGCAAAAGATGTATTGACCTAATAGAGGTAGTATTAAGGAAACCTAAGTGAGAGGTTGAATGTGTAGAGAAAAAGAAGTGAATGTTGGAAGTATTGTTGATGTTATTAACTGTCTAAGCAGAAAAGGATGAAGGGGAAGTATTATGATCACTTAAAGGGTTCTGATTAGATCAGTGATGGAGATGGAAAAGGTTCATAGTTAGTAAGCCAACATATGTGTACGGAATTGATCTAATATTTGCAAAGTGAGTTGTATGTTTCTCATATCAATATTACTGCTACTTTCTAACCATTGTAATAGTCAAAATCCTTTTAACAGAGGTTGACCTAGCAGTCATAGGTATAAATCCTTTGAACAAGGTTTCATTCTAAAGGAGTGTATGTAAGTCTTATAACAAGGTGCACTATTAATAGAGTGGTTGAAATCCTTTAATCGGGTCACACCTGACAGTGTGTTTGTAACCTTTGACAGGGTTGGATTTTCACCGAGCTCACTTCAGAAGAGTGAACATAATAGTAACATGTTACAAAGTGGTTTTTCCCAAATTGGGTTTCCATTATAAATCATGGTGTTGATACTTGTGTGAATGTTTTGGTTTGAACATTTTTGTGTTTTACAAGTTAGATGCTTTTGGATAAGTGGACTACAATGTTATATGTTTTTGTTATGCAATCAGTAATGACCAAGTAGGTGTTGGTTATTAGATCTAATTTGTTGAAGAGTTTAAAAGATTGTTTTATACATCTGGACCTGAGAACAATTGATTATCCCCCCCTCTCTGTTGTTCTAAATCATATTAATAGATTCATCTTTGGGGGAGTTTTGAAGAGGAAATGGAGAATGTTATAAAATAAATGTTCATTTGGGTTGGTGGTGGTTTTTCATTCCACATGTTGCCATCAATGCCAAAGGGGGAGATTTTTGGAGATTTGTCAATAGGCCAGTACTGACTGTATGTTTGTCATTGATGAAAACATATAGAAAGTAGCATGCATGGAAATATTATGTAGTAATCTTTCAATATATGTAGCATGGACATGATCTCAGCATGATATCATGGGCACAGAGGTTAACTATTAGTACAGATAGTTATATAGCAGCTAGTGTCAGCAGTGTTCCTGACAGAGTAACAGGCAGTGTTCTATGTATGGTTGTCCGTATAGTTATCATGGAGCCTTGTGCGCTTGGATATATGTTGAAGATATGCTAGTGATGTTACATTCATGGATGCAGAGTCTATTGATTAGTAGAAGTGAAGTTATGCAGTCGCTATTCACCAGTAGTAGTTTCATGTGTTTTTTTAGAAGAGCCAACAGAGATTATATTGATTCTGGAGTTGCACCTATCTTGTGGGTATGCACCCTTGGATTTAAGCTTAGAGGAGAGTTAGTGATGTTTGGTTAAGAGTGCATGAAGTAATTCAGCTTGAGGAGAAAGATCTAGTTGTTTTGGTAGAGTCGACAGTGTGTAGCGTGTGTGTATAATTATCTTATTGGACAGGTCCCAAAATGTGTTGCGTGCTTAGTAGAGCCGACTGAATTGTTATTGGAGTTTTTTATGGCTTCTCTAATATGATTTCAATGTGGTTCTAATAGGTTGACTTGATTATATCATTTAGAGGAAAGATATTTATAGATAGTCATTTGTGATTGTTTGAGTGTGGTTTAGAGGTGATAGAGCACAGCAGAGCAGAGTGTGCGAAGTGTTGAGCCATCAGAAGAAGGTCTATGTGACCAAGTAAAGTATTTTTTCTATACATTAGAACTGATCTAGATAGCAAGTCAAAGCGTAGTTCACTAAGATCCAGATATAGTGTGTATTTGTTAAACAAAAGGTTGTAGCCTTCACCCCTTTGAGCAGTGTGCTCTTGGATAGTGCATCCTATCCCCTAACAAGGACTATTGTAAAAGACTCCTAACAAGGTCCAACCCTTGACCAGGTCTACTATACTAAATATATTGTAAATCAACTCCTAACAGGGTTAAGGATCTTCTAACAAGGATCATAATACACTAGTACAGAATATCAATGGCTGTCAATTCCCACCAGGGTTTTTACCTATTTGGGTTTCCTCATAACCAAAATATTGGTGTTGTGTTCAAGTGGTCTTTCATTGTGTTTATGCTTTATGTTTAAGTATACTTAATTGGATAAAGAATTGAAACTTGTAGATAACTGATTCACCCCCCCCCCCCCCTCAGTTATCTCTTGGGACTATTCCTAACACAAAGGTGTCTACATGAGAACAAAATCTATAAGAACTAGAAGAAAAATAAAATATTCAAGATTTTCATGAGGAGCAATGTCACTAAAAGAAAACCTAGAATTACTTTTGGAGGCCGCGAATTTTTTAAGTAACAAAGAAGAAAAAAACTTTCTAAAATGTACAAGTGATGATAAAAGTATGCATATAAGAAAGTAAATATGAAAATGGAAATAATAAATTATAGAGTATCTACTATTTCAATAGGAGAAAACCCTTGAGGGTTTTAGTCACAACCTCACCAGATGTGCGCAAGCAAAGTGTTAAGCAATGTATAACTTTTTATATGAGAAAGCAACTTCGAATTCAATATTTTTTTCGTAAGACGAGAAAACAAAATCTATAAAAGAAAAAATCTTGATTATTTTGTGTTGACAAGTTCTTGAGAATGAAAAAATGATACAAAATGTGTTAGAAAAACCCTTATTTTCAAAGTCTACACAATAAACATGATTATAAAGGAGGCCTCATTTTTAAAATACCCAGATTAGAGAGAGGAAGAAAAAAAATGTCATGGGTTTTAAATAGAGAATACATGACCAACAGGTGGGTCTCGACCTATTCTTTCTTCACCATTTTTTTGCCTATTAGAAGATGTAATGACAGAGAGCTACAATATAATCAAAATAGGCGCTCTTTCAAATTTAACATAAAGTCCAAAATTGAAAGATGTGCGAATATGCAAAGGGAAAAGAAATAGTTGAATTTTTTTCTTTTTATTAGCTCTGAAAAATATGAAGAGATTTATAGAGAGTAATAAAGAGCTCACAATGATAGAATCCATGACTTAAACTTTACAGAAGCATCAGAAACTCAAATGGTGAATCATGGTTTTCAATGAAAATATACATGTAGAAATTGATAAGAATCTACAAGTGAGGTTGAAAAATCCTCCAAAAACTTCAGGAAATATCTCTGAAGTCCTCTTTCAAACCCTAGCAAGCAGTGATTGAAAGTTCTAGATAGAAAAGAAGAAATTGAAATGGGAAAAATGGTGCTATGTTTGTGCTTTAGGGTTTTGTTTTCCCTAGTTTGACCAATGAGGAGGCATTTTTCCTTTGTGATTAAAATTATTATCATGAAAATAATACCCCATGATATTATTATTTCTGCATACCTTTAGTTTTGTACAAGAAAGACAAAATAAATGTGTTTATTAAAGTGATATCTTTTATGTCACCTAGTAAATATTTTTTTTGAGTACAAAAATAAATCTGTGTATCTTGTGATTTTATCTACATTAAATCCAAATGTAAAATATTGACTAAAAAGGGGATATTCTTAAGTTCCTTTTAGTTAATATTATTTATGATCTAAATAAACATGTGTGCTTTTGATTGAGTCAAAAGAGGGATAGGCTCACATTTATGCTTCTCCAAGCATATAGGGGAGGGTTTTTCAATTGACAAACATATTCCAAGAATATAGAACCCTAGAGTCAATCCAGGGAAAGGTTGGAGCATTTTTAGCTCACCTTTATGATGGACTTGTTCATTTTTTACCATTTCACTCTTTTTTAGCACTTTCAGAGGAGTTTGAGGGCCTAGATTTTAGGCTTATATGTTGCATCTGACCCATAGTTGGGGAAGTTCCTATTTTCTTGTATTTTGGAGGAAGATGCTTCTTGTACTTAGTCAATTTTGGAGCTCATTTTTTATTCAGTTATGATTATGAAGTGGTGAGCTTAGAGTGACTTTTTTGAGTCCTTGGGCATTGTATGTGGCAGGATTTTGTAACTCTTAGAGATATATGACATATAGTGACAATTTTGTAGAGATAAAACATTTCTGAATTATTGTGCCTTCTCTTTCTATCTATGTTTAGTGTGCATTTAGGTAATTTTATAGGGGATAAATAGTGGGTGTTTTATTTTCCTATGTTTTTCTTGTCTCTTCTTAAGTACCTTGTTGTAGAGAAATTCATATTACTTGCAGGTTATTGATTATGTTCAAGAAATACAAGTTGTCTTAATTATGGAGTTAAACTTCCTCTTAAGAAATTATTAGTTTGGAGCCTTTTAATGAAACATTTATGCAAAGTATGAGATAATGAGTTGTCCAATTCTTTAACTCAATGTCCTTGAATTATAAAATTGTTAGTCTGAATTTTTAAGCTCTTTATTCATCTTTTGTGTATCACCTTTATTTAATTCTTTCAAGGATTTTCAGTTTCATGCATTTTCCTTTTTAAGTTCATTCCTAACTCTTTCCCTTAAGCAGTAGAATTAGAATATTTTTAGGTGATACTATAGGAATTCAACCTTCACTTGGAGGTTCTTTCCTCTTACATAACCCACTGACCCAAAAAGATCCCATGTTTCTCAAAGTGACTAAGTGTTTAACTTAGTAAGGGTGCAACTTTCAAATATAACAATTTTTTACATGCCCAGTGGGACGCGAGAGTTGTTTTCAGCTCTATTTTCTACATTTTCTTGTTGTTGGTAGTGTGTAAAACAATGAAATCACCCTATGAGAGGAAAAAGTGTTACACATCTAGTGAATCTAAGGTATGGAAGTATAAGAATCAGTGATTTGATTTATGAGAAAATTGCAGACAAGGAGTACTTCTACATCATTTGAGTATAGAAAGTTGTCCCCGCCCAAAAGGAGAGGGAGAAGAGATGAGAAGTTACAAGAAAATCTTTCCTACACAAGGAGGACAAAAACATCTCCTCCTACAAGAAGAGTTAGTACAAAAAGTTCAAGTACCGCTCCAACAAATACAACATTTTCAAAATTTTATGCTACTACAGCTATTGTTATAACAAGTACCAATTTTTTTGTACCAAAATTTTTTTTACCAAGGAGACTAGCCTTACAACTTCCTATGGCATGGTCTTTTTCCTCCTTTAATATGAGTAGCCCACTAAATCTAGCTCAACATGATAACATACCAGTAGTTTCTTTAATTTGAAAAGGTTTTCATATTTTTTAGGTGAGGACCAAACCACCCCCATCAAGCACATTCAAGTTGTGGAAAACTTGTGTCCCTTACATTATGTGACATAAAATAATGTTATTGTGAGATTGCTAGTAGCCTCATTTAAAGGAAAAGCATTAGAATGGTACAAAATTCTTATTGCAAGAAGCATTACCAGTTGGGACTAGTTAGGAACTACACTTTGTAAATTTTTCACAATTACATCTGACCATTTGTCTCTAATAGAGTAGCTATCCACTATAAAGATGGCTCCCCATGAACAAATTTCAGATTTTAGAAAACATGGGAGAGAATCCCTACAATAGTAAGGTCCTATGTAGACCATGCATTCTTATATTACTTGAGGGAACTTAATAGAAAAATATCTTTTATGATACAATCCATGGGAGGAAATACACTTCTAGGAGCATATGATATAGCTATCAAAGCTAAGAACAACCTCATTCAAGATGGTCAGATAACACCAAAACCTTATATGCCTATTTTTCCCATGGCACCTAAAGTTCCACTAGTAGTACCTTTACAAGAGGTACCCCATAATTTTTATTCCAGATGCTCCCTTATTATTAGCACCAAGTTCACAACATAATGGCCCTATAAATGACATTATAGCTCCATTTGTTGAGCTGCAAGATATCAAGGGACCATTACAAAACTTTGGGAATGAGATTGTGAACATTAAGAATCAATAGAATCAGAATCCCATACCTTATCAAGCCCCATACCAGCCACCTTATCAAAAAAATCAAGTTGGGAATAGACCTTTCTACCAGCAGAATAATCAAGGCCAAAGATCTTTGAACAATAGGCCTTACCAACCATACAATCCAAATGTTTCTAGCACTTCAAAGGAGATTGTGCATATACAAAATAATATTGTACATGATGTTGAATGGTGTTTCCCATGTAATCAATCTCTTTATCTAACATGTGTACAAATGGGGTTATAAACTATACTTTGATGGTACAGGGTGTTCCAAGTTTTTAGCCAAGTACCTCAGAAGAGACCTTAGTGCAGCAATAGGAAGAACAACCAGAAGCAACCTTTCTAAATTGGTAGGTTGAAGAGATTTGTGGAGTGAATTATGTTAGTCTGTCAATTATTGATAACACAAGGAGTAAGAAAAGGTCACTTGATGGGGTAAAAAAAATTCAAGTGTCAACAGTAGTAAACAAAGTGACAGGAGGAAAACAAAATCATGTTGGTCCTTCAAGTACTGGACCAGTCATCAACAAAGCTATAGGAGGTGTTTTGTAACAAGGATCTCCTAATGTGCATCTTTTGCAAAAGGGTCATCCTATACCAAGTAAGGAGCAACCAAAATTTCCATTTCAGCCAGTGATGCCAATTGCTACAAACATTGAGATTGTTTCCCCTAAAGGTAAAATTAAGGTTATTGTCCCACATTTTAATATTTTAGATCAAAAGAAGAAATCTAATGTATCTATATCTATGTGGGATACTTTGAGTGTATGTGGTCAAAAGGTCTTTCTATAGATAGCCTTATTGGATCTGAGTGTATCTAATGTACCCAAACATGATAAGTCTAAGGTTGTTTTGACAAATTCCACCATAAATCACAAGGAACAACAAGAAATAAAGCCCAAACCCTCTCCATTTTATTTATTATTGATTATAGGTGATCTAACATTGTGCATAACTATATGATTAACTCAAGTGCTAGTAGCTCATTCATGCCCAAATAAATAGTAGACAAACTAGGGATTGACTATGAACCACTTGAGAAAGGGGTTGTGCAGTTGGATGGGACAATGGTAAATATAGTAGGGGTTATCAAGGGTTTAATTTTGAATCTGTAGGCATATCCTAATTTTTCAATCTCATAATACATTTACATTATTGAGCTACCACCTCATTTTTTGATGTGTCCTTTTATGCACTTTACTACAAAGATAGGTGGGTACTTCTCCTCATACTAGTTGCACATGTTGTTTAGGACCATATACAAGATGAAAGTGACTGTCCAATCTTATCACATAGCCAAGGATCATATTGAACCTTATAATCCAATCCCTATTAATGCCAGTTTACTCATAGTCGAGTTAGAGGAACAACCTACTATTTAGGAGGGCCAAACACAAATAGATGACATCCCAAACATCCTTTTACATCAATGAGATACTCAAAATCAGGTTGAGGTGCATTATGAGAATGTGGAGTAGTCAAGCTTGGGAAAATTTTTCATCCATGAAAGTTATGCATTCATATCCAATCTTATAAATAGTGTTGAGAAAAAGGAAGACCAACATAGTGAAGGGGTTTGGGAGCTATTGTTTGATGGGTCAAGGAGTAAGAATGGGGCTAGTGTTGGTTGTATATTGGTATCCCCAAATGAACAAAAGTATTATTTAGCTTGTAGGTTTTGTTTTAGTTGGTCAAATAACACAATTGAATATGAATCTTTGATGCATGGGATGGAGTGGGAAAGGAGAATGCGAATTGGTTGAACTAGCATAACACAGCTTGATATCCTATTTGACCTCTTCTTTGCATACATTTTCAAGATTGGTTGACTAGCATAACACAATTTTCTAGACCATTTGACCTATCCTTTTTATAGGTTGAATAGCATAACACAATTTTATAGACCATTCAACCTCTCATTTTCATATACTTTTATGAGTTAAATATCATTCACTAGACCATCAAATCCCTCCAATGGGTGGAATTAGCATAACACAATTTTCTAGATCATTTTCCCCTCCTCTTCTCATTTATCTCTTTCATGGATCACCTAGCACAACACAAATGGCTATCCAATGTCATCCATAGTTGTCTTATTCTCTCCTCCATGGTTCTGTAGCATAATGCACTTTTCTATTTGATTGAATCATGGAGTCATGTCTTATCTTTGATGTATGCTCTTTCTCTTTTTATGTGAGTTCTTATCCTTTTGCAATAGCTTTGTGAGCATGATGCTAACAATTGAAACATTTTATTCATTGAAGCCTCTTCAACTAGTTGACTTGGACTCTTAGTAAGCTTTACGATTTTTATTTTATTTTGTGTGTTCTTGTACATGGTTATACAAGTTAAGATTCTTGGTTTGGGGGCTTGTGTCCTTGAACCTAGTAATGTCTTATCCCTTTGCAGTTTTCTCATGATCTTCTTCTTTGTCTCTTTCTCTCTCTTTCTTCTACTTTACTACTATTAGCATGAGGTGGACTCATACTCTATCTAAACTGGGGGCTAAATTTACCTTCCTAAAATTTTAGTACCTATAATTATATGCTCAAGTTGGTCATTTTTTAGCATGTAGGGATTCTCAAATTGATTTCATGTTCTCCTAATGCTCTTTGGATCATTATTAATTTAAATTGATATTATGAGTCCTATCTTAATTGATTTTCACATAAATCTTATTATGGTCATTTATTATAAGTATACCCCTTAAATTATTTCATCTCCTCACTTTAACATGGGTCTTACCTCATTTTAAAGTTTGACACATATTTTCCACATTTATAAATCTCATATCTATGTGTGGCACACCTTTTTGAAAACTAGAATGTATTATTTTTCTCCTATTAAAATTTCATTGATTTTTGGTAGGAACATAATCATTTATGGTTATGTACCCTCCTCAATGAATATATACCCTCGTGAGTGCTTGTTCCTGACATTTTTTTCCTAAAATTTTAGGTGCGGGATTTTATGGTTTTACACCCCCCAAAGGTATTCCCCATAAGTAAATATCATTTTTCTAAATCATTATAAAGCTGATTTTATTTTGAGATCTCTATATAAAGCCCTCCCTTTTCATTCATTTGACACACAATTACAACACAAAGATATCATATCAATTCATGCATCCTAGTCTTCAAGCATTCAAGGCATTCTTCTTCTTATTTATCAAACATTGTGGAAAACTACAACATTCATGGTGCAAGGCATATCCTTCATGATTTCCTTTTAGGTTTTTGTGGAGTTCAATATATTGCATTAACACTTGTGATTGCATATAAAGAAGCATTGTCCCATCAAGGTATAAGGTGATTTAAGATTTATATATAGATTTTATTTCATATCAACAATCCTTCCTTTCAAGAACATTTCATTTATATTTCAAGGTTGATTCTAAATAGGGGTTTGATTGAGGAAAACCCCTCTATAAAACCTTCTTCCCCATTTTTATGTGTTTAGGTACAGGTGGCAGACATGTCCAAACTTAGTCTAAAAAGTACAAGATCTAATGGGAAGACTACAACAAGATCCAAGCATAAATCTTGGGTATAAAATGCCCTAGGAATTTTGTTCCTAGGAATAGAATGCCTAGGGATTTTTTTTCCCTTCAAATTCAGACTGCAAGTTAGTACATTCTTCTGGATGTAATTTTAAGTCACTGCAACTATCTATTTTTTTTGTCAGTTTGTATTTCCTGAATCTTGTCAATTTTCTTCTTTAGCCTCCTATATCGCATCATCATATTATTTTACCTCAAATCCAACTTTCTTCAATTCATTATTGTAAAGAATCATTGCACTCACTTAGCACTTAAGTCCTACTTGATCCTATTGGGTCATTTTCCTTTCAATTGTGCAATAGGAAAATGGATCAACCATCTTGCTTCCCTTTTTCTATTTTAAACCCATATAATCAAATATTTTCAATAGTTTTTCAATTAATTTATAACACACTACCCTTATAATTATGAACATGAAATAACCATGCTTGACTTATGCAATACTAAGAAAAAACAAGGGGAATATTTTATGGCATTCCTATAATGATGGAGACATTTGACCAAGAAAGCATCATATCATATTCCCAAAAACAAATTGATTGATTGATTTTTTCATAAATTGACTAAATAAATTAGAAGGGAACTTCGTCTCAAGTGCCTATATTTATTTGAGGAATTTATAGACATGGGATTCCAAATTGAAAAAACCCTTATTGATGATGGTATTATTAAGATCAATAATGAGAAAGACCACAAAGGAAGCTCTAGTTCAAGAAATAATAATAAAACACCCTTTTGGTCTACGAACAAGAGAATTTCCAATGATGGATTTATTGATGCAAAGAATTCTAAATGTTCACAATTCATCTAAAATCTTAAGGTTTCATCCTTGAACAAAGGAAAAGCACCATAAAGGAGTTTCCCTAAGAGAAATTTCACTTCATTAGGCCAATCACTTAAATCGACAATGAAGGAACTCCTTGATAATACTCTTATAACACTCCCAAAAGAAAGAGAGTATAACCATCAAGTAAAATCTCCATAGTGAAATGATGACCACTATTGTGAATACCATTGGAGAAAGAGTCATAAGGCTAATAGTTGTAATAGATTGAGACATGTGATACAAGATTTAATTGATGATGGTAAAATTGTAGTTGATGTACATACTCCTTATAGTAACTATGGCCACAAGGTATTTAAGAATTCTCTCCCTAATCATGATAAGGAGAAAGGTAAATTTATCAAGATAGAAAACCATGCCAATTATTAATGCCAACTATTTCTATGTCATCAACCATATCAATGAATTAGATAATGATGTCAATACTTGTATTATCAAAGGTAAAGAACCCAAATGTTATGTCACTATTTTCAGAGGCACTATAAAGATTTGAGGGCCTTAATCCAATTCCAATCCCTCTACACCTAAATCATAATACAACCTTTTAGAGAATTTAGGGAAGACCCTCACATAAATTTCTATACTTGAGCTTTTTCACCTATCACTTGAGCATAAGGCTATCCTAGATAGAGCACTTTTAGAAGCCATAGTACCTACTAATTTACTCATGGACCACTTTCAAGTAATGTTAGGATGCATCGATTCTCCTCATTCCCTCACATTCACAAATAATGATGATACATCCATGAAACAACCTCATAATTCACCCTTGCATATTAGAGTTTGTGTTCATAAACATAAGGTCAAATAAGTATTGATAGATAAAAGAGCTAGTTTAAATACTTTTACCTTGAAATTTTTTATGGCATTGGGGTTCTCTAAGAATGCAATTAATCCTTAAAGGAAAATCACCATTCAATCCTATGATAAATAATAATGTTCTTGCAAAGGATCAATTTCATTTCCAATTAAGGTTAGACCCATAGTGAAAGATGTAGTTTTTCAATTCCTTGACCTTCATTTGGCCTGCAATATCCTCCTCGGTAGACCATGGATACATACAATATATACCATAGCTTCTACATACCATTAATGCATGAAATTGTTGAAAA
Organism: Chamaecyparis obtusa; assembly: GCA_027943335.1. Classification (NCBI taxonomy): domain Eukaryota; kingdom Viridiplantae; phylum Streptophyta; class Pinopsida; order Cupressales; family Cupressaceae; genus Chamaecyparis; species Chamaecyparis obtusa. The sequence goes on along the minus strand of BSBK01001456.1, from coordinate 1,376,444 downwards.
ATGGAGTTGAAATCCCTATACCTAGTGATCTACACCTCATCATGTATTGCAACAAGCTAAATCCAAAATTCAAGATTACTATCCCAAGTAATCAAACATAGCTCCATATATGTCTTATGTTGATCCTAAGACACTAAAAGCCTCTTCTATCCATCCACCTATGGAAAAACACAAGCATCTCCAACCAAATTGTCTAAGACTATAGTTTTAAATCAACAAAATTCACAAAATTGGGGACCCTATATGAATAAATAGAAGACGAAGAAATATGAGGATGGCTATACAAAGATGAAACACTCGTATAAGAAATAAATGAGCAAATTGAAGTAAAGATACTAGTGGAATAGTATGAAAAAATATTTAAGATAATGAACTAGATGGGATATAATGGTTATGAAATGGAGAGTGTTAAAACCTTAAGTACTAAATTCCACTCTTATGAGGTAGGATAATCTTCTCATGAAACACAAGCTAATGAGGATGGTACCATCGATGACCATGATAATTTCACTCATAATGACAATTATGAAAACATATGTACATTACCCCATTACATGATCATAATCCTAATCATGCATTCTTATATGTTTTTCATCCATAACTTATCAATTGGGACCACCAAGGACCTCCACAGCTAGACACCTTTCAAAATAATTAAGATATAGTCAACTTTATTGAAGCAAGAAGAAATATATCTCTTGGGGATCATAAAGATATTTTTACAATAGAACTCAAGAGCATGAACTATTTTGGAGAGGATGCCAAACCTTTTAGTCATAAAATAATAGAAAATATGCATAGGTCTTCTAGAGAAAACCACTTTGCAGTGCTATTACACTAAAAAAAATTAAAAATAAAGGATGTATCCAAATGTGAAAACCTCTTTAAGGAAAATGAGGATGTGATGCAGGAGCATCCTTGGGAAGTTGGAAATCTTGCATGTTGGAGTGTTTCTACGTTGCTCGGTTGGAGTGTTGACTAAGGAGCTCGGTCATTAAAGGACTCAGTCATTGAAGGAACTCGGTAAAACTTATGGTGCTTGGTAGAACCTTTTCTTGGTGATGCTTGTGGTGCTCAGTTAATGTGCTTTCTCGGTGATGCCTAGCCTTCTCAGTTGTTTTTATTGGTGTTCGATAGTTTGGCTTACCAACTGGAGTTCTTGGAGACTTGTTCGGCCAACTTGATGTATTTAATGTAGATGGCTTATGTTGTATTCTCCTAGGATCTAGAGGCTGACATACATAATTAATTGTTTATAAGGCTATTTGAGAGCTGACTTATATTGCATTTACTAATTATTTGTTATAGGAGTCGACTTGGGTTTAGGAGTTATTTCTTTCTTCTAGATGATATTGAAGAATTAGTATTTAAGAAGGATCTAGGGTAGTTGTTGTGGAAGGGGAGATAGTGAGAAACATCTTGGTGAGTAGAGCTAGTGGCTGAGGCTTAGGAACAAGAAGATTGCTTGGTGGCTTGTGAGCACAAGTTTAGATCTTGTTGGATGTTTCTACCAGATTGTTGTAGCATGTTGTTGCAGATCTCGCTAGCTAGGGTTAGGGTTTGAATTGGATCTTGAGGGATCTTGCAGGATTGTTTCTTTCTTTATAATTGGTCATAACCAAGAAGGCCTTACAGCCTAGTACATTGCATGTAATCATTTATTTTATGAACAAAAGATTGTTGCAGATCTTGTTTTGTTGTTGGATTCTTTTATGTAGTGGTTTAGCTAGGAGCTTGGACATCTCCTTTAGAGATTCTCTTGGCCATGCACTGCATCAGGATGGAAGGCTTGAGATACTCTCATGAACATCTTATTATGATAAATTTACCATGTTGGTCAAGAAAACAATAGAATCAAATATAGGAAGAGAAGAAGAGCCTAAAATCATACACTTAGTAGAATCATTGACAATACAAGAAACAATAGCATTTGTCCAATTCCTTAAAGAGAGAAAAGTTTATTTATATTGGTACTATGGAGACATACCTAGTCTAGATCCTAATTTGGTTATGCATCATTTGACCTTAGCACTAGGGGTGAAACCCATTGAACAAAAATTGAGAAAGATGCACCCATAAGTTACACTCTTGGTAAAGTAGAATTAGAGAGAAAATTTGATGTTGGATTTATTAGAGCCATTGATTACACAAATTGGGTATAAATTTTTGGACCAGTGTCCAATCTAGTTGGGGGCATCTATGTGTGTATAGACTTTAGAGACCTAAATAAATCTTGTCCTAAAGATGATTTTCACCTTCCTAACATCAATATGATAATATAATTAATAAAAAGATATAATATTTTATCCCTCGTGGATGGTTTCTAAGGTTATAATCATATCAAGATCACACATGAGGATCAAGCTAAGACTGCATTCACATATCCTTGGGGAACATTTTGTTACAATGGCATGCCCTTTAGTTTGAAGAATGTTGGAGCTAATTATGATAGATCCATGAACACTATATTTCATGTCATGATGCATAAAATTATGGAATATTATGTGGATGAATTACTAAGTAAATCATTTAACAAAGTGGGTCTCTTAGAAATTTTGGATAAAATCTTTACCAAGATTGAGAAATATAAAGTGCATTTAACTCCAAAAAATGTGTCTTTGGAGTAACCTATGGTAAATTCCTTGGATTCATTGTCTCTTGTAAGGTAATTGAAGCAGATCCTACCAAAGTACAAGTAATAATTGAAATGACACCACTAAAAAATTTCACACAATTAAGATCACTACGAGGAAAGTTACAATCTATTCATCACTTCATAACATAATTGGAAGACAAGTGTCATCATTTTCAACACTGACTATAAAAAAAAAATTGATGGAATTAAAAGTGCCAACACAATTTTCAGAAGATTTCCTAATTTCACAACTTGTTATGGTACCACCTCAAGATGATAAGCCCCTACTTGTATACATATCAATAAAGACACCAATATTGGTGGCACTTTTGGCACAACATGATTCAAAGGGAAAGAACGTGCCATTTATTATATCAATTAGACACTTGTAGGTATGACCTCGACCATACTTTCATTGAATGAGAATTCCTTGTCATAGTTTATTCTTCATACAAGTTACACTTCAAACAAAGCTCATAGCTAAGATTGATCCTCTTAAGTATATTTTGAACATAGCAACATTAATAGGACAACTAGCTAAATAAGTCATGATACTTAGTAAGTTCAACATTGAATACATACAAAGAAAAACTATAAAGGGACAAGAAATTGTGCATTAGCTTGAAAATGACCATATTATAGATGATCACCCCCTTATCATCGAGTTACTAGATGAAGCAATATTCAATATGGAACAATTACAACACTGTACCTTATACTTTGATGGTGTAACGCCCCACCAAGGAACCCATGAGAGATTAACCTAAAATGTGCTACTAAGTTTGGTGAATAATTTTTTTTCTAAAGTTAACATACAAGATAAACAACAATGCAAAAGCAATTACCATTTACTCACATTGATACAACAACCATTAAAGATTACAAAACTCAAGGGTCCCATGATGTAGAACTACTTAAGAATAAAAAACAACTAAATAACATCAACAAAAATATTCCATAACTCAAATAATACAATTACATCAAAAAAATACAAATCCAATCCTCATGGACATCCATTGAATATAAATAGACACACATCCACTGCACATGCTGCAGGGTATGTGGTAATCACTCTAACATTAATAATACAATATCCAGATTAGGTATCACATGTGATAATCTAATACAAGATTAAAAATAAGGAAGATAAGAATAGAAACATCAATGAAGCATCATAAGGAATCCAACTGCAGAATCACCAACAGGCACCAGCACCAAGACATTGAATCTCAAACGGTAAAGAATCACTACCACCCATCCATGTAGAACCACAAAGGCCTACCCCACCATGCTAAGGAGATAACAACAAACCCCAATCGGATAACCAAAATACAAAAGAAAGGTAAAACCACTAAGCAAGAGGATCCTGAAAGCACTCTAACTCAAGGTGTACAAAGATAGTGATAGGTAAGACTCACTAATCCAGAGGCATCTGAATCATGAAGAATAACTATGGAGGATACTTAGGCTACATACTATGGGAGTTTCATCACATGGACAACTACTTGAGTTACCCTGGAACTGGTCTCTAGACCTCGGACCCTCAAGCGTCTATCAAGTTGAGTTATCCTGGACTAGCCACTTTGGACCTTGGACCCTCAACATGACCCATGCGGAACTAGAATACCCTCTCATGAAGATGAGTAATTCTGATCATACCTATCATCTCATTCTCATCCTTAGCCTATACAAGCACTCAAGGTATGGGTGAGGCTTCAATGATTAATCTTGTGTTTAATGTTATCCCCAAGTTTTATTATTAGGTTATCACTTATTAATTAACTTACGATAGGTTACCCTGGTACTGGCCCCTTTTGAGCCCTGGACCCCTATTGTAAGCCACTCCCCTAAGATGCACCTATTTAACCTCTCCTAGGCTCACAAATCTCACATAGATCAAACAAGTATACAACCAAGTAATCCTAGATCCAGTTACACACAAGAACTAGAAATGATTACAAAGACATCGTAAGTAGATTACAAAGCATCAAGAGCCCATATGGTCAAGTCAAGGTATAATCGGAATACACACACACATCAAAGCATAATACTAAAGACATAACCAATTGACTCATAACCCAGCCTCTATTTGCCCCCTAGGTCATCTAGTGCCCAATAACACAATAAGCAAGAGAAAACACTTCAGGAATGAAGAAAACAACACTCACGCCATAAAGAATCGAAATTGATCCATAAGCATTTAAATTCCACATTGAACATAATTGAAACCACATACAGAAACACATAATCCTACTAGAAGAATTTGAGCATAAATAATACAATATTGCCATAAATAAAACAATATTCCCTATAGATTTCCTAGGGATCTAATGAAGTAAAAATGCCCAATTTCACTACATGGTCTACAATTCCCAATAACTGATCATTTAAAATAAACGTGTATGGGAAAAGCATAACTAATGATAATATTAATGTACAATACTTAAGCATATACTTATATATAAAAATTACTAAACTAAACAATTAACTCATTCCACAAAGATGGAAATCTAATGAATTTGCTCATACTTTGATCATTAATAAATTTCCATATATAAAATAAACTATTATTTAAATGACCAAATCTCATAATAGTTTAGAATCAAAATCCCAATTTAAATTAAGTTAATAGCTTTAAAAAAAATTAGCTTAACTTAATTAACATGCAATTCTAATTTAATCAAATAAACTAATTATTTAAACTAATTTAAATAACAAATTTATTTAAATTTTATTAGTTAATAAATCAAATTTAATTTAACTAAATTAAAATCAAATAACAATTAAACTAATCTTAACAGAATTAATAAATAAAAATTTAATTTAATTACTAAATTACAATTTAAAAATTAAATTAAAATTTTTAATAAATAAAAAAATTAATTTAAGAATAAACAAAAAACTCAAACTCCTTTTAAAGTGGGGGGCCTTGTGGACCCCCGCCCACTAGCGTAAGGGGGTCGGGAGCCCTAGCTTGTCGTGCAGCAGTCTAGTCTGTCATGCAGCAGCCTCCTGTTGTCATGGAGGGGAGGGGTTGGGGGGTGTGGTGGCCCCCGCCCCTCAAACAATTAAAAAAAAAATTATTTCTAATTTAATTTGTTTTTAGATCAAATCTAAAAACAAGCATAATTTTTGTTTGAAGACTTTATTATATTTTTTATAATAAAGCTAATGCTTTTTTCATTTGACAAAATATTATTTTTTTTTCCTTAAATGATCAATTTTTGAAAATGGAAATATCAGGTCCTGTACTTTTTTTTTCAAAAAAGGATATACAGACCCTTTTCAAGTTTTACACACACTATATTGTCTTTTCTTCTGATTTTTTTTTCTTATTGCCATTGTATTTTTGCTCAATGCACAAAATTTGTCTTTTTCTTGGTAATTATTTTTTACTGTAATTTTTTTTACATAGAGTATTTTTTTTTTAAATAGAATGTTGATTTTCTACCCAAATTGGGTTTTTTCCTCAAAATCAAATTTATTAATCCATGTCTCTATAGTTGAACTATATGCAATACTAATTTATCAATTTCTAAGAGTTTTAGGTAGAATTTTCTCACAAAAATTGGGCAACATAACCCTATTGTGCCAAGTCTGAATATAAACTAAAAATCACAGATCTATGGGTTCTCTAACACCCAAAATCACAAACAAAAGCAAATATAGATCTAAGCAATTAAATCTATCTAGACATAGAAACTACTAGAAATTGCACAACAAATTCACAAAGAGGTTTTCTCAAACCCTACCTCAAATCTAATGCAAGAAACTGTAAAAGAATTCCTTTGAGAAGAAGAAAATTCTAGATCCTCTAAAGTATGAACTCAATCCTGTAGATTTGAATCCACCAAGAAAGCAATCCAAGAACCTGATGCACAACAGTCTTTGACAAATTCCAAGCAATGCAAAAACACCCAAGAAATCTCAAAACTCCAAAATCAAGCTCTCTCCATCATTCTTCAAAACCTATGTGTGTAAACTCAAAATGAATGTATTTTCCCCTATTAGGGATTCAACTCCTCCTTTCATGCAAACCCTAGATGACTCATTAGATAACTCCTAATCAAACTCCCACTCTCAAATTTGAAAGAAAATCCTAATTAATAAATAAAAATATATTTTATTTTGCACAACACTACTTAGACTCCTAAAGACAAGTTGTTACCTTTTGAAAACAAATTACATTCAACTTAATAAAAGCACATGCATATAATAAAAATTTGCATTAAATAAATTAAACACTTAAAGCACAATTAAATCATGCGATTTAAATATTTAATTATTTAATGAAACATAATCAATTCAAATTTCACACAATTAATTAATTAAATCCAAATATTTAAATATTTGATCTTTAATTAATTATCCTCACATAAGCATAAATATTAAATTAATATTATTTTTTAACTATAATATTAAATTTCACAACTATAGAAAAGTCACACACAAACAACTGAGATCAACAAATAAACCAAACATACTCAAGGATGGGATCCACGAATTCATGTCACCTAGACAAATCTAGGTAAGGTAGTCAAACTAATACTTGTCCAATCCTAGGACAATTAGGCTTAGGTTAGGGTTTTGGGTCTGTGTATTATCTCCCCTCTTTACCATTGAGATGAATGTTTATGGGCACGCTCACTCCTACCAATTCAGGGAAGATGATGCCTTGTACCTACAAACCTATCATCACAAGATGAAGCATGTACATAAAATATAGATATAGCAGACAATGATAGGGTACGATCAGTCGTGTGGATCTCGACTATGCAAGTAACTATGCCTCCATCCACCACACAAACATGCCAAATAGATACACACACATGATAACCATACACATGAAAGTATGGGGTCAGTAACATCATAATGATATCATCATCTAATCTACACAATCACATGATACACATATAATGAACAATAATCCATAATCATAATTTATTAAAATAATAACTGATCACATCAAAAATGACCTAAAAGAATTTGGTCAAATGACTGAAACAGAAAGAAACCTAAAAGAAAACTACGGGTGGGGTACTACAGATGGATCTTACACATAGAATGGTTTAGGTGTTTTTATTCTCTTTGTTACACCACAAGGGGATTGTATACTTGAGGCATATAATATAGGGGTTCTAGTGTACCAAAAACATTGTCAAATATGAAGCATTACTCACTAGAAATTGCATGGCTATATAATAGAAACTCTTATAATTATGTGTCTTTGGTGACTCTCAGCTACTGATCAAACAAGTTAATGATGACCACAAGACTAAGGATCAAAATATTCTATTGTAAAAGAGAATTTTGGATGAATCCAATATATACTTCACAATATTAATGATCGGTCAAATTACTACAGATAATAATAAAGCTATTGATGTATGGCCACAATCGCTTCACTCATTGATATGCCACACAATGCTACTTACTATGAGTTCCTAGTGGTACCCCTCTTGGTACTTGCTTATGAGATGTCTAAAGCTAAACTAGTTGGTGTTATTGTTGGTCCTAGCTCCCCTTGGTATCATGTTATTTACACCTACCTAGATGACAACACTTTTCCACTTGACCTATAAAACTAATCTCACAAAAAAATTATTCGCCAAGCCTCATGTTACATCATTATCATTGATACTTTGTATTAGAGAGGTATCAATGGTACCTTACTTATACATATTTCACATGAGAAAATAGACACTTCCTTATAATAAGTGCATGAGGGTATATGTGGGGCACATTTTAGCTATTCTAATTTGGCTAAGAATCTCATATGCATCAAGTATTCTTGGCCTACCATGGAAAATGATTCCTATCAATTTTTCATAAAATGAAATCAATGCTAGGTACAGAGAGACTTGATACATGTTTCTACACATGAATTGTAAGTGATTACTACACCTTGGCCATTTAGTCAGGGGGGACTTGACCTTGCAGGGAAAAATATTTCCATATTCAACAATGACCATATTCATCACCACCACAACTGATTATTTCATGAAGTAGATTGGAGTAATCCCCTTAACACGTGTTACTTGTTATAAAATTGTTACATTTGTCCTCCACTCTCCATCATCATAGATAAAATTCATCCCTTCAAAAATTAGAATGTTTGTGAACTATGTGAGAAGTTCCATATCTAACACTATTTATCCACACCATACTACCCCTAGCGCAACGATCACGTTGAGGCCTCTAACAAAACCATCTTGAAAATCCTTAAGAAGATGGTCAAGGAAGCCAGTCATGACTGGAATATTAAACTTAAGTCCACTATGTCGGCTTACTACATGATTGTTTTCACTCCCATAAATTTCACTCTATACACTATTGTCTACAATTTTGAATTTATCCTTACCATAGAGGTTGTGTTACCTTATTTATGGGTCTCTTTATGCAATCTTATTAGTGACAAATACTTCAAAGTCTCCCACTTGCATGAGTTAGAATAATTGGATGAACAGATATTGAATGCTTTCAACTATCTTAGAGCTTATCAGCAATACATTTGAAGACTTTACAACCACAAATTTAAGCCACACACATTTGAGGTTGGTGATCTTGTCCTAAAATAAAATCCTATAAATTAGGAAGATTGTGATAAAAAGGGAAATTTTGAACCTAATGGCTTAGTCCATACATTATCACTATTATGTATGGGTTAGGATCATATCAGCTAGCTATTCTAGAGGTTGACACATTATAAAATCCAATCAATATTGTTCACCTTTGTATGTTTTACAACTAACCATCTCATAGAACCCACTTAAAAAGTCCCAAAAAAATACAAAAAAAAGTCCTAAAAAAATCAAGAAAATAAAAAAAATAGTAAAGAGAAATAATTCATCCTTTCATGAAAATCACTTTGGTGGCACCTTGGGTAAATAACATGGTAAAAATAGGGAAACCAATGCCATGTGTAGGGACTCTTCTCCTCCTTCCTTCAGATTCTAATTTATAATCAATATCCATCCATCCTCACATATCATAATAGACCTTCCCACCCTCACCATTGCTTTTGGGTTGATTCACCTTACTTGCACACACTTCTCCATGCATAATAAGTTAGTCTTATTGTTCCTTGAGGCATGTCCTTGACCTTTAATATGGATTGGGGCACTTGGAGCCTCACAATTAAAGGAAATTTATATTTTGGCATCGATCTTTTTCTCACAGTCTATAATAAAGTTTCACTTGCATCACCAACCTATATCATTCCATATTTTTCTTTGCAATAAAGATATCTAGTTTGTGGATTGAGCACACTTTTCAAATATACTTGAGCAGATTTTGACTTCAAAAAAATTATTACAAAATGAGACTAAGATAAAGTATACATAACAACATCCTTATCAACTTATTAGACTATTCACATCATCTGTGACAAGAATAATTTATGCATGAAGCATGATGGTTGTTTGTTTGATGTCTTTTTTTTTTAATCTTTGGTGACACGTCCTTTAGTTATTTGAGATGTCTCTAACTAGAGATTTTATCTCAAGGATATCTTTTACTAGATATGTGATGATGGGGCATGTTCACTTGTTTGTTTCTTATGTATTTTTCCTATGTAAAATGTTGAATCATCTTGAGACGTAATTATCTAAGATAATCAAGGATATATGAGTAACATGTAAATAGGAGAAACCCTTAAACTATATTATTTGGCTTCTTTCATCCAGTTGGCATGTCAATTCATTTGGATCTGCTTCATATCTAGATGAGTTCATCCTTTACCATAATAAGATTTGACTAGTCAGTATAATACCTTAGTGACTAAGGATTGGACATCCTTTTACAGTGATTCTATGGTTAAATAGCATCAAGTATCATACCTTAAATAGCATACTAAACTCATTAGATTTATCAACCAGGAATCGTAAACTTGAAATGATGTTTGCAAAGTATATGCTCTAGTCCATTTCCAAAGTCATCACAACTTAAGCAAGGGAAATACTGCAGGAAATCTATATTAAGAATTAGAAAAATAGCTTAACCTAGAGCTTAAAGTAATTCTTCAAATAGTAAACTAACTATGAATCTATGTTGTAGGGAACAACCAATGGTTATGTTACCAAATGGTTGCAGGAGAAACAGAGTGTTAAATATTCAAGGAAACTTAAGATGAATTCCTACTTAATCATGAACTGAATTCACCTTCCGTGTGGTCCCCCACGGAAGAGTGAATAGACTAAAACTCAAAGGTTAAGATCTGGAAATGTCATTCATTCGTTCATAAAAAAATAAGTATAAGATGCAGTAACAAATTTGTATTCACTACTTGCTGGATTACAAAAAGCATTTCCAAAAAAACTAGCTAACTAGGAATCACGAACTCCAGCTTATTTATCACAAACTTAAAATAGAACTACTAATGACTAGGATTCTCCAATACATAGATATGAAAAAAAATTGGATACAAAAGAAACAACATCAATTAATACAAGAGTAATCTGCATTCAACTACACAGGTATATAGGAACGCATGACTATTGGATTTCCTCCAAAATGGATGTGAGTTGAATTGACCCAGTCCGCAACAATAACCGCTACCGACTAGAAATGGTGGAATATTTATGAACCTTAAAAATAGTTATCTGTCTTGATGATGCCACTTCATTTGTTGATGCCAAGTCTTTGTTGCCTTCTGACTCATTCTTTCCTGCAAGAAATTTGCGCGCACACAAAAACCGCAACACATACCCAAGATAAATATTCACAATAAGTTTTCCTACTCTAGCATTGTCCTCATCACATGGCTATAGGAGGCACTACCTCATTAATGTAGAATGGAAAGAATACTAGATTTCATTCTACATAACCATGTAATACATATATATTCAGCATATTCTTTCAGTCTTAAAAGTATTAAAATACACACATATGCATAGCATCAAAACATAAAAAGTCTAAACAGTGTCTATGAAAAACTCATGAAATAATCAAGTTTCAACCAGAAAATCATAAACTAAATAGCCATAAACTGGGCTCATCATTGCCCCCAGCTTGACCTTTTTCTAGTCCCACAGCAAACATAAAGTTTTTGAGTCTTGTTGTCATGCGGTAATCTGTAGCTAATTTCTGTCCACTACCCCCCTTTGCATAGCTCTAGTAAAATCCCTTGGTCTCTTTGTGCTTCTCCCACATGTTCACTTCCCCCTCCATATCATAATCTTCTAAGCTCTCTGAGTTTTCCAACAAAGGGGAAATGAGTAAGGGTGGTTGAAATGTAAGAGGAATCCAAAAACTCTACCTTACTCTTCCCAAGGAAATGTACCATGGAGCATGCATGTTTTCCATACTGAAGTTAAGAGGTGAATGTGGATCCTTATTCCTTAATTCCTTACTCAAACTGATCCATCACCATTGAATATATTTCATAGCTTCTGGAAACTCAACGTCAGCTATCTAAACATATTCATCAAAAGTTGCATTCCGAAGAGGGTAAATGAGTTTACTCCCTGAATCTAAAGGAGCAATCCTTAACCAATCATAGTAACAGGTTTTAGGGTCCTTGGCCTTTGGTCTTAGATAGAGAGGAATTTCTTCTTCCAACTCTCTATACACTTTTTCTTGGGATTCTTGACTGCTTTTATTTTGAATCCATGACATGAGAGCTCTCAACTGGATATCCCCAACATACAACAAGGGATTCCAAACTCTATCATTAGGGACTGCTAGATTATGGAGAAAAAGCTCACACAACAAATTTTTAATGGTTGCAGGAGAGTTATGAAAAGATTGGGAAAACTCAAGGGGTTCTTGTAACAATGGAGACCTATCTTGCATTATGCAAGTCATTTGGTAATTTAGAAGCTGGTCCTTAAGAAATATGGCATACATAGGAGATGGAGATCTACAGCTCATTAGCTCAGGTATAAGGAATGTTACCTTATTGAGCTTCACATGGAGTTGCTCCACTTATTCTACTTTTTCAAAGGCTTCTTGATAATGTTGGTCAATGACTCTATTCAATTCTTTCTTTTGTTTCTTCCATTGTTCCCTCTCTGTAACTAATTGTTTAGACAACTGGAAAATAACAGAAAACAAGGACACAGAGCAAGAAACTTCTGACATAGCATTGACACAAGGGTTTCCTACTAAATGTGAAATAGGGGACTTACCATTATTCAAACTCATTTATTTTGTGGGATCCATCCATGTAGTACCCACCCATAGGATGCTCTTAGTTTGCTTTATGTTTCTGTTGTATGACCGAATTCTTTTAGGTCACTTTTCATGTGATCAGTTATTGTTTCATTAATGATGATTATGGATTATTAACATATGTTATCAGGTGTATGCATAGATTAGATAATGATGTTTTATGATGATAGATTATATGTCTTATGTTGATTACAATGTACTTACCCCATACTTGCATGTGTATGGTTATCTTGTGTCTGTATCTGTTTGACGTGTCTGTGTGGTAGAGGACGGAGGCGTAGTTACTCGCATAGTCGAGATCCACATGTCTGATCGTACCCTATCATTGCCTATTATATATTGTATGTACATGCTTCATCTTTTGATGATAGGTTTGTAGGTACAGGGCATCATCTTCCCTAAATTGGCAGGAGTGAGTGTGCCCACAAATATTCATCTCAATGGTAAAGAGGGGAGATAGTACACAGACCCAAAACCCTAACCTAAACCCAATTGTCCTAGGATTGGACAAGTGTCTATTTGACTACCTTACCTGAATTCACCTGGTTGGTATGAATTCATGGATCATGTTCTTGAGTCTGTGCATGGTTTCAGTTTGCTTGATTTATTGTGCTTGATTTTACTGTGCTTGATTAAGTTGATTCATGATTATTTAGGTGATTTTATATGATTATCGATGTTAGGATTATAGTTGAATTTAATGATTTAATTATGTTCCTATGTTTAATTTGGAAAATTATCTAAAGTCAATTATTTGATTAATTAGAATTAATTGATTATTTAATTGAAATTAGGATTAATTATGCTTGAGTGTATTATTAAATAATTGAATATTTAATTACATGCTTTAGGATGTATTAAATATTTAATTTATTTAATTTGGGTTTTAATTATTAACTTGTGCTTAAATGGTAAATGATTTGATTTATGCTTGCATATTTTATTAAATGATTAAATAATTAATTGCATGAATTTGTGATTCATTAAGTATTTAATTTATTTAATAAATGAATTTAAATTATAACATGTGCAAATTGGAAAAGGTGTTTGTTTTCAAAAAGATAACTAGTTTTCAAAAGACAAGTTGAGTTGTGCATTAAAAAGATATTTTAATTAATTAATTGTATTTACTCTCAATTTTGGAATTTGAGTTGGATTAGGAGTTGTCTTATGAGTCATTTTCTGATTTGGAGTTGAACTATGAGTTAGCTTTTGAGTTGTCTTTTGGGATTGCATGAATTTGGGAATGGGATTCCTATTAGGAAATTATTGCATTCATTTTGGGGGAGACAAGTTTTGGAGAAGATATTGGGGGGAAGCTTGTGTGCTTGGTATTTTGGAGATTTGTGGATTGTTGTGGCTGCATGTTGAATTGAATTTCTCTGTGCTTCTAGATTGGGCACCTGTTTGCAACATAGCTTTCAGATCTGCAGGTTGGGCTTGTTTTTGGACAGAGTTCTATTCTCAGATCTACAAGGGTTTTCATTTTCAGTTTCTGGCATTGGATCTAAGGTAGGCATTGAATTTTGCCTGTAATCTCTATTTTTACATTCATTTGTATTTTTATGTTTTTAATAGATCTGGGTATTCAGAAACCCTAGTGTAGTCATTTCTGTATTTTATTACTACTTGGCATCGTAGAGTTACTCTAGCAAAATTTCGTTGAATGATTGTTTATAGTTTTCCTACAAATTGAAATATTTAATCTGGACAATAGTTTGACTATAGAGAATGAAATAAATAATTCTGGTTGAAAAGAAATCATATTTAGGACAAAAACCCAATTCTAGTTGAAAAATTATCTTGGTAAAAAACCCAATTTGGGTATAAAAGAAAATTCTAGAATAAAATTATTCCATTCTCTGTTTAAAAAAAATGTGCTCTGTTAAAAAAAAAATACAGTCTATAATAGACCAGTAATATTAGGTTTCCTAATATTTCCATTTTTGGAAATAAAGTAAATATGTGAGATTCTGCCTTTATTTGTACAGTGCATTGATAAAGAAGAATTAAAAAAAATAAGTTAGAAAATATATATATATTATACCTTTTATTGGTATTGGGTTTTGTTAAAAAAAAATTATATAAAAAAAATATTTGGCAAAGTTTAAAAAAGGAAAGTGGGGCCACCACCTTCCCCACTCCCTTTGGCATGGTGGTCATAGCAAGGCACTGCTACGGCAGTGGTACTATCGTAGCAGTACACTGCTACGCAGGGGGCTCGTGAGCCTCAATTTTTGGAAAAGGGAAGGCGTGCAGGGTTGTGTGTCAGGGGTGCGGTGGGCTTCCTTAGTGCGGCCAGTTGGAAAGGGGGCGTGGGGCCCGCAGGGTACCCCCCCCAACTTAATATGTTATGTTTTTATTTTGTTTTTAAAAAAAAAATTATTATGTTATATGATTTTTTAATTAATTTAAAATTTGTTTATGTGTTTTATAATTTAGGCAATATTAAATTAGTTTATTTATATTATGTTAGTTTAATTTCTTTATAATTAATTTAGTTTATTTTCTTTTAAATTAAATTAGTTATTTTAAATTATAGTTTATTAAAAGAATGTTGTAAAAAAAAATGATTTTGTTTTGTTAGTTTAGTGAATGTTTAAATTTATATTATAATTGTCATATTTGAATTATTGAGAATTAACGATTTGGGATAAATTTAAATTAGGTTATACTGTTGTGCTAATAAATTGGAGAGTTGTTCATTGAATATAAATGCAACTAGTTTTTAAATGTTTATGTTTATACCAAAATTGGGCAAATTTTCTATTGAATTCCTAAGACGTCATTAGGGAATATTTCTTCTATTAATGTCTTTAGTATGCTCATTATGTCGTGATTCTTTCATCAATATTATGTGATCCATATTATGTTAGGATCATGTTCATTATGATGTTTTGTTGCTTGAAGTTCCTGATCAATTTTCTTAATTGTGAGTGTTGGTTTATCATTTCTAAACTATATACTTGTGCATCTTGTGATGCTGGGTATTAGATGGCTTAGGGGAAACAGAGGCAGGGTTTTGTATCAGTTGAATTGTATTTTAGTATCATGTTTATTGTGTGTGCTTATTCTGAATTATCTTTCCTAATTTGACCTTATGGGCTCTTGTTGGATATTATTTGTTTATGGTATCATTGTAATCATGTCAGTTTCTTGTGTGTGAAACTGCATCTAGGATTACCTAGTTGAATACCTGTTGGTTATTTGTGAAATTATGAGCCTAGGGGAGGTTGAATAGGTGCATCTTAGGGGAGTGGCTTGCAATAGGGGCCGGGACCCAAAGTGGTCAGCACCTGGGTAACCTATTGTAGGTTATGTAATTAAGTGATAACTTAGTAATTAAAACTTTATAGATCATCTAAAAAGATAATATAGAGTATGGTTATGATTAGAATTCCTCATATCTGAGAGAGAGTATTCTAGTCCCACATGGATTGTATTGAGGTTCCGAGGCCCAGAGTGGTCAGTTCCAGGGTAACTCAATGCTTGAGGGTCTGGGGTCCAGAGTGACCAGTCCAGGGTAACTCAAGTAGATAGACATGTGATGGCACTCCCATAGCATGTAGCCTAGATCATCTCCTGAGTTTTCTATTTATGCCTCTAGATTAGTGTGTCTCACCTTTCTCTTTATTTTTGTAAACCTTGAGTAGAGAGCTTTCAGGATTCCTTGCTCAGTGGTTACCCTTGTTTGGTTTTGGTCATTCGATTTGGGGTTTGTGGTTATCTCCTCAGCACGGTGGGGTAGACCTTTGTGGTTCTACACAGACGGGTGGTAGTGATTCTTACCATTTGAGATTCGACGTCTTAGTTTCTGTGTTGTTGATACTTCTATAGTTGGATGCTTTTATGGTTCTTCATTGATTCCTCTTTATTGGTTTCTTATCATACCTTCATTTATGTAGTCCTATATTAGAGTATCGGATGTGATATCTAATATGGACATTGTTCTTCTTTAGTTAGATTTATTATTACATACCCTACGGCATGTGTAGTGGATGTCAGTTAATTAGTTATCATGGATGTCCATGAGATTTGTAATTAGTGATGTTAGTTGTAATTGTATCATTTATGTTATGGAATATTTTATCTTCTTTCTTTAGTTGTTTTATTTGTCCTTAAGTAATTCTACGTCATGGAACCCTCGAGATTTGTAATCTATTTTGGTTGTTGGTTTAATGTGAGTTAATGGTAATTGCTTCCGCACTGTTGTGTATCTTGTTTGTTAACTATTAAAAAAAAAATGTTCACCAAACTTAGATGCAAGTTATAGGTTAATCTCTCCTAGGTTCCCTGGCGGGGCGTTACAATCCACACCACCATAGATCTCTTTGTATTACTACATTATTGCGCAGTAGAAGCCAATGCATCCAAACCCTCACTTAATATCTTCTCCACTATTTTATTGACAAATTTCATGTTTGTAATACCTCAAAAATGGGCTATAGGTTCATTAACCTCCTACATCTTCAAAAAAAATGAAATTGACATCAAAGTCCTAACCTAAGGCACATCTGCACATCATATCATCGAAAACCTAATTGATTATCTTAATTCCGCATCGAGGAATATTCCTAATTTATCATAATTATCTTTAATTGAATATTATTTGGCGATAAATGTCATTATTTATCCTAAAGTTGATTAATTGAATATGATGAATATTTAATTAATTAATTTAATTCTGCCACTTAATTATTTAATTATATTTAATTGCATTTATTCCTAATTAATATTGTTTTTATTTTGACAATAAATCAAAATTCCTACAAACAATCAATTGAATATTTATTTAATTGATTTAAAATCAAAGTTGTCAAATTTAATGATTTAATTGGAATAAAGTTTGATTTAATAATTGATTAACCCATAAATCAATTGTTTTAATTCAAAATCAGTTAAGTTGAAAATAAATCACTTTATTTATTAAATTAATTCATATTAAATCATGCACAATCAGAAAAGCAGTTAACTGTAAATCAATTTTCAATTTCAATTTGTTAACTTTCTAAACTCAACATCTGATGATGAGTTGAAAAAGAGAACTAAACTCAATTTTGAGAGAAAAATTGCTTTTGCATGATTTTATGAGTTATTTATTCTTAATTTCTTGTTAACTCAAAAATCAACCTGAGTTTATCAAGAGTGATTTATGGCTTTTCTCAATGCATCCTCAAGCCCTAGATTTCTATAAAAACAAGGCTCAGTTCTTCATCCCACATCTCTTGAATTTGCACAATTACTCTAGTGAAATTACATACGAAGAATCAAGCTTTTGTGACATGCGACTTTGTGAGATCAATTCATAATTTTTCTTAGTTTTTCATATCAATCTATATGATTGTTAGATTAAATCTGCATATCATTTCATTCAATTCTAGATTAGATTCATACAGTTTTTCATCCTAATTGCATAGAAAATACAAAAATATAGATTAATCTGCATTCATTCTACATTCATCTTTTAGCATTAAATCCTTCATTTAGGTGTTGCATTGTCATTGATCTCACTCTAATCTAAGAATACATACTCGCACCTATTAGAAGGTAGTAAATCGCCTGGTTAGCTTAGTTTTATTTACTTGTAGATTTTGATTTTGCTAACCTCTAATGTTTTACTAAAGTGTTGTGTCCACAGCTAGGTAAAATTTTCACACACACATTTCTAGCACCCACCATGGGGCCCTAAAATGGGTTTCCATTCTATTCTATCAAATTTCTATCATTTTTCTCAAACCCACGACCACAAGGTTAATTTTTATGAGTTTTGTGATAAATTTATGGACTTTTATTCCTGAAATCTGACTGGTGTTTTTATTGGTACATGCACATATAACATGATACAGGTCCAAAATTTATATTTCTGGAAAGTTATTTGAGTTATCTTTCATTTTCCATTGGTTTGGATTAATTTTGTCTTGATTTTCAAAAGTTATGATCATTTTAGTACAGACTAGTTGGAACCTGATTTTATGAAATCCGACTGATGTTTTTATTGGTACATGCACATATGACATGATACAAATCCAAAATTTATATTTATGGAAAGGTATTTGAGTTAAATTTCATTTTCTATTGGTTTTAATTAATTTTGTCTTGATTTTCAAAAGTTATGATCATTTTAGTGAAGACTAGTCAGAACCTGGTTTTATGAAATATGACTAATGGTTTTATGAAATACGACTAATGTTTTTATTGGTACATGCACATATGACATGATACAAATCCAAAATTTATATTTATGGAAATTTATTTGAGTTAGCTTTCATTTTCCATTGGTTTGAATTAATTTTGTCCTGATTTACAAAAGTTATGATCGATTTAGTGCAGACTGGTTAGAATCTAATTTTTATGACAGTAGATTTTTCGATTATCAAATGACATATTATCTTTGACTAACCTGATTTTCTACCACGTGGGGTTGATAAGTTGTGTTTTTTTTTTGGATTTTTATAATAGAGGGTTTCATGTACAAGAATAGATAAGTTTTTCATAATAGTGGTTTGCAGATGCAGGTGCAGGTACATCCCATGGGTACAAAAGATAGAAGACAAATGCTCAAAAATTGCTAAAATGAGTAAAATCTACTAAGCGTGTTGTGAGGAACTCAGGTATTTTGTTCAATCTGATAACACTTAAATTTTGGATATAAAATTAACTCTTACATGTCAAGCTTGTGTGCCTTTCCAACTTCATAATTCACACTTTAGTTTTGGGCTATAAAACGAGCATAGATTTTCTTTTTGCATATCTGTTACAAATAGTAAATAGGCCCTATGAACACCATTTGTGGATGATCTTGAGAGAGTGGGCTTCATTCACTTGTTCACACATGTGAAGCTCTTGTTAATGATAGATCCCCTTGTAGGTAGGGAGGTTACTGTGATTATCTCATGTTCAACTTGGTTTGGTCCTCAGCTTTTGATCGATATGTTCTCTCTCAAGAGAGATCGATAGACATAGTTGTTGACATCACAAATCTTGGTGAGATAATTTTAGTCTTAGCGTGTTGGATTAATCTATTTTCTATGTTTGGGTAAAAGTGATAAGGCTAGAGGATTATGCTCTACTCCCTTTTTGGGTAGTATTAGAAACTCAAATCCTTGGATCTCGACCAAGTCCACATGTGGTATCTTTTGTGAGTCACCTTTAGAGAGGGTTAACCATAGTGGACATTCCCTTTATTGGGTCAACCACGTGGATGGAACCTCAAGTAGTAATAGCCATTTTCACTGTGGTAGCAATAGCCGCTATATAAATGTCTTTGTGGAAGAAATCTCCACAAGTGTGATCTCTTGTTGGGTTTTTAGATCTCCCTAGAAGCTCCTGATTGATTAAATTCTCAGACTGTGTCAAAACCCCGGTGTGCTTGGATTGGAGTTCACCCTCTTGAGATCACAAAAGTTGCAGAGTCAGACCATTACTAAAAACCCTAGCAAGGCCAAATTTTTCATTTTCTAGGCCTATGTGTGTTATTGAAAAACTTTTGAGAACATACACAAGTAGCATTCCTAGGGATTAGCACAATAAGTCACTATTGCTTGTTCATGTGCAAGGTTGCTTTTGCCCTTGTTCATTGTTTTAAGATAATTGATTGCTTGAACTCCCTTTCTTGTTGTTTTGTGTGCCTAGTATCTATTTGGTTATTGAAAATGAACATACCTTAGATGAACTATTACACAGATTTTCAAATCTGGATAGAAAACTTTGCAAATAATCTGAAACTGAAAAACTAAAAAAATTGCAAATCTGAAGCAAAATCCTTTCTGGTGTCAAAATTCATCCTAAAATTTCAAAACTCGTATCAAAGCTAAATTCAAAGTTGTTAGAAACCTTCCAAATCTATCAGAAATCTAATTTTTATAGCCAACTTCCAGATTATGTCATAAAATTCATTGTGTCAAGAACAGAGCAGAAACCTAAAGAATCCAATCTATTTTCCCAAAGTTCTCTCTTGATTTTGATCCAACCTTCTGATCTATCAATTTGAATCCCATCTGATCTTGTGTCAAAACCATCTTCAATTCAATCTTCATCAAAATGGCTAAGTGTTGTGAGCTCGTGTCTTCCATCTTTTGGGCATCTACCCATACTACTAGGGCACAGTATCCTTCATTTACGTCCAATCTAATCTTCAATCAATCCAATCTTGACAAGGTTGCGTCATTTGATCTTCTTGAATCAAGTCATTCCCCAGTTGTCTTCATCTTTCTCTTTTGCTTCACCCAAGGTTAAAGGTGGAAACTAGAGCTTCATCATAGAGAAAACAAGGAGAACAACCCAAATTCTCTTCAGCTGCATCTTTTGTGATTGTTGAAACATTTCATCAACCCTATGACACTACTAAATTTGGAGAAGATGCTCTTGGCAATCTATTCTTGAAAGGTGGTTATGTCACTCCTCCTGCATCAACTCATGCAGGTAATCAACCAACCCCACCTCAATCAATCCCCAACAGTCCTCATAATAGCACTATGTCTCAAGGAGGAGAAAATCAAAACTCCTAATCACTCCAATCATGGAAAAGATGCCAAACCAACACCTTCTAAAATTTCCCAATATCAAAATGATGATAACTTCAAGAGAATGATGAAACACTTCTTGAAGGAAGACAAAGAGGCATACTTCCTAGAGTTAGCTCAACAAGGAGCTAAACTTCCTCTGAACTTTAATGTCGAAGATATCATCACACATGAGGAATAAACTCCTATCACAACCATGATGAAATAGATGCATGCCATGCAAGTCAAGCTCAACAAACTAGAAAAAGAGAAGGAACCTAAGGATTTCTCCATGGAGGCCATATGCCCTTTTCCATTTGATAAATACTTGTACATGCCACCATTCCCAAAAAGAGTGGAGATGCCTAAATATGACAAATACGATGGAAACTTTGATCCTCAAGATCATGTCAGAGAATTATGTACTCAATCTATGGAGTTCATGCATGAACCAACCTACCTAATGCATCTTTTCCCTTGATCTTTGGGAGGGTTAGCTATTCATTGGTTCTCAAAAATGCCTCCAACAATCAAAAATTTTGAGGAGTTAATCAAACTATTCTATCAACAATACTCCTATAACATCTAGCATCCGGTCACTATGATCGGCATTTGCAATCTGAAATAGAACTCAGGAGAACCATTCCTGACTTTTCTCAAACAATGGAGGAAAAATTTTTCTCTATATGCTAGACCTATTCTAGAAACTAAGAAGCTGGAAATTTTCATCAACAACCTTGTTCTAGAACTCAACTACCATTTGCAAATGCAAAATCATACATCCTTTGATAAAATGGTAGAAAATGCAATCAAAATTGAGAAATTACTTGTACAAAAAGGAGACATATCGCTTCAAAAGGACAAGTATGAATCTGGATCTAGTTATAAAGACAAAGGCAAAAACTGGAACAAGAATATAGGCATTTTCACCGATGGCATTGTTGATACTATATGTGCCCCATCTAAGGCACCCACTTTCAATCTCACTATTGGCACCCAAGCTATCAAAGCATCAGAGGCAAAATCAACAGAGTCAAACAAGAAACCATCTGACTATAAACCTTGGGCTACATATCCTAAAAGCAAGTTTACTCCTCTTGGAGAGTCCTTGGAATCTGCCATGAAAACTCTGTTGTCCAACAACATCATCACCTTGCCTAAGATAAAGGTATTTGATCTTGAACCTAAACCAAAATGGTGGAGAGAATGATTTATGTGACTTCCATCGCAATAAGGGTCATAAAACCAATAACTGCATATGCTTGAAACACATCATCCAAGACAAAATTGATAATGGAGAAATCATAATTGACAATCATAAAAGCAATAATGATCATACAGAATTCATGAAACCATTTCCAAAGCATGGTCAAGGAGATTCGTCTTCTCAGCCTAATGTGGGTGCTAAAGTCAATTATGCTTACTCTGGAAACAATGTTGTCATAAATATGGTGGAACCATGCTTATCTGAACATTGCAATGTCATCACCATTGTGCGAAGAGATAGAGATAATCAATCAGAAAATGTAGTTACTCGATCACAAGCTCAAACACATCTACAAGGACAAATCTCAGATTCATCAAATGTCCCTAAGATTCCTTTCAATCTTTCATCTACTTCTAAATAGAAGGCTGCATCTAAATCATCAAATTCTAAAGACATGAGACCAACATCATACAGTATTGTCCAACAACTCCAACATACAAATGCAAAAATCTCCATGCTTGAGTTTCTTCGGATATCTCCAGCTCATAGAGCCATTCTAGACAAAGCTCTGCTCGGATCCAATGTTCCTAATAACCTTGATTTAGATAGATTCTAGACTATGGTTGGCCATCTGAAGTCTCCCTAGTATATCTCCTTTTCAGAGGAAGATGATAACTCCTTGAGTCATTTGCATAACCAGCCCTTGCACATTGAAGTCTAAATCCAAAACCATCATGTCAAACGTGTGTTGATAGATGGAGGCACTAGTCTCAACATTTCTTCTTATAGCTTTATTACACAATTGGGATTATCATAAGCTGCCATGGATCCTAAAAAGAAGATAACTATCAAGGCATATGATGAACAAGAAAGATCTTCTAAAGGAACAATTGTCTTACCTATCATAACAGGTTCAGTTATCAGAGACATCACATGTCAAGTTCTTGATTTACCTTTGGCTTACAACATCCTTCTAGGGAGACCCTGGATACATGAAATGAGAGCTATTCCTTCCACATACCATCAATGTGTGAAATTCCCTTATGAAGGAGTAGAGGTGATGATTCCAACTGACCTATCTACAACTTGCAATGCATTGAAAGAAAGTGTTGATAAACTTGTTCCTGATAATAGAGAATCTTCCACTAAGCAACTAGACATTGCATCAACTTCCAAGATAGAAGAACTTGCTAAAGAAGTCAAAATCAAAGACAATGGCATGGGAGAATACACAATGGAACCTGTTTTATCTCTCACATCTCTCCCTTTGTCCCCTAAATCTTATGGACAACCTTATGAAAAAGTGAAACCTATAGCTAAAGAATCCCAGGTCATATTCAATAGAAGCTTTGTCACATAACAAGTATCTAAACAAGAGTTTGAGGAGGAAGAAGTTGTGCTTGCATGGTTATACAAGGATGAGTCTCAATCCCAATCAGTCTAGAAATGTGAGTCCACTTCAAGAAAAATTCCTCATAAGTCATATGGAGTAGGAGACAAATTAATCAAAAAAATGGGATATACTGGAAAAGGACCTCTAGGACTACAAGGTAAGGGTCTTCTATCACCTCTTGATCATCGTGGATGAACAAACAAGAATACAATGGGTCTAGGATATTAGAAGAAGCCTTTCTATCTTAGAAAAAACTCTCCACGTGTCTTAGAATAGATTGAACCGTCAACAGCAATTCAACCTAAGGAAGAAACACCACAATCTAATAGTGATGATTCAAACACTACTGATGAGCTCATTCCTTATGAGCATTTTTCCAAATAAATACTAGACCTCCTTAAAGATGAAGAGAAACCTAAAGAGAATATCAATGTAGTAGAAATACAAGAACCTATTATGGAACAAAAGATAGTCGCACCACAAGAACCATCTGATCTTGAGGAAAACCAAATAGACAAGGAGGAAGGTGGTAGCTATTTTGAGACATATTCTGATGCAGTGGCATCTTGGAAGCTTGGTCAAATCTTGAAGGAGCTTGGTAACTACTAGGACTGCTCAGCAGTTGTGCTTATTTTCTTTCCTGGGGCGCTCAGTTCCTTTGTTTACTGAGCTAGCTCAGTTACTTCTCGAAGGTCTGCATATTCACCAAATGAGCTTAGTCACCTTTTGATTTACTACTTCACCGAGTGCTCACTCTTGCTTTACCGAAGGAGCCCGACATTCTCTATTGCTCAGTTGCTCGACCTTACCGAGTGCTTATATTTTTTTTTTGGGCCGACATGGTCCCTTGGGTTTATTATTTGTATTTGTTGGGCCGACTTGTGGCTAGTGATTTATTTATCTTATATTGGAGCCAACCTTTAATTGTACTTGAGGTCTTAGCCAGGTATAAATATAGTGTTTAGGTTTGGAGTTAGGCATTAGTTTTAGGATTAGTTTGGAGCTTGCAGTTGCGAGTTTGATCTAGAGTGGTAGCATGAAGTAGGATGGAGATGGATGTTCTTATTTCTCTTTGAAGATCTTTTCTTGTTTGTAAATGGCCGCAACCCAGAAGGCCTGACAGTTGGGCATGTTGGATGTATAAGTTCTTGATTAATATATTTGAATTATTCCATCTCTGGATCTCTCTCTCTATGTTATCCTTTATCTTCTGCTGTGCTGGATTAGTTGTGTGTGGTTTTGGCAAGGTGATTGATGGTCAGGAGTGCCTTTGGCCCTGATCATCATCCCTCCTTGCATTAGGTGGTATCAGAGAAAACTTTGATCGTGTGGTGAATGTGGGATGGATTATTTCTATTGATCTTGATTATGATTCTTCTTGTGAGCCCTAGTTGTTGATTTGGTGTAGGGTGGCAGATTGCGATTTGGCCTACACTTGCAGAGGGTTTGAAGATGGTTCGTGGTAAGGAAGTTATGGATCCAAAAATCACCAAATTGTTGAAGAAGATTACTGCTAATCTTGAACGCATTGAGACAAACATGCATCTTGGTGGTGAGAAGAATCTAGAGATTGAGTGTGATTCATTTTGGACTGAATTTGATAAGAAAGTTGAAAAGTGGGAAAAGTCTTGGCATCTACAGATGAGGAAGAAAGTTGTTCGACTGATTAGAAAGATTATTCAGAGAAGAAAACGCATTGTGAAAGTATCCAATGATTTTGTTGTAGCTGATGAAGTATCTTTTGGTTCCCATGGTCAGATTGATGGATCTGACATGGAACTTGTAGAGCATCTTGTTTTGAGTAATGAGATTGTTGATGAATAGAGTTTCACTTATGTTGCTGAGAATATACAAGTTACTGCTGATGTAGATATAGTTGTGGATTTACTTGTTTCTTTGCATGACATGGATGAGGATCATGATATTGATGTTTCTAATGACCTAGATTTTGTTACTGACGAAGAGTTAAGCCTACATATGGATGATAGAGTTCAAAAATTACATATGGTTGCAAATACAGTTGTTGATATGGATCAGGATTCATACAAAGTTGATGATCTGGATTTACAGACATATGGTTTGCTTATTGCTGATGGGGAAGAAGACACTTATGTTTTTACTGATTTACATTTGGCTACTATTGTGGATTTAGATGATGTTGATATGAATTTCATATTTGGAGATTTTTCTACTGATGGTTTGAAGGAGTATTATGTTGATCAGTTCCTTCCTAATTGGGTTGAGGATATTCAGAAGATCTTATTGTGTGAATGGAAAATGCAAAGATGGTTGATTTTAAAAATTACATTCTTTTATCTGATGAATTGGAAGCCTTCGGTAAAAATGAAGTTTTGGACATATGTTTCTTTTACCACCAAAGTGTGGGACACACTTTTCTATTTACCTGGAGAGTCTAATGTAGTGGCATCTTGGAAGCTCAGTCAAATCTTGAAGGAGCTTGGTAACTACTAGGATTGCTCAGCAGTTGTGCTTATTTTCTTTCCTGGGGCGCTTAGTTCCTTTGTTTACCGAGCCAGCTCGATTACTTCTTGGAGGTCTGTGTATTCACCAAATGAGCTCGGTCACCTCTTGATTTACTACTTCACCGAGTGGTGTTGGTCATTACTTCACCGAGTGCTCACTCTTGCTTTACCGACGGAGCTTGACATTCTCTGTTGCTTGACCTTACCGAGTGCTTATATTTTGTTTTTGGGCCGACATGGTCCCTTGGGTTTATTATTTGTATTTCTTGGGCCAACTTGTGGCTAGTGATTTATTTATCTTATATTGGGGCCGACCTTTAATTATACTTGAGGTCTTGGCTGGGTATAAATATAGTGTTTAGGTTTGGAGTTAGGCATCAGTTTTAGGATCATTTTGGAGCTTGCAGTTGCGAGTTCGATCTGGAGTGGTAGCATGAAGTAGGATGGAGATGGATATTCTTATTTCTCTTTGAAGATCTTTTCTTGTTTTTAAATGGCCGCAACCCAGAAGACCTGATAGCTGGGCATGTTGGATGTATAAGTTCTTGATTAATATATTTGAATTATTTCATCTCTGGATCTCTCTCTATGTTATCCTTTATCTTCCGCTATGCTAGATTAGTTGTGTGTGGTTTTGGCAAGGTGATTGATGGTTGGGAGTTCCTTTGGCCCTGATCGTCATCCCTCCTTGCATTATATTCTCATGAGTATGAATTCAAATCAGAATCTGAGGGTAACCCTTCTTGGGGTATTCATCCTGACTTTACACACGTTCTCAAATATCCTAGAGGCATAGATGAGGAATCAAATGACTATGAATGGGGAGCCATTCTGGAGGAAGATGAGATTATCACAGAGAAACATATTGATGTTATTCACCACTATGCACCTAAACCCAACATGAGTCTAGAGCGAAATGATGAACTTAACAAGTCTGATCCACCTATGGCTGAAATGGATTCCCACAATGACATTGAGCCTATTCACGAGTTGAATGTTTTGAGTTGTAATATCACCTTCAAACTCGAGAGTTAGGTTAGTACCAATGATGACATATCCATATCCGTAAACACTATTTCCCAATCTTTCAAAACTTTGACTATACAACATCCTGAACTTCTTGACCAAACCTCCACGAATCTGAGCCAAGGTATCTATACCTTTCCAAATGACTATGCCCTTGCTTGCTACCTCAATGTAGTTGAGCCTATGATGACTTCCATCAGTGAACCGAGCATTAGCATGATGGAGTCAGACATCAAGTATCTTAGTCAAAAGAATAGAAATAAAAATAAAAAGAAAAGGATTTCTGAGGGTGAAAACCACTTTATGGCAGTCTCAAAACCTACAAAAGTAAAAATAAATGACATATATGAAGGTGAAAACCTCTCTAAGGTGCCTAAGGATGAGATATTTGATGTCTTTCTGAGTCATTTACAGGACAGGTCTCTAGAACTGATTGAGCCCACTCAATCCATCAACTTGGGAGCAGCAGAAGAACCACAGTTGATCCATGTAGCACAATCCTTATCATAAGAAGAGAAGCAAAAATTTACCACATTCCTAACAAAAAAGAAGATCAACTTTGCATGGAAATATTCAGATATGCTAGGGTTGGATCTTGATCTTATAATGCACCATTTATCTATAGCTCCAGGGGTCAAACCTGTTAAGAAAAAATTGAGAAAGATGCATCCACATGTTGTACTCTCGGTCAAAGCTAAATTAGAGAAAATACTAAAAGCTGGATTCATCTGTGTTATTGATTATGTTGAATGGATCTCAAATATTGTACATATATCAAAACTAGACAAATCTATAAGTAGTATGCACATATTTTAGAGATGTAAACAAGGCATGCCCTAAGGATGATTTCTCATTACCAAATATCAATATGATAGTGGACATGATTGCGGGATTTGAGATGTATTCTTTGATGGATGGTTTTTTTGGATACAACCAAATAAAAATTTCTCTAGAGGATCAAGAGAAAAATGCTTTCACATGTGCCTAGGGTACCTTCTGTTGGAATGTCATGCCATTTGGTTTGAAAAATGTAGGTGCTACATATCAATGAGCCATGACATCTATTTTTCATGACATGATGCATTGAACTATGGAGGATTATGTTGATGATACCTTGGCTAAATCTATGATAAGATCTGAACATCTAAATGATTTGAGCAAAACTCTAGATCGAATGGAGAAGTTTAGCCTCAAATTGAATCCTAAAAAGTGTGCTTTTGGTGTCACTTCTAGAAAGCTCCTAGGCTACATTTTTTTAAAGAAAGGAATTGAAGTAGATCCAGCTAAGGTCAAAGCTATCATGGAGATGCAACCTCCCAATAATATCAGTCAAATGAAAACATTACAAGGGAGAGTACAATCTATTAGATGCTTCATATCTCAACTAGCAGACATATCACAACCTTTCACAAATACATAAAGGTGTGACCTTTGCATGGAACGAGGAATGTGAAAAGAACTTTAATCATATCAAGAAATATCTATCGAATCCTCCTATTTTGATGCCTCCTATTCAAGGAAACCCATTGATTCCTTATGTCTCCGCTATAGATACATCACTGGGGGCATTACTAGCATAGCATGATGAGAGAAAGAAGGAAAGAGCTATATACTATATCAGTAGAACATTGGTAGCATATGAGAAGAACTATTCAATGATTGAGAAAGATTGTCTAGATGTGATATTTGCATCACAAAAACTAAGACACTACATGTTAGCTCATACCACACATTTGGTAGCTAAGATTGATCCACTAAAGTACCTACTAAGCAAAGCTACCCTCACAAGTAGATTAGCTAAATGGGCAATGCTATTAAGTGAATTTGACATTGAATATGTTGAAAGAAAAGCTATCAAAGGCCATGTTATTGTTGATCAATTGGCTAACACACCTTTGTTTGATGATACACCAATGCAAATGGAATTCCCAAATTCCTCTATCATGAGTCTTTCTTCTAGAGCATGGAAGTTATTCTTTGACAGCTCCTATACATAGAATGGATCTGGAGTAGGCATATTGTTCATCACTCCTCAAGGATACTCAATTCCTAAAGCATTCAGAATCAAGTTTCCTTGCACAAATAATATTGCTAAATATGAAGCTCTTCTTAACAACATGAAGATAGCAATTGAATGGAGGATAATAGAACTACACATTCATGGAGACTCACAACTTTTAATACATCAAGTCAATGATGTGTATCAAATGAAAGATGGAAAGCTAATCCCA
This sequence comes from Chamaecyparis obtusa, assembly GCA_027943335.1. Lineage (NCBI taxonomy): Eukaryota > Viridiplantae > Streptophyta > Pinopsida > Cupressales > Cupressaceae > Chamaecyparis > Chamaecyparis obtusa. The sequence goes on along the minus strand of BSBK01001456.1, from coordinate 1,346,798 downwards.
TACAAGAGAATGGTAGATGATCTAAAGAAATATTTCATATCTATTACATTTGAGCACATTCCTAGATCAGAGAAAAAAATTTTTGATGTTATGTAAATGCTCTCTACTTTATTACAGTAGCTCAAACATGAGCTATGCTACGAGTTCCTAGTGGAAGAACTATCTTATCCTGCATATGATCCCCCTGAAACCTGCATGATCGGCACTATTTTTGGTCATGATTCATCTAGATATAAAAACCTATTCTCCTATCTCCAAGATCAAATCATTCCTAATACCTTCAACCGCCATGAGAAATGATACCTTATTTGAAATGCATCCCCACATGTCATCATTGGTAACGATCTGTACAAATGAGGTCTAGATGGTAGACTCCTTAGATGTTTAGAACAAGAAGAGTCTCAACATGCATTAAAGGAATTCCATGATGGTATTTGTGGATCACATTCCAACAGTTTAACACTAGCTCAAAAACTTATTAGGGCTAGGTACTATTGGCCTGAAATGGAAAAAGAGGCTATCAAGTTCACAAAGAATTGTCAAAAGTGTCAAGTACATGGTAACTTAATTCATGCACCAGGGAGAGATCTAATTCCCTTTACTAAATAATGGCCTTTTCACCAATGGGAATTTGATCTTATAAGAGCCATACATCCTCATTCTTCTAATGGGAATACCCAAATTATTATAGCTACAGACTATTTCACAAAATGGGTAGAAGCAGTCCCTTTGACTCAAGAAATCGACAAACAAATTTCAATGTTCATTCTGAACTACATCATATGTTGGTATGGAATTCCACATTCAATAGTCACAGATAATGGTGGCCAATTCAAGAATAAGGACTTAGATTCCTTGTGTTCAAAATTCAAGATTACACAACATTGGTCATCTATCTACTAGCCTCAAGGGAATGGACAAGTAGAGGCTTCAAATAAGAATCTATTGAAAATCATACACCATGTAGTTAATAAAATAGGAAGAGACTGGCATCTCATGAACAATCTAGCTCTCTAGGCCTACAGAACAAGTATCAAAACACCCACTGGGGCTACACCATTCACTTTAGTTTATGGGTCTAAAGTGGTACTGCCTATTGAGGTTGAAATCCCATCACTAAGAATCAGAATGCATGGTCTAGTAACTGATGATGACTACAAAGTGTCTAGGTTGCAAGAACTTGAACTACTAGATGAGTGAAAACAAGCAGTGTATGATCATCTCAGATTATATCAGAAGAGAATGTCTACAGGTTACAATAAGAAAGTCAGACACAGAGAATTTCAGGTTGGCGATCTAGTCTTGAGAGAGAATCCTAAAAATCAATCACATAGAGAACACAAGGGGAAGTTTGAACCCAACTGCTTGGGTCCCTTTGTAATCACTACTACTTTTGGCTCTAGAGCCTATCAACTCTCAATGACTTAAGGAGAACAGCTTTGAGAATCGATCAACATTCTCCATCTGAAGAAATTCTATGCCTAAGGCATTCAGTCTATGGTAAAATGTCCTGAAAAAATCATAAAAATCTAAAAAAGTCCTGAAAAAATGATCATCTTGGTGAAAACCTAGCAATAGGTGCCTTGATGTATCACAAAAAAATAAAAAAATATCAAAAGTACAAAAAAATTGAAAAAAATGAAAAATACAAAAAAATGAGAAAAAGAAAAAGTGCCTTGGTTAAAACCTGGAAATAGGCGCCTTGGTAGCAAATATAGAATCTCTGCCAAGATGGTGAAAACTTGGCAAATGGGCACCACTTGTTCAAAATACTCCATCTATTAGTGCAATCTTGGTCTTTCCTAGTTTTCAGTCTGCTTTAGTCTGTATATATCCTTGTTTCAATAAAGTCAGTATGTACACCAATCAGCAAAGCATCTATATCCTATCAATGTTTCAAACTTGGGGGCAATCAAAGTCATATCCTATAGTCCTCAATATCTCAGATGTGTCATATCCAGTCAGGGTCCTTTGAAGCTACATCCAAGTCAGTCTATCTGTCTCCTTTCCAAAAAGGATTTTGCATCTACAACAACACAATCAAATAACAACAAATTGAAAACAATATGTGCTTCACATGCTTTTATCTCCTTGTATGCTTACTGATTCACACTGAGATTTTTGCATATTATGTCCCTTCAAGCTCTTCGATGATGTCTTTTATCAGATTTAGAGAGTGATGACTGGGGGCATAATCTTTTCTTTGTCTTCTGCTTGTATGTGAAAATATAACAACTTTGGAAATTCTGGATTGAAATGGTGTCTGTCTGTAAAAGCCTCCATCTCATATTGGATGGCCATGAGTACCTCAACCATTGATACCCAAAAAATTTAAGGAAGTTTGATCTAGCTTACTTCTTTTTGAATGATTTCTTAACTCCTACTATGAACAATTATTATCCAAGGATGTGAACAATAAAGGGTCACTGCGGGTAATTCACATTGGAGACAAGAATGAAATCTGCAAATTGTTTGGGGTGTTTGTTTTGCAAGGTGTATTCAGGCCATCATGACATTTATGTTCTGATGCTTATACAAATTGCTATATCAAAATGGACATGATATTCAGGTCATCTAGGCGTTGGTTCCTTGGTGCTTATATCTAATCCGACATTCTAAAAAACAAAATCAATATTCATATGTCCATGGTTGTCTAGCCAGTGGGCGTTGTATTGACTTTGGCACAAAAATCAATATTCCTATATTCATAATTTCCTAACTAGTGGATGTTGTATTGATTTATTTGGTGACCTAATAAAAATTCAATGATGAAAATGACTGACACATGATCAGTGACTAGGTCCTAGGTCTTAGGTTTGCATTTCATTTTGTACTTTACATGATTGCATTTATCTCACAATTTCCCAAATCAGCTTGATGCTTAATGATTTTCCAAAACTACGCTAAACATATCATAAGGACTGAATATCGCACGAAGGTCTTTTTAACAAATCACCAAGCAAGCACCCCTAGCTAATTTTGACGTTCTTAACCCATTTTCAGGATCAAAATCGAAATCTGAGATCATTTATATTGTCAAAATAGCGATTTCAAATTTTTAGACCCAGGATGACTGAATGCTTGCATAATCAACCTTCAATCATCACAGAAATCTAGAATTCAACTTAACTGATTATCTTACATCAAACTATCAAATTTTCAACTTGGTCAACCATGGTCAACTAATGGTCAAACCTAGTCAAGCTTGGTCTCCAGGACCTCTAAATGATGCAGAACGCATTCTCAAACATGTATAACCATTTCTCAAATCAATTAACATGCTTCTAAACTATACAACGCTACTTTTCTTGTCAAATTTTGATTTTCATCCTGAAGGGGCATGGTATCGCACATCAATCAAATGTGTAAATCAAATCTTCTCTTAGTAATCAAGAGAACAACTATGTCTAGTTATTGATTCATCAAAAGACCACGTCACTTGGGGCATATCAAATTCATCAAGATCCATATCAATCTGGTATCCTAATCAATCTTGTAAACTGTATCAGCTTTTCGTAACCAACGGTTCATTAGTATTCTTTCCTTGGTTCTTCGTAACTGAAGGGTTCAGATGTGATACCATTTCAATTCCTTTGGACAATCAGGTCTGGAATCAGGTCACTCACTTCTTCGTAATCTTAAGGTTCAGAATTAGGTGTTTTGATACTTTTTCATAATCATCAGCTCATTGTTGCTATAGTTGACATCATCAAGATTCTTGGTCAACCAGGACCTGAATCAGCTTTTTCCAATCTTTCAATCGGTTCCTATCTTAGAATCAATTTATCTTTCAAATCAATTTCAACAACAAAAATGGATTAATCTTTGAACCACTACGCTTCGCACAGTGATTCAAAGAGGGGCAAAATGTAATACCCCAAAAATGGGCTATAGGTTCATTAACCTCCTATATCTCCAAATCAAATGAAATCGACATCAAAGTCCTTACCTAAGGCACATATGCGTATCATATCATCGAAAACCTAATTGATTATCTTAATTCTACATCGAGGAATATTCCTTGAATATTCCTAATTTATCATAATTATCTTTAATTGAATATTATTTGGCAATAAATGTCATTATTTATCCTAAAGTTGATTAATTGAATATGATGAATATTTAATTAATTAATTTAATTCTACCACCTAATTATTTAATTATATTTAATTGCATTTATTCCTAATTAATATTTTTTTTTTTTACAATAAATCAAAATTCCTACAAACAATCAATTGAATATTTATTGATTTGATTTAAAATCAAAGTTGTCAAATTTAATGATTTAATTGGAATAAAGTTTGATTTAATAATTGATTAACCCATAAATCAATTGTTTTAATTCAAAATCAGTTAAGTTGAAAATAAATCACTTTATTTATTAAATTAATTCATATTAAATCATGCACAATCAGAAAAGCGGTTAACTTTAAATCAATTTTCAATTTTAATTTGTTAACTTTCTAAACTCAACATCTGATGATGAGTTGAAAAAGAGAACTAAACTCTATTTTGAGATAAAAATTGCTTTTGCGTGATTTTATGAGTTATTTATTCTTAATTTCTTGTTAACTCAAAAATCAACTTGAGTTTATCAAGAGTGATTTATGGCTTTTCTCAGTGCATCCTCAAGCCCTGGATTTCTATAAAAACAAGGCTCAGCTCTTCATCCCACATCTCTCAAATTTTCACAATTACTCTAGCAAAATTACATACGAAGAATCAAGCTTTTGCAGCAGGTGACTTTGTGAGATCAATTCATAATTTTTCATAGTTTTGCATAGTTTTTCATATCAATCCATATCATTGTTAGATTAAATCTGCATATCATTTCATTCAATTCTAGATTAGATTCATACAGTTTTTCATCCTAATTGCATAGAAAATTCAAAAATATAGATTAATCTACATTCATTATACATTCATCTTTTAGCATTAAATCCTTCGTTTAGGTGTTGCATTGTCACTGATCTCTGTCTAATCTGAGAATACATACTCGCACCTCCTAGAAGGAAGTAAATCACCTGATTAGCTTAGTTTCATTTACTTGCATATTTTGATTTTGCTAACCTCTAATGTTTTATTGAAGTGTTGTGTCCACAGCTAGGTACAATTTTCATACACACAATGTTAACATTAAGGTTCTCTTGGAAAATATTCTCCCCTACTACTACAGGAGGTGATTTTGATACATCCTCTTCTGCATAACATTTCTCTGAAATTACATCATTTTCTAAATCACTGAAGTTATCAATTGTCTAAGGACCTTTGGAAGATGATCCTCTTCTTTGGAACCTATAAGCTTGTTCATCAGAACTGGAGTCATCTCCAATTATTATGCATTCTTTATTCATTTGCCCCACATGATACTATTCTTTTTCATCCTTAGAAAATTTATTAGGGAAATCTTAATGAGTATTTCTAGGTTCCTCTTTCCTTGCCTTAGAGACTTTAGGTTCAACAATTGACCTTGCTGGTGGTATATCTGTGGAAACATTTTTCTTTCTTCTACCGTTCCTTCTCAACAGGGTTTCTGCTTCTTTTTCAGGAATTTTCCACTTTCTAGAAGAGATTGAAGCTACAGGAGATTTCTCTTTTGTCTCCCAACAAGAACTGGGAACAGTCTTTCTTCCTTTACTTACTTTCCTCTGGGAAACCCTATTTGATGAGGGAGTAGTCTTTTCTATAGAGGTTTTCTCCTCTTCCTCATTCTAAGTTGACCTAGAAGTAGAGAACTGAGGGGAACTTTCAGGGGTCTTAAACCTAGACCTTCTCCTTGAGGAAGACTCTAGCTCAAGTTCCACAATGATTTTCTTGACTCCATGTTTAGTTTGAACCTTTTTCCAACTCTTTTCCCTATAGGCCCTAGGGTTTGTTCCTTAAATCCTTCTAACAAAAAATCTTCCCATGACATCCCCGACTGTTCTCTCAAAGATTGCTTAATAATTAACTTAATTAAGTAGTGATGATAGATAGTATTAAGCTTACCTTCTTGCACCAAAGAAGCTCTCTTCTTCAAAACATTTAACATGAAATTGGGTACATTAATAGGTCAAGTATCATGTCACAGACAGCTCAAGAACTTAAAGTGAACAGAATGCAAGAATGTTTGTCATCCTTCACAAGTAAAGTATTTGATAATGTGGACTGCACACTGCCTAAAGGGGTCTAGAAAAGATATCTTGTGCATACCTTGCTTTCTATCAAGTTCCAGCAGTGGATCTGAGTGCAGAGTAAACTGTGCCTTGGATGTTGTTGGATCAAGGTTTTCTAAGAACTCTTCTCCTTCCTACGGTAGACCCATAATGTCAGCCACAATTTCTTGTGTAAACTATACCCTTATTCCTTTAACTATGGCCACTCCTTCCTTTAATGTGCTTAAAAACTACAATGCTACCTCACCATCCTAGCTAGTGAGTCTCTGAATAAAATCAATTTGCCCTCTAGTTTGGAAATATGGCATACATGCTTGATCATTTAATAAAATATCATGCACTGTGGGCTCACACCGGATGAGATCTTCTCCCATCTTTAGATTATCAGACTACTCAAAACAATGTTGCAGAAAATCCAAACAAACTACAACAAGGATTGAGCAAGGAATGCTTGAAATGGTAAGGTACAGGAAAATTCAAATGCAAAAAGTTTTGGAATTTCATAAATGAAAGCACTTAAAGAAATATGAGTGAAAATCTAAAGTATATCATGCATTAACTATTCATAATTACTCTGCAGACTTTGTACTAGCCACATTTGTATGTTATGTGTGAAATAATATCTCCTTCAAGGTTGTCACATCACTCAAAGAGAAATTTGGCAAGAAGTGTTTAAAAGTACAAGTAAGGTTTAAAAGAATATAATGATTTTATGAACAGATAAAACAAAAAATAATATATCTTTCCCCCACCTTAATTTGGTGATTGGTCCCACAATTGCACATGTGACAAGGCATAGCTAGAAGTTTGAAAAAAATTTAGAAAATAATTACCTCGAATAGTGTATGAACCTTTGAAATTGTTGAGGGTAGCACCTATCATCATCCATTGGTGGAGAATGATGAGGTGGATGGGTGAAAAGACTAGAAGTGATGAGATGGAATTTATTATGGAGAAAGTACTTTCATGAAGAAAGTTTTTATTATGAGGCGATGAGAACTTTTTAAAGAGAAGAACTTAAATGAGTAGAAGGCTCATTTCCAGAGGTTGCAGGAGAGATGTCACCATCAGCAAAAGAGAACTGTTGCAGGAACTCTACTTTGCTCTCTGGCTTGTGATATAGTTTTAGATCTGCCCATTAACTAATAACTTGAATCATATGAGATCAACAATGGATAGTTGAACCACTATATTTGAGAACATAACAACTATCTCATACAGTCCCAACCAGCGAGTTTGAAACTTCCTTGGATTATGTTGATACCTAGAATCATAAAGAAGTGCCTGATCACCAACAATAAACTTTTTACCTTTGATAAACTTATCATGCCACTGCTTTCATTGTTGTTGGACTAGTTCTATATTATTCAATGCAGATTTGCACCATTCATCAAGTTCATTCAAACTCAAAATACATTCCTATTATGTAGAAGTAAGATCCAGACCAAGTTCTAGGGCTATCCTTAATATCTTATGTTCAAATTCCACAGGCATGACAACTGACCTACCATAGACTAGCTCGAAAGGAGTAAAGCTTGTTGTATATTTCTAGGTGGTTCTATAAGCCTAGAGAGCTTCAGGAAGTCATGTGGCCCAATATTTCTTATGGAGTGCTACTGTCTTGGTAAGAATGGATTCCAGCTCTTTGTTAGTAACCTCTACTTGGCCATTGGCTTGGGGGTGATAAGGTAATGATTTACCATGCCAAATTTTATATTCTTCCATCAGAGAAGCTATCAGATTGGAAGTAAACTGAGATCCCTAATCAGATGTTAACTCCCTAGGCACACCAAATCTTGTGAAAATAAATTCATATAGGAACTTGGAAGCATTGTTATATCTAGGATGTTTCATAGGTTTGGCCTTTGCCCACTTTGTGACATAATCAGTGCAGACTAGAATATAGGATTTACCTTGTGAAGATGGCTCAATATGACCCACAAAGTCTGCTACAACTACCTAAGGTTGCAGGGGCATCTCATCTGATTTAGTGGGTCACCCCATGTGTTGGCACTTATCACATTTCTTGGTGTACCAAGCTGCATCTTTGTGTAAACTTAGCCAGTAATATTCGGTAGTCAAGCTCTTGAATGTTGTTCTCTTGGCATAAAAATGACCTCCATAGGGCTCATCATGGCATGCCCTTAAGATATTATATGTTTCATCTTCCCTTATGCATCTATGCATTACTTGATCATGACCAATATAATACATAAATCCAAAAATCCAAGAATAGTTAAAGCTCTTTTCAGCTAATAGCTTCCTTTCTTTAGAAGAAAAGTGAGATGGAGTCTTACCGGTGGTTAGGTAATTAGCAATGTTGGCATACCATGGATTTTGTGCTGACAGCAGAAAGAGGTTTTCATCTAGAAAACTATCATCAATGTTTGCAGGATCATCAGGGGCATGCAACTGAGAGAGGAAGTCAGCTACTACATTGGCCTTTCCAGGTTTGTCTACTATAGTGATATCAAATTCTTGCATAAGTAACAACTAGTGAGCCAATCTTCCAAATATGGAAAATTTGTTCATCAAGTACTTAATGGTAGAGTGATCAGTATGAACAAATATTTCATATCCAGTAATATAGTGCCTGAATTTATTTAGTGCATAGATAACTGCAAGCAATTCCTTTTCAGTTACTGTGTAGTTGAACTCTGCACCTTGCACATTTTTACTGATGAAATAAATAGCATGCTCAACTGATTCTACCTTCTGACCAAGTACTGCACCTATAGTGTAGTCTAAGGTATATGTATGAATGTGGAAAGGAAATCCCCAATTAGGTCCCCTCAAAATTGGTGTTGTGGTGAGAACCTCCTTAAGCTACATGAAAGACTTGTTACACTCAGAGTCTCAAGCAAATTCAGAATCATTTTTTAACAAGTTATAAAGAGGTTTTGCAAGCTGACTAAAATCTTTTATAAATCTTTTGTAATACCCAGCATGTCTAAGAAAACTTCACACATCCTTCAGCTTTTCTAGTGTGGGCAAGGTACTAATTACCTCAATCTTTGCTGGGTCCACTTGAATGCCTTGTGATGAAATGAAATGACCTAATACAACAACCTCCTCCATCATCATGAAGCATTTCTCATTGTTTAGAGAAAGGTTGGAGTCCTGGCATCACTTGAGAACCTTTTCCAAGTTTTCCTTAGCTTCATCAAAAGTGTTCCCATAAGCAATAAAATCATCCATATAAATCTTTATACAGTCAGCAGATATATCAAAAAATATACTTATGATAGCTTGTTGGAATGTGGTTGGAGCATTGTACAAGCCAAAAGGTAAGACTAAGTAGGAAAATGTTCCCCATGGGCATGAGAAGGTTGTTTTCTCTTGGTCCTCGAGAGGTATTTGTATTTTATTGTAACCACTAAAACCATCCAGTAAAGAGAAATATTTCTTGCCAGCTAGATTATCAAGAACTTGATCTATGAATGGCAATGGAAAGTGGTATTTCTTAGTGAATGAATTGAGCTCCCTATAATCTACACAAAATCTCCATTTCCCTCTCTTCTTTGGTACTATAACTAAGGGTGAAACCCATTGGCTATCAGAGATGGGGTAGATGAAACCAACGTTTAACAAATTCTATAGTTAATTCTTAACTATATCCCTCAAGACTCGATTGACTCTCCTCTGAGGTTGACAGATAGGTTTATATTTAGGACTGATGTAGATCTAATGAGTGCATATTTTAGGATCTAGTCCTTTCATGTCTATGTAGTCCCAAGCAAATTCTTGTTGATTTTCCTAAAATAACTTCAGTACAATTTTCTGATGTGGTAGTGATAAAGCATTGTTGACATTCAATTCTTTCCCTAGACTAACTTCCATCTTGATTACCTTATCTACCATGGATAGCTGAGAAACTAGAAAATAATCCACCTCATAAGGTAATAATGAGTGAAGAAATTAGGAGTTTTTTGAATACTAAGGTGCATTCAGAGGTGGTAACATAGTTTCCAGGATATAGTCTGTTTGGGAACACAACTGAGACCCTACCCCATATTCATTCATGAGAATGGATGAAATTATCTCATCTTCTTCCCTAGAGGCTACAAATGGCTCTCAACCTATCATCATAAGCTGTTGGATGGAATTGACTTCTGGATCAACATTGCCCAAATCTAGCAAAACTATTTGATCATCTTGCAATAGAGGCTGAGCAGGGGAGTATAAAGTCAAGTTCTTAGTATGGACACCATTGGATATTGTCATCTTCCCTAACTAACAAGCTATATAGGCATCTATAGTAGCTAACCATGGATGCCCTAGAATTAGAGGATACCCACCCATGTTAGCTTTTGGGGAAAGGACAACAAAGTCTAGTAGATACTCCCAAGAGTTTGATGTGACTATGACATCCTCTACCATCCTGTCTGGTTTGATAGTAGAAATATCAGCAAGCTAAAGTATGGTTGGTGTTTCTATAAGGCCAATGATATGCAGTTAAGACAATACCTCTTTTGTCATGACATTTTTTGATGCACCTAAATCAACTAGAGCATTTTGGACTTGCATTCCATGAATGGTTATAGTAACCACAGGAATCTCAGGGTCAAAATATTTGGGTACAGTCAACTTCTCCAACATCAGATCAGACAACTATCCTAGGACGTGAATAGTTTTAGGATCCTTCTTCTTTCTCCTTGGTTGTTTTATACATGCTTCCTTAATGGATTTAGTATAAACATGAACTTCCTTAATAGTATCAAGTAATGGTATTTTTACTATCATCTGCTTTAGCTGATTAAGCAAATCAGTCATGGCTTGGTTTTCTATAGGCTGACCTTGTTCTACCAACCTATGAGGAAATGGGGGCTCTTTAATGGTAGGAGAGGTCTACTGAGTTGGAACATCCACATGTTCATCTAAGGAGACTTCAACTTTAGTTATTATAGGATTTTGAGGTGAAGCGAGAGTGGTTGTTGACCTTAAATGAATATCATTCAAGGAAATAGCATAGCTTTATTATTGTACTAGTGGCTTGGTATTGTTGGGATTAGGATTAGGCTGTGCTAGAAGCTAAGTCTTCTTAGGAGAAGAATTATTGGTTCTAGGAGGAGGCATTAGAGCCTACTATTGAGGTGGTGTCATTAAGGCTTGCTGACTAGATTGGTTAATCCAATTATGAGGTTGTTGCCACCCCTGCTGAGATTGTTGCCAACCTTGTAGAGGTTGATGCCAACCCTGCTGAGGTTACTGCCAACCTTGCTAAGGTTGTTGCCAATCCTACTGAGGTTTTTTCCAACCTTGCTAAGGTTTTTGCCAATCCTACTGAGGTTTTTGCCAATTATTATGCCCACTAACACCCATATTCTGATAATTTTTCCATTGACTATTATTGTTATAGCTTTGGAGAGGATCTTGTGGCATACCTAGTCTTTGGGCCCATGGCCTTCATTGAGAAATGTAGAGAAATTCTCCATTTTCATCAATGGCTTTAAACTCGATAGGCATTGGTTGTGACTCCAAGCTTGCAATAGTCTTGTATCTACAGTTCTATTTCTTTTCTCTACAATGCGGATAGTATTCAGCTAACATAGCATCAGCTTCTTCTTTCTTTCTTCTCGCTTGCATGGTATCCAACTGAGTGGAAAAATCATTAATGATGTCTTGCTTAAAATATGACAACAAGTTTGACAACTCCACCTTGGACACCCCTGAACCAGTAGACTTATGAGGTAGGTCTCGTAGTCCTCTACCTTTCTTCATGGTAGCTCTTGAATAGTTCAGACATATATTCTTTATGTCAGTCCAACTCTTCTGAGTGATGTCACCACCTACCATAAGATCTAAGGCTTCAATGTTGCCATCATTTACACCTTTTAAGAAAAGATGATTTTGTGATTCCTTGTTCAGCTGGTGTTGTGAATTGTGCTGCAGGTTGAACATGAACCTTGAGACATAATCCTCCAAGGTTTCATCTTCCTTTTGGGACATTTTGAAAATGTCATTTCCTTTCAAATTTTGACCCCTATAGTACTCTTTATATTTTGAAAGGAACATATTGCTCATTGCAGGCCAATCTACTATAGCGTTGGTGCCCAACCCCATGAACCATCTTAAAGTAGCCTCTTTTAGAGTAGATGGAAACAACTTCATCTTGTGGGCATCATTTGTATATTCATAACTCCTACAAAGGATGTCAAACTCAAATAGGAAGGTTTCAGGGTCTTCTGTGATAAGGTCGTAGAATTTGGGAAGTGCAGAGGTAGTTATGTTCTTCAAATTTTGATTACCTTGCTGAGGAGGGATATGGAAAGGAAAGGTAGGTTGAGCCATCCTTGGAGGAGGTCTTGGTTATTATGGCTGATAAACAATAAGGGCAAGTGGATTATCCTGATACTCAAGGTCAGCAAAAAGGTCATTTAGATGCAATGATTCTTTAGAAGATGATGGTGAGGGCAATTGTTCATATTCATCAGCAAATGAATTCTCAAATGGTTCTTCTTCTTGTATGTTCTCAACTTGGAGTTCCTCAGGCTCTGGATTAAAAATATCAAATGGTTCATCCTAAATAATGTGAGGAAGGAATCTCCCAAGATGGTCTCTTCTTCTTCTATGCATGCAAAATAATGCAGAATTTAAACTAACACAATGACTTCAGGGCTAAACTAGATTGACACCATCCCCGATAATGGCACCAAAAATGACTGATCAGTATAATACCTTAGTTACTAAGGATTGGACATCTTTTTACAATGATTCTAATGTTAAATAATTGTTACTTAAAAATCTAGCATACAATACAATAAGCATTAGTAGGAAAAGGTTACATTTTGTTGGTCTAATTAACACTACCTTGCAGGTTTTGTTAGTTTACATGTCCTTATTGCATTCATTCTAGATGTCATTATTGTACTCTAAGTATTGATTATCATTCCAAAAAAATGCCAAAACTCATAAATAATAATTACATTGTACTTTCATACTGAATGTGATATACAAATGTCCTTTCTTGTTCCATGTTTCATCAATAAATAAAGTACATTGTAGAATTAAAAGAAAGACTGAAGTATGGAATAGGGGTCCCATGCATTGCCTTTTGTATTGGTTTTGTTAGCTAGTTGTTTGTTGGGTCTTTGCATTTAGGTCTTCACGAGTCTGAGTCTCCATCTGCATCTAGGTCTTTAAGGTTTCCATCTGCATGAGAAAGGAAGATATGGTTAGATCCTGATGGATCTAAGCAATACATGAGAAAAAAATAACATACTATAGCAATCAAGTTTTCAATACTGCATATCAAGCTGGAAAATTAAATGAAATAAGGAAATGTACACTGACACTCACTGCAAGGTAGTGTTAGAGGGACTTGTTTCTAACATGAAACCTTTTACTACTAATGATCATTGTGGTGTATGTTGTCCTTTTTATTAACTAGGTGTTTGAATTAAAGGGACTTAGTATGTTTCCAAACTGAGAAACCTTTTTTAGATATTTTATTTCATAATGATATTATTTGATAGCTTAACAAATTATCTTGCATATAATAGCTGACTGGTTTTCATATTCAGTCATGAGTGAAAGATGCAGATCAAGCTGGTTTCTATGATAAGAATGCTACAGGAAATGCCAATGATTGACAACTTTCCAGTTCAAGATACAAATGGTGATGCATAAATACTGATACAAATATGTCCTTACTATTCCTAAGTACATTTTCAAATCATAAACATATTTGTTGCTGAATACAAAAGAGTGCTTCAAGATTAAGCTATAAAATCATAAAGTGTTTACAGTTTGTTTTTATTCAGTGTCACGAACCCGTGTTTGAACCTCATTAGTTAAACATTCTAATGTTTTTGAATGTCACGAGCCCATGCTTGAACTTCATTAACAGTAAATAAACATTTTTTCATCTTGTTGTACTTATCATATTAAGTGCAGATTCAGCATCAATGTGAACTATTTACAGTGGACAAATCTACAGGATGCAAGATGAACATAAAATGGAAAATATGTATAAACTGGAATAGAGTATGTGCAACTAGCAGTGGGATATTATAAATGATAGAGTACTTATCTGCTATGGAAATAAGAAAGTGTGTTGAGCATCTCTTAGTCATAATCACCTTCTAAGGTTTGTGAAGGTTATGATGAAAGATGCAATGGTTTTATGTGTAACAGATTATATCTTTAACATTTTTCACTCATAACCTTGCAACTTTAGTAAGTCATTAAGAGGTGTTTTCATGGTTTCCTGGAGCAACTGACAATCATGGTCGAGCTCATCATATATGGTTTGCAAAGAAACAAGTTCACCAACTCATCAAGTTTATAGTTGTTTATTACACAAGGTTCTATTCATGTTAGCAAATTGAAACAATTTGGATGCTCTATGCTATCACCACAGTTTGTGTTCAAAGTATGGAATCTGTTAAAACAATTTCTAAAAGCTTCATGTTTTACAAAAGAATGTCTTCATACAACTAATCAAGAAAGAGCCATCATTTATTTATTTTCAAAATTCCCAGTCAAGATTTTGAGCTTCATATGTTATCACAGAATATGCTGAGGAAGATACTGAATTTGATAAAGTTGCAGTTGACAGTAATTCAAAGTTCCATGGATGTGAGCAGTATGTTTTTAGTATGTAATCAGAATGATCACAAGCTTCATGTATAGCAAAGAAGATGTCATTTATCTACCAGTTAAGGGTTTGAGCTAAAAAGGATAAGCCAAATGTTCAGACATATCAATTTTCAATGCTTACTATCAATGAGTTATTTAAAACTAAGCTTAGTAATTTGGCATATGAGACAAAAGAACAACAACCATGTCAATTTTAGATAATGCCCACAAGCTACATACTAGTATTCCAATTATCAAAAGTGTGAAGGGATTATATTCCTTTAGTGAATTAAAGAACTCTTATAAGTTAGTAACAGTCATGGCTTTATGTGCCAAATAAAATGATAACAGTGAAAACCCGTGACTGTTACTAGTTTATGAATGAAAGTTTGTATCTTGTGTCAGTCATAAGTATTATACATGGTAAAGATGTATTCAAAATTGTCAACAAAAGTGTCATGAACAGTTCAGGTTCACAAGTTTTGAACCCACACAAAGAAAGTGGATGCTGTGACTGCCAACATAAACAATTTGTGAGCCGAGGATTAGCAGTTCCATACAGAAAATGGCATAGGAAGAAAGTAACAGTGGGTGCCATAAAGTAGAAAGCAAGCTTGCGGTGTGTGCAAGAACAAGTGGACACCAATCACCTGAGACCAACAGTGACTATTGGATACATATCAAACCATGGTTACAATAAAGATAGCTCGAGTTCACAAGTTAGAACTCGTTAAATGAAGATAACAATAGTTGGAACCCGCAGTTATTGCTAAGTAATGAACATGAAGCTCATGGGTTTTACAACAGTCACAACATGGTAAGTATCATAAATGGTATGTACTAGCAGCTTGCAACATAAAACTATTATGAATAGTTTTAGGTTCAATACTTTTGAACCCGCATATGATACAAACAAATAAACAAACGGTTGAGACCAGATGGAAATGCATGGAGCCCGTGTCAAATAAAGCCCAGATATATATGGTGAACAACTCAAAGAAAAGCTATGGAGCCGCAGTTACAAGTCACAGTCTGAAAGTACAAGCAAATGAACAGTTCAATAAATATAAACAACATGGATGTTGTGACTACATTTTTTGAAAGAAACAGTCATATTTTCAAACAACAGTTAACACAAGGAGAGCCCACGACTTATGCATGGTCGAACTTTCACACTATTTATTGCAAGAATATAAATAGAGAGTTCAAGAAGAAAACTTACAGTTCACTGAATGTGAAATGGAAGTTAATGTTGAGTTCCTTGTTGGAGATGCCGACTTACTTACGTGATATACCTGACATTCAGGTAAATCATGGTTTACTAGGTGCATTGGTTGAGTGTTTCCATTCGGAGAAGAACACCTTCCACTTGCCAATGGGGGAGATGACTGTCACCCCTGAGGACATATAGAAGATACTGAGGATACCATTCCATGATGCCCATGTGGAGTATGACATTCAGCCGAGGGTAGACAAACTGGAACTGAGGGCCATTTTCCAGGATGATTTAGTGATGGGTCAGGCCATCTTGTGGGATGAGCTAATTAGCTAATATGGAGCAGGGCATAGGTTGGTGATGGTCTTAGCCATATTTCTAAGTTGTTACCTGATGCCAGATCAGGGACAACATGGACTGGAGTGTGGATGGGGACTCACATTGGAGTGGATGCTGGAGTAGCCACTAGTGTGATTCGGATGGGGCGAGTGTATGCTCATGCAGATGTACCATGAGATGCACAAGATCATGTATCAGAGTGCGCAGACCATGGCTGCAGAAGTCTTTATTTTGTAGATATGGGCCTGGGAGCATCTCCTTGTGTGCAAGTCAATATTTCATGATACTAGGAAGCCCTTAGAGCCCTATATTTATAGGTATGTAGGTCAGCTAACTCAGCCAGCACTGGGTAAGACAGAGCAGTGGTGCGGGCAGCTAGATGACATGGTAGTAGTCATATGGAGACCATGGGTAGCCATAGAGGTTTGGGATGATGCTCAGCACAAGCTCCCCCATATGTTCTTCTCATGTCCTTTGATTGGGTAGACCATATCTATCATTGAGTGCTTCCTCCTCACATAGGTGCTACGACAGTTTGGGAGAGCACAAGATGTCTCCTAAGAGTATTGCACATATGCCTGATTTGTTGATGAGATGAAGAAGGGTTGGTAGCCCAAATTAGACTAGGGAAGATGCATGATAAAGGCATGAATACCACCAGCTTGATAGGATTACATGGTAGATATGACCAATGCAGGGGTGACACCTGCATACAGAGATCATATTTTAGCATACCCGTACCCTAGGTACATAGATCTTGTTGGTATGGGATAGAGGGCACAGCAGGTAGTGCAGCCTGCATAGCAGTAGCAAGTACAATAGTAGGTACCAGCACAATAGAGCAGTAGAGGGTTCTGAGACCGAGGACTAGATAGACCCCCATTCCTCCTAAGACTATGGGGTCAGATGCAAGTGTTGGCAGCAATGGGACCCAACAGAGGTCCGTGAGACAGAGGATAGGTGATAGATCACAGTAAATGCCTCTTGAAAAGGGGACCCAGGTTGATGATACTATCATGCAGGATCCACCTGCAGGAGGGCATGATGCACAAGTACAAGAGGTTTTGAGGAAGAGTCGAGAGTTGATATGGTGGGCACAGAGGGAGAGAGATGACTATCACACACAAGTCATCATGCAGGAGACCCAGGTAGTTGAGCAAGATCAAGAGATTAGAGGGCTCCAGGAGGCACTTGCTAGGTCTCAGCTAGAGATCAGATATGAGGCTGCATAGTCAACCTACTATTATGCAGCATATGTGGGAGTAGTACCAGATCTAGCAGAGCAGGTGCCACCATTTTCAGAGTATGCTGGGGCATGGGCAGCACCGTAGGGACCTCCACCATAGGGACCACCACCTCAGGCACCACCGTAGGGTCCACCTACTCCACCTCCTCCAGGTGGTGATGGGCAAAGCTAGACTCATCTTGATATACATTGTAGCCCATTTTTTATAATGTGCTCGAGTAGCACCATTCTTTTGATGTACATGACATTTGATCAATCAAGATATATATGAGATCATCATTTTGATATCATTGTACTTGTGTATTTATTGCTTTGGATATTTATGCTTTATGAGATGTTTCCTATATGACTAGATGCATGCATAGATAGATATGAGATTATGTATGAAAATGTAAATGAGATTGACATGGTTCCTTTATGATATGCAGATGAATATGCACATGTTTTATGTATGTAATGTGAAATGCAATGATAGATGATATATGAATAAATGCAATGTGTGATTTTATTTATGCTTATAATGAATGCACATGTATATGAATATGTAGATGTAGAATGTATGCATATGAGTTTATGGATGTAATGAAAATGCAATGGATATGGTACTAATCATCTCATGTAGGATATCACAATACATGACAGGTACTAACCAAAAGAATGTTTGTAGATCGAGAGTGAGGATCAGACACTTGTGCATCCAAGATGAACTCAGGAATGAAGATGAGAACCTTCAGTGAATAGATTGAGGAGACAATAAAGAGAGCACCAAAACACCATCTCAATGCAAGCCTGTAATGAAAATGCAAGCCTAAGCTAGATGCAATCCCTAGGATTTGGTTGTTGGACCCATTTTATTATCATCATAGAATTTTTAGTAATAGACATTCATAGGATTCCATACAACCCTCACTAATATTGCAATCATGAGAATATGAATATGATATTAGTCTTTGATTTTTCAGAATGACGTGTAAGCATTGAGGCACAAGAAGCCAGAATGACCTGAACACATATTCCTTTTGATTTAGCAAGTTAACATAAGCATTAAAGCATAGATGCTAGAATGACCTAAATGTTTCTTGCATACAGACATGCTAGACACATGAGATTTTCTTCCTTATGCTAGGTGAATGATAAGCATATCAAAGTGCTCATGGTGACCCTTATGTTCACTTAGCAGGATGAGCATTTGTGATTTCACTTATAGCATAAAGAAGTCACTCAAACAAACAAGGAGAAGAACCAACCTCACCAAAGTTTCCATATAAAAGGAGTCGAGGTACACATGGCCATCCAACACTAGATGAAGGCTCTCATAGTGGAAACCTCTCTTTTATAGATTCATTGGATCATTGGAACTAAACTAGCAAACAAAAAGAAAAGGAAAGATCATGCCCCCAGTCTTCGCTTCTCTCAGTCAATGGAGATGTCTTAGAGCTACTCAAGGAGGAATGATAAAGTGAAAGGAAAATCACACAAAAGAAAAGCTCAGCATGCTTCAGAGAGTTACAAATCTAGTTTCAGTTTAAGTGGCTTGAAGTCATATTGGAAGTATACAGCACAAGAAGTCTCAAGAGGATGGCGATAGTAGGCAGACGCAGTGAGAACCACTGGTGACTATCACAAGAGATGAAGTCTCAAGGAGAAATTAGAGCACTAACAAGGTATCAACAAGCAAACATAGTGAGAACCACTGGTGACTGATACACAAGAGATCCTCGAGAAGAGAGATCTGAAAGTGAATGAAACATTAGTAGGCAGCACAATGAGTACCACTGGTGATTGATGTATGAGGGATCCTCAAGGAGAGAGATCTAAGAGATAGCTAGGTATCAGTAGGCAGGCATAGTGAGAACCACTGGCGACCGATATGAGAGATCCTCGAGGAGAGAATTCTCAAAAGTAGCTAGACATCAGTAGGCAAAAATAGTGAGAACCACTAGTGATTGATGCAAGGAAAATCCTCTGAATGATAGGACAATGGCCCCTAGACTAGGAAGGTGCCCCCAAGTGTGACCAGTTTCAATCCATGTAGAGTCGAGCATAGTCTTGAAAGTAACTAAAAGCAAGTGCATGAGCTAGAAAACTAAAGCAGGAAACAAGCTAAAGAAAGAAACAGGAAAGCAAACTAAAGTAGGAAAGCAAGAGCCAAGTGGTGCCACAATAGGTATAGCATTAGGGAACAAGAGGCACCTATTTACTAGGTTTTCACCATCTTTGCAGAGATTCTATTTTTGCTACCATGATGCCTGTTTGCCAAGTTTTCATCAATGGTACATTTTTTCTTTTTCAATTTTTTTTGTACTTTTCTCTTTTTTGTACTTTTTTTTATTTTTGAATTTCACTTTTTTTTTTTGAATTTTTCAATTTTTCAATTTTTTTATTATTATCAAGGTGCATGTTTACCAGGTTTTCACCAGGATAATAGATACATCAAAGCACCTGTTTACCAATTTTTCACTAAGATGATCATTTTTTTAGGACATTTTGCAATTTTTAGGATTTTTTTAGAATAAAGTATGTACAGGAGCACACAGAGAATGTCTCAATTGTAGAATCTTTTTAGGTGCAGAGCATTGATCAGCTCTTTGAGTTGTTCTCCTTCAGTACTAGATAGTTGATAAGCACCAAACCCAAATGATGCAGTGATGATGTATGGATCGAGCCAGTTTGGTTCAAACTTTCCTTTCTGTATCCGCTGATGTTGATTGTTGGGGTTTTCTCTCAGGATGAGATCACCCACTTGAAATTCCCTTGGTCTGACTTTCTTATTGTAGCTCTTAGACATTCTTTTTTGGTATGCTCTTAGATGATCGAATGCCACTTGCCGACATTCATCCAATAACTCTAGCTCTTGCAGCTGAGATATTCTAATGTCTTCATTATTATTCTAATGTCTTCATCAATAATGAGGTTCTTCAGAGAGACTCACAATGTAGGAATCTCAAACTCAATAGGCAACACAACATTCATGCCATAGACTAAAGAAAAGGGCATAGCCCCTATTAGAGTTTGGATGCTTATTTTGTAGGCCCATAAAGCTAGATTAATCTGGAGGTGCCAATCTCTACTAGATTTGTGAACTGTTCTGTGCAAGATCTTGAGAATTGTCTTGTTGGAAGCTTCTACCTATCCATTACCCTAGGGATAATAGATCGAGGACCAATGCTGAATGATTATAAACTTAGTACATAATTCCTTTAGATCCTTGTTCTTGAATTGCCCCCCATTATCAGTGATTATTGAGGAGGGTACACCATATCTACAAATGATGTAATTCAGTATGAATCTTGCTACAAACTTGCCATCAGCTATAGTTAGAGGCACTGCCTTGACCCATTTGGTAAAATAATTTGTGGCTGTGATAATGAACTTGTGTCCTCTTGAGGAAGATAGATGTATCTGACCCACCAGATCAAAGGCCCATTCCTGAAATGGCCAGAAACTGATAAAGGGAATGAGCTCCTTGGCAGGAGCATGAATCAAATTTTTGTGAAGCTAATATTATTTACAAGACTTGGCATACTATATAGCATCCTTTTCCATTTCCATCCAATAGTAACCAAATCTAATTAGTTTATGAGCTAATATTAGACTGCTTGAATGGGAACCACAGATGACTTCATACACCTCAGCTAACACACGTTTGGACTCTTTGGGTTCTAGACACCTAAGGAGGGTACCGTCTAGACCTTGCCTATACAAGTCATTGGCTACAATGACATATCATGAAGCACTACGGATTAGATGACATTTTTCATTATGGGTATAAGTGTTTGGAATAATTTGGTACCAAAGGTAGGAGTATATATGATGGTAGCGAGATGAATCATGTCCAATGACTTAACAGATCATCTTGGATTTAGGGGTATTGTAGGTTGGGTAGCATAATGTCTCCACCAGGAATTCATGTCTGAAGTCATTTTCTAGCATCTGTAGCATGGAGGTAAGAGTTTCCATGGCATCAGCTACTTTATTATCAACTCTTGGAATTTGTTGGAAAGTAATGTGTGCAAAGTACTTTTTCAGATCATCAACCATTCATTTATAAGGCACCAACTTTTCATCCATTGTTTGATATGTGTCATTGACTTGATTGATAACCAATTGTGAGTCTCCAAAGACCTTAAGCTCATCCACTTGCCATTCAATAGTTATCTTCATGCCATTGATTAAAGCTTCATATTCAACAATGTTATTTGTGCAAGGAAACAACATTTTATAAGATTTTGGTAAAGAGTATCTCTGTGGTGTGACAAACAGTATTCCTGCACCCGACCCCTGTTGGGTAAATGAGCCATCAAAGAACATATTCCACGTTTGATGTGTAAGAAGCATTATAGACTCATCTGGAAATTCAATTTGCAATGGTTAATGATCCTTGAGAGGAGCTTCTGCCAGTTGATCTGCAATAGCTTGTCCTTTAATAGATTTTCTCTCTACATACTCAATGTCAAACTCACTGAGTATCATGACCCATTTTGCCAGTCTACCTGTAAGGGCAACTTTTCTGAGTAGGTACTTTAATGGATCAATTTTAGCAATAAGTCTTGTAGTGTGAGCAAGCATATAGTGTCATAATTTCTATAAAGAAAACACCACTGCTAGACAAGCTTTTTCAATGACTGAATAGTTCATCTCATAAGAGACCAGATTTTTTTGATGTAATAAATGGCTCTCTCCTTGTTATTTTGGTCTTCTTGATCTAATAGAGCACCCAGAGATGTGTTTGTAGCTTAAATATAAAGGATTAGTGGCTTCCCATGAATAGGAGGCATCAATATTAGCGGATTTGCATGATATTGTTTGATTTGAGTGAGCCCTTTGTCACATTCCTCATTCCACTCATAAGTCACGCCTTTATGTAGATTTTTGGTGAATGGTTGTGACTTATCGGCCAGTTGTGCAATGAAGCACTAAATAGATTATAGTCTAACTTGAAGTCCTCTCATCTGAATGATGTTCTTTGGTGGAGGCATCTCCATGATAGCTTAAACTTTCTCAGGATCTACCTCTATGCCTTTATCAACTATGATATAACCCAACAATTTACCAAAAGTGACACCAAATGCACACTTTTTCAGATTGAGTCTGAGACTGAATTGTTCCATTCAATCTAGTATAGGACCTAGATCTGCAAGATTTGTTTTTCGCTGCTTGCTCTTATCCAAAGTTTCATCTACATAGTCTTCCATTATTTTGTACATCGTGTCATGAAAAATAGTGGTGATAGCTCTTTGATATGTAGCTTTGGCATTTTTAAGTCCAAAGGGCGTGACATTCCAACAGAATGTTCCCCAAGCACATGTGAAGGTTGTCTTTTCTTGGTCTTCTGGTGTGATTTTTATTTGATTATAACTAGAAAAGCCATCCATTAGAGAGTACATTTGGTAACCAGCTATCATGTCCACTATCATGTCAATATTGGGTAATGGAAAGTCATCTTTAGACATGCTTTATTCAGGTCTCTGAAGTTTGTGCACACACGGATAGATTTATCATGCTTTGTAACTGGAACAATATTAGAGATCCACTCTGCATAGTTAATAGCTCTGATGAAACCAGCTTTGAGAAGTTTTTCTAATTCATCTTTGACTAAAAGTGCCACATGTGGATGCATCTTCCAAAGCTTTTGTTTGATAGGCTTAATGCTTGGTGTAATAGATAGATGATGCATCATTAGATTGGGATCCAGTCTAGGAATATCAAAGTAAGTCCACGCAAAATTAATTTTCTTGCTTTGAAAGAAATTGGTGAACTCTTCTTTCTCTTCTACAGATAGAGACTGTGCTAAATGAATAATCAGAGGTGCAGCATCTGTACCTAAATTCACTGGTTGGGTTGGCTCAATCAATACTGATGATCTCTCCTAAAAATGACTCAGAAGTGTATCAAGTATCTCATCCTTGGGTGTCTTAGAGAGGTTTTCACCCTCATATATGTCTTTTGTTTTTACTTTTTTCGGCTCTGACACTTCCACAAGGTGGTTTTCACCATCAGAGCACCTTTTTTTTTTTCTTTTAATTTTATGACTAAGATACTTGATATCAGCTTCAGTCATTTTGATACTGTCTTCACTGGTGGAGAACAATATAGGTTCGACAGCATTAAGATAACAGGCAAGAGTGTAGTCATTCTAGAACATAAGGACTTCGCTAGCTAGAGAGGGAGAGTTCTAGTTGATAAGTTCAGGATGGCAGAGTGAAAGAGAAGTGGTGGGTTCAAGTGCATTCATAGTATAGCCATTGAAAGTGTGGATGAGTAAGTCAAGACCTAGAGTGATCTCATCCAAAGGTGTGTTCGATTCCTCTCGAGACCTCATGTTAGAAGTAGAGGGTATGTCAATGTTAGGAAATTCACACATGCTCATCCTAACACTAGACCCTTCACCTAATTTGAAAAGGTTTTCATACACATGAACAACATCTATATCTTTATCAAAAGTGGCATTGGACAGAGAATCAAACTCATATTCATGTGAATCAGTGATGCTTGATATGGGAATTCCATCAACACTAGTTGTACCATTTGACTCATCTTCATCTCTTGTAGTATTAATGGTTTGCTAAAGTTGATCTTGTTCAAACCGCTCTTGGAAATGTGGTGGTATGTATCATTCACCCTGAAAATTGGGATCACCCATTTGTATTTCTCTCCATTAGTCATATGTGAGTCAATGCACTAAAGCGGTGTCATCGAAATCACTATCAGTCTCTACTAGGTGGACAGGTATAATAGGTTCATCTGGTTCTGCAAAGAGTGCAACAAATTCTGAAGGAATAGGATATGGAAAAGTATCCTCATCAAAACTATTCTCTAATTTATCAGTTGTGGTAATGTCCTCAAATTTTGGCCAGAATTTTGGTTCTGGTTCTAGCTCTAGTATAAACTTGTTAATCCCTAGATGAAATAGGATTTTCTTGAACCCTAGACCTGAGGTTTCCTTGGTGTGACAACATATGGCTTCAATTGGTTTAAGCAAACCATTATCATTCACCCCTATAGGATCACTCCCTTTATAACCGAAGTGCTTCATGATTTTGAAGGCTTCATTGTATGGTTCTTGTTCTACTTCCCGAGCAGGAGTGATCTATTCAGATGTTTCTTTTCCTTTGTAAAGCCAAGATATAATAGCCCTTTCCTCATCTTCATCTTCTAATGGCATTGTGGCCTTGACAAAGGCACCACCATAGATTATTTGGGGAGAACAAGTAGAAGGTTTGTTATTCTTAGAGGGTCTCCCGTAGGAACATGGAGACGGAGGTAAATCTGCTAATGATAACATGAGTTCAATTTGATAACCTCCCATGCCTGTATCCTTAAGCTTCAGAGTCTATTCCATTTCCTTGAGTTTGGCTTCATAGAATTCAATGGACTCTCTATTAGTTGGGACAAGACTATCTGCAGATTGTGCAAGTGTGTTGCAAGAATAATTGGTATTGGCAAGTACTATCACTTCTTCTCCATGGAACAGGAACTTGATACATTGGTGATATGTGGAAGGAACCACCTACATTTCATGGATCCATGGTCTACCCAATAGTATATTATATGCCAGAGTAATATCTAGAACCTGACAAATGACATCTCTTTCAACAGGCCCAACTCGGATTGGTAGCACAACCAGACCTTTGGATTTGCATTCTTCTTCATCATATACCTTAATGGTGATTTTCTTATGGACATCTATGCAATCTTCATCATAGCCTAATTGGGTGAGAAGCTTAGCAGAACAAATATTGAGGCTAGCACCATTATTAGTGAGGACGCGGTGGACGTGCTTTGGACCTATCATGGCTTCTATATGCAAAGGAGCATTGTGTGGATGGCTTAGAAAATGGTCATCTTCTTTAGAGAAGGAAAAATAGTGGGGTGAGATCAGGTGACCCACCATGGATTGAAGCTGATCAAGATCCAAATCTTTTGGGACATTTTCCTCGGTGAGGGCTTTATCCATAATCTCCCTATGAGCAAGTGAGATCTTCAATAGCTCAAAGATAGTGATCTGAGTGTTGGTACATTGTAGCTGGTCTAGAATGCTATAATTAGTCATGCTAGGTGTAGAGACTAATTTTGAGTTCTTGTTGGTAGGACCAACAATAGCTTTATCTGCAGGTTTCTTCAGAGAGGATGTAGAAGGGTCAGGACCCTTAATGGTTATTTTCGCACAAGATCGAGTGACAACATTTGCACAATCCCAAGATGATTCAATTTTGGAAGAATGAGACCCAGGGCCTCACAAGACAAATGGAGTCTTAGTCTTAGGAGCATCCTCGCTCCCCTTGATAGTAATCACATCGCAATACTCAACCTTAACAAGTTCAATCATGTTGATGACATTTTCATTGGTAGTATACATGTAGTTGACCTTAGCATTGGTGTTCTTAGTCTTGGAAGATTCACCTTTCTCATGAGGAGGAAAGGGATCTTTAAATGCCTAATGATCTAAATTCTTGTTATGGTCATCCACAATAATGTCACTATTGTCAATCAAATCTTGGACTTTATGGCACATCTGGAGACAAGTAGAAGTCTTATGACCCTTATTTTGGTGATAATCATAGTATGCATTGTTGTTCCACCAATGAGGTCACGATTGCGGATCATAGAGATGCATTTCCAAAGGAGTGAGTATTTGGTTTTGCACAAGAGTCTTATAAACCACATCAAGTGGTTATCCTAAGGACATGAACTCACACTTGGGTCAGGATGCCCAAGGTTTGTTTTTAGTGAATCTCTAAGGCTGTTGAGTCTCCGTTGTAGCCCTCTTCATAGCTTTGACCGCCTGTATACTAGAGGAAAGATTCAAAATAGATTTTGGGCTTCAGGGTCACATTGTCAACCACTCCATCATTTACAACATCTTTATTCTTGTTGAAAAACTTCCCTTTATCTTTGTTTGAGGAGGAAGACCCTTGTTTGTTATCCTTTTGCAAAGTCAACTCTCCTTTCTTGATCATAAATGCTTTTATCCACACAGCTTTCTTAATCATACTATCAAAAGTTAGGGAACCTTGTAATTGTACTTGATATCCAAAACTTATTACAAGATTGTCCAAAAATATGTCGAGTCTCTCAGACTCTGGTAGCTTGCGGGGATATTTCATACAGAGTTATCTCCATCTCTGGAGAAATGCTAGGAAAGGTTCCCCTTGTCATTGTTTTAGGTTACAAATATCTCGGCTATTGACTAGATGCTGAATATTGTGTGAGTAATGCTAGATAAATAGATTAGCAATCTCATCAAAATATTTAATTCCAATGGGTAACTGAGAAAACCACTCCACAGCTAACCCACCCAAACTACGAGGTAAGAGGTGCATAAGATATATCTGATCATGAATGAATTCCATGGATAAATCACCAAACTCTCTCAAGTGATCTTGGGGATCGGTAGTACCCAAGTATTTGTCATATTTAGGTAGCTTGACACCTTTGGAAAAAGGTGGCATGCAAAGACTCTTATCAAATGGGAAATGACAGATGCTTTCCATTATGAATTGTTGTGTTGATTTATCCTTATCCTTTGCAAGGAGACTAATCTAGTCTTGCATATCTTGAATCATCTTTTGCAACTTAGCGGTCTCAGTCTCTTCTTCTTTGGACACAAGTGTTTCTACTTTAAAGTCTGAAGGTAATTTGGCCCCTTGTTTGGCCAGTTCAAGAAGATATTTCTCCTTTTCCTATAGAAGGAGGATTTCCATCATTTTGATAAGACTCTTGTTGGCTTTCGCAACATCTATGTCATTTTGGGTTATCATCTCATCATCATTACCAAGGATCTCATAAATGCTTGGGACTTGATTTTGGTTACTTTGGTTTTGATTTTGGTCATATGCAGGAGGGCGATAGTGATCATGGTTGTCGATCACCTTGAGGTTTGTTTTGAGATTGGTCTTGATTCTGATAATTTTGGGATTGATCATAATGTTGATCATTTCGAGAGTGATCAGGATGCTGGTTGTTTTGAGATTGCTCATGAGTTTGGTTGTATTTTCTCAGTTGGAAATTGAATGGATCTCCCATCTTGTCAATGTAGGATTGGGCAGTAGCTGAAGACTCATTAAAACAAAGTGAACGATGCCAAAAGGGTGAGGCTAAGGTAAATTTTGGTGCATTGATAGGATCAAAAGGATCGATAGGTTCAATAAGACTAATAGGGCTGGTTTGAGGAAGTGGCCTTCCAAAGTTATGAAACAATAGGTCATCCTACTCTTGAAACAATAAGTCAGGTTGTGCTTGAAACAATGGATTATTACACGCTTGGAATATTAGAGATGAGGATTGAGGTTGGCTATCTTTCAGTGTACTCAATGAAGAGGAACTTGTGGATCCTTCACAATATTTAGATTGGATAATGGGTTTGGAACAACATATTTCTTGATTACGAGGTTTACCTCTACCTTGTCTGATTCCATGGATGGGGAATGTGTTGTCACTTCTAGTCGTAATAGGCATAGACAAAAATGCAATGAGAGAGGACTTGGGATTATGCTAGAACTCTATCTCTAGGAATAGTGAAAAGGAGATAATAGGCTAGAACAGCCAAGATGTGAAATGCACCTGGCATGAATCATCGAGAGTATGGCTAGAATAGCTGAGAAGTGACTATCACGTCACAAGGTACAAAATCATAGTGAGATAGGACAAATAATAGAGAGACTATACAAGTTTAAGTAGTAATTTTTTGGTTCGTAGCTTGAGACACTTAGTTTCAAACAATGGACAATAGGTTTTACAGGCAAATAGACCTCAGACAAAAATTAGATCAGGTAGAAAATTCACCAGTCAATGGGAAATAGCTTGTTGTTTTGGAAATTATGGTACAGGTTCACGCAAGGAAGTGCTTGTTCATGCAAAAAAATGTCAGACTGCGTGCGAGAGAATGAAATCTCATGTGAGGAAATGCTCAAGTTCTGAAATCTTGCACGGGAAAAGACTAGGTTTTGATAGATTGACACAATTTTTGAGATAAAAGTCAAATTTTGAGACACGGCGTGGACTATTCTTTGACAGTATTTCCAGTTTTTGAACAGTTTCAAGATAGTTTGAATCAGCAATCTCAATTTGAATGTTGCAAGCAATCATTTACAAGCATGAAGTTTTAGATCAAGCAATAGTGATGTAAGAAGTAGTCGTAAACAATTCTACCAAGGACAAAGCAACTTGGAAAAATCATGGGAGTCTTTTTTTAATCATGATGGATAGTTTAAGACTTGAAACAATCACTTAGTTATCCCTACAAAAAAAATGGTGGAGAAGATAAAATATGTACCTCACAGCTTATGTGCATGCATTCACCTCACACAGTCGTGTCACCCCCTAGAGGGCACCCATGTTTTTGGTGTTTCCAAGGATTCAATAGTATATGTTCAAAGGTTACCCTTGAAGCAGGGGCTAGTGTCATAGACCACCTTCAAATGTCTAGGTGCATGCCTATGGTGAGAATCTAGGGGAGAG
Source organism: Chamaecyparis obtusa (assembly GCA_027943335.1). NCBI lineage: Eukaryota > Viridiplantae > Streptophyta > Pinopsida > Cupressales > Cupressaceae > Chamaecyparis > Chamaecyparis obtusa. The sequence continues at coordinate 1,317,802 of BSBK01001456.1, read as the reverse complement.
ATTCTTCCCCCTCCCTACGCAAAGATTATGTCTCCTTTCGAAGGTGATCTGGGTAGGAAACTAAATAAGAAAGTTTTTAGTGGGCTTCCATTCACACTAACCTTCAGTGCCCTCGATACAAGGTTGAGGCCTCATAGCCACACCAACACCTGAAAGTCATACACCCCCGCAAGTAGGGCTAGGAGTGACACCGCTCAGTACAACAGACAGAGCTTTCTCAAGATGATAGTCAAAATCAAGAGAAAGAAGTAAACATGGCTTTGGAGTGTTTAGACTCAACAAAGAATTCTTTATTATAGTGAGGTGGAATCATTGGCAATAGGTGTGTACTCACTTGGGTCATTCCCAGAGGTTCAACTTCCAGTAGGCCCTCTAAAGGTGACACGGACTTTGGCTTAGATCCAAGGGTCAGATTTTTTGATTCTCTCAAAGAGAGAAGAGCATACTTCTCTACCTCTTCACCTTAGCCAAACACACAAGACATGTCTATCACCAAGCTAGTTCCTCTTCAACCAATCCACAAGCTTTTGGGTTTCTAGTTCTCTCAAAGAGAGAAGAGCATAATCCCCTAACAAGTAGACGTGCTAAAGATTCACTACATTTCCTTGCTTCCCCAGGTATCTATCATGCTAGCAAGATCTAGGTCTAGGATTCATCCATGGGCATCACTTCCATGTAATGAAGAGCCTATTACCCTAGCTCACTATCAAGACCCTTAAGAAATCTTCACAAGGCCCTAGTTATACTATGTGAGTACAAACAGTAAACAAGCACAACATTTAAAATAGTCTTCAACAACCGTCCTGCAAGAAAATTGTTAGCAAGTTTATGTCTTTGACAATCATCCTGCAGCCCACAGTTATGCTATCAGAAAAATCAAAGATATAAAAATAACAGCAAATGATAGATGTCAGGAAACAGTAACAGGAAATTTGTAGAAACTGAGAAAAATTTTAAAAACTGATGGCCAGTCTCGCGCAAGGAAGTACACCACTGCACGTGAGAAAGTACTATGAAGCGCGTGAGAAAATGCTACTAGCAGCAAACCTACACACAAGAAATTATTGTAGGGAGAAAATCTTCATGCGGCACAGTCAGAAAGCTCACACGAGATTTCATACACAGTTGTACGGACCATACGGGCAGAGTGCAAATTTCTTATCAGAAAATTTTTGAGAGTGAGGCCAGAAATCAATTTTCTGCCCCACAATGGGTGCCAAAATGTTTATAGCTAAATGTGGACCTTTAATCCAACCATAGACACAACATAGTCATTGCTCAATCATTGTATATGGAAATGAACATGAATTGTCCAATTCACACACTCAATCGAATCAACTTGTTGCCTCCTATTTAGATGGGGTGTTTGAATCACTCTCAGAACAAGAGCCAACAACCATTAGACCAATTCTAAAATGGAGGATTTGAAAGCTTGAAAATGATTGAAAATGAGAATTTAAGCTATATGAGAATGCAAGTGTAATCTAAGAATTTGAATTGTAGATTTAATCTAAAGAGCATGAAGATGAATATGAGAATTAAGCTAAAACAAAATAAGCAAACTAATTAACATGAGAATGCAATTAAATGCTAATAACATGAGATTATACTAATAATGCAATAAAAGATTTGAAATTATGAGAAAGTTGAGACAAAAATCCACTATAGTTTTGGTACTCTAAAATTGCCTCCCCAAAATGAAGAAAAGAAGGTTCATAATATAGAAGAGCCTAGGAGAAGGATGAAGAGTTTCTTGGAAAGAAATGGCTAACTCTTCATTTCCATGGAGGAAGGTGAGACAAATTGATGAATTATTTAATTAAATGAATGAATATTGCCACATGGGTGGCTTTTCAAGTTATTTTGAATAATTAAATCCAAATAAAGATGTCCATTCAAATAACCAAATATTATTTAATTCCTTTGATGTGTATTAGCTAAAGGGGGTGGAATTAATTTAATTTAAAAGCACTAAGACTTTAGAATTAAATTAATTAATCATAGGGATTTTTAGCCAATAAATGTCAAATATTTAGGAGTTAAATATAGTGTATAATTAATGCAAATTTAGGGTTTTTTGCATTTGATACCAAGTCAAATAAATTCAATTAGGAGATAGAATTGTCAAGTACAATAGGACTTTAATGATGTAGAAATTTGAAGAAATGCACCCAAATTGATTAGAATTGTAAGGTGCCAATTTTGGGGTATTACATATAGATCTCCATATAATCATGAGAGAGATCAACAAAGATGTTGATGACTACTCTTTGGAATGTTGCTGGGGCATTCCAAAGACCAAAAGACAAAATTGAATAGGCAAAAGTCCCCCAAGGGCAGGTGAATGTAGTCTTTTCCTGATCTTAAGGAAAAACTTAGATATGATTGTACCCACTATACCCATCTAGGAAGGAAAAATACTTTTTGCCTGCTAAGGAGTCTAACACCTGATCAATGAATGGAAGGGGGAAGTGATAATTTTTAGTTGCATTGTTGAGCTCTCTATAGTCCACACACACTCACCATTTTCTTCCTTTTTTTGGAACAATTACTAGTGGAGAAACCCAGTGGCTATCTGATATTGGATATATGAATCCAGCATTGAGGAGTTTTTGCAGTTCTATTTTTACTATTTCTCTTAATGTTGGGTTCACTTATCTTTGAAATTGCCTAACTAGGGGTTTTTCCTCCTTTAGCTATATCCAATGGGTACATAGTTTTGGATCCAGCCCTTTCATGTTAGAATAATCCCATGCAAATTTTGTAGTATGGTCTGTCAACATTTTAGTATGTGATGTTTGTTGCTGAGGAGTTAGCTAGCTATTGATATTCAAGAAACGGTCATGAGACACTTCTATTTTCTTTGTCAGTTCTATCATAGATGCATCTTTTAATGAGGGCACTTGTATCTCATGGGGAAGAAACTGATGGTAGAGATGTTTGGCTGCAAGAGAAGTCCATTAGTAATCATGGTTTAAAACTTGCAAAGAGCAGTTAGTGGAGGAACATTCCAAAGAGTCTAGGTTCAATCCATACTGATTGTGCAGGATATTGGTGATCACTTTGTCTTCTTCCTGGAGCTACAAAAAGGGATCTCTTTTTAACATCATTAATTGAGATGCTAAGTTTATAACTTCAACTTCTTCTCCTATGTCAGGCCATATTGGTGAGGCTAATTCCATTTGAGGTTGGGCAAGTGGATACAAGACTAGAGTCTTGGTATGTTGACCATCAGAGATGGTCATATCTCTTGAGCGGCATCTAATGCAAGCATCAGCAGTTGCTAACCAAGGCCTACCAAGAATAATTGGATATCCTCCTAGTGTAGCTTTGGGTGATAGTATCATAAAATTAGTTGGGTAAGACCAAGATTCAAGGTCAACAACTATATCCTCTATCATCCCATCAAGTTTCACAGTGGAACTGTCTACAAGCTCCAGAACAGTGGGTGTGGTTCAGAGGTTGGTGATACCAAGTTGTTGCATTATATCCCTATTCATGACATTTATAGCAGCTCCAAGATCTATCAATGCATTTTTAATGGTTGTCCCATTAAAAATGACTTCGACAATAGGACTACCTGGGTCAAAATATTTTGGGATGGTAAGCTTTCCTAACATGATGTCAACTAGCTTTCCCAATACATGGACAGTCTGAGGATCCTTTTTCTTACAGCCTAGCTTCTTGAAGCATGCTTCTTTGATATCTTTCCCATATGTAGGAACATCCTTAATTGCTTAAAATAAGGGTATTTGAACATTAATGTTCTTTAACTGATCAAGAATGTTAAAGGTCGCTTCTTCAGTAGGCTTTGGATTGCTATGCTCCAATCTTTATGGAAAAGGAGGTCTGGTATGCTAGTTTTTATCTGGTGTAGGCTCTAGAACTGGTGAAGGAGGAGTGTGTTTGACTTGAATAGGCTCCTCATGGGGTACTTCAGTTATGATTGGATGCTCAGGAATAGGGAGAGTAGTTCCAGACTATAGGTGGATATCATCAAGTGTGATGGCATAGGTAGGATATTTCATGGGGTATTGCATTTGGTTAGTAGCATACACACTTTGTTGAGGTTTCAGAGGTCTATTATTTGGGTTTGGTTGTGGTTGTGTAAGCATTTATGTAGGCTTGGGAGGTTGATTATTGGTTGCTAGTGGTGGCAATAGTGCTTGTTGTTATGGAGGTTGAAGAGGTGGAGGCAGATATCCTTGTGGCTAATTTGGCCATTGCTAACCTCCTCGCCACTATGGGTTTTGCTGCTAGTTACCCTATGGTGGTTATCATTCCCCTTGGGCTTGTTGCCAATTCCCCTAAGGATTTTTCCACTACATACTAGGGTAATTTTTCTATTGATTCTGAAAGTTGTTCCATGGAGGATTTTGATAATTCATAGAAGGTTGCCATTGATTACTATAAAATGGATTATTGAATGTAAGTGGGTCCTGAGGCATACCTTGTCTTTGCACCCATGGTCGTCGATGAGCGACAAAGAACAACTACTTGTCTGCTAATTCAATTGGTTTGTAATTAGTTGGCATCTGTGTAGTCTCCACATTAGCAACCAATTTACACCAAAAATCTCTCTTCTTCTGTCTACAATGGGCACAAAATTTAGCCAGTATGGCCTCTCCTTCCTCGTGCTTCTTCTTTACCTACAAGGTATCCAGCTGTGTGGTCATGTTATTGATGATGTCTTGCATAAAATCAAACAAGAGGTGTGTGATCTTTGTCCTGGAAGTGCCTGCACCATTTGTCTTTTCCAAAGTGGACCTATATCCCCTTCCTCTCTTAGAGGTAGCTCTAGATTACTTAAGGCATATCTTTTTTATTTCATCCCATGTAGATTGGGTTGTATCACCTCTAGCCATCAAGTATAGTGCCTCGGTGCATCCATCTTCTATGCCTCTCAAAAAGAGAAACTTCTATGATTCTTCATTGAGCGCATGCTCCATGCTCCTTTGCAAAATGAACATGAATCATGAGACATAATCCTCGAGACTCTCATCCTCTTTTTGTGTCATTTTAAAGATGTCATCCCCTTGCATATCAGTTCCTTGACAATACTCCTTATATTTAAGTAAGAATGAAGCCTTCATTTATTCCCAATCATGGACAACATCCTACCCTAAGCCCATGAACCAATGCAATGCAGACTCCTTAAGAGTCACAGGAAAGAGTTTAAGCTTGTGGGCATCAATGGTGTAGTCATAACTCCTACAAAGGATATTAAACTCAAAGAGAAAGGTATCCAAATCTTCTGTCACAAGACCATAGAATCTTGGAAGGGTAGATAAAGGTATATTTTTGAGGTTGTTATTGTCACGTTGGTTAGTGATGGGAAATGGGAATGTGGTGGCATTTTCCATCCTTGGTGGATTTCTAGGATGTAGAGGAGGTGGATGATGAGGTTGATGAGGCTAATAGATGACCAGTTGTAAATAGTTTTTTGGTCTAATAGGATATTCAGGGAATCAAGATCTTAAATGAGAGAAGGCTTCAGTAAATGCATTAATTTTAGGTTGCTCTTCAAAGGGACCAAGGTGTTCTTCTTCAAAAGATGAGGATGAGGATGTAGTTTCAGGAAGTAGATTGGTAGCATCAACAAACGGTCTCTCTTCTTCAAGTGTATAATTGGATTGATTTGGCAAGTACCTTCCTCAAGCGTCTCTTCTTCTATTATGCATGCAACTAGTATGAAGTGATGCAAATTGTAGTGTTTCTCTAGATGAAATGTATTCTAATAAAATAAAAAAATAAAATAAAATCCTAGGAATTGCTTAGTGAGGAATAGGTTCGGCACTATCCCTAGCAACAGTGCCAAAAATGATCGCTTCTTATAAAGGTTCAAAAACTAGGTATAATTCTAAACTCAGGGATTGGACATCTGATCAAGCAGTTTATCCTCCTTATAAAAACTCATTTAGTATGTCAACCCAGGGACGTGTTACTTGAAATGGGCCAGTAAAATATATGCACCAAGTGACTCAGCCATGCATTCTATAGTTGCTACAGGAAAGAAATGTTGGAAGGAAACTAGCTTATGATTGTAGGAAATAAATACTAGAATAATACTCAAACTAAAGCTACAAAAAATTAATTACTGTAATGGAAATTACAAAAATGTAGATGCTAACAAAACATGAGGATTCTTGTGAACTATGCCATAATACTTCAGTTGTTCCACTGCTTTGGCTACAGGAAGCATTAGCTAGCCCATGGCTTTAGCTATAGGAACAGTTTAACACTTAACAAAGAAATAGCAAAAATGCAAGAAAGTAATTATAACTAACATGAATCTAGGTAACTATGGATTTCTCACCAAGTGGGCCTCCTTGGATGAGTATTCCAATCACAAGTATGTAAAGTTAAATCTCAACACTTCATTTTCTCAATGATTGAATAATTGAGTACAAAGATATATAAACAAAAAAACAAAAAAAAACTATATTGCCAATAAACTAATAATGCCCTCCTTTCTCATGCAGGAGTGGGGCTTTATTTAAAGGAAAACTTCTAACAACTTAACTAATCACGCCATAGAAATAGGCAGATCTTTATTACAACATTACTAATAGAAAAGAAGGAAAGCTAAAAGACTGGAATGGATTAGATCTAGAAAAGAGGAAAGAATTATTGCGACAACAAATCTAACTTCCCACTCTCTCCTAGATTTCCTTAGAGAATTCATCATGTTGCCTTGGTCTTTGCTGGGCAACTGCCACCTTTTTCTTTTGGAAACCCTCTGCTAGTGTTGCGTTAATGCTTCTCCGTTGGAACTTGCTGAAAGACCGGGTTGAGCGTTCAATGAGTGAATATGTTTTACCTAGTTAAGGCATCAGTTGCTATTTCAATGTGTTGCACTTCAAAGGTTAGGATAAAGATGTTCATGATGATAAATATCAAAATACGCATATCATTTATATTCAAATATCTATTTTACTTATTAAAAACATAACCATAACTTCAAAATAAGTAATATAGTAATCTATCCAAGTGTAGCATATTAAGTACGTTTAAACCATGATAGCAGTCTAATGGTAGCATGCCATATAATAACAGGAAAGAGCATAAAAGTCTTGAGGCAAATGTATCATAACAGGGAAAAAGACCTAGCAAATATCATCCTAGGGTGTCTGAAGTGTGAAGAAAGGCATTAATATGCCTCATCAATCATTTTAGTCAATTAGTCAATTACACTAATCAGTTATGCATTTTCATCAAGTGCACAACTTCTTATTATTTTATGTAGTTTAATCAATCACATCATTATTATCATCATCAAAAAAAATTCCTTGTGAGCTATCAAAAGATTTTCCTTTTTATATCTTGTCCAATCTCTCAAGGGGACATATCTATTATCTTTACAAATCAAACTAGGGCATGCATTAGTGATTGGAATTTTTTTTCTTTGACACAATGAGATAAGATATATTATCTCAAAGAGGGGTAAAATTTAGACATCTAAAAATGTACTCGTGAAATCAATCAAATTCACCTATTAATTAAATAGATGTTTTATTTAATTCATTAATTCATTATCATATTCATCTATTATTTAAATACATATTCCTTTTTATTTATCTAATTCACTAAGCCTTTTCTATCCTAAAATTAAATAAATTCTTATTCATTTAATTACCCATTTACCATCTTCCTTTTCTCCTATTTATAGAATAAACATGTTTATTTATTTTATAATTCACTTCCTCTTCTTCTCATCTCCACCAATCACCTTAAATCACATGGATCAACTCCACAATTTCATCCTTGTGACAAATGGCACTTGTCTCTTCATTTGACTTTTCAGCCTTCACTTGGCCAAATATCTTGGGAAGTCAATATTCCTTACCTACTACTCCATCTCAAACACTAATTTATAATGCCTCTTAACCTCCTTAATCCTACATAGCTTCTCATCTACTCTTCAATCATATGCACTCACCCAACACCTCTTAATCCTAGCCCTTTATTTTTATGAGACTTCCATAAAATAACATTTTCTCCTCTTATTTAAACTATGTACTTTTGGAGATCTTATTTTATCTTATTTCCCTAGCTTACTTGATATTTTTGAGAACCCATAGCTATCATATTATCATTACCATCTGTCTACTTTAAATATCATAACCTCGATACACACATTTTCACAGTTTTACATCTATCAACCATCTCTATTCTCTCATAACCTCTTGTGCATGTGCTAATAAAACTAAGTACCCATATTATCAACACAAGATCTTGTATATAGGAGGAAAATGGATTCAAGCATCTCTTGAGTGAATTTGGTATATATTTTTTTGGTTTATTTCATGTTTATGCATTCTTGGGGAAGAACTCTATTGGATGAGTTGGTTTTATTTTCATACCTAGGGCTTATGGTTGGGCTAAGTGGGTATGCAAGTTAGGTTGTTCCAATTTAATTATCATCATTGTGATCTTTATTTTAAATTTCTTATTGGCGGACAATTTTCTTTGATCAAATTGGAGTTTGGTTAATTGAAATTTTATTTGTAGGTAGAAGTGGGATAGACATTTTGGACCTTTTTTGGAAGGCCTATGTGGTTAGGTCTTGGTTTCCAGGTTATTTTACAAGTAGTGTATCAACTATGATTGGTTTTAGGATAAGATTCATTGTTATAAGTATTTGAGGGGGGTGGATAGTAATGATATTTCTCAGTGAAACCTATTTGGAAAGGCTTGTATGATTTAGGAAACTCTTAAAAAGGGGGTGTTATGCTAATTGTGAAAGGTATTTTTTGACTTTATAATAAGGGCTCTAATTCTCTTTTCAAGTATGATTTTTTGGATGGTCATCCCTCTAAGATATCAATGGGCCTACAGTTATACACTATTTGCAACAATTTTATAGAAGTTGGCTAGAGTAGGGTTGAAGACTTGAAAATGGTTCAATCCTTGGTCTACGTAGAGGTGTATAAATGTAAAAATCCCTAGGAGTGGCCACTAGAGGGTTTAGAGGTAAATTAATAGGATCTTACTAAGATTTTGGAAGCAATAATTCACAATTCTCTAGAAGATAAGGATGCTCTTCCCTAGGGACTAGATACAAAAAGTAAATTCTCAGTTACTTCAAGTTACCTAGAAATAGATAGGAAAAATTATGGAATGGTTGGTGTTCCTTGGTGAAAATATGTGTGGAACAAATTTTTGTGCCCTAATGTAGTGTATTCTTGTGGTTGGAGGTGTAGAATAGATGCCTTACTTAGGATATAGTTTACAAAAGGGAGGATTATAGTGCCCTTATTTTTATTTTATTTGTGACAATATTGAAGAATTCCCCTTGCATATATTTTTTGAGAGTTCCTTCTATAGAGATGTTTGGAATTTATGGTGGGAAGCTTGGAATCAAGCTTGTGGTCATGCCTCATAGTTGGACATGTTTTGGAGTAGGAAGGCCTCCTACAAAGTTTTCCTTTCTCTATGTGGCTTGAAAAATTGGTCCCTCTTTCATTATTTGGTAAATTTGGATAGAAAGAAAACATAAGATTTTTCAAGATGAGAAAATGATTATGCATCAATTATGGTAGAGGATTATTAGTATACTCTAGGAGACCTTGTTTGCAAAGTGAAATATTTTTGTTAACTTAGATCAGAGTGATCTAAGATGTAATTGGAAATTTGAAACTAACAAGTGACTATAGCAAAACTTCTACAAGGAATGGTAAAAGAAAGATTCCTTAGGAAGATTGGTGACTTATTCCTCCTCTTGGAGTTCTATAAATTACCACTGATGACTCTTCTAGGGAGGATCCTAGGCATGCTAGGATAGGAGGCATTGGGAGGGATTACTTTGGTACTATCCTATTTCTCTTTTCTACTTATAAAGGATAAAATATAAATAATTTCATGAAAGCACGTATTGTTCTTTTTTTCTTTCAAAGAGATTGTGCTCAAGATGAAGAGAGATTATCCACAAATTAGATTCACTGGTCATGGTTTACATGCTAAATAAAAAAAGGGTAGTTGAATTGGATTAGAAATTATCCTTGGCGGTCTAGTGGACCCTTCATTTGATTATTTATTTGGATTCAATTTCTTTTTGTAACATTCCTAGGTAGTGGAACAAGGTGGCTAATTGTTTGGTTAATGATCCTAAAAGTGTATGGAGTAGTAGAATGCTAGAAATCAAGGAGGACATGACATATTGATTGATATCTTGTTCTAGGGGTTCCCTTTGTTGGGTTATTTGTTTTGGATACAGAGAGGGGGGTGAATCAATAATCCTTGATTCTCTCTGTACCTTAAAAACTTTCTCTGATTCAACTCGGTGTCAAATCGGTCAAACACACTTCACTATTAACCAATAACAATAAATTAACTTTATCAATCAGCAATAACATTTATAGTAAAAATTCAACACATATAATACCAGTATTTAATGTGGAAACCCAATTTGGAAAAAACTACTGTGGAAATTATCACACATTAAAGAAATAATCTTCTGAAGTATGCTCGGTGAAAAGCCAATTGGTTAAAGATTACAATACAAATTGTTAAATGTGACCCTGCTAGGGGATTTTCCTCAGATCTATTAGGATCTTCACCCTGTCAAGAGTGGCCTAGTTAAAGTTCTTCAAACACTCTTTTAGAATGTTACCTCTTGCAAGGATTTACAATAAGAGTGTTAGGTCCACTCAGTTAAGATATTTTTCTAATAAAAATGTTAATAAGTAACATCATATAAATTGACCTATAAATCTACAACTATCTCTTGCATAATCAGATCCCTTGTATGCTATTTATCTTCACTTCAATCCTTCACTTTCCATTGGCTTCAACACTTCATCAATCTCAGCTTTCTGACTTGGAATTCAACCTTTTCCTTCTTCACTGCATCAGTCAGTGACTCATCAACCCTTCAACTTTCCATCCTTCTCTTTGTACAATTTCATCCTTTATATAGACTTTTTTTTGCCTCATAATTTCCTTTTATTACATTTTCCTTTGATTAATCTCAACCGTCCAATTATCCTCACAAACTAATTCAATGAATCTAGATCTCGGTAAAACATTTTATCATCACCTCAGAACTTGAAATTTCTTGGAACTTGTACCTTATCTTTTTGCCTCTTAGATCTATACCATAGATCATCACCTTGAATTTTCTTGATTGTAGATCTTATTAACTAACTCTTCCTCATCATTATAATCTTCTAGCTCATCATTAAATGTCATTTTGATCCTTGTATTTAATTTTTGTTCCTTTCTCGGTGGTTAACTCTTTTTCCTCAACTAAATTTTGGTTAACTTCTCTTGATAACTAAAATCTTCTACTCAGTGTCTTGAGTTCTTTTCTCTTTACCAAAACTTACTTTCTTTTTACCGAATGACTTTTTCATGCTCGGTAACCAAATTGTTTTACTTACCGACTTGACTAATCTTCTTTACCGACTTGATATAAACATATGTTTGGTAGAAAAACAATTATATCATCATAACCTTAACATTATCTGATCTGTATCTATTGCCTAATTAAGTTCTTCATATTCATAAAATTTCACTTCTTCTTAACTCATTCAACTTATATCATACTTTGAATGATATGGAAACTCAATATAAATCATAAATCAATTGCTTGGCATCAATGAAAAGATAATAATTGATCTAATATTTCTACTATCTTGTATAACTCTTATCTTAGTTGATCTTCATCATCATCACCATCAATTATTGTAACAATCTCCCTCTTTGGAATTGATGGTAGCACTCACTGTAATATCAATTGATGATGTAAACACTTACTGATTTCTTCTTTGCTTGATCTCTTTTTGTATATATTCTCCCTTTATCATTGTAATCATCAATATCAATCTTCTTCTTCAATAGATCTTCTCCCTCTTAGCAATCTTCTCCCTCTTTGACAACAATGCCAAAGACACATACTCCTAAAAACTTTGTTCAGCCAATGAATCATACCTCAAATGTACTGATTTCTCATTGCAAACATAAACATCTTTCACAACTTCATGCATCACCCAAAGAGTGGACACTAGCATCAACTCACAAAATAGATATTCTAATAGAACTCTTAATTGATGCAACATGCATCTTTCTTTAGTGAATATTGGATAGGGGAAGAACCCCTAATTTACCTTGGAGATACTCAAAAGCATCCTTCAGTAGTGGTTTGGTAAATATATTAGCTATCTACTCCTTTGAATTTACATACCCCAATATCACATGATTGTCTTGAACTTGATCTCTCAAGTAATGATACTTGATAGAAATGTGCTTTGTCTTTGAACATCACCATATTCTCTTATATGTTTTGATTACATAAAAAGAGGTTTTGAAAGGACCCAAAACCTTGTATAATAGGAGAACAGAATAGGCATTAAAGCACCAGAAAAACAAGTGCAACAGCACAAAAAAACACCACACAAACTATTCTTTAAACAAAAAGAACAGCCAAAAGACAAAGGATGGCAAAAGGAAAGAAAGACAACAAGATGTTGTCTAAACACATTTCATTAGTTATGTTGCCTGCTTAGCAAGAATCTGCATGTTTGCAGCAGACAACTTCAAATCATCCATGTCATTCTTGTTGCCATCCTCCATCTTCTTGAACTTGGACCTCGTACGCTTGCTAGGGCCCTGATCATCTTTAGTGTCTTTAGTGTCCATAACCTCATGGTTACCTTTCCCATTGTTGAGCTTGTCCACTAGGATCTTCACATGCTCATTTGAATCTTTTAGGATAGCAAAGCTCTGTTCAGCAATATTCCCCATGGTCTTCTATAGCTTGTCAATTCTCTTTTCCATAATTTCAATTTTCCTTGTCATACCATTGTTGTTTTCAAATTTGGCCTCCATGGCAGTAATTCTGTCATTGAAAATAGCAAGACCCTCAGCCCTGGCGATAGTATTAGTGAGCTCATCAATGGTCTAGCCTGTCGTTTTCTCCCCCAGGTGCATCCTTTTAATAACCTTCATCTCTTTTTGCAACTGGTGAATATGGGTCTTCATCGCAGTGATATCATTCTTCATAATACTGAGGGTAGTCAGAAAAGCCAAACATCCTAGATTTTCAAAATCCATATTCGCTCCCTCTATATTCTTAGAACCCTTATTCCCTTCCTCTATTTTCTCCTTAGAGCTCTCCACATTCTCCTTCTCCATGTTAACCTTATCCTTCTCATACCCATCTTTCCCAATGTCATTCATAGCCTGAGTGACCTCATGCAAGACATTCTCCTCCACCCACACATTTTTTCCAGTTTCCACACTCTCCTCCATAGCAGGTTTGGTTTCCATGTGATCATCCTAATTACTCTTTTCCTGAGAGGAAGAGCCCTCATCAGAGGATAAAACAACCCTTTTCATAGTTTTCTTCTCTTTTTTGCCTTGGTACGTTTGCCGATGGGCTCCATTCTTTTTTTCCCCTATTTCTTAGAGCTTTCCTCCCTACTTGCATCATCCTCAACATCCATATATGTGGTCGACTCCTCCACCTTCCTTTCCTTTTTATTTTTCTTTGGGCTAGACTCCAGAAACTCCTTAGAGTCCCCTTCATCCTCTTCCATGTCCTCCATAAAAGGTTCTTCAGAATCCTTCCCATCCGTGTCATAATCTTCAAGGGCTTTTCTGTTAAGTCAGGGTCTTTCTACCTTCTTTGATTTCAGCACGTCAAAGATGAGGACCATGAGCCCTTCATGGTAGACATGATCTCCCTCTGGGTCCCTTTGCTAATGGAGGATAGAGGCATTCAGAGAACTCAACAAGTAAAAAGGAAAGTTTATTTTTACCCCATGCCTAAAGTGGTTCAGAAGGGTAAGATGATGGTTGTATATTTTAGTATAACGCCCATCCAGGGTAATATAGCCTATAATAACAAATAAAACAAGGTGCCAAGGCCTGGAAATACACTTAGGATCAAAGTATGACTTATCCACCTTAACCATTTGATTCCTCTCCTACTCCGTAGGCGCAAATGCCTCCAAAGCTTTGTCCAAAATCTTCCTATCCCTATAGAAGTTGAGGCCCTCAATCATCAAGCCAGTTGCTTCAACAATCACATCCTTAGTCACCTCCATATTTTTCATGCCAACCAAAGCACTTCCCTTATTCCAGGTTTTGATGAAATTTCTAGTCACAACAACTTTCCCTCCATGCAATCTCTCCATATAAGCCACCAGACCCCCATCCTCGACAATCTTCCATATTTCCTTGTTCTATTTCCAATCACTATAGCTCACCGGCTCGCACCTCCTCTTCTTGTCACCCATAGCAATGTAAGAGAACAGAGACCCCTTCTCCAAATAATTCCCAACACTCTACAAGTTAGCCTTCGGATTGTAATAAAACCTATTGATGTTCTGCAGAACCCACAAATCATGCCAAAGGACCCTAATAATTATCTCAAAATCAACCCACTGTCCTTCATGATTGTCACACAGATTACTACACTCAATAATAATTAATAAACCCTTCATTCAAAATGTGTTGCTTACTCATCATCCTCTCCTTATTAATTAATGATGACCCTTCACAAGGGAGATCAAAACCATCATTCCACTTAATTTCCACTTGGCTTTTACAAGCCACATTCGCTGCCCAGTCAGCCACCAAGTTGGCCTCCCTAAAAATGTGGGTGATCATGCACATATCAAAGGACTCAATAATGTTTTTAGCCTTGCTAATAACATTTTCAATGGTCCACGAGGGGGTCATAGTATTCTTCAAGGAATTAATAATATTTAGGGAATCCCCTTCAATCCATATTTTGGTATAACCCTTCCTTTTGGCTAACAGCACCCCATGAAGAGCCGCATTAGCCTCTGCCACCTAATTGGTATTAAAACCTATAGGAATGGCCATAGCCCCTTTGCAATTCCAATACTCATCTCTAATAACCATACCACAGCCAGCAATGCTAGGGTTGCCTTTAGAGGCACCATCAAAATTGACTTTAACCCAACCATTAGGGGGGCAGTCCCACCTAGCCTCTCTTCTCATACTTCTTTTGGTATCTTGAGCCTTCCTTCCTTCAAACTTCCAATTCTTATAGACTTTTGCCTCCCAATCATCCTTCGGGTCTTGATAAATCTTAATCAACCCCAAATTCTCCAACAGAGCTCTCTTATCTTGTGGAAAATACTATCCCAATAAGACTCCTTGTTCCTAAAAATCTTATCATTCCTTTCTTTCCAAACCCCCCAGCACAAGAAGGGAAGGAAGAAATTCCAAAAAGATATAAGGAACTTATTGTTAGTCAGTGGCTTCCAACAAGTAAACAACTCCTGAATATCTTGAGGGAACACCCACTCCAAATTCATCATATCAAAGAATTTTTCCCATATTTGCCTAGCAAAAGAGCAGTGGATGGTCATATGATTGATATTCTCCTCATCTTTTTTGCAACGACAACATCTATTAGTAAGAACAAGGCCTCTTTTCTTGAGATTTTCAATTGTAAGAACTTTATCCTACAATAAGATCCAAAAAAAACATTAATTTTAGGAGTTAATCCCTTGACCCAAGCTTTAGACCAACATGGTTCAGGACTATCTTCAAAGTTATGCATGTATAGAGAGGATACCAAGAACAAGCCATTAGCATTATGTCTCCAAATTAGGGTATCCTCATCATCAATAATAACCACAACATTCAAAAGGTTATTCAAACTCCTAAGAGAAGGATCAATCCTGACCAGATCTATCCAGTTGGCCCCTTCCGAATAGTCCTCCACATGTATGCTCAAAATCTGTTTGCAAAGGATAAGTAATTCATTCCAAATAGGAACCTCCTTAAGGGGTTTATCAAGCAGCCATGTGTCATCCCAAAAGAGAATTTTCTTGCCATTACCAACCTTCCATTTGACTCCCTTCTTTATCATATCTTTTCTTCTTAAAGCATTGCCCCAAATACATGATCCACCTTGGGTAGAATCAGAGTTTAAGAAATTACTGAAGTCATAGTTGTCCCTATTATATTTGTTGTGCCATATAGTGCTCCATTCTCTAGAGTTCTTGAACATTCTCCAAAGGAGTTTAGCCATAAGAAATTCATTTATGCTTCTAATAGTGCGAAGACCAAGACCCCCTTTCCTTGTCGGTTTACAAACCTTCTCCCAAGCAATAAGAGCCATTCTTTTCTTTTTCTCGAGTCCAGACCAAAGAAAGTTCTTTTGGATTTTCTCTATACTTTCAAAAAACTTCTTAGGTATTTTGAAAAGGCCCAAGGCATAGAGAGGAATACTTTGAAGGGTAGCTTTGAGAACAATAATCTTACTAGCCTGGCTAAGGAGAGCACCCTTCCAACCAGCAAGACTTTTGTGAAATTTATCAATCATATCCCGCCAAAAAGAGTCCAGAGGAGTAAGGCATAGAGGTAAGCCAAGATAGGACCCTAGGAGACAATCCACCTCACAACCCAAAATTCTTTTTAATCTTTCTTGTCTTTTTTTAGGCACATTAATGAAGAATAAAGAGCTCTTATTCCAATTAATGCTCTAGCCCGTAGCTCCAGCATAGTTGTCAAGGGCCTTTTTAATGATTTTTCCATTTTTAATAGAAGCTTCACCCATTATTATGGAATCATCCACAAACTATTGATGCGAACAAATTAGGTCCTTGGAAGAAGGTCTCAAACCCCTGAATTCACCTCTATTAACCAAATTGCCAATATGTCTTCCCAAACATTCCGCCAAGATAACAAAGAGAATAGGAGATAGGGGGTCCCCCTACCTAAGACCTCTAGATGATTTGAAGAAGGGAGTAGGAGAGTCATTCACAAGAATAGAGAAGGTGGAAGAGGAGACCAAACAGTGGATTAGATCTCTACTTCTTTTGTTGAAACCAAAAGCCTCTAGAGTAGCCATCAAAAAGTCCCAGTCAACCCTGTCATAAGCTTTGGACAGGTCAAGTTTAAGTAAAAAACCTTCCTTCTTAGACATGGTAAGAGAGTGTATGTTTTCATGGACCGAGATGATAGAATCTAGGATCTTCTTTCCAGGGACAAACCCATTCTATTGTCCAAATATAAAAGAAGGAAGAAAAGTGAGAATTCTAGAAGTTAGGACTTTAGAAATTATCTTATACACTGAGTTGCATAAATTGATAGGTCTAAATTGGTCCAAGCTATCAGCCCCAGTTTTCTTTGGGATCAAAGCAATAAAGGTTCCATTCAGTTCCTTGAGGATTCTTCTTGCCCCAAAAAATTCCTTAACATCATTTGTAACGTCATTTTTCAAAATCCTCCAATACTTTTGAAAGAAGAAAAGAGGATAACCATCTGGGCCAGGGGCTTTACCTCCTTCAAAGGAAAACACAGCCTTTTGAATCTCATCCATAGAAGGTATAGCAGTAATAGCTCTGTTGTGATCAACATTCAAAATACTAGGGATACCATCCAACAACTCTTCTTGGCACTCCATATCTAGGTTCTCAGCTTTCTGTAGGAACTTTCCAAAGAAGTTATTGGCCTCACTTCTAAAATCCTCCTCCTTCTTTGATATTCTCTGATATGTTAATAGCACTAGTATTATCATAATAAATAGTAATTGGATCAGTAATCTCCTCTTGCATACCTTCAAGTAATTATTTGATCCATACAATGTTTGAATAATTTATAGTTGCATCAACATACTCAGCTTTGATAGTAGACTATGAAATGCAACTTTGTTTCTTGCTTAACCATGTCACTAACCTTTCTCCTAAAAAGAAATATCTGCCACTTGTACTTTTCCTATCATCAATGTTTCCAGCCCAATCAGTATCAATGTACACCTTAAGATCAAAATCTCCTCCTTTCTTGTATAGTAGACCAAAATCTTTAGTACCTTTTAGATATCTAAATATTCTTTTGACTGTAGACATGTGTGTTTCCTTTGGATTGGCAAAAAATCTTGCAACAATACCAATAGCATGAGCAATATCAAGCCTACTGTTTACAAAATATTGTAGCTTACTAATCACTGATTGATAGAGTGTTTCATTTACATCCTTTGTCTCATCTTCTTTTGACAATTTTCAATTGGTAGCCATTAGTATAACAACCAGTTTTGATTCTTCCATACTGAATGTCTTTAGGATCTCCTTGATATACTTTGACTGTGTGATATAGATCCCATCTTTTACTTGTTTAATTTGTAGTCCAATGAAGAATTTTATCTCTCCTATCATGGACATCTCAAATTCCTTTCTCATCTCTTCATCAAATGATTTACTCATTGATTCATTTCCTCCAAATATGATATCATCAACAAATATCTCAGCAATCAAAATCTTATCAGTACTATCACATTTCACATACAAATTTTTGTTGTCACTTGTCTTTTGAAATCCAATCTTGATTAAATATGAATGTAATATTTCATATCATGCTCAGGGTGCTTGCTTCAAACCATAGAGTGCCTTGTGTAGTTTGCATACCATCTCCTTGTTATAATTCTCAACAAATCCTTCAGGTTGTTCAATGTAAACTTCTTCTTCTAAAATTCTATTAAAAAATGTAGACTTAACATCCATTTGATAAACTTTGAATCCAATATAGGAAACATATGCAAGTAAGATTCTCACACCTTCTAATCTAGAAACAAGGTAAAATGTCTCACCATAGTCAATACCTTCTTCTTGTGCATACCCTTTGCAGACCAATCTTGCTTTATTTTTCATCACATTTCCATTCTCATTTAGTTTATTCTTGAAAATCCACTTTGTACCAATAAAATTTGTATCCTTAGGTCTCGGTACCAGTGACCGAGTATTGTTCTTTTCAATCTGATCAATCTCTTGTTTCATTGCATTAACCCAATCTTCATTTCCAAGTGCATCCTTGACTAATCTTGGCTCAAATTCAAAAATCAAACATGTATTGTCTTTCAACTTACTTCTTGTCATGACTCCTACATTCTTATCTCCAATGATTTTTCTCAGTGAGTGATGTATTCTCACATATTTTACTAATATAGGCTCGGTAGACTGTTCTTCAGCATTTTCATCTCTCGGTGGAGGCTCAACTAGCTCCTCAATTTCTTCTTGTAGATCAGGTACTGTATCAGAAATCCCTTCATGTACATATACAAATCTTTGATAATCTTCTAGTTCTCTTTTTCTATCTTCTTCATTTCTTTTTGCAAATTCATCAATCCTCACATTTGCACTTTCCACAATCTTATTAGTAGCCTTATTCAGACATTTATAAGCTTTTCTCTTTGTGGAGTATCCTAGGAATATAACTTCATCTCATTTAGAATCAAACTTTCCATTCCTAGCATCTTTCAATATGCAACACCTACTTTAAAATTTTTTAAAGTAGCTAACATTCGTTGTATGCCCATACTAGAGTACATAAGGGGTTTTTTTTGTACCTTTCTTTAATTGTACTCAGTTGAGTGTGTAGACAACAATATAATGGCTTCTCTCTAGAATGTTTGTGTAGCCTCCTTGTAAATCAACAATGTTCTAGCACAATTAACTATTGATCTGTTCCTTCTTTCAGCTATGTCATTTTGTTGTGGATTCTTCAATGCAGATACTTGTCTTTTCATTCCATTCTCATTACAGAAGATAGTAAATTCATCAGAGATAAATTCACCTCCTCTATCTGATCTTAAACATTTTAGTTGCTTTCTCGTTTCCATCTCAACTCTTGCCTTGTACCATTTAAACATTTGAAATGCATCAAAATTTTCTTTTAGAAACATTACCGACATCATTCTTGAGTAGTCATCAACAAACAAAATGAAATACCAATCACCATAATAGCTTTGTATTCTCGTAGGACCATAGAGATTGGTATGGACTAATTCCAATATACCATTAGATGAGTAAGACTTTCTTGAGAAACTTTATTTTGTCATCTTACCAATATGACATTCCTTACACGTCACTTTATCAGGTTTACTTAATTTTGGTAGACCTCTAACTCTATTCTTTTTTCTCTCCTTAATCATGTTATCAAAATTTACATGACATAGTCTTTTGTGACATAGCCATACATCCTCAACTTTAACAAACAAGCAACTTTTTGTAGCAATGTCAAGGTAGAATAGGTTACCTTTAGATTGTTCACTGGTTCCAATCAATTGTCCATCAGCACCATAGATCTTCACTTTTCTATTTTGAAATTCTAGTCAGTGACCAATGTTGTTCAATTATACAACACTCAACAAGTTGTATTTTAGTCTTTGAACCCAATAAACATTATCACATTTGATCTTTTCATTTAGCATAATGGATCCTTTTACTTTTATAGAACATGGAGCATCATTTCCAAATCTAACAAATCCTCCATCATACTCTTTTAGGTTCTCAAACATATCAATGTCACCAGTCATATGAAGTGAAAAGCCACTGTTAATTATCCATGGGTCAATTTTTCTAACATGAGAAATAAGGGATTTTTCATCTTCATACCTCTCTTCTTCTGAATCATCCTTCATAGCAACATAGATAACTTCCACACTTCTTCAATGTCATCAAATTCATCATCAGTTATTCCTTCCTCAGTTAGGTAGCATGATTTCTTTCCTTTATCCTTGAAATCTCTAAACCTTCAGTATCAGTTCTCCTTCTTGTCACTTTTATCATTCATGTAATTATTAGGACACCTAGATGCAATGTGGCCAATTTTGTTGCAATTAAAACATTTTAGAGGTAGTTTACCTTTATACTTTCCTTTTCCTCTCGGTAGCCTCTTTGTCAACAGTGCTTCCAACTCTTCTTGTTCTTTCTCTTTGGTTAGGATATTGTCATAGTCACTTCCACATGAACTATTGTGACTCTCTCTCTCTCTCTCTTCTTGAACTACCAATGCTCAAAGATGATTTAAAAGTTATTTTAATATTTAGTATACTATTATCATAATTACTAAGCTCAAATGCAGTCATCTTACCAATCAAAGCATTGAGTGTAACATTTTTATTCGGTATGGATCTCAGTTTCCAAATAGCAGATACTTGAATAGCATATTTGGGTGAAAGAGTTCTCAGAATTTTGCTTGCCACTTCTTCTCCAGTTAGTGTTCCACCAACATCTTTGATAGCACTAACATCTTCCTTGATTATGAAACTATATTGAGAAATGTTCTCTTCATCTTTCATTCTCATCTCATCAAATTTTCCTCTCAGATTGTCAACCTTTACTTTTTGTACATGCAGATCACCTCCATAAATAAGTGCAAGCTTGTCCCACATCTCTTTTATAGTAATACAGTCTTTAATGTCATTAAACTCAATATCAGTTAGGGGAGAAGCAATTTCAATCATTACCAAGTTGTGTTCCTTCTTTTCTCTCATCTGATCAAGTGTCATAGGTCCAAGAGGTGGTGAGTATAGGCATTATCCAAATGGTTGAGTGCAAATTCTCCAATCCCAGATAGGTATAACCTCATCCTTCTTTTCCATGTAGAGAAACTTTCGTTGTTCAACTTAGGTACTTCTCTCCTATACATCTTCAGATATTTTACTCAAGTCTTTCAAACTTATCCCTTTAGAGTACTTAGCTATGAGACCAATTGTTGGATTACAAAGAGGGGGGTGAATCGGTAATCCTTGATTCTCTCTGTACCTTAAAAACTTTCTCTGATTCAACTCGGTGTCAACTCGGTCAAACACACTTCACTATTAACCAATAATAATAAATTAACTTTATCAATCAACAATAACATTCACAGTAAACACTCAACACATATAATACTAGTATTTAATGTGGAAACCCAATTTGGGAAATACCACTGTGGGAATTGTCACCCACTAAAGAAATACTCTTCTAAAGTATGCTCGGTCAAAAGCCAATATGGTTAAAGATTACAATACACATTGTTAAGTGTGACCCTATTAGGTGATTTGCCTCATATCTATTAGGATCTTTACCCTATTGGGATTGGCCTAGTTAAAGGTCTTCAAACACTCTTTTAGAATGTTACCTCTTGCAAGGATTTACAATAAGACTATTAGGTCCACTTGGTTAAGAGATTTTTCTAATACAAATGTTAATAAGTAACAACATATAAATTGACCTGTAAATCTACAAATATCTCTTGCATAATCAGATCCCTTGTGTGCTCTTTGTCTTGACTTCAATCCTTCACTTTCAATTGCCTTCAACACTTCATTAATCTCAACTTTCTGACTTGGAATTTAACCCTTTCCTTCTTCACTACATCAATCGATGACTCATCAAACCTTCAACTTGTCATCCTTCTCTTCATACAATTCCATCCTTTATATAGACTTTGTTTTCCTCTTATTCTCCTTTTATTACTTTTTCCATTGATTAATCTCAGTCGTCCAATTATCCTCACAAACTAATTCAATGAATTTAGATCTCGGTAAAATGTTTTATCATCACCTCGAAACTTGAACTTTCTTAGAACTTGTACCTTCTCTTTTTTCCACTTAGATCTATACCATAGATCATCACCTTAAATTTTCTTGATCATAAATCTTATTAACTAACTCTTCCTCATCATTATAATCTTCCAGCTCATCATAACTCATCATTAAATGTCATTTTGATCCTTGTATTTAATTTTTGTTCCTTGCTCGGTGGTTAACTCTTTTTCCTCAACTGAATTTAGGTTAACTTCGTTCGGTAACTAAAACCTTCTACTCAATGTCTTGAGTTCCTTTCTCTTTACCAAAACTTACTTTCCTTTTATTGAATGACTTTTTCCTACTTGGTAGCCAAACTATTTTTCTTACCGACTTGACTAATCTTCTTTACCGACTTGATATAATCATATGTTTGGTAGAAAAATAATTATATCATCATAACCTTAACATTGTCTGATATGTATTTGTTTCCCAATTAGGTTCTTCATCTTCAAAACATTTCACTTCTTCTTCTTCTTCTTAACTCATTCAATGTATATCATACTCTGAATGATATAGCAACTCAATATAAATTAGAAATCAATTGCTTGATATCAATGACAAGATAATAAAGGATCTAATCATTCTACTATATTGTATACCTCTTATCTTAGTCGGTCTTCAGCATCATCACCATTAGTTATAGTAACAGTTTGTCTATTTTAAGCCAGATATTTGTTGATCCTTACTCTATTCTTTCTTTGTAATGATAATTTTTTATTAATAATCATTTACCACTTTTCCAAAAAATAGTATCTATAAAATCTACATATAACCTCAATATCAAGCATCTAATATACAAAAGATACAAAACTTAAAACCATCAAATGGTAATTAGAAATGGGTGATCCCACAATATTGTGCCCTACTTCCGAGACATCCTAATTTTTCCTAGAATCAAATATTTTTTTTAGAAAATACAACTATTTAAGCCTTGAGAGGTTTCATTTAAAGGATTTTAATTGAAAAGGGTTAGATGAAACCCTCTTGGATGGAACATCTATAGTCTTGAATTGTACTTGCAATAGAGTGTCCTCTATAGTTCTATAAAAATACTGACAAAAAAATCACTTTTACTTTACCTTTCAGGGAATCAAATAAATCCATTTTAGAAGTTATATTTTGTAAGTATGTAGCCCTTGCTATAAGCTTTCAAAAAGTATAATTTTGAATATATTTAATTTAATTATTTTATTTTTTTTTAATTTTTTTTGTGAATGTAGGTTTTTCACCAAACATTAAGGTTTTTGTTTCACATATGTGAAAAAGTAGAGAAATAGAGGAAACAATTCTAAAAATATTTTTTCCTACATATTGATTTCCTCATTTGAACAAAAGAAGAACTTAATTTAAATGCATACAAAAAATTTTATGCATGGTAACATACACTTTGTCCAAAATATAATTACTCTAACTTCAAAATTATTTAAAAAATATATATGCAACAAAAAAAGATAAAAATTTAATGTGCTAGATATTGGTGTAACAAGTCTATATTTTAAAAATTAGAATTTTATCCATTCTATTAAAAAACTTATGTGCGAAGACATAAACATAACTTTTTAGATTATATTGTTTGCTATGAGAAACAAGTTATTACAGTTACATAAAAAGATTCACAATTTATTTCTATTTTAAAAAAATATATGCACACAAATTCTCACAAATCACTAGTCTTCGTCATCTTCCAATTCTTAATGATTTAGCCATTACAAGTGTTTGAAAGTGAAGATCTATTGAGAAATGTTGCTTCACTGTCTTCATTTGGCCAAAAAGTGGAACTCATTATTGTGGGTTGACCCAAAAACTAATGAGATTAAACTCCCCCAAAATATGGTGCCCAAATTATCCTCTAAAATAGTATTTTGTATGAAGTGTCATAAAATATATCATAGATTGCTCTATAAGTGTAATCCAACTTTACAACTCTTTTATGCATGCAACGACCTTTTATCTTTCATATAAAAACATTTGGAGGCCACAAAATTTGATTTTGTGAGATAATTAGGTCCATTTAAAAAAAGACTAAAGTAATTGAAGATGTAAATACAACAAGCACCACCATAAGTGGTGCTAAACAACTAAGAATATTTATTTTGTCTAAAAACTTATTATGTAGCCTAAAATTGATTCTTTCTATCTCATGTCTATAGTGAGGGAAATTGAACTCTACTAAATAAGGTGTATCCTTTGAGATTTGAACTCCCTACCACACTTGATAAATTGAATATTATTCAACAATATCACTTATCTAATTATAATTGGAAATATGAAACTATTACAATATTTTCTTAATATGAATTCACAATTACATGAAAAAATAATGTATAGTTGTTGGAGGCTATTCTAAAATTTGTGTTGGTTCTCATCTTAGATAGTAGCACCTCACATAGGCTTTAACATGGCACACTGATGCTATGTATAGACAAAAAAGAGGGTTCCAAACAATACAATAGAGAATTTTCCCTGCATAGGTTTTCAGGCAACATGAATACAAAGAACAATGTGATGAAATAACAAAAAGTGTTAATTGTTGAAATAATGTAATAAACTATTCAAACTAAAGTGTAGAGACCATTGATTTGTCCAAGAATGTGAAGGACTTGAATACCTACACACAAGAAGGCAAGGATAAATGTTGGGGTGGCTATTTAGGGGCTTTCCTTAGTCAAACCCCCATTTTGGTCTTCTAAAATCCATGAACAACCAAATAGATAAAATGATAATGAAAGATACAACACTTCTTATAATAAGATAATTGAAATATGTTATAGTGGTATCAACCTATCAAGAGTATAAATACATAGTACCACAATAATAAATATACAATCATCCCAACAAGAAGATCTCACTTAGAAGCCATTACAATCTCCCAAGAATAGTCCTTTCAATGCCAATGGATTTCACTTTGTCAAAAAAACATAAAAGGTTTCATGCAAGAGCTTGGGAGAGTATTAGAACAATGATATTCTTCTAAAATATTTAAAAAGGAAAGTAAATATATTTTTGAGTAAATGTGTGAGAGAGATAATTTTTTTATTTTGAAAGAAGGAGGTTTTGATAACCTTACAAGGTTTGAGAATGTGTAGGAGACTTTATCTAGCTAATAGGGGTATTACATTTGTAGTTTCTAGAAAGAATAATGCTCCAACAATCAGTTGAATCACATATTTTTATAGGACACTAGTATGCCATGTGAATATTCATGCATAACACATCTAGGAAAATGGTACTTGAAGCCTATGGACTAAACATATTTAAATATAGAATTGATATTTTCATGTCATCATAGCATAATTTTGACATTATATTTTATCATACTAAAGAGAATTTATGTAGAGTGAAATTGTAGACATGTGCAATTTCTAACACTACAATATCCAAAAAAACTTAATTGTTATAATCTTAATATAAGAAGAAAGGTTGAGACACCTTTCCCAACATTTATCATTAATCAATCCATATTTATCTGCAATAAATTCCAATTTTTTTGGTTGAAATGCATGAACACAAATTGATAATTTGAACCTCTCATAAATCATTTCACTAGAACCTTCTCATCCTTAACTAAACTTTCATTTTACTTAAGTTTGAAGAAGTTATTCCCATATGGATTTGTTATCAATCCAAGCTACCTAGGCTAATGAAGCTCAGTTTTCATTTTCTATTTGATGGTTGGAAAGGCAATGCAAATGAAATTACTGTAGAAATATCTCCTAATATATTGTGGAAATTTCTAACTAATACTTTCCTCCTAATGCTAATAAGTGAAATAAAAACCATATAGGTGCATGATGGCACAACAAGCCTTTCTATTGATACCATAGGTATGCATCACTAAATAATTTTTAAGGGACAAGAACTACTTTTTTACCACATTACCTCTTGTAAAAACTCCAAACTTAAGTGGATATGCTCAAAGAAAATCTTGCATACACCTTACCAACATAATTTCCTCATCCACCACATGCATACCCCCTCGATGGGAAGACTCTTTTAAGGGTACATACTTCATTCTAAAGAAATGAGGGATGCTAGAGTGCTCTCTCTTCAACATGGGGCTATTCCTTTCTTTAAGGGGATTTAAATGAACTAAACATGACACCTTTCTGAGAACCCAACTTAGCTATAATCTTTTGAAGAATAAAAATAACCTGCAATGCACCTAGAGGATCTTCAGGCTGAACTTGTCTAGTAACTATGGACTTCTCACAATGAATTTTAGGAAACCAATAATTAAAACTTATGCTTCCACTCATAATGAGTGTGATAAGATATATGATTTATTCTTCCTTCATAAATAATTGCATGGGTTAGCACACACACATATAACTACTTATGATACAATGCTAGGCACATAAGGCAATAAATCCTAAAAATAGCATACAATAGTAAGCACTTAAATAGCCACACTTTAAGAACACATAAAACACATGTAAATTACATAGTCAAGTACACAAACTATAGCTCCCAATATTTAAATATGTTCTCTAAATACAAATGCAATGTCAAAGCTTCACACTTGGGACATCAACCAAGCAATTTTTTTTATGGATCTTAGCAAAAGAGATATGACATTGACATGTCACACTACATGTAAATGCATATAAAGTGTTGTTTAAAGAAAAATGAGACATGAGACATAAAAAAGACTAATAAGACATCACTATTTCTCCAAGAAAGGTGACACTTGTGGAATAATTTTCAATTACATGACAAATCCACCATGAAAAATATCTAAGAGTGGGATTACAACAACATGACGATTGGATACTAACCCATGATCACACTTTCTCAAGATCCCAAGGGTAGGATGAGTGACCCATAAACCTCAAGTCTACTCCCTAAAGACACTTAATGTTACTCACAATATAAAGAGAGATCTATACATGAGGTGGATAGTTAGGAGATATCACATCTAAAAGATAAATGTTCAATTTCCTACATGCATGTCAATATTAGTAATGCAAAGGTATGATATCTCCAAATCAAGAAATTGAATCATAAGGGATAAACCTTCACAAGAGGTTACCTCACTAGGAGGTACAAACGCCCCATCAAATGGAGTGGACATACTTGGGATATCTCCTAACCTAGTCTGCATTAGAGCAATAGTGACTAGTTTACTCACTGGATATGTTAGAAGAATGATTCAAGTTGTTTAGGAGATGTTATTACTAATGAGTTGTGTTTGAGAGGGGGGCCAAGAATTTTGTTGTAGGTGCAAGGAAGAGTATTGTAACTATAGGGGGTGATGTATGTGAGAGAGAGTAAGTGGTGTCAATAAGAAAGTGTTATGTGTAAGAGTGTGTTGGTTGTCCTCCATTGAAAGTAGTGTTAGGTAGAAGATGTAGGAACATTTTTCACTAAATGGAAATCGATAGATGGAATTCTGTAGTACATCTTCTAGTCTTATGATTGGCTAGAAAATACGTGCAAGTTATTAAGAAAATCATATATGGTTTATGAGATTGTCATTGTGAGTCAAGTTGTGTGAGTTTTTGGTTAGTGTGTGTAGGTGTAAGAACATAGGATTATTTTTAGGAAGGGCTATATATTAGGAGATATTTTCCATAACAAGTCAATTTGTGATATTGTTATCATGATTCAACTATGTAGTTTTTGAGTCAAACTCATTGACCCATGTTTCATGAGTAGTGGTTCATAATAAATTGTCTCTCATGATAATTAATGGAGCACTTAGCACTCATTGCATCTAGGTGATTCTCACAGAGGTGAAACACTAAAACTTCCCAGGAGGTCACCCATCCCAGTACTACTCCAGCTCAAGCACACTTAACTACAAAGTTTTCTAGCATTGTTAAGCTCACTTTGCTTGCAACCCCATTTTCAAAACCTTCATCAAGTGTTGTGCCTTATGAACCATTCATTAGAAAGCCCCTTAATCTCATGAATTGATAAGTAGGAGATATTTTCCATAGCAATTCAAATTGTGATATTACTATCAAGATTCAATTGTATAGTTTTTGAGTCAAACTCATTGACACATGTTTCATGAGTAGTGGTTCACAAGAACTCATCTCTCATGAGAACAAATTAAACTCTTAGCACTCATTGCATCTAGGTGATGAAAGTGGGGTTCCAAGCAAAGTGAGCTTAACGATGGAGGAAAACTTTGTAGTTAAGCATGCTTGAGCTAGATTAGTACTAGGATGGGTGACCTCCCAGGAAGTCCTGATTCTTCACCTTTGTGAGCTTCACCTAGATAAAATGAGTGCTAAGTGCTCCATTCATTCTCATGAGAGATGGGTTCTTGTGAACCACTACTCATGAAATATGGGTCAATGAGTTTGACTCAAAAACTACACAATTGAATCCTAATAGCAATATCACAATTTGAGTTGCTATGGAAAAATATCTCCTACTTATCAATTGATGAGATTAAGGGCCTTCTAATGAATTGTTCATGAGACACAACACTTGTTGAAGGTTATGTAAATTGGGTTGTATGAAAAGTGGGCTTAACCATGGAGGAAAACTCCATAGTTAAGCGTGTTTGAGTTGGAGTAGTATTGGGATGGATGACCTCCTGGGAAATCTATTAGAATGATTTTAGAACACCTAAGAGGGGGGGGTTGAATCAATTATTCTCAAGTCTAGATGTACTGATTCAACTTTATATCTCTTCAACAATCTTAGATATAATCAACTTTCAACTCGGCCTCAATAGCATATACCCTAAGAGGGGGGGGTTGAATCAATTATTCTCAAGTCCAGATGTACTGATTCAACTTTATATCTCTTCAACAATCTCAAATATAATCAACTTTCAACTCGGCCTCAATAGCATATACCAATAACATAAAACTTACAGTCCACTATCCTAAAGTAAATAACTTGCAGAATATAAAACTTTCAACATCACTCACATCAAAATAACATTCACACAAGTATAACACTAGGATTTATAGTGGAAACCCAATTTGGAAAAAACCACTTGTAACATGCTACTGATTTTCACTCTTCTGAAGTGAGCTCTGTGAAAAGCCAACCCATTTAAATGTTTACAATACACACTGTTAGGTGTGACTTGGTTAAAGGATTTAATCACCCTATTAAGAGTGGCCTTGTTAGAGACCTTAAGAATATTCCATCAGAATGTCACCTTGATTAAAGGATTTATACAATGATTGTTAGGTCAACCTTGATTAAAGGATTTAGACTGATAGAATGGTTAGAAAGTAACAATAGGTTCTGATATGAAAATATACAACTCACTTTGCAAATGCAGATCCACTTCACACATATGTTGATTTACTGACTGACCTTCATTTCCATCTCCATCTCTGATCTTCTTGGAATTCACTTCAAGTAATCACAACTTTGTTCAGCTCTTCACAGCTTCACCTTCAACCTTCTGCTTAAACTCATCAATCAATAACATCAACTTCTTCTCTCTATTTTGTAACCTCAAAATTAGGTTAATCTTATACCTCCTTGATCAGGTAGATTAATCTTTTTCTGCTTCATCTCTTCCATAGATCTTAGGTTTAGGTCAGATTCATCGAATCTTTCCATCATTATTTTCTCCTTTTCTTTGTAGATACATCTTCAAACTTCTCTTTGAAATCATAAGAAAATGATTTACTATGCATAAAATGCTTTATACCATTCATTAATAATGTCAAGACATTTCACATATCGCAAGAATTCAACTATGTCGGCTAGGATTCCCAATTCTTTCTCAAAATAAAAATTACTGACACTTGGTCAATACTATGTTCATCTCCTTGGTCATTACTGTGTATCTCGTTCATCACTAACATTTTCTTCTCGGCAATTATCTGTCACTTGACAATTACTAATGTTCGGTCAACACTAGATTTTCTTGGCATATACTAGCGCTCAGTTGACACTAGCATCACTCAGCTTAAACTAGATTTCTTCACTTTTTCTCAGTTAAGCCTATATTTCCAGTCTTTCTTCTTCACTATGTAAACAACACAATGTGCCAACTAATTAAGTACCCATTGAAGTATCACATAACTCAACCTTTCCTTAGGTCCTCTTGTTATCTCCTCTTTTCAAATCCTCTTCATCAATCAAAAGATATGGTACTTTCCTAGATAGTAACTATCTTACCAATTAAGGTTTGACATCAATGACAATATAACAATTGTTTCAATTGTAGTTTCCAACAATCTTCCTCTTTGGAATTGATGGCAACATCACACGAACATCATATGATTCACCAAACAATCTAAAATCTTTGTGCAATAGATCTTCATTAATATCCTTAGCTTCATTCTGATTCACATCCAAGTACCAACTCCCTCTTGGATAAATTTATCTTTTCTTGTTCACTAAATCTCTTTCTTTTTCTATATATCTCCCTCTTTGCTCAAGGTCATTTTCTTTTCTATATTTCTTCCTCTGGTTCATTTAATCTCTCCCTCTTTGGCAAAAATGCCAAAGAAACTTGTACCTTTCACTTACATCTTTACCATGTAGATGTCTTCATGTCAGTTCTGTATGTTGTATACTCCCTCTGTCATCTTTCTTATGACTGATCAACATCTTTGCTTTACTTCTCACAACTCTAGGCAACTCCTAAACTGTGACCTCTTCTGCATCAATTTGTCAGACAATCTGATTAGCATATTTGATGCAGTACTCCTATATGCTTCTAGATAGCCTCAGTTAGGGGAATCACCCCTAATTTACCTCTAAGGTATTCATGAGCATCTTTAGGTAATGCTTTTGTGAATATATCTGCTAATTGTTGTTAGAATAACTGAGAGGGGGGGGGGTTGAATCAATTTGATCAGTTATCCTACAGTCCCAAATCTTAAGATGTAACTTTCAAAACAATTTCAAAAAAATTCTGCAGCTCGGTAACATAAATACTTAAACTGTATGTGCCTTTCTCGATTACTAGTTAATTAACTCACAGTGATTACCGACCAAATCAAATATGCAGTATGTAAAGTATGACAATAAATCAATCATCACAGAAACACATAACATAATGATTTAACGTGGACACCCTATTAAGGGAAAAACCACCTGGGACCGGTAACTCAAAATAATTTTCACTCTTCTAAAGTGAGCTCGGTGAAGAGCCAACCTTGTTAAAGATTACAAACACACTGTTAGGCATGAATTTGTTAGAGGATTTAAGACTAACAGTTATCATTCAACCAACATTCACTATGGGGTCGATAGGATAACAATCTACATTCATTGAATGACATAAGGGCATAACATAAGATGGTTAAGTCCACTCGGTTAAGAGATTTTTCTGTATCAATGGTTAAACTAAAACAGTAGTTGATCTTATTACAATACAACTTAACTTGCAGATGTTCAAATCTATTCTAAGCCCATACAAATTCTCTGATCAATATATCTATTCAGGTTTAGAGTTGTTACCTTTATCAGGAAATAAGGCTAACAACAATTCTAACTGACAATGGAAACCTTTCCTAGCTGTGGGTGGACTATGATTGGAAAGGAATCTCCAGATTCTAGGCCAGCTCCTATAAAAATTGGATATCACTTTACTAACCTGAAAAACTTGATGGGAAAAGGGGAAAAGGGAACTTTAAAACTTAGAAAATAAAGGTGATACACCAATGACTGATTTAGAAATCAGAAAAGAAAACAACAACTCCAGACCTAGCTCACAATGAAATTCAGATGTTTGGAACACTTTTCACCATATAGACTAATGAATTTGATAATCAGGGATTAACCACAAATTACTAAACTCTTAGCAACATACATTTCTCAAATAAGGTTTGATTAATCAGATTTATCAATCTAGAAGGAACAATGAAACATTCACATCCAAAATCAAAATCAAAATTATGAACAATTACTAAAGAAGATGGAAAGGAATGATAATCTGAACACAAAAATGACCTATAATCTGGTATATTTCCTTCACAATTTCTGCAAAAATGGTTACAAAAGTGGCCTGAAAAACATCTAGGAACAATACGTTCACTAAAATGCCCTCTTTTCAAAATCTGCAACCCCCAAAGAAGAAAATCTTATTGCCTTAAGAGGCCTCCAAAACCCTAATCCGAAAATCCAAGACTCCTACAAATTGCCCTAAGAATGCTCTAGTTTGACTCTAAATTAGCTCCAAGAATATAGCCAATGTGTCACTTCCCTAAAAAGATGCAATTTCCCTAAATTTTGGCTAAAAGTAAGGAATTTAATTCCTTTTACAATGTATAATACGAAAATTTCTATTATCCTTTTAATAAACATGGCTTTTAAATAAGAAATTTATAAAATTCCTTTACAATATATAGCCAAATTTAATTAAAAAGAAAATAAATATTAAAAGATCTTAATATTTATTAACACCATAAAACAGTTATTAAGAGTTTTCAATATAAATATCAAAACTAATAATAACTATCCTAAACCTATCCTAACTTAACATCTATTAACTTTATACAAAGTTAAACATAAATTAACAATATGGGGAGTTAATTAAAACTTCAACCCATTTGCAAATTCGATGTGAAAACATTTGAAGATGAAAAGCGGCATAGCTATGGTTCTCGAGGTCTCTTACAGTGGACTCCAAATTAATTTTATTTTGCTTTGGGGATTTTGTCTTTCACATACGAATAGGGCATTTTGATTAGCATTTTGCAAAGAAAGAGGGTTTGAAACCCTAGTTTACTGCTCGTATGTGCTGGAAATGCATCTCTCTGTGGAATATTTTGCAAAATCTCAGGAAATCTGCACTTTCAATCAATGAAGAACTCAGCCTTTGAAGAATCTGTAAGTTCTTATCCTTTATTCCTCTGTCAACCTCTTGTTTCTTCAACGGCGTGCATCTTTGCTTAAAATAAGGGTTAATCTTTTGCTGAAAGTATGAGTTCATCTTATTTGAACTTTGTGTTAACATTTTTTTTTAAAAATGTGGGCACTATACTTTGTTAATGTTTTTAAAAAAATGCACTTTCTTTCCTGCATAATATGAGGCTCTACCTCTGAGATCATTCGCTGAAAAATGATATGTAATGCTTGTTTTATATTTATTGCATGATTTAAGAAAAAAATGTGCCCAGTTTACTGTTTAAATGTGGCTATTTTCTTGCAAAAATGTAGCTATTCATTGCTGGAAAAATGTGCTTCATTCACCAGAAATTTGGCTTTCTCTGCATAAAATGTTCCATACTCTTTGTTAACCCCAGTCAATGTTTTAAAAAAAACATGTTCTCTGTTAGAATAAAAATGTCTTCCATTCTACTGCTGAAATGAACACCATCTGCATGATATAAGTTTCATTTTTCTGTTTATCTCTATACTTGAAAGATAGCATAAAATATAGGGTCGAAACCCTTTTTCTTGCATAAAATTTCAAAGTTTATTGCTGCTGGAAACATATGCACTATTTGTTTCTCTGTTGGTGAAAGATTTGATATCAAAAACCTCTTATCTCTGCATAAAATTTTGATGTTTATTGCTGAAAGTACGGAGTTTGAACTTATACTCTTTATCTTGTTTGTTCAAAAAATGTGCCCACTTATATTCTGCATAAAATCAACTTCCATTTGTTGGAAACGTGTGTTCATTCAATGCAAAAATAAGGGTCCCTTTGAAGTCTTTGCTTTATCTTATCCATCATAATGTGCTGAAATTTATTGTTTCTTACACAAACAGTTCTAATATATACAGCTTACTCCCAGCAAGAAATTGTTGTTCACTTTCTCTGTACTTTGCAATGAATACTGGAAACCTGGAACATGAACTTCACTATTTGCTATGTTGATCTTGCACAAATATCCTTTGATGATGCACTGTTATATTAAAAATCAACTCTCTGTTATGTATTCACAGTCATATTGAACTTGAACTCTGTTCCCTTTCACCAGTCCTCTGCTTTGAAGATGCTATGTTTATTTGAATTAACCACTGTTGGTTTCCAGTCTGAACTTGTTGATACAAATATACCATTCTTAAATTATCAATGCTCCTCTTCTTGTTAAAAAATGAACACCATTGCTTTGCAAAATAATGCACTGATATTTTCATCAAAGAATTCAACATCATGACAGAGGCTTACATTTTTCCTTTGCATTCTCTATTTATGTTGAACTGTAACCATTTGTAAACATGAACTTATAATTCCTTCAACAAGAACACACCAATTTTGAACCTTGAGTTCAAATTCCAGAATTTGATCAACATTCCAGCATTTGAAATTTGATATGTTACTTGTCAGAAATTGAACATATGAACTATTTTTCTTCTGATTTCTGACAAGTACTATAAAAAGTGGCCAATTTAGCATTCTGAAATTAATAAACACCAGCATTATTGAAGCTCCTGTAGTAGATTTATGTACACTTTCCTTCTGATACTAAATTTGTCAATTTATGATATAAAGTACAACCAGATGAAAATGTTTATTATTCTGTTAATGAAGTTTGAGCACGGGCTCCTGACACTCATCAACAAAAAAATGCTAATGACTGAGGTTCGAACACAGGTTCGTGACACCTAGTCATAACATTTTGTAAACATTCAATTATGAATCAATCTTGAAGTACTTGAAAATATTCAGCATTAAATCATTGAAAGTTTTTGAAAATGTACTCTATTTTTTATGAAATCAGCATCTTTTGGTGAAACAATTTGATTCTTCTAGAGATCAGCAACCTGGAATTTCCTATAGGACAAGAAACCAACTTGTTCTGCATCTTCAAAAATGACTGAAAAATGAATCAATCAACTGTTATCTACAAAACAACTTGTTAATTACATGCAATATCAATATGAAATATATCCTGAAAAAAGTTTCTCAGTTCAGAAACATACTAAGTCCCTTTCATTCAGATTCTTGACTTGTTCAAAATGAAATCACACACCACAATAGGTACTAAAAGAAAAAGGTTTCATATTCTAGAACATGTCCCTTTAACACTTTCTTGTAGTGAGTGATAGTTTTCATTTTCTTGCTACATTTGTTCTTAGATTGATATGCAGATAGTAACAGATAGCTGATGTATGTAATTATTTTCCTTGTATTGCTTAGATCTGTCAGGATCTAACCTTTGTTCCTTTTCTTTTTCAGGTGATGCTGCCTTAAGGACCGAAATGCAGATGGAGACCCGGGAATGACCTAGATGCAGGAACTTGACAGAGTCTAGCAGAACCAACACAAACAAAACAAGGCAATGCATGGGAACCTTTTACACATTTCAGTTTTCTATTCTAATTTGAAAATGTACTCTATTTATTGAATCATGTAATATGAATCAAATGACATTTGCACTACATTCTTATGGATGCACAATGTAATGATCAATGATGATTTTCAGAATTTGTAATAATTTGATCAATACTTAGAGTACATAAAAATGAAAATTTGACAACAAATGTAGTAAGTAGATGCAACCTAACAAAACCTACTAGACAGTGTTAATTAGATAACTTGAATCTGCAAATTTCTCTTCTAGTGCCTATTGTGTTGTATGGTTTGATTTTGGGTAACAATATCAATTTACTTCCTCAACTTACTTTCACTTGGTAATAGCTCTCTAATGCTCAGTACTGTTCTGCAGTTTAGTTCTCCTTCAACCAGTCTGATCAGGCATGCATGAAACTGTATTCATGTGAAATTTTTGCAGTCTTCTTGCTTCTGGCATGTTTCAATAATGAAACTCATATCTCTTATAGAGATAGATAAACCATTTTCATATCAACAATCAGATTTTTCCAATTAATCTCCTTCATAAATTTTGCCTCTTAAACCTTCCTCAGCATTTGTGTCAATAACATGTTTCAATTCCATTCTTTAGACCTTCTCCAAATTTTGTCAACCGTGGATCTTATAACAAACTTTATCCTCAATCTCTAAATCATAACAATTTCCAGCTCATCAATTTCTATTGGCTAAAATTAAGCATTTAATAATTTCATCCATACTCGATTAACAAAGAAATGCGTCGATGAAAACAAGCTCGGTGTATAGTGAAGTGCTTCATTTACCGACCACATTGCCTTGTACATTTTGCTTCCTCCTTCATAATAGATTAATGCAACATAATCAAGTCAACAATATGAAATCATAGACTCATCAATAAGTTACCCAAAGTATTCCTTATCCTCATATGTCATATCCATCTTTCTCTTTGTAGATATCTCAGTTCTTCATCTCTTCTCTCCTCTTTATAGATGTTTAGATGTTTGTAACTAACATGATAAGTACTGTCAAACTAGTTGACAC
The DNA here is from genome assembly GCA_027943335.1 of Chamaecyparis obtusa. Lineage (NCBI taxonomy): Eukaryota > Viridiplantae > Streptophyta > Pinopsida > Cupressales > Cupressaceae > Chamaecyparis > Chamaecyparis obtusa. The sequence continues at coordinate 1,281,254 of BSBK01001456.1, read as the reverse complement.
CAATGACAACATAATGAGTGATTTAATTATCTTACATATCATTTCAATACTCGGTGATCTTTAATCACTGATCTTCAAGTCATTCAGGTATTCAATCAGTTGTAGTTCATCAATCTCTCCCTTTGGCATTGATGGCAACACAAGAAATATGAAACATGACATACACATACCAAACATGTATTCTACAACTATGCAAGTAAATGTTGTAGCTCGGTAGGCTCTCCCTAGATTGATATTTAATATGTTTAATCACTACGTTACATGACAGCATTACAAGTGCAAACTTTCCTCTACAGATTTGATCTTTTTAGCTGTCAGATTCCTTCTGTTCTCAGCAACAAATCTTCAAAACTCTCCCTGACTTTCTCAGATTATCTCTCCCTTAGATAGATATGATCTCTCTGTTTATCATATTGTTTATCTCTCCCTTTGACAATAATGCCAAAGAAAATATAAAACATACAGATCTACAATAGCCAAGTGACTCTCTATTATTTAGTGCAGACAATGTATCTCGGTATACTGATATGCCAATTATTTGTTCTAGTTCCTCAAATCTTTCACAACCTTAGACATAATCCAAAGTGTGAGCTTTGTTGCATCAACATGAATGATCTTCTGATAAGATTTAGGCTGATGTAACCTTCAGATCACATTAGTGACCGCTAGAGAGGGGACAGACCCCAAGTCTAGTCCTCAAGTATTCAAAAGTGTCCTTCGGTAGAGACTTGGTAAAAATATCAACAAGTTGCTCCTTTGATGTAACATATTCCAGTTTGAATTGTTTCTCCTGTACTTGTTCTCTTAAGTAGTGATACTTAATAGAAATATTCTTTGTCTTTGAATGCATTACAAGATTCTTAGAAATATTTATTGCACTAGTGTTGTCACAATATATAATCATCAGCTCAATGATTACCTCATTCATCCCTTCCAACACTTGTTTGATATAAGCAATGTTTGAGCAGTTTGTAGCAGCATCAACATACTTTTCTTTGGTTAAAGACTGAGAAATACAAGTTTGTTTCTTACTTGTCCAAGTAACAAGTCTTTCACAAAGAAAAATGCTCCTCCAATTGTGCTCTTTCTATCATCTATATTTACAACCCAATCTGTGTCGGTGTAGACTCTTAGTTCAAATTTTCCTTCCTTAAGATACCATAAGCCATATTCCTTTGTTTTCTTCAGGTATCTCAAGATTCTTTTCACTGCAACCATATGTGAATCCTTTGGATTGGCAAAAAATCTAGCAATAATCCCCACTACATGTGCAATATCTAGTCTACTGTGTACTATGTATACATCAGTTTACCAATCATAGATCTATACAATGTTTGGTTTACCTCTGTAGATTCATCATCTTTAGTTAGTTTGCAGCCTGTGACCATCGGTGTTCCAATTTTTTTAGCATCTTCCATGCCAAATGTTCTCAATACTTCCTTTATGTACTTTGATTATGTGATGAAAATTCCATCATTTTGCTGAATAACCTGCAAGCCTAGAAAAAATTTAATCTCTCCAAACATAGACATTTCAAATTCTTTTCTCATCTCATCAGCAAATGATTTACAAATATGTTCTTGTCCTCCAAAGATTATATCATCCACAAATATTCCAGCAATCAAAATAATATCATCAGATCCTCCTTTCATATACAAATTGTTGTTTTCACTAGTTCTTACAAAACCAATACTTAAAAGATAAGTATGCAACCTTTCATACCAAGTTCTTGGTGCTTGCTTTAAACCATATAAAGCTTTGTGTAGTCTACATACCATGTCTTTCTGATTTGGATCAACAAACCCTTCTGGTTGTTCTATGTAGACCTCCTCTTCTAGTATTTCATTCAGAAAAGAAGACTTAACATCCATTTGATAGACTTTAAATTTCTTATGTGCAACATATGCAAGTAACATGTAGACTCCTTCTAGACTAGCAATAGGTGCAAAATTTTCACCACAATCAATGCCTTCTTCATGTGCATATCACTTGCAAACAAGTCTAGCTTTGTTTCTTGTAACCTCTCCATTCTCATTCAGCTTATTTCTGAAAATGCATTTAGTACTGATAACATTCTTATCTTTTGGCCTAGGTACTAAAGTCCATGTCTTTTTTTTTTCAATTTGTTCTATTTCTTCATTCATTGCATTTATCCATTCATCATTCTCAAGTGCAACCTTAACATTCTTTAGTTCAAACTCACAAACTAAGCATGTGTTTTGTCTTAACTTACTTCTTGTCAGCATGCCAGCTTGCTTGTCTCCAATGATTTGGTTCTCAAGATGATGCCTTCTGACAAATCTTGCCAGCACTTGATCTCTCCTTTATTCTTCATTCTTTTCAGGTTCATTTCCTTGCTCGGTAGCTTCTTCATGTTTCTCAGTTTCCCTTTGTTGTTCCTTGGTGTTATTTTCCTGATGCTCGATCAACTCAACCTGTGGCTTTGGTATGTACTTTGGATGCTCAACATAAGTGAATCTACCATAGTCTTTCGACTCCTTATTGCTTTCTTCATCATTTTTATCATCAAATTCATCAACTCTGACATTAGAACTTTCAATCATCTTATTAGTAACCTTATTCATACACTTGTTATAAGCTTTGATTTTAGTATAATATCCAAGAAATATTCCCTCCTCCCCTTTAGAGTCAAATTTCCCATTCCTATCAGCTTTCAGAATAAGACATTTTCTACCAAAAATTCTAAAGTAACGTACACTCGGTGTGTAACCAAACCATAACTCGTAGGGTGTTTTGTTTGTGTCTTTCTTCAATTGTACTCAGTTTAGAACATATACAATTGTGCTAACTGCCTCTCTTGGCTAGCATACTTGTGCAACATTCTTTTCTAACATCAATTACCTTGCGCAATCAACAATTGATATGTTTCTTCTTTCAGCAATCTCATTCTATTGCGGTGTTCTCGGTGTAGAAACCTATCTTTTTATGCCATGCTCATTACAATAGTTAGTGAATTCATCAGAAATAAACTCACCACATCTATCAGACCTCAAGCATTTTAGTTCTTTCCTAGTTTCTTTTTCTACTTTTTCTTTGTACCATTTAAACATTTTAAATGCCTCAGATTTCTCCTTTAAAAACATTGCAGTCATCAATCTAGTGTAATCATCAACAAATAGAATAAAATATCTATTTCCATAGTAGCTTTGAGTTCTCATGGGACTAAATAGGTTAGTGTGAACTAACTCCAAGATTCTTTTTGTTGAATAGTCTTTACTCTTAAAATTAGATTTTGTCATTTTCCCCTTTTGACATTCATGACACATAACATCATCAGGCTTTGTTAGGCTAGGTAGACCTCTAACCTTTTTCTTTTCATTGATCTTAATCATGTTATCAAAATTTAAATGACATAACCTTTTATGCCATAACCATGCATCCTCATTTTTTATCAGTAAACAAGAAGCCTCAACATTGTCAAGATAAAATAAGTTACCTTTAAATTATGCTCCTGTTCCAACAAGCTTTCCACTTTCATCAAATATCTTTACCTTCTTGCTTTCAAAAGCTACTCGGTGACCTGAGTTGTTAAGTTGTGCCACACTTACCAAATTGTAATTCAGTCCTTTTACCCAATAAGCATTATCACATTTGATTTTATCATTTATCAATAAAGATCCTTTTCCTCTAACCATACATGGTGTATCATTACCCATTCTTACTGATCCTCCATTATAATGCTCAAGATTATTGTTATTCAAAATGAAACCATACAACACAATAGGCACTAAAAGAATTTTGCACATTTATGTTATCCAATTAACACTGTCTTGTAGGTTTTGTTAGTTTGCATCTACTTACTACATTTGTTATCAAATTTTACTTTTGTACTCTAAGTATTGATCAAATTATTACAAAATCAAAAAATTCATCATTGATCATTACATTGTGCATCCATAAGAATGTAGTACAAATGTCATTTGATTCATATTACATGATTCAATAATCAGAGTACATTTGCAAATTACAACAGAAAACTAAAGTGTGTAAAAGGTTCCCATGCATTGCCTCGTGTTTGTGTTGGTTCTGCTGGTCTCTGTCAGGTCCTCTGCATCTAGGTCTCTCCCGAGTCTCCATCAGCATTTAGGTCCTTAGGGAAATCATCATCTAAAAAAAAGGAAAAGAATGATTAGATCCTGATGGATCTAAGCAATACAAGGAAAACAATTACATACATTAGCTATCTGTTACTATCTGCATATCAATCTAAGAACAAATGTAGCAAGTAAATGAAAATTATCACTCATTACAAGAAAGTGTTATAGGGACATGTTTTGGAGCATGAAACCTTTTGCTTTTAGTGCCTATTGTGGTGTGTGCTTTCATTTTGAACAAATCAAGAATCTGAATGAAAGGGACTTAGTATGTTTCCAAATTAAGAAACCTTTTTCAGAATATGTATCTTATTGGTATTGCATGTAATTAACAAGTGTTTTGCAGATAATAGTGGACTGGTTCACTTTTCATTCATTTTGAAGATGCAGAACAAGCTGGTTTCCCATGCCAGATTGCTACAGGAAGTTCCAGATTGCTGATCTCCAGAGGAATCAAAATTGTTTCACCAAAAGATGTTGATTTCATCACAAATAGAGTACATTTTCAGAACTTTCAATGATTTTAATACTGAATATTTTACAAGTGCTTCAAGATTGAGTCATAATTAAATGTTTACAAAATGTTATGACTAGGTGTCATGAACCCATGTTCGAACCTCAGTCATAAGCATTTTGTTGTTGATGAGTGTCATGAGCCCATGCTCAAACTTCATTGATAGAATATAGAACATTTACATCTTGCTGTACTTTATATTATGAAATGACAAATTCAGTATCAGAAAGAAAGTGTACAAAAATCTGCTACAGTAGCTTCATTAATGCTGATGTTTTTTTTCTTAGAGTGCCAATAGGTCACATTCTTCAGTACTTGTCAGAAATCATAAGAAAAATAGTTCATATGTTCAATTTCTGACAAGAATCATATCAATTTCTAATGCTGGAATGTAGATCAAGTTCTGAAATTTAAGCTCATAGTTCAAAAAGGATGTGTTTATGTTGGAGGAACTATATTGAGTTCATATTTACAAATGAGTACTGGTGAAGTAGAATAGAAATGTAAATAAAGGTGCACATTTTCAGATATTCTATGTTTGCAAAGGAATAGTGAAACAGTAAGATCACTTGGAGAGGTACATCTCTGCAAAGTTACAGTTCATTTTCAGAACAGAAAATGACATATATTATGTTATTCAGCTGTAAGTGTATATGCTTCCAACATTTCTTTTTAAGAAGTGGTTTAGACTTTCATTCAAAGTTGGATGCATGTCTTTCAGAACTAAATATGTTTTCAAAATGATGCTTCAAAACTTCATTCAAAGTTTTACAAACTGGAAGTTTAGACAATATGGCAACAATATATCAAAATAATGATAATTAGCAAGTGAGATCATGTTCAAAGTAACAAACATGATTTTCATTGTTATCATACAGAAAGAGTGGCTCTCTATTTTTATGAAATGCTACTAATTTTCCAGCACTGAATAAATAAAGAGGACAAAGGAGCTACAAAATGAACGAGTGTAGTATTTGTGTACAACAGAGAACTACTTTTTTGCAAGGATTCTATACTTCCAGCATTGAGGCCATGTTTCTATACAAATAAAGAAGGCAAGCTTCATATATACAGAGCTCATATTTTGTATCAAAATGTTAAGACCAGTTTGCAATAGACAGCATGTGTTTCTACAGAGGGTTTCGATACCCATATATCTAGCTTAAAACTTCAATATTTCATGCAAACAAAAGAAGCTCATGTTTTAATCAAAATGTCAATGCAAGTGTGAACTGAAGTTTAAATCTATGTTCCATGCAAAGGGAGGCAAGTGTGTATACACTGTAACATTCAGAGGGTTTCAAATTTGAAACACCAGTAACAACAAATCGACCCATATTTTGAGCAGAGATTTCCATATTTCATGCAAACAGAGGCCGCAAAAAGAAATAGACTTGAGTATTTCAGAGAATATATATATTACAAAGTCAAGTTTGTAAAGAAAATGGCGCCTATTTCCAACAGTGAACTGGAAGTGTTTTGTTTTGTGCAAAGAAGCTGTATAATTTATATCAGAAAATAATATGAGTTGACTTATATTTTCAGCAAACAAAACCCACTTTTCGCATGCAAGAGAAAGCACGAGTTCAGTCTGATGGCTATGTTTTTTTTGAGAAATGTTAACAGTTTGTTCATTTAGAATCAAGTTCATGCATAAACAGCAAATGATTGCCATGATTTATGGCAAGTTCAAACCGCAAATATCATGCCTTTATCTACAGAAACCCATATTTTTCTCACAAAATCTACAGAGGGTTTCATATTGAAGCAATAGTAAACCCTTCTCCATGCAATAAATTGCCATTTCCAGCAGAGAAAGAGAAGTCAACAACAGAGTTTTTATGAGAACCCATGTTTTTTAAAAATATTTTTAGAAAAGGAAGCTTTTCTTTTCTAAGAGATGCATGTTTATTGTCAAAAATGTCAACAGGAATACAAACAATAGATAAACTCATTTTCCATGCAATAAATGCTTGTTTGCAAAGAAAAATCATCAACAGAGTGTGAAGAAATAACAACTTACAGTTCTAGCAAAGGATGAGGCAGTTTTTCCTTGATTTTTACAAAAAAATCTTTGACAGAACTCATAGTTCCATCCATCGACCAACAGTGCTAGGGTTTCAAACCCTTACAAAGTGCAAAATGATGAATAAAATGCCTTGTTTCGTGTATCAAAATAAAACCCCAAACAAAATAACATATTCATTTGGAGTCCGCTATGTGAAGACTGACAGAGAGTCAGTAAAACAAAGGACAAGATGCCACGTTCCCAGAAGAGGACCACTTACATTGCTATTTTCATGTCACGGCATATTCTCATTTATGTATATCAAGTGGGTCGAGTATTATGTATTCCCCACTTTGATAATTCTAAATCTTGAGTTTGATAAGTTTTATATGTATTGGTTAAAGGGGTATAAGATAATTGTTATTAAGTTTTAGATTTTTATATTTAAAACTTTTTAATAATTATTTTGTGGCATAACAAATATTTTAGTTCTTTTTAAAATATTTGTTCTCTTTTTATAAAATTGGCTAAATATTTTGTATAAAGGAATTTATTCCTTTAATTTTGAAAGCCATTTTATTAAAAAGATAGGTTAAATTTTGGCTTAATTTATGATGTAAAGGGAAATTTTTAATTCCTTGTATAAAGCCAAAATTTAGGGGTAGGTGGAATTTTCATTTTGATGACATATAGGCTAGATTTTTGGCATGATTTATGGCCAAAAATAGGGGATTTTTATAAGGGATATGCATTCTCGGATTAGGGTTTTGGAGGCCTTTTTAGGAAAGAAGATTTTCTTTTCTAGGGGTTGCAGATTTTGAAAAGAGGGCATTTTAGTGAACGTATTGTTCCTAGATGTTTTTCAGGCCACTTTTGTAACCATTTTTGCAGAAATTGTGAAGGAAATATACTAGATTACAGGTCATTTTTGTGTTCAGATTATCATTCCTTTCCATCTTCTTTAGTAAGTGCTCATAATTTTTTATTTTGATTTTGGATGTGAATGTTTCATTTTTCCTTCCAGATTGATAAATCTGATTTATCAAACCTTATTTGAGAAATGTATGTTGCTAAGAGTTCAGTAATTTGTGGTTAATCCCTGATTATCAAATTCATGAGTCTATATGGTGAAAAGTGTTCCAAACATCTGAAATTCATTGTGAACTAGGTCTGGAGTTGTTGTTTTCTTTTCTGATTTTTGAATCAGTCATTGGTGTATCACCTTATTTTCTAAGTTTATCAATTCCTTTTCCCCTTTTCCCATCAAGTTTTTAGGTTAGTAAAGTGATAGCCAATTTTTATAGGAGCCAGCCTAGAATCCGGAGATTCCTTTCCAATCATAGTCCACCCACAACTAGGAAAGGTTTCCATTGTCAGTTAGAATTGTTGTTAGCCTCATTGCCTGATAAAGGTAACAATTCTAAACCTAAACAATTTTTGGCACACCCGGTGGGACAGGAACTGCTTCCCAGTTCTGAGCTGTTTGATGTGTACTGGTTTCAAATTTTCAGATACAGCTCTAAGTGTCAATTTTGATGAGTAGAAATCCTACTAGAGCAAATAAAGAGGGGTTTGTTTATCAAGAACTACAGTCAAGAAAAAGAGGTGGAAGATCAACCAGAGGTGGAAGAGTGTTTCATGATCCCAGAGGTATCTCATTGAATTCAAATTTCTCATCTTTTGATAACCCTATTTTTGAACAGCAAGCTACAAATTCTGAGGAACTTGAGGTTATTATTGAAGAAGTTAATCTACCAGAGGATCTTGACATAAATCATTCTAGGTCTGATTTTCCAAGCTTTGAAGGTTTATCTATTAACCATTCTATTCCAGAAGCTTCTACAAGTGGTGTTGTTGTAACACCTCAACATCTGAAAACTTATCAAAGAAAGGTTGTACAACCTCCTCCTATTTTACCAATTGTGCAATAGCAAGGACAACAACAACAGATGGCTAAAAATCTATTATTTGTCACTTTTGATCAGGGTAGTCCTTTAAGGATTGCAAATCACAATAATATTCCAGTAGCTGCCCTGAAAGGATTGCCTACATTTAACGGAGAAGGTCCTGTAACAACTATTGAGCATATCAAAGATGTTGCAGCCTTCTGTAATGTGCATCATATCACTGATGAAGATGTAGCTTTGAAGCTACTGGCAGCATCCCTCAAGGGTAAGGCCCTTGATTGGTTCAGGACCCTTCAGGTGAATTCTATTTCTACATGGGATATGCTTGGTGAGATATTATCCAAATATTTTGAAGACAAGTTTGATAATTTGTCTCTTGTGGAGCAATTGACGACAATCAAAAGAGCTCCACAAGAGGAAATGAGTGATTTCAATCTACGGTTTCAAAAGACTTGGGATCGGATTCTTGCTATGGTAAGGCCTTCAGCTGACTATGTATTTCTATATTATTTGAAGAGTCTTAATAGTGATATATCTATGATGATCTAGTCTATGGGGGGTAATACATTGCCTCAAGCTTATGATTACGCTATTAGGGTAGAAAATAGCCTTATTCAGGCAGGAAAGATAGCACCTAGGCCACCTATGCCCTTTTTTCCTAATATTCAAGCAAACATGCCATTAGTGGTTCCACTAATAGCAGCTGTCCCATCTTATAAACCCTCAAAAATAGCTCCTGTAGCTTATTCGAATGAGTTGCAAACTATTAAGGACAACTAGCAAAAAATTGAGAGTTTACTACAGTCTTTTGGAAATGAATTGGTAGCACTTAAGAGAAATCAATCTCAGGTTAATCATGCTATTCAGAATCAGTTCACTAGTCCATCTTCCACATTATATCCAAATCAGTCCAATTTTTAGTCTAATAGGCAACAGTTTCAAGGTAATACCAATGCAAATAGGTAGAATTGGAACATGAGGCCCAATAGGCAGTATAATCCAGCACCTCTTAATGTTGTTAGGGACATTGTACCTTCTCAAAATAACATTGCTACTGACTAGTGTTTTCCATGTAATGAAGCTCATGACCAGTCAACATGTTCTAATGGTTTTTTGAACCAAGCTCTTATGGTTCAGAATTCATTGAATTCTAAACAAAATATTTTTGTTGAAGAGGTTCAAAATCAAGCAGATCCAAGTATTGAAACCGGGTTTTTGAATTGGCAAGAAGAAGAATTTTGTGGGTTTAATGAGGACACATCAATTGCAGCCAATACCAAAGCAAAGAAGAGAGCTCTTGAAGTAGATAGGACTGCTGAAAATACTTCTAGTACACCAGTTTCTATCTTGAGGAATCCAATAGTTACTGCTACTAGAGATCAAAATCTGAAAGGGGCTGATCAAGGATCACCTAGATCAACACACAAGGTACAGTTTTTAGTTCCTTTCAATATTTTTGATACTATGAAGAAAACTAATGTTACCTTGTCTGCTTGGGACACTCTGCATATTCCTGGCCAAATTGAAATTTTAAAAGAGGGTTTGTCAAAGTTGTCAAGCAATTCACACCAAGCTGTACAATAGCAACCAAGTGTAATTATGGTTAATTATGAGCCTTCAAAAGCTCAAGAAAAGACTCCAAAAGAGGCAAGTAAGCCTAGAAAAGTACAACAGCCAACAAATACAGAGGTAAAGAAGACTGAAAATACTAAAAAATCAACAGTTTCAACTGATCAAAAGTTTGCAAATGTTCAGAAATCATCAAAAAAGGAAGTTAAAAAGACTCCAAACCAGAAGCCTCCTCCTTTTTATGTTACTCTGATTATTGGTAATAAACTTGTTCATAATTACATGGTTGATAGTGGTGCCACTAGCACTATAATGCCAAAAAAGGTGGCTAATTCACTAAATCTCAAGTATGAACCTCTTGAAAAAGGTGTAGTACAACTTGATGGTACTATTGTAAAAACCTTAGGAGTTATAAAAAATGCAAGCCTAACGCTTCATTCTTGCCCAAATTTTTCCATTCCACAAGATATCTATGTAATTGACCTGCCAGCATACTTTGCTATATGTTTATCCAGAGATTTCACAGCTAAGATTGATGGTTATTTTTCATCTGACTGGTCACACCTATTTTTTAGAACAAGGTATGGTACTAGAGTCACCATTCAATCTGAATCCTTGTCTAAAAACCATATTGAGCCATATGATCCTAGTCCAATCAATGCAAACTGCATTAACACAGATCAGGATGAGATTCCTGAGTGTTCATCTTACAATACCAAAATTGAAGCATATCCAGATATTGTTCTAGATGAATGGGCTTTCAGAAATGCTCATAACGATGAATCTTTTGATGCTGGTTTTGGAAATTACATGATGTTTGAATTTGATGCTATTATTCCTAACCTAGTTATGGATCAAGAAACTGAATCTAATGAGTCTAATCAGGTTTGGGATCTATTTTTTGATGGGTCAAGGAACAAAGATGGTGTGGGGGCAGGAGTTATGTTAGTATCTCCTAGTGGTGATAAATTTTATGCTGCCTATAAACTAAATTTTCCTTCTTCCAACAATGTAGCAGAATATGAGAGCTTAATACAGGGACTAGAATGGGCAAGGCTGAAAGGTATTAAGTGTCTCAGAGCCTTTGGAGATAGTGAGTTAATTGTTAGACAGGTGAGAGGCCTTAATGCTGTCAAAAATGATTTGTTGAAGATGTACAAGTCTAGAGTATCTGATATGCTAGCAGAATTTGATGCTTTTAATCTGATATCTATACCTAGAAAACAAAATCTGCATGCAAATAGACTAGCTGTAATTGGTACTCAGGCTGATATAATTGAAAATAAAAGATTGTTTACTGATTAGTCTTATGTTAAGGTAGTTTTCAGGCCTTCTATACCTGATAATGATGCATATTGGCAGGTTTTTAATACTGATGAGCACATTTTAAATTTTCTGACAGAAACTAATGATTTCTCAGCTCCTAAGGACAGTAAAGGTAATCAGCAAATTGAGGATCAGATTATCTAGTTGAAGTCCAATAAGTTGCCAAAGGGACTAGTTAGCCTAGAATCCATTTTCAATTATGATGATCAGTTCAGAAAAGGTAAAACCAACTTACTGGTAAAACAAGATCATTATGAAGAAGTTGAGATTTTTAGAGACAAATGGTTAAAAATTGGTAAGATAAATTCTCCTATGGAAAAAGAGTCGTTCATTGATCTTTTTAGGAAATTTAGTGATGTTTTTGCTTGGGACTATTATGATCTTAAGGGCTTTGATCCTCAGCTTACTCAACATACTATAGAATTAGAGCTCAATGCAAAACCAATCAGGCAGAGACAAAGGCCTATTAACCCAAAATTAGAGCCTTTAATGCTCAAGGAATTAAGAAACTGTTAGATGGAGATATTGTTTTTCCAATTAAACATACATCTTGGGTTTCTAACTTAGTTCCAATTAGAAAGAAGAATGGTGAGCTTAGATTATGTGTAGATTTCAGAGATCTCAATAGGGCCTCTCTGAAAGACAGACATCCACTTCCTTCCATGGAGCAGATTCTACAATATGTATCTGGATCAGAGAGATTACTTGACAGTTATTTTGGTTATAACCAAATTCTGGTTAAAGAATCAGACCAGTATAAAACAACTTTTACTACAAAATGGGGCACTATGGCCTACAAGAGAATGCCCTTTGGATTGTCCAATGTTGGGGCAACCTTTTAGAAGGCAATGGACATGGCCTTCAAAAATCTTATGTATAAGTTTGTTTTAGTCTACCTTGATGACATTACCATTTATAGTAAAGAAGTTGGTCAACACATTGACCATTTAAGACAAATCTTGCAAAGATGCAGATAATTTGGCATATCTTTGAATCCTAAAAAATCTATTTTTGTTGTTCATGAAGGCAAATTATTAGGTTATAAGGTTTCTAAAGAAGGTACAATAATAGATCCTAAGAGAATTCATGCAATCCTAGAGCTTTCACTGCCTAAACATAAAAAGGGTTTGCAGAGTTTCATTGGCAGGATCAATTTTGTACGTAGATTCATTCTAGATATTGTTAACTTGTTAAAACCATTAACATCTATGCTAAAAAAGAATGTTGCCTTTAGTTGGATTGAAGAAGGAAAGAAGAATTTTGAGCTGATCAAGTAGGCTCTATCTTCAGCCCCTACTCTAGTCAATCCAAATTTTAATAAATACTTTATCTTATATGCTTATGGTGCTACTGATACAATTTTTGCTATGCTGGTTCAGAAAAATGATGAAAGACAGGAGCAGCCAATTGCTTTCTTTAGCAAAGGTATGGATGACTACGAGCAAAGGTACACATTTAATGAGAAACATGTACTTACTTCCATCAAGGCATTGAAAAAGTTTAAACATCTGGTTGCTAATAACAGAGTGCATCTCATGGTTGCACATCCAAGTGTTAAAGAATTCTTATTGAGCAAGGATGTAAATGAGAAGTGTGCTAGTTGGATAACCAGAGTGATGGAATATGACATTCAAATACATGTTACCAAGCTAGTAAGAGGAAAAGTCCTTTGTGCCCAACTTGCAAATGAAGAGGAAAGTACTAAAATTCCTCATAAAACTGATGATTCTCAAATTGATACAGATCTAATTTTTAATTCAGCAACCTAGTTATCTGACATGACAAGGTTTCTTCAAACTGGACTATGTCCAAGTGATCTCAATACGGCCAAAAGAAGGTACTATAGATTGCAATCTATTCCTTATGTCCTTATTGATGGTGTTTTATACAAAAAGGATTATTCTGGTATGTTTTTAAGATGTGTTGATACAATAGATCAAAATAGAATACTTTCTAAATTTCATGATGGATCATGTGGTGGTTACTTTATCCCTAAGACTACAGCAATGAAAATATTGAGGGCAGGCTATTATTGGCCTGACTTGTTCAAAGATGCTTATGCTTGGGCTAGGAAGTGTCAAAAGTGTGCATTATTTGCAGGTAAACAAAAGCTGGCAGCATTGTCATTAAAACCTATTATTGTTGATCAACCATTCGCAAAGTGGGGAGTGGACTTCATAGGTCCTATTCATCCTAATTCTAGTGCAGGCCATAAGTGGATTTTGACTGCCACTGATTATTTTACGAGATGGACTGAAGCTATTGCATTAAAGGAAGCTACTGGACCTGCTGTTCTGAAGTTTTATGAAGACATAATTACCAGGTTTGGGGTTCCTCAATCAATCATTTCAGATAATACTATGGATTTCATTGGTTTATCTATTATGGAATGGGCTGTTCAAAATGGAATTTACCTCAATACTTCATCAAACTATTATCCTCAGGGTAATGGTCTTGCAAAATATACTAACAAGAACCTAACAAGGATTATCAAGAAGATTCTACAGGAAAATAAAAGAGATTGGCATTCAAAACTGAAGGCAGCCCTATGGCTTGATAGAATAACACCTAAGCAGGTCATTGGGAACTCACCTTATGTCCTAGTTTATGGTAAAGAGGCTAGACTGCCAGTTTCTACTGAGTTTCCTGCATTGCAACTTGCTGATCAGATGCTATTATTTGAGGAAGAAGACCCATTAAAGCTCAGGTATGTTGACTTACTATAGTTGGAAGAAGATAGAAGGAATGCCTTAGATATGATGGAGCTGAAACAAGCTCAAACTAAAAGGTCTTTTGACAAGAAGGCAAAGTTCAGAGATTTTCAAGAAGGAGACTTGGTTCTAAAGTGGGATGTTTTGAAAAGTAGGCCAGGGCAGCATGGAAAATTTGATAATTTTTGGTCAGGCCCATTTGTCATTACAGCTTGCAAGGAAAAAAATGCATTTCAATTATCCACAACTGAAGGAGAAGAGCTACAGATTCCAGTTAATGGAATACACCTCAAGCTTTGCTTTGAGGGTTAGGTTTGCCTAGGTTTTTCATTTTCAATAAGTGTTGTTCCAGCACTAGGTCTTAGGTTGTTTTGAGTCTAAGTTTTCTAGGTTGCATGAGTTTAGTTATAGATGTAATTTTCATTTCAATAAACTGCATTCATGGTTAAGATTTCTGAGTTTGAAGCCCTAGGATAAGTCTACAAGTCATGTCTACCAAGCAGACATCTAGCAGAAGTCGCCAAAATTGTTATTCAAAATGAAACCATACAATACAATAGGCACTAAAAGAATTTTGCACATTTATGTTATCCAATTAACACTGTCTTGTAGGTTTTGTTAGTTTGCATCTACTTACTACATTTGTTATCAAATTTTACTTTTGTACTCTAAGTATTGATCAAATTATTACAAAATCAAAAAATTCATCATTGATCATTACATTGTGCATCCATAAGAATGTAGTACAAATGTCATTTGATTCATATTACATGATTCAATAATCAGAGTACATTTGCAAATTAGAACAAAAAACTAAAGTGTGTAAAAGGTTCCCATGCATTGCCTCATGTTTGTGTTGGTTCTGTTGGTCTCTGTGAGGTCCTCTGCATCTAGGTCTCTCCCGAGTCTCCATCAGCATTTAGGTCCTTAGGGAAATCATCATCTAAAAAAAAGGAAAAGAATGATTAGATCCTGATGGATCTAAGCAATACAAGGAAAACAATTACATACATCAGCTATCTGTTACTATCTACATATCAATCTAAGAACAAATGTAGCAAGTAAATGAAAATTATCACTCATTACAAGAAAGTGTTAAAGGGATGTGTTTTGGAGCATGAAACCTTTCACTTTTAGTACCTATTGTGGTGTGTGATTTCATTTTGAACAAATCAAGAATCTGAATGAAAGGGACTTAGTATGTTTCCAAATTAAGAAACCTTTTTCAGAATATGTATTTTATTGGTATTGCATGTAATTAACAAGTGTTTTGCAGATAATAGTGGACTGGTTCACTTTTCAGTCATTTTGAAGATGCAGAACAAGCTGGTTTCCCATGCCAGATTGCTACAGGAAGTTCCAGATTGCTGATCTCCAGAGGAATCAAAATTGTTTCACCAAAAGATGTTGATTTCATCACAAATAGAGTACATTTTCAGAACTTTCAATGATTTTAATACTGAATATTTTACAAGTGCTTCAAGATTGAGTCATAATTAAATGTTTACAAAATGTTATGACTAGGTGTCATGAACCCATGTTCGAACCTCAGTCATAAGCATTTTGTTGTTGATGAGTGTCACGAGCTCATGCTCGAACTTCATTGATAGAATATAGAACATTTACATCTTGCTGTACTTTATATTATGAAATGACAAATTCAGTATCAGAAAGAAAGTGTACAAAAATCTGCTATAGGAGCTTCATTAATGCTGATGTTTTTTTTCTCAGAGTGCCAATAGGTCACATTCTTCAATACTTGTCAGAAATCATAAGAAAAATAGTTCATATGTTCAATTTCTGACAAGAATCATATCAATTTCTAATGCTGGAATGTAGATCAAGTTTTGAAATTTAAGCTCATAGTTCAAAAAGGATGTGTTTATGTTGGAGGAACTATATTGAGTTCATATTTACAAATGAGTACTGGTGAAGTAGAACAAAAATGCAAATAAAGGTGCACATTTTTAGATATTCTATGTTTGCAAAGGAACAGTGAAACAGTAAGATCACTTGAAGAGGTACATCTCTGCAAAGTTATAGTTCATTTTCAGCACATAAAATGACATATATTATGTTATTCAGCTGTAAGTGTATATGCTTCCAACATTTCTTTTTAAGAAGTGGTTTAGACTTTCATTCAAAGTTGGATGCATGTCTTTTAGAACTAAATATGTTTTCAAAATGATGCTTCAAAACTTCATTCAAAGTTTTACAAACTGGAAGTTTAGACAATATGGTAGCAATATATCAAAATAATGATAATTAGCAAGTGAGATCATGTTCAAAGTAACAAACAGGATTTTCACTGTTATCATACAGAAAGAGTGGCTCTCTATTTTTATGAAATGCTACTAATTTTCTAGCACTTAATAAATAAAGAGGACAAAGGAGCTACAAAATGAACGAGTGTAGCATTTGTGTACAACATAGAACTACTTTTTTGCAAGGATTCTATACTTCCAGCATTGAGGCCATGTTTCTATACAAATAAAGAAGGCAAGCTTCATATATACAGAGCTCATATTTTGTATCAAAATGTTAAGACCAGTTTGCAACAGACAACATGTGTTTCTACAGAGGGTTTCAATACCCATATATCTAGCTTAAAACTTCAATATTTCATGCAAACAAAAGAAGCTCACGTTTTAATCAAAACATCAATGCAAGTGTGAACTAAAGTTTAAATCTATGTTCCATGCAAAGGGAGGCACGTGTGTATACACTGTAACATTTAGAGGGTTTCAAATTTGAAACACCAGTAATAGCAAATCGACCCATATTTTGAGCAGAGATTTCCATATTTCATGCAAACAGAGGCCGCAAAAAGAAATAGACTTGAGTATTTCAGAGAATATATATATTACAAAGTCAAGTTTGTAAAGAAAATGGCACCTATTTCCAGTAGTGAACTGGAAGTGTTTTTTTTTGTGCAAAGAAGCTGTATAATTTATATCAGAAAATAATATGAGTTGACTCATATTTTCAGCAAACAAAACCCACTTTTCACATGCAAGAGAAAGCACGAGTTCAATCTGATGGCTACGTTTTTTTTGAGAAATGTTAACAGTTTGTTCATATAGAATCAAGTTCATGCATAAACAACAAATGATTGACATGATTTATGGCAAGTTCAAACCGCAGATATCATGCCTTTATCTACAGAAACCCATATTTTTCTCACAAAATCTACAGAGGGTTTCATATTGAAGCAAGAGTAAACCCTTCTCCATGCAATAAATTGTCATTTCCAGCAAAGAAAGAGAAGTCGACAATAGAGTTTTTATGAGAACCCACGTTTTTGAAAAACATTTTTAGAAAAGGAAGCTTTTCTTTTATAAGAGATGCATGTTTATTGTCAAAAACGTCAACAGGAATACAAACAATAGATAAACTCATTTTCCATGCAATAAATGCTTGTTTGCAAAGAAAAATCATCAGCAGAGTGTGAAGAAATAACAACTTACAATTCTAGTAAAGGATGAGGCGGTTTTTCCTTGATTTTTGCAAAAAAATCTTTGACAGAACTCATAGTTTCATCCGTCAACCATCAATGCTAGGGTTTCAAACCCTTACAAAGTGCAAAATGATGAATAAAATGTCTTGTTTCGTGTATCAAAATAAAACCCCAAACAAAATAACATATTCATTTGGAGTCCGCTATGTGAAGACTGACAGAGAGTCAGTAAAATAGAGGACAAGATGCCACGTTCCCAGAAGAGGACCACTTACATTGCTATTTTCATGTCATTGCATATTCTCATTTATGTATATCAAGTGGGTCTAGTATTATGTATTCCCCACTTTGATAATTCTAAATCTTGAGTTTGATAAGTTTTATATGTATTGGTTAAAGGGGTATAAGATAATTGTTATTAAGTTTTAGATTTTTATATTTAAAACTTTTTAATAATTATTTTGTGGCATAACAAATATTTTAGTTCTTTTTAAAATATTTGTTCTCTTTTTATAAAATTGGCTAAATATTTTGTATAAAGGAATTTATTCCTTTAATTTTGAAAGCCATTTTATTAAAAAGATAGGTTAAATTTTGGCTTAATTTATGATGTAAAGGGAAATTTTTAATTCCTTGTATAAAGCCAAAATTTAGGGGTAGGTGAAATTTTCATTTTGATGACATATAGGCTAGATTTTTGGCACGATTTATGGCCAAAAATAGGGGATTTTTGTAAGGGATAGGCATTCCCAAATTAGGGTTTTCGAGGCCTTTTTAAGAAAGAAGATTTTCTTTTCTAAGGGTTGCAGATTTTGAAAAGAGGGCATTTTAGTGAACGTATTGTTCCTAGATGTTTTTCAGGCCACTTTTGTAACCATTTTTGCAGAAATTGTGAAGGAAATATACCAGATTACAGGTCATTTTTGTGTTCAGATTATCATTCCTTTCCATCTTCTTTAGTAAGTGTTCATAATTTTTTATTTTGATTTTGGATGTGAATGTTTCATTGTTCCTTCCAGATTGATAAATCTGATTTATGAAACCTTATTTGAGAAATGTATGTTGCTAAGAGTTCAGTAATTTTTGGTTAATCCCTAATTATCAAATTCATGAGTCTATATGGTGAAAAGTGTTCCAAACATCTGAATTTCATTGTGAACTAGGTCTAGAGTTGTTGTTTTCTTTTCTGATTTCTGAATCAGTCATTGGTGTATCACCTTATTTTCTAAGTTTATCAATTCCTTTTCCCCTTTTCCCATCAAGTTTTTTCAGGTTAGTAAAGTGATAGCCAATTTTTATAGGAGCCGGCCTAGAATCTAGAGATTCCTTTCCAATCATAGTCCACCCACAACTAGGAAAGGTTTCCATTATCAATTAGAATTATTGTTAGCCTCATTGCCTGATAAAGGTAACAATTCTAAACTTGAACAATTATCAAACTTTTCATCATCACCAGTCATGTGATGTGTACAACCACTATCAATGATCCAAGTATCATTTTTACTAACTTTAGAAATGAGTGTTGTTTTACATACCTTTCTTCTTCCTCAGAATCATCCTTCATCAGAACAAATACTACTTCAACATCATCATCTGTGTCAGTATCAGTATCATTCTCTTCAACAAAGTAACATACCTTTTTGTCCTTATCTCTGTGATCTTGGTTGTCTCTGTTGCAGTGCCGATAACTTTTGTTGTTTCTCCTTCCATAGCTTCCTTCACTAGATCGATCTTTGTTTCTATCTTCTTCTTTCTTTTTTGGGCATCTAGCAGCAATATGGCCAACTTCTTTACAGTTAAAACATGCTAAAGGTAATTTACTCTTATATCTACCTTTACCTTTAGGTAATATCCGGGCCATAATAGCTTCAAGTTCATCAAGCTCATCATTAGTATTACTATCATTGTCATTCTTTATATTATGTCTACTGCTAGACTTACCAATCTTTAGAGAAGATATGAAAGAAGACTCAACAGAGAGTACAACACTATTATCAAAATTGTTCAACTCAAAAGTTGTTAGCTTACCAATCAGACTATCAAGAGTAAGAGTATTTCTAGGTGCAGACCTCATTTCGTGTATAGCAGATATTCTGATTGCATAAGCATGCAACAAGGTTCTTATAATTTTACTTACCACTATATCTTCATATATGATACCACCAGATCCTTTGATAGCATTGACTACCTCCTTTATTTGGTTTGTATATTATACTATGTTTTCTCCTTCCTTCATTTTCATATTGTCAAAGCTGCCTCTTAGGCTTTCAGCTCTGGCTCTCTTGACATTAACATCACCACCATAGACTCGAGCAAGTTTATCCCACATTTTCTTTGCAGTAGTGCAATCTTTGACATCCTCGAATTCATCATCACATAGAGCAACAACAATCTCTATCATAGTAATGTTGTGTTCATGTCGATCTTTCAGTTGATCAAGAGTCAATGGTCCAGTCGTCGATTGTAAGTAGCCATTTTCAAGTAGATGTAAGGTAGAGTCTCTGATTTTGGATATATGAAGTTTCATTTGAATTTTCCATATAGTAAAGTTTTCCTTGTTCAGCTTCGGCACCTCCCTCTTATACATCTTGTGATCTTTTTGTTGAAGTCCTTAAAACTTTGTTCCAAGCAAACTTTCTCTGATACCAATTGTTAGAATAACTGAGAGGGGGAGTGAATCAGTTATCCTATAGTCCAAAATCTTAAGATGTAACTTTCAAAACAATTTCAACAAATTTTGCAACTCGGTAACATAAACTCTTAAACTGTCTATGCCTTTACCGATTACCAGGTAATTAACTCACAATGATTACTGACCAAATCAAATATGCAGTATGTAAAGTATGACAATAAAGCAATCATCACAAAAACACATAACACAATGATTTAACGTGGAAACCTTTTTAAGGGAAAAACCACCTGGGACTGGTAACCCAAAATAATTTTCACTCTTTTTAAGTGAGCTCGGTGAAGAGCCAACCCTATTAAAGGTTACAAACACACTATTAGGTGTGACCTTGTTAGAGGATTTAAGACTAACAGTTATCGTTCAACCAGAATTCACTATGGGGTCAATAGGATAACAATGTACATTCATTGAATGACATAGGGGCATCACATAAGATGGTTAAGTCCACTTGGTTAAGAGATTTTTCTGTATCAATGGTTAAACTGAAACAATAGTTGATTTGATTACAATACAACTTAACTTGTAGATGTTTAGATCTATTCTAAGCCTATACAAATCCTCTAATCAATATATCAATTTACTTCCTCAACTTACTTTCACTTGGTAATAGCTCTCTAATGCTCGGTACTGTTCTGTAGTTCAGTCCTCCTTCAACCAGTCTGATCAGGCATGCATGAAACTGTATTCACACAAAAATTTTGTAGTCTTCTTTCTTCTGGCATATTTCAATAATGAAACTCATATCTCTTATATAGATAGATAAACCATTTTCATATCAACCATCAGATTTTGCCACTTAATCTCCTTCATAGATTTTGCCTCTTAAACCTTCCTCGGCGGTTGTGTCAGTAACATGTTTCAATTCCATCCTTTAAATTTTCTTCAAATTTTGTCAACCGTGGATCTTATAACAAACTTTATCCTCAATCTCAAAATCATAACAATTTCCAGCTCATCAATTTCTATCAGCTAAACTTAAGCATTTAATACTTTCATCCATACTCAGTTAACAAAGAAATGTGTTGGCAAATACAAGCTCGGTTAATACTGTCGCTCGGTATACACTACACTAGCTTGGTGTATACTGAAGTGCTTCATTTACCGACCACATTACCTTGTATATTTTGCTTCCTCCTTCATAATAGATTAATGCAACATAATCAAGTCAACAATATGAAATCATAGACTCATCAATAAGTTACCCAAAGTATTCCTTATCCTCATCTGTCCTATCCATCTTTCTCTATGTAGATATCTTAGTTCTTCATCTCTTATCTCCTCTTTACAGATGTTTAGATGTTTGTAACTAACATGATAAGTACTGTCAAACTAGTTGACATCAATGACAACATAATGACTGATTTAATTATCTTACATATCATTTCAGTACTTAGTAATCTTTAATCACTGATCTTCAAGTCATTCAGGTATTCAATCAGTTGTAGTTCATCAATTGTTACTTTGTATTCACATATTCCAATATCACTTCTTTGTCATGAACCAACTCTCTCAAGTAATGATACTTGATAGAAATATGCTTAGTCTTAGTGTGCATACCATGATTCTTTGATATGTTAATAACAATTGTGTTATCATAGAAAATAACAACCGGCTCAGTGATTTCCTCCTTCATACCTTTTAACAATTGCTTGATCCACACTAAATTTGAACAATTCACTGCTGTTGCTACATACTCAACTTCTGCTGTAGATTGGGAAATGTAGTTTTGTTTCTTACTTGTCCAAGAGACTAATCTCTTTCCTAGAAAGAATGCGCCACCACTTGTACTCTTTCAGTCATTAACATTTCCAGCCCAATCTGCATCAATGTAAAATTTCAGTTCAAACTTATCATTCTTCTTGTAATACAATACATAGTCCGCAGTTCCTTTTAGATATCTCAGTATCCTTTTTATTACCATCATGTGACTCTCTTTAGGATTTGTAGAAAATATTGCAACAATCCCAACTACTAGGGCAATATCCGGTCTACTATGGACAACATATTGTAGCTTTCCAATCATGGATCTACACTAGGTTTGATTCACTTCAGCTTTATCATTAGTTTTAGATAACTTTTGTCCAGTAGCCATAGGTGTACTTATTGGTCTAGAATCTTCCATACCAAAAAATTTCAATATCTCTTTAACATATTTAGATTGAGTAATATAGATACCTTTCTTCATCTGATAGACTTGTAAACTAATAAAGAATATGATCTCACCAAACATAGACATTTTAAATTCAGTTTGCATCTCATTTGAAAAGTTTTGACATAGGACATCTTGTCCTCCAAATATGATATCATCAACAAATATTTCAGCTAACAAAATTCCTTTACCTTTTTCAGTCTTCATATACAGATTGTTGTTGTTATTTGTCCTTACAAATCCAATCTTTATCAGATAGTTGTGCAGTCTCTCATACCATGCTCTGGGGGCTTGTTTTATCCATACAGTGCCTTATGTAGTGTGCAAACCATATTCTTCTTGTTGGGGTCAAAATATCCTTCTGGTTGTTTAATGTATACTTATTCTTCCAATATCCCATTCAGAAAAGCAAACTTGACATCCATTTGATATACTTTAAATCCTTTATAAGCTGTATATGCAAGTAGAGTCCTCACTCCTTCTAATCTTGCAATAGGAGAAAATTTCTCCCCATAGTCAATGCCTTCCTCTTGTGCATACCCCTTACATACTAATCTAGCCTTGTTTCTAGTGACTTCTCCATGTTAATTGAGATTATTACCGAATACCCATTTTGTTCCATTAACATTCTTGTCTTCTAGTCTCGACACTAGAGTCTAGGTTTTGTTCTTTTCTATCTGCTATATTTCTTCATTCATGGCTTGTATCCAGTCTTCATTTTCTAAAGAATCTTTCACTATCATAGGCTCAAACTCACATAGTAAGCATGTATGATCTTTCAACTTACTTCTTGTCATGACTCTAGATTCCTTATCTCTAATGATTTGTTCAGGCTTATGATGTCTTCTCACATATTGTGCCAACATAGGTTCAGATTTCCTTTCTCCTTGGTCTTGATCTTCAGGTTCATCTTATAAATTTCTTGCCTCTTCTTCTGATTGCTCGGCAACATCCTGCTATGGCTCGACAGAATCATGCGATTCCTTGACATCTAGTTTAGGTGCACTACTAGCCTCTCCTTCTTCCATGTATACAAAAGATCTGTAATCTTCAAGCTCTTTCTTGCTCTCCAATTTATTTTTTTCTGCATATTCATCAACTCTAACATTTGCACTTTCCACAACTTTGTTAGTGTTAGAATTCAAACACTTGTAAGCTTTTCTCTTAGTGGAATATCCTAAGAATACACCTTCATCACTTTTAGCATCAAATTTTCCATTTCTATTATCTTTCAGTATATAGTATTTACTCCCAAAGACTCTAAAATATTTCACATTAGGTGCATAACCATGCCATAACTCATAAGGTGTAGCATTTGTACCTTTCTTGATTTGTACTCAATTCAAGGTATAAACAAATGTACTTACAACTTCTCTCCAGAATTTTTGTGCAACATTATTCTCTCATCAGTGCTCTAGCACAATCCATAATTGATTTGTTTCTTCTTTCTACTATACCATTATGTGGTGGTGTCCTAGGTGTAGCCATCTGTCTCTTTATTCCTTTATCATTGCATAACAAATTGAACTCATTTGATATAAACTCTCCTCCTCTATCAGATCTCAAACATTTCAAGATTTTACCAGTTTCTTTTTCAACTTTTGCCAAATACCACTTAAAAAACTGAAATGCAGTAGATTTCTCTTTTACAAACATTACAATCATCATTCTAGAATAGTCATCAAGAAATAGAATAAAATAATTATAACCATAATAACTTTGTACACCCATAGGTCCACAAAGGTCAGTATGAACCAATTCCAAAATATTGTCAGAAGTATATGTCTTTCTCTTAAACTTAGACTTTGTCATTTTTCCCAATTGACACTGTTTACACATCACATTATCAGGTTTCTTCAATCTTGGTAAACCTCTAACTTTCTTCAACTTACTAAAATTTACCAAATTGTCAAAGTTTACATGACACAACCTCTTATGCCATAACCATACATCATCATATTGTGCAAACAAACAAGTTTCTTCAGATAGGTCTAGATAGAACAAGTTACCTCTTGTTTGTTCTCCAATTTCAATTAGTTCACTAGTGGCATCAAATATTTTAGCCTTTATGTGATGAAATTCAACTCGGTAACCAGTATTGTTCAACTGTGCCACACTCAACAAATTATAGTGAAGACCTTCAACCTAATAAGCATTATCACATCTGATCTTATCAGTCAATCTTATTGATCCTTTTCCTTTCACATGACATGGTGCATCATTACCAAACTTAACACTTCTACCTTTATAATGATTAAGGATTTCAAACTTACTTATATCACCAGTCATGTGATGTGAACAACCACTATCAATAATCCATTTATCACCTTTACTAACATATGAAATAAGTGCACTTTTCTCATCTTCATCAGAATCATCTTTCATAGCAACATAAACAACTCTTTTACAGTCATCAGATTCACTAGTTTCATTGTCAATTTCCTCTTCAACAATATAGCAAGATTTCTTACCTTTGTCTTTGTAGTCTCTGTACCTTCGGTGATCTCTATCATTTCTCTTGTCTTTGTACTTGTTTTCCCTTTTCTCATATTTGTCAGTCCTGTCAGGGCATCTTGCTGCAATATGGCCAACTTTGTTACATGAAAAACATATAATAGGAAGTTTACCTTTATATTTTCCTTTTCATCTCTTTAACTTTCTAGCCATAAGTGCCTCAAGATCATCTAGATCATCATCAGAAGTGTTACTATCACTGTTGTTGTTGCTTTCACTGCTCTCACATCTTCCTTTTCCCTTCTTAGGCTTATGAAGAACCATTTGAGACTTGAATGCAGTTTCAACATTATGAACAGTGAAAATTATCATAATTAGATAGCTCAAAAGTAGTAAGCTTGCCAACAAGACTTTCCAAAGTTAGAACATTACCAGGGTTACATCTTGATTCTTGTATTAAAGAAATTTTGATGGCATAGATAGGAAGCAAGGTTCTCAATACTTTACTGATAACAATCTCATCATCAATATTTCCATTAGCTCCTCTAATAGCATTCACTATCTCTTTAATTCTACCACAATATTGAGCAATATTTTTACCATCTTGCATTTTCATTTCATCAAACTTACCTCTTAGGCTTTCAGATTTGGCTCTTAGTACATTTGTGTCCCCACCATAGATAGTTACTAGAGTGTCCCACATTTTCTTTGCATTAGTATAGTCCTTGATGTCTTCAAATTCAGGATAGCTTAGGGAAGATGCAATCTCCAACATTGCTTGATTGTGTTCTTATTTTTCTTTCATCTCCTCGACAGTCAAAGGTGCAACAAGTATTACATACTCATTTTCCACATAGTATTTTACCGAATCACCAATACCAACTAGATGCAATTTCATCAAACTCTGCCATGCAGGAAAGTTCTTCTTGTTCAACTTCGGTACCTCCTTTTTGTACATCTTGATCATTGACTTCAAGCACCTTTAAACTTTTTTTTTTCTCTACAAGCACCAACAAATCTGATACCAATTGTTAGAATGATTTTTGAACTAAGAGGGGGGAGGGGGTGAATCAGTTATTCTTAGGTCTAGATGTACCAATTCAACTTTCTAGCTCTTCAATAATCTTAGATCTAATTAGCTTTCAACTCAGCCTCTATAGCATATACCAATAACATAAAACTTGTAGTCCACTATCCTAAAGTAAATAACTTACAAACTATAAAACTTTCAACATCACTCACATCAAAATAACATTCACACAAGTATAACACTAGGATTTATGGTGGAAACCCAATTTGGGAAAAGCCACTTGTAACATGCTACTGATTTTCACTCTTCTGAAGTGAGATCTGTGAAAAGCCAACCTAGTTAAAGGTTTACAATACACACTATTAGATGTGACTTGGTTAAAGGATTTAATCACCCTATTAAGAGTGGCCTTGTTAGAGGGATTAAGAATATTCCATCAGAATGTCACCTTGATTAAAGGATTTACAATTGTTAGAATGATTTTAGAACAACTGAGAGGGGGGGGGGGGGGTGAATCAGTTATTCTCAAGTACAAATGTACCAATTCAACTTTCTAGCTCTTCAACAATCTTAGATCTAATCAGCTTTCAACTCAGCCTCTATAGCATATACCAAAATATAAAACTTGCAGTCCACAATCCTAAAGTAAATAACTTGTAGGATATAAAAATTTCAACATCACTCACATCAAAATAACATTCACACAACTATAACACTAGGATTGGGTTGTATGAAAAGTGGGCTTAACCATGGAGGAAAAATCCATAGTTAAGCGTGTTTGAGTTAGAGTAGTATTGGGATGGATGACCTCTTGGGAAGTCTAGGTGCTTCACCTTTGTGAGCATCACCTAGATGCAATGAGAGCTAAGTGTTCCATTCATTCTCATGAGAAATGGGTTCTTGTGAACCACTACTCATGAAACATGGCTCAATGAGTTCGACTCAAAAACTACATAGTTGAATTCTAATAGAAATATCACAAGGGCTACATAGCTTTCCTTTATAAAGATAAAAGAAAGAGATTTTTAGGAAAATAGCTAGAAAAATATTGGAATCATGTATGCTAAAATATTTGAGATGTTAGGAATTGTGAAGGGGTGAAGAGTTGATATGAGTAAGAAGAGAGAAGATGAAAATAATATGGAAGATGTTTAGTCCCATTATCTATTTATTATTTATTTTTTGCAGGTAGAGATGAAAAAAAATCAAAGTGCCATGTAGAAGGCACAAAATAAGAAATCCTCATACAAGAGGAAAATAAAGGGAATATGATTAATTCTTCAGCTGGGTGATGAGAGAGGTTAGTGGAGCAAGGTAAGTTATAGTAGAAGATAAGAGTGAGACAATACTACCAGTTAAAGCATGTCTTTTTTAAGATATAGAGGTGTTGGGAAATGAGAATGTGTGTATGGATAAATTTGCAATAAAGGAGAAAAAAGAGGTTGTAGTAGTTATATTTTCTTTAGAGGACATTTTAGCATTGATAGATGAAATACAATAGGGTATCGATAGATTTGTTGGCATGTAAGTGAATATGAGTGTGCATAAGTAGTGAATGCAAATTAAGTGATGATGGATTTTTTTAATTTTTGCAATATCACTAGTGCTAATTTGTGAGTACACGAAGTGAAGAGTGAAGAATGGAGAAGTGAATTTTAGTGGAGAATAGACATTGGTGGGTTAAATCCCATAGGGGAAGTAGAAGAATATGAGATATTTTTGGAGGTAGCCTATTAGTGGGGGTTGAAAACCACAAGAAGGGGAAGAAGGTGGTGAAATATTTGGAGGGGGAGGTTGATCTATAGGAGATAGAGGTCTACACGAGGAATGTAGATTAACCAAACATGGTGAAGAAGGTTGAGAGATATCCTAGTGTATCATCTTAAAATGGAAGCACTTCCATGATAAGAGTGTTTAGCCCTCTGAGTAAGTGGTTTGGGGTCGTGTCGAATGCCTTGAATGGGTACTCAACTTGGATCTGGTTTTTTCCCTTGTTCTGCCCCATTTTCCACTTCTTCCTGACATTTTCCTAGCATTCTGGACTATGAACCTAAGATTCTTGACCTCAGGGTCAAGGTCGACCTCGACCTTGACCTAGGTCAGGGATGACCTCGATCTTGACCTAGGTCAAGGTCGACCTTGTCCTTGACCCTAGGGTCAGGGATCCTTGGGGTTAGCTTCTGGTTTTGGGATTTCATCAAAATATTATCTTTTCCCTCTTCGGGGCCACTATTTCTCGGATTAAGTGACAAATTCTCAAATTAATATTTGAGGTGGACCTTTCTTGATATTTGTATAGCATTCTTAATTTATTATTGGAGATTAGCCTTTCTCAAGTTTTGTGCCTAATACTCAAATTAACTTTGGGGTTGGCCTTACGTCAAATTTTGTGACAAGGCTCTTAAATAATTATTTTATTTCTATATTAAGGGTGGTCCCCTCCTAGAGTTTTGTGTCAAGAATTTAATTTAATTTCCTCTCCATGTGCACCTCTCTAGAGTTTTGTGTCATGGGCCCTTAATTATTGTTTTCTATGAGGCCCCTCTTGTGCCCTATATCACTATAAAAGGGAGCCTTCCTCTCTCATTTTATCCATCTCTCAATCAAGTATCCATCTCATCTCACAATCTCTCAAGCTCTCAAGCAAGAAGATCAAGAATTCAAGCATTCAAGCATTCAATTCATCAAGGATCCATTAGAAGCTATTGAAGGATTCAAGTTCTATGGAGCTCTCTTGTTGAAGATTCCTCCATTTCCATTCAAGCCTCTTCCAAATTCAAGATCCATTCAAGATTGGTGTTGAAGATCTAAAGACAATTGATTGGAGACATCCTACATTTGATTCTACATTCATCCATTCTTGTGGATTCAAGGATTCGAATCCTCCACAAGGATTTCAACTCAAGCAAGGTGAATTGTTCCATTTACTTTGTTTATTCTAAGAATTTCAATTCAATTTCAAGGTTAATTCCTAAATTGGGGTTTGACTAAGGCAAACCCCTCCCCCCAACAAATAAAACTATTTTTCTTGTAGGTACAGGTGCAGAATTTTGGATCTGAGAGCGGATTTGGATACCCTTCTCGCCGAACTTCTGAGATTTGCGAACAAAGTCAAAATCAACCTTTAGAATAAAAATGTAGCCATTGACCTTTTATGAGGGTCAAAGTCGACTTGATCTCATCTTGGAAAAAGATTTCTAGGTTTTGTAGATCTCGCAGTTTCAGTTTAGATTAATGAGAATCAACAGTTTTTAAGATCGTTTGACAGGGTTTTTAGCCGATTATTTTTCGGAGGTAAGTACCTTTATTTCTTCATTTCAATATTAATCATCTACATTTACTTTCCATATCAATACAATTTCATGTAAGTGTAAAATATTGGCATTGGGGTCTCTTTTATGTGCACACCATTGTTCTAGGACCTCATCCACATTTTATCCTTTACACCTAGCTAAGTGTTTGACAAGGTGAAGGAAGAAAGTTTTAGATATGTTTGTTACCATGATAGAGTTTGTTGTAGATTATTTGCACTATAGAAGAGCGGTTCTTCCATACAACAAAACTCTATTTTGTGAGCTCACGCTCAAATGTTTTTATCCACTATGTATGGTGTAGGAGAATTTAGGTCTAGATGCAATCTTGCATCATGAAAATACAAGTTAGATGTTCTATTGTAGTTTCTTGTTCATCTTGGCATATTTGTTGTTTTGTAGAGCTTCTATCAAATTTCTTCCTTGGGAAAGTGCTACATGAAGGATATTGATTCCCATTGGTTCTTTAGATCTATAATATCCTACACATTGCTTCAGACATCTCTTAATAACCACAAGATGGTTTCTAGTTTATAAATTTGTCTTAAAAAGTGTGACATTTACTATATTTTTTGACTACATGAAAAGTGTGTTTGAAGTACTTGTACACCTTGGTGAACTAGGTGACAACATGTATTTAAAAGATTATTTTGGGATATTGATGCATTAATGCATGTTGAATTATATATTTACTATGCTCATAAGATAATTTTTTAAAATTTTATGTTTAATCAAATATATTCATACATAAAGAGGATATGTTTGAGCTCTTCCATTCTACAACCATTAATTGTTGTTTCCTTTTCTATCACTAAGTTGGGTTATTCAAAGTAACTAAATTATTGTTTTCTATAATATAGTTGATTTAAAGAGGTTTTCTTCTAATTATTTCCAGTTTTGCACTTGGAGAATGTTCATGTAAGGTCATGCTTTTCTTATCTCCCTCAAGTTTAGTGAGGTAATTTTGGGGTTTGTTCTCTTGATTTTTTCCTATTGGGGTGATTGGTCGTATGGAATGATTTTCTACAATGTGGCAATGTTGAATTCCAACTTCCTCTTGGTTGCCTTGTTCCCTATTATAGGTCAATGATTTAGCCTTTTTGCATTTCTATTGTTGCTTCAAATTTGCATGACTATTCCTTAGATACTTGTCTATTCCTTTCCTCTGTGCTATTGGAACTTCTCTTAATTGCATTATACCATGCTCAACTATCTCTTACTTGTAGAAGCTTAGTTTTACTCAATGGTTGCATTGTTGATTTCTTTCTTAGGTCATTCTTCTTCTTTTAGATTCCAGGAATCAGTTAGCCTCCCTATAAACTACAATATATCAAGTAAACTTTTTAATGTGATTGGTGATGCTGGCATGACACACCCTTCAATACCATGTGGCTTGGGGGGATTGGAACTCGTAACCTTGTGTTACCACAATAAGCTCTCGCCGATTGAGCTAGGCCACTGACCTTATCTATTCCCATTTGAGTTGTTTGTCTCATAAGGTT
Organism: Chamaecyparis obtusa; assembly: GCA_027943335.1. NCBI lineage: Eukaryota > Viridiplantae > Streptophyta > Pinopsida > Cupressales > Cupressaceae > Chamaecyparis > Chamaecyparis obtusa. The sequence continues at coordinate 1,250,512 of BSBK01001456.1, read as the reverse complement.
CAACATGACATAATTATAATTAGACTTTTATTGATTAAATCATTCTTTTGGTGCAAGTAGTTACTGCTCCAGGACACAAAATTGCTTATGGCAATCTAGAAAACACGATTTCACTATTATCTTTCTTTCTAGTTATACCATGATTGGTTATTAGATCTTGGTAGCGATTACTCTCCAAAGTTATGCGATGTTTTTCTTTCATAATTGGTGACAAGAAACTAAAATTATATTAATTGAATTGTAAGCATATTATATGTAACTTTTTCAAGTTAAAAAAACAAAACAAAAAAAAAACAAAAACTTTGACAAATTTAGAAATAAATTATTCATAAAAAAGATTATTCTGTATTAAATGAAGAAAGAAGAAAGATTATTCAAGTAAGAGGAGATAATTCTTTATTCAACAAAGAAAGTAGACAAATATGAAAAACCATTATTTTGAATTTTAATTAATTTTATGTTAAAACATTGATATTATTGAATATAAATCAATTTAAATTTTATATATGATAATTATATTATAAAATTATTTTTAATTATATTTTAAAATTATAATATTAAAAATAATTTTGTTAAATTAAAAGTTAATAAAATAAAATGATTGGTCCATTGAAACTAGCACCAAAAACTTCGAAAATTTATTAATTCTCCATAATTTTTGAATTAAATTTCCTACGGGAAAGCCTTTCCTGCGTGAGTATGAGAACATGGAGGTAACAGACGAGATAGCTGAGGAGGAGAATGTGTTGCAGAAAATAGTGGATGTTCTGTTAGAGGGAGGATATTTCCGGGCAAGAATTTCCTCCCTTTCTCCCTTCGATAAATTGACAGGGGGGTTGGCCTGGTGCATTATCGCTTCCAATGCCGACATTCACATTCCTTACGATCTCCTCTTCTACAATGACGAAGCTACTCTTGGTGAAAAGATGTATGACCAGGCTTACTCCCCCTGTTTTTGATAATTTCATCTTCTATGGATTAATTATAATCTGAAAATTGAGGGATAGAATCAATGGCTAGTTATGGGATTGGTTTTACATTCTCAATAATGATGCCACCAAAAAATTGAAAGTAGACGCTTTACTTGCTCATATAAGTAGATTTGTTCAGAAGTCAGGAAATTAATTTAGCCTATGAGATGAAGCTCACAAGGAATCTGGCTTTCTAGTTGCCTTATATTCTGTCTAAGTAGGTCTAAAATTCTACCGTACTTTGGATTCAAACCTTTAACCTCAACTATAAACTACACACGCCGTCAACATCAGGTCCACTGTGGTTGTACAGAGTCACAGTCATAAATACAGGTTTAATTTGGGTGCCTGTGCAGCAGTGCCTTCAAATTAGGAAGTGAATATTTGGCTACACGTAGAAGTTTACAAAGATACAATTGGACAAACATTACTTCTAAATTAAAAACAGTGAAATGAAAACATAATTTCTTGAAAATTGAAACACTTACGTTTTGAAACAGGGAAAACCCGATTTCTTGAAGATTGAAACACTCACATACTGATGCAGAAAAATACAAACTTGAAGAATAAATACATCTCAGGATGATCAATTCACTCTGCCGCAGCTACGAGCATGTCTAAACCTAATTTCTTGAAAATTGAAACACCTACATACTGAAACAGTGAAAACTTGATTTCTCGAAGATTGAACACTCACATACTGAACCAAAAAAATACTAACTGAAAGAATAAATACATCACAGAATGATCAATTCAGTCTGCTGCAGCTATGAGCAAGTCTATACAAACTTATTATATTATGTTCTTAAAAACTTTATTTGGCTATTAAAAAGTGGCCAGAAACCCCCTTTATAATCTCATTTGAACTTGTTTCCAGGTGAATAGATCACATCTGTAAGCGACTTGCAAAACAACAACGGGCACCATATGTACCGCTTGAATATTGCATTTTCTGCACTGAGTGCATTTCAACCTTTCTTGCCGTTTCTCTAGATGAACATAAAAAATGGGTGCATTTTGGAGTTTTCTAGAGACAACTCAGGCGGGTATTGAGATTTGAGAGGGTCCAAGAATATCTGGATGCTGGAGCTGCAAAGTCTTGGAGAAGAATCTGGTGACACTGTCTTCAAACAGTGTGGAAGTCTTTGAGAATGCTCTACAGCAATTCTGCTATGTCTATGGCTGTTTATGTTCAGAATGAATTGTAAGGGTCACAAGACCCTTTTTGTTTAAAGTGATTTTTGTATATTGCCCAAAAATCACTTTTAACAGAAAGGGCCATGTAACCCTTACAATTCACTCAGAACATGGACAGCTAAGGTAAGAAAATAGCATCAAGCTTTCTGATAGGAGCCTAGAGTATACATTTTGTGATGGACAGTAAAACAATCTCCATTTTTTATTCAACATTTGAAGGAGAGTTGACAATCCCCGAGTATTATTATATGCCTACTATCAGAACTGCTATGCTATGGATTTCTGCCAAGTTGTCGGTTTGGATTCCAGTTCGGATGCAGGTTAGAGATTTGTCCAAATTTTTTTTGAGCTGGGTTCGATTTGTTTTGGGTTCATCCGTACTATATATATATATATATATATATATATATATATGCAGCAGCAAATAAGTTCATACATTACTATGCTAATAATAAAGCAACATAGCAAAATACACCACCAAATATATTGTCGTTTTAGTTCAAATGACATAACAAAATGCCAAAATACACCACCATATCAATGTTTCGGTTCAAAAACAATAATGCCAACATTAATAATCAGTCATCAGTGATCAAATATCATAGAAAATCATCAAACAAATCATCATCATTCTGCTGTTACAGATTAGAAGCACAAACAGTGCCACTACCATCAGTACTAGCAGCCTCAGGATCAGCCTCAACATCACTAAGTAGCTCACGATCACCATCATCAATTGCAAGTGCATCAAAGTGGGTTTCCAACTCTGCAAACTCTGGTTCAACATCCCAATGCTTTGTTCCTTTTTTGTAAGTATTGTCTTTGTGTGTTGTGAGCCTCAAGTTTGAATGCACAAAGACCAAGTTATCTGCCTTCTTGGAGTTTAGTCGGTTGCGTTTTATTGAGTGGATGGAGTATGTGCTCCAGTTCCTCTCGGATGATGATGAACTAGCAACCTATCAAGATTTACAATTTTGATATTAGAAAGTTAAGAGTTTTGAATATAAATTTTTAAAATATAAATTCAATATTTATCAACAAGAATTTAGAAATTAGAATCTTAAGAGTAAAGAACTTACTTGTGATAAAATTTTGATGGCAATGGGTTGCAGGTGCTGGTACATTTGTCCGTGGAAGTACCACCATTTATGAGCATCAGCATTTTTCTTATTTGCAAGAGCTTCATGACCACAATCATTGGTGCTCGCGAAACTCATGAATTCAGACCTCACTGCAGGTCATAGGTGCTCGGGAAAGAGTCTTCGAAGGGCTTCCTTGTACCCTTGAGAAACTTCAGGATCTCTGTATGGGGCAACTCTAGTGGTACTCCCACTGAGGACCGATTGGCTATAGACCCCGAGGCTCAATGCAAAGGCAAGTAGATGCGAAGGGGTAGTCATTTTGTTCCATCTCTCTACCACGATTACCTGTAGCTCCTTAAAGAACTTTTCATCGGGACATTCCTCTCTCTCATTTATGATATTTCTAATATCCTCAATCATGGAGTCAATGCCATCATATACCTCACCTAAGCAAGGCCTATCCATGTCAGTGTATCGGATCATGCTCAATATAGGCTCGGTGAACTTCAAAAGGTACTCAACACGATCTCACCAAGAGTCATCTAGTATCAATGTCTTAATGGAAGTTGCCTTGGCACTATTAGATTGCCTCCATACGCTCCAATCAGCACTAATTACCATTTTAGACAATGCCTCTTTAACCTTGACAAGGCGTCTCAAAACGATAGTGTTGGAGGCAAAGTGGGTCTCAGTAACCTATTTTAAGATCAAAACAATAATAAATTAAAATCAAGATTAAAATTTAAATTAAAAAACATAAAAAGTTTGTTAAACTAAAGTGACTAGTTTTTTGAAACATGTTTAAATTTTAAAATTGAACTTACCTTCAAGAGCTCCAATTTCAAGAATTGTCTAAATATGACTTGTGTCATATGGTGGTTCATGACTAACATTTAGATCTCCTGTGCCTCTTCATACAATTTTTTAATCCACTCAATCTTAGTGCCAATTTTTTTGCAGCATTAGGTTGAGTGAGTGCATAGCACAAGGTGTCCAAAAAATGTGTTTGAAGTGCTCCTCAACCAATAAGCCGGAAGCCCTACAATTCTTGGCATTGTTGGCTATTACCTGAACAACATTTTGAGGGCCAATTTGCTCAATGGCTTGGATGAGAATGTTTACAATGAAAGGACCGTCCTTCACCTCTCCTTCACAATCCACATCTTTTAGAAACATTGCACCTCTTGTGGACATTGCAATAACATTGACCAAATGACGATTTCTCGCATCTTTCCATCCATTGGATACTATGGTCACACTTGTTTCAATCCATGAATCCTCGATGGGCTGCATGGCAGCCTCTACATTGATCACCTCTCTGTCCAATAAAGTGGTGCGCACCTTCTCATAACCCGGGCCCTTGAACCCCTTTGGAGCCTCATTAATTGATCTCACCATTTTTTGCCAATACGGTGAGCGAACAACATTAAACACCAATCCACATGCATAGACGCATCTCGCTATGACTTCCTTGACAATGTCTCTAGCTTCATTTTGAAATGATGTTTCCAAGGGCCCCATTGCTCTCTTCTTTGCAATTGGTTCTTGAGGAGCATGCAAGAATGGATGGCCCTCTACAGGTGGTTCATTGGGAGTGGAAGTTGAAGACGTAGATGATGTTTTGTTTGTTTCCTAGCATTTTGCAAAGGATGAGAACTTGCTCTCCCAGCTGCTTCATCTGCTTGTTTTTGCTCTTGAATATATTTGTTCACAATGTGGTTTGGAAGAAGGGTTTTAGGTAGTACCCCATTAAATCTTGGCTTCCTTATACAAAATTTAATGCCCTGCTGAGGAATAAAGCACAAATGTGCTTTCACTCTACTATAAGAGCTACTAGATTCCTCTTTGCAATGGCTGCAAATCCACACATAACCTCCTCCACCTGGCATTGGTTTAACCTTTTCCACATATTTCCATACTGGAGAGCGTTTGTCTATTTTGAAGAGGGAGTTTTCGGTGCTAGAAGCCCTTGCAGCCATTCTTTGAGTTTGAATCTATAAACAACAAACAAAGCAAAAAAACAAAAATGATTCATGAATCAGAAAAAATAAAATAAAATTTAGGAAATCATTTCTGGGAATTAAGAGTTTAGATGCAACTCGGGATAATTTCTAACGTTTCCTATTGGCTATTACTACCAAAACATGATATTTGATTTATATATACTGTCAATTGAAATGATAAGCTAATCACAAACTGATTCTTTAAAAAAAATGTAAAAAAGTTACCTCAACTTGTAGCAGCATAGCTAATCACATCCACGGACTTTGCTGCTAGGACCTCAACCTGCGTATATAACACACGCTGCTGCTAGCTGAGGAAAGACGATAGGAATGAAGAGGATTCCGGAAGAATACACGTCTGTTGCTGTTAGCTTAGGAAAGACGACAGGAATGAAGAGGAAGACATGTACAACAAGAATACATGCTGTTAGGTTAGGAAAGACGACAGGAATGAAGAGGAAGACATGTACAACAAGAATACACGCTGCTAGCTCTGTTCAGAGTGAAGAAGAATACATGCTGCTAGCCACTGAGGAAAACCAAAAATTGTTTGGAGACCAAAAACGCCGCTCAGAATGGAGACCAAAAATGTCGTGTGAGACAAAAACGCCGAGTGATAGATAAAAATGCCATGTTTTTTAGGTTTAGTTTGGAAAAAAATAATGTTAAAAAACTACCGTTGAAAGTCAACAAAAGTCAGAATGCCAAATTCGCCCAAATTTGTTCAAAATTTGCTTGAACTCACTCAAATTCTCCCCAGGCTCACACGTTAATTTTGACATTCGCTCCAAATGCAAGGTAAGTCTACTAGGGTCCGTTTTGAAGAATTTGCAGCGAATTTCTCAGAGAAAAACTGAATTTGCATCGAATTCAAACCGATTACGAATTTCTAGCAAATCAATTTTCGAATTTGTATGTGACTGGTCGAATATGGTAACTTAGGATTTCTACAATGATCCAATCGGAAATTATTAGGATAACACCAATTTGAATGGGCACATAGCACCAATGTTGCTAAGATACATAGATTGAAATGAAACAAAATTATAGTACGTCAAGCATTAATGATCATATTATCTTTGTACTTAAATGAGAAAATTATTCATTTATGGGGGTATGGTTGAAAACAATGAAAAGGCAAATATTTAATTATGTCCTTAGTTTCTCTCACGTCTTATGTTTTGAAGAATGTTTATAAAAATTTGAGTTGCACAGTGTTCAAGAATCAAGAGTTTTTTTAAATGTTTGAATGCCATTGACAAATTTGGAGGGTAATTTGCAAGCTGCTTCTGGATTTGATTGTGTGGGTGTTTTTGCATCAATGTTTCGGATCACACTCCGTGATCCATAATCAGGATGAAAATGATAGAGCATAAGGAGAAAACACCCACACAATCATTTTCTCCTTTTGCTCTGTCATTTTCATCCTGATGATGGATCACGGAGTGTGATCCAAAATGTTAATGCAAAAACACCTACACTATCAAATCCAGAAGCAGCTTGCAGACTATGAATCATGGATTGTGGAAACCTACTTGCTCTTAAATTTGGAGGGTGCTAAAATACATAAATTGACTGCTGTGCCTAAATTGTATTTGGTTGTAAGAATGCAGAATAGTTGGAGAGTCTATAGAAGCAGCTTTGCAGAATATGGAGTGCCCTTACCCTCTTCAAGCACATCAGATTCAAGGTCTAGATTACCCAGCTGTATATCCTGTTGTTCAATGGCTTGTTAAGAGAGTTTTAGCCATGCGGGAAGCTCTTGGAGATGAGGTATTTATTTTTTATAGCAATATATTGATCTTTTACTTTGAAACAACAGTGTAAATTTTGTTGGGAACACCCCGCAGCGCAGCGGTAAGTTGCGGACCTCTCATCTGGGAGGTCTTGGGTTTGAGTCTACTCAAACCCCATGTTTATATCAGCTTCGGCCCATTACCAATCCAAAAAAAATAAAATGTAAAATAGTGTAAATTTTGTTTTGGTCAAGCATCTGGTTTTGTAATTGATGAAGGATGAAAGTAATTTTATACATATGCTTGATGTAGAATAGAATAGAAGAGTTTTAATGACCATGAGGCCAAAGATAGCCTATGGGACAGAGTCCAAGTGGGGTTAAGTTTCATTTGTTGAAGTAGAAGCAAAATATCTAGATTTTCAAGTTGTGATAACGTCTATGACAGATTTGACATGTAGTTGGTTAATGAAAACTTGGAGGTTTTCTATTTAGATACTAGGAGTGATTATTTCTTGGGAAGTATTTGGGTTGATTCTGATACTTGTAGGAAACCATTGGGCAATGTAAACCATTTGGTTTAAAGCCTGCATCTTTTGTAATTCAAATAGTTCAATTGAGTTACTGACATAATTTGATACCAAAATTTACTGACACTGGTTTACTGTTGCTAGCTTATCATCACTAGTTGAATGACACTAGTTTGTTGCCTTTCTAACATAAAATCATAGCTGATATTGGCTCTGCTGCGAGACATCTTAAAATTGTGCTTGGCATGTTATGTTTCCCAACAACATTTAATTATGGATAAAGCCTATTTTGTTTAGCGGTTTATGGTCCTTTATAAACTGTAATCAACTCCTTTAGATCCTGTCATGGATTTTTTCTTGCAACCTAATCTGGTAATACATATTACTTGTTGCATCTATTTCTTTACTCCTATTCATCCACTTGAGTTTTTTCTTTCCTGATTAGGATCTCCATGTCTAATCCCCCCAATTGATATATGAGTTGTAATCAAGCTAAATAAAATATTAAGCCTCAACCGGCCATCACTGCTAACATGTTAAACATATCTATTAGACAGCAGAGTCGGCAGACATTTCTATAATTACTCAATCTAAGCATAGCTTCCAAGCTCCAATCGGAGACCATCACTAAGATGTCAAAACAGTTCTCATTGATGGCTGACACCTGTGATAGATTTTCTTTTGAGGGTAGATGGGTTCTGGTGTTTTAAAACTATTCATCTTTCTCTCCATATATTCTGTTGTATTCTTTTTTGTTATCAGGATTTTGGATTGCAACAGCTTCAACGTTGCAAATTTTTGATTTGGCTGTACTTTTCTATTTTTCTATAAAGTCACCTTTTTGTATTGATTAAAGCAGAAATTTGTTCTCTCCATCCCCATTTGTAGGTTTCATTTGAGAATTTTGTTTATCATGTTCATTGACCAAGTGTTCGGCATGATTACATTTGCTCAAAGAATTAATTTACCACTTCACATACATTTTTCTGTAGTGATTCTGCCAGACAGTCACCATTTAAATTTTTGTTGTAACTCTTGGAGCAGACTTTTGCATGTGCAAAGATAATTCCAATAGCTATATAACCCTTATATTATTAGGGAATTTATTTTGTTGGTTAGAGTAATTTTATGTCTGGAACAATAGCTGATTTGGAAAATTCTGAAATTCTCATAAAACAATGCTTCTGTTGAATGATTCAATGATTGAAACACTTTTTCTTTTTTCATATAGCTGGAAATTATGTTTCTTGCTTCCAAGGTTGCAACCTGGTACTAATACCAAATTAATTAAAATTAAAGGTTTGAACTGCAAACTGGGTTCAGTACCCAGCTTTGTTAATAAACACTATTATTCTCTTTCGTATGGCTGGAGATAACATTTCTTTCTTCCATAGTTGCAACCTTGCAATAATACCAAATTAAATGAGAAGTTTCAAACTGTGTTCACTGTTTAGTACCTTGCTATTAATTACTATAGGACTAGATTTTACTATGGTATCTCTCAGTGGTTAATAAATATGCAGATTAGAAATATAGAATATCAAATAAATGCTGAGATTGTATACAGATTTGTACAGATATCTGCTACATAATTAGGAGGTTCCCATAAATTTATATGACATAATACTCATGATATTTGGAAGAACTAGTTCTTATTGTCAATGGGATGGCTGAATGCATAGACTATATTGCATACTCAGATGTATGCTATGCTGTGAATCTATATCTACTTATCAGATACATATTCCAACCAACATGTATATTTTCTATTGTGAATTTCATGCCAAGAATTTATCTCAATTTCTAGATTTTTTTTCCTGTCTGATAATTCTTAAGAGCTTCTAGGCTGGATTGAACCTGTGGAAGTCACAAATGGGGCATCTCATCCCCTAAATTAGCACAAACTGTTTAAACCTGCAACCTCAATGGCCCAGTGGGAACACAAAATCTGTAAGCTCAATGGCCTTAGTAGGGTTTGAACCTTAGTGGAAATAACAACAATGCCACATTTTAACCAACACACCATGCCCTTAACAACAATTTCGGGATTATATTTATTACATAATTCCCAAACATAATAATTGCATAACTCTCATAGTCTAGTGATTACCTAATATAGACCTTCCATTATATTAATGACTTCTTTTCTACTTCCACGATACTGATTCTAACAATATTACAGCCATCAAGTCTCTTGGATCTATCTTGTGTCTCAGTACAGAAAAATCTGAAAGATGAATCTACTGCACTGTTATATCTTGCAATTCTGGATTTAGAGCTCTAAGAAATCGGTATCAATGTCTGTTTTTTGTAGCACACATCCCATCATATTAGACTGCATGGGTAGCCAGGCAAATGATAAATCTACATGGAATGTCGCTGTGTATATGAACATTCATATCCAATCCTATTTTGCCACTCTCCTTGATTGACTTTTTTCTACTTGTACACAAATGCACATAACAGGTCAATATGCAATTGGAGTTATTGCTAACTCTATATCCAATATGTTTTTTTTATGAAACTCACACAACTTCCAACCTCACTCAAACCACCCTGCTGCCTCCACCTTTCTGCAACCTATTCATTCCTCAATTTTCCCTTCTCTCTTAACAAGCTGCTATAACTAACCTGTTACTGTGCTACAATGAAGTACATATATAGGTCTGTAGCATTAACTTCTTGCTGCAAAACTAAATTTTATCTCTTTGTTTTTCTACAGCTTCACAGGCTTTTCTAAATCCCCAACCAATCTCTCCAGGAGCATCTAATTAGAAGTATTCAACATGACCAAGACACCCAACAGAAAAAGCAACTCACAAGTAGACAAAAAAACTTAAAATGAAAAACAATACTAACAAGGAAATATGAAAGAAAATTCACAATCACCACGCACACCCTAAGCAAGGAACCAATGAGACCAAGGAAATGAAGGTCACCAATAGGATTGGATCTCATCAGAAAGGAGGAGGCTTAAAGAGCTATCATGGACGGTGACCTTTTGTCTTCCTCAAGTAGCTCCAGGCTCCCCTCACTATCAGTTTTCCTTCCAAAACCTATCAATTGCAGATTGGAATCTTGCTGGCGCATTAGTACTACCAGTAATCTTCATTTGTGCGGGAATACTGTTTCTGGAACATCTTCTGGTCAGATACAATTTTGATAGCACCTAGATTGGAGGTCTTATTTGGTAAAATACTTTGTACCATGCAATCTCACCAATAAATGGTGTTGTAAATTTCTCATTAATAGTTATCTTATTTGGTCCTTGGAAGTTAAAATGAAGATGGTAAGATCCATCTTCTTTCTGATTAGTTTTACTGGTGCAGAATATGGGCTCTTGGTATTATAAAATGTAATTCCAATTCATGTACCAAGCACTCAAAGTTGGTTTTGATGAAAATGATATTGACAGGGCTTGATATTGTTATTAGCAGACTGGTTTAATTTCCATAATGGGCTGAATATATTATTTGGGAAGTATTTGTTGGCATTAAGCGATGATAACTGGTAAGCCTGCTACCGGTACTAGTGTTGTCATTGATTGGCAAAGAGAGTATAGAGACTTGTCATCTCTAGAACCAAGAAGATCTATATGAAAGAAGGATCACTATACAAAGCCTTAGCCACCGGGCTATGTACATAGCAAAGGAAAAGAGGATTCCAGCATCAGCTGAGGACCATGCTACAACTAGTGTAGACAAGTACAGATAAAACAATAAGCTAATCGGTGTCAACAATTACCACCGAGGATGGTGCACTCGGTAAGCTAAGGGACAACAAACCGAGGACGGTGCGACTGGTAAGCCAAGGAAGGGACAGGAACAGGAACTCTTACCTGTTCACAACACGAAGAACTAAACTCAACCGTAACCGGTATATTAATGACTCCGGTCATGAACCGAGGAAGTCATAGTCAGACTAACTGTTCTAACTAACTCTTTGACTGAGATTTTCTGCTCTAACTCCGGAAGTCTTTGAGTTAAACTGACAATTTGTTTGAAGCGAGTTTGGAGGTTTTAAAGCCGAGATCAGTGGCTTTAAATCAAAGTGTTATCTCTTGTGAAGGAAAGTTGCTTGATGCGCAACTGCTGCTTTCTTCATTAGACAGATAAAGCAAGGGCATGCATTGGATGTTTCCTCAGTAAACTGGTACTCCACTGAGCAATGTATCTGATGAAGATCTAAAGTTAGGTCATGTTTAATGAGCACAATTAGGGCTAGGACCCTATATATTCTTCTGACCAAGGCAAATAGAAGTTGCCTTTATTCTGCCAGAGAAAAGAGTGAACCTGAAAAGCTTAAAAGAAGCTAGGGTAAATCAGAAAGAGAAGTAGAGAAAGAAGTGTGTGCAGAGAAGCACAACAGTAGTGGAGAACTCACTTGTTGCGACCGGTGACGATTCTCAGCTGAGCACAAACAAAGATCTTATCAGGCTATGCTTAGCCATCTGTAAAAGGTCAAACTTGCTATTGTTCTCTAGCAATTACAATAGTTAAATCCTAGTATTTGGGTGGACTCTAATAGGTCCCTTGTATCAAATCCTTTAACCGGGTGGCATCTTGTAAGGTGTTCAAAGTCATTTAATTAGGTAGGCACTAACCGGCCTTATTGTAACAAATCCCTTGACCGGGTTGGATCTAACAAGTGTGTTTTTATCCTTTAACTAGGAAGGCTCCTAACAGGGCGTACTTCAGAAGAGTACAAAATTTGTGAGGTCTTTTTACACTGTGGTTTTTACCCTAACCGGGTTTCCACGTGATAAATCTCGTGTCACTGTGTGTTTGATTACTTATTGATTTATTTGCTTAAATCTGCTTTCCATTCTACTGTAAATTTACTTCACCGGTTTTAAAGTGAATAAATTTTAGAGGTGTTGATTCACCCCTCCCCTCTCAGCACTGGTTGGGACTGTCAATTGGTATCATGTAAAGAACCCAGCTGGCTCTCTATGGAAATTTGACTTTCTTCAAATTCAAATGCGATTTGTTTTGTGTATTTTCAAAAATAATTATGAATCTAAATCTCTCACAACAATTTTTTAAAATTCTAAAAATAAATATAAACCTTTTGCATTCTTCACCAATCATAAATAATTATAATTGTGCCAACTATCAAATTTCTGAAAAGAAATTAGATATCTAAACAATGAATTAACTTGAAAGTTATTGGCACCTGCAATGTTGAATTTCCTTGTAATAAAAATATCTTCCTTGACGCCTTGACACAGCCCCAAATTAAAACAACAGCCGCCCTTGAATGGTCACGTGGCAGCCTGGACAGTCACGTGACTGTCCCAGAGTCTCATGCAGGCCCTTTTGCTGCAATAAACTGCCCATAGAAGGAACGTGAGAGCATGGAGACGAAGCATCACAACTTCATAAGGTCTCACGCAACCAGTGTGATGATTAACACAGCCTGTGGATGAATATTCAATTCTGTATAACACCCACCCTTTCCTCTATTTGAAATGCAACTTGTATAGAATCAATGAGACTTGAACAATTACGAACTTCTCTAGCCAATTGCTCACAACCGTAATTTCCCAAACAAATTCAGAACTTCAGCAGGAAGACAAATCAAACCCCAAGAGAATTAATTGATTTGCCTGTAGAATAAAACTTCTCATAAATCCAGTATACTTCATCATTGGTTTATGACCTCAGATACAGCTGCAAAATTCACCATCAATCTGTAATGGCTCAAATTGCCAGAAGAGGAATCGGTCCTCAAAACCCTAGCCGGGTTGTCTCTCACAAACTTCAATAAAATCATAATTCAACAATGGATAAATGAAAGTGCTTTTTCGAGTAGAATATATAGCTTTTTCAGAAAAAGCACAATTTCACTTTTTTCATTAAAAAGACTTTTAAATGACCTCTTCACTTTATAACATTAAAGTTATTAAATTAAAATAATTTAATTTAATAACGATAACTTTAAAAACCAAAAGCCTCTGAATCCCGTTGACTGTACAAACTCATTTCCGACACCAGAGCCACAACGCCAACTGCCCTGCCGGAAATAACCCACTGCTAAAAATAGCCAACTGCTAAAAATAGACTTACTAAAAATAGTATCTCAAACTGGAGATTATCTGAAACTCGATCCTGAGATATCTGATACTCTGAGTAGACACCTTGCTAATCCTGGCCATACCCAAAATACCACTTACTAAAAATAGTAAGTTGACCAAAATTATCTGAACGAAGAGCAGACCTGATAATCTGAACCTCCAAAATGGAATCCCAACGCTGTCTCCACCATCTGACCCCCTTTGATTGCCTGATTAGCCTGTGAGGGGCGCCAAACCAAGCTAATCCCATAAGTCTAAAAAACGGGGACATTACATATTAGAGCTTCAGGTCTGTTTTCTTTGCTATTTGACTGCACAAAGAAAAAGTCAAGATGATGAGAAAGGAAGGACCAAAGTTTTCAAAAGAAAACTTTACTCTCTGGTGCAGCAGGATGAAGCTGTACATGAAGACCAACGACGATCAATACTGGAACCATGTCACAACTGACTACACTGAACCCACTGGCACGCTGACACCCGATCAACAAAAGATCAAAGCCGAGCACACGGCTGCTTAGGACATGATAGCCAACACACTACCTGATCATGTGTATGCCGAGATTGAACATCTTGATTTTGCCTTCAAGATGTGGGGCAAGTTGCAAATGGTCTATGAAGGGGATCCAAATGTTTAAAGAGCCAAGGTTGAAAGCCTCAGAGGAAAGTATGATGACATGAGGATGAATGAAAGAGAAGACATCGAGCAATATAGCAACCGGATCAAAGAGGTGATCAACTCCATCAGAAGCGTTGGAGGAAAACTCAGTGAAGAGGAGGTGGTTAGCAAAATACTGAGAACTCTTAGACCTCAGTATGCCATCAAGATCTTTGCCATTCAAAAGCTCAGATCGGTGACCAAAGATCAAGTCACCCTAGACTCCCTAATCGGTAAGCTAGCTGCCTTCGAATTAAGTAATTTTGATAATAGCTTATCCGTTCAGGAAGCAGCATTTAAGTCTTCTGTCAACGTCTCTTCCACCAAAAAGGGAAGAGAAACTGGTAATTGCTCTACCGGAAAGATTGGCAACCTTGTTGAGAATCTGCTCTTAGAGGAGATGGAGCAAGATGAGTTCGAAGCACTCACCGCTAGGAGATTCCCTACAGGAAAAGGGAAGTACAAAAGGAAACTCCCCTTGAAATGCTTCTCCTGCAACAAGATAGGACATATTGCTGCAAGGTGTCTTGATAATGAATCTAAAGATAAAAGAGACCGGTTCAAGAGCAAAGCAAAGAAGGAATGCTATCTTGCAGAGGAAGGAGTTACTGACAATGAGTCTGAAGACTCAGAGGATACATAAATTGCATTTGTTGCAATAAAGGAGGAGAATCCAGTTATAAATGACGTTGCACTCATATCCAGGTCTCATCAGCATGATGACTGGATCATTGACAACGGATGCACTCACCACATGACCGGTGACAAGGACAAGTTCATAAACTTGGAGCTCAATGACAACGGATTAGTTACCTTTGGAAACAATGCCTCCTGTGCCATCAAAGGTAAAGGTTCTATTGCTCTTTGCAACAATGCTGTCTGTGAAGATGTGTATTGGGTCGAAGGACTAAAGTACAACTTGATGAGTGTCGCACAACTGAATAACAAAGGATTCCTGCTGGAATTCGGACAAGGTTCCTGTATAGTAAAGAATCAATCCAGAACTCATGTTGCAACCGGTAGACAGAGCAAAGGTAACCTCTTCTACCTAGACTCAATGGAAGGAGCTTGTCTCATAGCCTCGGTCAAAGGAGAATCAAGCAAAATCTGTCTTTGGACCAAAGAAGACAACTACTGGTTATGGCACAAGAGGCTCTACCACATAAACTTTGACAGTATTGTCAAAGTGAGCAAAAAGAAAACGGTAAGAGGACTTCCTGAGATTACCAAGCCCATCAAGGGTATTTGCAAAGATTGTCAGTTAGGAAAGTTGACCGGAACATCTTTCAATAGTAAATCCTTCTCTGTTGAGAATGTTCTAGACCTGGTGCACACTGACCTGTGTGGACCAATGAGAACAAAGAGCTACCATGGAGACCGATATTTTATGCTCTTTGTAGATGACTTCTCCAAAATGATGTGGACACTCCTTTTGAAGGAGAAATCAGAAGCTTTCCACATGTTCAAAATCTACAAAGCTAGAGTGGAAAAAGAGACCGGTAAAAGTTTGAAGTGTTTGAGATTAGACAGAGGTGAATATACCTCTCAAGAGTTCACTCACTACTGTGAAGAGCATGGAATAAAAA
Source organism: Chamaecyparis obtusa (assembly GCA_027943335.1). Lineage (NCBI taxonomy): Eukaryota > Viridiplantae > Streptophyta > Pinopsida > Cupressales > Cupressaceae > Chamaecyparis > Chamaecyparis obtusa. The sequence goes on along the minus strand of BSBK01001456.1, from coordinate 1,234,677 downwards.
GACAGCTATCTGCACCAAGGACTCCTTAGCAAAACGGAGTAGTAGAAAGAAGAAACAGGACGCTGATTGATTGCGCTAGAACCTTGCTGATTTAGAAGGATCTGCCTCATCACTTTTGGAGAGAAGCTGTCAGTACCATTGTTTACACACTCAATTGGATTCAAGTAAAAAAGGGAACCGGTAAGACTCCTTACAAACTATGGTTTAAGCATACTCCCAGTGTAGGCTACTTCAAGATCTTTGGTAGTAAATGTTACATTAAAAGAGATATGTACTCTCGGAAGCTTGATCCTAAGAGTGATGAACTTTTTTGGGTTACTCTACCAAAAGTAAGGCCTATCGGTGTCTGAACAAAAGAACAGACAAGATAATTGAAAGCATCAATGTAAAAGTTGATGAATCTTCAGAACCTGATAAGAAGACCGGTCATGATGATCATGACAACAACAATATGTATCTCAAGACCGAAAAGGATGGAAATCTAATTGCTGAGATCTTCGTCGATGATATCATCTTTGGAGGAGATTACAAGATGAGCAAAGCCTTTGCTGAAGAGATGAAGAAAGAATTTGAAATGTCTATGATAGGCGCAATAAAATTCTTCATTGGATTACAGGGCCATCAATTGAAATAAGGAATTTTTATTTCTCAGTCCAAATATATCAAATAAATTCTAAAGACCTTTGGACTTGATGATTCTAAACCGGTTGGGACCCCAATGATAACTAACCTCAAGTTATCAAAGGAGGATGATGCCAAAGAAGTAAATGAAACAATGTATCGGTCCATGATAGGTAAACTATAGTATGCTGTGCACAGTAGACCGGACATTGCACATGCAGTTGGAATAGTGGCAAGATTCTCTGCAAATACCAAAGAGACACATCTAATAGCAGTAAAGAGAATATTCAAATATCTAAGAGGAACTGAGGATTATGGATTATGGTTTCTTCACAAGGGAGGATTCGAAGTAAAAGTATACATTGATGCAAATTGGGTTGGAAACATTGATGACAGAAAGAGTACAAGTGGTGGTGCATTCTTTCTCGGTGGAAGAATTGTTTCTTGGACTAGCAAGAAACAAAATTGTATATCCCAATCTACTGCACAGGCCGAATATGTTGCTGCAACAATCAATTGCACACAGGTAATTTAGATAAAACAACTGCTGGAAGGAATTAAAGAACAGATACTTGAACCGATAGCTATCTATTGTGATAGCACTAGTGCAATTAACATATCCGAGAACCCTGTTATGCACTCCAAGACAAAGCACATTGCTATCAAGTATCATTACTTGAGAGAGCTGGTACAAGACAGGGAGGTGAGACTGGAGTATGTTCCCACCAAGGAACAAATTGCTGATATCTTCACAAAGTCATTACCAAAGAGTACTTTTGAGTATCTCAGAGGTAAACTAGGGGTGATACCCCTTCATGATCTTCAATAAACCTGTAAGGGTGGTCATCAGTTCATTATGATTCAACAGAGGGTTAAACCTCATCTTTTCTGAACTGATGAAAAAGGAATGCTGCTCATAAGGGGAGCAGATTAGACAAAGGTAGTCTCTTTGACTAGCCTTTGGCATCATTGACAAAAAGGGGGAGAGTTTGGAAATAACCGAAAGACGGTAAAGAGGTACAAGCACAGTAAGGTGATTGCCCATCAGTTTTGCCATCAATGCCAAAGGGGGAGATTGTTGGCATTAAGCGATGATAACTGGTAAGCCTGCTACCGGTACTATTGTTGTCATTGATTGGCAAAGAGAGTATAGAGACTTGTCATCTCTAGAACCAAGGAGATCTATATGAAAGAAGGATCACTATACAAAGCCTTAGCCACCGGGCTATGTACACAGCAAAGGAAAAGAGGATTCCAACATTAGCTGAGGACCATGCTACAACCAGTGTAGACAAGTATAGATAAAGCAATAAGCTAACTAGTGTCAACAATTACCACCGACGATGGTGCAACTGGTAAGCTAAGCAAGGGACAGCAAACCGAGGACGGTGCGACCGGTAAGCCAAGGAAGGGATAGGAACAGGGACTCTTACCTGTTCACAGCACGAAGAACTGAACTCAACCGTAACCAGTATATTAATGACTCAGGTCATGAACCGAGGAAGTCATAGTCAGACTAATTGTTCTAACTAACTCTTTGACCGAGATTTTCTGCTCTAACTCCGGGAGTCTTTGAGTTAAATTGACGATCTGTTTGAAGCAAGTCTGGAAGTTTTAAAGCCGAGATCAGTGGCTTTAAAACTGACGATTGGATTGAGGCAAGTCTGGAGGATTTAAAGCCGAGATCAGTGGCTTTAAATCAAAGTGTTATCTCCTGAGAAGGAAAGTTGCTTGACGCGCAACTACTGCTTTCTTCATTAGACAGATAAAGCAAGGGCACACATCAAATGTTTCCTCAGTAAACTGGTACTCTACTGAGCAAAGCAATGTATCCGATGAAGATCTAAAGTTAGGTCATGTTTAATGAGCACAATTAGGGCTAGGACCCTATATATTCTTCTGACCAAGGCAAATAGAAGTTGCTTTTATTCTGCCAGAGAAAAGAGTGAACCTGAAAAGCTTAAAAGAAGCTAGGGTAAATCAGAAAGAGAAGTAGAGAAAGAAGTGTGTGCAGAGAAGCACAACAGTAGTGGAGAACTCACCTGTTGCGACCGGTGATGATTCTCAGCTGAGCACAAACAAAGATCTTATCAGGCTATGCTTAGCCATTTGTAAAAGGTCAAACTTGCTATTGTTCTCTAGCAATTACAATAGTTAAATCTTAGTATTTGGGTGGACTCTAACAGGTCCCTTGTATCAAATCTCTTAACCGGATGACATCTTGTAAGGTGTTCAAAGTTCTTTAATTAGGCAGGCACTAACCGGTCTTATTGTAACAAATCACTTGACCGGGTCGCATCTAACAAGTGCGTTTTTATCCTTTAACCAGGAAGGCTCCTAACAGGGCGTACTCTAGAAGAGTACAAAATTTGTGAGGTCTCCTCACACCGTGGTTTTTACCCTAACCGGGTTTCCATGTGATAAATCTGGTGTCACTGTGTGTTTGTTTACTTACTGATTTATTTGCTTAAATCTGCTTTCCATTCTACTGTAAGTTTACTTCACCGGTTTTAAAGTGAATAAATTTTAGAGGTGCTAATTCATCCCTCCCCTCTCAGCATCGGTTGGGACTGTCAGTATCCTGAATGGAATTTCTTTCAAAATGACTTTGTTTTATTATCAATTTCATCATTGTTTCTCTTTCTTAAAATGCTTCAATAGCATAATATTTAGTTATGAAAGTTGGAGTTCCTCTTTGTATCATCTTCTCCATTCTATGAGATGAAGTGGCTTCAAGATTCAATGTAAATGTTTAAAATTTTCTAACTCTTCAACTCTCAATACTATTTCAACTCATTTTAGAGGCAACTTAAAATTTTATCCCGAGTCAAATATTGCACTGTTGATTTTGACATTCTGTTTGACATGTTTTAGTAGCACCATCTGCTACTTTGAGATTAAAGTCTTTTGCAGGGCGGACAAATAATACAAGTGTTAATTTTGTAGATGAAACAATGAAGTTATGTGGGCTTCTAGAATCAATAAGGACCATCACTTTACTCTTTATAAGCCCTTGAATCTTTAAAGTATGAGGATGAATGATCCTTGTTACCGCAACTAGCAATATTTTTATTGAGCTTCACTTTTGAGCTTAGTGATTGGTATGGTCATAATATAAGTATTTCATGCACCATTCTCTCTTTCATCTTGGTGCTTTGTTTTATGAGAAAACACCTTGCTCTGACTCTCTATAGGTAGAATTTCACTTTATCTTTCCTATTATCATGCCTATTTTCATTTTTGTACTTGTTTCAGTTGTCATTCATGTAGTTGTTCCTATAATCTTTTCTATTTTTATTTCTCGAGTTATTTTAATAGTCATTTAAGCCTAATCAAATTCGGTTAGGTTGCAGATGATTTAACTTGTTTATAATCATTCTTTATTTATTTACGCACTGGAAAATAAATCCATCATCAGCACTGCGGATAGGACTAGCAGGTGCCATACTAAATATAGGTACATCTGCATCATGGGCACCTATCGGGGAAAAGTCAAGCTTTCTTCCTTGCAGTCTAGATGTCGGCCTTCTAAAGGCAGAAACCATATACCTCGTTGCCTTGTCAACTGTCTCTGGATCCGACAAACTCTCCGCCAATCTCTGCTAATGAAGCCTAAGTCTTTCCATACTTTCCACTAAGGCATTTATTTCCTTCCTTTTTCCCATACTGCTACGCCGACTTCCAGAACTAGGCCTCCTGTATTTGTCCATAGCTAAGAAAAACGGGAGTGTTGATCACTCTTAAAATATCATCAGAATATAAGAGAATTCATTCCCCATAGGATGGTAGGAAACATGCTCTGATACCACTGTAAAGAGCCCAACTGACTCTTAACTGAAAACTAGCTCTTCCTTCAATTTAAATTGCAATTTTTAGTGTATTTTCAAAGAACATATAAATTTCCAATGAATTTCCAGACTTTTAATTTAATTTCAACAACAATTTGATATCATTAAATTCTTATTACTTAATACATCAACCATTTTAATTTAAACAAACTATCATCAATCTTTACAATAATGAACTCTTGAATTTGGCACCTGGCAATTGATATAATTCTCGATAAACTGGATCACATTCATCTATGGTTGCCGCAGCATGGAAAGGAGTGTTGCAGCCTCAAATAAAAGATAACACAGTGCTCAAATAAACCCACGCAACACTGCACATAACGTACGCAACACCTTGGGAATAGAACACAATCTTTAGCCACCATTTTCATAGCATATCCCAAACACCACAACCAAGTTGTGGAAAGAGGCTGGCTGTTATTAGATTTAAGTACGCAGCTCCAAGATTCTGAAACGTAGCTTCTAAACACCAAAACCACTCCTTGCACAGTTCACAGCCCACTGTTGATAGTGTACAACAGTCATTAACTTCAGCAAATTAAATAATAAATTGTAATGTCCCCGTTTTTAGACTATTGGGATTAGCTTGGTTCGGCGACCCTCGCAGGCTAATCAGGTGATCAGAGCGGGTCAATTGGCAACTTGGCGGAGCCAGTGTTGGGATTCCATTCTAGAGGTTTAGATTATTAGGTCTGCTTTTCGTTCGGGTCAATTTGGTCAACTTACTATTTTTAGTAAGTGGTATTTTTGGGTATGGCCAGATTTAGTAGGGCGTTTGCACAAGGTGTCAGATGTTTCAGGACTGAGTTTCAGGGAATCTCCAGTTTGAGAGACTTACTATTTATAGTAAGTCTATTTTTGGCAGTTGGTTATTTCTGGCTAGGCAGTTGAAGTTTGAGGCTCTGATGTCAGAAATGTGTTTGTTGCAGCCAGTGGGCTTCAGTGGTTTTTTATTTTAAAGTTATCGTTATTAAATTAAATTATTTTAATTTAATAACTTTAATGTTATAAAGATAGATAAGATAAAATTTTAATGTCCGTGAGGCTAAAAATAGGCTAAAAGTGAAGTTGTGATTAAAAAACGTTTTAAGTGAAAAAAGTGAAATTGAAGCTTTTTCCAAAAAAGCTATATATTCAATTCGAAAAAGCACTTTGAGGATTCATTGTTGATTTGATAAAATTTATGAAGCTTCTTGGTTGTGAGAAATGGCTAGGGTTTTGAGGACTGATTCCTCTTTCTGCAATTTGAATCATCACTGATTGATGATGAATTTTGCTTCTGAATTCTGAGAATTATATTCTGATTTTATTTAAGGAAATACAAATTGGTGCTGTTGTATACTGATTTGTAGAAAATTATTTAAGTGGCTGGCTGAAGATATTCATCACAGGAAATCGAATTTGGCAAGACTAGGGTTTGGTGGTTCGGTCTTCATATTTGGAGAGAGTTGCAAAGTGCTAGCTGGATTTGGGTAAAGTTAGATTGAATTCTGAAATTTAATGGTTGGAGTGTGTTCTTTTCACTAATTCTGAGCATTCAAGCTATTGTATGGAATTCTTCATGCTGCCGTACAGAATTCTTTTGCTGTTGTACGGATATGCCTGGCCGTACAGATTGATGCATTGTGGTTATCGAATTGGAAGCTTAGTATTGGTTGGAGCTGTTGTATGTGGACCGAAACTTGTCCATTGATTAGTTTGTAGTGTCCAAGCTACAAAGGAGAGTAATTTAATGGCTGGCACCAAATTTTCATGAAGCTGTGTTTTATTCTACAACAATCACGTTTTGTCTAGGTTGCCATTTTTCTGAATTGTTAATTTGTTATGGTTTTGTTAATGAAAGTCTAGTTGATTTTTTTCAGTATTAATAAGCAATCAAGTTGGCGTAAAACTAGTGTTCTTATTGCTTATGTTGAGAAATCCAGTGAATTATTGTCTATGTTCTAATTGAAAATTTGCAAATAAGTTATAAATATTTTGGATCTCTGTAAAGTGGCAAATAAAATTGAGAAAAGAGTTAGTTCTTAGTTGAGAGCCAGTTCGGTTCTTTACAGTGGTATCAGAGCATTTTTCCTGCCATCTTGTGGGGTCTGGATTCATTTATATTCTGAAGTTTTTTTAAAAAAGTTATCAGGACTTCCACTTTCCCTAGCTATGGATAAATACAGGAGGCCCAATTCTGGAAGTTCACTAAGCAGTATGGGAAAAAGAGGGGAATTAAATGCTTTAGTAGAAAGTATGGAGAGACTTAGACTGCATCAGCAGAGATTGGCAGAGAGTTTGTCGGACCCAGTGACAGTAGACAGGGCAACGAGGTGTATGGTCTCTGCCTTTAGAAGGCCGACATCGAGTTTGTAGAGGAGAAGGCTGGAGTTTTCTCCGACAGGTGTCCATGATGCTGATGTTCCTGTATCTAGTACAACACCCACTAATCCTATCCGCAATGCTGATGATGGATCCATTACACAGGAACAAGTGGATGTTTCAGTACCATTGGTTGACAGCAGTGTTGAGCATCACCAGGTTGAGGTTCCTAGAGTAGTTACTACGGTTTGTACAGAGGCAACTGATACTGTAGTTATCATTGAGTGTTCAGACTCTTCCATGGAGGGAGTGGTTATTGGAGATTTTTATGTCAGCTGTAGTAGTGTTGCTCTAGTTCAGGAGGCAGTTGCTTCCTTAGATGGGATTGATGCATGTATGGAGTCTCCTAGTGGTGATGTTGGTGATTTGGGCATTACAGCAGGGTCAATTGATGACAGTTCGTGCTCCAACATTATTGGTGCACAACCTGAGGTTGAGTCATGTGTGCAGAGTCAGGTGTCAGCAGTTGAGATTTCAACAGGAGATGTGGAAGCTGATAGTATAGACACATCGGATGACACTTTTGAGGATGTTGTGAGTTGCATTGGGGATGACACCCCCTGTGAGATGTTGGGCGATGACTGCGAGGAGCGCATGAGCTCTGACAGCTCTGAGGTTTATGATTGTAGTCGTAGTGTGGGATCAATACAAGAGATAGTGGTTTTTTCCTGTGTTGAGGATGTGAGCATGGAGCTATCTAGTGATGACACTCATGATGGGAGTGTTGCAGTTGATTTGGGTGACATAGATTCATGCCATAGTATAGTTGATTCACATGACGACATTGAGTCGTGTATGCAGCCAGAGTTAGTGGAGGAGTGTATGATGACATGAGGATGCTATTGTTCTAGATGTGGAATTTTCACCATCAACTTTGTGCACACTACCACTAGGAGCTTTAGTTGAAGAAGTTCCTGAAATATTTTTGTTGATTTTAATCTTCTATGACCATTTCAGCTAATTAATTGTCATATCATATATGATGTGTATTGTTCTCCTCTGTTGTTCTAAGACTAAAACCAATACAAAAACTACCTATGAATTCTTTGTAATGTCCCCGTTTTCAGTCTCTTGGGATTAGCTTGGTTTGGCAACCCTCGCAAGCTAATCAGGTGATCAGAGGGGGTCAGTTGGTGCAGCCAGTGTTGGGATTCCATTCTGGAGGTTCAGATTACCTGGTCTGCTCTTCGTTCGGGTCAGTTTGGTCAACTTACTATTTTTAGTAAGTGGTATTTTTGGGTATGGCTAGGTTTAGCAGGGTGTTTGCACGAGGTGTCAGATGTTTCTAGATTGAGTTTCAGGGGATCTCCAGTTTGAGAGATTTACTATTTTTAGTAAGTCTATTTTTGGCAGTGGCTATTTCTGGTAGGGCAGTGGCTATTTTTGGCTGGCCAGTTTGAACCTGGGGCTCTGTTGTCAGAAGTTAGTTGATTTCAGTCAGTCAGTTTCAGTGGCTTTATATTTTAATTGTCGTTATTAAATTAAGTTATTTTAATTTAATTTAATAACTTATGACTTTATAACTTTATGTTATAAAATGGTGTTGTGTTAAAAAAGCCACTTAAGTGAAAAAAAAAGTAAAGTGCTTTTTCGAGTAGAAGTGCTTTTTCAAAAAAGCCTATATATTCTACTCGAAAAAGCACTTTACTCATCCATTATTGAATTGATTATTTTATGAAGTCTTTTGTTGAGAGCTTTCAACAAGGGTTTGAGGACTGATTCCTCTCCGCTGCACTTTGAATCATTCTTGTGGTGGTGAATTGTGCATTTGATTCTGCTGAAGAAATTCTGATAATTCATGGCTGCGAATTGATGCTGATGTATATCAATTTCATGCAAGTATAGATTGAATTCATTCATTCTACAGCTGGGTTCAAAATTTTCATTAATCTGGATATTGCCAGTGTGCAAGGAGGCTGTTGTATCTCCTAAGAGTTTGCTTTCAGACCGTACAGGCTGCAGACTATTACTCACATGCTGAATTCATGTTTTTTAGAGGCTGCGAAAACTATATCTAGGGTGGCGTTTGGTTTCCAGTAGCCATGTTATTTTCCTTGCAGCAGCGTTTGGGCATAGGGAAGCACGTGACTCCCTTCTTTGGCTGCGTGGAGTCTTGGCTTTGCTGCGTGTACTTCCAAGGTGGCAGCGTATTCATTCTTCGCTGCGTTTTTTCATTACTTGGCTGCGTGATACCTTCAGGAGGAATTTTCTCTCATTTTCGTATAACTATTTTGCTAGGTGCTCATTACTCTTTTGGAACATTTGAATTTGAATTAGAAATTGCACATTTTCCTGGATATTTGTGCCTACCAGTTGGTGACAAATAATTTGTTTAAATTCATGTTATTATATTTTGAGAAGATTTCAAATAAATATATTTATTTATTTTAAAAATCCTTAAAAGTGCATATTATTTCAAAGATTTGAATTACCTGGAGCCAAGAGCCAGTTAGGCTCTTTACATTCTTGATATTTAGTATTTTCAATTTTGCACGTCATTTAATTTTATTTTGCATATTTGTATTTTTTTTTATATGCTAAGTTTTGGCCAAGTCCAGTCTGAGTGTAAATGTTTGGCCTGCCAAGTCTGAGTTCTTATAGACATCTGATATCAAAACCTTGTCTATATCTTGTTCTTTTCTTTAATTGAAACAATGTACACGATGCTACTATACAGAAGCAAAAGAAAATAAATATAAGAAGTCACAGAGTCATGTATTGCTGGTATAACAGTCATCTTATTATCCATCTGCTGCAATCGTTTGTCCATTGATTAATGCAGTTGTCTACAGTTATGAATAAAGCATATACAGCCCCATAGAATCTTCATTGTGAAATTATTCATAATGAAATGCTCTTCATGGTTGTTCCCTTGTACATTCATTCTCAGTCACATGGTATAATCCATGGTCCCATGAGCTTGAAATAGTTTCCCACATGGATTTGTCTCCATCAACTTCTTTTTCATTGCATCATTTGTCCACTGTCTTCTACTTTGAGAATCGAACTCTCACAACTTTGCAAGTTCGCAATTTGTCCTTAATGAGCTACCTTTGCATGGAGGAGAGAGGCAGGTGTCAAGGTGAGCTACCTTAATGGCCTTTGAATCAGGGCACTATGTTACTATTGTTAACTATTTGACGCAAATATATTAGCAGTACAAGAAATGGGTGTGGCCACACATTAAACAAGGTGGCAGCACTCATACAAATTTGTATTTGAAATATGTACAATATATAGTACAATGCATATCAACTACCAACTGATTTGAACTTCTATATGATTAAAACAATAAGCGATATATATAAATCATATAAGTTAACTTACAAACTTTTATTATTTGTAATTTAACTTATGTTTTAGGTAGATAGTGGTATAAGTTAGATTAAAACTGATCAAGACTAGAATAAGGCAGTTACATAGTGTTAAGTCTTCTTAGTTTTAGTAAAAATGGATCTATCCTTTGACACATTAATTTTTATTAGGTTTCTTTATAACAACAGTTGTTTCTTGTCAGTTACATATTAGCGTTATTCTCTTATCTATTGAGGTTGTGATAAGGATCATATAGCTATCCATCAGAAGTTGGAAGAAGCAAAATTATTTAACTTTGATGGTTAAAACATGCAGGCATAAATGCAAGTAAATTCTATTCTTTTTCTATCTTAATCACTAATTGAAGCTTTTGAAATTTAATCAACTTCATGTAATCTTTTCTTATGCTTTCTCTGTCAGATATATAATATTGTATTTATTATTTTGTGTTTCAGCTACGCAGGTTTTCACATCTGCAGTTTGAAAAGCATTATCAGCTACCTACAGAGACTGCTTCTAAACAGGCATTGCAGGTACTTGTTCAAGTTGCTGTAGGGATGAAAAACGAATGTTTACATGAATGAGGACTTTGAATTTGGCAGCTTCATCCACATTTTTGACAGGAAAGACTCAAGGGATATGGTAGCGTGACAGTATTACAGCAGCCCAAGCGGCTTTATCGGCGACCAAGGTACTTTTGATGTCTTTATGTAAGTTTATTCCATAAGCCTTGCATAAGAAATGAATCCCATTGCTAATAAAATAGTTTCAGGTATTGTTTCTAACTGTGCTTTTATGTTCACCATGGGAGTCACTGCAGAACTGCTACCATTGAACAAGACCCAGCTGACAGTGTTCACTGCACGCTGCTGGAATATGGAATCGACATTAGCAAGTTTGCATTATAATACATTCTTCCTTTTATTTATTTCATATTTTATAGATGAAAGTGATGGTTTATGATTTGTTAGTTCTGTAATATTTTGTAAACACTGCTTTTGAACTAAATTGTGTTGCTTCTGTCAACATATTATAGAAATAGACAATATATTATTGTGAACAGGTCTATTTACCCAGCTGTTCAGAAGGATACCCCGATTTCATATGATTCAACTTCCCTTGGAATTCACAATTCTCCCAAAGAAGAAGGAAAGAGTGCAGGAAGATCTGTAAATCTAATTCCCACTATATTTCTATTTTTCTTTTCTTACACTAGGGTCTGAACTCACAGAGTAGTACAGAATGGTACTTTTGTTCATACAAGCCACATCATTTGACATTTTCTGATCTCAGGGTTCTCACTTTTCAAATACTACAATATCAGATTTAGTATTTTCAGTAGATGATGGCTTCCTGTCCAAATCAAAAGTGTGAGATTCTCTGTTAATACTTGTTACCTTAAACTGCACCTTTTCTGTTGTATCTTTTGTAATTCCTGTCCATTGTTCTTCAAAGTTATTAGAATAAACTTTAACCATAAACAAAGGAAGGATCAAAGTTCATGCACCTTATGATAGACAATTTTGTGGAAAACAGTCGCCAGCTTTTTAATTTATGTGGAGAAGAGATTCAAAGTGCAAGCACGAATTATACCCTTAGTCGTGATAATCATGTGGCTTGGAAGCAAAAGGTAGCAGTTTTTATCTCTATTTATGCACTGGTTGACAGAACATTAGAAAGTTCTGGAGAAGTTCTGATGCACTTTCTCACTTTAGGCTGCTGCTCTTCTAAAGAAGATTGAGAAACAGGAAATAACTATAGAGAAATACAAGGGTGAATTGAATATGGCTAAAAGTTCTTTAGAGGCACTGGATCAGAGCATCAAGGAACAGGTTGGTGTATCTTTATTTTCCATCTTTCAGATTGGATCATATCAAACTTAAATTTTATTTTATTTCTTTTCTTCTAATGTGCCATTTTCTAGTGTCAAGGCATGTTATTTATTTGTTGTCAGTGACTTTTATTCTTTGCAAAATTATTTTTTGACTGAAATAAAAAGTTTTTATGTTTCTCAATGCCAAATAACCTTTTGCTGTCTCAGTAGTTTTCGCTCTTTATTGATACTTGCTTTTGTTAATGTTCTCCTGCATCATACTTGTTTCTGAGGAAGTTGTTTGTATGATTCAGGACCATAAGTTTGAACAGGTAAAAAATGAATTGAATCGTCTGAACGAAAAGGTTGAAATGGGAGGTGCTACTTCAATTGTAGAGACACTGGTATCTCTGTTGCATAAATTGAAGGTGGATCTTTATACTTTGAAATTTTGTACAAGCTGTCTAGAAATATTTCAATGCATTATGTGTAGGCTGCATGTATATAGCTCATAGAAATATCTTATTACTTGGTAAAGCTTTTCTCTTTCAAACTTAAAAAATACAATTAAGTGTTTATAGGTCCTCAAAACATGTATTCTATTCATTGTAAATATTTACAATTTTACATTGGTAGTCCATTTGCATTTCTTGTCTGTTAGTTCAAATTGTACTGCCTGATTGCAGATAATTGGCAGTTTTTTACTCAGCTATTTGTTATTGATTTGATTTAACATTTGATATGTTAGTGCCACATGGTTTCTTATTAACATATACCAGGACCAGAAATTTCGTTGTTGATGATTATTATTATATTAGCAAGGACCTTCTATTGTAATCGCAAATCCTCTTTAAGGATATAAAGCATAAGTTACAAATATCTCCATATAGGTGGTCTTTTTGTAGTGCATCAAATCATGTATGATTTATTGTGATTCAGGTGTTTTATTCCAAGTCAATCTTCATTGACCCATATTTTATGAGGTTCACAAGAATTCATCTCCAATGAGCAAGGATGCTCCACTTAGCACAAATCTCTGAGCAACCTGCTTAGAAATTTTGATGGTTATTGCCTCAACATTAATGGAGTGACTAGAGGCGACCCTTGACAGTACTATTGGACAATATCTCTAGTATGGAGGAAACATGACATGGTTTACTATTAAAGTATAGGCCTAAGCACCAATAGTTGTGCTGAGATCATAGCAGTGCTTAAAGGCATGCATTTAAGTACCGAGCTTCGGTTCCCCTATCCATTGTTTCCTTGGGATTCTTTATTAATGCTTAATGAGATTATAAATTATGTGGAGACTCAAATGAATCTGGTCCCATATCTAACTGGACACTAGATCCTATCACCAAGAGAATATGTACCCTTCTTTTTAGCTTTTGGGAAGTGCAATTTCAAGATGTTCCTCATGGTAGTGATTTGAGTTGTAATTCTCAAATCCCTAAGGTTGGAGTCTTCCAGGTGCCATGGGTGTAACTAATCGGAAGAATACCACAAAACCTATGTTCAAGCTGGGCAACCGAGGATCAAGTGTTGAGGTAGGTAGGACCACCTTCACTTTTGGTTTTGCAAGACCAATGGATTTTTCTTTGAGGTGCTGAATTATATGATATTACTAAGACTGAGCAAATTATCTCGTCATAAACTATACCCATTGCATGGTGTACCCTTATTCTGGCTGTCACATTGTACCTACACGCTGATTTAGAAATGCAAAGCTATACATCTTCATATAGTAAAAAAGGATTATCATGTAGAGTGTGTAAAATCCTGGTAAACAAACCCTATTGCTGTTGTGTACTCAAACATGGAGTCATGGACAAGCTAACACAATGCACTCACACATGGAATCATGGATGAACTAATGCAACACAATTGAAAGTAATTGGTTTTGACTTAATTGTTTTAATGTGTTGGGGTGATGAGCAGACTGGTGCCAATTCTAATAGGGCAACAGAGTCATGGATTCATTTAAAACATGTAATGACTGAAATCTTGGTGTGATTCCTTATTGAAGGTTTTTTTGAAGACTATACCCTTTAGAATACATGAGTAAACTAGGTTCTACACATGCATTCATAAATATTACCGAATTTGCAGAATATTAAATGATTCTACTTGGTAATACATAGACAAACTTAGAAATATCCTTTATTATTGTGAAAAATCTCCATTCAAAAGCTTTGCAGGAATTTAAAGTCATTTGGCTTATTGATCACATATACTTCTAGAAATGAACACATTGCCAATGGTGACACTCAATTAAGATCGATTCCACATTTTATACTCCCAGATTACACTAGCTATTTCATTACAAATTTGAGGTGAGCCCAAATCAACAAAATACAAATCAACTGCTTTCCCTTTGCTAGAACTGAAACCCTAGCAGTTTGAAGGTGTCTTCTTAGTTCTTCTCCTAACTGATTTTTCCATCCCCTTTAATAATGAAACTGAATGTGTATATAGTAATATACCCCACTTCAGCTTGTGCCAAAGCGGGAAACATGTAAACCTGCTGGAAAATCTCAAAATCTATGACCTCAACAACTGCTATGGATACCCATACCTTTACTTCATGTTTTTCATCCTTCTAGTACTTTAAAATTGCCTCAAATATGTCATGATGTACCAATAAGGTATGTGAGTCATCTTCCTTTCGTCAACAACCCTTCTAGTCATTAATGAATTTCATGAAAGGAGGGAGAGTTGGTGGGCAAGTAAATGTAAGTAGTTGGGTGAGTAAATTGCAACGCCACTCCGTTTGGCTCTCAAAACCCTTTTTACAAAGATTTTTAATATTGATAAGGGATCCTTTTGATACCCATATTGCCTCTTTGTAGATCAGGCATACATTATTTTTGTTTATGGGTCCCTTACTTGCTGATGCTTTAGGCAAGAGTCAAAACTATGTTGGATCTTGGAAGCAGTTTAGGAACCATGGTATGTCTCTTCTTTTCTTTTTAGCTTGTCGGCAAACCTTGTTTCCAGAGATCCTCCATCAGGGACCTTAAGTGGCTCAATAACCACATTAGATCGCCCTTGCGCCCAAGATGTGACTTCTTTCTTTTATTGGAGATTGATTGGGAACTTGGAACCTTGGTGTTGGTTCCTAGTTCTTGGTCCTTTATAAAGATTTGACAACTTCTTTTCTTCCACATTTATATATTTCGAAAAGTTTGCCTCCCATCTTGAACACCTTCAAAGAGCTTCATAAAACACTTGTTTCAACCTTTAAGGCATCATTGGGAACTTGGGCACTTATATAAACCTTTTACTTCTTAGGAACTTCATTGGGAGTTTGGTGGTCATTGGGAACTTATGCTTGTTGGAAACCTAGGAGTTTGGTGGTCATTGTCATGTATGGCCCGCCCTTGAGAAGTACAGCCTCTGTAAGAGCCCTGCTGGCTCAATCTCTATTCAACCTAGCAAATGTCTTTTTTGTTTTTGTTTTTTGCAGAGTTTTTTCAATTTTTTGGTATTTTGAGAGTATATATGCCTTTTTTTTTAATGATTTTTGATAATGAAGAACAATTAATAAACTGAAATCTGGATTGCTACTAACCATAAACTGAAATTCTCTATTTCACTCAAAACAAATTACAAGGAGATTATTTTGCAAATAACAACTCTTAACTATTTAACAAATAATAAGAAAACCTGATTTTCTCAACGCAGCTGTCCAATGCATCAGCATTCATCAATATAACCCCATACAATTGCACTAATATCTTCAACGTACAATGTTGAATATGAGGGGGAGCCCAAGTGCTGGTTGAAACCCTCCTTGTATCCAAACGCCACCTCTTGTGGATTCACGTGGGAGCTTAAATGACTCACGGCAGACTTAATGTGGTATGGCTGATGCTATATGATATACGATAATACTCCAAGTGCCATGATTTCCAATAGCTGGGCACTAATTTCAAATCGCAATTGTTCTTCTCTGCAAACTGAATCAACTATCAACCAAAACTACAAATTTAGTCACAATTATGACCTCTGTCTGAAGCCAACACTGATTTGGACAATCTCATTGGGTATTTCACCAACTCAGAGTGCTGAAAGACAGAAGAATTCACAATTCCCCAAGCCAACCTGAAACCCTTGGATGTTCTCCGGAGACTTCACCAAATAAACAAGTAAATTCATCTTCCACAATGAGGTTCAATTTTCTTCTAATTGCTTTTATATTTCCTCATAATTGTTCGAACCAAAAAGCTTCTTCATCAAGTCACATTAATGATTTAACATTTGCTTTTGTTGTCACTTGTTTTGACTTAGCAATTTCCTAAGTCTTGGGTGCCATTAATTAAATGAGCATTTAATAACATTTAATGATGTCTTTGGCTCCCTTTTAAATTAAACTTTATAATAGCTCTTTTATAATTAATTATTAATAAAGTATACTTTATTAATAATTAATTTCTTGATCCTAAGCCAATAAATTTATTCCAATCAATCAATCGATGAACTCTGCTAGCACCAAGTCCAAGTGCACTGCCAAAAATAGCAACATTGGCATAATTAACTTACTATAAATTGTAAGTCTCTGAATGAAAGCTCTGTCAATGTTGCCACAACTCCACAGTGCCACCAATCTGCTCAAGTGCCCTGCTAAAAGTAGAAACCTTGACTTTCTCAAAATAGGCACTTACTATAAAGTGTGCCAAATTGATCCAAACGAAGAGTAATCGTGAACATCCTTGATCCCTGGAGTGGGAATTGGCCTCTGGTTCTGCCCGCTGAAATCCTCTATCCCTCTAACTTAGCCTATGAGGGTCACTGATAGGCTAATCCTCACTACAACCCAAGGTGAGCTAAAATGGGGACATTACAACTAGCCCTTGAGAAGGATGGCCCATAATTCAAAATATTGTTATCGCAACTTATTGCCAAGGGCAAAAAAAAAATATCGGGAAAATATCAGAGATAAATTGACAACTTATTGGGAACTTGGAAAAATTGCTTAAATTTAATTAGAAATGCATTTTTTTGGCTAAATTCAATGAGATGCATCTAATGAGTCAGTAAATGAGTAAACAAACCAAACAAGATGAGTCTAGATATATATAAATGCAACTAGGGTAGAAAATCAAATCCTCATGTGGAATGCTGATGGCCGACAGCCATAGTCTGAACTCTAAAGAAAACTAAAAATAGCAAATTGTCTTTGTAAAACTATAAGTAAATTCAAGTACAATATCAAAATACTCTACATCTTCCTCTTCCCCTTCCCAACAGCTCTAGTAAAAACTACCGGAGTGGTAGGGGGTCTAGCCCTAGAAGTCCGTTGTGGCTATGGCTGTGGTTGTGCCTCCTCCCTCTGTACAATTGGTTGTGACTCGACCTCCATCTTGGATGTAGATGGTGCTGACATTGGCAATGACTCATCATCTGAATCCTCCTCAATGTCCTCATCCTCCTAAATGTCATCCAATCCCACTGCGAATCCACCCTCCTCCATATCCTACCTCTCCGAATTGTAGATCACATCCTTTTTGAACAATGGAGGCTGCTCCTGTGATGTTCAATCATAGTAAGGATCTATGTCATCCAAATCAAGTGGACCAACTGGTGTTCCCTCTACCTTTCTTACGTGCAACTGAAGGTTATATTGCACAAAGACAAGGTCATCGAGGTGTTTCTGTGCTAACTTATTTTTGTGCAAATCATATTTTTTCTCCTTCAAACCCTTTTTTCCTCTTCCAAACGCCCCTTTGCAAATTAGAAAATGTCAAATGAACGATTTTTGGGCTGTCAGTCCCTATTAGCGGATTGTGGCCAATAATTTGGCAACTTATCGCTGAAATATCGGCAATAAGTTGGGTTTTTCTATGTGATAAATTCTTAAAATATCGGTGATATTTTTTTGCGATAACTTTACGTATATTATCGCCGGCCGTAACTTATCGCAATAAGTTGTCTTACCGGTGATATTTCGACGATAGTTTGATCTATGGTATGGCCTATACTTGGTGCTTCCCAAATGCCACAAATCTGCAACTTAACCAGTTCAATCTGCCTTCAACATTTGCTCATCTCCATGAATTTTCTTTCAAATCTGTAGATATTCAGCTCTCTTGCAACTGTGAATTTATGCTAAATGATCAGCCTTTGGGAGTTCTTTCACTCTTGTAGGCATCAACAACTACAAAGGATTTCGTCTTCACAATCTGATAAAAAAACCCTTTCAGCCATAGCCAAATTCTCCAAAGTACATGATTTTTTGTGTGTCTCAAAATGGGTGCCCAATTTGTCTTTTAATCTCCTTTCTGAAAACCTACACAAATCTTAGGGTTTGCAATTTATTTAAAACTTTATTTCAACTGCCCCTGATTATTTAATAAAACCATTTTCAAAATGGACGTCCTTTTTTGGCTAATTCATGTGACTTACAAAGTTAATTTATTATTAATTTATAAAGTAACTTTATAATTTATTTCAAAAGTTACTTTATTTACTTTATAATAAAGTAACTTCAATTTATTTAAATAAAACATTAAAGTTAACTTTATATTAACTTTAACATTTAAATGTTTATTCATAATCATTTCCTGACCATTGAAAGTGACAACTGATGCTAAACTTGAGGCCCATTGGTGATGTCTAAGAATAGTAGTACCTCCAAAAAATAGGAATTAGCTTTGAGGCCTTGAAATGTCACAAATGATGCAATGACCCCATTTTTGCGCCTTTCTAAGCATCATTTATTTTCAAAGGTTAGCCTATTATCAGTGGTCCCTGTAGGCTAATGTGGTGATTAGGGGGCCGTTTGAGGGTGATTCAAGATTATTTAGTTGATCCTTTGGGTGTCTATTCTAGTACTCTCCATCTCAGTGCATCAATTTATTTTGTGGTTTGCCTTCCAAAGGTCTTTCAAGCTCTGTTGATGCACACTATTTTAGAAACACTTGGACGTTTGGGTCCATACTATTTATGGTTAGTCATCTGGATTGTCAGAGGGCACTATAGTTATATCCAAAAAGTTGGCAGGATCAATTGTTGGTTTGATATTTGGTATTTAATGGAGTAAAATGATTTAATTAAATTAGTTAAAGTCTAATGTAGCATTGACTTTAGTATAATTAGTTAAATGAAATATCTTTATGATTAAAGGGAATATAAGGGGTCAACTTCGCATTTAATATATTAATACCATAAGGTATTTAATTATTATGCCAAATAGGGCGCCAACATATGGAGGTATAAGGATATTAAAGTGACTTTATATTAATGAAGAAATTATATGACTGGTCACTTTATTATTATTTCCCATATGCAAGTTAAATATTAGAATGTTAAAAATGGGAATAAATAAGGTTTCCGGAAAATTTATGAGAGGATTATAAAAGGAGATTTGAGGAAGTCATTTGATATACTTGGTTTATTTTATTTTTCTCTTGAAGAAGTTTGGGAACTTGACTTTCAATGTAGGAAATCTGAGGACGAAAATGCTTGGATTTTCTCGGTGTTTTGGATGGAAACCCAAATCCATCTTTGGTGTGGATTCATCCAAAATTCACCATTGTGCTCATTATCAAATTCCTAGAGGTTTCAGATGGAAATCTCTTGGAGGGTTTGACAAGAATTGAAGATAATTGCATTTTTGATTATGGCATAGCTATAGCATTCTTTTGGCATCATTTTCATGAAGCTTTAATAAGAGTTCATTGTCTAAAGTAATTTCATGATTGTTGAAGCTAGGGATTCAGATCCCATGTTGATGATTTATGCATTTTGAAGGTGAAAGCAATTTCTTCTGATATTTCCAGCTAGGATGACTTGATTTGGACTGATTTTTGGATGCCATTGGAGGTGGAATAATATTTTTATCATTGGTGGAATATTTCATGCAATTTTGGCATAAGGGTTTGCATATTTTGGGAGTGTTGGACATTTCTCAGTTAGTGTTTGAAGGTCAGCCTTTATATCAGATCTTTAGAGAACATTTGCTGCTGTCATCAGTCATTTTGGTCATCATTTGAGACAGCCGTAGCTTCTAAATATTTGGGCTTTTATTCTTTCTTCTAGGCATGTGTGTGTCCATTTTGATTTGTAATAAACTTGAAATTTGAGACATTAATCTGATGTTGTAATTGTATCAGATCTATATTAGGTCTGATCTGATGCTAATAAAGTGAACTTTCATTGAGAAACTTGATGTTTATGTTTTATACATTTAGTATTTGCATTTGTACATGTTCTTCATTATTGGGCATTGAAAACAAAACAAGAAATCAGAATTCAAACCTTGCATGCTAAGTGTTTGACAAAATGTCAAGTATCCAAAAGTACAAAAAAATAGGGCAAAATTAGTAATGGTTCTTACAGTGGTATTAGAGCTAGTGATCTTTCCAGCTTTTTGGGGAATATCACTGTTTTGATTTCAAATTGATGCATGGCATCAAAATACAATCAATGGTTGGCCAAGAATCTACTTGAAGTAGGAAGCAGGCTCAGTATTCAACATTAGCCAAGGGATGTGTTGTGAGGTTTTCACACCATCGCCTCATCGTAAATGGGGACCCCCTCTTTTTGCAGTTGTTGTCAATTGGTGTAGGCTGTAGGTTAGATTGGCAGTATCTTGAAGTTTTGCAAGTCTCCTGAATTTGAAGTTTTGGTTAAGGGGAGGCTTAAGGAGGGTTGGCACTTACAGTTGAAACCTCAAGTTAGGCCTTCACTTAGGAGATTTTGATGTATCCAAAGCCTTAGAGAGAAATCAAAGAGCATCAAATTTGATTAAGTATGAGGAAGGGGATAACAGTGGTCAAGCAAAAAAAACCATGAACTTTGTAGGGAGTTGGATAAGAATTTTCTTGACTTAGACTTTTGTTGAGAGTTTTTATGCCGAGCCCTTGGTCTTGACAAATTGGATTTAGTTAAGAGTTTAAACTTCAAGTTAGTCAATCCTATGCCACACATAAAGATTCAATCAAGGATAAGTCTAACTCCAATTGTCAAGCATTAAATTTAAGCTTGAGGAATTATGTAATGAATGACAAATCCAAGCGGCACTTGCCACATAACCCTGTCAAATCTGAGTTACTTCACATGGCACTTGCCACATGCCATTGCCAAAATTGATGGAGTTTGCCACATTCCCTTGTCAAATTTGGTGGCACTTTCCACATGACCTTGTGATTTCCAAAATTCCCAAGTGGCACTTGCCACATGAGCTCATGAATTCTGAATGTGACCTGCCACATAGATCCCCCGATTTTGAATTTGCCTCATAAGGCCTCACAACCTTCCTCACGAGGGCTTGATTTCCGAGTTCAACCTGCCACATAGAGCTCCCAAATCCGATCTTCACCTTGACACATGAAGCTCTAAATTCTGACTTGCCACGTAACCTTGTGATCTGTCAAATCAAGTTGCCATATAGAGGCATGAAATCCAAACTTTGTCTTGCCATATAGACATGTAAATCCCAATTTTGTCCTTAAGCTGGAGATTGCCAAATCAAGTTGCCATATAGCCCTATGAATTCCAATTCTTGATTGACTCATGGAGGCTTAATTTCCGAATGGCAGTTGCCAAACAAGGTAAAAAATACTGACCTGCCACATGAGGGCCTGATTTCCAATTTTGCTTGACTCATGGAGTCCCCAAATCTGCCTTTCCATATAGAGGTTTGATCTTCAATTTCCCTTGACACATAAGCCTCTGATTTCCGAGGTGTTTTTGCCCAAAATTCTGAATTGTATGATGTTTGTCCAGTGGGGGCCTAAATTCTGAAAATCTATATGTGCTTGGCCCAACTACTCTCAAAATTCTGATTTGGCATTATGTGTTTTGCCCAATAGGGCTGTGATTTCCGAGAATGTCTTAATGATGTTTGCCCAACTCCAATAGAAATTCTGAAAATCTCTATAATGCTCGCCCAATGAGGCATGAAATTCCGAAATGAATGGATGAATTTCGCCCAAGCTCTTGTGTATTTCCGAAAATGCTTGATGTACTTTGCCCAATCTCATGTTAAGTTTCGAAAATGACTAGATGTTTGCCCAATATCACATGATCTCCGAATTTGGTCTTTTAGCTTGTGAATTTTGATTGAAGAGAAGTCTAAGAGGTCGGCCTAGAAGAGTTAAAGTCATTAAATGTTGAAGTGCAGGCATTTATTAATGACAATCAAATATGTAATAAGGATCGATTAATTGCCAATGAATTAAAGGGCCACAAATTAAATGTCAAGGGGCCACTATTTGAATGAGAAGATAAGAATGAACATTACAACATGGCTCTGGGTGAAATTGCTCAAGTTGAAATTTTGAGAGTTAAGAATGTTAGAATTTTAAGTTGAATTTATAAATGCAATCTATATTGTAAAATGTTGAAAATCATTTGAAATAGAGTTTGTAAAGCATAAGTAAAACTAATATACATATATATCCTTGACAACACTTCTTGTTTTGCAAGGTAAAATTTGGAAGGAATACTAGCAAGATGGGAGCTGGATGACTCAAGCGCCACGTGAAGTAACTCAGATTTGACAGGGTTATGTGGCAAGTGCCGCTTGGATTTGTCATTCATTACATAATTCCTCAAGCTTAAATCAAATGGTGCCCTAGGCGGGCTGTGTGAAGCAAAACACAGACATATACATGTGTTTTAATACATGTAAGGGCACGGAAAATTGCCGCCCAAGAGACTATAATCAAAATGCAGCATCTAAATGAGTAATGACGGGTTTCTAAAAGCCGTTTGCATGACTTTAAATACATGCAAACTCTTCAAAAATTGCCACCATAAGTGTTTGATGCAAAACACAGCTGTTATACCCTTATACGCGTTTTTAATAATCATTTACACGCATTATTTGGACTTTACAATATGCAAATATCTCCAAGATCGCCGTCCAACATAAAGACAGGATGTTTTGGGTCATAGGCATGTGTTTTAAGCATATGAATAACATGCAATCGATATAAAAATCACTGCCCAGTCCTTAGGATAACTTAAAACACGTTTTTAATAACCAAATGCATATGATTATAGAGGATTTAAAATGTGTAATTGATGTAAAAATAACCACATTTAATATTGAGAGTCAAAACTGTAATGAGCCCGACTGGCTCTCAATAGAATACTAGTTCTTTTCCCCAATTTGTTTTGCAATTTTAGAGAAATTCTGAATATTCATAATTCACTTGCAAATTCTAAATTAAAAATATAGTAGTAAATTCTCTGTATTTTTTCAATAATAACCATTTAATCCATCAGCAAATTACAACTTGTCTTAGTTATTCAACATGCATCGAATATAATAGATAACGGCAATTTAAATGTAATTCTTTGCTGAAAGAAACAATAAATAACAGAATTATCGAAGGGTGCAGAATTTTAAAGGACAACACCTTGAAAATAAATAGATCCCAAATGTGCTAATTCTGTAATGTCAGCCTTCTGTTATTGACGCAACACCCCCAAGAGTAAACAGCAACACCAGTCCCCACTGCTGTGTTAACATTGAGCAAGAAACTTCTCACTCTCACGTGCCAGCCTTAATTCAAAACACAGGCCCTGTCAATTACGCACAGCACTCCCAAAAGGATTCCTCTTGACGCAAGGAATTGAAATGGCCTCTAAGCTAATTGTAAGCTAGAGGATATGAGTTCCTTCCACTTCCAACACAATCTGAACCTGCCGTGACATCCTCAGTTAGAATACGGCATTGGTAAAATCGTACAGCTCCTTGAATGAATTTCCATTTGTGTTCCAACTGTAAACAAATCTCCAGTATTCAAAATCCAACAAATAAATTCAATGCTCTCTCCAAGGTTGAAGACCAAGCATTCAAATCACAACAACACAGGAAAAGCTCAACGTTCTCTCCTTGAAGAAGACCAAACCCTAGCTCAACCAAGAAAAAAAACCAAATTCTCCCTCAACACAATTTTATCAAAAAATCATCAATGGGTGAATGAAAGTGCTTTTTCGAATTGAATAAATAGATTTTTTGGAAAAAGCTTCAACTTCACTTTTTTCACTTAAGAGGCTTTTTAATCACAACTTCATTTTATAACATTAAAGTAATAAAGTCATAAAGTTATTAAATTAAAATAACTTAATTTAATACTGATAACTTTAAAATAAGAAGCCACTGAAACCCACTGACTGCAACAAACTCGTTTCTGACACCAGAGCCTCAAACCTCAACTGCCCTGCCAGAAATAGCCAATTGAGCCAACTGCCAAAAATAGACTTACTATAAATAGTAAGTCCCTCAAACTGGAGATCCCCTGAAACTCGATCCTGAAACATCTGACACCCCGTGCAGACGCCCTACTAATCCTGGCCATACCTAAAATACCACTTACTAAAAATAGTAAGTTGACCAAATTGACCTGAATGAAGAGCAGACCTGGTACTCTGAACCTCGAGAATGGAATCCAACACTGGTTCTACCAACTGACCCCCTCTGATCGCCTGATTAGCTTGCGAGGGTCGCCAAACCAGGCTAATCCCAATAGTCTGAAAAACGGGGACATTACAAAAACAACACTCAAAATGACTAAAGACGTGATTTTAACTATACATACTTTAATATCATAACACATTTTTTGGAGGAGTATTACATATGTTTAAATGCATACCAAAACATATGCAATGGAGACAAAAATTGCCACCATAGAACTTAGACGGATTGTAAGAAGTAAAACACATGTACTTTGGGGATATAAAGTCATGCAAATCACTATAGAATCTCCATTGTAAGTGTAGACATCTTTTCCTTTACCAAAAGCATGTATAAACAATGTGCAAAGGCTTCTAAAATTGCCACCGTTACCTAATGATGGGCTGTTTTAGTCCATTTACATGTGCTTATGACTTTGTTTCTAAATACATGCAAATATATTTAAAATAGCCACTATTGATTTATAATGGACTTTAAAACAAAACACATGATTAAACGCAATTTAAGATATGTAATGGACACAAAAAACACCACCTTTGCACATGTTTAAAACACTTGTGGGTATTCTCATGTGCATTTACAAGTAAACTTTAAATGAGATAACATGTAATCAGAGTTTAAAAATCCACCATTACATGAAAAACTTATTAAAGCTTCATATGTTCGATGCAAATATACAAGGATGGAGTTTTATTTCTATTTCATATGTAAATACTCCCAATCGTGTTATGCAATGGTTAACAAAAAGTCCACTTAGGCGAAATTTTAATTAAAGAACAATGATATGCAGTCAGGCCCAAAAAGCCCACGTGCAGAACACTTAATTTCTTAATAACTTTTGATGGACAACTCCGATTGAGTCCTAAGATAGCTCGAAACAAGTGGAATTTAAAATGCAATCTATCTAGGACAAAAAAAAAACTAAAAACAAAACTCAAAAATGAGAAAAAGCAATAAATGATTTAAAGGTCACAAAAAATCAAGTTCATGTAATCATAGAAGAAAAACCCGTCATGACATGAAAGATAATGAAACGCTTGATGGAAACCTTCAAAAAGGTTGCACGGAAAAATGTGAAATTAGGACAATTCAAGGACGACGAATTGCCTTTGTAACGCACCATTCAGAGCATCAAATACTTAGAGGATACACCTATGAATACATGAGATATTTGCATAGGGTTGTCCAATTTTGTGATTACAAAATTGAGGACAAAACCTTCCACTTCTGTTTCAAGTGTTGCTTCTAATCTATGAAGTTGACTCTTCTTCTCACACTTATGTATTGGTTCCCAAGGGCCTCTGCATTTGAAACATACACCTTTCTTCAATATGTCATCTTTTTGTTTGAGGGCTTCCTTGTTTTGGCATTGGTGCCCCCTACTCCATCATCCTTTGCAGAAATAACATTCCTTTTCTCTATTGTCTTTCCTTAATCCATTATGTTCACATTGAATCTTGGTTGAGAAATTCTTAAAGCTTTATCTTGAAGAATTTGATTCAACCTTCTTAGCCTTTCTGATGGCTTCCACCAATTTTTGGGGTTCAAATGGTTTTACAAAGTTTTTGGTGGAATCTTTAAGTACTATAAACATATAACTGAGCCTCTTTTGGGAAAGATCTGTGATCATAACGGATAACCCTTGGAATTGGAGAGAAAATTCCTCTATGGTTCCAGTTTGTTTGAGGTGGGTTAGCTCTTGGAAATACCATTTGGGGTCTCTTTCATCAAACCCGCTAATAACTTTGGGTGAATTCACTATAGGTAGTGATTATTTTATGGCGTAGAGTAATGAGCCCATAGTGTCACCAATCGGGGGCCAACCCGGTTAAATGGAGTATGACAAATTTGATGGCATCCCCTTCGGTCATGGGGCTAAGAGATAGGTATGTATCAAGTTTTTGAACCCCATGACTGAGCGGTTTCCTTCCCTAACCCATCAAAGCATGATAGTGATAATTTACTTATTTTCGTTTTAAGATCTTTGTCAACATTATTTTTCTTTCTATTTTTGTTTGCCATGGTTTTGGTTTCATAATACTCTTTAAAGGGAATAAGCTTCCAGATATCTGGATCCATCCTTGCATACATTTGTGCAAGTTCTTCCACACTATTTGTGGTGGGCTCCTCTGTTGACATATTTAAGTTGTCATTGGTTAAGTTAAATGCAAACATCATTCCCACCGGTAAACCAATAGACCACTCATACTCCCTAATAGGCACTGGTAGACCTAACAAAGTATATGTACCAGTAGCCCAAACAGAGTGTCTACAACCGGTCTTTTAGACCATATAGGGGATGTATGAACAACTGGGTATAAGATTGATACCGGTCGACAACATGTCAATCTACACCGGATTATGCGGAGCTGTCTGAGTTAAAACCGGATAATACGGAGCAAACACCATTTAGAACTGGAGTTAGCTTTTTAACAGGAGTTAGTTTTATTTCTACACGGATGTTTCAAGGTAAACTCAAGATCATTTCGCAAAGTTTTTTTGCTGCATGATTTATGGGTGAGTTTACAGCTTGGCGGAACTATGAGTTGAGCTTTTATTAAGATTAATTTCTTATAAATACAGGTTATAGGACACAAAAGAGTTGTTTTTGATATACAGAGAAGGAGAAAGATATTTTCTGTGAGAGAAGCTACGGTCACAAGAGGTGAAAGGAAGAGAGGTTCAACAACCAAGCAGAGTGAAAAGGGTATCAGGTATGATCTAATCAAACAGGGTGTGTCATTAGAGATCATTGCTTTTACATTGTTAAGGCATATTTAAAATCCCTCTATCAGGGTGAACCCTAACAGGTTCGTTGTATAAATCCCTTAACCGGGTAGCATCTTAATTGGTGTTGAAAGTCCTTTTGCAAGGCGACTCCTAACAGAGTCAAGATCTTAATAGGTCTTCTATCAAATCCCTTTACTGGGTAGCACTCTTACAAGTGCTTTGTAAGCTCTTAACAGGGCATCTTTATTACTGCAGCAGTGAAGTTGTGAGCTCTGTCTCACCGTGGTTTTTTCCTTCTAACTAAGAGTTTCCACGTATATATGCTATGTTGATCTGAGTATTTCTATTTCTGTTTATGAATGATTGATTACATTCTGTCTACTCTAAAAGAATCTATATGCAAGGTTTAATTGAGATAGAAATGGTATTTACTGATTCAACCCCCCTCTCAAAAACCGGTTAGGAATAACATCCTCTTCTTCTATGCTTGGTTCCTCACTTGGATGGATCGAAGGAAGGGTGTCTCGGGGAATTGAATCTTGGGTCGAAGGTTCATGTTTTGAATGATTAGAGTGAGCATGCCTCGTATTTGGATTGGGTCTTTCATTATGATTATTATTGTTCATATTTTGTATGGCTTCGAGTATCATTTTGTTGATTCTTTCAAACTTGTCGTTGGTTCTTTCAAACTTTTCATTGGTTTGTTCCATGAAGCTTCTCAACTCTTGTGCTAGTTGTTTTGCCATAGCTCTCCTTCCTCTTGTGTGTTGATATGTTTGTGTGAGCCAAAATTCACAGGATGGTAAGATTATGCTCTGATACCACTGCAATGTCCCCTCTTAGAATAATTTGGAATTTAGGGACGACTATCTTGAATTCTTTATTCTTCTTATGAATTATGCTCCTACTTCCAATATAACCCCGTAAAATGCTTAAACAAAGTCAATGGTATATTGAATTGATGCTACTTAGTATCTATGATTTAGATAGTTGGATGTGTTAGTATTTTCCTGATTTATCTAGGAATGTTCAAGCTATAGAGATCTTTCAAGACTAAGCACAGGATACAAAGAAATGATTAAGAGCAAGGAGAGATAGTACCCGGATTGTAGTTTTGAAATGATCTTCAGATCTGACCCTTCTAAATCTCCAAGGTGAGTGGATGTGAATGGGCTAGGTCAGCCTATCTAGGGCTTCCAAGATGTCTTCAATCTGCCTTGAGATCTGCAGTTGTACTGCTCCTCCTAGTCCAAAATTTGCACCTAAATATGCTTCTATTAAGGTAGAGGAATCTCAGACCAAAGGATGATGCGCCATGAATTTTGCTGCGTCTTAATGATGAATTCGCTGCTCCTTTATGCAGCCTTAAACGATTCTTGGGAGAGGAGAATATGTTATGTCTTTGATATCTCTTCTCCCAAAAATCGTCCCTCCTATATATGAGTAGGGAGAGCCTCCTCAAGAGGCCGACCTAAATAAGATAATAAATCTCCAAGGGGGCTGACTTTGGGCCCAGACAAATTAAGTAATATATAATCGATTTCCTAATAAACAATGAATATTAAATATCTTATATATTTAATATTATTATTTATATATCGAAATATATACACCATATATTTAATATCTTATCCGGTGCAAGTGATATTTACTACCAAGGCCATAATATCAACATGATGCAAGGTAATTGTTGATATCAAATTGGATTGGTAGAACTCTATCTGTTGTATTAGTTCATATATAAATTATTATGTGGATCTCCCATTGAATCCCATTTTATTCCGTTATATGATTCCTACTCTGTAGTGTCCCTAATATAAATACATGTTTATTGTCTTATAATGATATGTTATTAGGCATTCAATATGTAGGATATTCTTATGATAATTTGTAACTGATGGTATACATAATTACTGTGTACTCCAATCAATGTTTGCCAAAGCCAAGGCCCTTATACTGTAAGAGGAAGATTTGCCATAAGCTAAAAATGTCTTCCATGGCCCCCTGAATTGAGGTTTGAATGTCTTTTATATTTGCCCAGATGGAGCGATGAGTCATGTCCATTCATGTTTGTCCTTAATCACACCTCTTCCCATAATCAATTGGTAACAATTTTAAATGTTTAATTGTCTTTAATCCCTGATAGTTATCGGGTCTCTTCATTCTAATAATATCTATTTTATATTAAATGTTGCATACTTACACTTAACTAGATCAATCAATCTCTTATTCTAAATGTACTGCTTAATCATGATCGGTATTTATTTTATTGCCGTTCTAATCCGAGGTGGGGTCGGTCAATGTTTGATTGATTTGTTTGATCGGTATGATTTATAGCGCATCATACTCCCTGTGTTCGACCCTAGTCCTCTGGTTCATAGTGCACAATTTTGTTCGGTCTTTGTTATGATAGTCTCCATAATAATCATTATACCGATTGGTCTTCCTCATGGATAGTTAATTGTTTATTTCCGTTCATGTTCATTGTCTATGAATCTCCTTTACTTTCGAGTATAGTCGTCTTAGGTTATTTAATATTATTTAATTATTGTTATATTTTTTTTATCGGTAAAAGGCCTAGGCCATGATTATTTTTATTAATTATTTAAAATATGATACATGAGTCTCCATTCAGTGCGGGCACTGGTAGGAAAGAATGGAGAAGAAAACCTCCAGTCTTGCCCGGGACAGTTGTCTAGCATATTAAGATAGGGCATTACCCTATTTACAAAGCTATTGAGATAGGGGCATTCCCCTATTTACATGAACTAGAAAGGTAGGGGCATTCCCCTCTTTATATGAAATAAGATAGAAAGATAGGGGTATCCCCTATTTACAATGTTCATTATTGTTATATTAATAATTATAATATTATTATATTAATATAATATATTATATTTAATAATGAATTATATTATATAAATGATAATATTGATTTATGTAATATTCCTTCTACGGTTTTTCCCAATTTATTTCTGATGTGTTAAGTGGAAGTGTTGAAACTAAAGTCCTGGGCTGTCTAGATTGTTTTCGATGATACTCATAACTGATTGAATTGGTAATATGAAGGAATATTACTTTATTCACTGCTGTTCGTGTGACTGTTAAATGTTCTTTTCCAGATTTCGATTTAAGTGTTTCACTTTCAAACACATGAAATACAATACAAACACAAAATAAATCATGAATTGCAAGGGGAGAAATGATTACTCCAGAAAATACGTTCCTTAAATATTATGATGATACCGAGCAATTCGACTTATATCTGGAACATGTATTTCACTTGATACATATGTTTCAAACAACAAGGTCTGAGATTTGAATACCAACCATTAAGACTAGACGCACTACTCCAGCACTCACGTGGAGGAATACAGGACTGTGCATGCGTAGGAGTATGGAACCCATAGCTGCACACCTTCACTTTCTCAGCTAGCTCACGTTCTGTCCGGCTTCCCTTCTCAGCACTGCTGGCATGTGGTTTGATGTGCGGGCAAGAGTCCCGACCCTCCTAAACGGTAGTAGACACTACCTACCACAGGCACAGGTTGATGTATCCAGCCTGCATTTCGTGTGTGGATTGGCTATGTGGCTTGACTATGGGTGTATGTTTAGACGCTAGAGGAGAGCCGTCCAGACCCAGTCTTTGGTGCATGCTGTGAGGAGTATCATCTGTCCTTAGTGGTGTGGAGCCCATGGTGAGTATGAAGACTAACTTCCAAACTTCGGGTGCTAACACTACCAAATGGAGATGTTCCTTGTATGCCGTTAACTGTTCACTCAATTCGATATTCCATTGTTGGAAGAAACAAAAAATTGGGGACTGTCGTTCCTCAAGTTTAGTGTAGTCCACTGTACTTTGATAATAAATATCGAAGATGTTGTTTAAGAGTTCCCTTCTCAACTGATAATTATTGATAATGTTGATGTCTAGCAAGCTGGAGTGTTATCTGGAAAAATCTTTCAACTGTGGAAATGCTGAATACAAAAATGTTCCTCTTACCAAAGCTATGGAGCTCAGTTATGGTGATTTCATCTTTTGAAGAAGTGCTGGGGCTACATCCAGTACCTTCACGAATTCCTAATGGTTTGCGTCCTTGGAATAACCAGTCACAAAAGCAACCAGATTCTATTTTTCTTAATTTTATAATATCTCATTGTGTTTTTCCCAAGATGTACTATCCTTTTTATAACCTCGAAGTGAGTGCAAGTACAATGAACTAAGCCATGTTGGATAAAAGCTCAATTAAGTCACTTTTATAACATAAAGTAACTTTATAAAATAAAGTGACTTTATAATAAGACATAAAGTGACTTTATAACACACTTTAATAAATAAAGTGATTCTGACTATAGAAACAGAGCCCCAAATATAAATATTTGCCCACGCAAACCTGTGACTGGTTGGCATCCTCTGAAATGAGGCCATTAGTCTATCCGGATGGGTAGATAGACTAATCAAGCATCTAAATAGCCTACTGCCGGAAAGGGGATATTACAATTTAATATATTATATTATAATATTATATTCATCCATTAATATATTGTATTATACTTTATATATTAATATATTATATTATTTATTCTTTTTTCAAGATATTTTTTTTTACTATTAAATTCTATTCTCGAACTGGGGACATTACACAATTTGCTGCTTTTCCCTTCTATACTTGCTTGGAATTCCCTTAAGGTTCTGATTTGAATTACCTTCTTGGTCTGGGATTCACCTTCCTTATTTGAAATCACCCTTTTCTGCTCTTCATTTGCTTTGATTTTGCCTTCAATTGCTTTGAACTCAAATGGAATGAGGCTTGAAACGGTAGGTTTAACCCATATTTGTATGGTGATCATCAATGGGGTGCGACTTATGAACCCAAGGAGGGCCAACCTAGTAGCCTAACCAATTTGAATTTTGTGAAAATGAAGACTCACAAGGGCTGACAGGATTTTGACGATGAATTGTATTTTTGCATCAGGTCAGCCCTCTTATATTGTGGATTTCACCTTGTGTAGATGGTATAAATGAGTTTAGGCATCCAACCCAAAACTCAATTCACTTGCACATTCTTTAAAACAATTTCTGTTCTGAGTTAATCCGATCTTTGTTCTGATTTTCTGATTTTTACCCCTGATTCTCATTATGTTTTTCCTTCTTCCTTAGGGTGGGATTTAGAACCTAAGATGAAATCTAAAATGCTTGGGTGTTAATGTTGATACAAACTGGAAGTGCATCTTTTTGTGAGGTTGGAATTCCATTAGGGAGCTGGAAATAAGCAAAAAACTAGGTCAGAATTCCAGCTAGGAGCTGGAAATACATTAACACTTGGAAATTTCTTTTGAAGTCTATGTGCATTGCAAGGTGTTTGGGGCAATTTTATACTCCTTTCTAAAATTTCTTCCTTCACCTCATTTTGGATCAAATTTTCAATTCACCCCTTTACCTCAAAATAGCAATGTTTGTTTTCAAGGGTGGGTTTTAGAAGAGAAGCTGGAAATGTCTTTTCCTTGAGCGCACTTTGAAACACAAGCTTGAAATGCCTTTGACCTTGAGCAAAATTTCATAGGGAACCTAGAAATGAGCTCAAAACTTGGTCGGAATTCAAGCTAAGAACTGGAAATGAGAAAGATTATAGGTCAGATTTCCAGCTAGGAGTTGGAAATGAGCAAAATTTTGTCTTAAGGCAATGCAAATGTAAAGTGCTTTATTTGATTTCCAATTGAGTTTGCAAGAATCAGTTAAGGATTTTCCCATTTCATCTATATGATTTGCGAGCACTTCTTACTTTTAAGTTCCTCTTCGTTCTTGTTCACTTTGCTTACAACCTTAAGAATTTTTTATCACTGTCCCATCTTGCTCATACTCTTAACCTGACCTGATTCACCGCTTCCACAACTCGCTCAAACTCTTCATTCTAGCAAAGACCCCAAAATGGTTTCCAAACTCGAACTAACCTAAGCAAAATGCTAACCAACTAAGAAAAAAGTGGGGGTCCTCATTTGCGATGGGGCATATGTGTTTACAAGACAACAGGTCCTTGTCAAAACATTCAATGAATTTGTTTGTGAACTCATTGTAGGTGGTAATAAGATGATGACCCAACATCACTAGGCCGTGATACCACCACTCATGCACCACACCATCAAGGTGTAGTGTAGAGAGCTTAATCACATTCTCCTCAGGCATAGATCTAAGTGACAAATAATTGTCCAGCTTCTAGAGCTATGATCTCACAATAAACTTGTCACTACCATCGAAATGTGGCAAGCTAAGCTTGCTCACAACTTGCTGTAAATCTCTCTGACCCTGTGGTGCTTTGTTGCTCTGTTTTGTCTTATCTCCTCTTCTGATTTAGGAACTGCTCCAATGAAAACATGTCCTTGATCTCAAGTGGAAGGATCATGTACTTTGCATAGTTAAGCCTGATCTTGTTTGCCAATGATCTCTGTGGCTCTGGCATCTACCTTGGTGTGACTGGTGATGTCTACCTATGAGTAAACGTAGCCTATAAGGGTCTCAAAATTGAACCTGTAGAATTAGTATGCTCAACCCAAGTGGTATTTTGGCCCCCACCTTGAGTCCCACTAGACTAACCATTTTATGTGTTGTGCTGAGAGGTATGCTGTGTAGCCATTACCATTTCATCTGCCCTAGCAACAGGGACATCATGCCCATCATGGTGTCAAATTTGTGCTTTGCATGAGAATTCAGACTAAGGGAACCAGTATGCCCTTTGATCTTCTTAGCTAGGGCACCTATGACGCTCTCACTGTCACTAGAAAGGGTCCTGTTAATACCAAGAATTCTTGAGACTATTTCTCCCTCTGGAATCTGTGTGCTTGCTGCCATTGGACACAATGTTCTTCCCTAGTGTAAGTTTGAAACTCTGTCACACATCAAAAAATACTTTTTTTCACAGGATGGCAAGAAAAATTGAGCTCTAATACCACTGAAATATCGCACCCTGTTCTGGAAATGTAATCTTTAATTGTTTTTTTCTTCTTGATTTTCTTGTTTTTGATATATGAATGCTGAAATTTAGCGCTTGAAAATAATGCTACAAATAAAAAATTCCAAACAAACAACACAACTTCAAACCCTTAACTCCAAATTTTATTCAAATGGTTCAACAGACCTACCGAATTAGCTATAGACAACAATATTAGTTCTAGAAGAAAAGCATATCTGACGACAACTCCCAAACTAAAAACATTAGCTGGCTTCCACAACTCCCAACAACCCTGTTATATGACTGGAATGAACAGGAAAGGGGCAGCTGGCTTCTACAATCTGGTATGGCTTGTATTAGATCTTCTAGATCTGAAATTACCTTCCATGGAAACCTTCACAGCTTCATGGTCATGTACGACCTGCCCTTGAGAAATACGACCTGTATTTGGTGCTTCCCAAACACCACAAATTTGCAACTTAACCTGTTCAATCTGCCCTCAACATTTGCTGATCTCCATGATTTTCTTTCAAATCTGTAGATATTTAGCTCTCCTGTAATTGTGAATTTATGCTAAATGATCAGTCCTGGGAGGTCTTCCACTCTTGTAGGCACCAACAACTTTCGTCTTCACAATCTGATAGAGAAACCCCTTTCAGCCATAGCCAAATTCTCCAAAATAAATGATTTCCTATGTATCTCAAAATGGGCACCCAATTTGCCTTTTAATCTCCATTCTCAAAACCCACGCACATCTTAGGGATTGCAATTAATTTTAAACTTATTTCAAGTGCCCCCTCATTGTTTAATAAAATCATTTTCAAAGTGGACATCCTTTTTTGCTAATTCATGTGACTTTACAAAGTCACTGTATTATTAATTTATAAAGTAACTTTATAATTTATTTCAAAAGTCACTTTATTTTACTAGGTTACTTTATAATAAAGTAACTTTAATTTATTTAAAGAAAACAATAATGTTAACGTTATATTAACTTTAATATTTAAATGTTTATTCATAATCATTTCCTGGCCATTGAAATTGTCAATAGATGCTAAACTTGTGACCCGCTAGTGATGTCTAAAAATAGTAGTACCTCCTAAAAAATAGGAAATTGGCTCCGAGCCCCTGAAATGCCACAAGTGATCCCTTGCAAGGTCCACTAGTCCTTGGATGGGCTCCCTATCCACTGTATTAGCCTACAAGAACCACTGCCGATAAGCTAACTATGCTAAAAATAGAAAGTGCCTAGGAAGGGGACATTACAAACACAAAAAGTTGTAAGATTTTCCTTTGAAAAACAAAGAGGTT
Organism: Chamaecyparis obtusa; assembly: GCA_027943335.1. Taxonomy (NCBI): domain Eukaryota; kingdom Viridiplantae; phylum Streptophyta; class Pinopsida; order Cupressales; family Cupressaceae; genus Chamaecyparis; species Chamaecyparis obtusa. The sequence continues at coordinate 1,199,295 of BSBK01001456.1, read as the reverse complement.
AGAATGGTACCATTGGGCTTCAGCAAGGTTTTCAAAACCTCGTTGATTCTCGCCACTAGATTTAGAACCTTTATCAGCATGTTGACAATCTTGAAATAAAACACCTGCAAATTGAGTTGAAACTGAAGGGCTTAAATCTGTGGACAGAATGCTGATGCACAAAGGCATTCACTCAACATAGTAATATATGATAGGCAAACGTGGGAGATAAGTACAAAATGCAACTAATTGCAGAGTAGAACAAAGCAAAGAGACAAACAAACTAGGGTGTGAGCACCTCACATGTTCTGTTAACAATTTAAGATTGTCATTAGTGTAAATTCACAAACACCATGCACCGGTAAAAGGTCACCGGTTACTCACGTTACTTGGAAAGCACCGGTAGACTAGAAACACAGTGTATGCATCGGTAATTGAAGAAAAGGGTATACATTGGTAGACTGATCTAAGTACATAGTACTGGTGTTGAAGTGCATACAAAGTTGAACTGGGAATAAAGGTTGCACCAGTCTAAATTGCCTAAAGATCCACACCGGATTTTGTGGAAGCAGCTTGAGTTAAAACTGGATTATACGGGACATCCACCACATTGAAGTGGAGTTAGCTTTTTAACAGGAGTTAGCTTTATTTCAACGAATGTTTTGCAAGGTAAACTCCAGATTAGAACGCAAAGCTTAAGTGCTAGTTGCATGATTTTCTTGTTGAGTTTACAGCTTGGCGGTTCTATGAGTTAAGGGTTTCATAACGATGAACTCTTGTATAAATATAGGTCATAGGACGCAAGAAAGTTGTTGTTGATTATTGGTGATTGCATAAGAGCAGAGGAGAGACATCTTCTGAGAGAAGAGCTACAAATACAGAGGTAGTAGAGATCAATAGCCAGGCAAACCGGGAAGGAGGTATGATCTAATCAGACATTCAGTGTCATAACAGATCATTGCTTTTGTTTAGTGTGAAAGCAAGTTAAAATCCCTTTATTAGGGTGGACCTAATCGGTTCGTTGTAAAAATCCCTTAACAGAGTAACATCGTTTTGATGTTCAAAGTCCTGTAACCAAGTAGCTCCTAACAGGGTTTAGATCTTAACAGATCTCTTGTAAAATCCCTTAACTGGGTAGCACCTTAACCAGTGCTGTGTAAGCTCCTAACAGGGCGCCTTCATTCTGCAGTAGTGAAGTTGTGAGTTCTATCTCACCGTGGTTTTTTCCTTCTAATCGAGGGTTTCCACGTATAAATCTTGTGCTGATCTGTGTACTTCTTTTATAGTTGTGAATGTTTGCTTTATGCTTTGCTTAGATTACAAGAAGTATTTTACAACAAGAAAATAGTTTGAGAAAATAGTTCTTACTGATTCACCCCCCCTCTCAGTAAATGGTTGGGATTAACAATTGGTATTAGAGTTGGATTCTCATATATAAAGCTTAATTGCTTGAGAAAAAGATCATGGAGGGCTACAGATATTAGAAGCAGCTAGAGGAAGCTAATGAGATAATTGCCACTTTGGAGAATAGGATAAGGTCGCTTGCTAAGAGGAAGGAGCTGGCTCTACAACTGAATGAAAGCAATGAGACCATAGATGAACTCTTAGGACAAAGCAACTCTGATGAAGCTGTCTCCAAACTGATGGAGAAGAACCAGATTTTGACGGATCAGATCTCCCATCTCAAGAGGGAACAAGAGGATAATGCCCTAAGGATGACTGAGCTGATTGAGAAAAAGAGAAAAGCTGAAGATGAAAGGAACTTAGTAGTCAAGTCTTTAACAACCTCTGAAAAAGTAAGAGACCGGGCAGTAGAAGCTATTGGTGCAACTGAGCTTATGATTCTGCAACTCCAAGAAGACATGGAGATTGTCACCCAAGAAAATGCGAACATGCAGAAGGCCTGGCATGACAGGGATGAGGCATGCAAAAGACTGGCACTGGAATTATATCAACTAAAGGAGTAGATGAAAGAGCTTGAAGAAAGAAATGAAACCTTGAAAAGATACAATGAGATCTTGGTCAAGCTTGATGAGCAACTCAAAGCTCATAGAAAGCACAAAGATCAAACCGGTCTTGGATTCACTGGTAAAATCACCACAGTTTCTGGTGAATCTTCTGGAGATAAGACAAGCAAGAAAGCAAAGAAGAAGCCGCTGGCACAAAAAGGTAAGAAAACCTTTAACTTATCTTGCAAGCATTGCGGGAAATCGGGTCATGGAGCAAGCAATTGCAGGAATGCACCGGTAAAGCCAAACAACAGCTATTGCAAGAACTGTTGCAAGAATGGCCACAGGACTAATGAGTGTTGGTCAAGTCCCACGATTCTGTCCAGTGGAAGCGGGGGAAGCTTCAGAGGCTACTACTATTCATGCAACAAGTTTGGACACAAGGCCGAAGAATGCAGATCGAAGACTATGGCATTCAAATCACCTAGACCAGTTTACACCAAGAGAAACAAGAACCAGAGCACAAGCAATTGTGCAAACTGTGGGACTCACAACCACAATGATTCATGGTGTATCTCACCCAATCCAAGAAGAATGAACCCATGGAAGGTAAACGAGATAGTTTGCTATCACTGCAACAAAGTTGGACACCTAGCCAAAAAATGCAGGAACAAACCAAACAGCATAAGGAAAGAATCGGTCAAACCTGAAGACATGACTTCATCTTCAAAAGAGAAAACTTATAAAGAAGAGAAGATCCCAAAGGTGGTGAAGCAAATATGGTTCAAAAAGGCGTCTCAGACCTTTGCTGAGGAGAAGACAGAGGAAAGATCATCATCAGCTGATGGTGATACCTCTTCAGCAAACTGAGTCATAATGGCTTAGAGGGAAATGGTAGACCTTTCACCATTCCCGGTAGTGCTAGTGAGAACTGGACTCACTAAGTCTACAAGGACAACCGGATAGGTAAAAAACACTCAACCGAGGTTTGAACAACCGATAAAAGTGTTTCACCGGTTGAGAAAAACGGAAAGAAAAGTTAGGTAGGGCATTTATTACTGTAGCCATTTAGCGAATAGTTACCGTTTGGTAATTACTGTTATGCCCTAACCCTATAAAAGAAAGAAGAGTTACTCATAAATTTTACTTTGCTTTCATTGTGATTAACGAATTTTTACGAGTAATACTCTTGCACTTTGATCATCATAAGCGACTATCCGTTAGACCGATCAAAGTTTCTTTTCTGACAATCAATTGTTCGCAATGGCATCATCATCCTCTACTGTAAAGCAGTGTTCCAAGCCTCGGACTCGCCTCGGACTCGGCAAGCTCAAAATGGACTCGGACTCGGACTCAGTGCCTGGACTCGGCAAGGACTTAGCAAGGACTCGGCAAATCAAAAAACCCATGAAATGCAAAGATTTTTAAGGATTTTAAGTTTTTTTCCTGCAACATTTAGTCAATTAACATCTAATACACAATAATTGAGATAAATAGAAACTCCTTTGCACACATACACAACTTTGCATAGATCACATAAGTAAAAATATGGATTTCTGAAGAAAATTAGTTAAAGTTAAACCAAATAACATATAGAAATCTGAAATATAGTGTCACTGTCAAATCAAAATGTCTACAATATTCATGGAATATGAAATCCATGGAATCAGAAGTTCAAAACATATATCAAAGATTCAAAATAAAGGCTCATAGCGTCATAGTAGCCTATGTCCTCCAATGAGTACGCCTAAAATGACGCATGGAAGACTCTAGACTCTGAATGAGAGCCAACTAGTTTTCTTCCTAAAACCCCAATCCTCTTCTCTCAAGCCTTTTTTCTCTCTTCTTTCCTTATGCAAGTGATAGAATGACCTTTTTAGGTCAAAGACATAATATAAATGCCAAGTCAAACATTAAAAATGACTTAAAATAATTAAAAAATATTTTTTTAAAGTGCCTTTTAATGCTGCCAGCCGGCCGAGTCCTGGTCTCAGGACTCGCCGAGTCAGGTGAGTCCATGGACTCGGCGAGTCCAGGCAAGTCCTTCCCTGAGTCGGCGAGTCCCGAGTCCAGATTTCGAAAAACTCGCCTAGGTGGACTTGGCCTCGGACTCGCCGAGTCAGGGAAGGACTCGCCGAGTCTTGTAACTCTGCTGTAAAGTTGATCAAGGGGGATCAAGTGAACAGGCCAGTATACAACATCTTGTCGGTTCAAAACAGAGAGAACGACATGGCTGGTGCGCTCTCATCTGTACCAGAAGGAGTCTTCTTAACTGAGGATGTCACGGCGTTCATTCACACCAAACAGGAAGAATTGGGTGAAACCTATATTCAAGGAGAGTATCTGGCACTGTGTGAAGAGGGGAGACTTTTTGATAAGTATGCCAAGCTAATATCTTCCGGACTGATCAATGGAATAGGCTACCCGACAATCTTCAAAGAAGATCAAATCAGATTGGTGCTGAGCCATCTTCACGAACCGGGTCTCTGGCTCACCCGAGGTGCGTGTCACGAAATCACCAAAGATGATCTCCCCAAAGTAACTAGATATAGCAACAAAGGGGAAGCTCTAACCCTACGGACCATCGTCAATGCCGTCGTCAACAAACTAACCAAGTCAAGACCTGATGGTCAACTTATGACCGTAAACGACATTGAGGATGATGGAGTCCGTTTTGCATCTGCTGTCATTGGGTACAAGGTTTATCAGTCTAGCAATCTAAACAGCATACTGGGTGGAGCTATTCACGCCGCACACCGGATTATGCATGACAATGCCCAATACGACATCTGTGCAATGCTTCAAAGTCAAATATTTGAAAACATGAAGAAGCCTGGAGTTGTTAAAAAGAAGTCTATGAAGTATGGAACCCTTCTGGTTTGCCTATACTTCTACTACTCAAACCTTTTTCCAGGTATCGGTAAAGTGACTTGGAGGACCGATAAACCGGTCATGTATCAAATCGTTGAAATGGCGAATCGACTGGGAGACAAGTTGAGTAATGCCTTGAATGAACATTTCGAGGCATTTCAACTTCGAATGCATGAAAGATAGAGGGTGCTGTCAACTATTGTTGACCTGTACAAGGACGATGTATGTTTTCTGGTTACCACCGATAACTGCATCATTCAAGCAGTAGAACTGCGAGACGTATATGCTCTTGAGCTGGGTTATGAGATCACTACCAGAATTGTTAAGGCATATGCTGATGCCCTAAATGATGCAAATCTTGACCTTGGTGCAAATCGGTTTGGCACATATGATGAGATTTTACAAAATCTGTCAAAGAGGGCACCAATCAAGAATGTCTACAAGAGGACCCCCACACCGAAGAAGAAATCGGCCACCGAGCAACCCAAAGCTCATAAGCAGAAAGCAGAAGTATCCAGTGCTCAGGCAACAGAACAAGAGGAGACAGATCCAGAAGATATAGTTCCTTTAATTAAAAGAAAGAGAGGTTTAAGCAAACCGCTAAAGGAAGATCCACCAAGGAGAAGAAAGCTCACAATTGATGAATTTGTGGCAGGACAAAGAGTGTGGTGGCATGGGTTCTGTTAGAGGAAGATATCAACTGGCCAATAATGAAGTCAAGGAAAATTGAAGAAGCAATAGTTCTCTGCCTTCATAAATTTCATCTACATCCTGATGCACTTCACACAACTCTGCCTGAAGATCTTCTACAAATTATTGAAGATCAGTGGAAGGCTTCTATGGATAAAGAAAAGGAGCTGAGAATACGCGCTCTTCTAGAAGTACAGAATCATCTCACTATGGAGGAAGCCACGGAATAGGCTGAACTGCATCAGCAATCCTTCTTAACAAAAAGGAGGATCGGTCTCTTGCTTGTGGGTCAAGTTGAGACAGTTCACAAAGAAGAAGTTGAGATATGGACCAAACTTCTTCGAACCCAGCAGCAGGCGGAAGATGCAGCTCAAAGAGCCACATTTTAACCGGTCCCTGACACTGGTAAAGGCAAAGGAATCCTTAGAACGGATGCACCTGTCAACGAAAAGAGCTCCACAATACCGGTCATCGATATCACAGATGACAAGAGCAGCGAATCAACAGTCCTCTTTTCTCCAAGTAAAGGTAACACTAAACTGATGACAGTCAGTGACATAGTTGATGAAGTAATGGACTTTGGAATAGTTGACAATGCTGCCAAGTGGTATAGTGTGTTAGAAGAAGAGGATAAAGAAGCAGTCATTATAGCATTAGTTGGAACATTTCTTGATTTTCATAGAACTCCAAGGGACTACTGGTCGAAGTTTCCACCAGAATTGAATTCTAGGCTTCAAGTCAAATGGACAACCGGTCTAGGAACTAATACAAGAATAAATAAAGAAACCTTGTCTCAAGTTAGATCTGGCCTTAGTGAAGATAGGATCAAGCTTCTATTGGAAGAGGCATCAATGAATTTGCAACTTGGACTTAGAGTTGCCAAAATAATAAATGGACTTGATAAAGAGATCTATGAAGAGACCCTGGATTTTTGGAAAAAGTATAACTTTAGTACCCTGGACAATTTAGGTCCTTAGGATCCAGCTGAACAATTACAGTCAGCACTGGTAAGATTCACCACAAATGAAGAATCTGCCATCAGAATTGAAAAAGGTCAAATAGAAGAGTTCACAGCTAGTGAACAAACCCATGTTGAACAAGATATAGAAATTGAAATACCTATGGGTGAACTTCATACAGCAGCAGAGCAATTGGATGCACAACAGGAATAGAATAGAGAAGTTGAAGAGCAATCGGAAGATGATGCTCAGAATGTAGAAAAACCACCCACAGAGCAAGTTCTACTTGAAGAAGATGCTCAACCGGATAACACAACTCAAACTGAAGAGAACAAGGGACAAGAGGAAGAATTATCAGTCCATATGGTGAAAGCTCAACTGGAGCAAGAGCAAAGGCAACCAGACCAATCTGATATACCGAGTTCCTCATCTAAGAGGAAGTTGTCTTTCGTTGAAGAAAAGGAAGTCAAAAGGGATAAAGTCACCAATACAGTGGTGGACATTAGTAAGATGTCAACAAGGTAGCTAAAAGAGCTGACCAAAATGAAACAGGACATGGTCCTGACCACGGTAAAGAACATCCTGTGCAACTTTGTACCAGACGTTGACGTTGATGAAGATGAACCGGTCATCGATCAACTTCAAGTTCTGGCACAAGCAATTGGTGAGGATTTAACTGATCCAAAAACAATGGCCATTGACCACTATGAGAAGAAAAGAGTGGAGATTCTCCACAAACAGGTTGAAGAAATCAAAGAAAATTTGTCAAACAACCTAAAAGTGCTTCAATAGCAACTTCAAGTGGCGAGTAGTTTGATGAGCAGATCTTCAAACTTTGAATTATTTTTACAAGATCTAACAAAGAAGTCTGCCAAGATCTCAAAGGACTTAAGAGTCTTGTCCTCTCAATTTGACATAAAGAACAAATCTGCAACAACTTACAGCAGAGAGATGACAAGTCTGGCTCTACTACAAAGGAAGACAACTGAAGAAGAAAACAAAAGGATCCAGGACTATAAAGAGCCTGACTGGCTCTTGGCTCTAGGGAATTAAATTCTTAAAATATTTTACACTTCCACAGGATTTTTAACAAGAGATTATGTAACTTAGACATTCTTCACTAATATATTGCCATAAATTTCAGACAATCCATTTACAATTAAAACTCAAGAATCTAAATGCTTAAATGATTGGTAATCTAAATTCTGGAAATGTACATTTAAATATATTGGCACGTTTCAGCAATCACGTGGAAGGATGTAATTAAAACGTGACTATCCTGGGGTTGATGCAGACCTATGCAGCAATGAAATTTGACTTCCTAAGGCGGTCACATGAGCTGTTGATAGGCTGCTGTAGCTTCCAAGCCTCAAACAAGTCTGCAACAGCTCCAAAAATGGCACTCATGTGTGGACTGTGACTGCCAATAATCCAAACGCAGCACTTCCCAAATGAAAATGCAGCTTGTAGTGTCTTAAGGAATTTTGAATTAAATACTTATCCAGTCGTTAACTCTCAAAATGAACAAGAAGATTCAACATTCACCAAGTTCGAAATTCCACAACCTCAGCATGAATCGAAAACAAACCCTATGAAAGTAATCATCTGTCTGCAAATAAACACTTCTCAGAAATCTAGTATACCTCAACACTGGACAATGATCTTAGATACAGCTGCAAAATTCACCATCAATCTGTAATGGCTCAAATTGCCAGAAGAGGAATCAATCCTCAAAACCCTAGTCGGGTAGTCTCTCTCACAACTTCAATAAAATCATAATTCAACAATGGATGGTTTTCCTTTCACAAAGCATTGCTTTTATAACTCAAAAGTGTTTTCTCTCACACACTTTTCACTTAAAACACTTTTTATACTTAGGCACATATTGAATAATATAATTTATTAATTCATTTTGCTCCAAAAAAGGCCTTTTCACCAATATCATGAAATTATGACACGCAAGGTCCCTGTTTCTTGTGCCCAAGATTTAAAACTTTTCATCCTGGTTCCGACGAGCTATAACACTAAGGTATCCAGCATACAATACCAACAAAAATGGCAACCTTAGCAAATTTAATTAAATAATAATAATAAACCACCCGTCTTGCGAAAACAACTGAAGAAGCGTCTGAATCAAAATTTGTCTGCATAGGATTGATCCAGATGATGAAAGATGATGAATGAACTTGACGGGGTGACTTACTAAAAATAGACGCTCTCTCCAAGATTCTTGGAGCCCAAACCGGAAGCCAGAAATGAAAACTGAGACCATCATTCAACTCCTCTAACTCATCTGAGCTCATCAGAACTATCCATTGACTTACTATAAATAGTAAGTTCACACCAAAGACCCTCTAAACACCTCGCCAGACCACGAGGATCACAATAATGACCTGGCACCATCAGATCAATGCCCTGCAAAAAATGGGGACATTACAAGGAGATTGTTGGATTTCAGCTATTCTTAGCCCCAACATTTGATTCTATGCAGAACACAGCCACAACGACAGAAGCTCTGATGAATGAACCGGATTACAAAACCGTGGAAGATATGGAGAACATCATTGTTTCTCTTAAAGCATCGCAAAAGAACATGGAATATGTAATCAATCAATGGGCATCTTTCCTTCACTCTGCCAAAACAATTTATAGAGACATCTTCACCAAACTTCAAATCTGAGAAATGTCACAGCCTTTGTCCTATGGAGGCAAAAAGGGGAAGAAAAGCAGAAAGAGAAAAGAGAGGAAGCAGAGCAGAACAGTCACCGGAGCACTCAGATAGGGGAAGTGTACTACAGACTAGATAATTAGGAAGCAAAGCAGAACAGTCGCTGGAGCACTCAAACAGGGGAAGTGTACTACAGACTAGATAATTGTCACAAGTGAGTGTGGTTTTTGTGTACAGTTTTGCCACCAATGGCAAAGGGGAAGATTGTTAGCAATTTAAGATTGTCATTAGTGTAAATTCACAAACACCATGCACCGGTAAAAGGTCACCGGTTACTCACGTTACTTGGAAAGCACCGGTAGACTAGAAACATAGTGTATGCACCGGTAATTGAAGAAAAGGGTATACATCGGTAGACCGATCTAAGTACATAGTACCGGTCTTGAAGTGCATACAAAGTTGAACCGGGAATAAAGGTTGCACCGGTCTAAACTGCCTAAAGATCCGCATCGGATTTTGCGGAAGCAGCTTGAGTTAAAACCGGATTATACGGGACATCCACCGCATTGAAGTGGAGTTAGCTTTTTAATAGGAGTTAGCTTTATTTCAAGGAATGTTTTGCAAGGTAAACTCTAGATCAGAACACAAAGCTTAACTGCAAGTTGCATGATTTTCTTGTTGAGTTTACAGCCTGGCTGTTCTACGAGTTAAGGGTTTCATAACGATGAACTCTTGTATAAATATAGGTCATAGGACGCAAGAAAGTTGTTGATTATTGGTGATTGCATAAGAGTAGAGGAGAGACATCTTCTGAGAGAAGAGCTACAGATACAGAGGTAGCAGAGATCAACAGCCAGGCAAACCAGGAAGGAGGTATGATCTAATCAGACATTCAGTGTCATAACAGATCTTTGCTTTTGTTTAGTGTGAAAGCAAGTTAAAATCCCTATATTAGGGTGGACCTAATTGGTTTGTTGTAAAAATCCCCTAACAGGGTAACATCGTTTTGATGTTCAAAGTCCTGTAACCAGGCAGCACCTAACAGGGTTCAGATCTTAACAAATCTCTTGTAAAATCCCTTAATTGGGTAGCACCTTAACCAGTGCTGTGTAAACTCCTAACAGGGCGCCTTCATTCTGCAGTAGTGAAGTTGTTAGTTCTATCTCACCGTGGTTTTTTCCTTCAAACCGCAGGTTTCCACGTATAAATCTTGTGCTGATCTGTGTACTTCTTTTATAGTTGTGAATGTTTGCTTTATGCTTTGCTTAGATTACAAGAAGTATTTTACAACAAGAAAATAGTTTGAGAAAATAGTTCTTACTGATTCACCCCCCCTCTCAGTAACTGGTTAGGATTAACATGTTCAACCAATAGTGTAGCCAACAATACTTTGCATACGCTTCATGAATAAAATGGCGTCATCTCCTAGGTTCATAAGTACTCACTCACAACCAAGGCTAAGCATCTCGTTTAATGGAATTAGGTACCATGGCTAAGCTCCGGGTCCCAAATATAGTTGATCATGGTTAGAATCAGGTATGAATACATGCTCCTGCCCACTTAAAAAGGGAACTTTGTTCGGTGGTAGATATTTGTTCCTAGCCATTTTTCTAACATTTGTTTGATGAATGAATGAACATAAACTTAGAGAGATTTTGTGCACTACACAATCAAATGTGGGTACACTATATTTATTGATGTTAAAGAATCTTACATTGGTGGTTGTAACTTGGATTGTGTAAACTGTCTTATTGGTTGGATATGATTAATGTGTTATTAGATATCATCATTTCATCATATCCAATAAATGCCTGTTTACATACTATTCTTAATAGCATATCATAACTAATGCCCCCTTAATGACTAAACTAGAGACAACCCTAAGTTTGTCCCAAGTTTTTACAAACAACATATAACCAATAGGTCTAGTCATTATATTAGTAGATTGCTGGTAGGATTCGTTGTATTGTTGGCAAGTAAATTGGTCGTTGTGGTTAGATTGTTTTGTTGACTTGCTCAACAAGCAGCAATATGCACTTGCAATGGTGGGAGAAATCATCATCTGATGGGTGATCTTTTAGTGTGTTTGCTTTGTGCACTTCAAACTATAAAGTACAAAGGAAACCAAAAACAGGAAAATAATGGGAAAGCAAAAAGGAGAAAATCCTAAATGGAAATAACACAGAGAACTATTAGGGTTTTTCAAGAAAAATAAGTGGAAGGGTATATGCAGAATCAAATAGAAATTCATAGTTCAGTTCTTACATACACAATCAATAGATGAATATAGATTGACTAGTTTGCTTTCACACAAAAATGTAAGGAAAACTAAAGAAATGATCTCATACAACATATGATAGGACCACATCCACAAAAAATGTATTCTGTTCTAGGAAATTGCTCTCTATAAAAATGTGATAATCTTTATCTTTCCATCATTAGTTATCTGGATGCTTATGCCCTTCATAAAGCTACACGATACACCAACTTGAGCATGCTTGTTGAAAATGTAATGTCCCCGTTTTTAGACTTAAGGGATTAGCTTGGTTTGGCGACCCTCACAAGCTAATCAGGCGATCAGAGGGGGTCAGATGGTGGAGCCAGCGTTGGGATTCCATTTTGGAGGTTCAGATTATCAGGTCTGCTCTTCGTTCGGATAATTTTGGTCAACTTACTATTTTTAGTAAGTGGTATTTTGGGTATGGCCAAGATTAGCGGGGTGTCTGCACAGAGTGTCAGATGTCTCAGGATCGAGTATCAGAGAATCTCCAGTTTGAGAGACTTACTATTTTTAGTAAGTCTATTTTTAGCAGTGGCTAGTTCTGGCAGGGCAGTGCCTATTCCTGGTTGGGCAGTTGGATCTGGGCTTTGTCAGAAGTTTGTTGATCTCAGTTAGATTTTCCCTGTGACTTATATTTTAAATGTTGTTATTAAATTAAATTATTTTGATTTAATTTAATAACTTTTGACTTTATAACTTTATGTTATAAAGTGGAGTTATATTAAAAGCCAATTAAGTGAAAAATAATGTAAAGTGCTTTTTCCAAAAAAAACCTATATATTCTACTCCAAAAAGCACTTTACTCATCTTTTATGCAATGATTATTTTATTGAAGTTCCTGAAGAAGACAAACTTGGCTAGGGTTTCGAGGACTGATTCCTCATCTCGTGATTTGAGCCATTGCCTGTTAATGGTGAATTTCACAACTGATTATTACTGAGTTTGCAATTCGGTGCTGTTGTATATTGGATTGGTGAAGTTTCAAATCTGGAGTTTGAGTTTGCTGATGAAATGGTGTTTGCTAATTCAACACAAGAAGTTCTAGATAAATAATTATGGGGGCTTATATATTTATTTTCTGATTATCAAAAGTATTGTGCAAGAGGAGGATTACCGAATTTTTCATTGGTGATTGTGCTTTCATTGCCTGCGATTTCATATTCAAGAGAAGGGTTTTTAATTAACAGTGAATCCCTTTACATTTGTCAACGTCCAGTAGGAGACTGGCACGTGAATGATATCAGACTTGTGGTGGCAGATTTCTGGGCCACGTTTTCATTCCAGCAGGGCCGTGAGACTCTATTCTGAGACGGCATTCTTTGTGTGACTGTTCCGCACTGCCAAGTCCAGTCACGTGAGATATAGGGGGAAGCTGTGACTCATTTCTTGGTCACGTGGAAGACACAGCAGGGCCATATTGCTTCATTCTGAGCTGGCATACAATTCTCGGCTGAATGTGTACTGTTCTGGGCAGTCATGTGTGATGATCACAGGGTGGACAATTAATCCCAAAAGATTGTGACAGCAGAAAGAGGTGCCGACTATATTTGCAGGGAAACGTGACAACACAAGGAGGATTTACGGATGTTATAGGTGCCAATGGAATTTTTGCAGACTTGTTATTTATGAAATTTTATTAAAATAAGTTTTAGTAGTAATTAATGTTTAAGAGCATGCTTAATCTGAATGGATAATCGAAGATTGGTGAATATATTTTCAGAATTCATTGTTTGCAAGTTTATTATTGAGATATAGTTATAATCATTTCAAAATTATCAATAAACATTCAAGAAGAGCAAAATCGGTTCTTCACAGAGAAGGTATCTATGGATCTCAGTCTCAACTTCTATCTGGCCCTGGTAAATTTGCAATGCCCCTTACTTGTTTTCTTTAGAACTTTGGGACAATTAACTAGACTTCTTACAAATCATAGTTTTGATCTCACTGTTAACTTATGAAATAGATGATTTAAAGATTATAATAAACTATTTCAAGAGTAATAACCAATATCAATCACTGCTATTTCTGATTTTTACAATTATATGTATGTTGAGGTGAATTGATCTTATGACTATATTTACAATGTGGTCTCTCCTGTATAGCAATGGAGTGGCTGTCTCTGTTGTTCGATGATCACTCTGCAAACTCCTAATATCCAACGCGGAAGGTGATATAAATTATCCAATGCTGAGTGTGATATCTAATATAAACGCTGAATGTGGTATATAATAAAAATGCTGAATGGTGGGCTAAGTGTTGTCTATGTTTGTCGTCTATGCATAACTCGCTCACTGTGTATCATATATATAAGCGCTGCAGAATATAGCTGAGTTCGTTGTTGTCATTTGATCATAGCTGACTCCCTTACGATGCAGATGCAGTGAATATACTTGTGCTTCCCTATGTATACAGATGTGATGATAACGCCTAAGCTTCCTTACATATCCAGATGTAATGATAATGTTTATTCTTTCTTTATGTTGAAGATGTATTTGATAACATTATTCTCTCTTTATATTGCAGAAATAGAAATACTTCGATGCAAATGTAATTCCCAATCTCTATCCCCCTCAATGATTTGCTAAGTCCTCCGTTTTATAGAGGTCGTTGCCTCCACATAGACCTGGGTGAGAGGTCGCAACTCTTCTGTTATTGCTAATAATATTATGACATGTATTTAAAGTTTATATAATATTATTTGGTATTCAATATCTATTTATTATGTATTTTAGTTCATAATAATATTTAATAGATTATATTGATCTATTTAATATTTGTTATTTAGAAATATTATTATATATTATTAATATTAGTTATTTATCATATTATGTAATATATCATATTTTTTAATAGATTTATTATTAGTCTAATATTGTTATTTATTATTATTTATCAATTTATATCTATTATTATTTATTTGGGAATTATAATATTATTTATTTATTATATTTATTTATTATTAATATTATATATATAATATAATCAATAATATATTCTTCCATTATTATAATAATAATTTAATATATTATAATTTATTATTATGATTTAATTATTTAATCTTATATTCAATTCTTATTATCATCAAATCCCGCTCTGGAAAGGGGACATTACAGTCCACCCTTCCCAAAATTGCTTGTCCCCAAGCAATTACCACTTCAATGTGAGTGGTTTCTTCTGTGCTCGTCTGATATCATCTTGCCTTACACATTTGGATTGAATGACCCTGAAATGCAATTTCAACTTGAGGTGAGGACTGCAATAATATGAATATATACTTAAATAATCTAAAGATATGTCATAATATGCAATTTGAATTCTTAAGAAACAATTGAAAAGATAAACTTATCTTGATCTATTGTAGTATTTATGTTCTCCTCTGTTAAGTATTGCTTGCTCCAAGAATGTCATAATCAAGTTTTGACACTCACTAAGAATGCCTCTTGATCAAGCTTTGATGCTCACCGAGAATGTCTAAATCAAGTTTTGACACTCACCAAGAATGTCTCTTGATCAAGCTCTAACACTTGCCAAGAATGTCCTTGATCAAGCCTTGACGCTCACCAAGAATGTCTAAATCAAGTTTTGACACTCACCAAGAATGTCTCTTCATCAAGCTCTAACACTCACCAAGAATGTCCTTGATCAAGCCTTGACGCTCACCAAGAACGTATAAATCAAGTTTTGACACTCACCAAGAATGTCTCTTGATCTAGCTCTAACACTCCTGAAGAATGTCCTTGATCAAGCCTCGACGCTTACCAAGAACGTCTAAATCAAGTTTTGACACTCACAAAGAATGTCTCTTGATCAAGCTACGACACTCACCAAGAATGTCATTGAACAAGCCTCGACGCTCACCAAGCACAGCTAAAGCAAGTTTTGACACTCACCAAGAATGTCATTCTTCAGTTCTGCAATGAATGACTTATACAATCTGATTACAAGACTGTCATGAAGTATCCACTCTGATGCAGGGGCATTCTAGGGTACTCGATGAATCTGCATGGGGGGTGTATGTTTGGCCAGTGTTATTTGGTTGCAGCCTTGACCGACGGCCTCGGTCATTGAAGGAAGCTCGGTCGCTGAAGGAACTTGGTAACCTCTAGCGCTCGGTGAAAGTGTTACTTGGTGATGCCTGTGGTGCTCAGTTGACACTGGTGCTCGGCGATGCCTGGCATGCTCGGTTATTTCACTGTTGCTCGGTAGTTCTGGTTTACTGACTGGAGTTCTGTGTAATTTGTTGGGCCGACTTGGTGCATTTATTGTTGGTAGCTGTTGTTACAGTTGTTACAGGCCTATTATCATTTTGTTTACACTAAATTGATAATTCGACTAAGTGTTTTGCATTGAGATTTGAGTTTGAAAGTTGCTGGTTTTGAATTTCAAAATGGTAAAGAATTCAGATAAATAAAGTATAGATTCAACTTTACAATTGAAAATATCTGAACAGTACATTAAAATTTCAGAACTTAAACAGAAAAGGGAAAGTATGTGTACATCTACAGAATTATGAATATCAAACAGCATGCTACAGTACAATATTCAGATTCTTTAAGCTCAACAGTAAATGAAAGTAATTGCTTGCATTTCAGTAAATGAAAGTACAAATTCAGATTTGCCACACAAGTAGTGGTTGCTATAAAAACAAAAAAAAGTACATTTCAAAGTTGCAAAGGATAAACCACACACCCCGTGGCTTTAGGTACTAATGCATGCATGCATTTTCAATTTCTAAGAATTAAATGAAGAATCAAATGCATAGAATAAAGGACAATTACAATATTAGAAATGTAAAGAAGGAGAGAAGGAGACAGGTCAAGCCCCCTTGCCTGGTTGTCTTTTGATGTTTGAATGCGCTGCATCTTTGGATTCCGCATTCTGAAGTGTTCCCCGTCATTTGGTACATCCTGCAAAAGAGAGAGATAAAAGATGGTCAGTTTGTATGAACTGAGCAAGAAAGGGCAAATGAACTGTCTAATCCTCTACTTGATCACATTTCAGAAAGATAAAACAGAAAGCAAAGTCATAAAACTGCAAGAAGGATCAGAAAAGACAGAAATAATATCATGTTTTTCCTAACATCGTTTGTTCCATGTGCAGAAACAGGTTTTGAAGACTAAGTAGGTTGTAGAAAGGACGTGCATACACTATGCGCACGAAACTTTCCGACCGAAGTTATGAAGAGGCGAAGACTCGAAGACCGGTGGACTTGAGGAGGCTGTCGAGGGGGCATGCATACATTACAGGCATGGGACCTTTCAGCTGAATCATGGAGGTACAATGCACCAGGCTGTTGAAGGGACATGATTCATATCATGAAACCTTTCAGCTGACATATCAAAGTTTCAAGAGTTTAAAAGTTATATTTTATGATGGAACGGAACAGGAAAATGGTTAAGTGAGTTTTATGTTTTACAGTTCACTTATGGGAGTCACGAGCCCGTGCTCGAACCCCATAAGTGATAATTCAATATGCTGGCTACATTAAAGAAGTTCAGATCAATGGTCAAGTGTCAGAAACAGATGGCATAATCAAGGAATGAGGTAATTCTATACCTTGTGTTCGTACAAAGCAAAGGTTAAATATTATGCAATGCTGGTTTGAACTACATATATGAGAATACTTTAAGATAAATAAAGTACCAGACATATAAGCAAAGAAACTAGATAACCAGGTCATCAATAGCATGCATGGTGAAAGTAATAAACAGCATAAGAATTTAGCATTACGGAGTATATAAGTTGCACCAATATGCTACGGTAAACACTGTTACAAAGAAGAACGAGACATTTAATAACAGTCAAGAGAAAGGAAGTACAAGATATGTATAAACAGGCCCCACATTTTAGCACTGTAACAGGGAAGCACTTGAATTCTTTACAACATATATCTTCTATAAATTCAAGATTCTACAACAGTTTGTAATATAATGACTGGTTATATTTCATAAAATATAAAGACTGCTGTTCGACATGCTATAACAGGCAGCAACAAAGGATTTACGCCTTAGTTTTATGCAATATTTGCAAGACAAGTTTTCGAACTTGCAGAACATTATGAAGGAGATATGTCATTAACAGGACAGTATTCATTTCATCCAGCTGAGATTCAATTCAACATTTATGTTCAAATACAGATTCTGGAAATAGTCCTAAGAATTTAAGCATTACTCCCATTGCCATTGCTTCTAACCTGGAAGCTAGTTTTGTGGTCAAAAGACTTAATCTCCGCCAGTCAAGCTCAAAGATCATTTGTGCTTTCCAAGGAAAACTACTCAGTGCAAAAATTTTCAATTAAATATGTTCAGGAAGTTATTATCCAGATGTCCATAACACAGATCAATTAGCGGAAGCCATGAGTAACAGAAGTATAGCTTATTTTTCCAGCATATTATAGCAAAAGGAAGAACTCAGATTTTATGCTACAGTCTTCAACATTTCTTTCCAAGCATATAGTCATTTTCAGTATAGAGATATTTATCTACAGCAAGAAGGAATACCCAGAACAAAACAAAACACGAAAATACAGTTACAGTTATGAAAATGTAAAGATATCTCTCATACAAAGCAGTCGTAGCCTTCTGAAACATGCTAGCAAGAAGACATTAATAACAGAGAATCAGCAGTAAACCCCAACTTTTCATCATTAAATCTTCATGTATTTTTGCAGAGAAGGAGGTGAGTTTTGTAGAAAAGAAGCCACATTTTTGAAGAAAAAACGTTAAACAGAGAATAGTGTTCATTTCCAGCAGTAAACTGGAACACATTCAGTAGACAGAGGGTCACGTTTTTTTTAAAACGTTATCAGAAAAAGGACAAATATTATGTAGAGAAAGCAACTCAACGTTTCCAGCAGAGTAAGAGGGTTTCGACCCTATGATTTTGTCATGATATTCAGCAAAAGATGAATCGACATTGCCTGTTTAGAAGCCAGCAATGATGCCATACAATATTGCAAAAGAAAAATCATGCCACGTTTTTTAACAGTGAATCCCCTTTTCAGCATTGATAAAGACATACTTTCAGAAATGAAGCCACATATCAGGCAAATCAGAGACCCACGTTTTCTGAAGAAAAAGCATTAACAGAGAATTAAAGATCAGATACTTATCTCTGTAAGTCTCCAGCAATATTAAAACCAAGTACAACTTCCTCAAAAGAAGAAGCTCCAGGTTGGAACCACAGGAAAAATGAAAGACCAAATATGTTCATGGCAACTGCAATGAAGAGCTGTTGATACAAAATGCGGCATGAAGAACAGAGAGGTGCAGAGATCAAGACTTTCATGGCGGCAGCATGGAAACCCTAGGGTTTCTTCCTCATGATATGCGAAAATGCCTAAGTTGAAAGATAGAAATGAAATCATAAACAATGCCTTTACCATATTGAAAATTATTTGGGATCCGCAAGGCAAACAGTGCACGGAGCTTTTCCCAGCCAGACACGCACCCATATTCACATGGCATTGTTTGCGTTGAGATAATAAGTAGTATTAAAACATGTCAAAGCTTAAATATAAGTTTCTTTGGTTTCATGTTCGTTTTTTAATGTAGTGTGTTTTAGGTTTTGCTTATATTTTTGTTTATTTAAATTGATATCACATGTATAGTATTATGTAGTCCTAAGTTAATTAGATATTTTATTATCTAATTAACTTAGGTAAATTTCTTTTATGTGATACAAATTTAAATACTATGTTTATCATATTTTATATTTAATAAAAGATAAATTTAAATTTATACTTAATATATTTGATAGAATTATTTTTAAATTCTATATATATTAAGTATAATATTTATTGTTTATTAAATATAAAATGTAATAAATATAAGTTAAAAAAAAAAATATATAAGTATAACCTTTACACAAAATATATTAATGAACAGATATGTAAACAAAGTTAACCTATTTTGAGTTAAAGGAGGAGTTTCTTTCAGTTCTATTCAGTTCTAAGGCAGATTGGAGGCAGATTAGAGGCAGTTTAAGTCAGCTTGGGATCTCTTTGGAGTTCAGTTCAGTTAATATCAGTTGAGAACTCATTTGGAGAAAGTTTGCTATCAGTTCACAACAGTTACACTCACCTTTTGACAGGCTTTTCTTTCATATCCGACCCCCACCAGATATGCATGATTTCAGGTGATATGGAGCAATTTTCACATGATTTTAAGTGGCAGTTCAGTCAGGCATCACTTGAGGCAGTTTTTTGGGGCACTTTGACTTCACTTTCTAACAGTTTGACTTGTCTTTTTGGAGGTTTTTCTCAGCATACGGATTAGGGTTGGATGAGTTCTATTTATCATATTTTGATCTGATTATTCAGCATCTTCTTTTGGGCTCACTTGTTTTGCATACTGCAAACTAGAGAGAGAATTGTAAGGCATTTTTTTTGTAACAGAGATTGGTTCCAGCATTGATCAATAAAGATACTTGTTCCTTCCCATTGGTTTTGAGGTGATTTTTGTGAATTTTCATTGATTTAGTGTTGTGTTATCCTTCACTATAAGCTGCATTCCTTTTCGCTTCAGAATCTTGATACACGTAATTGCAGGTCTATTGTTTGTGTTTTAATTCTTGCATTGATTTGGTGAAGCACTGTTTCCCTGCCTTTGCAAAAATATCAGATCCTTACATAGAAACACTTTTGTAGTTATGTGATTGTCTGGGTATTGAGAACCTTAGTAATTTCTTGAAATCTGTGCTGAATTAATTCATGTTATAGGTCAGATTTGCTGTATCACCTTCATAGTTTTAGGGTTCATTAAGACATTCCTTCCCCCCTTTTCTCTACATACAACAATTTTCGTGCAAGTGATATTCCAAACCTAAGAGGAACTGGCCTAGAATCCGGAGATTCGTTCTCAACCCCATCAACGGGAACGTTTCCATGTTTCAACAGGATAGCTAGATTCCAAATCAAGCTATTGGCGCAATCCTGATTGACAACAAGGCCGACATGTTAGATTAAATGTTTGTAAGGCTATTTTGATGCTGACTTGTATTGTATTTAATAATTGTTGGGGGGAGTTAATGGTTTCATCTAGCCGAGTTGTGGCTGATGATTAGTATTTATAGGATGCTTGGGGTAGATGTTTAAGGAGCATGAGGAGATAGTAGAAGTTCATGACTTGGAAGACTTAGTGAGTCAGATCTGAGGTTCTGAAAGCTGGAGCTGGCGAATTTGTGGAAAAGATCTTGCATGATCTTGCAGATCAGATTGTTATCTGATAGTTTGTAGTTGCAGAGCTAGTGGATTGCACACTCGGAGACAAGGAGATTGCTTGTTGGCTTGCGAGCTCAAGTTTAGATTCTCCTTAGGGTTTCCATCAGCTTCTGATTGTCTTCAGAGCTGAACTAGCTGAGATTGTATTAGATCTGTTTGGATCTTGCAGAATTGTTTCTGATTGTAATTGGCCCTAACCCGGAAGGCCTTATAGCTGGACATGTTAATGAAAATCAGAGTTAAACAATTGTTTTGCTGTTGTGTTGTTGAGTATTTTGCTGTTGTTCTGAAGCTGCAAGGTTTGAACTGTCCTTAATTGGATCCACCATCCTTGACTGCATCAGGTGGTATCAGAGTTGAGAGTTGGTCTTGTGGAGCGAAGGTTGACCTAGCAAGGCTGATCTTGGGAAGTTGATCTTGTTGGTGAAGAGATCGTATGATCTGGATTGCAGATCCGGAGCACTAAACTTGTGGATCTTGCCCTAGTTGTTTGTTCAAGGTGGCAGGTTGAGATCTAACTTGCATACAACTTGGAGATTGCCACAAGGTGGTCGGTGAGGGTTTGTTGCAGAGGGTTTTTGCATATCTTTAAGGATGCCTCTGAGAAGATTGGACCCTAGAGTTATTTCTGATCTTTGTGATACTGTTGAATCTCGGATCACAGAGAAGGTGAAATCAGATTTCAGATCTGAGATGGAGTTGATGAAGAATGACATGGTCGCTGAGATCATGAGAGCTATTACTGGTATACCTCGGAATGTTGGTACTGAAGATGGTTATGAGGAAGTTGCTGAAGACTTTGAACCTGCTGGATCTAGTGTTGATGACCGGAGGGATAGATCTGATGAAGACAAAACTGCTCGGTTGCCTAGATCTGGAGCTCGGTTAAGTAGCAGTTACCGAATGGAAGTTTCTACTTTCTCTGGTACTTTGAAGCCCGAGAACTTGATTGATTGGATTGGTGAACTTGAAGATTTCTTTGAGATGGAAGGAATTGAAGATCCTCTTCGGGTGAGATTAGCACAGACAAAGTTGAAAGGACATGCTACTCTTTGGTGGAAAGAACTACAAAGAGATAGAGAAGATGAAGGTGAAACGAAGATCAATCGGTGGAGGTTGATGGTGACTAAGTTGAAAGATAAGTTCATACCTTCTGACTATGAGCTTGACTTGTTTAAGAAATTGCAGAATCTGAAACAAAAGGATCTGTCTGTTGAAGATTATACCGAGGAGTTCTACAAACTTACTATTCGGTCTGGACACCGAGAGCTTGGTAAGGAAAAGGTAGCTCGGTATGTGAATGGTCTAAGATTCAATATTTAGGATGAGCTTGGTATGCTGAAGATTGATTCTGTTGAAGATGCTTATCAGTATGCTCTGAAGGCAGAAGATAAGTTGAAAAGGAAACAACATAGTAATCCTCGAGGGAAGGAAAAGATTGATCACTCGGTGAAGGATAAACCGACTGATGCAGAAGATGAACAGAAACCTGTGGAACCGAAGAAGACAGGTAGAGTTATCTTTAAGGGTACTTGCTATAATTGTGGAGAGGAAGGACACCATTCTTTTGAGTGTACACAAAAGAAGCTTGGTGACCGACGAACTGTTGTGGTGAATGAGAATGAACTTGAATCTGAGAACTTGCTGCTTTGGCGAACATTGCTCAGTACAAAGGAGGAACCTTGTCAGAGGAGTAACTTGATTAGGAACTGATGCAAGTCTGGAGGTAAACTTTGTGATGTTATGGTTGATAGTGGTAGTACTGATAACCTTGTTGCTGAGGACATTGTTTAGAAACTTGGGTTGAATAGAATGAAGCATCCTTGTCCTTATAGGATTGGCTGGTTACAAGATGTTCATGCTCTAGAAGTAAGAGAACAATGCTTTATTGATGTTAAGATTGGCCAGTATAAGGATCTTGTGTTATGTGACATTGTGAAGATGAATAGTTGTGATATATTGCTTGGTAGACCTTGGCAATATGATTGTAGAGCTATGTATGATTGTGTAAGGAATGTGTTTACTGTTGAGAAGGATGATAGGAAGTTTTCCCTGATGCCTTTGCTGGATACAACGCTCGGTAGGAGAAGCCTGAGTATTGGTAGCCAGGTTGAGGTTGTGGATCTAGAGAAAATGAATGATTAGTATGGAGAACCGACCTATGTGCTGTCAAGAAAAGACTTGAAGAGATTGAGAAAGCTGAAGTGGAAGAGTATGCAAGCTGAAAAGGTGGAGGACTTGTATGTGAAGAACTAGTTCGGGGTTTATGTGCTGATTCTCGGAAGATGTTCTTCTCACATATGAACATCTTTTCGAACTTGGGGTGTCTGATGTAGGGGCATTCTAGGGTACTCAGTGAATCTGCATGGGGGGTGTATGTGTGGCCGGTGTTACTCGGTTGCAGACTTGACCGACGGCCTCGGTCATTGAAGGAAGCTCGGTCGCTGAAGGAACTCGGTAACCTCTGGCGCTCGGTGAAAGTGTTACTCGGCGATGCCTGTGGTGCTCGGTCGACACTGGTGCTCGGCAATGCCTGGCATGCTCGGTTATTTCACTGTTGCTCGGTAGTTTTGGTTTACCGACTAGAGTTCTGTGTGATTTGTTGGGCCGACTTGGTGCATTTATTGTTGGTAGTTGTTGTTACAGGCCGACATGTTAGATTAAATGTTTGTAAGGCTATTTTGATGCCGACTTGTATTGTATTTAATAATTGTTTGGGGGAGTTAATGGTTTCATTCAGCCGACTTGTGGTTGATGATTATTATTTATAGGATGCTTGGGGTAGATGTTTAAGGAGCATGAGGAGATCATAGAAGTTCATGACTTGGAAGACTTAGTGAGTCAGATCTGAGGTTCTGAAAGCTGGAGTTGGCAAAGTTGTGGAAAAGATCTTGCATGATCTTGCAGATCAGATTGTTATTTGATAGTTTGTAGTTGCAGAGCTAGTGGTTTGCACACTTGGAGACAAGGAGATTGCTTGGAGGCTTTCGAGCTCAAGTTTAGATCTGCCTTAGGGTTTCCATCAGCTTTTGATTGTCTTCAGAGCTGAACTAGCTGAGATTAAAACAATTGTTAATGAAAATCAGAGTTAAACAATTGTTTTGCTATTGTGTTGTTGAGTATTCCGCTGTGTTGTTCTGAAGCTGCAAGGTTCGGATTGTCCTTAATTGGATCCACCATCCTTGACTGCATCACACTCTCTCTTCAAAGTCTGTAACAACTTCGTATATACTTCATCATAAATCTGAATTACTTTATCTGAAAATGATCTTTATTAAGTTATTTGGGTTGGATGTATATCTTTTTTCCCTTCTCTTCCTTACTTTGACATGCTAATGGCACTCTTGCTGACTTGTCACAATTTTCATAAAGTTTTGCCACTGCTCTTGCAGTAATACGTTAAAGGTAATTTTTGTCTTTGTTTTCTTTCATAAATAATTTAGTCGCTGCAAAATAATAATCTGTGTATATATTGATCCATAACTTGCTGTAGTTCATATATTTGAAGTATGAAACCATATTACTTGTTTTCATTAGCTATGGGTGATTAACCAATAATCAATTTTGTGATAAGCTCTCTACAATTAATTTTTCACAGAAGAATCCATGTCTATGAGGACTGTATGTCTAATTCCTTACGAAAATTATGTCCTCCCTATCACAAGTCCAAAGATGATTACTTGCTACAAAACTGAATAATATCATTGTTCATGCTAATATTTCAGCAATCCTTGGTCAATGATCACAGAGTTTGTGAAATGACCCTAACCGACCATTTTCCGAATTCTCACAAATATATCTTAGGCAGATTGAAACAAATAGAGACATGCAAATAACCGTTTGATCCAACAACAATAACCAGCAAATATATTCAAGTAACCAACAAATACATTCTTATAAAACTCTCAGAAAATGGTTTCGTATTATACAATAGCAATACAATAACCCTGAATTACAACATCCCAATCTAAAATACAGAAATACAGTAAGACTGGATGATAAAGAACCTGTAAAACAATGGCAAACTCTGATGTGAATCCACACCGGAGATGAACTGGGTTTTCGTCCAATCCACCGAGAAAGCCTGAAGGTTTCCGTCCTCAGGTTTCAGATTCGAAAGCTGAAGCTTCCGGAATTCTCAATGAGAAATAAAATCCATAAATTGAAGCATAACTCAATGAGATCCCAAGCCTTCTTTTAAGGCTGCAGCTGTGAATTTTCAGTTTCCCCTTTCTGTCTCTTCATATTCCCACTTTGTCTCTTTATATTTCCACGTTAAGTCACTTTTAAATAAATATGACCGTTAAGTAATAAAGTGACATAATAAATAAAGTGAGGAATCATCTGGCATTAAAGCAGAGGACCAAACGCACTTGGGTGATGACGTGTGATAGCTTGCCAGAAGGCTCTTGGCAAGGCGCTCCAAGTCCAATACCGAAATGCCAAGAATTCTGAACCCTGCCGACTTACTATAAATAGTAAGTACCTTGGAAACTTGTGGAAACTGCTCCAATTGGCCTGAAACTGAAATCACCTAGGCCAAATATCCCCTTGAACACTGCCAAACCTCGGTTAGGCCACTGGACCATGGTAAAAGGCTAACGACATGACGAAATAATGTGCCCTGAAAAGGGGACATTACAAATCATCCCTTCTCGGAGATAGCTTGCCGTCAAGCAATCGGTATCCACATGTTGTGATCATAATACCTGGATCCCAAACCAACCTCAGGGAAGCTGCTCCACCAATTTGTCGTGTGAAACTGAAACAGACATTATGCCCTAACCTGTGAAGCCACTCACATAGTAACAAAATAGTAGCCAATCAAATGCCAGGATCACAAATCACTTCAGGATCTATCGTACCAATCTTCCCTGTGCTGCCACCATCTGTGATAAAGTCCTCAACCCAACTGAGAACCTCGCTTGAGTTGGGATCACCAACGCCTCTACGGTCATATGCAGGGGGAAACCAAACCGCATATCAATTGGCTCCCAGAATGAAAACCAATTGCGAGTATGTCCCTCCTGGAGCCCATAAGAAAAAGGGCCATCCATCTCCCTAGCTAGCTGAAATATCCTGACGCTCTATGCCCACACTGAGATAAGTACCAAAAGTGTCCAACTGCCATAACACTGCCCCTCTGATCTATAGCCCGAACCGAAAACTGCACTAAAGAGGCAAGCTACCAAGGTTGCCGGACCTGGCTTCCACCCACAAGCAGGGAAGCGTACCCAACCAATCACTCATCCCACTCCTATCCAATAATTGGAAAAGAAAGTCCCCCGTAGGTGGGCTCAATGGAAACAAAATGCATCCCATGCAATAAGGCCAACATGCGATGCACTGAGCAACTCTACTGGAAATCCTAAATCAGCATAAGGATTCCATGACTGTCTCTCAATACCCAGAGTCATACAATGTATAGCATTGTGTGAAAAATTCACACCAACCAACATAACCATCATACTAAGCTCGATAACCCCGTACTGAAGAAGCTCTACTTGATCATCATCATCATGTAAAGGCAATTTTAATGATAATGATTCTACAATCAAATTCAACTCAACTAGAATCCTTATTTTAATTTCTATTATTCAGAAATATCGAAATTGAAACTACACACCATATATCTCAATTCTTAAAAAACTCACAAACTTGATAATAATCAAATAACAATGGCGGCACCTGTTGAATCTTGTATTATCTTTGTTTATTCTCCACTGCTAGCACTCACGCCATCATCACTGTATATTGCACCTGCTGAATGAAAATGTGGTTATTTCTTGCACCCGAAAATTGGATAAATGCTAACCCGCACCAACTGGAAGGGTTGTTGTTAGTCTTACGCTTGGCAATTTTCAAAATCCCCTGCAATATGAAATTTGCACTAACTGTAGTCATTGTCTGCAATATATATATTGCCGCCAATACACATTAGCCCCCGTGCCCAAGCTGGTGACTGCCGTGTTAATCCTTGCGCCCAGAACTGTTCACACGTGAGCCTGTTATTGAATTGCAGCTGTGTATTAAATTCGTCTGGCACACCATGTCATTATTCGATGGCAATTGTGTCCATCTCACAATGCTCAATTCAGGAAAAGTATCGTTTCCCCAAATCCTTCAAACCCTCGCTTTTTATCATTTTCACATTCCAAAATTCCAAGTATCGAAATCATAACATAATCAATAATAATCCATTTTCGCCAGCCCAAGGCTTTTAAAGCAAAAGCTTCAATCTTCTTCATTACACCAACTCTAGCTTCCCAAACACACTTCTCACTTAAGTGTCTTGAAGCGTCAAGCACACACTTTTCAATTAGAACATAAAGTCAATGAAAATGAATTAAGCCAAGCTTAATTGTATCAGATATGAAGACGGAGACACATTATGAACCCAACTGAAGAAGAATGAAGATTAGACCGAAATCCACTGCCTTGCCTAAAATAGGAGCCACTAACTGACTTACTAAAAATAGTAAGTGCACACAGAGATTCCCTAAACATCCCATCAGCTCACAGGAATCGCATGAATGAACTGACAATGGCAAGCACAAAAGCTTGCTAAATCAGGGTCATTACAGTCCTCCCTGCCCAAGATTGCTTGTCCCCAAGCAATCGCAGGCCAGGATGCTGCAAAATATCATTTGACTCCCCAGTAGCATCCTCATCCGGAAGATCACGCCACTGGATCAAAAACTCACGAACAACTCGTCTGCGCAAATGTCGTTCCCTGGTATCTAAAATGGTCTCAGGAATTGATTCCAACTTGCCTTCATCGTCTAGAGGTGGTAAAACAACCAAAGGAACTACATGCCTTCCCAAAGCTTTCTTCATACGGGACACATGAAACACATTGTGTACTTTACTATCAGGAGGCAAATCCAACTCATAAGCAACCTCCCCGACCCGCCTAACCACACGAAAGAGACCATAATACCGAGGTTTAAGCTTTTCAGCCCCGCTCCTCCGAATGGAAGACTGCCTATACGGCTGCAACATTAAATACACCATGTCCCCAACCTCAAAAGAGCGGGCCACTCTCCTCTGATTAGCATATTGCTTTTGTTGATTCTATGCATGCTGTATATTATCCTGTAAGGTACCTAAAATATCCTGACTGTGCTGTAACAAATCACTTGCACCAGGTACTCTGCTATCACTGAGCAGCAAATCAAAGAAACTGGGAGGATCATATCCATACAAAGCACGAAACGGAGCCATATCAATGGACATATGGTGGGTCGAATTGTAACAATACTCACATAAATAAACCCACTTCACCCAAGCCCACTGCTGAGCGGAAACATAGTTACGAAGATAGCCCTCCACCCATTTATTAACTATCTCCGTCTGCCCGTCAGTCTGTGGGTGATAGCTAGTACTAGGAGTTAGTTCTATACCACATAACCTGAACAACTCTTGCCAAAAGTGACTCATTAAACGACTATCACGATCACTCACAATGCTCCACGGCAATCCATGTAACCGAAAAATCTCTCTGAAGAACAAATCTGCCACCTGTACCGCTGAAAAAGTGGTAGCAATGGGAAAGAAATGAGCAAATTTAGTCAAGCGATCCACTACTACGTAAATGCAGTCCCTACCTTGAACCTTAGGCAGGCCCACAATAAAATCCATGGAAACGCATTCCCATTTCTGATCAGGGATAGGTAGTGGCTGTAATAATCGTGCTGGATATGTATGTTCCTGCTTGTTCTGCTGACATACAGAACATTCTCTAACATAATTCTGAACATCATGCTTGAGACCCTTCCGTGTGAAGCGTTCACGCACCTGCCTGTAAGTCTTATAGAAACCCGGATGTCTAGCTATAGGGGAATCATGAAAAGCCCTCAGCACCAACCGTATAACACTCGAACCAGCCACCAACCAAACTCTTCCCTTGTAAATGATTAATTCATTGACAAGGGCATACCTGCCATCCTGAATAGTCCCCTCCAAAAAATCAATGGCCCATTGATCCTTCGCATACTCTGCGACTATCAAATGTTTCAAGTCCTCAGTAACCTTAGTCAAGGCACACAAGTGTGGTCTCCTAGATAGAGCATCAACAACAACATTCTGTGTCCCCTTGATATAAGTAATATCAAAATCATAAGACTGAAGCTTGCTAACCCATTTCTGTTGCCGCTCATTCAGGTCACGCTGACCCAGGAAATATTTCAAACTATCATGATCAGTTTTAATGCAGAATTTGTTGCCAACTAGATATTGTCCAAATTTAGCCAAAGCATGCATGATGGCTAACATTTCCTTGTCATAAACACTGAAAGACTTCTCAGGACCTCTGAGCTTCCTGCTCTCATACACAATAGGATGACGATCCTGTGAAAGAATGATACCAATGCCCTCACCAGATGCATCACAATGCAAATCGAAAGGTCTAGAGAAGTCAGGCATAGCCAACACCGGACAAGAAGTCATAATCAATTTGAACTTCTCAAAAAACTCCTGTGCCTGAGTAGTCCATTGGAAAGCACCCTTACGAGTCAAATCAGTAAGGGGAGCGGCATGTCGGGAAGACCCTGCAACAAATCTGCAGTAGAAGGCACACAAACCAATAAATCCTCTAAACTAAGTCAAACTCTCTGGAACTGGCCAATCCATAATAGCCTAAACCTTGTCTGGATCCATACGAACTCCCTCTGTGCTAATAATGTGTCCCAGGTACAGTAACTCAGACATGCCCAATGCACATTTAGATTCCTTAGCAAATAAGGAAGCTTCAGCCAAGATACCCAACATAGTGTCCAAATGCATCAAGTGCTCCTCCCACGTCCTACTGTAAACCAAGATATCATAAAAAAAAACCAATACAAACTTCCTTAATTGCCTGTGGAAGACCCTATTCATGGTGGACTGGAACGTTGCCGGAGTGTTGGTCAACCCAAAAGGCATGACCAAAAACTCAAAGTGACCGTAATGACATCGGAAGGCTGTCTTCTTTATGTCCTCCCGAACCCGAATCTGATGGTACCCAGATCTCAAATCTATCTTAGAAAAGTAAGTAGCTCCGTGCAACTCATCAATCAACTCATCAATGCGAGGAATTGGATACCTTTTCTTGATGGTTTTCCGATTCAGCATTCTATAATCAATACACATTCTCATAGTACCATCCTTCTTTTTCACCAAAACTACCGATGAAGCAAAAGGGGACTTACTCGGCCTGATATGCCCCATAGAAAGCAGCTCCTCAATAGTCTTTTCGATTTCATCTTTCAACCGTTTGGGATGCCGGTATGGAGTGATCATAACGGGTTTAGTACCCTCTTCTAGCTCAATAATATGCTCTATGCCTCTGTCAAGTGGTCTGCCATGTGGTAAATCATTGAACACTTTGGAGTGTTTAGCCCGAAGATCCTGTATATTAGGCTGATATACTGTCTTCTTAGCCTCTGCCGACGTGAGAGACATCCTGCACTCTGCTGCCCAATCCATTGCATCATGACTAATAAGTCGCTGCATATGTCTGAAAGATAGTCTTCAAATTATCTTCCTTGATGGCCTTCAAAATATGTTTCTTTCCATCCACCTCAAAACTCATTTCCATGTTCTTAAGGTTGAGGTAAAACGCCTCAATAGAATGCAACCAGCTCATGTCTAAAACCAACTCTGTCCCACCCATATCAACCACATAAAAATCAGATTTGAAGTCATGATTGTTTAACCTAAGTGGCAAATCTGAAATCATTTTGTCACACTTAAAAAGTGTAACCATCAGCAACCTTGACACTAATCCCCTCAAAATCTTCAGTCAGCAAACCTCTTCTGGATACTAAACCTGAATCAATAAAATTATGTGTTGACCCGGTATCCAATAATGCAATGACACGCTGTCCCGCCAAGAGCCCACGTAATCTGAAAGACCCTTCTTTCTGCATGCTAGAAAGATAAACCACCTTAAGTTTAGAATTGTCACCATCTGTCCTCTCCATAGATATTACTTCTTCCATGTCATCCTGCTGTTCTGAAAATTCAGTCACATGCTCATCCTCATAAAACCATTCCATAAGCCTATTTCTCCCCTTAGGCCTCAGGGGACACTCATGTTTCTCATCATAGGGACCCTTGCAATAAAAACATAATCTTCTTCTCCTCAAGTCATTAAGAGTTTCCTGATCAAGTGGTCCTGTCATAGGACGCTTAGAATCTGATTTGTCTACTTTTTTTGGGGCAGAATTATTATCCTGAAAAGAACTCGATGGTCTAGAAGGGAAATGAGTGCGTGGCGCTGAAAACTCCAAGTCTCGAGCTTCTCCATAGCTGTCTGCAATGAAGGGGGATCGAAGGACTTAACCCATCCTTTGAGAGGTTCTACTAATCCCTCTGTAAACAACATCACTTGCCTTCTCTCAGAAATATCATAAACCATCACTGAGATTCTCTGAAACTCATTAATGAAATTTTCCAAATTACCAGTCTGTTTGAGCTGAGCCAAATCTCGAAAATATGATTCCGGATCTTTTCTGTCAAATCTCTCAACCAGATTGTGCACAAACTCTTGATAAGTTCTTATCTGATCATGCTATAATGACACGAGACCATAATACTACCAATCATGAGCAGCTCCATCTAAGTGCAGAACAACAAATCGAACAACGTCCTCTTCAGACATAGGACGTAAAGCAAGGAAAGTGTCCAACTTATGAATCCAGGCCCTGGCTGTCATCTTACCACTACCATCAAAATAACTCATAGTAAGTTTATTTGTTGCTTGCTTAAGTTCAAACTGGTTAGTCCTCTGCGTTGCATCTGGACTGTACCTGCCTCTATGATGCTCTCTTTTTTGGGATACAAACCTATCAAAGTTTAAGTTTCCCTTAATGGGTTTAGGCAATGCATCCCATTCAGCATAATGAGCAACCATATCATCCACAAAAGGGGCTGGCTCAGAATCAACACTAACTGCATCCTCTTCAGGTCTCAGAAATGTGGAACGTAATGGCCTATCACGGGTGCCTGTAGGATCGTCTCTGGTCACCTGCCTATCCAAAATTCTGGATCTATGTGAACCAACTGATGCATCTCTAGTGCCCCTGCCACGGTTTCCTAGTACATTCATGCGCTGCAAGGTGTCAGAAAGTTGTTGCAAAACAGTTGCACCCTGTTGTTGTCCGACTGCGAGATTTTGAAAAGTATCTCTGACTTCCCTGTCCATGTCAATTCCCGCATTGTCTCTATTCCGGTTAACTGTTTGCTCACCTTGCTGACCTTGTCCATTACCCTCTAGAGGTGGCGAAGCTCTACCTCTGCGCATATAATGAATACCTGGCACAAATCTATCTGCCATAATTAGGCCCAAAACTTCAGGCTGGCAGGATTAGTGCTCTGATACCACTGTAAAGAGCCTATGTAGCTCTTTATTTACCAAGATAACTTTTAAAGGAAATTTAGGCAATTTTAATGATAATGATTCTACAATCAAATTCAACTCAACCAGAATCCTTATTTTAATTTCTATTATTCAGAAATATCGAAATTGAAACTACACACCATATATCTCAATTCTTAAAAAACTCACAAACTTGATAATAATCAAATAACAATGGCGGCACCTGTTGAATCTTGTATTATCTTTGTTTATTCTCCACTGCTAGCACTCACGCCATCATCACTGTATATCGCACCTGCTGAATGAAAATGTGGTTATTTCTTGCACCCGAAAATTGGATAGATGCTAACCCGCATCAACTGGAAGGGCCGCTGTTAGTCTTACGCCTAGCAATTTTCAAAAATCCCTGTGATATGAAATTCTCACTAAGTGTAGTCACTGTTCTGCAATATATATATTGCCGCCAATACACAGTAGCCCCCGCGCCCAAGCTGGTGACTGCCGTGTTAAGCCTTGCGCCCAGAACTATTCACACGTGAGCCTGTTATTGAATCGCAGCTGTGTATTAAATGCGTCTGGCACACCATGTCATTATTCGATGGCAATTGTGTCCATCTCACAATGCTCAATTCAGGAAAAGTATCGTTTCCCCAAATCCTTCAAACCCTCATTGTTTATCATTTTCACATTCCAAAATTCCAAGTATCGAAATCATAACATAATCAATAATAATCCATTTTCGCCAGCCCAAGGCTTTTAAAGCAAAAGCTTCAATCTTCATTACACCAACTCTAGCTTCCCAAACACACTTCTCACTTAAGTGTCTTGAAGCGTCAAGCACACACTTTTCAATTAGAACATAAAGTTAATGAAAATAAATTAAGCCAAGCTTAATTGTATTAGATATGAAGACGGAGACACATTATGAACCCAACTGAAGAAGAATGAGGATTAGACCGAAATCCACTGCCTTGCCTAAAATAGGAGCCACTAACTGACTTACTAAAAATAGTAAGTGCACACAAAGATTCCCTAAACATCCCATCAGCTCACGGGAATTGCATGAATGAACTCACAATGGCAAGCACATAAGCTTGCTAAATCGGGGTCATTACACATCATGCCTAAAATATGCAGTGATAGAATTATCATAGGCTCTGGATGAATCGGTGTGAAAATGTAGGGGAGTCGCAGCTGCGTGAAAAGAGGAGTGAACCAAGGGATGCTCACCAACACGAGACATCTCACCAACCGCGAGAGGTAGTGCAAGGAAAGGGATATCACCCATCGTGCCACAAGATATAACTAGCCATCCTAGACTGCTGGTGTATAAACCACACTGCTCAGCAACTGAGCTCATTCAGCTACTCCAACCAGGTGACCAAGACTCACCTCTAACAACTGAACCTGGGTCCCAAAACCTGCAACCAATCTCATCCTCATCCTGGGAATAGGAAGTGTCTCCCTCATCTATCTCAAAGAGGGGATTATGAAATGTCAACTCGGCACCCATCTCAAACAAGGAGTTATCCACCGTCTGAAAGTGGTCTAACTCATCAAGAAATTCTTGGTGACCCAAAGATCTTCTTGGACAACTGTCCAAATCATAGGTCTTCTATATGCTGTCAAGCTCCTGAATCACCTCCTGAAAGAATTCCGACCTATCCTTGTCATCCTGCTCCCTATACTGGCTAGAGACCACAATTTGATTTCTTGCCTGCTAGAGAGCAATATGTGTATGCTCCAAAGTGCCAAGAGTAGCACTAAGCTCCCTATTGAGCTTATCAACCTCATTCTCCTTCTCCCTCAACTGCTCAACATATTTCCTGGCAACCTGTAACAGGTGGTCACGGTCTGTAAGTAATCTCAGATACTCTAATTTCCAACCCTCAAATGCTGTTTTGACCCCCTGTAAATCTGTAACATAGGATCCAATCCTTATGCCGCCTTGCCCTCTATCCCTTTGAGTTGTCTTGTATAGATTATCAATAATCTGGTGAGTGCGATCATGGTGAACAAGAGCTGCAATAATGGCATCATCACTGACTTTCAGCTAACTTTTTAAGGCACACTTCTCATCGATGTTACCCTGGGGTGTACTACCAAATGGGTCATGCATATCAGTATGATGCATGAGTGAAGTGCTGCTAAAGAAGTCACACGATTCCTCATTCCCTGAATCACTGAAGGTCTCCAACTGGTTACGACAACCTTTAACCATGGATTTATCAAACTCAACCACCAAGTCACCAAAGTAGAATTCTGAACACTCTCCACTATGTCCCGAAAGAGGTGTAGTCACAAATGTATTTCCTCTATCACTAGGCTGCAAATTATCTTCCCCTTGATTAGTATTGCAAACATACCCCTGTGCCCAGCCCTCTTGGCATAAGAAACAAATCTGCCCTGTACTCACTAGGTCCCGACCCATCACTGGGGATCCTGCAACCTGTAAGCCTAATGATACTTGTTCATTTTCAGTCAATGAACTCATGGATTTTTCAGCCTGAAGCTTAATTAATTCAGTTGAGAGTTCACATACCATGGATGCGTACTTTATTTCTCCTCACCATATTGCCAACAATTCTGATTGCAATTGTTTGCACATGTCAAAGTCCTCATCTAAGATCAAGGATAAGATAGTCTTTATGCATTCCTTCACATCTGGATGACACTCTCTGAAATTGTTTAGGAGACATTGAAATAATTGCTGAATCATTTTATCATAACCTAGATTCAACATGTGACTGAAAACTTTAGTACTTGCCATTAACTCCAAGATTTTTACCTGTTTACCAAAGGTAGAATCTCTGTCATATCTCAAAAAATCTAAACTGTCTGCAATCAACTATAACACCTGTCTCCAAATGTGCTCGGTGTAAGGAATAATAGGGGCTGTAATCCGAGTGATCTCACTGAGACATGAGGCAATCGCAAGCTTAATCTCGATGTGGATGATTCATAAATCTGCGTTGCACCAAGGCAACCATTGAGGGATGCATGGCCCAATTGAAAAGTCTGCAATCAGATTGATCTATCCTAGATAGATACGAATTTATTTCATCTAGTTTGGCCAACATACCTTCCCTAAATTTTTGATCCTCCAATTGCCATCCAAGGCAACATAATTCATTTTCGATCTCCATTTCCTTCCGAATATCTCTTAGTTGTACACCGTAAAATGTGCCATTGAGTTCCTTTTAGAACACTGGTCTTTCCAAAGACTCCATGAATTAAATTTCACCAAGCTTTATGTAAGGGGCTAAATCACTTCTGTGACTGTGAAATGCTGTCACTGGAATAATAATTCTGATTCTTTTGTTGGAGGTATTTTACCTCTGTAATAACATTGTAACGAATAAGGCAATTATGACTGAAAATTCTCTGATTACCTCTGGCTGGAAGAGATAAGGTTTGCTGGTGGTAATATTATTTTTAACTCTGATGAGAAACTTCTTTGTATACAGCAATGTAATATACCTTTCTACGGTTTTCAATAAATTTCTGATCCGTAAGTAGTATTCTATCCTAGTCTCGGTTCGAGTTTATTTAGTTCTGAATACTGAAGTTCTCAAACGGCTGCCGGTGGTGTTGTTTGTTTCTAAAACTGGGGTGAAAGTTATTGTTCTTTATTTCTGCCACTGTTTAGATATACTTCGAATATTTGAAATAGATATGTTCACCAGTAGTTTAATAACATACAAGCAATCTCATAAAAACAGAATATAAACTCCCATGCAAGTAATGAGTATACAACAATAAGAAAGCCTGATTTATTCAACAATTTCATATATCAAATATTGAGAATGCCATAGTGAGTACCAACCGATGGCTCTGATGCTCAACACAGACTGCTGACAGTTGCGGTCGCCAAGTTACAAGCATATGATTCAGTCTTAGCCGACCCTACGTACTGGAATCCACTGCGAAGTGAGAATGCACGGGGTTGAACTGGCGACAATGGTGGTTGCGCACATTGGTAACAGGGCTGGATTCCGTCCAGTCACAACCTATGCACATCCTTGACTTGGTCCTGTTGTGCGTGTGTGGGAGGTTATCTCAACTGGTGCGATTTTTTACCATCTTCCCGTCTCCCGTAAATATCCACGCTGGTGTTCTATCTACTCGGTGCCTTAGGCACGAGCTGCACTGCTCGCGCGCATGCTGCCAATGATGCCTTCTTGCACGCTGCCCGTGGTGCCTCCTTGCGCGCTGCTACAATGAAACCGTGTGGTCCTCCAGCTGGCCCGAGCTTCCTGTCACACTCATGCACTAACCCGTGAGTTGTGCTGGCAGCCGATAGGGAGCGCGTGAGGTCCTTGGGTGGTGCCGTCACCACTCCTGGCCAATATACGCAGAGTATCGACTCCTATCTTCACAAGTTGTCTTGATATGCAACATAACACTAAGGTGTCTTGGTATGCTACGTAGCTGTTTGAAATACTATCCCCAATCAACAGTTCATGTTTTCACAACGATGCATCCCCTTGGCGTGCCATAAGACCCAACTTCTTCCACACAGCCACCTGTATAGTGTTGGTTTTGACGTAAAAGAAACAACTACTTGGCTAACTGCCTTCTTGGCACGATTATAATCTATTGAGCACTTATCGTGTGAGCAGGCCGTATGACTGCCAGCTCTAGGAATATATGACTCCAAGATTTCTTTAAATGCAAAGCCACGATTCCAACTGATATTTCAAAAATCTGGAATTTACCTGTCTCCTTGCTTGCTAGATTCAATATTCAGAATACATAACACTGAATTCTTTAACTAATAAAACCCTTCTAAAAATATGTCTCTGCTAAAACTCCACAGACTGGCAAGAAAACCAGCTTTGATACCACTGAAATGACCCTAACTGGCCATTTTCCGAATTCTCACAAAT
The DNA here is from genome assembly GCA_027943335.1 of Chamaecyparis obtusa. Taxonomy (NCBI): domain Eukaryota; kingdom Viridiplantae; phylum Streptophyta; class Pinopsida; order Cupressales; family Cupressaceae; genus Chamaecyparis; species Chamaecyparis obtusa. The sequence goes on along the minus strand of BSBK01001456.1, from coordinate 1,162,430 downwards.
ATATCTCAGGCAAATTGAAACAAATAGAGACATGCAAATAACCGTTTGATCCAACAACAATAACCAGCAGATATATTCATATAACCAGCAAATACATTCTTATAAAACTCTCAAAAAATGGTTTTGTATTATACAACAACAATACAATAACCTTGAATTACAACATCCCAATTTGAAATACAGAAATACAGTAAGACTGGATGATAAAGAACCTGTAAAACAATGGCGAACTCTGATGTGAATCCGCACCGGAGATGAACTGGGTTTCCGTCCAATCCACCGAGAAAGCCTGAAGGTTTTCGTCCTCAAGTTTCAGATTCGAAAGCTGAAGCTTCCCGAATTCTCAATGAGAAATAAAATCCATAAACTGAAGCATAACTCAATGAGACCCCAAGACTTCTTTTAAGGCTGCAGCTGTGACTTTTCAGTTTCCCCATTCCATCTCTTCATATTCCCACTTTGTCTCTTTATATTTCCACCTTAAGTCACTTTTAAATAAATATGACCTTTAAGTAATAAAGTGACATAATAGCACACATTTGCAGGAGTTGCTTCTTAACAAAACAGTCATCCGCTCAAACGAGGAAGACTATTTAATATGGAGCGCATCTAAATCAGGTTCATATAAAGTAATGCTTGGATATGATCTTCTCAGGGGCAGGCAGAGTAATATTTATTGGCCGACTAAATTGTGTTGGGGAAAATAGCCATTGCCTAAGGCTGGAGCTTTCCTTTGGGTGGCATTACATGGCAGAATTTTGACAGCCAGCAGGATGAAATCAATTGGAATTTCCGGCCCTAATTGGTGCATCATGTGCCGCCAAGAGGAAGAGACGGTGGATCATCTTCTTTTGTGGTGCCCTATTGCTCGAGATTGCTGGGATTAGCTTGTGGGAAGGCTACAATGGCAGGGTGTAAGAAATGGCACGTTAAAAGATTTTTTATCCTCATGGCTCCAAGATAGAATTCAATCCAAATGGGGTCTCTTCTGGTTAGTAAGTCCTTCTATGTTGGTCTGGCATATTTGGAAGGAGCAGAACCGGAGGATATTCAAAGAAAAAGTCTTAGAAATCGGTCAACTCAAGTCAAAAATCCAAATTGCTATAGAAGTTGTTAACAACAGAATATTGGGGCTAAATTATAAATTCATGTCAAAATGGGATTTGGATATGGAAAAGACGTGGAGTACAAATCATAGGGATGATCAAAGGCTTAAAGACAAAAAGGAGGACAGAAAGGCTACACGTGGCAGGCTCCTCCAAAAGATTGGGCAAAGCTAAACTTCGATGGAGCTAGCAGAGGCAATCTGGGAGTAAGTGGCATTGGCGCAGTCATCAGAAACGAGAAGGGGGAAATTTTGAAAGGCATCGCGAGGAAAGTGGGCTTCACCACAAATAATGTGGCGGAACTCTCAGCATTGGAAGCTGGATTAGCCTAGTGCTCTTCCAATGACATTGGCAAAATCATCATTGAAGGAGATTCCCAGATTATCATCAATGGGGTTTCGAAATCAAAATTCACCAGTTGGCGGTTGGCTAGTTGGCTTCATAGACTGAAAGAACATTTTATGAAGCTGGAAGATTTTAAAGTACAACATGTGTACAGAGAAGGGAATAAAGTGGTGGACAAATTGGCTAGCATGGGTATAGATAGAGGATCAGACTGGGAATTTGACAAGGTTGACCCTATCCCAGAGGATCTGCAAAATCTAATAAAATTAGATATCGATTCCTTTGACAAGACGGGAATAGGCTAGAGTCAGATTTGCCGCTGCGGGCAGAAAGGATGGGATATTTCTGCAGACGCGCGTGACCACTGCAGAGTCCTTCTCATCTCTGCAATGGCGGTTTGAAGGAGTCTCGTGAACTGATGTAGCAGCATATTCTCGGCCGTGGCTTTTTTTGTCAGAACTCTCATTCTATTTATTCCCTCATTCGGATAGAGTTCCTCAGTTCATTGGAAGGAACTGTGATTCTTTAATCCTGCAGCTGATAATGGCATATATGATGGGCATTGGATGCAGATGTTTTCAGGAAGTGGAGTTAAGGGAATCGCCGGAAGAACAAATCAAGCGTATTTTCAACCAAGCAAATGAAAGGGAGAAGGTGACTATGCTAGGTTTATTGGGGGCCGATTATTGGATAGGATCACATATTCATGACGGGAAGATTATTTTTGATCTCTTCCAACCTATTCTCCAAGTAATAGGCCATGCGGTGCCTGTTAATGGAATGATCAGAAGGATGATTGCAGAGGAACATTATTTTCAGGTAACTACGGCCTTGGATTTGATGGACACCAGTCTCTCGGGAGGTTTGTTTAAGGCCTTGTTTTCCCCTAAAGACAAAGACAAGAAAAAGTTGATGAAAAAGGCTTGGCTGCTGTTTAAGTCTTGCGTTGCCATAGAATATGACATGGGTAAGTTTGTGGCTTTTTTTCAAGCTATTGACAAGCTATTTTCGGAAGAGATAGTAGCAAGACTGATATCGATGGGCAAGGGTATTGGTTACCTTTTCCATTGAGATTAGGAACAGTTAGTATTCATTTTGTGTTTTTTTTGTAATGGGAGAGACATCTCCTAAGACAGATGTAATCTTGTTTTTTGGTAATTTAAAGGGTATTGCCCCCTAGGCAGAGCTTGTTCAAAAAAAAATAAAAAATAAAAAATGAAATAAAATAAAGTGACATAATAAATAAAGTGAGGAATCATTTGACATTAAAACGGAGGACCAAATGAACTCGGGTGATGACGTGTGATAGCTTGTCGGAAAGCTCTCGGCGAGACGCTCCAAGTCCAATACCGAAATGCCAAGAATTCTGAACCCTGCCGACTTACTATAAATAGTAAGTACCCTGGAAACCTGTGGAAACTGCTCCGATTGGCTTGAAACTGAAATCACCAAGGCCAAATATCTCCCTGAACACTGCCAAACCTCGGTTAGCCCATTGGACCATGGTAAAAAGGCTAACAACATGACACGAAATAATGTGCCCTGAAAAGGGAGATTACAGTTTGCTCTCCAAAATATTGACATCACTGTATATGATTATCTTATCGTTGCCTCATTTGGAAATCGCTATTATTAGATCATTGTTTGTTTGGTATGTCTTGGACACTATATATATAAACATCCTAATGATTTTAATACTGATAATTAAATGCCATTGCTGAATGCATACGATGAATTGTTGTTCTGTTGACACCCTCTTTTGAATTGGATTTGACTACAGGTTTACTTTGGATTGGTTTCTTTCAAGAACTTGTATACTTCATATGTTCATCAGTTGTGTAATCCACAACTCCCACAGTTCTTGTATAATTTATATCTTCTATGTAATGTCTCCGCTTCCTTATGGACTATTTGATATTTTGAACCTGTAACAAATTATTAGTAAATGCAAATATAATTTAGTGACATTAACAATTATTAGAGATAACTATTAAATCATCAAATATACTAATTCCCATACTATACCCACCTAATCCTTAGGGAAAGACTCTTCTCAGATTTGCCTAATTCTCTGATGAGAGTAACTCTCAATTAGGTAACCATCATGTTGAGAGTGTTTTCCTAAGGCCTCTGGGATCTCTCTTAATGAATGAATTCATTAACCATCAATACTCGGTGAAGATCCCACCTCCAACCGAGCCTTTTAACTCTGACATATGCATATGACTAACCACTATACTATATATTATCTCCAAGAGGTTCTCTACAACCTCTCTCTGGATTTCAACTGGAATCACAACATTCCTAAGAATGTTCTCTACCAAGATAATCTTGGTCCCTTGAGTCTCCTATTGGAGGAACTCGACATTCTCTATGAATGTCCTCTACCAAGCTTAGCTTGGTCTCTGCCTTATGAATTTAAAGCTAGTCTCCACAGTTTATAATTTCTCTGGAATAATGTTATCTATTACAAAAAAAAGAAAATTACCTCTGATTGCAGGGATTGCTATGCTAAACTCTCCAGCGGTCCCTTACGGTCTGTGCACTCCTAGATTTGAATCGTTCTGTTCCCTCTTAGACTATAAATGAACAATATCTCGGATGTACTCCTAGCCATCTACGTAGAAAGATTCTATCTCTGTTCTCTGGTCGCTGGTGAATGGTCCCGAGCTTTTCTTCTGTGTCTCTTCCTTCTACGTTGCTTATATCAATCTTCTCTTATTGTTCCTGTTTTGTCTCACACTGCCTTCCCTCTTCCTCTTTGACACCATCACTTATATACACTGTGAGGGAGGCGTCCATGGGTCGTGGCCTTTGGTCGAGCGATAGTGATTTGTTTCATACGTTTATTATATCGTCAATTATATTATTCATTTGAATCATTTGTTATATGTAAGTATAAAAAAATATAAATATTTATTTATTATTAATATAATTTGTTTATTATTTAATTCAAATGAAAGTAAATTTATTTATTATTAAATATAATTATAAATTAATATAATTTGTTTATAATTTAATTCAATTGAAAATATAAATATATTTATTTATAATTGTGGATTAATATAATTTTATTATTTAACTCATATGATAATATAATTATATCTATTTATTATCAAATATAATTGTGAATTAAGATAATTTGTTTATTATTCATATGAAATATTACAAAAATCAAATATTCGAATTTCACAAAAAGAGTCATTTAGGGGTTATTACATTCTACGATAGTTGAAAATCATCTTCCCTTCTTCATTCAAGTTCTCTCTGAGAACTTTGTAAGATGTTCATTTTGTTTATTACCATGCCCTTGTTTTATCTTTTACCCTGCAGGATGGCAGGATCATGCTCTGATACCACTACAATGTTCCTTACTGGTCTTCTTTAGAACTTTGGGACAATTAACTGGACTTCTTACAAATCATAGTTTTGATCTCACCGTTAACTTATGAAATAGATGATTTAAAGATTATAATAAACTATTTCAAAAGTAATAACCAATATCAATCACTGCTATTTCTGATTTTTACAATTATATGTATGCTGAGGTGAATTGATCTTATGACTATATTTACAATGTGGTCTCTGCAGTATAGCAATGGAGTGGCTATGTCTCTGTTGTTTGATGATCACTCTGCAAACTCCTAATATCCAACGCAGAAGGTGATATAAATTATCCAACGCTGAGTGTGATATCTAATATAAATGCTGAATGTGGTATATAATAAAAATGCTGAATGGTGGGCTAAGTGTTATCTATGTTTGCCATCTATGCATAACTCGCTCGCTGTGCATCATATATATAAGCGCTGCAGAATATAGCTGAGTTCGTTGTTGTCATTTGATCATAGCCGACTCCCTTACGATGCAGACGCAGTGAATATACTTATGCTTCCCTATGTATATGGATGTGATGATAATGCCTAAGCTTCCTTACGTATCCAGATGTAATGGTAACGTTTATTCTTTCTTTATGTTGAAGACGTATTTGATAACATTATTCTCTCTTTATATTGCAGAAATAGAAGTACTTCGATGCAAATGTAATTCCCAATCTCTATCCCCCTCAATGATTTGCTAAGTCCTCCATTTTATAGAGGTCGCTGCCTCCACATAGACCTACGTGAGAGGTTGCGACTCTTTTGTAATCGCTAATAATATTATGATATATGTATTTAAAGTTTATATAATATTATTTGGTATTCAATATCTATTTATTATGTATTTTAGTTCATAATAATATTTAATAGATTATATTGATCTATTTAATATTTGTTATTTAGAAATATTATTATCTATTATTAATATTAATTATTTATCATATTATGATATATTATACATATATCATATTTTATTATAGATTTATTATTATTAGTCTAATATTGTTATTTATTATTATTTATCAATTTATATCTATTATTATTTATTTGGGAATTATAATATTATTAATTTATTATATAATTGTTATATTTATAATATTATATATATAATATTATTATTAATATCTTCTTCCTTTACTATAATAATAATTTAATATATTCTAATTTATTATTATGATTTAATTATAATTATTTAATTATTTAATCTTATATTCAATTCTTATTATCATCAAATCCCGCTCTGGTAAGGGAACATTACAAAATTATTAAATACAATGCCACCTCATACACCCTAGCTCCATCCAACTGGTTTGCATGTCCTAGTTTGTGAAGGCTGAGCCAGTATGGTCAGCAAAGATCATCAGGACTGCTCCAGCCTAGAGGCAAGACTTTTCTTCAGTAAGTATTGAAGGAAGTGTCACCACATATGCAAATCTTTAGTTTTATGGTCTTGGTTCTCACATTTATTTATCTGGGAATGAATTATTTTCCTGGTCAGTTTAATTCATTTTCCTCCATGTGATGAATTTACTTGAACTTAAATCAAGAATTCTTCTTATATTTACTTTTTCTTTTAGTGGATTTCATCTAAATCCAATGAATCTTTACATCCTGTTTTGTCATCCCTGATTATAATTTTAATATTGAAAAAATAAGAAATGTTTAATCCTCGTTTACAATATTGTTTCTCTTGCTTATTATTTAATAAAGTGATAGTTTTCAGATCAATATCAAAGTAAATCTTTTTAAAATTTTATTGAAACAGTCTGTAGAAAGGGAAGAATCAGACTTCAACAAGCAGACAAGTGAACAGATGGAAGCTGAAATTATCAAGCTGACAAGCCAAACTTTGAAGCCAGACAAGAATGATGAATATGAAGAACTGAAATGCATTCTAAGTGCTGACATATCAAAGTTGGAGGCTCTGAAGATTGTAAGTGTCATTGCTCCTTTATATCTTTGTGTGCATTGATTGTATAATAACATAAAAAAAAGAGATTTGTCTGGCTGATTAATTTTCATTTGTAGTCTTTTGTTAACATCTTATGATCATATGTAACAATGCATAGTGGTGACAATTAGAGTGTGGCAAATAAGAGGATTCCCTGCAGAATGACAAGTATGTGCTACCACCAGGATATTTGATATATAATACTGAAACATCAAACTTGCCTTTGTTTTGTCTCCATGCTCTTATTTGAGGATTGCTAGAGACTTGTATTTATAATTTATCTCTAAATTTCATTGCACTTTCTAATAATAGAAACATATGCTGCCACATTAGTTGTTTTCTTTTTGAACATATCACAACAATGTTATGCTGGTTCTTCCATTAATTAGTGCTACAATGAAATATGATATATCATAAAGATGATCATGATTACAATGAGCAGAGTAGCATGATATGATATAATGAATCATGATCAATCATCAATATCAAAATGAGTAGAAAATGTCAAAATCTGAGATCATGTCAAAATGTAAGAATGGGAGGTCTCTAATCATCCCCTAAGCCAAAGTCCTCATCACTAGAACTACTGGACTCAGAGTCTTCATGGTCAAGGTCCGCCAAAGGAACACCAACTAGCCCTACGTCAGCTTCTGCTGCAATCTCGTCCTCATCGATCTGAGCTGGATCCTCTGGCTCTACATCCCATCGTGCTGCTGGGCTCTCTTTGTACTCGCGTGTCTTGCGATCTACGATATGCAAGGCATTGTGTACAACAACTAGCTTCTCCGCTCTCTTAGAGGTAAGTCTGTTCCTCTTAATAGAGTGGATGAAGCTATAAGTAGACCAGTTCCTCTTTGCAGCCGAGGAACTAGAAACCGGAGATAGCAAACAAATGGTCATTATGAGAAAATCTGAAAATCAGAAAAGTAAAATAAAAAACTCTTTAAGTTTATAAAATTAAAAAGTTTAAATTTAAAAATTAAAATTTAAAAACTTGAATAGGATCTAAAGATGAGGAACTACAAATCTGAGAAAGCAATCAGATGGCTAGTGTGGTAATCTTTGCCCTCTGTGCTCCATGACATTTCCACCACAATATTGGATGCTTTTGTGCGATAGTTCTAATGTCCATCTTTGTCAAATCCGAGTATCGTGGAACATAATAAGTTGTAACATAATGTCACGACTCATAAACATACCCAATGGGCCAATAGTAAAACTAAAGTTACTAAACTCTAGATAGTAAAACTGAATATTAATAACGAACATCGAATATTGAATTAACAATTACCTGTAAGAGGCAAATTTCGTCCACTCAGAGCAAATCTAACCAGCAGTATCTGTTATTCCTATCTGGTTACTGAGAGGGGGGGTGAATCAGTAAATTCAATTTCTATTTCTCTTTTAAGCAAACAGATATTCTTGTTAATATAGAAATTAAAAGAATATTATAACAACCATAAGCATAAATTAATTGCACAGGTCAACACAACATTTATACGTGGAAACCCTCGGTTAGAAGGAAAAAACCACGGTGGGACAGAACCCACAAAACTCCACTACTGCATTAATACAGTTGCCATGTTAGAGGCTTACAAAACATTGGTGAGAGTGCTACTCGGTTAAGGGATTTGATAGAAAACTTGTTAGGATCTTGACCTTGTTAGGAGTCGCCTTATCAGAGGACTTAAAACACCAATAAAGATGTTACCCGGTAAAGAGATTTATACAAAAGAACTTGTAAGGGTTCACCTTGATTGAGGGATATAAATATGCTTCACAACTAAAGCAATGATCTTATGATGACACTTTATCTATCGATTTAGATCATACCTGTTCACCCTTTCCTCTGTTTGGTTGTTGAATCTTTCTATCCCTTTCACCTTTTTGTGACTGTGATTCCTCCCAGAAGATTCTGCTCTCTTGCTCTCCTTCGCTCTATGCTCTTGATTTTCAACAACACACCTTTCATGTCTTTCGACCTGTATTTATAAGAAATTATTTTATTAAAAGTACATCTCATAGTTCCGCCAAGCTGTAAACTCTCCCATAAATCATGCATGCAAAACCCTTGATCAAAAAACTTGCAAACTGATCCTTAGTTTACCTTGAAACGCTCGCAGAAAAAACAAAGCTAACTTCAGTTCCACTAAAAAATCTAACTCCAGTTTAATTGAAAAACACTCCATATAATCCGGTTTGGATTATCATGCACTCAACCAATGTGGAACTTGTATCTGGTTAGTCATTTGTTCCTTGTGTGTTTGACAAGATTGGTTGGATAAAACCTGGACTGTTATAAGCGTGACCGGTTAAAGTACACTGCTTTCTTGCTCAATATACCCGGTTCATAATCATGAGTACTGGTGTGATGTACCGGTGTTCCGATGGGATTGATGTTTTCCGATGACTTTACCAATGACAACTAATTTTATGTCAACAATCTTCCCCTTTGGCATTGGTGGCAAAACATATCAACACATCACCTGTAGACTTCCCCTGTAGATCTGCTCGTCTACTTGTAGCATATTCTAACACACACTGGTATTGTTATCTTTCATTCATTTTTTTTGTCTTCTTCTCTTTTCTCTACACTTATATCTTCCCCGTTTTGCCTCCAAGGGACAAAGGGTTGTTACTCTTTATAATTGTAACTTATTGAAGATATCTTTGTAGATCTTCTTTGCAGATTCCAGGAATGGTTTCTAGATACCTGTCACATGATGTAAAGTTTTCTTTGCAAGTTGCAATGAGACAATGAGATTTTCCATGTCTTCAACTGTCTTGTAATTAGGTTCCTTGAGAAGTCTGTCAGTATTAGTTGCTGTTGTTTGCATCAGATCAAATGTTGGTGCAATGAATAACTGAAATCCAATAAGATCTTGGATTCTTTTTGTGCTTTCTTCTGACGCTTTCCTCAAAGTGAGAGCTAGACTTGTTAGCTCCCGGCTGTACTCTGTTGCAGAAGAGCTCTTAGCATCAAATTTTGATGTTAAAACCTTTATCTCTTCTGTTGTCCTTTTAGTTTTTTTAGTTATATCCTTCACAAAGTCTTCAAAGTTAGAAGTTCTTGTGATTAACCTTCCAGCTTTTTGTACTTGCTACTGAAGCTCTCCGGTTCTTGTAGTTATGGAGGCTTTGAGTTCTTCAACCTGTTTATGAAGAATATCTATTCTTTTCTTCTCATAATAATCAATAGCAACTGTTTCTGGGTCAGTGACATCTTCCCCAATTGCTTGTGCTAGTACCTCTAATTGATCAATCAACGGTTCATCTTCATCTATTTTAGCATCAAGTACAAAATTGTATAAGATATTCTTTACACTTTAAGAACCATATCCTGTTTTCTCTTTGTAAGCTCCTTCAGCTGCCTTGTCGACATTTTGCTTATGTCAACAACAGTTTCACTTGCTTTAGATGGGCTAACTTTGCCTCTTTTTGATTTAGAATCTGTTGCAAAAGATAGCTTCCTCTTAGATGTTTATGTACTCGGAACGTCTACCGGTTCCTTTTGCCTTATTTCTTGTGTAGGTTCTTCTTGTGCAGGCTTCTCCTGTTCTTCTGTAACAGACAACTCCTGTTGTTGAGGTGTAGTGTCTCTTCTGAACGTACCTCTTCTTCTAGATGTACTTCCTCTTTTGGATGTACTCCTTCTGGTGGTTGCTCTGTTTGTTGCTCTTCAACAACCTGTTGATCAATCAAAACAGTTTCTACTTTATCTGTTTCATTTTCTGCAGTCATCTTTGCTGATGGCTCCCCCAATTCTTGTTCCTCTAGTCTCACAGATGTATCATGTTCACCTGTTTGAACTTCTTCTCCCAGGTTGACCTGTTCACTGTCTATGAATTGTTCACCAGTAACTTCCTTTTCACTGGTTGTACCTTGTTCACCTGTGGAAACTTGTTCACTAGTTGTGAACTGTACAGGTGGAACCATCTCCTTTTCAGGTTGATCTTGTGAGATGTCCTGTGGACCTGTAGACTTGAGAGTGTTGAAGTCATATTTTTGCCAAAATTCTAGTGAATCTTCATACACATCTTTTTCTTGTCCATTAATGATTTTGGCAACCCTGTCCCTCATGTCCAAGTTGAGTGACATTGCTTCCATCAGAATTTTTATTGTTTCATCGTTAAGATCTGGTTTAACTTTTGCCAAAGTTTTCCTTATTATTTTATTGTTTTGGGCTAGACTAGTTCTCCATTTGGTCATTAGCCTCTTATTCAATTCTACCGGAAAGTGAGGCCTGTAGTCCCTAGGACTTCTGTTGAAATCTAAAAAGGTTTCTAACATAACAATCTCAATTTTCTCCTTATCCTCATTTTCCAAAACACTGAACCACTTGGCAACATTTGACGCTTCACCGAAATCCATAATTTCATCAACTATATTATCACGGTCAAAGTTCGAGCTTTGCCTTTTTCTGGAGAGGCAAGTAGGGTTGGTGGAGTGAGTTCAGCACCTGTGTCTCCAGTTATGTCCATGATGATGGGTTCTGTTGTAGACTTTGCTTTGATCGAAGTCTCAACTCTCAGTATGCCCTTTCCTTTTCCAGTGTCTTTTACTGGTGGCTCTGTGGTCTTTTGGCATTTTGCTTCAGCTTGATGTTGCTGCTTTAGAACAGTCATCCATATGGCTACCCCTTCATCATGGACTTTATCCACTTCTCCAATCAGGACCTGACCAATTCTTTTCCTAATCTTGAAACTTTGTTTGTACAGGTCAGCTCGATTAGTTGCCTCTTGTAGGCTAAGATGATTCTAAACTTCAAGTAGAGCCCTTATCCTCAACTCTCTTTCCTTATCTATGGAAGATTTCCATCCACCTTCAATTATCTCTTGTAGATCTTCAGGTATTGTTTTGTAAAGTTCAGTGGGTGTTATATTGAACTTGTGAAGACAGTAAACTACAACTTCTAGCTTTCTCCTATCTTCTTCATTAGCAAGCTCATATCTTCTTCCGACTCCATCCATTCCACCCATTTTCTTCAATCCTTCAACCATTTCATCTATGGTTGGTTTCCTTCCTTTTGGTGCATCTCCTTTTACCGGTTTCCTGGTCTTTCTCTTTCTGAGAAAAGTAGTGGTTTCTTCAGTGTCTATTTCCTCCATTTCCTCACCTTGTGATGGTTCGGTGGATGCTGGCTGTGTCATCTTTCTTTGAACCTTTGGTTCTTTAGCCACCGGCTTCCTTTTCCTAGGGGTGGGAGTTCGCTTTACATAAACCTTCTTCGGTTCCTTAGAAGATGCCTTCTTCCTCAAATTTGCTAGAATCTCCTCAAAAGTCCCAAACCGGTTTGCTGAGAGATCTAAGTTGCTTTCCAGTAGTGCATCTACATATGCCTTGGCAACCTTAGATGTAATTTCATAACCGAGCTCTGGTGCATACTCTGACCTAGGCTCCACAGCCTGGATAATGCAATGATTGGTGGTCACTAGAAAAAACATTTCTTCCTTGTATGCATCTACAATGGTTGAGAGAATTCTTTCTCTGTTGTGCATTCTTAACTGAAAGGCTTCAAAATAATCGGTCATAATCTTATTAAACCGATTCCCCAAGTTATTTACTATCTCTCCTATCTGAACCATTACCGGTTTATCTTCTAGCCATGTAACTTTGTCTATCCCTGGAAAGAAGTTTTGATAATAGAAAAACAAACATACCAGCAATGTCCCATATTTGAGAAACTTCTTTTTAACCAGACCGAGCTTCTTCAGATTTTCAAAGATTTGGCTCCTTAGCATAGCACGGATGCCATATCTGGCATTGTCGTGCATTATTCTATGTGCAACATGAATCGCACCTCTAGGTATGTTATTCAGGTTACTCGACTAATATACTTTGTAGCCGATAACAACGGCAGCAAACCGAACACTGTCGTCTTCAATATCATTCATAGTCATCATTCGACTGTTGTATCTAGACTTCGTCAACCATGTGACTTCAGCATTCACTATTGTTCTTAGGGTTAGAGCTTCCCTACGACATTGTAACCAATTACCCTATGTAAATTTTCTTTGGTGATAGGTGTAACCATGCCTTTTTCTAGCCACATCCCTGGTTCGTGAACGTTGCTAAGCACCGGCCTAATCCAATCTGGTCGAAACACAGTTGGATATTTGACTACGTTGATTAATCCTGATGATTCTAGCTTAGCATATTTTGCTTGAAGATTCCCGTCTTCACACAACGATGTTTGCCTGCTGGGGTAAACTTAGTATTGCATAGACATAGTATAGGAAATATAATAAACACAGAATATATCATAGAATAATAAATACTTTCATTAATCATTCCAGACTGGCTAGTACATTTACATAATAATCATACAATAATATCTATATAATATCCTTTACCTGTAGGTGGTACATATTTATCTATTTGAAGGGGTGTGACCAAACGTCGTCACCCGATCCCAACCGTCGGCAACATAACTAACACCCGTCGGCAACCTAACACCCGACGGCAACATCAACTTTACGGCTAACATGATCCTCCCCAAAAAGAAAGTCGTCTCCGGCGACTCACAACAAAAGGGAGATGAAATACACTACATAGAATAAGAAAATCACTGAAGATAAGGGACGGAGGGCGTCCCTGAAAAAGTTGAAGTTTCGCCCTCCCCATCAATGCTACTTCGTAGTTCTTTTTCCATCACATCATATTCCTCTTGTGCCTACACCAAACTGGTCTCCAAAAAACACGTTTCAGCTGTAGCCTCTGCTAACACAATACTGTCTCCCTAGCCAATCTGACCTCGATAGCCACCTGTGTTGCCTTCTCTACTTCCAACTCTTGGGTACGTTGAGCCAAGTGTCGGTCTACTGCCTCCAATCGGGTGGTCAGCTCCTCCCGAGCTCTCTGTGCATCCACCAAGACAGTCTCACGTCCAGCCAACACCTACTTTGAGTGCCTCAAAGTGTAGTACCCCTCTCCAAAGGCTTGCTCTAGTGCTCTCTCCACCTCCGTCATGTAGACACTCTATGCCTGTAGCAGCTCCGAGTCTCATCAATTGGTCACACTTTCCAAAGGCTGATAACTGAACTCAATAATTCCCTCATGCCATCCCGATGCCCCAACTCACAATTGTGGTGTTCCTCAAAAGGACGATGGGGGTCTAGGGGGCAACGCCCCCAATGGGGTTGAGGGGCAGCGCCCTCGCGGGGTCCTGGGGCATAGCTCCCGCGAGGTTGAGGGGCAGTGCCCCCGCCGCCAAGACCAAATCAGCACCTTTCAACCCACACAGAAGTCCATGGAACACACAATTTTTGTGATTTTCTTCCTATCCCACACTCTTTTCTGCCAGGCGCTTATGTTTTCCTCACTACCTCGTTATGTCCTTCCTTTCGGTACCATACGTTATGCACTGCAAACTGTTTTTACTTGTCGTTTTTTTTTTTGTTTTTTTTAGAACCTTCTCCTCGCTGCTCCCAATCCTTGCCGTCAATTTTCCCTGTCGTATGAACTCTCTGTTGTTTTTTTTTTCCTCTTCCTGTGACTGTACGGAAGCTATTCTTCCGCTTAAATCCCAACTTGTGGCCGTACGAACAATAAAAATGGTCTTCAACATGCGCATTTTTCTTTTCCCTCTTCCCTGCCGTACGAGCGTACGGATGCACTTACGCGTGAGCTTTATAAGTCCTGCTGTACGGTCTCTTTATTCCCTACTGTACGGTCTCTTTATTTCCTTACTTGTAGCACGTGTGATATTTCCTCTTTACTTCTTGCTGTACGGAACTCCTTGTTGGTCCCTACCCGTGGCCATACGATCCATACAGAAGTGTTGCCTTGCTATGGAACCCGTCACCTTGTCCCTTTGTCGTACGGTCATGTCACTGTACGGTGTTTTCAATATCCTACGTTCTTTTTTTTTTTTTGCCGTGCGGCCGTATGACCGTACGGTGCTCTTTTTTATATTTTTTTTGTTTTCATACGGTCATGCATAGCTGTACGGGTTTTTTCAATTTCCTGTCCGAAGGCTTCTCTGGTTGCCCATATGGACGGCTCTCGGGTCACCTGCCTGACTGGTCGAGTCCCTCTCGGTTGCTCTGTTCCTCCTCTCGGGTCCATCCTCTCCGGGGAAGGTTTCAATTTGGTCCCGTTGCTGGCGTCATGTATCCGTTCGTCGAGAGTCTACAGAGTGTGCAACCGTTCCCTCTCCCTGTTGCCGAGTCTGTTTTCAATGACGATCCAAAAGCTTGGAACCATAAATTCTATAGGGACCGTGGTCACTTGCCCGTACATAAGAAGAAGGAGAATCAGGATTTTGAAGGCTGCGGTCTTCCACACAAGATTCCAATCATCGCCGACAGGAATGATCTTAGGTTCCTCTTCCTTGCCCAGATTCATTGGTTGGATAGATGGCTCCTTATACCTCAGGGGGTTTCGCTTATCAAATGTATGCATCGGGACTTCGCTTACTTTCGCATCCCCTTCGTTGTATTCACCGTACTCGGAGGGAAATAGTTTCGGCACCTCCTCAATACTTAGTACATTGCATGCTGGTCGGAAGAGTTCATAATCCTCTATTTGCCAGTGGAAGAGACCGTTCAGTGAATCTGCATCATCCTCTGCGTATTCTCCCAATCTTAGCACGCACCACCGACACAGTTGCTGAGGGGCGTCATTATTATTACACTTGCTTGCGTAATGACCCCATTGGTTGCATGCCCTACATTGGATCATTAGGCATCCCTTCGCATTGTACTAGACCCTGTTACGGGTGGAATTATTATTGTTCCCTCGTCTGCCTCGTCGGTTGCCTCAGTAACCCCCTGAAGATGCATTATTGTTTGGTTCTGTCGTTCCTGATGTGGATGGCTGCTCTTGTGTAAAGAGCACTTGCTGGTGTCGTGTCTTCATGTTATATGGGCATTCCTTTGTGGAATGTCCCATAATCTGGCAGATGTCACAGAATGCCTTTTTGGGACAGGCACCCTTTGTGTGGCCACTTTCTTTACACTCCATGCACCAGAGTTCGTCATCCTTACTTGTATTCCCCTTCATTGACTTAAATTCTTTTAGCATTCTCTCCATGTCTTTCGGGAGTGCCGTGACTTTCTTTTTCGGCTGGTCGTCATTGCTGCTATCTTCTTCGGAAGTGTCGTCGTCTGATGACGAGGATTTGTGCTTCTTCTTTTTTGACGTTTTGTTCTCACTTCCAGGTCCATGGCTCAGTTATATGCATTGTCGTAGGATGTCGGAGGTACTATTTTCATCTTCCGCCGTAACTTGGAGTTCAAGCCCTCAAGAAACCATTTCTTCTTTAAGCCATCTACTGGTTGGCTTTCCATCTTCCCGACTAGCTCCTTTAGTCAGTGGCCATAAGCTTGTACGGTTTCCTTCTTACCTTGTTTCGTTCCGTAGATTTCCGAGCCTATCTCGTTTTCATCCCTGAGGAGCCGAAACTCCTTCTCGAATCCCTTCCTTAGTTCGTCCCACGTGGTTATCTTGGTTTTATCCAAGTTTGAGTACCAATCAATGGCAACTCCTCTCAGTGTGGTGGGGAATTGCTTCATCCATTCGTCCTGGTCAGTAACCTCGTTGGCTGACCAGATGGTTTCGCACGTACGACAATGTCGTGCTGGATCGTCCTTTCCGTCGTCATGAAATTTGGCAATTTCTCTTTGTGTGTCGCCATGTTTACTTTTCTAGGTGCCGACTGTGTTTGCAGGATCGGTTGTGTTACAGGCTGGGATGGTACTGTCGGCGTTGGTAACCCGAAAATGTTCGGTACCGTACTGCTTGATGTCCCCGAACTACTAGAACTGTCCAAGCCTGGTGGGCTACTGTGATCTCCGTGCCCATTTGTCACTTTGACACTCTCGGCGGCAGTGGTTTCCTGAGCCTCCCTCCGTGCGGCTTCCTCTTCTTCCTTCCTTCGGGCTTCTCTTGCTTCCGTCCGTGGGGTTAAGGTTAAGGACCCGAACAAGCTCCTTGTTTCCTCCAGGCGGTCCTCGTCACTTCTTCCGGCCTCCCGGTTAGATTCCTCCAAACGCTCGCCTTCACTTACTCCCTTCGGTAGTCCTTCAGCTCGTCTTCTGAATCTCTCCCTTCGCTCGGCTTGCTACTGTGCGAGTACGGTTTGTCTGGCAGCTTGTTCCTCCTCGAGTTCCTTTAAATTTTTATTTTTATTCAATTGATTAGGCATAAAGTCTATGCAATGATCCCGTCCTCATTCATCCTCCCATTGATATTCTCCTCCAATGGTATTCCCATTCGTCCACTCATTCCGTCACTTGCCAGATTCGTTTGGCAACGGCGCTAGATGTTTGCCCGCTGGGGTAAACTTAGTATTGCATAGACATAGTACAGGAAATATAATAAATATAGAATATATCATAGAATAATAAATACTTTCATTAAGCATTCCAGACTGGCAAGTACATTTACATCATAATAATCAAACAATAATATCTATATAATATCCTTTACCCGTAGGTGGTACATATTTATCTACCCGAAGGGGTGTGACCAAACGTTGTCACCCGTTCCCAACTGTCAGCAACATAACTAACACCCATCAGCAACCTAACACCTGACGACAACATCAACTTTACGGCTAACAAGCGAGAGGTATTCACTTTGAATAAAAGTTTCACCCAGTTTCTCCTATTTGCTATGGATGAAAGCCATTACATCCCCAGTTAGCAAAACACCTTCAGGGACGGATGATAGAGCTCCCGCCATATCATTTGCTCGATTTTGAACTGCCATGATGTCGTAAACAGGTCTATCAACTTGATTGGCATTGATGAGGCTCACCACAGAAGATGAAGATACCATTTTACTAGACCGGTATGTGCAGAAAGTTCTTGATAAAATTTACAGAATTCGCTAAGGAAAGATCATAAATCACAAGAAAAAATTACTCAAGCTTTTGAAAATCAATGATCACAAATCGCAATGTAAAGTGAAATGAGTAATTGGCTTTCCCTTTTATACACTTAGGTCGTAACGGTAATTAACAAACGGTAACTTTTGTTAACGGTTACTATATTAATTACCCTTACCTAACCTTTCTTTTGACAACCGGTTCACAAACTCTTTACCTGTTTACAAATCCTTGGTTGCAACATCCACCTTGCTGCGTTAGCAACTCTTACCTATCCGGTTAATAAGTTAGACTGGTGTCTCCTTCCCGGTTCCCATTCTTGACTGAGTAAGATCACAACTCACCGGTTCCTCCGAGAATAGTAGCCTTGCTACTTGTTCCCCTTAAGCCCTTAGGCTTAATTTGCTCAAGAGATATCACCATCAGTAGATGATGACCTTACCTCAGATTTCTCCTCAGCGGAACTCTTTGTCCCCTTTATGGACCAAGTCTTCTTGACTTCCCTGTTGGTCTCTTTACTTACATTATCCTTTTGATTGGGGGACAACTTCTTCTTGACCTGTTTAGCCGGTCCTTTGCCTTTGTTCATTGACCGGTTCCTCTAGTCCTTGGCTAGATGCCCAATCTTGTTATAGTTGTAACAAGCCATTCTAGTTTCTCTCCATGGATTGATCCTTCTTTCCCTGTACATGGGTGAGTGACAATCAAAGTTCCTATGCCTTGATGGTCCACAGGTAGCACAATTGGATGTGCTCTGATTTACATTCCTATTAAGGAATACTGATCTTGGTGGAGATTTGAATGCCATTGTTTTGGACCTGCATTCTTCCACTTTGTGTCCAAATTTATTGCAAGCATAGCAATAACCCTTGAAGCTTCCCCCGCTTCCACTGGACACACTGTTGGAGAGAGACTTGCATTCAAAGGTCCTGTGACCATACTTGTAACAGTTGCTGTAGTAATTGTTAGAAGTAAAGGGTCTTACCGGTGCATTTCTGCAGTCATTGGTTTTATGACCCGGTTTGCAACAATGTTTGCAAGAGGGTTTGAAGATCTTTTTACCTTTGTCTTCTGTTGGTTTCTTCTTTTCCTTCTTACCTTGCTTGTCTCCAAAGGACTCACCGGTTTCATTATTGCTTTGACCGATGTACCCAAGTCCTATGGGATCCTTGTGCTTCCTTTGAGCTCTTAGTTGCTTATCAATCTTTTCAGAACTTTCATTATACCTTCTGAGTTTCTCATTCCTCTCTTCAAGATTTTTCAGCTGTTCCTTTAGTTGATCCAATTCAACAACCATCTTTTTGCATGCTTCATCTTTATCATGCAAGTGCTCATGCATGATTGCATTCTCCTGATTTATGCCCTCCATATTTGCATGTAGTTGTAATATGAGAGCATCACTCTCTTTGTGAAGAACCCAACTGGCTCTCATGTACAAACTAGCTCTTTACTCAATTTAAATTGCACTTCCAAATTTCTTTCGAAATATTTTGAAATTAATGAACATTAGATATAAATTTTCAATGATACTTTTCAGATTTTTTACCTCTTGATAATATATCAATAGTCATTAATTCACCATCGTATTACTCACTGAAAAATCAGAATTGAACAACTAACATACTGAATTCAAAATTACAAGCATTTAATGACAAATCTGAGCACCTTAATTAGTATGCGGCTATATAATGTAATTCTGGAATAGAATTCCATCTGTCATCACCAAGCTTGAATCCACACGGAAACTACAGACTTCTACTGATGCCAAGAAAAAGCTATGATGCTAGCTTAACAATCCAATGAGAATTGGTGTCCAAGGCTGAAACCCGACCTCAGGCAAACACTCACGCAAATGCTCGCTGTGTACGGCCAGACTGGAATCATACGGTCTGGTTGAATGCTGTACGGCTCCTTTCAAAACACAATTGCAATTTCGTTCTCAGCATGAATACTACGGCACAATTGATTGGCATACAGACCAATTCAAAACGCAAACCCTTGAGAATTTATCATTTCTCAAAAACTTTCATCACAAACCCTTCTCAAAATCGTACTTCTCTCCTTCATAACAATTAGCAAGGCAAAATGGAATAATGAATCCAATTAATCTGGGATTCAAGAACTAATAAAGCTCTCTCCTGGAAGAAGACCAAGCTCGAAGAATTGTTGCAGAACTTCTCCAAAATGAAGACCAAGCTCCAAACCCTATTCCTCCACAAGAAAATCGATTTCTCCCACAACATCAATTTTTAATCAAATCATCAATGGTAATGTAAAGTGCTTTTTCGAGTTGAATATATAGCTTTTTGAAAAAGCTTCAACTTTACATTATTTAGTAAAGAAGCTTCTTCCTTACAACATCACTTTATAACATTGAAGTTATAAAGTCGTAAAGTTATTAAATTAAAATAACTTAATTTAATAACGATAACTTAAAATAAGAAGCCACTGAAACCCACTGATTGCAACAAACTCATTTATGATATCAGAACCTCAAACTCCAACTGCCCTGCTAGAAATAGCTATTTGCCAAAAAGAGACTTACTATAAATAGTAAGTCTCTCAAATTGGAGATCCCCTGAAACTCGATTCAGAAACATCTGACACTCCGTGCAGACGCCCTGCTAAACCTGGCCATACACAAAATACCACTTACTAAAAATAGTAAGTTGACCAAACTGACCCGAACGAAGAGCAGACCCGGTAACCTGAACCTCGAGAATGGAATCCAAACATTGGCTCCACCAACTAAACCCTTGTGATCTCTTGATTAGCTTGCGAGGGTCGCCAAACCAAGCTAATCTTGAGAGACTGAAAAACGCAGACATTGCAGTCCTCACTTCCCAAGATTGCTTGTCCTCAAGCAATCAGGAAAAAAAAGCAAGATCACAATCCACCCGGATCCCAAGGATGGTCATGAGTAATGTCCCGATCAACCTCATACTCCTGTGAAAAAGTCAACAACATCAACAGTACCAACATCAGCAACTGGAAAACTGCACTCAACACCCAAACTGATGATGCTGTAATTGGATTGCCTCGTAGGAGAAACTCAACTGAGAGTAACTCACACGGGAGTAACTCAACCAACAGACTGGACTTACTCCCAGTCTTTGAACTAACCAAATCATCATACCAGTCATCAAAAGGATGCCTTGAAGAATATGTGACTGATAGATGTCCTGAACGTGAGGATCGAAAGTAAAACTATAAGCACTCCTCACGATGTACACCTCTATAAACTGTTCGGCTAGGCCTGGCTGGCCTCCTGTGTAATTTGCCTGATGAGTAGGTGTACAAATAGGATCCCAAACGTCATCAACATCATGATCGTACAACACCTATAAGGGATCATCACTAAGCTCAAACAACGGATTGTCATAGGTCATAACGACATCCACGTCAAATAAGGGGTTATTCACAAAGTGAACAACACCCATCTGCTGATTTGAGCCATAAAACGGTGAACTTTGAGAGACATGATGTGTAATCGGCTCTACCTGTATGGACTCATGTCTCCGTGAATCGGCACTATCTACAACACAAAAGGATATAGTGCGCAGACTCCCCTCAGCAAGGCTTGACAATACATACTCTTTGCCCTGGTACGCAAATCTGATCTGCATCAGGCTCACGCTAAGGTAGAACTCCTTAATCTCTTGTATCCACTACATCCCTAACACCACATCCATCTATCCCAAATCAAACACATAGAAATCAGATATCAGCTCATAATCACCAAGAAACAAGGAGAGATCTCCGATGCGCTTGGTATAGGTAAAATTGTACCCATCAGCTACCCTGACTCTAAACCCTGCAAATTCTTCTACTTGAAGCCCACACTGACTAACAAGTCGCTCATGAATAAAGTTGTGTGTGGCTCCAGTATCCAACATAGCAACACAGGGTTGTCCTTCCACTAATCCCTTCAGTCTGAAAGCAGAGGGAAGTGGCACAGAGGTGGACAACACAATCGGAGATAGTTTGGCTTCCGGACCAAACTCTGGAGTAACTCTCTGCTCCTCCTTTGTATCAAAACCAGCATCTTGATGAGAAGACTCCGCCTCGCTCTCACCAGAATAAACCCACAGAGCGATTTGCCCTGCCCTTGGGCCTCATAGTACAAGTATGCTCTCTATCATAAGGCTCTTTGCACCAATAGCAAAGCTGCCTCCTCCTCAAATCCTCCTGCGTGGCATCATCAAGTCTACCTGCAGACTTCTTTCTGTCAACAACTGGTGGAGGTACCTCATCTGTAGGAGGAATAGTAGGACTAGGAGTAGACTTTCCTCATGAAGAAGAAGACTCAAGATTCCTTGCTTTCTTCATAGCATCTCGCAAAGTATGTTTCTCCGGAGACTTGACCCAACCTCTGTACGGCTGTGACAAACCCTCTATGAAAAACATGACTCTCCTCTCGGAGATGTCATATACCATAACTAATAGGTGCTGAAACTCACTAATGAAGGCCTCAAGGCCGCCTGTCTGTCTCAGCTGAGCTAACTCTCTGAAGTAAGTCTCAGGATCCTTCCTGTCAAACCGCTCTATAAGTCTATCTACGAACCCCTAGTACTCCACAATATGATCGTGATTCAGAGACACTAACCCATGATACCACCGATCATGAGTTACCCCATCCAAATGAAGCACGACAAATCGAATAGCGTCCTTCTCAGACATAGGACACAGTGATAGATAAGTATCCAGCTTGTGGACCCATGCTCTAGCTGTAGTCTTCCCACTTCCATCGAAGTCGTCTAATGTCAACTTGCTGGTGGCCTGCTTAAGTTCATTCTACATAGGTCTCTGCCTCGTGTCAGGAGCTGGCTCGCCTCTGGAATGCTCACGTTTCTGTGTCAAATATCTGTCAAAATTTAAATCTCTTTGGTGCCTCAGGAAGAGCATCCCACTCTGCAAAATGTGCCACCATGTCATCGACAAATGGTGCTGGCTCTGTCTCTACACTAACTGCATCCAACTCTGGCCTCAAGAAATTCGGACGATGAGGCTTGTCATAAGTACTAGTATGGTCAACTCTATAATCTCGCCTGTCATCAACTCGTGACCTGTGTGAGCTGACTGAAGCACTCCACGCACCTCTGTCTCTAGCACGATCACTTGGTAATGCCATGCGCTGTAGAGTATCTGAAAGCTGTTGCAATACAGTTGCAACATGATGCTGACCATCTACAATATTTCTGAAGGCATCTTTGGCCTCCCTGTCAACATCATTTCCGATATTATTCCCGTTTCTTGCCTGTTCATTATGTGGGCCTTGTTCATTACCTTCAGGAGGTGGTGAATTTCTACCCCTGCCGGTAGTACCCTCCTGGTATAAATCTGTCTGCCATTATTTTATTCTCATACCTTTCAGGATGGCAAGATCAATGCTCTGATACCACTGTGAAGAACCCAACTGGCTCTCATGTACAAACTAGCTCTTTACTCAATTTAAATTGCACTTCCAAATTTCTTTCGAAATATTTTGAAATTAATTATCATCAGATATAAATTTTCAATGATACATTTCAGATTTTTTACCTCTTGATAGTATATCAATAGTCATTAATTCACCATCGAATTATTCACTGAAAAATCGGAATTGAACGACTAACAAATTGAATTCAAAATTACAAGCATTTAATGACAAATCTGAGCACCTTAATTAGTATGCGGCTGTATAATTTAATTTTGGAATAGAATTCCATCTGTCATCACCAAGCCTGAATCCACACGTAAACTGCAGACTTCTAATGACGCCAGGAAAAAGCTATGATGCTGGCTTAACGATCCAATGAGAATTGGTGTCCAAGGCTGAAAGCCGACCTTAGGCAAACACTCACGCAAATGCTCGTTGTGTACGGCCAGACTGGAATCGTACGGTCTAGTTGAATGCTGTACGACTCCTTTCAAAACACAATCTGCAATTTCGTTCTCTGCCTGAATACTACGACACAATTGATTGGCATACTGACCAATTCAAAATGCAAACCCTTGAGAATTTATCTTTTCTCAAAAACTTTCATCACAAACCCTTCTTTCTCAAAATTGTACTTCTCTCCTTCATAACAATTAGCAAGGCAAAATGGAATAATGAATCCAATTAATCTGGCATTCAAGAACTGATAGAGCTCTCTCTTGGAAGAAGACCAAGCTCGAAGAATTGTTGCAAAACTTTCTCCAAAATGAAGACCAAGCTCCAAACCCTATTCCTCCACAAGAAAATCTAATTCTCCCACAACATCAATTTTTAATCAAATCATCAATGGTAATGTAAAGTGCTTTTTCGAGTTGAATATATAGCTTTTTGAAAAAGCTTCAACTTTACATTATTCATTAAAGAAGCTTCTTCCTTACAACATCACTTTATAACATTGAAGTTATAAAGTCGTAAAGTTATTAAATTAAAATAACTTAATTTAATAACAATAACTTAAAATAAGAAGCCACTGAAACCCACTGACTGCAACAAACTCATTTATGACATCAGAACCTCAAACTCCAACTGCCCTGCTAGAAATAGCCATTTGCCAAAAATAGACTTACTATAAATAGTAAGTTTCTCAAACTGGAGATCACTTGAAACTCGATCCAAAAACATCTGACACTCTGTGCAGACGCCCTGCTAAACCTGGCCATACACAAAATACCACTTACTAAAAATAGTAAGTTGACCAAACTAACCCGAATGAAGAGCAGACCTGGTAACCTAAACCTCGAGAATGGAATGAAAACACTGGCTCCACCAACTGACCCCCTCTGATCACCTGATTAGCTTGCGAGGGTCACCAAACCAAGCTAATCTCAAGAGACTGAAAATTGGGGACATTACACTCTTAATGCATCTTCAGCGAGATTTCTTGCTCTTTCAGCAGTTAACTGTGCTTCTATGGCACTAGTCTTCTCATCCTCAGCTTTTCTTTTGGCTTCAATGAGTTGAGTCTTCCTTAGAGCATGACCTTCCTGCTCCCTTTTTACATTAGAGATTTGATCGGCCAAATTGAGATTCTTCTCCATGAGATCAGAGACTGCTTCTTCTACTTCATCAGTGCCACTCTGCCCAGAGAGTTCCTCAATGGTGTCATGACTTTCACTCAGTTGTAGAGCCAACTCTTTCCTCTTGGCAAGAGACCTCCTCAGTCTATTTTCTAGAGAGTATCATTTCATTTGCTTCTTCCAACTGCTTTTGATACCTGTAACCTTCCATGATCTTTTCTCAAACGGTTAAGCTTTCTATCATTGAGAACCTATGCTCTGATACCAATTGTTATTCCTAACCAGTTACTGGGAGGGGGGGTGAATCAGTAAATTCAATTTCTATTTCTCTTTCAAGCAAACAAATATTCTTGTTAATACAGAAATTAAAAGAATATTATAACAACCATAAACAAAAATTAATTGCACAGGTCAACACAACATTTATACGTGGAAACCCTCGGTTAGAAGGAAAAAACCATGCTGGGACAGAACCCACAAAACTCCACTATTGTAGTAATAAAGTTGCCCTCTTAGAGGCTTACAAAGCACTAGTGAGAGTGCTACCCGGTTAAGGGATTTGATAGAAGACTTGTTAGGATCTTGACCCTGTTAGGAGTTGCCTTATCAGAGGACTTAAAACACCAATAAAGATGTTACCCGGTAAAGGGATTTATACAAAAGAACTTGTAAGGGTTCACCTTGATTGAGAGATTTAAATATGCTTCACAACTAAAGCAATGTTCTTTTGATGACACTTTATCTGTTGATTCAGATCATACCTGTTCACCCTTTCCTCTGCTTGGATGTTGAATCCTTCTCTCCCTTTCACCTTTTGTGACTGTGATTCCTCTGAGAAGATTCTGCTCTCCTGCTCTCCTTCGCTCTATGCTCTTGATTTTCAACAACACACCTTTCATGTCTTTCGACCTGTATTTATTAGAAATTATCTTATTAAAAATACATCTCATAGCTCCGCCAAGCTGTAAACTCTCTCATAAATCACACATGCAAAACCCTTGATAAAAAAGCTTGCAAACTGATCCTTAGTTTACCTTGAAACACTCGCAGAAAAAACAAAACTAACTCCAGTTCCACTAAAAAAGCTAACTCCAGTTTAACTGAAAAATGCTCCATATAATCCGGTTCAGATTATCATGCACTCAACCAGTGTGGAACTTGTATCCAGTTAGTCATTTGTTCCCTGTGTGTTTGACAAGACCGGTTGGATAAAACCTAGACCGGTATAAGTGTGACCGGTTCTTGCTCAATATACCCGGTTCATAATCATGAGTACCGGTGTGATGGTGGGATTGATATTTGCCAATGACTTTACCAATGACAACTAATTTTATGTCAACGGTATCAGCATCAAACATCTTACCAATGCACTGAAAGAACTCGGCCTTCACCTCATCATCCTGAAGTGGTGTAACTCTACCAATCCTAGACATGTACCACTTAGGATTCAATGCATAGGCAGCCATGTGCAAATGAGTGTTCAGCTTCTCCCACCTATGGTGAATGATAGGCTGAATGTGCTTAGTATAGAATGCTAGAGTGGGGGTCTCTCTCACGCACAACAACCCTCATCTAGCCAAGCATGGAATCAATACACTCATAAACCTCTCCAAGGGTAGGTGCATCCCCATCACCATATTTGATGACCTCGAAAATTGGAGTAATGATGGAGACAATGTATTTTCCATCAATCCAAAACTGATCACTCTTCACTATCTCCTTTACCCTCTTTCCCTACTCTTGTTTGGACTCAGCCCACCGATTCCATTCCTGTGTCATAACCATGAGTTGCAGTGGCTCTCGCAACTCAACCATTCTCTCGAAGAGAATGTAATATGATGCATATCTAGTCTCAATTGGTTTCAGGAACTCCTTCGCGAAGCCCTTGAATAGTGCATGTGAAGTGTGGTGATTGCTGATAAACATTTGCACCTCTCTCGCATCATTAACCACTTGTTTAATCCAGACAAATTTTCCCATGTCCTTGAGTGCATTGTTCATTGCATGTACACAACATGGAGTCCACCAAATATGTCTATAGGCTGTCTCAACAAGCCTCCCTGCAACTTTGCACACATGTGCTGCATCTGTCACTACTTGGACCACATTTTGTGGCCCAACCTCCTCAATGGTATCCCTAAGGACATGAAATTGAAAATCAAAATTTTTACGATGCTCTGAACAATCAACTGCCCTCAGAAACTATGGGCCTCAGTGTATGTGACCATGATGTTGATGAGTGGACGATGTCTAATGTCCGTCCACCCATCCATAATAATGCTGCAACCCGACTCCATCCAACATGCCTTCATTTGCTCCATCAAAACCCCAATCTTGTTATACTGCCTATCCAAGATCGTCATCCTCAATTTGTGCTCATTCGGTGGCACAAATGATGGCCCTCCCTCTTTCGCCACCAAGGATGTCATCTTCCTATAATAAGGAGATCGAGTAACTTGCAATGGGATGCCATTGGCAAAGAAGAATGAACCAATGACAGCGTCTAACCGATCCTTCGCGTGCATGTTAAATAAATCGGCGATGAGGTTAGTAGTAGAACTTCTTGCCTTCTGTTTCCCCTTTCTGCTGTCCCTTGTTGAACTCTAAATGGATGAAGGAATAGAAGCTGAACTTGACAAAGTCCCTGCTCTCTGATGCAAGATACACATAGAAGTGTCTTGCTGCCCCTGTAACTGCTGTATAGCCAGAACTTGTTGCCTCCCAGCCAAAGATTTAGGCACTGGAACTGCACTATCATCAGGAATGCCCCACAGTTTGTTTATTTCGATTCTACAGTTCACATTTTCAGCATCTGCTAGGAATTTGCATGAACTCACACCAAATCCAGTCCAAAAGAGAAGGTGTGAATTAACCTTAGTAATGCTGCCAAACCATTCTGTGCCACAAAAATTACATTTCCATTTCCAATGACAGCGTCTAACTGATCCTTCGCGTGCATGTTAAATAAATCGGCGATGAGGTTAGTAGTAGAACTTCTTGCCTTCTGTTTCCCCTTTCTGCTGTCCCTTGTTGAACTCTAAATGGATGAAGGAATAGAAGCTGAACTTGACAAAGTCCCTGCTCTCTGATGCAAGATACACATAGAAGTGTCTTGCTGCCCCTGTAACTGCTGTATAGCCAGAACCTGTTGCCTCCCAGCCAAAGATTTAGGCACTGGAACTGCACTATCATCAGGAATGCCCCACAGTTTGTTTATTTCGATTCTACAGTTCACATTTTTAGCATCTGCTAGGAATTTGCATGAACTCACACCAAATCCAGTCCAAAAGAGAAGGTGTGAATTAACCTTAGTAATGCTGCCAAACCATTCTGTGCCACAAAAATTACATTTCCATTTCCATGTGCCACCACTTGTAGCTGTAGGGAGTGAAATTCTGGTTGCAAATTGTTTTGGAGGGGCCTTTGGATCAAAAGGACCCCTAGCAAACTATGTCAAAGTCTCAGAGGGGCAATCAATAGAAGGTACTCCTGATGCAATATAATGAGGTTGAGATTGGGCTTCTCGATCATCCCCATGCTCACTTTCCTCATGCTTAGGCTCATACTCAGATATACTTGCACTTCCCTCTTACAATTCCATGTCTTCTCCACTTTGACTAGAGGCCATTTAGACAATGCATTTCACAAAATCATAAATTTCAGCCTAATTAGTAATTTTTAAATTTTTTTTTAACTAGTTTCAGCCTAGTTTAGAAATTGAAATAAGTTTCAGCCTAACTTAATAACAAAAAATTTAACATAATGCATTCAAGGAGAAACTTTCAACAATCAAACATTTAGGTTCTAAGATTTATGAATCATAATTTATCATTTTTAATTTATTTTTTAAAAATAACAATGCATTCAAAGAATCAAAGTTCAAACAAGTTACAAAAGTAAAAAAAACTATCTAAGAAGAATCTGAAACTCAAACAATGCATTCAATTTCAAATTTCAACATTTAGTTTTACTATTACCAAAATTTTAAAAAACTTACGGAAAAGGAAAATCTGAAAATAAAATTACAAAACAAAGAAAATCATGTAAAAATCCTACCTTGTGCTTGATGAATCACTTGCAAATTATAATCTTCTTGCTCCTCTCTTCTCTTGATTTTGCAATCACTTGCAATATCACTCTCCAAGCTCTTTGAAACTCTTTTTCTCACTTTCCTCTCAACTGTTGCAAAAATATAAATGCCAAATGTGAATGCCAAATGAAGTATATGGGCCTTATGAAGGCTTAGAGGGCTCTATATGGGACCCACATCCTTTTAAGGTTCCTTAGGAACCAATTAGAAAAAAAAATGAATTAAATTTTTAAAAAAAAAAAATGATTTTCAGGCTGCCGCGGCCGGCCACAACCCATCGTGTCCCGGGTGCGGTCAAGGGACGCCTAGACAGTTCCCAAGCACCGTCCCCTTGCACCCAAGCTCCGAAGCACTCGACCGATGTAGGGACGGGTGCGGTTGAGGTTCAGCAGCCCACGGCCTCTGGCAGGGGTGCTCGGTTGCGTGGAGTACCCGTCGTGGGGACGTCCCTGCACCCAGTACTCCTGGGTTTTAGCCCGGGGGCATGTCCCCGTGTTTCATTGTATGCAAATGAACTTCTCTTAGTTCTTTTAAAGAATAGCCCTATGACTCTTCGTTTTCCCCTTCCTGTCTTGTCATCTTTAATTCCCTTTTAAAAATATCCTTTCCCACTTAAGAGAATAAAATGGCCTTTTAATAATAAAATGACATATTAATATGTACTTTAATTTAATAATCACTTTATTAATAAACTATTTAATCTTCAGGCATTAAAATAAATAACCAATCGGACTTAGAAAACCATATGTGATAGCTCGTTGGAAAGATCTCAACCAGACGCTCAAAGTCCAAACCTGAAATGCCAAAAATACCGAATCTTGTTGACTTACTATATATAGTAAGTATCTGGAAACCCTGCTGAATGTTGGCTAAAATTTTTGTAAGTCACTATGACCACAACTTACAAAATTGTGACTTTAGACAACCTCTCATTAAATTTATCTCCTCTCAGCACTAGGGGAGACTCCCTTCTTACTGTAGGCGGCTTCAGTAAGAACTTAACTGAAATTACAAAAAGGGCGGTTCTTCTAATCACTTCCTCTTGTTTCAGGAATGATTTACAAATAACTACAACTTTCAAACTTAACAAAAAGGTCCTATGGCTACGATAATACCAGTGACCCTAGAATTGATGTAAGAACAATACCAGAGGCAACAATTTACTTTTTATATTTTGTGGAATAAGTACAGGAACCCAAAGTCTCATGTGATTATCCTGAATTAAGATTCAAGTAAAATAACCAGTAAGGCAACTCTCTTATTGGATATTCTCAAATTTAATAAAAACACTTACAACTGAAGTCCAAAGTCCTCAATTCCAAGTAATTGCAACCACTACTATCTATAACAATTTTTCCTCTTGCAACACAAAGGCTTGAAAAGTTCAAATTGGCTCTTAATGCAATAGGCAGCTCAAAGTCTGCACAATTGAATTCAAATCTCTTTTGAGCAAAACTCCAAAATTCACAATCAATATCTAGAAAATGTCGTCACATAACATCTTGAATCAACACAAAGTTTGAAAGCAATTTGCCCCTTTTATTAAAATCAATTCAAATTTACATCTAAGCTCAAAGTCTTAGAGTGTAGATACAAATTGCAAGATTTTGTTGCCTTGCCAAAAGATAATTATTTATAATGAGTTCCCTCCTTTATATGGGAAAAGAGTGGAGAGAAAGGTGGAGAAAAAAGGGGAAAACCTTTAACCACCTTGACTAATTCTCTAACTAACTAACTTTGACTTATTCAATGCTACAAGACTTAAAGCACTTGCAACATGATTACATGGAACAACTTTGCACGTGATACTATTACGTGCAATTACATCTTATTTTTACATTACATGTAATTTGCTAAATACAAATTACAAATACATAATGAAAATATTCTAAGTGTCTAACAAGACACGACCCCTATTACATCGTCCATTGTTGGTCTTCATGCTACTACAAGGATGTTTTGCGATTGATGTGCTCAGGTTTGGTGGAAGCATCTTGATCTGGAATAGAAACTTGCATCCTTGCCCGTTCTGCAGTATAATGGTGGTTGTTTCTTGAAAAACACATTTGTTTTTTTCCATCTCTGTCTTGAAAACATTCTATGCATGCAATCATTCTTTCACCTCATTGTAGGCTTCATTATGTGATCGTTCTTGCCTCGTGTCCCTCTTTCTTTTGTGCATTCTCGGGTTATGCATGTTGTCGTTCTTTGAGTTTTCAAAAATAGTCATAACATGGTCTTTCAAGCTCAAAATTTTCAGATTTGGAAGAGTATGCGTGTAGGATATAAGTGAATGTCTTTGAACAACAAAGGGTGAAGGATTTTAGGCTATAATGTCCCCATTTTTAATAAATTATTTTTAATTAATTAATGGTCCCATAATTTAAATAATATTATAAATGGACCTTTAATTAATTAATAAAAGGGGGCCCATTTTTATTATTGTTGTTCATAGGTGTTTTCCGCAGCATTCTTTTGTAAACCCTCGAGAGTTTCTTCGAAGGGGTATTTATGACCGACATGTAGGTAGTTGTTGGTATGCATCTTGGAATATTTTAGTTGTCTTTGTGAATTCCAGTTGGAGTTCTGTTGTCTGCCATTTTGGAGGTGAAAGATCCTCCCTATTTGGTTTGTTGCAGTTTCAGTGGTTTACAACCACCCTAGTCTGCCATTGGAAATATCATTCCGATATTTCACTGTGCGACAAATTTGTTGTGCTTTGTTTTTTTGGATCTGGCAAATCTGAAACACCATCTTTGCATACATCTATGAAATCTATTTGTATCTTTGGCATTAATGCAATTGGTGGCATCGTTGGTACTTGGCATTCGGTGTTTTGTGGCACTATTGTTTGAATCAAGAATTACTTTTGGCATCACTAGCTTTGGTGTTCATCTCTATTTGGGCAATCTGGAGTTATATTATTTTTTGTGCATCCATTAAATCTGGTATTGGCAAATACTACGCTCAAGCAAGAAAAATACAAATCATATCCCCAGCCGTACGACCTCAAATCATATCTCCATCCGTACATATTCAGCCATCGTACAACCCTCCTAGTATCACCGTACGACCTTGTGGTCCTCACCGTATGACCTTTTGGTCCTCATTGTACGACCCTCCTGGTATCACCGTATGACCTTTTGGTCACCATCATACGACCCTCTTGGTATCATGGTACGACCTCCTTGCCATCACCGTACGGCCTCCCTACTACCATACGACCTTCCTGTGTGCAAACGCCTCTGGGACAAAAAACGCCTTCGGGACCAAAATCACCTCCGGGACCAAAATCACCTTCGGACAGAAAACACCTCTGGGACAGAAAACACCTTCGGACAGAAAACGCCTCCGGGATAGAAATCACCTCCAGGACCAAAACTCCCCCTAGACAGAAAATGCCACCGGGACAGAAATCACCTCTAGGACAGAAAACGCCTCCGAGACGGAAACACCTCCGGGATAGAAATCACCTCCGGAGCGAAATCACCTCCGAAACCGAAAACACCAGACCAAAATCACCTCCTAGACAGAAACACCTTCGGGACGTTACATAGGCAAAACTAACTCTTTATATGAGGGAAAAACTTGAAAACAGGATTTTGAAAGGGGATTGCATATGTGGACAACAAGCTTTATGCGTGGAAAATGCATAGAAAATGGGCAGCATAACATCTACTTATAATGAATTATTATGTTTTCATCATAAGCAAATGTGCAAGCAACCACCATCATGAGTTTTAAGTCACATGGGAGCGATATAACAAGCGTGGATGAAGTGCATGCAAGCGTGAAGGTGGGCTTTTTGGATGCAAAAGCATGTGACAAAGTGAGCTCTCTTTCTTTGACGGTTTCTTTCAAGAACGGGGTTTTTAATCCCGACTGCATATACAAGTAAGGTGAAGTACTTGCATATGCAACTTGGAGAATTTAGACGGAAGATAGAAGGAGCACGTCATATACATCATGCACATTTGAAAATGGAAATGAAATGATTTGCAAGAACAAAAGAATAAACATATATACAACATAGCCCTATGAAATTGACAAAGATCTTACCTCTTTCCTTCAAGAAGCAAAGGAAGAAGTCTCTTTAGTCTCTTATGCAAAATCTGAAAATGAATCCAATAAGATTTTTGGATTTAGAAAGATTGCATGAATGAGGCTTAAATAGATTCTGAATCTAGACTCAATCCTTGCAAAATGAATGCATTTTTTAGCCAAAATCCATTGCTTGCCAAGTGTAGGAAGTTAGAGGATTTAAATGCATACAAATAACAACCATTTTGACCAAATCATATGCAATGTGCAATGATAATCCAAAAACCCATATAGGGCATCAAATGCAATATGATAAGAGTAATAAACAAGTTGAAAATGATAACTAATGCCCTAGATCTTACCTTGAAGCAAAACGTTTGGATTTGATGGAAGAAAATGGCCAAAAATGGGCCATTTTTGGGCAAAAACATTCCCTAGACGGGCTGTTTTGAACACAAATCAATGTGTTTTTGCTCTAAAAACTGCCGTCCAAGGATAATGCATAAAAACGCCCAAGCATGAGGAGAGAAACGCGTTTTTTACAGACAAAAACACATTCAAATGGCCAAAGAAATCACCGTTCAGCTTCAAAATGCACAAGGAATGAGCAAAAATGGGTTTTTTGGTTACAAAAACATGTGCTTTCTTCCTAAAATTTGCCACTACTTGTTTTTTAATACCAAAGGTAAGTTAACCAAGTCAAAATGCACTTATGTCAGTAACATGTGCTTTTGACTCCAAAGTAAAACAAGTAAAACAAGTCAAAACCAGGTTTTTCAACTTCAAAAGTATGCACTTTTGGGTATAAAATCGCCACCATAAGTGATTTTAGTTAAAACACACTTTTTGGAGGAGTAATAGTAGGTTTTATAAATGCAATAACACATGCAAGTTAAAATACATATGCTTTTGTGATGAGCCCAACTAGTTCTCAATAGCAAATTGGCTTTGTTCTAAATTAAATTGCAAATTGCTTTGTGTATTTTCTAAACATACATGAATTTTATTGAATTTTTTCTAAATTCTTAAGGAACAACAACTGCAATTTTTCCTAACTCTGATAATTCACTAGAATAATTATTAATCATGAAAAAGCTTGCACACAATTTAAACAATAATCAAATGTTTATCCATTTTGCACCTTCTCATGAAGACGAGCAGCATTAAGATTAATTTATCATCCTCCAAAACATGAAACACAGCCTATGAAGTAATTGACACCAGCAATTATTGTTGAATCTTCCTTGCTAATGGCAGCTCACAATATCATCCAAACACAACACCATTGGCAATGCAGCATTTCCCAAGTGTATTCCCAAATTTCCTTTGAATCCGCAGCCCTCATTCAATGTATGACTCCTACATAACACTGTATGACGGCCTCCTTGAAATGTCCGTACAACAGCTTTGTATTGTATTGTTATTTTGCACAAACAAATCTGCATTCACATTTACTTCATAAAATCTTCAATTCTGATTGCATAGAAAATTTGGAAGAGTTCTCTCCACAAATGAAGACCAAACTCTTCAAACCCTAGCTCACTTCCCAAGGAATTTCGAAATCCTTCTCAAGCCAATACTTTTCACTTTTCAATTTCATAAATGATCAATTGGTGAATGAAATCCCATTCTCAATGCTTATTTATAAGTTTTTAATGAAGGCTTCTTCTTTACACCTCTCACTTAAGAGCCTTCTTCAACTCACAATCAAATTATAACATATAATTGCATAAGTTATTAAATTAAAGTAGACTTAATTTAATAAGTTCAAATATAATATAATGTTAAAAAAAATTCTGACAATAGCATCCTGAACTCTGACAACAATATCCGAAACATTCACTGCCTTGCTAGAAATAGCAACCAGACCAAATTAGACTTACTAAAAATAGTAAGTCCCTCAAACTGGAGATTCTGCATAAGAAGCTTTGAATCATCTAAAATCATTGCACAGGCGCTCTGCTAAACATAGCAATACCAAAATACCACTTACTCTAAATAGTAAGTCTGCCAATCTGACCCCAACGAAGAGCAATCCTAACATTTGAGATCTCTAAAGTGGAAACCAACCACTGGCTCTGCCAAACGACCCCCTTTGAAAACTTGATTAGCTTACGAGGTTTACTGAAATAAGCTAATCCCAAAGATCTGAAATCGGGGACATTACAGTCCTCCCTTCCCAAGATTGCTTGTCATCAAGAAATCAAGAAAACAAATGCAACAACACAATCCACCCGGATCCCAAGGATGGTCATGTGTAATGTCCCTATCATCACCAAACTCCAACGAAAACAACTCCATCATTAACAATACAAACTGGAAAGTCTGAGAAACTGAACTCCACACTCGAACTAATGATGCTAAGACAGGAACATCACATGGGAGTAACTCAACCATGAGTAACTTACACAGAAGCAACTCAACCAACAATCTGGACTTTTCCCCAGTCTGTGTGCCAACTAAACTATCATACCACTCATCAAACGGATGCACTGAAGAACTCTGCAACTGGTAGATATCCTGAACATAAGGATCAAAAGTAAAACTATATGCACTCCTCACTGTGTACACCTTTGTAAATTGCATAGAAAAATTTGACTGACATTCTGTAAAAGCTGTGTGATCATCCAGTATACTGATAAGATCCCAATCATCATCATCATCCTCACTCATCACTTGAAAGGGATCATCACTGAACTCAAATAATGGATTGTCATAAGACATAGTGACATCCATATCAAATAAAGGATTGATCACAAAGTGAACTACTCCTGCCTGTTGCTTTGAACTAGGTAACTGAGAGCTGCGAGAGACATGATGTGTAACCTGCTCTATCTGAATGGAATCATGCCTTTGTAACTCCTCCTTATATACTGCACAAAAGGACATAATGCGTAGACTCCCCTCAGTAAGACCTGGTAAAACATACTCCTTGCCCTGGTACTCAAGTCTCATTTGCAACGGGTTCAGGCTGAGGTGAAACTCCTTGATCTCCTGTATCCACTACATCCCTAACACTACATCCATCTCTCCCAAGTCTAACACATAGAAATTAGATACCAACTCATAATCAGCAAAGAATGAGAGATGATCGATGCGCCTGGTACAGGTAAGGGTGTAGCCATCTGCCACCCGGACTTGAAAACCTCCAAACTCCTCTACCTGAAGTCCACACTAACTAGCAACTCTCTCATGAATAAAATTGTGTGTATCTCCAGTGTCCAACATAGCAATGCAGGGTTGTCCTTCCACTAATCCCTTTAGTCTAAAAGCAGAGGGAAGTGGTACAACAATGGACAACACTATGGGTGATAGTTTGGCATTAGGACCAAACTCTGTAGAAACCTTTTGAGTCTCATCTGACTCAGGAACAGCTAGCTGATGTGAAGATTCAGCCTCACTCTCACTCGAGTACACCCACATAGATCGGTTTTCCCTTCCCTTAGGTCTCATAGGGCAAGAATGCTCTCTATCATAAGGCCCTTTGCACCAATAGCAAAGCTACCTCCTCCTAAAATCCTCTCTGGTAGCATCATCAAGTCTTCTTGCAAACTTCTTTCTGTCAACAACTGGTGGGGGTACCTCTTCTGCATGAGTGTTAATAGGACTAGGAGTGGACTTGCCATGAGAAATAGAAGGCTCAAGATTTCTAGCTTTCTTCATCGCCTCCCGTAATGTAGGTGGATCCATGGATTTAACCCACCCTCTGTATGGCTCAAACAACCCCTCTATAAAAAGCATGACTCTCCTTTCGGAGATGTTATAAACCATAACTGATAGATGCTGAAACTCACTGATAAAGGCCTCAAGGCCACCTGTCTTCTTTAATTGAGCTAAGCCCTCATAACCTCCAGGCTGGCAAGATCAAGGCTCCGATACCACTGTGATGAACCCAACTGGCTCTCAATAGAAAACTAGCTTTGTTTTAAATTAAATTGCAAATTGCTTTGTGTATTTTCTAAACATGAATTTTATTGAATTTTTCTAAATTCGTAACAACAACTGCAATTTTTCCTAACTCTGATAATTCACCAGTATAATTATTAATCATGAAAAAGCTTGCACACAATTTAAACAATAATCAAATATTTATCCATTTTGTACCTTTTCATGAAGACGAGCAGCATTAAGATTAATTTATCATCCTCCAAAACATGAAATGCAGCCTATGAAGAAATTGACGCCAGCAATTATTGTTGAATCTTCCTTGCTAATGGCAGCTCACAATATCATCCAAACGCAACACCATTGGCAATGCAGCATTTCCCAAACGTATTCCCAAATTTCCTTTGAATTTGCAGCCCTCATTCAATGTACGGCTCTTGCATAACACTGTACGACAACCTGCTTGAAATGTCCGTACGACAACTTTGTATTGTATTGTTATTTTGCACAAACAAATCTGCATTCACATTTACTTCATAAAATCTTCAATTCTGATTGCATAGAAAATCTGGAAGAGTTTTCTCCACAAATGAAGAGACCAAACTCTTCAAACCCTAGCTCACTTCCCAAGGAATTTCGAAATCCTTGTCAAGACAATACTTTTCACTTTTCAATTTCATAATGATCAATTGGTGAATAAAATCCCATTCTCAAGGCTTATTTATAAGTTTTTAATGAAGGCTTCTTCTTTACACCTTTCACTTAAGAGCCTTCAACACACAATCAAATTATAACATATAATTGCATAAGTTATTAAATTAAAGTAGATTTAATTTAATAACTTCAAATATAATGCAATGTTATAAAAACTTATGACAATAGCATCTTGAACTCTGACAACAGCATTCGAAACATTCACTGCCCTGCCAGAAATAGCAACCAAACCAAATTAGACTTACTAAAAATAGTAAGTCCCTCAAACTGGAGATTCTGCATAAGAAGCTTTGAATCATCTAAAATCACTGCACAGACGCTCTGCTAAACATAGCAATACCAAAATACCACTTACTATAAATAGTAAGTTTGCCAATCTGACCCCAACGAAGAGCAATCCTAGCATCTGAGATCTCCAGAATGGAAACCAACCACTGGCTCTGCCAAATGACCCCCTCTGACAACCTGATTAGCTTACGACGTTGCTGAAATAAGCTAATCCCAGAGGCCAGAAATCGGGGACATTACAGCTTTTGAGTTCAAATTCCCTACCGTTGTGCACTTAAGTTATAACTCAAGTTAAAATACATGCTAGTGGACTTTTGGAATGCAACGACATGTGTTATTGGGTTCAAATTCTCCACTTATAAGCCTTTAAGTGATAAAAGGTTTATAATAATAAGATTTAAATATGCAAAAGCAAATGAAAACCCCACTAACATATGTTAAATGATATTTTTTAAAATAAAAATGTGTTATTGCATATAAAAAGCCCACCTTTATGCATTTAGGACTTAGACTTTATTGGAAGTCGATTTTAAAAGATGATTTGCATGTGGATGATATACAATGAGTGATAAAAACCCCACCTTTAATGCATTTAAGTGTCCCATGTAATAAAAATAGACTAGAAAAAACCAATTTTCATTAAAACATTAAAAACTATGGTCAAATCAACTCAGAATGAGCTGAAATTTTAAAATGGGTGTCAACATGCACTTTAGATATTAAAAATAATTTTATTTCATGCAATTGCCAATAAAAAGCCCACTTTTAGAAGATTTTTAATAAAATGTGCAGTCGGCCTGAAAAACCCCACCTTTTTTTTTATAACTTGAGCTAGACAACTTCGTTTGAGGCCTAAGATAGCTTGAAATGCGCGGAATTCTAAGGGCTATTTAACTTTAGGGAAAAACAAGATTAAAAACTACTTACAAGAAAGGGAAAAATGAAGAATAAACTTGAAGATTGACAAAACTCAAGTGCTTGTAGCCAGAGAAGAAAAACTCATTCTAAGAAGCATTTAGGGGGATTAACTTGATGGAAGCTTTGGAAATGAGCGCATAAATAAAGCTGCATAAAGTACAATTCAAGGATGATGAACTGCCTTAATGACACCTTATCAATGCGTTGAAACATAGAGGATGCAACTACGAATCCATGAGAAAATTGCGCAGGGTTGCCACAATTTTGTGATGTCAAAATTAAGGATGACATTGAATCAACTCTGATTGGCCTAAAACTAGAATTGCCCAAGCCAAATCTCACTATGATCCCTGTAAGGTCCTGGTTAGCCCATGGGACCAAGGCAAATAGAGCTAACGACACATCATGAATTAATGGGCTAGAAAAGGGGACATTACAAATTGATTACCCCAGTGACTTACTAAATATAGTAATTGTAAATCAAAGTGTCTTGAGTGATCTCCAAAAGGCACTCCACAAATAAAATAGGTCATCGAGCTGAATAACACTGAAATAAGCACCAAAATTTGGGGACATTACACTATGTATCAAGTGCTGTCTTGAATTTTTATTCCTTGATCGTTCTTTAGTGATGGATTGCATCTATTTGTACATAAGGATGCTCCTAAGTATATTCTTGAGAGAGGTTCTCCTATGAATTTTAGGAGATCACCAATTCTCCTTTGTTACTTTAGTGCCCATCAAAGATGCAAATCCTCAATTTTCCATTATTGATTATGTAGGCATTCGGGTTTGTTTTTAAATTCTCTAGCCTCACTGATGTAACTATATTGCAAGGATAGGAACAGCTAGACATTGTTTGTATGAAAAACCTGAATTTGATGTTAATTTTATTCCTTTCACCAAACTTTAATTATTGGGTTGTTGTAGAATTCTACTTAGAGATTCTAATATTATGATGGAATACTATGACAAGATTGGTCTCCTCCAAGACCTTAAGAGGCTTGGAAGAAACCCTTCCATGTCCATTGAGTGAAACGGTTGTAAGGCATGGAGATATGATGTCAATTTAATTAGATAGTATTCTCATAAGTCAAATATTCTTAACACCTTGTTTAGGAATCTCCTGATTTATAAGAAGTGCTGCACCCTTCAGCAGATGAGGGTTGCGGCATTATTGACACTTGATGGCAATCCCATATTGTGAGCCGACCATAGCTGATTGGAATCTTGGTAGAGCTGATAACAAAATCACATAAGGTTTGATGATCTGTCTGGATATTTTCCCACAACTGGGAAAGTGAGTTTTGACATCTTGCATAGATACACTAATGATCTTGTAGGTACTGCAAATCTCAGAAAAGTGTTCTTGAATATCACAGACAATGAAACATGAGTTAGAATTACCACTACAGAATCCACCAGAGTCAATTTTAGTAAGGTTTACCAAGTTCTTATTGTGTTATTCATTGAAGTTTAATCTCTCAGCGATCATTTTCTTCTTTCTTTCATTTGTTTTCATTGCTAATAATGTAGATTGTTGGTTTTGTAGGAGCTTGCAAAGAAACACCGAGCAGTAGCATTGCTTCAGCGCCGGCTTGATGACATACCAACTCAGACTGAATTAGTACAGTACGCATATTTAATGAGTCTTTTTTCCTGTTTGATAATTTTTTAAGAAAAGATGCATAACAGAGTTTTGTAAATATTTATAAAGTACAACTTAAATTTATTTTTTAAAGCTTTTGAATTCTTCAAATCTTTTCATATATAGATGTGGTATGTTGATTGATGTGATTCTGACTAAACCTGTTTAGCTCAATATGTAAAGTTTATTGGATCCATTCTAGTGCAATCTTGATGCAGGAAGAGTTTGTCATTTTTTTTTTCCAAAACAAAATATGAATTAGTAAAACGTAAATCTACTTTTCATGCTCAAGAAGGATTTCTCTTAGATCTATTCACATTTGAATTTGGGATCGTTAGGCAAGATCTGGACAACTGATCACCATTGGATTGGATCCAGCTGCGTGATATTTACTCTTTAGTGGGCACAATTGTTTTGAAGAAAAAAGTCTTTTTTTCCTATTTTAGATAGATAATTGTGTTATTGAGAAAACTCAATGTCAAGGAGCAATCCATGGTTGTATGGATCCTGTTACTAAGTTGATTTCAGAGATGAGTAGATGCCTCCTCTATGTTGAGGCACAGACATCCTTGTCATTTTGGTTTACCCACTAGCATGATTTTGGTGAGGCATGTTGATGTGGTATCATTGGGTGCCTCCAATTGTGAGTTACGGAAATTACAAATGTCTGCTTAATTTTTAATGAAACCTGCTACCAATGTGGAGGGTAATATTGTTTAAGGTACCAGTTGATTTCAGAGATGAGTAGATGCCTCCTTGATGTTGAGGCAGACATCCTTGTCATTTGGGCTTACTCACTAGCATGATTTTGGTGAGGCATGTCGATGTGGTATCATTGCGTGCCTCCAATTGTGAGTTATAGAAATGACAGATGTATGCTTCATTTTTAGTGAAATCTGCTACGGTGCTACCAATGTGGAGAGTAATATTGTTTAAGGTAATAAGAAATAAGGAATCTTCTGCCGACTGTAAATTCCAACTAATTATGCAAACATCATGCTTGATCCAATAATTTTTTAGTAGTTGGAATGAACACTCTGTTTTTTTTAATAAGATTGGCTCTACAAAATGCTTTTCACTGGCTATCACCACAAAATTCTTTTCATCGTCTACCACAGTTTACCAAGACTTTGAATCTTAAACAAGATTTGGTGTTATTGGTATAAAATGATATGTTATATTGCAGAGATTAACTCACTTGATTAGGTATTGGAGGATGGCCAAGTAGTTAGACAGATCATGGTGATGGCTACCCATCTGCGGGTCTCTCGAATTTTGAGTGTGGCAGATGATTGATCTCTCTGTTATAAGATAGTTTGTCCATATATACAAATTCCAGTGCCATACTAGGAGTTAGCTTTTGACTATTATCATTTAACTTTTACATAGGCTAAAAACTAATCAAATAAAAATTTAAATCCTGTGGCCTATATCTTATGAATTCTCATCATTCCTCCCAACAATAGTGGCATTGGACTCCAATGCTCACAAAAGAGAAGGAGAATCTTGAGACAACTGATGATGAGAGATCCAACAGGCCCGATGCAAAAGTTGAGCTTCCTTGGCAACAAGGTAGGAAGCGATGGAACGTTGTCTTGTCTAATGAGCCTTCGTGCAAAAACTCAATTAGAATCCAATGAAGTAAAAATTCAAGAAAAACATCAGCAGGATGGTTGACAGGAACTTCAGTCCCTAATGTTGATTCATGTTATTCCTTGAGGAAGATCAAAATTGACAGTATCGTGGGTGCTCAACTATGCCAAGAATCAAGTCTAAAGCATTGTTGGGCATCTTCTAATGAATATTATAAGGCCCATGGCAAAGTGGCTTGACCTTATTGTGTGCTTTCTCCTTGAAACAACAATTATAGAAGTACAACCAAACTCTATCCCCAACTTGAAAACGATGATGGATACAATGATGCTCCATAAGTTGTTTTTGTTTTCTGGAGTCTTTTGAAGAAACTGAATTACTTTGGACTAAAGAATGTGTAAATTCTAGATGGAGAGAGTCTTGTTTTGCTCCTAAATATGCGCATTTGCAGGAGAAGGCCAGGATAAGGGCAACTCAGATAGAAGGAAAGGCTGAAAATCAAGACATGTCTCAAAAGGTGAGTGGCTTGTAGATGAGTGAACAGCCCGATTATTAGCTTGCTTGATGTGAATTATGCTCAAATCCCATTGGCAGAACCATGGTAGTAAATCCCCAATATTACTATTCATAACTTTAATTTGACCATCTATTTAAGAATGAAAAGCAGTGAAGTTAAGGTAAAATCCCAAAGTTGTTCATAAAGATTGCCAAAAATGTCCATGAAAACACGAGTTGCAATTAGAAACAATGGTAGTAGATAGACTAGAGGATTGCCAAATAGAGTCAAATACTAGTTGACGTAACTCATGTGCAAACTTGTCTCGTGACATGGGATGAACTAAATCATCTTGCTAAATAGTTGACTGCTGTAAAAACACAATCATGGATGTAAATAGCCAATGGAAAACCACTAACCAAGTCCATGAAAATGCTTTCCCAACGATGAGTAGGAATAGGAAAAGGAATACTAAATCCCATTTTACTATTTGTTGTTTTGGAGTGGCAACAAAAGATGCTTTTTTTGAGAAAGCATAGAACATTTTGTTAGCATTAGTTGATAAACCGATAAGATTGCAACCGGTATATGGAAAAAGAGGTATTGTCATTGATTGGCAAAAAGGTGTTTTCATTTATAACTAAGGATACTAGAGACAGACACAACTGACTACAGTAAGTGCGAGGAAAGACTGGTTTGAAAACCGGTGACACTGTGTAAATAAGAAGAGACTATATCTGCTACTAACAATGCTCTAACTGAACATCAGAGCAACCGGTCACCAAGGAAGGATACAAAAGGTAATCGGTAACAGGAACCGAGGAAAGGATGCAACCGGTACAACCAGTGAAATGGATGGTGACAGGTTAAAAGTTCTTACCTGTGCACAACCTAAGGATCTTAACCGATCAAGTAAAGATTTCCTCACAATTGATGAACCGGGGAAAGTCATAGTCAACAAACAGTTGTCTGACTCATTGACCGGGATTTGTTGAACAAAATTCGGGAGACTTTGAGTTATCAAGATGATCGGTACAAGGTGCGATTGAAGGTTTTTATGCCGGAATCTTAGGCATTAAAACATGAAGATATCTCTTGTGAAGGAAAGCTTTTGACACGCCTCTGTCATTTCTTTCATAAAGTGGATAAAGCATGGCATGCATCGGATGTTCTTTCAGTGAATTGATACTCCACTGGGCGGTGGATCCGAATGTGATCTTTAAACAGGTCATGCATGTAAAAAGAAAATAGGGCAAGAAGTCTATATATTCCTCTGCCTGTTAAGAATATATTTTGCCCTCATTCTGCCAAAGTAAAGAGTGAACCTGTACGATGAAGAAGCTAAGGTAAAGAGAGGAGAATAAAGTAGAGTGTGCAGAGAAGCACAATAGCGAAGGAGAACATACCTGCAGAGACCAGTGATGATTCTTAGTTGAGTATAACAGTGATCTTATCAGGCTCAACAAAGCCATCATCAGAAGATCAAACCTTCTATTGCTCTCTGATAATTGCAGTAGCAAAATCCCAATATTTTGGGTGGACTTTAATAGGTCCCTTGTATTAAATCCCTTAACCGAGTGACATCTGTTTAGGTGTTCTAAGTCCTCTAACCAGGCAAGTTCTAACAGGCCTTATTATGTCAAATCCCTTAACCGGGTCGCATCTAACTATGCGTTTGTAATCTTTTAACATGGAAGGCTCTTTACAGGGTGCACTCTAGAAGAGTGCAAAATTTGTGAGGTCTGCTCACACTATGGTTTTCTCCCAATTTGGGTTTCCACATGATAAATTTGGTGTTGCCTATAGTTGATTGTTTGATGCTATTTCTGTGCTAGAATCTATTCTTCTTAGAGTTGTAGTATATTATATCAGATTTGTTTTAAGTTTTAATAGGTGTTGATTCACCCCTCCCCTCTTAGCACTGGTTGGGACCATCACATTTCATTACATGTGAGGCCAATGGAAGAAAAATTACAAATGACGAAGTGGTCTCCTTGAGAAGAGAAGCTTGATGATCTTGAGTTACACAATTCATCTAATTTGTAGAACATAGGATTTTGATGTCTACTATAGGCTGGACCAAAATCAAGATCCTAAGCATACTGAGAAGACCATCTTTGAAATCCCAAATGGGAAGTGGTCACAATAGTTATAGCACATGCCATAGAAAGAAGACTCAA
Organism: Chamaecyparis obtusa; assembly: GCA_027943335.1. Classification (NCBI taxonomy): domain Eukaryota; kingdom Viridiplantae; phylum Streptophyta; class Pinopsida; order Cupressales; family Cupressaceae; genus Chamaecyparis; species Chamaecyparis obtusa. The sequence continues at coordinate 1,117,968 of BSBK01001456.1, read as the reverse complement.
ACAATCTGCAACATTGTTGGTTTTCTTTTTCTTATAAGTGACATTGTTCTTCAATTTTGTTTTGAGATTGGAGAAATTGAAGCAAGTAATCAATGTGGACAATTTTTTCTTTTGGCAAAAGACAATGTCTTTGGTACCTAATGTGGAGATCATTTTGTTTGAAAATAGCATATGTTTCAATCTTAAAAGGCTATATGAGGTCCAGCAGGACAAGAATAGGTGCAAAACATAACTTCTCTTTTGATGCGCTGAAAGCATGAGAACGGTTCTCTGTCCACTTAAACACAATGTTTGTCTTTGTTAATCAGTGAAAAGGTGTGGCAATGTTTGAGTAATGAAGGATGAACCTACAATAGTATTAGGGAAACCGAGAAAACTTGTCAATTCAATGAGAGTCAAAGGAGTTGACCAATTGAGAAAAATTCCCACGTTGGTAGGATCCACATGAATTCCTTGTGCATTGATTCGAAAGCCAAGATAAGAGATGGGTGTCTAACAAAAAGAACACTTAAGAAAATTTGCATATATATCGTTTATTTGAAGTGTGCGAAAAATATGTTCCAATGTTGAAGATGCACTTTCTAAGTGTGAGAAAAGACAAGGACATCATCTATGTAGATGTTTTACAAATTTGTCCAAACAATCTTAAAATGTTTTATTGATCAATCTCATGAAAGTAGCTGGAGCATTTGTGAGACTAAATTGCATCACTAACCACTCAAAAAGACCCATTTTGGTCATGAAAGTTGTCTTCCATGTTTCCTTTGCTTGAACCCTAAGATGGTGATATGCACATTTTAGATCAAGCTTGGAGAAGAATTTGGCACCTTCAAGTTGCTCGAAGAGGTCATCAATGTGAGGAAGTGGATATTAGTTTTAGATGGTGATCTTGTTCAATGCTTGGAAATCAATACAAAGACACAAGTCCCATACTTTTTTGAGCACAAGAAACACTGTCGAAGCACAAGGAGAGGAAATTGGCTTGATGAAACCATTGTAGAATACATGCTGAACTTTTCTTTTTATTTCATCACTTTGAATAATTCATTGTTGATACAATTGGGCATTAGGAAGAAATGCAGTAGGAACAATGTCAATAGTATGATTGATTGCTCATTTTGGAGGATGCGTCTTTGGCTCCTAAAAATACATTTGAATATTTCTACATTAATTTGTTAAGAATAACATGTGGTTTTGAGATAGTGACTATTGATTTAGAATCTTGAGATTGTGGCCTATTCAAAATTAAGGCAAACACTTGTGCTTGATTGATAGCTTTGCATGTCTATTTGCAACTAAGTACCATAATAGATGTTTCTAGGACATTTAATCATGAATTCCTTATTATCTTGTTGCAATGTGATGTGCTATTAAATGCATCATATTGAGCTTTCCTATCTTACTGATAGGGTTTACCTAGTAACAAACCACAACAATCCATAGTGGTCATGTCACATGTGACCTTACCCATGTTTATATGGGACCAAATGCAAAAGACACAGTGCATATGTGTGGGATTTATGAAGAGGAATCACTATCCTTTCATCCAAGTGAATATGGATGAGGATATGGATTGATTGACAAACCCAGTTTATTCAGAATGGACTTCAAAATCAAATTATTCTACAAACCATTATTGGTGATACAATCCGTAGAGAAATCATGTGTTAGGTGAGCACACGTGACAAACAAATTGTCATGTCCCCCTAAAATAAAATGATTCTTCATCAAGGTGACTTGTTGAGTCTACCTTTCAACTCATCATATGTCCTGTCATTAGAAGAAATCTGAATGGAAGTGTAATGTGTCCATTTGGCACTTAGTCAATTTGTGCACACTTATCCAATCTCCAAGTCTTCTAGAGGCTAAACTGGTTAGTTAGGGAGAACTCCAGTGTTCTTGGAGAAGCAGTTGATTGGTATTGCAAAGCGAATTGTTCTTGGATTGGAGTTCAGTTTGTTAGATGGTGCCTTTTGATGCTTTCTCGGAATCGATTTTCAACCTTTTGGGTGCGAATTTGTCAGGGGTAGATGTGCAGAGAAGACGGTAAGTTTGGGGGGATTAGAAAGAATTCCCTTAGAGAACTCCCATGCATGAAGGTCACCGGTTTGACTACCTAGAGAATTTGGTAGAGGAGCGTGATGAAATGGATCATAGCGAAGATTTTAAATCAGCACTTAGTGATGAATCAATATTTGAATATGGTGCTTCCATGACTTTTGATCAAAGTGATTGTGAGGAGAAAGCAGATTTTGAAAGCTCGTGAAAATCAAGATATTTCAGAATCTTTGCCACATGGAGAACTAAGTCATTTGGTTGAATACAGACCTAGAGAGTTATGTGAATTGAAGAATCAACTCTTGATCACCAATGAAAAAGAGATTCAAGTCCTCACAAGTTTGGGCAGCACCCACAAGATCCTTAAAATACTCATGCAGAAAGGTATTAAGGGTAGAATTAGTTATTCAAACTTGCAACTTCCAAAGACTCTTTGGAGACAGTGAAATTAGAGTACTTACGCTTCATTAGAGATCAAGATTATGCCATTGAATTTGCAAAGGAGGTCAATAATGCATTCAAAGAAGAGGAAAGAAAGGTTGATGAGCTTACTGTTAAGCTTGATTCAACAAAAGACATGTTAGAAAATACTCAAATGGCACCAATGAAGGTAGAAGGTCAGCTAGCTGATACAAAACTTTTTAGAGAATAAGAGATGGAACAAAGAGCTAAAGAAATCAAGCAAGTAATCAATGAGCTTGATAGTCTTCAAGAGGAGTTTGATTTAGAGGTTTGTCAAAGAAATTAGAAGTTGCATGTGCAGATTTGGATCAACAAGCTGGGTTTAAGCAAGAGGAGAGGAATGCCTTTCAAATTTTTGGTAATCCTCTCTTTGACATGGGTGCAGGATCAGCTTATGATAATCCACTGTTTGTGATGGAAGATGAAACATCTAGTGACAACATCAAGATTTTGGATCGTGGAGAAGTTTCCAAGCATGTGCTAGGGTGTTGTTTTCAGCTTGCTGACGAATATCACGAGGATGTGCCAAACTTTGTGATTTGTAATGCTCCAAGAAGGTTGCCAGATAAAGAATGTGTAAGTGAGTTTGAAGATGAAGTTTCCACATGGGATGTGTTGAAACAGGGAAACTACATCATTCTTAACCTTGAGGAGTTTTCAAGAATAATTTTTAGGTTGCTGGAGGTTTTCAAAACAGCAGTAGATAGTGCAATTTCAGAAGCTTATTTTGCATAAAGAACTGTTCAGAAAAAATTCTAAACATGATTTCCACTTATTAGACAATCTACTTTTTGGATTGGGAGCTGATTTGACACATGCTAATCCTTCATTGAAATGGAATATGGAGACTTCAATTGTTCCTAGACCCTTGGTGATGCTTTCATGGTTGAGTTGCAAGAAGAAGTTAAAGAAGTCACAATCCTCCATGCAATGTAGTAAGATGAGTTCAAGATGAATGTAATATTTTATGATGGTTACAAAGATCCTAGTGCTAGGAGGTGCAATTTTTTGATGAGACTTGGATGATTTGGATGAGAGATATTCCTTTTTGAGAAGATGCCTTTGGTTTCTCCAAGAGGTCTTTTGATGAGGCACACATGAATAGTACAGTTGTGCAATACAAGCATCGTAGAGTTGCTTCATTCCTTTGAATTCATGATAGAGGTCACCAACAAAGTATGTTGAAAGGTTATGGTGACCAAAGAAATGCTCCTTAACAAAAAATAATTCAAATTTTCAGTTTTGACTCTATTGTACTGTTGCAGATCAGCCACCTTATACTTTGGTTTGCTCACATTTGTGAAGGATGGCAAATTGCATTTTCAACTTCTTCCAAGGTTATTTTGAACATTTTGATGCTCACCATTCATGTCCTTGCAAGGAGTTTGCATTTATGCAGCTGTTGTCCTACTTCAAGGTTGCTGATTTTGATAAAATCAGATTTTGAGTTGCCGTTTCTTTGTTTGATCAGCTGTCACATCCCCCTCATAAAGGCTAAGAAATTAGTCTCATTTCATATTTAGACTTTTCATATTTAATGTATCCACCAAATCAATTGATTAATATTTTTTATTTGATATACTTACCAAATTAAATGATTAATACCAAATAATATGCTGTTTACATATTTAATATATTATATTGATCATTGATATTTTAAGCAACATATAATTGATTGATTAATATTTATTATTAACTAAATGCTGATTACATTTTTAGTATATATTCTATTATTTATTGCAAGTAAGAAGCATGCAATTCAATTAAACGATCACAGCTTTAAGAATACATGTATGAAGCGGCGTGTTTTAAGATAGGGTGCGATTTAGAGAAAAGAAGTCTCCATGGGATAGGACGCACCTCTTCCCCAATGCAATTACATGGTTACTTAGCAAGTTTGATGGTTGTCAACTGTGACAACTATTGGTTCACCATTGCTGCGCTAACATAAAGACCGGTGTGTTTGATGTTTGCCAATGATGACAACTAAGCATAATGCCAACAAACTGTGTGTATAAGTGTTTGACCCTGATGTTAAGTGTTAAGTGATTTCATGGCTTCTTCGTCATCTTCTACAGCTGTCCTTCACTTGGGTATGATTTCTTTTGATTTCAAATGGTTCACAATCATATCACTTCATGAAATGTATTGCAGCAGTATTATAATTTGTTAATCAGAAATAAAGCTTATATTGCAGCTCATGTTAATCATTGTAATCATTTATTCTTAGTCGCAACAATATATGTTTGTAATAGTGGATGGTGTTACCATGGTTGCTTTTGTGCATTCATTTCTCATATTGTTATATTAGACGGTTTACCGCAAATTTCATAACTAGCCAAGTCTAGTATTATCAACCATTTTGGCTTGAATCAAGGCTTGACACGCCAATAACTTGTAAGTTAATTTCGTTTATTGTGCATGCTTGTGTTGCGCATTAAACACCTTACTAAATAAGTGTGGTATGTGTTCGTCATGGACACTTGGTGTGTACATACGCATTTGCACAACATTCATTACAATAGCAGATTGTGTATAAGTGTGATCCTAAGCACCATATGCTCTCAGCTTGGCCATTTCAGGGTCTAGGTGATCAGAAGGTGTATCAAAGACTGCTTGTTGCTTGTTTTTCAGTTGAGATTTTTTTTGAAAAAAAAGTAGGGGTGGTCGTTACAACAAGTTTTCTTCTTTTCCACATTTGGAGATTGTACAATCAAACTCTTCTTCAATTTTAAACATTCAAACTTTTCATGACCCTCCTTTTTACAATAATTACAAAATTTACTAGATTTTCTAGCATCAGATGGAGAATGAAAATAAGAGGAAGGAGAAGAGAAGGAATTTTTCTCGTTAGAAATTTTTTGTTGTGGACTCGAGGCTTTGGTAGGTCCTACAAAAAATGAAAGTCAAGATGCTTGAGATTGAGCAGCAAATTTTTCTTCAATAATTGTGCTTGGTTGAATTCACCATCTATCATTGCAAGGGTCTAATCTTTCAACTTTCTAAATAAGTGTTCTATTAATTTGTTCTTGAACTTTAAAATTATAAATTTGTTGCATCTCGCACTCAAAGTAATATCCTCAATTAATTGGATCAATAGACCTAATATTGCATGGACATTTGATATCCTTGTTGCAAACAAAGACACTTGATATGTAAGATTGTGATTGTACTTTAAGGATAGAACGCATTCTTCAAAACTATGACAAGTTTATCCCATGTGCCAGTAGGATTTTGAGTGTTTTCCTGGTTAGTGACCAAAACCTAAGTGACACCATTAAGTTTCAATTTTGCGAACGAGACATTTTCATCATCAAGTGACTTAGTTGTATTCAAACCATGTTTACAAGTGTAGAGTACTTCAAAATCTCAAGATCCATCGTAGATCCTGACTTCACCTTTGGCTGGATTGATGTCATTTTGCAAGAAGCCTCTAAACAAAGATTCCACTAACCTTATTAGTCAAGGACCAATGTAGATATGATGCCCATGAGATCAACAACTCTCTCAACCAGATTAGCAGTCATGTTATTATGGGTCAAAGCCAATGATTTATGCCTCCCAACAATAACACGAACTAGAAATACAAGCAAAATTTCTACTTGACTAGGTATTGACAAAAACAATCAACTTGAGAGATGCATGTAATGTCCCTTCTTATTCTCCCTTTATAGTTTCCTGCAGAATCAACGTTACTATAAAATAACATGTAATATTTATATGGCTCATACTCTATTCTACGTTAGTAAGGTGGGGAATTTGATTCTTAAGGCTGCCTCTAGGTCAGGCTTCACAGAAATCTCGATTCTCGGCTTGAGGGATATAAGATCCACTCTAAGCAACCGGGCTATCGACACATCATCCCATAGAGCACTGCCCATAAGAATCTCTTGGAAGCAAATAAATGCATTCCAAGCCTACACATATGCATATGACTAGCAATCAGTATATATATTGCCTACCTGAGATAATAATCTTGAGACTAGGGAAATTACAACAATTTCCTCTAGTCCCCTCCAGATACGGGGATCCATCCGTATCATCCTTTTGGTGAGATATCAATCTCGAGACTAGGAAATTATAATAATTTCTTTTAGTCCCCTCCAGATATGGGATCCATCTTTTAATGAACGTAATGTTCATTCTCTCTATGGTCCCATATCATCCACATATAAATGTACAAAAATTTAATGTAATTACATGATTATATATTCAAGTTTATAAGTACATCAAAGAAACATATGATGCCCATAGCATAATTTGATGGATCCTATTTGCATACACCTTTAATAGACATCAACTATTTTATAACCATTTATATATGTATAAGAATGCAATATTTTGAATATACATATATTTATATATATTCTATACATAATAAAATGCATTTGAAACTCATACTGTATATGACTGCAGTCTTCGTAATTCGCTGCAGAGTCTTGTTTGTTTGTCTTTTATTTATCTATCCACCTTTCCTCACCAGGACTATAATGAGAGAATAAGGGGATAGACTTTAAATATTCTAATTCCTTTTCTTTACAAAATATATACACCTTAATTACTTAGGACATTTCTCATTATTATAATTGCTTATTAATTAATTTTTATTGTTATGATTACTTATCAATTATTTATCAATTATATATGAATCATATATGTCCATATCTCTTATTAAATATCTTTACTAATATATTTAAGTTTATGTATATAATATAAATTTATTTCATAATAATGTATTTCACAATTCATCATGTCATATAGGACCAAGCTCATTTCATATATATAGTTGTCCATTATATATTCAAGTTATAAAAATAAATGTTAATAACTTAAAATAATAAGAAAAGTATGCATACCTTTAAATAATAGAAATTCTTAAAATTCTTTTACCCTTTCGGATTTCCACATGACTATCTTTTCTTATCCCATGTTTTCTTCATTTTATTCTGAAGTGTATTTCGTAATTATTTTTCTTTTAATATTCTCCTACATTTCCTCCTTCATTTTCTCCTATATTTACTCCTTCATTTTCTCCTATATCTCCTTCATTTTCTCCTCTATCCCTTTTCCTAAAGTGTTGGAAATCATTTAATATTTCTATCTCCCAAAAGTCATGACTATATGACTAATAATTGTATCCCTTAACACTGGTAATTTATTATTTTTCTTTATTATCATTGCTTCATAATTAATCTCTACACTTATGCATTAGAGCTAGAATAAAAACCACTTTATAGGGATGTTTAAGACTCCACTACACACAATGTGGTAAATTTTAGGGTAACATTCTTGATAATTTGAAAAATAGTAAAGTAACAATACTTTTTCAACACATAACAAAAATAACTAAAATAGTACTCTCAAGGGTAAACTTAAATATTTTTTGAACATTTGAGAGCACTTGAGATGAATGTCTTTGACATTAATAGAAAAACTTATAAAATAAGTAAATCAGCGATTTTAATTAAATGACATGTTTTGAGGCTCAAGACAACCAGAAAAACTGCTAGCTTTTCTTTTTATTCAACAGCTGCTACAGCAGTATTAAAAATATGATAACTTTCTCCATACATAACAAAGTTCAAAACAGTAAAATTTTCTGGAAAGCTTAGATTGAAGTGCTCATAATCTAGAGGCCATTTTACACCATAATTCCTGAGTAAAAAGCAGGTTATGAAACAACATGGGTTTTGAAAGGAATTTAGGAGAAATTTTTCAAAGAAGAATGAAGGTTTCACAAGAAAATGACTCAAAATTGTATTTGATGAAAATTTCCTTTGAGTGGAGTGAAGAGAGCTTCAAAAATCAAATCAAATAGTTGAAAAAATAAACTGAAATCCACAGATCAGAAAATGTTCTAATACCAATCGATATGGGAACCAAGCTAATAGCAGCAATCAGAGATCAAATTTAACTTAAAAGAGACATTAATCTCTTCAAAATAACATTGCAAATTTGAATTCCCATGTGTCCTACATGAAACATGAAAGAAAAATACAATTATATAGGCATGAACATGCCTAAAATGAAGGATTTGTAGAAATTTATTATTTAAAAATCTTAATGTAATGTAGGAAATAGAAACAAAATAGCAATTAGTTATTATATTGTAACTTCCTAACAACTTGGGACTAACTTTTGACTGTTATCATTTAAGCTTTTAAATAGGTTTAAAACTAATCAAATAAAAATTCAAATCCTATAACATATACCCTTTGAATCCTCATCATAGTGGGGATAAAATTTTGTTTTGTTTTGATGGGAAGATTTGTATCGGTTGTTGTAATTGTTTTCCTTTTGTCATAATCGCTGCATAGGTAAATTTTAGATATGATACGTTGATCTTATAGAAGCTGTGCATAACTCTAAAGTGGTTCATTTCATGTTTTCTTATGATGTATGTGGCGCCAGTACACTTTGAAGTTATCTAAATATTTTAAATTTTTTGCTATTGGTTTTAATAGGGAAAATATTTTGTACAGTGAATCAATTTTCCTGGGAATGCTAAGTGATTTAAATCATTTAATCAAATCAAACTGTATTCCATTTATTACGCAGTGGCTTCTTGTGATATGAAATTGTAATGCGTGCAGGTTTGAGCATCGCTTTGTTGAGATTTATGAGCATATTCAGGTAATTTTCATAAATCCTGTAACCATGGTTTCTGTGGTTAATGTTTAGAAGTAACTATTTGATGCTTTTTGTATTATTTTATACATACAATTAATGTGGAGTTATACAATCCATTTTCCTTTAAAAACAGGTTTGTTGTTTGCATTGGTCATTCTGCAGGAAAGACTTAGAGAAACTCGTAGATACTATGGAACATATAATGCTTTAGTAGAGGCCAATGAATTGACATTAAAGGAGATCTCTCTACTCAACTCCATTAACTCTCAGGTTAGTTTCAACAGAAAATGTTTCATTGACAAAACTCCTAATCTCTAATGTTTATTATGTCTCAGAAAACATTGCATTAAGTTATTCGTTTGCATTGCCATCAAAATGGTAAGGTTTCTCTTCCATTTTGTTTATACGTAAATAAGGGATTTTGTGATGAGCCCAACTGGCTCTCAACTGCAAACTGACTTCTGTCTCTATTTTTATTTGCAATTTTTTTTTGTATCTTTTTAAACATATATAATTTTTAGCTTTTTTCAATATATAAGATAATAACAGCTGCAATTTATTTTATTTCCAAGGCTCATAAAATAATCAAATTTAACACTTGCAAGAAATTCATAAACAATACTTAAATGTAAATGGCACCTTAAATGTCAAACGGTTGCCAAACAACTCAAGACAATCCTTGGCTGGAAACATCTACCTCTAATAAAATCACAGCCACTGAGAATGTTATTTCCAGCCTTCAGAACAATCAATTTAGTCACCCAAATGATCAACACAGCTGCCAAAGACTGTTACACAGCTAGATGGAGCAGTGATGTAACTTCTTGATATCCACGTGCCTTCCCAAACAATTACGCAGCATCATCCATTGAAACGCAGCACCAAAGGTTAATTCGCAGCTACTCTTGAGGGCTCGATTTATCTCCAAATCTGATCCATTCTATCAAATACAATCCTCAATCTCATTTGCTGTTGACTGTAACCAAAATCCTCACAATTCATTGGCAATCTGGCCAACTCAAAGTGTATGCAATAGCAGGAGTAAAACACAGCTTCAAACCCTTGTCTCTCCACACCCAATTTCGAATTACTCTTCAATTTTCATAAAAATGATCAGTGGTAATGAATTCGATTTCACAAGGCTTATTAATAAGCTTTTAAAGAAAGCTTCTTCCTCACACTTTTCATTAAAGAGGCTTCATCCACACACCACCAAATTATAACATGAAAAGAACATAAGTTATTAAATTAAAGAAAACTTAATTTAATAACCCCAAATAAAATGTGGTGCAATCAAATTCTCTGACAACAACATCCTTAGCATACATTGCCCTTCCAGGAATAGTAACCAAACCAAATTAGACTTGCTAAAAATAGAAAATCCCTCAAATTGGAGATTCTGCATAAGTAATCCTGTATCAACTGAAACCAATGCACAAGCGCTCTGCTAAACATAGCAATCCAGATGATCACCAAAAATAACACTTACTATAAATAGTAAGTCTGCCGAACTGACCCCAACGAAGAGCGATCCTGACATCTGCGATCTCCAGAGTGGAAACCAACCACTGGCTTTGCCAAATGATCCCCTCTGACAACCTAATTAGCTTACGAGGGTCACTGAAATAAGCTAATACTAAGGGCCTAAAAACGGGGACATTACAACACCTACATGGAGAAGTTAGAAGTTATGGATATACAACATGGCAGCCTTCCTAGTATTGATATGGAGGAACTTAGAACAATTTTGAATATGTTAGATGATGAGTTGTATGACGACTAGGCAACTTCCTTGCTTCTTATTGGTCCTCTAGCCTTTGAATTTTCTCATGACTAATTTTGTGGTGCTTTATTTCTATTGGTTGTTTTTGGTTGCCCTAATTAGGGTTTGTAATGGATTAATCTGAGCTATTGATTTCAAATCAATCTTGGCCATTCATTGTAATTGGGGCTCCTATATAAACCCCACCCCTCATTTGAAAAGGAGACTGTTTGAGAATTGTTGCTAATATAATGTCAAATTTTCTCTACTTTTCATTGTTGTGTCTTGCATGGTGAATTGTTGTGATTAAGTTTGCATTATTGCATGGTGATTTACATCCCTCATTTAGAACAAATTTTCATTCCAAGTTCTTAAATTAGATTTCATTCCAAGTTGTTAGAATATAATTTGCTTCAAGTAGTTTAGTTGAATGAAAGTAACTATGAATGTTTACTTGATTGACTCGACAAATCTGGGCCACTAGCCTCTTGCGGACTGTAAGCGTGCCTTGTGTGGAAAGCCGATGAATGAAAATACTTAACTTCAATTAGTATTGAGTCTTTAGTTTTCATCCATTTTACAGGATTGAAGAGGAAATATTAATTTGAAAACTATTTGAGTATACATAGAAGCTTGCACTAAGTGGGTGGAGTCGTTGACGAGATTACACCTAGTAGAGTCCAAGTCCATTCACACATTCCTTGCATTCATAAGTAGGAGTAGTAGGAATTAGAAGTTTAAGTCTAAGTTGAGAGTTGAAAAGTTGGAAAATCAAAGTATATTTTCATTGCACGTTGTGAAGCAGAATCTTTAGAAGTGCATTGTTGACAAGTCTTGAATGAACTAGCGTAAGTCCCCTTAAGTGATTACTAGCAAATCGCATTATTTCACTGAGCGAGTGTAATGTCCCCATTTTTCAGGCTTTGGGATTAGCTTGGTTTGGCGACCCTCGCAAGCTAATCAGGTGATCAGAGGGGGTTAGATGTCAGAGCCAGTATTGGGATTCCATCCTGGAGATTCAGTTTACCAGGTCTGCTCTTCGTTTGGGTCAATTTGGTTGACTTACTATTTTTAGTAAGTGATATTTTTGGGTATGGCTAGGATTAGCAAGGTGTTTGCACGGAGTGTCAGATGTTTCAGGATCGAGCTTCAGAGAATCTCCAGTTTGAGAGACTTACTATTTTTAGTAAGTCTATTTTTAGCAGCTGGCTATTTTTGGCAGTGGGTTATTTCCGGCAGGGCAGTTGGCGTTTGTGGCTCTGGTGTCGGAAATGAGTTTGTTTCAGTCAGCAGAATTCAGTGGCTTTTGATTTTACAGTTATTGTTATTAAATTAAAGTATTTTAATTTAATAACTTAAGTACTTTATAACTTTAATGTTATAAAGTGAAATTATCTTTTAAAAGCCTTTTATATTAAAAAAGTGAAATTGTGTTTTTTCCGAAAAAGCTATAAATACAACTCAAAAAAGTACTTTCATTTACTCATTGTTGATTTGATAAAATTTATAAAGTCTCTTGGCTGTGAGAAGCCGGCTAGGGTTTTGAGGACTGATTCCTCTTTTGGCAATTTGAGCCATCATAGATTGGTGGTGAATTTTGCAGCTGCTGATTCTGAATTAAATCCAGTGCTGATGTATACTAGGTTTATGTGAAATTTATTCTACAGGCAAATTAATTATTTGTTCTCGAGGAATCTGAATTTGTCTCTTGCTGGGGCTTGATATATGAATTATGAAATCTATTGTGATTTAATACTGGAATTCTGAGAATTATATTCTGATATTATTTGAGGAAATACAAATTGGTGTTGTTGTATACCGGTTTGTAGAAGATTATTGAATTTGCTGAAGTGCTATAGGAGAAATCTGGAAATTGAAGAAAGGGTTTGAAAAATTCATAGAGGACTGGTGATTGGTTCTTTTCACTGGAGGAAACAACCAAGATTGCAGATTTGTTCATGCTGTTCGTTGTTGGAGTGCGGGTGATTGCTAGACTTTTGATTTTATCCCAATCCGTACTGATTCTTAGAGCCGTACAGAATTAATAGCTTAGCCGTACATTGCTGGTTTTCATTTATTGGAAGGCTGCATTTTGGTCTGGAGTGCTATGCCATTGCAAGGATGTGAGTATTAACAGGGCTGTAGCTGTTATGTTCAAACCGTGACTCCACTTTGGTTGGTATTTGAAGTTTCCATCCGCAAAGGGAATCATTGGATAGCTGGCGACAATTCTTCATAGACTGCGTTTTAATTTGCAGCAGTCACATCATAAAACTAAGGTGCTGCAAATTCTTTCTAACATTTGTAATGATCTGCTGTTCAAATATCATCATCATTGATAAATATATGAGATAATTTCAAGTTTGCTGCTGCTTGGTATTTTACTTGGATAGATTCAGTTAATATATATATCTACAATTTTAATTAAAAATTGCGAACTGGTTATAAATGTTTTGGGACTCTTGGAAATTGCAATTAAAATTGGGAAAAAACTAGTTTGCTATTAAGGGCCAGCTAGGCTCTTCACAGCGAGTGTCCACAATAGAAGGAACCTTGAAGTCATTTCATGACCTTACTTTGCAAGCTTAGCATGAGAGATGACCTTATATCAAGAGAGGATTGAATATTTAGTGTTTCATCCTGAAACATTGAGTGTTTGATTCTGCATGTTGTAGTGGAATAAAACTCACATCAATAGAACCCAAATTTAACACAACGATTTTGAAATTCAAAAAAAATTACCTTGATAATATGAAGGCTCAAATATATTCTCTGCTACAAGAATGGACTGTAGTTGGAGTACATACAACATTCATGCTCAATGCCCAACAAGACTCAATGGCATCCCTTGAATGATCAGAACCGCCAGAATTGGAATTTTTCAATGCTCCCACACGTTGAAGCTTTTAAGTTGCACGGTGAAAACTTATTTCTCCAAACTTATAAAGAGCTCAAGAAACACGTGCTCACAAACTAAGTTTTGAGAAAGATTTTCTTAGTTCTTAATCAGTTATAATTTCTTCCAGAAATAATGATTACAGGTCTCGAGTTTTTCTCAATAATGATCAACACGGTTTTATGAAGAAATAATATAAGGCACTTAGCATGGATCGAATACAAATATAAATGCAGATTTCCACTTTGGCACATGAGACGACATAATAACAAACAAATTACCAATTTATTAAAGTTCCAACATTTTGTATTTCATTTACCATGGTACGTAGTCAACTAAAACTCAAATATAGAAGTTAGAACCTAGTCGTATGAGAGTCTAAAGAGTACTGTTGTAGCAACAACTCTGATACTCCTTTCTCTGTTATTGCTTGATTTCAGTGAATTTGCTGGAAATCTTCTTCGTCTGTGATAATTATTCTATTTCCTTGGAGACCCGCTCGAAAGCTTCCAAGAGTGGTTTTAAGTTCTTCCTCTCTCCACAATAGCAACACGACACCCTCTGGTTTAAATTGTTTAAAGATTTTTACTGTTAGCAACACCAATCCCTTCAGCTTGAGTAGCGTTTGTTGTTAAAATACATCAACCCCCCACCAAGAATGTAGAGCTTAGCCCTGAACAACCCGTCAATGAAAATTTGAGATCTCTTGTTGCTCCTATGGTGTCTGGATTCCTGTTAACAACCAAATATAGATTCCAGTTGCTATATGCTCTTAGCAAGTTTTTTGTAGAACAAATCTCTGTCGACAACCATTCATTTCCATATTCATGATCCCTTCAGGCCAGTTCCATCATTCTACATCCTCACGTCTTCTTCAGACTCTCAAAGTCTTCTGCATGCATTCAACACAACCTTGAAGAACTCGATTAGAGTAATTCTTTCAAAAAATCATTGTATCAGTCCCAACTCCTAAACACTATAAATGTTCCTTCAATTCCAACACAAGCAAATCTCTACACCCAAGGAAAAAACTAGCCGGTCCCTTGTTTATCAGAGGCATTCACGACAAAGCTCAAATGGCTCATGGCAATGATTTTCATTTACGACAAACTCATTGCTTGGAAGAAATACTCTGTAATGTCTCTAAGCAACCAATTCTCCCATTTCCTTCAATGCACAATGTGATTTCTAAAATAATGACAACTGCGCAAATGAGAAGATGAACCGGCTCCCCCTCAATAGTCCCCGGTTATCAAAGACTTTGCGGAAAAACTATACGATAGCATCCAAATATTTCTTTTTTCCCGACTATAGTATTATCAAATAAATATTTAGGCATTGCCACAAATATAAAAATCAATCCTCCGCTATATTAATACCTTTCACACCACTTTTGAATGGGACCTGCTGATATTAACAAATGTCTTTATAATATCGACAATATTTAATAATCCCTTCAGAATGTTATAACTGGCCCATGAATATTACCTCTTTGCCCAATGAAGGATATGGGAAATGATTATTTATTTATATCCGCTCAACATTGAAATATTTCATGCACCCACAAATATGGCTCCATTTTGGGGTCTCGACTCATTCAATATATTTCCCGGCTGATTTAAGAAGAACAGAATAAAGGTCGGAAGAAATATTAGACTTCCTAGATGACCTTTCCTGAATTGAATATTGTATACTAGACATTACACCAAGACTCGATTCTGCATTACTTTTATTCTACAAAATTTGTTCCTGAATTCAATTTTAAAATTTTTTTCCTCAATGTTAACCCTTTTTGCTGGCAGGATAAATTTTGTGCTTTGATAAAACCTTTCTATAAATTTGTCTCATAGGCCAGCAAGAAAACTAGCTCTGATAGCACTGTAATATCCTCATAGAGATATTTTCTCCAAATTTCTCAAAATATATCACAAAAATTTAAACAACAGATTTGCATGTAATTTATTTCAATTTATCCAGCAAAAATTCGAAATACCTAGAAAAAATATGGTTTTCCGAAATTAATATTGCAAAATTAAATCTTTAGCAGAATAATAACAAAATATAATCATAGTTAAAAAAATTACAGCAAGATTGGATCCAGAAATACAAGCTTGAAATACTAAGTGAGACACTTGTGTGATATCTCCAACTGACAATGGGTTTCCGTCCACTGCCTCCAAGCTCGAGGGTTTCCGTCCTCAAACCTACTGAAAGTTGAAGCTTCCAAATTCTCCAAGAGAATAGTAGTCAAATTGTAAAACCAAACATATAAGAATGAGCCTCTTATTGTTCTTTTAAAGCACAACCTTGTGACCCCTTATTTCCCTTCTGCTTGACTCTTCATATTCCTATTTCTGACTCTTTATTTTCCCTTTAAAATATCATTTACCACTTAAGTGATAAAGTCTTCTTTTAATAATAAAGTGACATAATAATATGTACTCTAATTTATTAGTCACTTTATTAATAAATTGTTTAATCTTTAGGCATTGAAATTACTAATCAATCGGACTCGGATAATCAAGTGTGATAGCTTGTTGGAAAGGTCTCAGCAAGACACTCCCAGTCCATCTATGAAATACCAACATCACTGAGCCCACTGCTGACTTACTAAAAATAGCAAGTATTTGGAAACCTTACCAAAAAAACACTGATTGTCCTGAAACTAGAATTGGCTAGGCCAAATCTATCTTTGATCCCTAAAAAGATCCGGTTAGCCCATGAGACCAAGGCAAAATGGGCTAACCACACATCTTGAATTGAGGGGCTAAAAAGGGGACATTACATTTTCGACAAGTGTCTCCTCTCCAAACAGGAATAAGGAAGTATATCTGTAGTTATCGATATCTTTAGCATGAAGCATCAACCACGATGATAATAGAAAATTATTGGTTGATTTCCCACCTCATTTATGACAGCTCTTCAATATAATATCCTTGATTTCGGTATGGTTTATTAGCCGTAGATATTGAGTTAAACTATCCATCGCATGTATAGTTATAGATCACCACTTGCCATCTTGCCATTGATATTTAAATTGTATTGTATTTATAAAAATAAAGATGTAATTATATTATATCTATAATTATTGTAATTGGTACAATAATAGTAAATATAATTTAATTATAAAATATTTACTTTTAATATTATTATTTTATTTGTATTATTATTATTATTTATCTTGCAATATACTATATGATTATTACTTATATTATAATTATATTTATTAATTATTAATTTAATTTATATTGTATTATTTAATTCTCATTTATTGTTAAACCCTATTTCAATGGGGACATCATAGTTCGCCCTTCCCCAAAATTGCTTGTCCCCAAGCAATTGCCAACTCAATGTGAGTGGCATCTGCTGCTTAACTCTGATATCATCTTGCCTTCCACTTTGAACTCAATAACCTTGAAACAACAATATCAACTTGAGGTGAGAACTGTAATACAATCATGAATATAACTTTACGAAATTTGAAAATATTTCATCATAATATTTTAATTTAAAATGTTAAGAACAATCCAAAAGATAGGACATATCTTGTTTCACGGTAGCACTTCGCCTTTGATAGGTATTTCTCTACTCCTTGATGAATGAGCCTTCAGGAATATAGAATTTTCATCTTAATTGCTTTCTAGGAATTTCAACATTCACTACGAATGTCCTCTTAGTTTCAGCAATCACTAAGAATGCTCTTGATTCAGTCTTGACACTCATACAAAATGTCCTCAATCTCAATGTCCTTGATTCCTGACACTCACTAAGAATGTCCTTGAGTTTTGGCACTTGCTAAGAACATCCTTGGTCTTGATACTCACTAAAAATGTCTTGATCTGTTTTGACATTTAGTAAGAATGTCCTTGATTTTTGGCACTCACCAAGAATGCCCTTGATCATGTCACTCACTAAGATTTACTTGATCTAGTTTGACACTCACTAAGAATGTCTTTGACACTCACTAAGAATGTCCTGGATCCTGGCACTCACAAAGAACGCCTTGATTCTTGACACTCACTAAGAATGTCCTCAACACTCACTAAGAATGCCTTGATACTCACTAAGAATGTCCTAGATCTTGGCACTCGCTAAGAATGCCTTGATTTGGTTTGACACTCACTAAGATTGTCCTACATCTTGGCACTTGCTAAGAACGCCTTGATCTCTTGCTAGGTGTTTCTTCATTATCCAATTCTTCTATCTTATGTACTTGACCTCTTTTTCACTAATGATTATGTCTCCATGGTTCTTAACATTTGAAGCATAAACTCTTCATAATTCATCTCTTGCTTGGCATTGATGTTTTGTACTCCATTGTTCATTGCATACATACATTTTTTCCTTCTATTATCTTTTCTCGAATCTTCATGCATGTGTTCTATCTTGGTTGAGAAATTCTTAGACCTTTCTTTTGAAGAATTTGATTCAACCTTCTTAGCCTTTTGTATTGTTTCCCCCAAGGTTTGTGGTTCAAGGGGATTCACTATACTTTTAATTGAGTCCTTAAGTCCTTCAACGAACAGATAGATGAGTCTTCTTTGGGATAGGTCAAGAACCATGACAAAAAGATTTTGAAATTCTTTAGCAAATTCTTCCACTATTCCATGCTGCTTAAGATGTGTAAGTTCCTTAAAATACCAGTCTGGATCTTGCTGATCAAACTTGTTAATGAGTTTTTGAGAGAATTCTTGGTAAGAGGTTATATTTTGATGGCCCAGGGAGGGAAACCCATTGTGCCACCATTCATGTACTATCCCTTATAAATGGAGTACGGCAATTTTAAGCGCATCCTCTTCGGTCATTGGATTGAGGGTAAAGTAGGTGTTTAATTTTTGCAGCCAAGCCTGAGCCGTAATTTTCCTTGACCCATCAAAATTTGGAAGTATCACCTTGTTTTTCTTATGTTTGAGATCCTTATTTATATATATATATATTTTTCTCTTAGGTACCTCATGTTTTTGGCCTTCGCAAAATTTTGCAAATATTATGAGCTCCCTTATCTTTGGTTCAAGGCTTACATAGGCTCTAGCATTATCTACAACGCTATTTGTAGGCTGTTCTATTCCTTCTTCCCTTGGTAATTCTTCCCTCGGTAAGAAAGGTGGTTTAGGAACTTTAGAAGTTGACGACTCATTATTTTCTGAATGGTTAGAACTCATATCCCTCCCATTGGTAGAGTTGTTCTTGAGGTTGTTGATTGAATTTCCCATACTTTGTAGAGCTTGGAGGAATGCTTGATTGGACCTTTCTAATCTTTCATTTTGACTCATGAGGGTCTGATTTGTTTGTTCCATAAAGATTCTCAACTGATTGGCCATTTCATTCATGGTGGTATTTTTCACTCTTCTCTGATAAGTTTGCATCCACTACTCTTCACAAGATGGAAGGATTATGCTTTGATACCACTGTAATGTCCCTTGGTTATGGCCCTAAGGATTTGGGACTTAATTCTTTTATTTCAATTGCAAGATATTTCTTCCTATTAAATCTTATACTCAAAACAATTTTAGAGGGTTGCCATGCAAGACAATTATATGTAAAGGATTAGATTATTTAATAATACTTGTATGGAGATGATGATTCCAATAATCAACCAACTATGAATTTATAATCCCTAACAAAAGAAGATGGTGGAATGTAATTTCAATAGTGAATATGCTGGTGTGTATCGCCTATAGTATAATTGATATGGACTATTGAGTTGGACAATAAGGGTAGTATGGAGATAGAATGACTTTATTCTTGTGTTATGAAATGTCATGAATTATGGAAACTATTATCTCATATATCTTTTTGGGCATTTATGCAAGCAATCCCCAACTAATCTGCCTAAATGAATCTAGTTACTAATTCTATTCGATGATCATAACCCTATGTTAATCTGAGTATCTTAGGTGGTCTTAATCTTCTTTGATATGCTTGGATATTAATAACTGGAAGCTAACGCTATGATTGTTGTCTGTAATTGTTTGACCCTTATTATTGCTGGCTTGGGTGATATAGTTCCTCTATATATAATCCAATTATTAAATAAGTAGAAGTAATCATAACCACTCTTCGATGCCCCTTTGCTTGTTCAAATTATGGTCTTTTTATACCTTCTATTATAGTGGGTCATGTTTCTTGGGAATGAATGGATAGATCTTCTCTCTAGATGTCGTGGCCCTTCACCAATTTGTTTATTCCTTTCACTTGAACTAATTTTATGTATCAATTGTAACTAAAGTATTTTAATAGAGACTTCTTGAGATCGATCATGTTAATATCACTGTGGTTTAATCAATACTTGTAAGTGAATGTTGATGCCCCGTTGGTAGAAAATTCATTTGACGTTTTTTGGTCAATCTAATAACACAACTGACTTATCACTTGGCATTGCAGTTAATACCGTTCATAGAAAATGTATATTTATTGTGATCGGCAATTGCTAATAAATATCAAATTTAGATGATTCAAAATAATCTTCAATGTTTTGATATAAGACATTTCCGGCAAGTGTCTCCTCTCCATACAGGAATAAGGAAGTATATCTACACTTATCGATATCTTTAGCATCAACCACAATGATAATAGAAAACTATTTGTTGATTTCCCACCTCATTTATGACAGCTCTTCAATATAATATCCTTGATTTCGATATGATTTATTAGCCGCAAATATTGAATTAAACTATCCATTGCATGTATAGTTCTAGATCACCACTTGTCGTCTTGTCATTTATATTTAAATTGTATTGTATTTATAAAAATAAAGATGTAATTATATTATATATATAATTATTGTAATCGGTACAATAATAGTAAATATAATTTAATTATAAAACATTTAGTTTCAATATTATTATTGTTATTTGTATTATTATTATTTATCTTGTAATATACTATATGATATTATAATATGATTATTATTTATATTATAATTATATTTATTAATTATTAATTTAGTTTATATTGTATTATTTAATAATCATTTATTGTTAAACCCTATTTCGACAGGGACATCACAGCATATTCCGACAATATGGTATTTAAATCTATTGATGCCACCATGATTAATTTCTTTACAATATTTGCATTTAACTTTTCCTTTTGTTCTACCAGGAAAATCTTCAATATTTACTAAATACATATTTACAAATTTCTTCTAAAAGGATGTAGGGTTTATTGATTGTTCTTTTATTGAAGTTTGAAATTTGCATTTGAAAGGAAAAGATTCAACTTCAAGAATTGGAAATTTTTGAAAAAAAAATGAAGATTCTTGTTTAGAAAATATAAAAAAAATCAATAAAATTTCACTCTTACCTCTAACAGAAAACTTGAAATGAGATGAGAGCTCTTTGCAATTGCTGGTATGGACTCTTTGATGCTCCAAATGCAAGTATTACACTAGCCCAATGTGATTTGTTGAAGATTTTTAGCTCTTCCTCCTTGCTGGTTGCACTTCTATTGACTCTTGTTTTTCTTTTCAACTCACTCTTCTCTTTTGTTGTCAATAGAATGAAATGAAGTCCCTTTTAGGGTTGCAAAGAACAAATAGAACAAAAAAAATAACTTAAGACTTTATACTTTTGTAATGTCCCCTTTTTATCTCACCATGTTTAGTGGTTTGGATTAGCCTATCAGTGGCCCTCGTACGCTAAATCAGATGTTTAGGTGGTCTCAATTGGCAAAACCGAAGGCTGATTCCCATTCTAGAAGATAGGAGAGTTCAAGATTGCTCTTCGTTTGGTTTAGTTTGGCACACTGACTATTTATAGTAAGTGTCTATTTAAGAAAAGTCAACATTTCTATCTTTAGCAAAGCACCTGTACATGTTGTGTTGTAGTATTGAGATTTGGCATCCTGGGCTTGAGCAGTTATTTAGGAACTTACTATTAATAGTAAGTCAGTTTCGCATAGTTTCTATATTTGGCAGGTCATCTAGACTGGCCTCGGTTGCAATATTGACCCTTGGCATTTTTGTTGATTAGTTATTCAGAGATTTACTAATTATAGCAAGTCAGGGATTGATAGAGAAGACAGTTGGGTGCACTGTGGACATAATGGTTAACTCCCAGGTTCAGACAGAATTGAAAAATAATGATTATTTGTGGAGTTATATTATTTTAATTATTGATGATCATTTTGACTATGCTTTTGGGAACTTGTGTCTATAGAATAGAAACCAAGGGTTTCAGCCATTTTTATGCTTTGAAGAACAAAAACTCTTCATCGTAATTGCAATCTCGAGGCTATGAGAGATCAACTAAATCATTTACATAGTGTGAGCTACATCTAGGAGTCCAATCTTCAGATTTGTGCAAGGGTTTGAAGCATTTTGAAGTGTCATCTAATGCAAACTTGTAGCTTCATTATTGCAGCCATTGTTGATCAGATTTCAAGCTATTCATTTGCTGCTGTTATTCATCCTTTCAGAGGGTTTCAAGGCATGTTTACCTGTAAGTTCGTTATTTGTAACTCCTAGGTTTTCTAGGTATTGTTGATATGGATAATAGGGGATATTCTATGAATAGGGTTGTCGATATTTTGTGAAAATACTAAGTATCTAAGTTGATATAAAAATCTGAAATTTTCAGCTGTGTATTTTGAATTTTCAATGCAATTTTAGTTTTAAGTTGGAAATTTTTTTATTTGAATATCTTTTATTTGTTGCATTATATTGTCATATCAAACATTGCAAATATACCACATTCATTCACCAAAACAAACACAAACAAGACAGAAAATTTGTATTTATAAGAATCTGCCTGGAGAGGGTTCTTACAATGGTATCAAAGCTTGCATGCTAAGTGTTTGACAAAATATTAAACATTCAAATCTCAAAACAATATCTATCATTGGTTTAGCAATCCAGTGTTTTGTCAGAGTTAGAACCACAGGGGGTTCTTACAGTGGTATCAAAGCGGTTTCCTGCCATCCTGTGGGGGATTCCTCTTACATTCAGAACAGAGGGTTTGTGTGAATCATAAGAAAACCAAAATCTATATAGGATTTCATGTCAAAGCTCATGCATGCCTTACAAAATTATAATAATGTCTTTCAAAATCATAATAAAAATTTATCAGGGCTTCAACAACATTCGGACATTTTGGACCCTTTGCAAAGAAAAAGAAAGCAAACACTTATTCAAATAACAATAAAAGTTCTGACTTTTATGACAGCAGCCATTATAATGAGTCTATGCATGAGATAGCAGCCCTTCCATGTGTGAAAGATGGTTGCATGGAGTTTCACAATGTTGACACTCATGATTCAAGTGTTAGAAATGAGTTATGTGATAGAGATGTAGGGAAAAGTAAATCTGATTTCATAAATCAGACCTGGGAAAATGAATCAAAAAATTCATCTCTTGGTGATAGGTCCTAGGATTGTGACTTATAGGAACCTGCAGTTACATTGGAAGTGGAAGTGGGCATAGAGATGGTCAAAACAACAACTTCCATTTTACCAATTGAGCCAGCTTTCGAGGTACATAGTAGCAGTACCTTGGTTGATGATGTGTGCATTGATGATAGCACACATGATGTTGATCATGAGGTGAGCGTTGTGGATACAACCTCCTTTCATAGTGCAGGTTTTGATTCAAAGAACTTGCATGAGTGCCATGAATTTTAGAGACATCAGTTAGTTGGACAATTAAAAGCGAATGACAGTATGATCTCCACAGTCATTGAGCATTTTGACATTGCTCGCCAAATGTTAGCCACCAATGGTTGGAACACTTTTGTGTTAGATGAGTGCTATGATGGTAGTCTTTCCCTTACACACTTTCATACGCTTTGAGAAGTCATCAAAATATTGAAACAAAATTATTTACAGCTATTGGTTGACAGAGACTAACTTCTCGAGTGGGGTTGCACCTATTATGATGTGCTGAGGGGAAAGGAAGAGGAGGTAGATGAGCTCACTCATGAGCTTGAGGTGCCTACAGAGTTTTGGAAAGCACCCAATTGGCTCTTCAGGAGTCACAGTCAAAGTTAGAGGAGTTTATCGTGGAGTTGAGTTGAGCACAGTCTTCACTGACTACAGGCACAATGCAGTTCTCTTCAGTGACAATTAATGATGACCTTACCCATGGATTATAGTTGTGAGCCAGTTAAGGATGTAGCCACTATTATAACAATTACAAGTGTAGTTGATATAGTTGGGATGAGTGCATCAATTGAGAGCAGCAAAGAACTACATGTGGCATCAAGTTCTCCTGTGGTTACATTCATTACGGGAGTGGTTAGTGATGAGTCAAATGATAGAGCTTTTATTCAGGATTATGAAAGTCAACGCTTGACCGAGGTGGGAGCTTTTTATCGGGACTGCATAGGGAGGAGAGCTCATCACTACTTTTCTGATCCACTTACAGAGGATTTGATGATGCATTAGTGTGAATTGGCTTTGAGGTTGTATGATCCTTTGTGGGATGAGTATTTTCCATCTGCAATAATTGGGATTAGTGGTTGCAAGTTGGATTACTTGCAGAGTCAGCACATCCATGGGACCTATGTCGAGGATGGGGATAGTGCTAGTGTTACAGACACCTTCGAATGTTCGTATCTCCATATAGAAAATGGATGTGAGTTTGGTTTTCATTGGGACCCAAGTGATCAAATGTAATGTCCCCGTTTTTCAGACTTTGGGATTAGCTTGGTTTGGCGACCCTCGCAAGCTAATCAGGTGTTTAGAGGGGGTCAGATTGCAGAGCCAATGTTGGGATTTCATTCTGGAGGTTCAGTTTACCAGGTCTGCTCTTCGTTCGGGTCAATTTGGTCAACTTACTATTTTTAGTAAGTGGTATTTTGGGTATGGCCAGGATTAGCAGGGTGTCTGCACGGAGTGTCAGATGTTTCGGGACCGAGTTTCAGTGAATCTCCAATTTGAGAGACTTACTATTTATAGTAAGTCTATTTTTAGCAGTTGGCTATTTTCGGCAGTCTGTTATTTCTGGCAGGGCAGTTGGCGTTTGAGGCCCTGGTGTCAGATATGAGTTTGTCACAGTCAGTGGGATTCAGTGGCTTTGGCTTTAAAAGTTATCGTTATTAAATTAAATTATTTTAATTTAATAACTTTATTACTTTATAACTTTAATGTTATAAAGTGAAGTTATTATTAAAAAGCCTTTTTAATGAAAAAAGTGAAATTGTGTTTTTTCCAAAAAAGTTATATATTCAATTCGAAAAAGCACATTCATGACCCATTGTTGATTTGATAAATTGTTTATGTGAGAATTATGCTTGGCTTGGAAAAGCTAGGGTTTCTGGAGTTTGGTCTTCATTTTTGGGGAGAGTTCTTCTGAGATTATTGAGCTTGGTCTTCTTCTAGGAGAGAGCTTGTTCTGATTCTGAATCATAATTTCAGTGCTGAAGTATAGTTGGATTTATGAGAAGTTTTAATCTGCAAGCAAATCAATTTATTCTCCTGGGGTTTGATTTGTCTTTCTGCTGGGGTTTGGATTTGATTGAGAGATTTGTTGATCACGTTACTCATGAATGCCAGATTTATTTTCTGCTCATATGCTATTGATTATCGATTAAGTGAATTGAGCGATTAAATCTTTTCGAATTGGTTAGCAGCAATTTGTAATTGCAAACACCAAACAAGGTTGTCGTACTGAATTAATGCTGGGCTGTACACCATGGGAGTGGAACCGTACACTGCTGGATTGATTGTTTAATTATTGATTGAGGAGCTGCGTCAAATATAGAGAAGTTGCGTTAGGGATTGAAGAGTTGTGTTAAGGTAAGGAGCCGTACAACATTACTTGGTATCGTACGGTATTGCAAATGTATTAAAAGCTGGCGTCAACTCTCATATAGCTATGTTGGAAATATTCTGCAGCCCATTGGGCATCTACAACACCCTCCTTACAGCCCACATGCCTACCTAGTATGACGTTCTTGTGCTGCAAGGACCCTGCGTGAACAATAGGATAGTCGCGCCATCAATTCCAGTTGCCACATGACTGCAAAAAAAAGGTGGCGTTAATTAATTCAAGGTTGTGTCACAGTTTGAGGATATCACGTGCGGAAAATTGCAAAATTTTGCCAGGTGCCATAATTTTATATTAATAAATTGCTTATATGTTTGTGGGACATGGGATTAAAAAAATAATAAATGTTGTCAAGGAAATTCCTTTTTATGGATTTGTTATTTTAAAATGGTGGATATTTCTTCATAATTGCATTTTGCAAATCTATTATTGAAATAAGTTGCAAGTATTTCAAATTAAGAATTTAAATCCAGAAGGAGCCAGCCAGGCTCTTTACAGTGGTATCAGAGCTTTGATCTTGCCAGGCTGGAGGTTATGAGGGCTTAGCTATGGTAGACAGGTTTGTGCTTGGTATGCATTATGTCCGTAGGGGTAGAACTTGACCCCCACCTGAGGGTAGTAAACAAGGAAAGGAGCTGAATAGCATGGTTAATCTTAGGAAGCAAACAAATGCCATGATGTAAAGTATGGAAAAACTTAGACAAAATCAGGAAAGGATGAGTGCTTTGCTTTCAAATCCGTCAACCATAGACAATGTGGCAAGGTATATGGTTTCCATTTTTAAAAAGTCTTCCTCACAGAGAAAACAGGAAGAGAATCAGGAGGATTGTACAGGTGTAGCTTCCGCAGCCAACAACCATCAAGTAGTGGAGCCTTTGCTCAATGAGGCATTTACTAGCCCCTATACGCGTGATGATGGAGG
Source organism: Chamaecyparis obtusa (assembly GCA_027943335.1). Classification (NCBI taxonomy): domain Eukaryota; kingdom Viridiplantae; phylum Streptophyta; class Pinopsida; order Cupressales; family Cupressaceae; genus Chamaecyparis; species Chamaecyparis obtusa. Next base: position 1,091,474 of record BSBK01001456.1, on the reverse strand, counting down.
CTCTTCCCGGGAGCATGTGGTTATGACAGAATTGCTTGAGGACAGCTGCATTGAGTCATTATTTCCATGTGACAGGAACTCGTGATCGTGGGAATGCTGATGACATGATAGCCACCATTGATGGCAGCCCTACATCAACTGGTAGCAATGAAATTACTAACGATACAAGTTCTGATTTTTATGACAGCAGTCCTATGTTTGAGCTTATTGATGTCGTTGATGACATGGCAAGTGTAGAGGATGTTGTGGATATCACTATGGGTTTTGACTCACATGATGAGAGTGTTAGTTTTCAAGATTGCATGCTAAATGTGAGTTCTTCTAATTCTGATTTCTATGACAGCAGTGAGTGATGTTGGTAACGGCATGTGATATCAGAGGTTTTATAGGTTGGTAATATTGGCATTGATAATGTGGACACTATTGATGTTATCTATGAGGATGATTCATGCTGTAGCGAGTCTGGTATATCATATCAGATATTGGATAATGACTCAGAATGGTTATTGGATGATGATAGGTTCTAGGATTATAGTTTTCAGGGACTTATTGCAGATAGTGAGGATTCTCAGAGACATGAGTCCATTCAGGTAGAGAAAATTACACATCATGTCTCTCACAGTTCGCAGTTTTATGGCTCAGATCAGTAGATGGGTGTTGTTCACTTTGTGAACAATCCCTTATTTGATGTGGATGTCGGCATGACCTATGACAATCCATTGTTTGAGTTTAGCGATGATCCCTTACAGGAGATGTACGATCATGATGTTGATGACGTTTGGGATCCGATTTGTGCACCTACTCATCAGGCAGATTGCACAGGAGGCCAGTCAAGCCTGGCTGATCAGTTTTCAGGGGTGTACACGGTGAGGAGTGCTTATAGCTTTACATTTGATCCTCACGTTCAAGATGTCTATCAGTCACACAGTTCTTCAACGCATCCTTTTTATGACTGGTATGATGATTTGATTAGTTCGAAGACTGGGAGTAAGTCCAGTCTGTTGGTTGAGTTACTCCCGTGTGAGTTACTCTCGGTTGAGTTTCTCCCATGTGGCGATCCTGTTGCAGCATCATCAGTTTAGGGGTTGAGTGCAGATTTCCAGTTGTTGATGTTGGTACTATTGATGTTGTTGACTTCTTTACAAGAGTATGAGGTTGATCGGGACATTACTCATGACCATCCTTAGGATCCAGGTGGTTTGTGATGTTGCTTGTTTTCCTGATTGCTTGACGACAAACAATCTTGGGAAGGGAGGACTATAATGTCCCCATTTTTCAGACTTTGGGATTAGCTTGGTTGGGCGACCCTCGCAAGTTAATTAGGTGTTCAGAGGGGGTCAGATTGCAGAGCCAGTGTTGGGATTCCATTTTGGAGATTCAGTTTACCACGTCTGCTCTTCGTTCGGGTCAATTTGGTCAACTTACTATTTTTAGTAAGTGGTATTTTGGGTATGGCCAGGATTAGCAGGGTGTCTGCACGGAGTGTCAGATGTTTCGGGATCGAGTTTCAGTGAATCTCCAGTTTGAGAGACTTACTATTTATAGTAAGTCTATTTTTAGCAGTTGGCTATTTTCGGCAGTGGGTTATTTCTGGCAAGGCAGTTGGCGTTTGAGACCCTGGTGTCAAATATGAGTTTGTCACAGTCAGTGGGATTCATTGGCTTTGGTTTTAAAAGTTATCGTTATTAAATTAAATTATTTTAATTTAATAACTTTATTACTTTATAACTTTAATGTTATAAAGTGAAGTTATCATTAAAAAGCCTTTTTAATGAAAAAAGTGAAATTGTGTTTTTTCCGAAAAAGTTATATATTCAATCCGAAAAAGCACATTCATGACCCATTGTTGATTTGATAAATTGTTTATGTGAGAATTATGCTTGGCTTGGAAAAGCTAGGGTTTCTGGAGCTTGGTCTTCATTTTTGGGGAGAGTTCTTCTGAGATTATTGAGCTTGGTCTTCTTCCAGGAGAGAGCTCATTCTGATTCTGAATCATAATTTCAGTGCTGAGGTATACTGGATTTATGAGAAGTTTTAATCTGCAAGCAAATCAATTTATTCTCCTGGGGTTTGATTTGTCTTTCTGCTGGGGTTCGGATTTGATTGAGAGATTTGTTGATCATGCTGCTCATGAATGCCAGACTTATTTGCTGCTCATATGCTATTGATTATCGATTAAGTGAATTGAGGGATTGAATCTTTTGGAATTGGTTAGCAGCAATTTGTAATTGCAAACACCAAACAAGGTTGTCGTACTGAATTAATGCTGGGCCGTACACCATGGGAGTGGAATTGTACACTGCTGGAATGATTGTTTAATTATTGATTGAGGAGCTGCATCAAATATAGAGAGGTTGCGTTAGGGATTGAAGAGCTGTGTTAAGGTAAGAAGCCGTACAGCATTACCTAGTACTGCAAATGTATTAAAAGTTGGCGTCAACTCTCATATAGCTGCATTGGAAATATTCTGCAGCCCATTGGGTATCTACAACACCCTCCTTACAGCCCACGTGACTGCCTAGTATGACGTCCTTGTGCTGCAAGGACCCTGCGTGAACAACAGGACAATCACGCCATCAATTCCAGCTGCCACGTGCCTGCAAAAAAAGGTGGCGTTAATTAGTTCAAGGCTGTGTTAGAGTTTGAGGATATCACATGTGTGGAAAATTGCAGAATTTTGCCAGGTGCCATAATTTTATATTAATAAATTGCTTATATGTTTGTGGGACATGGGATTAAAAAAATAATAAATGTTATCAAGGAAATTCCTTTTTCTGGATTTGTTATTTTAAAATGGTGGATATTTCTTCATAATTGCATTTTGCAAATCTATTATTGAAATAAATTGCAAGTATTTCAAATTAAGAATTTAAATCTAGAAGGAGCCAGCCAGGCTCTTTACATCAAAGGGTTGGCATTGCAGCTTGGGTGGGTCCCATTGATTGGCTTCACCACTTTGGGCACAGTGAAGTTGAGTTCAGAGTTGAGAAACAAAAGTTTGAGGATGTTCTTATTGGCATGCTTCTATTTAGAGTTTGGGATCCTTCTAGTGCATCGAGATTCCAGACAGCTCAATGAGGAGTTTTCAAGAGTTTACACAATGAGGAGTGCCTATGGTTTTTCCCTTGATCCTCTTGTGTATGACCCCTTTCAGATGCACAGTTTAGTTGTGCATGGGTTGGATAGTGTGTATGAGAGCTCACCTTGCATAGTTATGGGAAGAAAACTTTTTCAGCCTTCCGAGTTGCTTCCCTATGAGATATTCACTCCTACGACATCTATGGCCAGAATTGATTTAGCTTGGCAAGATCTGTCAGTTGTACTGGTGATGATATTATAGGAGTTAGTTGGTGATTGCAAGGATATTACACAATTCTACACTTGGGATCTAGGTGGACTAGTGTGTTTTATGTTTCTGAGATTGCTTGGAGACAAGCAGTTTCAGGAAGGGCGGACTCTAATGTCCCCTTTTTAGCTCACCATGGTTAGTGGTTTGGATTAGCCTATCTTAGCCTATCAGTGGCCCTCGTAGGCTAAGTCAGATGTTTAGGGGTCTCAGTTGACAGAACCGAAGGCCGATTTCCATTCCAGAGGACAGGTTAAGGATTGCTCTTCATTTGGTTCAGTTTGGCACACTTACTATTTATAGTAAGTGTCTATGTTACGAAAGTCATCATTTCTAGCTTTAGCAGAGCACCTCAACATGTTGTGTTGCAGTATTGAGATTTGGCATCTTGGGCTTGAGAAGTTATTCAAGGACTTACTATTAATAGTAAGTCAATTTCGCGTAGTTTCTATATTTGGCAGGGCACCTGGACCGGCCTCAGTTGCAGTATTGACTCTTGGCATCTTTATTGATCAGGTATTCAGGAATTTACTAATTATAGCAGGTCAGGGGTTGATAGAGAGGGACCCTTACTATTTTTAGTAGGGCAGTTGGGTGCAAAATGGACATAATGGTTAACTCCCAGGTTCAGACAGAATTGAGAAATAATGACTATTTGTGGAGTTATATTATTTTAATTATTGATGATCATTTTGACTATGCTTTTAGGAATTTGTGATTATGGAAGAGAAACCAAGGGTTTCAGCCATTTTTATGCTTTGAAGAACGAAAACTCTTCATTGTAATTGCAATCTTGAGGTTGTGAGAGATCAGTTGAATCATTGCCATAGTGTGGGCTTCATCCAGGAGTCCAATTTGAGCACAAAGAGAAGATTTGTGCAAGGGTTTGAAGCATTTTGAAGTTTCATCTAATTCAGACCTGTAGCTTCATTATTGCAGCCATTACTGATCAGATTTTAAGATAATCATTTGCTGCTGTTATTCATCCTTTCAGAGGGTTTCAAGGCATGCTTACTTGTGAGTTCATTAATTGTAACTCCTACTTTTTTGGGGTATTGTTGGTTTGGATAATAGGGGATATTTGATGAACTGGGTTGTCAATATTTTGTGAAAATACCGAGTATCCAAGCTGATATAAAAATATGGAATTTTCAGCTATATATTTTCAATGCAATTTCAATTTTAAGTTGGAAATTTTTTTATTTGAATATCTTTTATTTGTGGCATTATATTTTCATATCAAACATTGCAAATATACCACATTCATTCACCAAAACAAACACAAACAAGGCACAAAATTTGTATTTACAAGAATCCGCTTGGAGAGGGTTCTTACACTGGTATTAGATCTTGCATGCTAAGTGTTTGACAAAATGTCAAACATTCAAATTTCAAAACAATAGCTATCATTGGTTTAGCAATCCAGTGTTTTGTTAGAGTTAGAACCACAGGGGGTTCTTACAAATTTTATGTTTTTTTTTGCAAATATCACTAGCATTGTCGGATGAGTCCCTTCATCGGGACTCGCTAGGTCACCGGAGAGTTTGGCAAGTTTTTCCTCTTACTCGGCTGAGTTCAGGCCACTAGGACTCATCTATGGTCACCCAGCCCAGAACTTGCCGAGTTTGGGCGAGTCTAGGAACTCTGATTTTGACTAACATACTATTTTTAGCGGTTACCATTTATAATAACCACTACTTTTGGTAGCTGGTCTTAGCTTCAGTCTCCTCTCAGCTTCATTGTGCGACATTTTAGTTTCAGGGTTTTGACAATTCTTGCCATTTTTAGTAAGTGTTATTTTTAGCACTGGTCATGGTCTCATATCCCCTCTCAGTTCAATACAATGGATTTTAGTTGGACCTTGCGAGTCATATTGCTTTCATTATTTTATTTTATTCACCAAGTCTTTATAAATTGCTTTTTTAAAATTATCCCCCCTTGGCCTAGTAACATGAAGTTGTTTTTAAAAGGGGCCATTTTACAATTAGAAGGAAGAGGAGAAATCTTGATTTTATTGAGCTTGTATTATGCTTTTAAAAGGGGGCGTAGAGGAGGAATAATAAAACATAAAGAACTTTAAATGTTTTATTTGAGAATTCAAAAAGGTTTGAACTTCAATGAGGATTTTAAGTTGCTTTCAAATAAGTTTTGTAGGGAAAAGTTTTTAAATGGAAAAAGGCTTCCATGATCTCCATTTCACTCTATATATTCATGTTTTGAGTTCTCATTTGGGTTATGCTGAATTTGATATCTACTAAATTTGCCGAGAACATTACTAATTTCCATCATAGATAAATCAAAATTAGATTTTAATACATACCAATTATCATAGACCAAAAAACAAGTCCACCTCTAAATGATTTATATTGCCACATCCACAAGCTATATCATATGTAGAAGTTACCTCATATAAAGAGATTTGTGACAAGTTGTGCAATAATAACATCTAAGTAGGCACACTCAAGAGTTATATCCCAATTCCCTGTCAATCCCTCATTATAATTAAGTTTTTCATTTCATAGATTCCAATAACTAATGGGGATTTGGGAGTGGAGACCCCAATGAGGTTGAGGGGTAGTGCCCATCATAGGTGTCTAGGGTCAATAACCCCATTGGGTTCAAGAGGTGGTGCCCCTTGTGGGGGTTTGAGAGCCATGCTCCTAATGGGATTGAGGGTCAACGCCCTTTGTGGGGTCCACCAAGCGCAAATTAAGGCCTTTGAAACCTTTACCACCAATGAAAATTGTGTTTTTAAAACCGCTAGCAAGAAAAAATAAATTATATGAATTTGGATGTGTTTTTATCAAAGTAACGAGAATCGGAATTGGATCGGAATCGGCAAGGCCGAATCGAATTGCGAATCGGCCATGAGTTAGCAAATTTAAAAAGCCCTAGATTTTAACAATTTAAAAAACTGCCGAGCCGATTCAACGGTCCATAAAAAATCAGCCAGAGAATCGAATCGCCAAATTGGTGATTCTAGCGATTCATTGGCCATTCTCGTTTCTATGGTTTTTATTACAAAATTCATGATTTTTTGCATTTACTCGCAAGTTTTATAGGAAAAATTGCCACGATTTTTTCAAATACTTGTCAAGGAGTTTTTGGGTGAGTAACTCGCCCAACATTTTTACTTGGGAGTACTTAGGAGTTAGGAGTCATATAAAAACTCACAGAGGTTTTCATCTATGGCTGGAAATTGGAATTATTCTAGAGTTCTTGCCTTGATTCATTGAGGTTGAAATATCTCATTCATATTACTAGTTTCAGTGGTGAAAGATCCACCATAGTTGGTTGCTTCTCATAGTTTAAGGTTTTAATTGTTCTTGAAGCTTTCAAGTGGTTTTGGGGTTTGGAGTGATGAAGTATTTCACAGTATTTTTACTTGAGTTTGTTGTATTTGATGTGTAGTGTGGTTTTCTGCTTCGTGGTGTGAGTTTGGAAGTGATTTAAGTTGTTTTCTTGGTGTGGGTGTCAGTTTTGTGATTACAGGAAGTGTGCTTTTTCTATGGCTGAATCATATTTTGCTCATATCTTCTAAAGGAAGGTATATTTACTTCTGGGCAAAGTAACCAGAATCGGAATCGGCAAGGCTGAATCAAATCACGAATTGGCAAAGTGAAAAAACCCTTGAAATTTAGAGATCTTAATGATTTAAAACTTATTTCATGCACCATTTATTGAATATGACTTAATAAGCACACTATAACATCATCAAATAGAAGCTAAAGCCTAACATACATAAATAAGGTTCATCCATCACATACGTAAAATATAAATTGTAGCTGAAGTAAATAGAAAACATAGGATTTCAATGACATAGCTGATGTAAATGTAACTCTATGATAAAGCATAAATGATAAAACCAATGACACCAAATCATATATGTATGTCAAGATGAAGATCCATGAAAGTTATACTTATGAAGTTATGAAACATATGTTTGTAAACAAAATAAAAAAACAAGTCTATCTGCCAAGTGCCTCAATCTGAATCATCATCCTCTAGCTCGACCGCAGCCTCAGCCTCAGCCTTTGAGTAATCTATATTATGCCTCCTAGTAAGGCGTCTAAGGTAGGTCCTAGAGCTCTCAGTAGCCATAGCCCCCGCAGGTAACACGGACTCCTGAACAACAGGAATAGGGGCTGAAACTGTAGAGTCTCTATGTGCGCGTGTGCGTCTGCCAGTGCCTGAATGTGATCTAAGCTCCTCCTCTGCTATGGCCACTGCCTCGGCCTCTCTATCTGCCTAGTCAACCCACTCATGGTCTTCCTCCGTGAAGATAGAATCGGTAGCCTCAGTCAACCACTCTGACTCTGGATCAACCTCGTCTAGAGTGATTGGAGAGCTGTCAGGGTCCAAAATCTATCTGGTCCTAAGCTGGAGGTTGTAATGGACAAAGACAAGATCATTCAACCTCTGTACAGACAACCTATTTTGCCTCTTTGAGTGGATATGCTCGAACATGGACCAATTACGCTCACATCCAGAGGCACTACTTGGCTGACTCAAAATTTGAATGGCAATTCTTTGAAGAGTTGGGACAGAGGACCCAAACGTCTCCCACCATCTATCTGAAATAAATGAAAGAAAAAACAATTAGTCTCATAAAGGTTACCGTTAAACCGTTAAAAACTTAAAGGATATATAACTTAAGGTTATATTATTTTTATGGTTACCTGGCTATATTGATGACCGACCTTCTATGGCCATCGGACTAGAAAAGACGACTCCTTCCTTATAATTAAATTTGTCTAGCTCTATGGTTCTAGTTGTAGCTGGGACATTGCCACTCATCTTCTGCAACACTGTAAATAGGCCACTGTGAACCTCGTCATCCGTCTTGAAGTCAGGACGGAAATGAAATGCAAGATTTAGGTAATAAGCTGTTGCATGAATGGGCCTATGGAGCTGATTCTGCCATCTCCTATCAATAATCTCCCAAATGGGCCCATACTTCTCCTGTACTCCTACATACTGGCTTCTAATGGCTTCCTTGGCCCTATCCATGCCCTCATATATGTAGCCCATAGAGGGCTTCTCGCCATCAGCAATTCGTAGGAGAGATACAAGGGGCTCACAAACCTGCATATAATCATAATGTAAGTTGTAAGTTACATTGTAAAACAAACAATTGAGTCAAGTATTAAATTATAATAATATATTAAACTAAAAATAAAACAAATTTTATAATTGTGAATATTTTACCTTGCATATTTCAGCCGCAGGTAGCCAAAAACCATTCTCATCAAACATTGTGTACACGACATCTATCCCTGCAGTGGTGGTGGCAAAGGAAGAGGCTGTCCACTCAGGCCCAACAAACATGGTCCTCAATTCTCCCCTTACTTTTAAGATGGACTGCAATGTGATGAAATTCGAGGCAAACCTCGTGATGCCTGGACGAGCTAATTCCTTTTTCTTTTGTATTTCCTCATTGTGCTAAGGACGAGTGCATGGTTGTACATGAACTTGCACACATTTTTGGCCTTATCAACGCATGACTTGACCCACTCAAGCTTACCAATGTCCTCCAACATGAGGTCAAGGCAATGGGCCGCACAAGGAGACCAAAATATTGTGGGGTGCCTCTCTATCAAGAGTTTACCTACAAAAATTTTAAATTAATTGGAATTCAGAAATTAAGTTAAATCAGAGAAGTTAAAAAATTTAAAAGTTTAAACTAAAAGTTTACCTGCAGCAACATAATTTTCTGCATTATCTGTGACCACCTACACCACATTTTCTTCCCCCACCTCTGCTATAACCTCCTCAATAAGCTCACATAAGTATGTGACATTTTTTACATGATTGGAAGCATCAACAGATTTGATGAACATGGTGGTTCCTACACAAAATAAATAGAACAAAACAATTAATTATCATGAATCATTATTAAATTAGCATTCAATTATTCAACAAATCAAAATTTAAATTATTTAATCACCTCCACAAGACACAAGAAAGTTGAGGAGTGTTCTATTCCTCATATCAATCCACCCATCAGTCATGATGGTGCATCCCCTTTTGACCCATTTTAGTCGGTGTTCCTCTAGCTTAGCCTTCATGTCCTCAACCATTTTGTCTAAAAGGTATCCACTCAACTTAGCCTCAGTAGGGGCTTTGAACTCTGCACCACAAATAGTTACGGCATCTATCATGCCCTGCCAATAAGGAGACCTGTCACAAATAGATTATGAATAGAATTTAGAATCTTAAAAATCTTAATTAAGGAAAACCAAATAAAGTAAATTAAATTTTAATTACTTGGCTGCAATAACTGGAATATTGCAAAAGTACCAAAATTTGCAAATTTGTTTTCTTGCAACATCATGAATGTCCTTGTTCCAAGTCATACTCTCAAGCGAGGGTTGTGAGCCAGGAGTAGTGCACTGTACAAAATAATTGTCCAATTGCGACTTCCGCACTCTAGGTCCAATGGTAATACTATCAGACTGAGTAGCAGAAGTAGAAGGAATACCAGTGGTGGTAGTGGCAGTGGCAGTGGCAGCAGCCTTAGCACTAGCACTAGGACGAAATGATGGCCTGGAAGAATCCTCTCCAACACAACCTCCAGATCCGGTTGCGGATGCACATGGGGAACCAATAGCTTGCAACTGTTCAAGTTTCTTTTTCTTCTCTAACTTTTCTCTTTCAAAGTTCTCTATTTGCATATATACCTCACGTTGTGCCTCAGGAGTTTGTTTAGTGCAAACTGTGATATCATGTCCAGGTATACTAGCAATATGGAACTTGAATCTATAAATGCCACCGGAATTTATTTCTTTGCAAAAAATACATTTTGTTTGATATTTTGTCCTTCCTGGAAAGTTTTCGGTATACTTCCAAGAAGGGTCTTTTCCCATTGTGGAAATTTGGAAAATGAAAGTTAAGGCTGCTGCAATAAGAAAATTAAATTAAAAATTAAAAACATGTCTTAAATAGCTGTTAAACAGTCTTAAACTAATAAAAAACCCTAAACCCTACATTCTTTTTTGTGAAAATTTTAAAATTATGTTTGCAAATTGGTTGTAAACATGTAGGGTTTGCAAGATCACACTTTGCAATTTATTCAAAAAAACATTCAAGTTCTAAATTTTAAAGCTAAAACTAAAAAAATTTTGCAAAAAAATGAAGAATACACTAACATGGAAAAAATAAATCAACACTTACCTCTTGCAAATGAGTTGAGGAGTGTTGCTATTGGCTCCTTGATGCTCCCAATGCAAACTTCAAGCCTCCCCAAATAGATTTATGCTCTCCTTGATGCTCTTCTTTCTGTTGGTTGGAAACCTATGTTTTTTCTTTTCTCTTCCTCTCTCTCACTTTCCCTCACTTTAACTCATACAAATGAAATAGAAGCCCTTTTAGGGTTATAACTAAGGCAAACAACCAAACAAACAATAAAAAATCTGTGTTTTTATTTTTATTTTTTAAGTCTAACTTAAAGTTGGGTGCGGCCGATTCATGGAGCCGAAAATCAGCAATTTTCGCATGAATCGCGATTCATGCGATTTCTTCTGGATGAATCGGACGATTCCGATTCAGATTCACAAAAAATCGTTTGGGGTGAGTCGGATCGCCGAATCGCGTGAATCGAGTGAATTGCCGCAATTCTCGTTACTCTGCTTCTGGGTATTGACTTATATCTATTTCCTAGCCTAGGCAATTCATTTTGAGAGGTTATTTGCAGCCGCTAGTAAAGATTTGAATTTTTCAAGAGAAATCACCCCTCATAGAGGCTGTACCATTTTTCATAGTTTGTTTTTCAGACTGAGTAAAAAATCAGAGTTTTCTAAGGTCTGAAATCTGCATATTGTGACATCATTATAAGGGGCAATTGCTAGTAAAGTTTATCAAGGTGATTGTTGTTGGTTTGGCACTGGCATGTGCCCTTTCTTGAGTAGCTGAAGTGAGTGTTCTGCCCTTATTATGGTCTGATTTTATCATCTGAAAATCTGATTTCAGTTGCTCATCTCTTTTGATATTGCTATAGGGCTAGGCTAGCACATGCTTATTGAGTTGAAATGACATTTCTTTACTACGCATTAATGTTTCCCATGTTGATGTAAGGATGTTAAAGAGCGATGGCCTAGCCCCCTCTTCATCTTATTATTTGAATTCAGTCCTTGATATTTCTTTGCAATGTATTGAGTGGCGAAGTGTAATGTCCCTTTTTTAGTAGGTTTCGGGGACATAGTATTGTTATCCCATCATTGCGACCCTCGTGGGCTAATGGATTGTTTTGAGGGTCTCTGGTGGTTGACTTACTATTTATAGTAAGTCAATATGGATTGGTTACTATTTTTGGTATGACACTTAGGCGACTATCTGTGTCAGTGGACTTTGACACTTGAGTGTTGCTACTCAGGAGACTTATTGAGCTATTGATTTAATTGTTAATTATTAATTAAGTTATACCTAATTAATAATGTTACGAGCTTATTTTAAAAAAGGTGCCAAGCTTATTTAATGTTTATTATAAGTGCTTAATGGCACCTAAGTGATGGAGGGAGATAATAATTTATATTATTTCAAATTCAAATTGTTTACTATGGAAAACGCTTAATGATGGATTTGAGTTATGTGAAGTGTCTTGAAGAAGATGTAAGTTGGTGTAAACATGAAGCTTCTGGTTCGATTCTTATTTATGCAGCCCCAAACACAAATTGAACCTATCCTTTGACAATTATCTTTGGTGATGAAAATTGAGATGATGCTTGAGGGTTTTGGGAAGATCGACCAGGCTAGAAACATTGGTTTCTTGTTTGTTATGCGCTTTGAATCAGCAACTCAGTGCTGGTGAATTGTGCCATCATTGTACTCATCCTTGGAGATTGGGAAGTGAATGGTGTTCGATATCTTTAAGCTGCAATCATAATTTTAAAGGCAGCGACCACTATAATCATGGCTGCGATCTTATTTTGAAGGCTGCGATCTTATTTAGGAGACGATAATCTTAATATTGAGGGCTGCAATCATATATAAGGCAGCACACATTACTTTGGTAGCTGCAATTTCGTCATTGGGAGGCAGAGTTCAATCCTTGTATAGCTGCATTTCAACTTGAGCCCAAACTGAAGGCTATTTGGGATGCACATTTGATCTCCAGGTTCATAGTATTTCATAGTTTGAATAATTGCATTTAGATGATTGCATTCTCAGAGTTTGTAAATATTTAATTAAGTTTGTTGAAGTCATTGTTGCAATTAGAATTCAGGGGTCTTGCATTGTGTTGTTCATTTCATCTATCATTGTTGGAAAAGCCAAAAAATCATATATTGTCAAAACACAGAAAAATCGCAAAACAATTCCAAAACCAAACACAAGATATCTTCATCAATCAGCATTGCCAGATCAAAGAGCCAGCAGGGTTCATTACACGAAGGCACTGTCCCCAATTCATCTAGTTGCTCTTCTATTTTCTATGTTATTGTGCTGACTGAGTGGTGATGGTTCAAACCACTACTCCATCTACTTGTTATTGAAAGCATTCTGTATGTAAGGTTATTATCATGCATGTTATCTGAAGCTAACAATCAGCAAGTTATGCTTTTGGTTTTCAATATTGCATTATATATTAAAAAAATCAGGGGTGGTTATTACAAAAGTTTTCAAACTCTGAAATAAGTGATGAAAAGTGATGAAAAATGGTTATTGAGTTTCCTAAATATAGTTGCTACACATGTACTAAACATGCTGCAGTTGAAAACTAGGTGATAACACTAGAAAAAACAAGCATTAAAAATGCTACAAACTAAGTGTCTAGATTTATTGTTTGAGTGTTCTAACTATTGTTGCTTAAATTCCAAAAATCATCTCCTACAAAACTATGACTAACATCTTCTAAAACAACTTTTTAATAAATAAAAACTTGGACTCCTAGAAAGTAATGCCTAAAACTAAAATAGAATCTGCTATTTTTAGCTGCACCAAAAGCTTCTGATTAGCATAGGAGTTCATTGACAACTGTCTATTATCTTTGCCAGCAATTAATTTTAGCAGCAGTAGTTCAACTTCCTCAACATTTTGCTGATTTGACATCAGATTTTTGTACCCTTAGAATTTTTAATAATTTCTTACTGTCATTATTAAACTCAGAAACATTGTTAAAGAAAACCAATGTTTCTCTATGATATTTGGCACTTTTTTTTTACTCTAACGAGTAATAAGGCATTGGTTCCTTTCTATGTAGTTTGAAGGTGCCATGATGTCAGCATCAGGACGGGCCAAACTTATTGATTCTATGGATGGAATTGCAAAAGGGATTCAGCAGGTGGTCTTCTGTTCTCATAGCACTTTTTGTCATGTAAAGTTTATAGATGAATTGTAAGACAACAGTAGGTGCAGATTAAAAAATAGATGGAAGATCAAATTATTAATTTTCTAAGTTTCAAGAATGAAAGGAATACTGAACAAAACAATTAACAGTTGAGTCAATGTACCTTTGCCAACAAAATTGGTAATTGTGTTCTTTATCTTCTCTGCTCAAATTTGTTTTGAACACTGTTGGAACTGATCGTTACTATCAGATGTTGTATGTGCTGTGTTGTGATGAATGATGATATTGTTGGTCCTTCAAGCTTTGATTCGGATATGTATGAGAGTGCTTGTCCATCATTGTCAACTCTTATTTTGCATGAGGGGTACCCCTTTACATGATTGATTGCTTTGTGCTTAGATAATTTAGTAGGGTTTTTACCTCTTTGGTATACAGCCCACTAGTTTTGTTTACAAAGTTTTATGTTTAGTTTTTAGTTTATTTTCTATCTCCTAGGGTTTTGTACCCAACTAACTTTTTATTCCAACTGCATGTTCTTTTGAGTCTCATTGGTCTACATTGTTTACTTATGGACATGAATAGACTTTCATTTTGACCAGAATAGTTTCTCTATGGATGAGTGAAATAGCCTACTCAAAGTGTGAGCTAAAAAAAATACCACAATTATCCAAAGTATTGAGAAAATTCATAAAGTTTAGATGATGCTGAAGGGATTCTATATTGGAAGATGTTGACCCCTTTTGTTGTAGAATCAATTCTTCTTGGATTCCTGTTGCATATGCAGTCTACAAGATTGATGTGATAAGAAAGATAAGACCATGCTTTGAACTTCTCATATTGATCTAAAAGTGCAATTGATCCCCTACCATATCCTTTCATTGTCAGACTCACACTCTAGGATTAGCTATTTACATGCATTGGGTCAGCTGTGTTCTTTTATAATAATGAGAGAATATTCAGTATATGACATCAAGCATGCAATAAAATTTTACTGATGTGTTGCTATAGAAAGAAATGTATGTAGGCTACAAGCTTGATGTTCGAAGAAAGATAAGACCGTGCTTAGAACTTGTGTTGGTCCAAAAGTGCAATTAATCCCCTTGTCTATCCCTTCATTGTCACACTCACACACTAGAAATGGCTCAGTATATAACTATGTTACTAGGTACACCCAAAACCGGCATCACACCTGCTCCTGTACCCGTACCAATTGTGTCCAAGTATGGGTTCACCCAGGGGTACCCGAAGGCGCTGAGTGTCAAAAAGTAACAAAAAAATACATTTTTTAAAAACTTTTTTGGGCATCCAAAAAGGCTAAAATGCCCCTGAAAACATCATTTGGCTTAATACAAAAATCATTTTGCTCTCTTCTCTCTCTCTTTTCTCATTTTGGCATTTTGAAGGGCAGCTGATTTATATTATATGACACATGACATAGTATTGAAATACTGAACTATCAGTTGGCATTTAATAGTTATCTTTATCACTAGCATTTTGGCTTTTGGCATTGATCAATCATGAAGTATCATAGTTCATACTATCAAATGTATTTAGTGTTACAATTCTGTATATTTCTTTACATGTTTTATTTTTTTGTTTGTACAAGTATACACACACACACACCATGCCCAAGGAAAAAATTGACATACTATTGTTACCTATATCTGTTCCCATACGCATACCGGCAACTTAAGTATAGGGCATCAAGCTTACAAACTAATTTTACTGATGTACCACAATAAATCAACTGTGTATTGCCACAGAAAGAAATGTTCGATTTATTCCAAAGTTACACCATAAATACAAGCTAAAAGTTATCATCAAAGGCTCCATCTTTTGGTGTTATTTGTTCAAAAGTACATCTCTCTCTCTCTCTCTCTCTCTCTTTGTCTATATATATATATATATATATATATATAAGGAAGTATTTAATTATGTATTGCAAGGGAAAGCTATGTTTGATTGTTTTTGAAGCTCCACCATAAATAGAAGCCAAAGGTTATTTCCTAATGCTTCAGTCTTTGGTGATACCCAAAGTTACCATGCGATGGGGGTACTTGGAGACTCCAAAGGCTAGTACTAGTACCGGTACAACTAATTTTCAAATACAAAATGTAAATGTTATTGTGTCGACGAGTGAAAGCATTCAAAACTTCCAATACATATTTCATATTAGATTATCATTACAAGTTGAAATTGTAATGTCCCCATTTTCATGAGCATCAGAGTTTGAGGGATTAGCCTATTATTGAGACCCTCGTAGGCTAATTATTGTGGATAGAGGGTCTTTTGAGGCGGAGGCTTGGTTAGTGGAGGTTCTTGTCTTCTGTAGAATTCAGTATGTTCCAATTTGGTCTTCTTTTGGCTCAAATTGGACTTCATTTGACCTCAGTTTTATATACTTATTATTTATAGTATGTCAGAGGTTGATCGAGAAGGGCCCTTTCTATTTTTAGTAAGGAAGTCATACGAACAGAGGATGCAGTGGTTGACTCCCTGGTTCAGACGATTCATGAAAATAATGAGTCTTCAATGAGATACTAATTTTAATGGCCTTAAGTGATGTTTAATTATTCAAGTTATATTATAAAGTTATAATTTGACTTTATAATAAAGTGGGGGCCATGTTGAGGGTAATGAGTAATTAATACTCATTAATTAGTCTTTAATGAGATATTAATTTTAATGGCCTTAAGTGATGTTTAATTATTCAAGTTATATTATAAAGTTATAATTTGACTTTATAATAAATTGGGGGCCATGTTGAGGGTAATGAGTAATTAATACTCATTAATTAAAAGTGTACTTTATTAATGTTATATCATAAAGACAACTCATTATTATAAAAACAAATATCAAAATCATTAAAGAGCCTTGCTAATGAAGATTCATGGTGAAATATTATAAAAGAGCCTTGGAGAGAAATGAAAATTCATTCATGACTTGTGCTTTTTGCTTTTGGTTGGAGAAGATGTAATGACCCTTACTAATAGGATCACTAAAACCCCCAAATCTGATCTGTGGCAATTCGTCAAACACTTGGCATGTATTGAACGGTTTGCTTGCAAAAGATGTGTTTCAAAGTGTTTATTGTTTTGAGCATCAAATGTTATTGAGATAACAATACCAATATAGAAAGTAGCACAAAGAACAAAAATGCAACTCTAATATCAATGCAAAGATCCCTATGGTAATGTATCATATTTTTTCTCAAATTCTGATTTGCGATGTATGCCTGTTCCAACAATTGAATATAAGCACTGTCTATGGACTGATTACAACACAATAGCTAAGACATGAGATATATGAACCATCTTTCACGAACAAGTCTTATCAATGCACTTT
The DNA here is from genome assembly GCA_027943335.1 of Chamaecyparis obtusa. NCBI lineage: Eukaryota > Viridiplantae > Streptophyta > Pinopsida > Cupressales > Cupressaceae > Chamaecyparis > Chamaecyparis obtusa. Next base: position 1,074,501 of record BSBK01001456.1, on the reverse strand, counting down.
TCCTAAACCAATAGCAAGTCTGAATACATTGACTGTTACATAATTTATTGACTTGCACAAAGTACTCAAAAACACATAGAAAGAACCTGATTATCGCTCCTTATAATCTGCTATGAAATGGTGATGAAGACTGATGCAATGAAGACACCAAACTGCCAACCAAACTTTGCAAACTGTCCTTGCTGGGGCTGCCGTACCAGGCCGTACATGTACGGCTTTCCTAGGAAATTCAGTGAGGGTTTTTAACACCCCAAATTGCTATGAAAGGGACTGCCAGGGTTGTGCTAAGATCCTCCAAAAAGCATAAAAAGATTCTCCAAGTAGATTAGGAGATATGAGCAATTTATTGGTTCCAAACCCTGATATTGCAATTCTGAAAATGTGCCAGTTTGTCTTCAATCCTTTGCCAAATTGATTCACCAATGCCAATGATGAATTTCAAACCTTATTCCAACCAGTTCAAACCCTTCAGACAATTTCTCAATGAAGTACAATTGAGATGGCTGAATACCAACTCCAAACTTGCAACCCTTCAGTAGATATTTCACTACCTCAGCTATGCCAATCTAGGGGAGTGATTCGTTCCCAAAGATCGAATAGTATTTGCAGACCCAAAAGACTACAAATTGCTTCACAATGAAGAAGTAGAAGAAATCCCAAATCCAAGCATGTAGAAATGATAGCCCAAGCCCCCTATTTATTCTTTTTCTTGAGAAGTTACTAGAACTTCTAGAAACATCTAATTATAATGTACTTTATAATAAAATAACATTATAATAATAAAGTACATTTCTCAACTCAAAAATATAACAATGTAGGCCAAGATGTCTCATAACCGAATGTAGGCCCAACTAGACTGAATGTAGGCTCGAACTGGATGTAGGCTCGCTTCTGGACGTAGGCTCCACTACAACTGCATGTAGGCCTCAAATTGGATGTAGGCTCTGCCGAATGTAGGCTCTGTCAGCAATAAGCAATCAAATGATGCACACAATGACTCTCTCTTCGAACTATTTGCCTACGAGAGTCGATGATAGGCAAACCCGTCATGAACGAACATGTCTCTAGAAAGGGGACATGACAGTCCGCCCCTCCTGAAATTGCTTGCCCTCAAGCAATCTCAAAGCTGGATGCTGCAAAATCTCCTCAGACTCCCAAGTAGCATCCTCAACAGGAAGATCTCTCCACTTCACCAAATACTCCCTGATAACTCTCCTGCGAAGCTGTTTCTCCCTGCTATCCAAGATAGACTCTGGCACCAAAACCAACTTCCCCTCATCATCCAAGGGTGGTAACACTGTAGAAGGCACAACATGCTGCCCTAACGCCTTCTTGAGGCGCGACACATGAAACACATTATGCACTCTACTATCAGCTGGAAGCTCAAGCTCATAAGCCAACTCACCAACACGCCTAATGATCCTGAAAGGCCCATAGTATCTCGGTTTAAGCTTCTCCGACCCACTCTTCTTGAGAGTAGACTGTCTGTATGGCTGAAGCATGAGGTAAACCATATCATCAACCTCAAAGCTCCTTTCAATCCGCTTCTGATCTGCATACTGCTTGTACTGATTTTGTGCCCTGGCTATATTATCCTTGAGAGCATCAACAATGTCCTTGCTCTCCTGAAGCAAATCCCCGGCACGTGGAACTCTAATATCAAACATAAGCAAATCAATGAAGCTAGGCGCATCATACCCATATAGAGCCCTGAAAGGTGACATCTGAATCGACATGTGAAATGTGGTATTGTAACAATACTCACACAAATGTATCCATCTCACCCATGCCCTTTGCTGACCAGCCACATAGTTCCTCAAATAGCCCTCCACCCACTTATTGACTATCTCTGTCTGTCCATCCGTCTGCGGGTGATAACTAGTGCTAGGTGTAAGCTCAGTGCCACAAAGTCTGAATACCTCCTGCCAAAAGTGACTCAAAAATCTGCTGTCCCTATCACTCACTATGCTGCGGGGTATCCCATGCAATCTGAAGACCTCTCTGAAGAAGACCTTAGCTACCTGTACTGCTGTGTAAGTAGTAGTGATGGGAAAGAAGTGTGCATACTTCGTCAGTCTATCCACCACCACGTAGATACAATCATGCCCTTGGGCCTTGGGCAAGCCCGTAATGAAATCCATGGATATGCACTCCCACTTCTGATCAGGAATGGGAAGTGGTTGTAGGAGCCCGGCTGGAAAGGTGTGCTCTTGTTTGTTCTACTGACAAACAGGGCACTCACGAACATACTGCAATACATCTGTCTTCAGTCCTTTCCAAGTGAACCGCTCCCGCACCTGTCTATATGTCTTGAAGTACCCAGGGTGACCAGCTGAAGGTGAATCATGAAGAGCTCTCAATATAGATCGCTTCACCTTCGATCCTGGGCTAGAAAGATCCTGCTCTTGTAGATAATCAAATCATCTACAAGTGTATACCGGGTATCAACAACTGACCCATCAACTATCCCTGATGCCCATGGGTCTCTAGCATACTCTGCCACTATCATATGTCGCCAATCCTCTGATATCTCAATCAATGCACTGAGATGTGGTCTACGTGACAATGCATCTGCTACCACATTCTGAGTCCTCACATATGATATATCAAAATCGTAAGCCTATAGCTTACTTACCCACTTCTACTGCCTATCGTTGAGATCTCTCTGATTAAGGAAATGCCTCAAACTGTTGTGGTCAGTTTTAATGCAAAACTTACCACCCACTAGATACTGTCTAAACTTAGCCAACGCATGCATGATGGCTAACATCTCCGTATCGTAAATGTTGAAAGATCTCTCAGATCCACGGAGTTTCCTGCTCTCATATGCAATAGGGTGCTTGTCCTGCATCAACACAGCACCTATACCCTCTCCGGATGCATCACATTGAAGCTCAAATGGCTTCGAGAAATCAGGCAAAGCTAACACCGGACATGAAGTCATGATCTCCTTGAACCTGTCAAAGCAAACCTGCGCCTCTGGTGTCCAAACAAAGGCCCCCTTCTTCAGCAAATCTGTCATAGGGGTTGCATGACGTGAATACCCACTCACAAATCTGCGGTAGAATCCACATAGGCCTAGGAACCCTCTCAATTGTGTCAGGTTCTTTGGAATAGGCCACTCCACTATAGCACAGATCTTATCAGGATCCATCCGTACTCCCTCTGCACTGATAATGTGTCCCAAATACAAAAGCTCAGTCATACCCAGATCACATTTGGACTCCTTGGCATACAAGGACTCCGTCTGCAATAGACTCAATACAATCTCCAAATGTGCTACATGCTCCTGCCATGTCCAACTGTATACCAAGATATCATCAAAGAATACCAACACAAACTTCCTCAAGTGATGATGGAAGACCTTATTCATCGTGGACTGGAAAGTAGCTGGTGCATTGGTCAACCCAAATGGCATGACCACAAACTCAAAGTGCCCACAATGGCATCTAAATGCAGTCTTCTCCACATCCTACTCTCTGACTCTGATCTGGTGATAGCCGGATCTCAAATCAATCTTGCTGAAGTAGCATGCTCCATGTAGCTCGTCTATCAACTCATCAATCCGAGGGATGGGATACCTATTCTTAATAGTTCTCTTATTCAGCATCCGATAATCAATGCACATTCGCATTGAACCATCCTTCTTCTTCACCAAAACTACCGAAGAAGCAAAAGGAGACTTGCTCGGTCTAATGTGCCCCATCTCAAGTAGCTCCTTGATGGTTTTCTCTATCTCATCCTTGAGCCTCTTAGGATGCCTGTATGGTGTGATCATCACTGGTTTAGCACCCTCCTCTAACTCAATGATGTGCTCAATCCCTCTATTAGGTGGTGCGCCAGGTGGAATGTCACTGAACACCTTATCATACTGCTCTCTCAATCTCTGAATATCAAGGTGATACTCTGTCATCTGATGCTCCTCCTGTGTAGGCATGAGAGTACACATGGCTGCCCATCCAATCCCATCGTGTCTAACCATCCTCTCCATGTGCCTGAAAGAAATAGTCCTAATATCACTATTTCTGATAGCCCTCAAGACATGCTGCCTACCATCTGCCTCAAACTTGATCTCCATGTCCCTGAGTCTGAAAGTGACCTCGCCCAATGAATGCAACCAAGTCATCCCCAATACAATATCTAGGTCGCCCATGTTAACTACATGGTAATCCGCTTTGAACTCATAATTTCTCAAGCGTAAGGGCATATCTCTGATCATCCTGTTACACTTAAGAGTGTAACCATCAGCAACCTGTACTCGGAGACCCTCAAATTCCTCTGTCTCAATGCCACGGCACTCAACCAAACGTGCATCAATGATATTATGCGTAGCACCTGTAACAACTAGGGTAATCACCTTCTGTCCTGCTAGAACTCCACGCAATCTAAAGGACCCCTCCTGCTGAATACTAGATAAGTATGCCTGCTGCAAATGTAGCTCCGGCTCCACCTTAGGCTCTGAAGCCTCTGCCTCTACCTCAAGCTCTGTGTCACTATGCTCATCCTCATGTGCTGTGCTATCTGAATCTGAGTCCTCATAGTACGCCCACATAACTCTATTGGCCTTCCCCTTAGGCCTCAAAGGACAGTCATGATCCCTATCATATGGACCTTTGCAATAAAAGCATAGCTTCTTCCTGCGTAGGTCATTAAGTGCCTCAGTATCCAAGGGTGGAGTGGATTTCCCCTTGGTATCAACCTTCTTCCCCTTCCCCTTATCAAACTTCTTATTATCTCTGAAAGAAGTAGAACTCCTAGGGGTGAATCTGCTAGAAGGTGCTGTAAGCTCCATACTACGAGCTTTCCTCATGGCCTCCTGTAGTGTCGATGGATCAAATGCCTTGATCCAACCCTTGAGGGGTTCAGACAATCCCTCAGTGAATAGGATAACCAACCGCCTCTCCGATACATCCTGGACCATAACTGACAACCTCTGAAATTCACCGATATAAGTCTCTAAGCTGCCTGTCTGTCTCAACTCTGCAAGATCACGGAAGAAGATCTCTGGATCCTTCCTGTCAAAATGCTCCACCAGCCTATCCACAAAATCTTGGTACGATGTCACCTGGTTGTGCTGCAAGGTAACCATACCATGTGACCACTAGTCATGAGTTGCGCCCTCCAAATGCAAGGTGGCGTATCTGATGGCATCTATCTCTGACATGGGTCTCAATGCTAAGAAAGTATCCAACTTATGTATCCATGCCTGTGCTGTCACCTGTCCACTACCATCAAAAGAAGGTAAAGTGAGCTTGCTAGCAGCTCGCTGCAACTCACTGTCATGGCCTCCTCTAGGTCTCCTGTTCTGCCGAGTATTCCTCATGTGCTCTCTCCTTTGGTTCAAGTAGCGATCAAAGTTAAGTAACTCATGCACATGTGGTGGTAATGCCTGCCATTCTACAGTAGCAGCTCTAAGATCATCCTGAAAATCCTCCTGCACATCACCCTCTCCTTCCTCCTGAGCCTCCTCTCTAAGAAAAGTAGGACAAGTAGGTCTATCTGCTGTCCAAGACCTATGCCTGGGAGCACCCTGTGAACCAGCTACACTCCTGTTATCATGATCAGGTGTGCCTCTACCATGCTCCTGAGCTCTTGGCTGAACAACTCTCTCCATCATAGTGGTCAAAGTACGCAATGCCTGGACTATGTCATGTCCCCATTTTGGCTGACATCCTTTGGCATGACGGATTTGCCTATCATCGACTCTCGTAGGCAAATGGTTTGGAGAGAAGGTCATTATGTTGATCATTTGATTGCATATTGCTGACAGAGCCTACTTTCGGTAGAGCCTACATCCAGTTTGGGCCTACATGCAGTTGTAGTGGAGCCTACATTCAGAGTGAGCCTACATCCAGTTGTAGTAGAGCCTACGTTCAGTCTTGAGCCTACGTTCAATCAGAGTTGGGCCTACATTCAGTTATGAGACATTTGGGCCTACATTGTTATAATTTTGAGTTGAGAAATGTACTTTATTATTATAATGTTATTTTATTATAAAGTACATTAAAATTGGATGTTTCTAGAAGTTTTAGCAACTTCTCAAGAAAAAGAATAAATAGAGGGCTTGGGCTTTCATTTCTACATGCTTGGATTTGGGATTTCTTCTACTTCTTCATTGTGAAGCAATTTGTAGCCTTGTGGTCTGCAAATACTATTCGATCTTTGGGAACGAATCACTCCCCTAGATTGGCATAACTGAGGTAGTGAAATATCTACTGAAGGGTTGCAAATTTGGAGTTGGTACTCAGCCATCTCATTGGTACTTCATTGAGAATTTGATGTAAGGGTTTGTTTGTGATTAAAACAGCATTTCAGGAGGCATTTTTAGTAGGGCCGAAATTATAGGCGGTCGTTTTTAGCAGGTCCGAAAAAGCAGACCTGAAAAATTGATATTGAGGGTTTGTAACTGGTTGAATAAGGGTTTGGAATTCATCACTTAATTGGTGAATCAATTGAGAAGAGGTTGGAGATTATTTTGGTGCAATTTCAGTTCAGTCCATACCGGGGCCTGGACTTATATTTTTGCTCATATCTCACATACCGGGCTGGAGATAATTTTTATGCTTTGGAAGGGTTATTATCTAACCCTAGGCGATTCCATTCCATACATTTTCGGCACCCAATACATAGTTCAGAATTTAGTACTGCAGCCGTACAGTACGGCCCAGGTACGGCCAGCAGCAGGGACAGTACGACAGTAATAACAGTGGCACATTTTGGACAGTCTGGTCATCATTCCATCAGCATTTGACATCGGAATATAAGGAGCGATTTCCAGGTTTTCTTCATGTGTTTGGATGCATTTGAATGTCAAGAAAGTTGTATGAAATTGCATGTTTTTCAGTCACTGTTATAGCATTCATAATCAGTCTTGGTTATCGTCAATTGTCATTGAAGTATCATAGGATTGATAGTGCATTGAGTAGGGAAAAGGGAGTGCATTGTTTGGTAATAGCGTTGCCATAATTTTTGATATGTAATAGTCCATGAATGAGAGCTCATATGTAATAGATTGTAACAGTCATGTTTGTATTCAGAATATAGGCACTGTTACATTGTTATTGTGATCTGATATTTTGTGACCAGATTGCCATAGTTATGAGTGTGCATTGTAAGGTCACTATTTATGAGTGTCTGTTCATTCAATACATGCCATATTTTCAATAGTTGGAACAGTCCTTATAATCAGTCCACTATAATCAGACTGTGCCATCGGTTGTATTGGATTGGTATGCATAGTTAGGGCATTGTGTACATTGTCAAAGCATGGTAAAAGATCATTGCATTGTAGTCTGAATATTACATGTCACAGTCATATATTCTGGAAAGTGCAATCAGAATTAGAGAAGTTTGATATATTTGAAGTAAAGTCTTTACATTGCTTTGAGTTTCATTGTTGCACATTGTGTTACATTTCTACTTTGGTAGTGTTATCTCAATTGCAATTTGATGCCCAAAACGATTATCACATTGAAACACAACATCTCAAACAAACAAGTCAGTTGCTTGCCAAGTGTTTGATGAATTGTCTCAGTTCAGATTTGGGGGTTTTAGTGGCCTTTATAGTAAGGGTCATTACAGACTATCTCCTGCTGTCTGGTATCCATGGTTCTGAAATAATCCCTAGCATCATCATCTGCATTCCTAGGAACTCTAGGTGGACTCTGTGACTGTCTCTCACCCATGGTAAGAGTATCTTCAAATTCTTGTTCACCCTCTAGTGCTGCCCTTCTTCGTGTGTAGTACCTGTGATGCCCAAATGCTGAAGGATGCATATAGGTTTCTTACCCAATAGGATGGCAAGAACACCGGTCTGATACCACTGTAATGACCCTTACTAATAGGATCACTAAAACCCCCAAATTTGATCTGTGGCAATTCGTCAAACACTTGGCATGTATTGAACGGTTTGCTTGCAAAAGATGTGTTTCAAAGTGTTTATTGTTTTGAGCATCAAATGTTATTGAGATAACAATACCAATATAGAAAGTAGCACAAAGAACAACAAATGCAACTCTAATATCAATGCAAAGATCCCTATGGTAATGTATCATATTTTTTCTCAAATTCTGATTTGCGATGTATGCCTGTTCCAACAATTGAATATAAGCACTGTCTATGGACTGATTACAACACAATAGCTAAGACATGAGATATATGAACCATCTTTCACGAACAAGTCTTATCAATGCACTTTTCCTAAACCAATAGCAAGTCTGAATACATTGACTGTTACATAATTTATTGACTTGCACAAAGTACTCAAAAACACATAGAAAGAACCTGATTATCGCTCCTTATAATCTGCTATGAAATGGTGATGAAGACTGATGCAATGAAGACACCAAACTGCCAACCAAACTTTGCAAACTGTCCTTGCTGGGGCTGCCGTACCAGGCCGTACATGTACGGCTTTCCTAGGAAATTCAGTGAGGGTTTTTAACACCCCAAATTGCTATGAAAGGGACTGCCAGGGTTGTGCTAAGATCCTCCAAAAAGCATAAAAAGATTCTCCAAGTAGATTAGGAGATATGAGCAATTTATTGGTTCCAAACCCTGATATTGCAATTCTGAAAATGTGCCAGTTTGTCTTCAATCCTTTGCCAAATTGATTCACCAATGCCAATGATGAATTTCAAACCTTATTCCAACCAGTTCAAACCCTTCAGACAATTTCTCAATGAAGTACAATTGAGATGGCTGAATACCAACTCCAAACTTGCAACCCTTCAGTAGATATTTCACTACCTCAGCTATGCCAATCTAGGGGAGTGATTCGTTCCCAAAGATCGAATAGTATTTGCAGACCCAAAAGACTACAAATTGCTTCACAATGAAGAAGTAGAAGAAATCCCAAATCCAAGCATGTAGAAATGATAGCCCAAGCCCCCTATTTATTCTTTTTCTTGAGAAGTTACTAGAACTTCTAGAAACATCTAATTATAATGTACTTTATAATAAAATAACATTATAATAATAAAGTACATTTCTCAACTCAAAAATATAACAATGTAGGCCAAGATGTCTCATAACCGAATGTAGGCCCAACTAGACTGAATGTAGGCTCGAACTGGATGTAGGCTCGCTTCTGGACGTAGGCTCCACTACAACTGCATGTAGGCCTCAAATTGGATGTAGGCTCTGCCGAATGTAGGCTCTGTCAGCAATAAGCAATCAAATGATGCACACAATGACTCTCTCTCCGAACTATTTGCCTACGAGAGTCGATGATAGGCAAACCCGTCATGAACGAACATGTCTCTAGAAAGGGGACATGACGGAAGAAGCTGAAACAAGGGTTTCAGATTTTGAGCTTGAAGAATTGTGAATTCTTCAAGTGTTTTTGCACTTTGAACTGGTGAAACTATCCAACGAATTGTGCTTGTGATGGTCTTATTCAGAGGCCATAATTGTGCCACAAATTGGGACAGATTTGAGAGAGGGGTTTCAGCATTTTAGTTGAGGGGAACAAGTATAAGTCATCGGCTGGTGGGTATGTACAAATCGCAGCATTAGCTTAAAGTTGCGTTTGATTTACTTGGTTGTCGTAGTTCTTGTGGGACAACGTTGATCTTTTTAAGGAGCTGCAATATTGTTTATAGAGCTTGTGAATGTTTGTTGAGGGCTCGTATTTGCATTTGAAGGTACCAATGTTATAATATCAGCATCAATGTCAAGGGATAATCATTTTCCAGCAAACTGCCATTACTTTCCAGATTTCTCATTGTATCTTAACATAATTTAGTTTGGCACATTGTACTTGGCTTGGCATTTGAAAATAGGGATTTACAAGGTTGCACACTAACTGGTTGATGAAATGCCTTTGTTGTAGTTATTCATCTCAGTTTATAATGAATCAATAATATGAATGCCAACTATTTGCTTAAATGCCTAGTGGTTGTAGGCGTACATTGGGATGCATGGCAAGTGTTTCTCTTTATGTCAACTAGCTGTACTAGTTAATTTCAGTCACATATATGTTTGTCAAAGGTCTCAAACAACTAGTATATCATTTCTATAACAACCTTGCATTGTTAATAGCATTCAATAACTTCATTTGCAGCCTACGAACTTAAAGAAGACATTCAGAAAATTCATAACAGCAGTTTCAGACATTGTATGCTGAATGTTTGATAATAGTCCTTGAGCTTCATAACAGAAGATTGTTATCAGATTTACACGGGATATTACAGTGGTAAAGTTAGAACCGGTTGGGGTTCTTACAGAAATTCAAAAATATTGATAGTTTGATGCTGATACACATGCCAAAGGATATGTGATGCCTAGTTATGAGAAATTTTGTGTTGTTCTTCTGAGAATGTAGAAGGTTTGCATGGATGTGCCCCTTAAGATATTTGAGAAGGTTGGAGATACTCAATGGCTTCCACCATTCCGAACAATTGAATTGATGTTTCACAAAGACCTCTTATTACCTTTTTTGTGACCTCTTTAAAATAACAGCAGTTAGTAAATCATGACACTACACGAAAAGTGAATAATCAAACATCACGGACGAGTCTCTCTAGAGAGGCAATTGAGCAGATTGATCAAAAGACTACAATGTCTGTCATTATCATTACTAACAAATATGAGATAATGATTTTGCAAGGGTGATGATAGAGGATAAGAATCAAAGTTTTTTATAACACCTTATGCCCTAAGTTTTATAGTGGGAAACATTGATTTCTAATTGGGAGACTTTGGAGACGGTGTCCAAAAGAACCCTGTGGGTCGAGATGTTTCTAGGGACGTCTCTGGTATCGGAGACATGTCTCCGTCTTCGAGACACATCCTAGGGCGTAGGAGACAGGTCCTCTAGTATGGTGATGCCTGTTCAAAATCAGTCAACCATATTAATAAACAAAATCATATTTTGTACCCTAAGTCTGATCCATAGTATGGCCTACTTCTTATGCTTTTGATGTTAATTTGTGTTGGGACATTTTACACTGAATGTCAACCAGGACTTCTGATGTGTGTGGATGGACATTTCAAAAGAAACATTGCTTCTATACTTATTATATGTGGTAACCGGTAACAGAAAGTCAACCTTTTGAAGCCGATTGTTTTTGTTCAGATTTTTACATGATACATTGTATGTATTCTGTTCTATCATGTTTCATGGATTCTCCACATTGGCACTATGTTTAATTTACTTTGCGACAACCAAGGCCCATTTTCTGCCTTCGTCACAACCCTTAGGTGCTTGCTTGAGTAAATAGTAATTATTTATTTATCAGCCACATCTATCCTACATTAGTTAGCTATGAGTCTATGACATTTTATGTTTTTGATTCCTACCTACCAGCTTCTAACTGTCCACCTTTTAATTTATTTCTATTTAATTTTTCCCTTCAAAAAGCACCAGTAACAAAATTACATTTGGATTTTACTAGTAAATAACTAATATTACTAAATATAATGGATGTCCTGATTCTTCCTACTGGCTTAGAAAAAAATGTCTTTGATTTCTACATGAGATCTTGTAATCTCTCAAAAACTGACTTGGAGAATTACTTTTCTTGTGTCGGTTAAATTCCTTTGCAAATGACAAGGCATGTAGTCGTTAATATCTTGGATATGAGTTCAAATATGTGGCAAAGTGTTTTTGGTGAATAGTTATTGAAAATCATGAAACTTGAGCTAGTCACAAAAATGATATCATGGACATAAAGCAGATTTGGAAGATCAAGTTGAAAAGTATTAGGTTTGAATGGTTGGGATTAGTGCAAAGTTTTTAATTTATGGGATTCAACTTTTGATACGTGCAAAACCTTTTTCACCCAAGTGAAGTTGAACGCGATCATAAACTTAGAATAAAGCTCCTCAATGCTCATCATGAGCTACCTTGAATTTGGCTTGATTATACACTACAATACTCAACTGGTTTGTGTTTAAGTTTGGCCATTTTTTCTACACATTGATGCCTTGACTTTATCCTTGTGGTGGGAGGTATTTGGAGTTGGAAAAATCAGTTGGAATCTCATAAGGCAACAATTGTTGGAATCTATAAGAAAATTCATAAGGTAAATGCTTTGTAGAAACACGGGTATCCTTGCTGTAGCTATGTTGCATGGCATTCATTTCGTTGTCCTTTTGCTTACTCTTCTGATGAGAAGTGCAGAGAACACAAAGTAATGTGTGATTATCATCAATGTGGTCATTCTTCTGTTGATGATATTAAGTGGAGAACTGCAATTGACAACCATGAAGCTCCTTTAATGATCACCAAAAGTGAGTCAACAAGTGTGAGTCATAATTTGAAATGACAACGAGCAATAGCCAAAGTTTCAGCAAATAAGATTAGAAAACAAATCTAAAATTTGTACGGTTTCAATGGTTTTGGAGCATGGCATAAAGCTAGCCATTTTCTAAAGCCAACAAACTACTCCAAAAATGTAAAGAGCCTGTCTGGCTCTTTGCTGAACATAATATTTATTTTTGGATTTGCTTGCAAGTTTGTTTTGTTTTGATAATATTTGACCTTTTGAATTTCTCCAAAATTGAATAATAATAAATAACAGTTTATTCTAACTTCAGAACTTCACCAAAAAAGACCAAATTTATTAATTTGCAAATTGTCTAATCAACTTTTCAAAAAATAAATACAAATTGGCACCTTATCATGAAATGTGGCAAGCTGGAAATGTTTCTCAGCCAATGAGAAATGGTACGCAGCCACTATGAAGCCTTGCAATCCTCAGAAAATAATGAGCAGCCTCCCAAATATAAATTGCAGCTGCCTATAATGAAACACAGGTCTCATGAAATGCTATGCAGGCCTCTAGGAAAGGAATGTGGGCCTCTAGAATGGAGACGCAAGCCTCTAGGAAGATAACGCAGCTCTCCAATTAAATTGAACACTTGGAGAATTTCGAATCAGATTAATAAACTCTTAATCTCTATTGTAGTTGTTCAAATCTTCACAAACTTGGTATACCTCAGCACCAAGATTTACATTCACAAATTTAGTTTGCAAAATTCACCATCAATCAGTGATGATTCAAATTGCCAAAAGAGAGGAATCAGTCCTCAAACCCTAGCCATCTTCTTCACAACCAAATTTTATAAAATTTATAAGTCAAGAATGGATTTCTTTTCGCCCAAAGCATTTCTTTTATAATAAAAGATATCTTCTCTCACACACTTTTCACTTACAAAAGACTTTTCTTTATGTGCACATTTGAAATATAATAAACTATTATATTTCTCTTCACTTTAATGCTGAAAATGACCCTTTTTATTAAAATAATGCTATTCTGACACATAGGGTCCCTGTTTTATGAGCTCAGGATTTAAAACTTCTCAACCCGGTTCCAATGAGCTATAACACTAAGATGCCCAGAATACTTTCCCAATAAAAATGGCAACCTTAGCCGATTTAATTAAATAATAATCATAATTCACCCATCTTGCGAAAACAATTGAGGAAGCATCAGAATCAAAATCTGACAGGACAAGAGTGATCATGATGATGAAAGATGATGAATGAACTTGATGGGGTGACTTACTAAAAATAGACGCTCCCTCCAAGAATCTTGGAATCCAAACCGGAAGCTGAAAATAAAATCTGAAAGCATCATATAACTCCTCTAAATCCTCTGAGCTCAATAGAACCATAAGTTGACTTACTATAAATAGTAAGTCCCTCAAAAAGGGGCCAAAACCCACAACAAGGTCCTCTAAACACCATTATTAGCCTACAAGGACCCAATGATAGGCTAAATCCACTAACTCCAATGCACACTCAAAATGGGGACATTACAGTCCTCCCTCCCTGAAATTGCTTGTCCCCAAGCAATCTCAAAAAAACAAAACACAAAAGTCCACCTGGATCCCAAGGATAGAATGGAGTAATGTCCCTGTAATCACCTACAAACTCATGTGGAGAAATCATCATCCATTGAGCAAACCCGAACACACTATCATTATGCCAACCATAGTGACCCACACAACCTGTAGTGCCAAACCTGTCACTACCTGGATCCCAGTAGAGATGAAACTCACAGCCATCCAAAACAAGTAAGAATGGATATCCAAAACTATCTAACAAACCAAAGGATTGGACACCCTGTCAATCTGCTCTGTATACTCATGTAATCCGAATATCCATCCACTATAAAATCATCTTGGATGTACTAACCCTGCAAGTCACCTCCTGCTAACTTGCAATAACCCACCCCATCAACTGTAGATGGAGAAAACCCATCCCAAAAAGGATGATATAACCCTGAAGCCAACCCACACCGATGCACAAACAAGTCCTCAACCGATGGGTCAAAAGAGAAGTGATGAGCACTTCTCGATGGGTCAATCTGCTCTGTATACTCATGTAATCCGAATATCCATCCACTGTAAAATCATCCTGGATGTACTGACCCTGCAAGTCACCTCCTACTAACTTGCCATAACCCACCCCATCAACTGTAGATGGAGAAAACCCATCCCAAAAAGGATGATATAACCCTGAAGCCAACCCACACCGACGCACAAACAAGTCCTCAACCGATGGGTCAAAATAGAAGTGATGAGCGCTTCTCACTGTGTAATCATGATGAAATGCTCTAATCTTTGACAGAGGCTCATCAACAACAATTCGAGAATCAAGAGATGGCTCCAATCTCTGACTCTGAACAACTGGTTGGGCAGGATCCTGAATAACCCGCTCAACAAACCCAACCACAAAATCCTTGTGAGGAGGCATTGTAGTCATGGTATCTACAATTTTTCCCACTAACAACTGAATACTGGGAGAACCATGAATGAGAGTACCCTCAGAAGCTCCAAATAGTCCCTCCTGCAATTCCAGACTCTCAAGCAGATACTCCATAAATGACTGTGCAATAGAAATTATATGAAGAAGCATCAACCTGCTCCCCTGCAACCCACAGTTGATCCCTCTGAAACTGTGGCACTACCAACTGTCTATCGCTATCAGCTGTATGAAATGAAGTAATAGATTTGCTTCCGGCAGAAGGAAACAAATCCCCATGATAGATCATCTCCAAATCAGATGATACGCTGCCCAATTCCCGTGAGGAAGAGGGAGTAGTGTCAGAAACTGACACACCACTCTCTGAAGAATCCACTACTATCACATCAGGACTCTCAATAACTTGTTCCGCATCATCTATCAGTGCGCTAACTACTAGAGGACCTGATACAACAAGAAGCTGTCTACTATCCTCCACTGATGTACTCATCTCATCTGTAACAACTGCAACTGTATCAAGCATGGATGTAACCGTGTCTCCAACACATCCATCACTTCTAACTATGGAAGTTGACTCACCACCAACTACTACTATATGCAACTGAACTAGATCTATGGCTAGTAAAGATTGTATCCACTCCAACTCCATAGTCACCTCTCCCAACTGCAATTGTGACTCCTGAAGAGCCCACTGAGTGCCTTCTAAAGCCTCAGAAGTCCCTGTGAGCTCCTAAGTAAGCTCACTCACCTCCTCCTCTCTATCTATCAATGCCTCATATGTTGTACTCCCCCACTCAACTAGGTGATCTCGGTCGGCTACCAACTGTAAATAGTTCTGTCTCAAAATCTTGATAGCCTCCCGCAAGGAATGTATCTTTGTCAAGGAAAGGTAACCACCACTGTGATCATCTGTCATAGGAGCACCCCAACCATTAACAACCAACAACCGACGAGTGGTATCAAAATGCTCGAGAGTAGAAGTAATCTCTCTCATCAACTCGCAACTGGCTGGTCACATGATGACTCTACACAACGAGCCTCCTATGAACAACCTCAACTATGTTATCCACACTATGAGAGGAAGTTGCATCCAACAAACTCCCCTCAAGATCACCGTATCTCTGTGTACTTTCATCCGAGTACACATCTACAAACTGAGTACAGGTATCGGACTCGTCCTCATCTAATCCCGAGGAAGCTGTTGTTGAATCCAACTCAACACCATCTCCAACTACCTCGTCCTCTACAACCGCCTGACAATCCAGATCCTGGGATCCATCCTCACTCAGTAACAACTCAGAGTCCTCCCCCAAGGTCTGATAAATCAAACATGTCCCGTTGCAGGACGAATCATCCTCATGAGTTACCGAAGAAGTAACCCCCTCTCTAAAAGTGGAAGCTCTGGCTGTAACAAACTCCTGCCACTCATAAGCTTCCCTGTCCTCATCTGTGAGTCCTTGTAACATAGAATCCTGGAACCCACCACCACCATGTGACAACACTAAATCTACACCCAAAGTCAGATATAGAAAACCAGAGACACTACAGCACTCATCATCCTCGCTCTCAACAACGGAAATGTCTGTGATGCTAGTGTCCATATCATCTATCTGCGACTCCTCCAGTAACTCCGGCTGCATACATAACTCAATGTCGTCACGTGAATCAACTATACTGTGGCATGAAACTACGTCGCCCAAATCAACTGCAACACTCCCATCCTAAGTGTCATCACTAGATAGCTCCATGCTCACATCCTCAACACAGGAAAAAACCACTGTCTCCTGTACTGACCCCACACTGCGACTGCTATCATAAACCTCAGAGCTATCAGAGGTCATATGCTCCTCGCAGTCATCGCCCAACATCTCACAGGGGGTGTCATCCCCAATGCAACTCACAGCATCCTCAAAAGTGTCATCAGATGTGTCTACACTATCATCTCCCACATCTCCTGTTGAAATCTCAACTGCTGACACCTGACTCTGCACACATGACTCAACATCAGGCTGTGCACCAATAATGCTGGAGCACGAACTGTCATCAACTGACTCCGCTGTGGTACCCAAATCACCAACATCACCACTAGGAGACTCCATACATGCATCGGTCCCATCTGAGGAAGTAACTACCTCCTGAACTGGAGCAACACTACTACAGCTGACATAAAAATCTCCAATAACTACTCCCTCCACAGAAGAGTCTGAACACTCAGTGATAACTACAACATCAGCTGCCTCCATATAATCCGTAGTGACTGCTCTGGGAGCCTCAACCTGTTGATGCTCAGTGCTGCTATCAACCAATAGTACTGAAACATCCACTGGTTCCTGTGAAATAAATCCATCATCAGCACTGCGGATAGGAATAGCATGTGTTGTATTGGATATAGGAACATCAACATCATGGACACCTGTGGGAGAAAACTCTAGCCTTCTCCTCTGCAAACTCGATGTCAGCCTTCTAAAGGTAGAGACCATATACCTCGCTGCCCTGTCTACTGTCACCGGATCCGACAAACTCTCTGCCAATCTTTGCTGATGCAATCTAAGTCTCTCCATACTTTCTACTAAAGCATTTAATTCCTCTCTTTTTCCCATACTGCTTAGGCGACTTCCAAAACTGGGCCTCCTGTATTTATCCATAGCTAGGGAAAGTGGAAATGCTGATCACTTTTAAATAACTCCAGACTACAAATGAATCCAGACCCCATAGGATGGCAGGAAAAATGCTCTGATACCACTGTAAAGAGCCTGCTTGGCTCTTTGCTGAACATAATATTTATTTCTGGATTTGCTTGCAAGTTTGTTTTGTTTTGATAATATTTAACCTTTTGAATTTCTCCAGAATTGAATAATAATAAATAATAATTTATTCTAACTTCAGAACTTTACCAAAAAAGACCAAATTTATTAATTTGCAAATTGTCTAATCAACTTTTCAAAAAATAAATACAAATTGGCACCTTATCATGAAATGTGGCAAGCTGGAAATGTTTCTCAGCCAATGAGAAATGGTACACAGCCACTATGAAGCCTTGCAATCCTTAGAAAATAATGAGCAGCCTCCCAAATATAAATCGCAGTTGCCTGTAATGAAACGCGGGTCTCATGAAATGCTATGCAGGCCTCTAGGAAAGGAATGTGGGCCTCTAGAATGGAGACGCAAGCCTCTAGGAAGATAATGCAGCTCTCCAATTAAATTGAACACTTGGAGAATTTCGAATCAGATTAATAAACTCTTAATTTCTGTTGTAGTTGTTCAAATCTTCACAAACTTGGTATACCTCAGTACCAAGATTTACATTCACAAATTCAGTTTGCAAAATTTACCATCAATCAGTGATGATTCAAATTGCCAAAAGAGAGGAATCAGTCCTCAAACCCTAGCCATCTTCTTCACAACCAAATTTTATAAAATTTATAAGTCAAGAATGGATTTCTTTTTGGCCAAAGCATTGTTTTTATAATAAAAGATATCTTCTCTCACACAATTTTCACTTACAAAAGACTTTGCTTTATGTGCACATTTGAAATATAATAAGCTATTATATTTCTCTTCACTTTAATGCTAAAAATGACCCTTTTATTAAAATAATGCTATTCTGACACATAGGGTCCTTGTTTTATGAGCTCAAGATTTAAAACTTCTCAACCCAGTTCCAACGAGCTATAACACTAAGATGCCCAGAATACTTTCCCAATAAAAATGGCAACCTTAGCCGATTTAATTAAATAATAATCATAATTCACCCATCTTGCGAAAACAACTGAGGAAACATCAGAATCAAAATCTGACAGGACAAGAGTGATCCTGATGATGAAAGATGATGAATGAACCTGACGGGGTGACTTACTAAAAATAGATGCTCCCTCCAAGAATCTTGGAGTCCAAATCGGAAACCAGAAATAAAATCTAAAAGCATCATATAACTCCTCTAAATCCTCTGAGCTCAGTAGAACCATAAGTTGACTTACTATAAATAGTAAGTCCCTCAAAAAGGGGCCAAAACCCACAACAGGGTCCTCTAAACACCATTATTAGCCTACAAGGACCCAATGATAGGCTAAATCCACTAACTCCAATGCACGCTCAAAATGGGGACATTACAAAAAATACGACCATATTGGCAAATAAGTAAATAAAGTCCATGGAAACAGATTCCCATGGTCAAGGAGGTACCCGTAATGGTTGATAGAATCCAAGATGTCAATTAGAAAGCCTAGACTACCTTCAAAGAAAGGATTGGTGCATGTCATCTTGAACCTAATGTATAGAAGATCACTAAAAGTTTAATTGAGCATACTGCAACATTGTGTGTACCCATAAATGCACACCATTAGAGGATAGCAGAATTTGGCAAGAAGGGCTCATGGGAACATCAAGTTGAGTGATGTTTTGTAATTGCTTATCCTATAAATTGTATAGGAAAGGTTTGTGGTTCACCACCTTCTATGGAAACTTGAACGGTTGAACCAAATTCAGTATCCATTGGCATTTGACAATGCTTCAATATTTTAAGCTATTGGATGTCCTCCCCTTAAGTACTGCACATGGGGCACGTTGCCCTTGTACTGAATTTTTTGACAATCGATGAGATACAACACTATGTACTAGTAGCTTCTTTGTTCCCCTAGAGGTGGACATTTTTCTTTTAATAGAGTGGATGCTATATATGTGGACCAATTAACCACAATGTAGATGGACCAATTCTGTCAGCAATAAACGAACTACCAACTTATGAAAGGAGGCAAGTGGGAAGTGCTGATAGCATTTTTAAGCTTCATATATTTGCCAAAATCCTCGAGGATTCTTTGGCCTAGGATGAAGTTGCCTATCCTTCCTAGAGGCCTAGCTATAGCCTAAGAAACTAGCAAATGCATTCCGCTCCTCTTGGCCTTATTTCATCTCACTCATAGAAATGATTCTCTCAGGCCTTTAGATGACTTGTGTAGGATTAATTGCATATGCAGTCACATGTAGACGTTCAACTACTTCCCACTCCAAGCAATGGACCAAGGTAGGGTCTATCTCATGAATTGTGACCTCCATCTCGACTGTAATGTTCCTAACATCTTCACTGGAGGAAGAACTTGTAGGTGTAGGTCCAGGAAATGTCTGTAGGTGTCGGTCCAGGAAATGACCATAAGTGTAGGTCCAAGAAAATGATCATAGGTGTAGGTACATGAGATGACCGTAGGTGTAGGTACAGGAGATGACCGTAGGTGTAGGTACGGGGAATGACCCTAGGTGTAGGCCCAGGAAATGACCCTAGGTGTAGGTACAAGAGATGACCGTAGGTGTAGGTACAGGGAAATGACCGTAGGTGTAGGTACAGGGAAATGACCGTAGGTGCAAGTACACGAAATGACCGTAGGTGTAAGTCCAAGAAATGACTATAGGTGTAGGTACAAGGAAATGACTGTAGGTGTACGTACAGGAGATGACCATAGGTGTAGGTCCAAGAAATAACCGTAGGTGTAGGTACAATGAAATGACTGTAGGTGTAGGTACAAGAGAATGACCATAGATGTAGGTATAGGGAATGACTGTAGGTGTAGGTCCAAGAAATGTTTGTAGGTGTAGATGTAGATGGTGTACGGAAGTGATGGTTGGTGTGCAGGAGGAATAGCTGTACGGTGGTGGAAACTGGCTAGCCGCATGAATGGAGATACTGGACTTGGAGTGTGTTGTTGTTAGTGATGCCGAACCCAGTGCAAATGGAGTTAATAAAATAAATAAGATACTTGCCAATTGCACAACTAAATGCCAATACAAGTAATTGCAATCAAATTAAGGAATGTATATTCGCAAACAAAGATGGCGCTCCAGATGTGCCAGATCCGAAGCAAGTAATACAAAGACGGAATAGGGTGAGGGTTGAGTCCCACCGAACCTAGATTAGCCATGTAGGGAAGATCTTCCACTTCCGAAATGGCGAACAATACTAAACTCCAACAGGAATTCGCAATACAAATAAAATATTCCAAATCTCATACTAACAACTTCCTACATGCCGGTCATAAATACCCCTTAGGAGAAACTCCCGAGGGTTTACAAAAGAACGCCGACACAGCAAACACTTACAAACAACAATAATAAAAATGGGCCCCTCATAAATTAATTAAAGGTCCATTTATAATATTATTTAAATTTTGGGACCATTAATTTATTAAAATAATTTATTAAAAATGGGGACATTGCAAATCCTCGCCACCCAAAGATTGCTTGTCCTCAAGCAATCTGCAAACTCCAGGATCCCAAACCATGCACGGATGTGGATAGCTATATCCGTTGAAAGCTCTATGTTGCTTCAGGACCACATGTGCATAATAGGATTCAGTCGAGATGAGTAGACCGTCACCAAGCCTCCACTGCGCCACTTTGATATAAACATTGATATGTCCGAAGGTACCAGGGTCCGATGGAAGCCAATCATAAAACACATCAACGCTTTGATTTGAAACCTTCATGCGATCATGCACACCAATTTGCCATCCACCATCAACCCAATTTTGCTTGATCTGCTTTAGTGACTCAACCAAAGTGGGCCTATCCATTTCTTGTTTCTTGATCCTCAGAAGGAAGGTTGGCATTGTCGGGCCTGTGTTGCACCATTGTAATGTCTCGAAGGGGATTTCGGCTCAAAGGCGATCTCTGCCTGAAGGGGATCTCGACCCGAAGGGAATCTCGACCTAAAGGGGATCTCTGCTCAAAAGCAATCTAGGCATTGTCGACCCTGTGTTGCACCACTGTAAAGTCCCGAAGGGGATTTCGGCCCGAAGGGAATCTCGGCTCGAAGGGAATCTTGTCCTAAAGGCGGTCCCGGCCCGAAGGCGACCTCGACCTGAAGGAAATCTTGGCCTAAAGGGAATCTCGACCCAAAGGCAATCTCAGCTTGAAGGGGATCTCGGCCAAAGGCGATCTCGACCCGAAGGGAATCTCAACCCGAAGGCAAACTTGGTCCAAAGGGAATCTTGACCCGAGGGCGATCTCAACTCGAAGGGAATCTTGACCTGAAGGCAATCCCGACCGGAAGGCAACCTCGACCCGAAGGGAATCTTGGCCCGAAGGGAATCTCGGCCCAAAGGAAATCTCATCTCGAAGGGGATCTTAGCTGGAAGGGAATCTCGACCCGAAGGCAATCTTGGTCCGAAAGGAATCTCGGCCCGAGGGTGATCTCGTCCCGAAGGGAATCTCGGCTAAAGGCGAACTTGACCCGAAGGGAAACCGTAGGCCCTCTCTGTATGTCTTGTGTAGTACCGTAGGCCCTGTGTTGTACCACTCTGAATCTCTCGTTGCCCTTGCTTCTGTCAAGGGTTTGAGCATATCCTCCATCACTTTGCCCGCAAAAGAATTCTTGGAGTCCTCAACCAACAGATGTGCCTTGCAATCTACCGAGATCCATTTATGTTGTCGCTAGTTCAAGTCCTTCTGCTCTAGGAAGTATCGCAGATTGTTGTGGTCCGTCTGCACAACAAGTTTTGCTCCAACAAGGTACTGCCAAAACTTGGCCAGCGCATGCATGACTCGCGGGAGCTTTCGACTATCAAACACAAATGGGTGATGGTCTTGCATCAACACGGCTCTAATGCTTTCACCAAACGTATCGCACTCCGGCACTGTCATTGTACCAATGAGCGTTGCTACTGTACCAGTCGACACTTCCACCATGCCAATCGGCACTACCACCGTACTCGTACTAGTCAACACTATCGCCATGCCAGTCGGCACTGCCACTGTACCAGTGAAGAGTAACTCTCCATCAAGCTTCCCCTGCTCCACTTTGATATAAACATTGCCATGCCCAAAGTCATCAGCATCCCATGAAAGCCAATCATAAAACACATCGGAGCTCTAATCCAAAATCTTCATGTCATCATGCCAATAAAAGGGATCACTAACAGTGTCCACTTCTTCATGCAACAAATTGATCAATGTTGTCTTCCAAACAAGCTCCATGCAAGTATCTTCTTCAACCTTTCTTTTGTCATGTAGGCTTAGGTTTTCTCCACTTGTAGGGGTAGTAGCAGATTCTTGCATTTCCTCATGTGGCTCTTCATCTTCTTCATGTAATGCATCACTCTTATTGTCGTCACCAACTTCCTCACACTTGTGCAAATGAGACTTTAATTTTTTTTCACAATGCTTAGGCTTGAATAAATTATTGACCAATCTACATGCCACAATTGAAGGAATACATTCTAGATTACAAACAACCAATAGCATAGATATGATAGGTTGGGGTATTATATCCATCTCCTCAATACATGAAATCATAATATTCTCCATGGCAGAGAAAATCTTATTATCATGGTGCTCCCTTATCGTGACCAAGAAATGGTGAAACATATTGCGGATCAAATCTTGCAATCCTAGATCCAAGAGGAGATTACTTTGATATTTGCGCAGTTCTCCAGTATGGTAAATCTCCTCGCAAGTGGATCACTACTGATGTCATCCAGGTTCTAAAAGTTGTCGATAATCAAGTGCAATATCTATGTCAGGGTGTCATCATCATACGGTGCTTGAGGAGCCGAGATTCTCAAAATCTCACTTAGACATGCTGTAGCAGCCAACTTGATTTCCTTGTCATGGTGTCTCAACAAACTGGGTTGACTTAAGGTGACCTTAATCGGAGCAAGGATCTTCTATATGAATCTTGAAGGTGATTGGCCCACCTTACACAAACATACTTCCAATATATCCGGAGGAAGGTTAATACCATCATTGAGTTCCTTTCTTATCTTTTGTAGTGCCTTCAACCACCACTGACCATCACTATTAGGTGCCATAGTGTGATCCAAATCCGAAAATCTCTCAATCATCCCAACAGGCTGGCAAGATCACCAGCTCTAATACGACTGTAATGTTCCTGATGTCTTCACCGGAGGAAGAACCCATAGGTGTAGGTCCAGGAAATGTCCGTAGGTGTAGGTCTAGGAAATGATCGTAAGTGTAGGTCTAGGAAAATGACCGTAGGTGTAGGTACAAGATATGGCCGTAGGTGTAGGTACAGGGGATGATCGTAGGTGTAGGTACAAGAGATGATCGTAGGTGTAGTGTCGCAGCTCAAGCAAGAGGATCCAATTAAGGACTGTCCAAGCTTGCAGCCAAACACCAACAATGCGGAATCACACAACAAGATAATGTTTCAACAAAATTTTCATTAGCATGCTCGGCTGTAAGGCCTTCCAAGTTAGGGCCAAATATAATCACAAAGTATTTTTGCAATCTCCTAGCTAGTCCAGCTTTGAAACAAATCAGCAACTGATGGAAACCCTAAGGCAGATCTAAACTTGAGCTCGCAAGCCTCCAAGCATGCAAACCACTAGCTCTGCTATTACAACTATCAAATAACAATCTGATCTTCAAGATCTTGAAGGATCCAAATCTATCCTTCTATCTGCTCACTGACTTCCACTAACTGACTCTCTAAACATCTACCCAAACACTCCTTAAATACATTTCCTCATAAATGCAACAACAGTCGGCTCTCAAATAGCCTTACAAACAATTAATTCTCCATGTCGGCCTCTAGATCTACATAGGAGAATACAACAAAAGCTACCAACAATAAATGCACCAAATCGGCCAACCAAAACTCTAAGAACTCCAGTCGGTAAACCAAAACTACCGAGCACCAGAGAAACAACCGAGCACGCCAAGCATCACCGAGCAAGCATGTCAACCGAGCACCACAGGCATCACCGAGTACAAGTTACACTGAGCGCCAGAGGTTTCACTGAGTTCCTTCAGCGACCGAGCTTCCTTCAATAACCAAGACCGTCGGTTAAAGCTGCAATCGAGTAACACACCACCATGCAGATTTACCGAGTACCCTAAAATGCCCCTGCATCAAACACCCTAGGTTCGAAAAGATGTTCTCATAGGTTGGAAGAACATCTTCCGGGATTCAGCACATAAACCCTGAACTGGTTCTTCACACACAAGCCCTTCAAGTCTTCGCCTTGCACACTCTTCCACTTCTGCTTCCTCTGTCTTTTCAATTCTTTTCTTGATAACACACAGACTTGTTCTCCATACTGATCAATCCTTTCAGAATTCCTCAACTGATCTCAGCTACCAAAGCTCACGTTTCTCCTACTAAGTGTTGTATCCAGCAAAGGCATCAGGGAAAGCTTCATGTTATTCTTCTCAATAGTAAACACATTCTTGACACAATCATACATAGCTCTGCAATCATATTGCCAAGATCTACCAAGCAATATATGACAACTATTCATCTCCACAATATCACACAACACTTGAGCCTTATACTGGCCAATCTGAAAATCAACAAGACATTGCTCCCTTACTTCTAGAGCATGAACATCTTGCAACCAGCCAATCTTATAAGGATAAGGATGTCTCATTCTCTTCAAACCAAGTTTTTGAACCATATCCTTAGCTACAAGGTTATCAGTACTGCCACTGTCCACAATTACATCACAAAGTTTACCTCCTGACTTGCACTGAGTTCTGAACAAATTACTCCTCTGACAAGGTTCCTCCTTTGCACTGAGCAATGTTCTCCGAACCAGCAAGTTCTCAGATTCAGGTTCATTCTGAATGTTCTCATTTACTATAGCAGTCCTTCGGTCACCAAACTTCTTCTGTGTACACTCAAAAGATCTATATCCTTCACCACAATTATAACAAGTGCCTTTAAAGATAACCCAACCTGTCTTCTTCTTCAGCTCCACAGGGTTTGGTTCATCTTCAATAGTCCGTTTATCCTTCACCGAGTGATCAATCTTCTCCTTCCCTCAGGGATTACTATGTTGTCTCCTTTTCAACTTATCTTCTGCCTTCAGAGCATAATGATAAGTATCTTCAATCGAATCAATCTTCAGCATACTAAGCTCATCCTGAATATTGAATCTCAAACCATTCACATACTAAGCTACCTTTTCTTTACCAAGTTCTTTGTGTCCAGATCGAATAGTCAACTTATAGAACTCCTCGGTATAGTCCTCCACAGTCAAATCTTTTTGCTTCAGATTCTGCAACTTCTTAAACAAGTCAAGCTCATAGTCGGCAGGTATGAACTTAGCTTTCAATTTAGTCACCATCAACCTCCACCGATTGATATTCATTTCACCTTTATCTTCTCTGTCTCTTTGTAATTCTTTCCACCAAAGAGCAGCATGTCCTTTCAGCTTAGTCTGTGCCAATCTTACTCTAAGAGGATCTTCAATTTCTTCAAGCTCAAAGAAGTCTTCTAATTCATCAATCCAATCAATCAAATCCTCGGGTCTCAAAGTACCAGAGAAAGTAGAAACTTCCATTCAGTAACT
Source organism: Chamaecyparis obtusa (assembly GCA_027943335.1). Lineage (NCBI taxonomy): Eukaryota > Viridiplantae > Streptophyta > Pinopsida > Cupressales > Cupressaceae > Chamaecyparis > Chamaecyparis obtusa. The sequence continues at coordinate 1,048,488 of BSBK01001456.1, read as the reverse complement.
AGTACTTAACCGAGCTCCAGATCTATGTAACCGACCAGTTTTGTCTTCACCAGATCTATCTCTCCGGTCATCTCCACTAGATCCAGCAGCTTCAAAGTCTTCAGCACCTTCCTCATAACCATCATTAGTACCAAGATTCCTCGGCATACCAACAATAGCTCTCATGACCTCAGCGATCATGTCATTCTTCATCAATTCCATCTCAGATCTGAAATCAACTTTAACTTTCTTTGCAATCTTCGATTCCACAGCATCACAAAGATCTGCAATCGCTCTAAGGTCCAATCTTCTTGGAGGCATCCTTCAAGATCTTCAAAAACTCAAAGCAATAAATCACCAACCAAGGTCTTGGTGCAAACAGCCTAAACTCGGAGATTGGTTTACACACTCAAGAACTTCAAGCTCTGATACCATCTGACGCAAGGAGGATCCAATTAAGGACTGTCCAAGCTTGCAGCCAAACACCAACAATGCGGAATCACACAACAAGAGAACGTTTCAATAGAATTTTCATTAACATGCCCGACTGTAAGGCCTTCCGGGATAGGGCCAAATACAATCACAAAGTATTTCTGCAATCTCCTAGCTAGTCCAACTCTGAAACAAATCAGCAACTAATGGAAACCCTAAGGCAGATCTAAACTTGAGATCGCAAGCCTCCAAGCAATCTCCTTGTCTCCAAGCATGCAAACCACTAGCTCTGCTATTACAACTATCAAATAACAATCTGATCTTCAAGATCTCGCAGGATCCAAATCTATCCTTCTATCTGCTCACTAACTTCCACTGACTGACTCTCTAAACATCTACCCAAACACTCCTTAAATACATTTCGTCAACCACAAATCGGCTGGAAGAAATAATTAACTCTTAAGCCAAGCCGGCTTCTATTACAAACAAATATTAAATACAACAACAAGCGGCTCTCAAATAGCCTTACAAACAATTAATTCTCCATGTCGGCCTCTAAATCTGCAAAGGAGAATACAACAAAAGCTACCAACAATAAATGCACCAAGTTGGCCAACCAAAACTCCAAGAACTCCAATCGGTAAACCAGAACTACCGAGCACCAGAGAAACAACCGAGCATGTCAAGCATCACCAAGCAAGCACGTCGACCGAGCACCACAAGCATCGCCGAGTACAAGTTCGACCGAGCGCCAGAGGTTTCACCGAGTTCCTTTAGCGACCGAGCTTCTTTCAATAACCAAGACCATCGATTAAAGCTGCAACTGAGTAACACAAAACCAATTCAACACACCACCATGCAGATTTACCGAGTACCCTAGAATGCCCCTGCATCATGTAGGTACAGGAAATGACCGTAGGTGTAGGTCCAAGAAATGACCGTAGGTGTAGGTACATAAGAATGACTATAGGTGTAGGCCCAGGAAATGACTGTAGGTGTAGGTACAAGAGATAACTGTAGGTGTAGGTACAGGAAATGACCGTAGGTGTAGGTACAGGGAAATGATCGTAGGTGTAGGTACAAGAAATGACCGTAGGTGTAGATGTAGATGGTGTATGGAAGTGAGGGTTGGTGTGCAATAGGAATAGTTGTACAGAGGTGGAAACTGGCTAGCCGCATGAATGGAGATACTGGATTTGGAGTGTGTTGTCGTTAGTGATGCCGAACCCAATGCAGATGGAGTTAATAATATAAACAAGATACTCGCCAATCACATAGATAAATGCCAATATAGATAATTGAAATCAAATTAAGGAATGTATATTCGTAGACATAGATGGCGCTCCAGATGTGCCAGATCCGAAGCAAGTAATACAGAGACGAAATAGGGTGAGGGTTGAGTCTCACCGAAACCGGATTAGCCAAGTAGGGAAGATCTTCCACTTCCAAAATGGCGAATAATACTGAACTCCAACAAGAATTCGCAATACAAATAAAATATTCCAAATCGCATACTATCAACTTCCTAAATGCCGGTCATAAATACCCCTTCAGAGAAAATCCTGAGGGTTTACAAAAGAACATCGACACGGCAAACACCTACGGACAACAATAATAAAAATGGGCCCCTCATACATTAATTAAAGGTCCATTTATAATATTATTTAAATTCTGGGACCATTAATTTATTAAAATAATTTATTAAAAATGGGGACATTACATCGATGGTGTACTATAATTTCTTAGAAATCTTTAAGGTTAGGAGTGCTTGTGTCCACATAACTATTGAGTGTAAATTAAGGGATACAAAGGATAAAATGCATCTCACATCTAGTAGTTTTCAGAGCTACACAAAATAATTTTTTTCTATATCTCCCTCATTCAATAATACAAATTACACACACACATGAAGAGTTATGTAACTTGTATAACAACTTCAGCAACCTCTCACACTAAATCTAGATGGGTTTTTCAACCACCTTAATTCTCTCCCTCCTAATTTTCACTCCTAAATATGTACATGAATTGTGTGAACTGCTCACATTATTACGATCACTCAATATTATAAAACATTAAGTTGTTCTAAATACAATTCCAACTAATTCTTCTCGCACCTAGAATAGCTATGTGAGTTGTTACTACAACTCCACCTAAGTCACTCTTAACTTAACATACACTATTATTTTAACTCATGTCAACGCTAACATCAAACCACTACATCCTTCACTTGTTTTATGCAATGTCCCTGAATTTTGGTAAAATAAATTAATTAAATTAATTATTTTAAAGTTGCCCAAACAAATTAAATAATAAAAGGATGACTTTATTTTGATTAATTTAAGTAAAAAAAAATTGACTTCAGTAAAATAGATATATTAAAAAGTCACTTTAAATGATAAAGTCCTCCAGCTTAGTTCAAAAGCTACTTCATGTGGGAAAATTCTAGAATGCTGGATGGTTGTTATAAAAGGAGGGGTTTGCAATGGATTCGATATGTTCAAATATTTGGATTTGATAATTTGTTTGATGCTTTGCATTAGCTGAATCTCTAAGGACACAAACCTTCAGCAAATTTTCAGAAGGGCTGGACAAAACCCTAGTTCTTTTAAGGAGAGGATTCAAGATAGAGTTCACGCTCGTGCCAAATTTGTGAAGTCTCGACTAGAGACAAATTTGGAGAAATAAATATAATTGCTGAATGAGGTATTTTGAATCTGAAATGGGGAAATAAGAATTAATTTCATCCTAAATTGTTATAGTTGATATTTGTTTTGTATTAGAGATAGTAAACGAAGAGTTTTACATCACTGTAACAGATTTATACTTTAAAACTCACTGTCTGATTTATCAAAAAGAGACTGACCATACTAATGAGCCTATCAGCTGATCACTACCATCTAAAACAAAAAGACAGCCTTAAGGCCACTGTCCACGAACAGTTAGTAAATACATTACATCATGAAAGAGATCGAGATTGTTCATAACCAAAAGAAAAACATCCTACAGAACTAGCTCAAACTGCATCCCAAGAACCAATGATGTTATTGCTATAATTGATTTTATTAAGTTCAAACCTCCCCAGTGGAGGCTCAATATCTGGTTTAGCATTAGCAGCATCCTCCCATCGAGGTGTATCAGTGAGTTTGGGTGCTCTGATTATCTCAGCAACCTCCTCTTTTGTGATATGTTTTTCTTTCATATACAATTCAACGACCCTGAGCTCATCTTGATCTAGCATATCTTTGTAGAAATCAAAGAAATGTGCTAATTTGATATCAGATTTGTATATCAGAAGCATTCCTTCCCACACCAATATCATGAACTGGCTTTTTGGAATCTCCAGCACCGCAGACACCTGTAACATAATATAGTAGAATGTGAATTTATGATTGAACTCAGCAAGGAACCTCCTTTTGCCTTGAAATACATCCTCATTTCTCTTGCTCCACAAAAACCATATGATTTCACAGAAGAGAACAAACCAAAAATTGTTGAGCATGTCATCAAAAAACTCAATGAAACCAGCCAAAATTTCAAGCCAAGAAAGACCCAGGCGAGTGTTCCACGGAAATGGTGACCCAAGAAATAGAGACCAAACATTGACAGCATATGGACATTCAAAAAATAAGTGAGAAATAGACTCAGATGTAGAGCAAACAGAACACATAATGGGTGCAAGACCAACAGAAGACAACAGATCACCAACCACAACCTTGTTAAGGAGGACCTGCCACACAAGACACCTCTTTTTTGGCTCACCACATTTCCAAAACCTATTAAACACAAAGGACCACCTCGACTTTGTCCAATGACCCCCCCAGAATCCATTACTCCACTGTATGATTTTGGTATCATCTCTAAGCATAGAATATAACTGCTTGGTATTGATATCATAAAATGTATTGCCATTCAGTCACTTCAACTGATTTAAAGCTTGGAAGCCCTTCACAGTTTTGCCTGGAAAGAAATTCCCAGCTGCTTTGCAGATCAAAGTATAGGTTTTCCTGTGAGAAGGAGGAATGCAGAATTTATCACATAACTCTTCCCAGATCCCAATACAGTTGCAGACAAGATCACCGACGGTATAGATGCCCAAAGAACTCCATATCTTACCAGAATAGGACTGAGTAAGAGCCAAAGGTTTCTTATTCAACGTGGCCCCCCACCACAAGGATCTGTCCAAGCAAGAAAAGTAGGGTAAATAGCCAATAGCAGATCTGTTGTTAATAAGCAACCTCACATGCTCCCATGCCTTCCAGAGAGAGGAAAAAACAGTAGACCCGAAAGGTTTCACATCAAATTCCCCCAATAGAACATCAAGAAAACCAATAGAGTTCCAGTGCTTGCCTTTTTTAGGTTTGGACAAAGTGATATTGTTTCTGATAAGAACCTTCCAGGGTTCATTTCCATGTGCTGCTTTATTAATCCATTTGGCTGCCAGAGCAATGCCATGTGCTTTAAGGTCACGAAGACCCAGCCCCCCCAATTCCTTTGGAGTGCAACACCAACCCCATGCCACATTATGTCTTTTCCTATTACCTTGCCCATCAGACCACAAAAATTCCCATAGAATTTTTTCCAGCTTGTTGACTTGGTAATTAGAAAACAGCCATGTAGATGCATAATAAATAGCATATGAAGATAGGACCTTTTGGACCACTTGGATCCTACCAGCAGGGGACAGTAAGTGAGTTTGCCATTTCAAATGCTTCTTCTCAATTTTGTTGAAGATCCATTCCCAAATGTCCTTTAAAGAAGGGCTAATAGAGAAGGGAATCCCAAGATATCTTACCGCATTGGATGGCCCCACCCAGCCCCACCCCTTGCTGGCCAGCCAAGAGGGAGGTGTTTCAGTCCATCCAATAACAGTAGACTTTTGAGGAGCCACTTAGCTCCCGAGGCCAAGCAAAAGAATTCAAGTCTTTTTAATACATTATCAAAGTTATTCACTTCACGTACTGGAAACAAGGTTGTATCAGCAAATTGTGCATTAATTAGGATATTATCATCTGGCAATCTAATGCCTTTCACAAGGGGACCAAGCTCAGAGTATCTAAAAATGTTGTATAATGCATCAGCAGCAATGACAAAGAGTGTTGGGGCATTGGGGCAATGGGGCAACCCTGTGTAATGAACCTTTGCAACTGGATAGGTTCGGACAGGGTCCCATTCACATCAATCACTGTGGAGGAGTCCTTGAATAGAATCTCAATCCATCTGCAAAAATTATCAGGAAAACCATAAGCCTTGAGCATACCCATAACAAAGGGTCATTCGATCCTATCATAAGCCTTTTCAAAATCAAGGAGAACCATAACAGCATCTTGGTTATCCTTTTTTGCCCAGTGCATATCTTCCCAGCTAGTTATTAATTTTTCCAAAATATACCTGCCACTGATGAAGCCAGTTTGTGTAACTGAGATAATCTTCCCAAGAGTCCCTGAGATCCTCTTAGCAAGAGTTTTGGCTAAGATCTTGTATGAGAGATTTAATAATGTGGTCGGCCTCCAATTTTTAACCAAGGACCTATCCCCTCCTTTGGGTGACAGCTTGATAACGCCCTTATTAATGTTATGTCCAAGAGTACCTTTTTGGAAGGCCTCTTCATAAAGTTCAAGCAATTCTTGCCCGATCCAATCAATATTAGCTTTATAGATATCTGCAGTTAGTCCATCTAATCTAGGTGATTTTGAATTAGCCATGGACCTGATTGTATCTTCAATATCTTCTAAAGATATATCCCTTGACAAAAAACCACAATCTTCCACAATAACTTTTTTGGGGATCATATTACATCATTGTTCTAATTTCTTAAAGTTCTCCTTTTGATGTCAAATGTAAAGAGACCTTGGTAAAATTCAAAGAAAGCCTTGCAAATATCATCCGAGTTATTGGTAGTACCCTGGAGGGATATTCCTCAATTCTTTCCTTCTTTTGTTTTCGTTTGATCAGATTGAAGAAATAATTAAACCCTTTGTTCCCTTCTTTTAACCAATTAGCTCGAGCTCTAATCCTCTGCCCCTTGTATATTTTATGTTTAATCTTGCTCAATTCTGATTTAGTATCAATCAGTTCTTTCTCGAGATATTCCTCGTGGCCTATTTGCTGCAAATTGAGTTCAATATCAATAATCTTAGCTTGGAATGCATCCTCGAGCTTGTGTCTATCTTTAGCTTGTTTTTCCCCCTCAAATTGAAAGACTTTCCTCCATATGTTAACCAGAACCTCCCGGCTCCTACCTATCAGTAACAGAGATATGCTGAAAGGACATCTTAGCAATGAATGTGGCCATTTAATGGCCTCAAGATTGTTCTGATCTTTGACCAGGGAACAGTTAAGCTTAAAGGTATTGGCTCTCCTATGATCATCAGTAGGGGCGCCAATATCATCAAACAGAACACAAGTGGAAATAGGGGAGTGATTAGGCATAATAAAAGGTTTAACAATGACCGGGTTATCAGAGAGCTTGATACAACTCTGATTATCACAATGAATAATAGTAGGTAATAGGGGTTTACCAATTAGGTCAAAAAGTAATTTCCTTAACCATACTGCTTCTCTAGCTCCCATAGATGCAGCCATGTATTCTGCCTCCGTTGAACTCTGAGCTACAGCTGATTGTTTTCGACTAAACCAAGAAATAATAGCTGAACCCAAACTGAAACAAACTCCTGTGGTACTTTTACGATCAGTGGAACTCCCTGCCCAATCAGAATCTGAATAACCTTGAAGTTGAATTTCAGTTTTGTCATATTTTAGTCCAAGTTCACTTGTACCTTTTAAATATCTCAATATGTGCTTAGATGCCATTAGATGAATCTGTTTAGGTTCACACATAAAGTGACTTAGAACTTTCGTGGCATAGCAAATATCAGGACGAGTATTCACCAGATACATGAGAGATCCAATTATCTGTCTAAACAGTGTAACATCTGCAGGTTCTGAATTTTCTGCTTCATCCTTTAACTTTTGAAGATTTGTCTCCATGGGTGTAGCTAGGGGTTTACACTCTGCCATACCAAATCTGTTTAGAATGTCAAAAATATATTTCTTTTGACTAAGAAGAATGTGATCTTTGTTTTGAATAATTTCAAGACTTAGAAAATAGTGTAGTAGGCCCATATCCTTCATATCAAATTCAGCTACTAGGTCCTTTTTACATTTATCAATTAGGTGGTCTTCTCCTGTAATGAGCAAATCATCAACATAGAGAATTAGAATTATCATGTCTCCTTTTTCAATTTTGAAGTATATATTAGGATCTGCTATATTCTTAGAGTACTCTAATTTGTTCAAGTATTGATCTATTCTTTCATACCATGCTCTGGGAGCTTGTTTGAGCCCATAAAGAGCTTTCTTTAACTTGCATACATATATTTCTTTGTCATGAGTGAGAAATCCTTCTGGTTGTTCAATGTAAACTTCTTCCTCAATTTTACCATTTAAGAATGCAGTCTTGACATCCATTTGATGTACTTTCCATCCTTTAGATGCTGCAATGGCAAGTATGGTTCTGACAGATGTGTATCGGGCTACTGGAGCAAAAGTTTCCTCATAATCAATATCTTCTTTCTGTGAAAAACCTCTAGCAACAAATCGAGCTTTATGTTTATCAATACTGCCATCAGGAGCATACTTGATTTTGAATAGCCATTTTGATGATACTACTGACTTATGTTTAGGTCTAGGAACAATGTCCCATACATCATTTTTTAGAATGGACTGATATTCTTCAATCATTGCTTCTCTCCAGGCTTGTTTTGATAATGCTTTCTCAACACTGACCGGTTCTGATTCTGAGGGTTCAGTTAGAAGAGCAGTGTAACATTTTTGTGTTCTAGTTCTTTTGTTTTCTCTGGAGATTTGTGTTGGTTCCACATTATTTTCTTCAAGCATTTTCTGGCCCATAATGGTCTCTTTTTATTATGGTCTAAATCAGATGGTTCAGAATCAGAGATTTCTTCTTCATTATTTGAGTCCATGTTTGAATTGTTATATTCATTTTCTCCCTCAATTCAGAAATCTTTGTCAGGGCTTATAAGGCTGATGTCTTCATTATTTGAGGATGAGAAGTTTTCTTCAAATTTTACATCTCTGCTTATTTCTACTGATTTCTGATTAGGGATATAGATTCGATATCCTTTAGAGTCTTCACTGTAGCCTAGAAAAATACCTTTCTTACCAGAAGGTTCCAATTTAGTTCTTTTCTCCTTTGGTACATGTATATATACTGGACAGCCAAATACTCTTAAATGACTAAGATCAGGTTTAACTCGTGTGAATACTTCTTCTGGTGTGGTATTTTCAAGTATCGCATGTGGACATCTATTTTGAATGTAAACTGCAGTGTTGGCAGCTTCTGCCCAGTAAGATATATGAATATTATGATCATGCATCATGGCTTTTGCTGCTTCAATGATGGTCCTATTCTTTCTTTCTGCTACTCCATTCTGTTGAGGGTTATAAGCTACAGTATACTCCCTCTTAATCCCAACAGATTTACAATAGTTTTTGAAGTTATCAGAAGTAAATTCACCACCATTGTCTGATCTAAGAGTTTTGATTTTCTTATTGGTTTGATTTTCTACTAATGCTTTGAGTTCTAGAAATTTTGCTAGAACTTCACATGACTCTTTAAGTTTTAAAAAATATATCCATGTTTTCCTAGAATAATCATCTACGAATAGTAGATAATATAGGGCACCAAAGAAGGAAGGAGTAGACATAGGGCCACACATATCAGTGTGAATGAGTTCTAAAACACTATTTGTCTTACGTTCACTTGTGGGAAAAGATTTTTTAATGTTCTTTCCTAATTCACATCCTTTACAAATACTAGAGTGATCAGATTTTAGAGAAGGTATACCAAAAGTTATTTTATGCAGGGTAGGAAGGGCACTATATCCAATGTGTCCTAGTCTTTTGTGCCAAATTTCATTATCTTGTTGTGTGTTGTGAATTAGAGCTAATTTCTGTTCATTACATAGTTTGAACAAGCTGCCTTCTTTGGACCCTATGTGTATTGCATTTTTTATGTTCGTATTTTTGTTCCAGATAAGAACCTTTTCTTCATTAAAAGTTACCCTATATCCTTGATCAGCTAGTCCAGATATAGAGATTAGGTTTCTCTTTATTCCAGGTACATATAATACTTCATGTAACTATAGAGTGACTCCGTCTCTTATCTGTATCAAACAGGTCCCAATTCCTTTTACCGGATACGTGGAGTTGTCACCAATAGTTACTTCTTCTGAAGAGTTTCCAGAGAGGGTTTCGAACTGATCTCTGAATCCTACCGAGAATCAGGAATTGAACCGACAGATTCAAGAGTTGTTGGAGAAAGGTTTGATCAGATAAGGTTTGAGTCCTTGTGCAGTACCTGCGGTATTGGCACCTAAGAAGAATGGAGAATGGCAAATGTGTACTGATTCCAGAGCAATCAACAAGATAACAGTGAAGTATAGGTTTCCTATACCGAGAATGGATGATATAATGGATAGTTTGACTAGAGCAAAGTATTTTACCAAGATTGATTTGAAAAGTGGATATCATCAGATCAAAATCAGAGAAGGTGATGAATGGAAAACTTTTTTTAAGACAAAAGAAGGTTTGCATGAGTGGTTGGTTATGCCTTTTGGTTTAACTAATGCACCAAGTACTTTTATGAGGTTGATGAATGAAGTTTTGAAGAAATTCTTGGGTAAGTTTGTGATTGTATATCTTGATGATATTCTGATATTTAGTAAGACCAGAGAAGAACATCTGTTGCATATTAGACAAGTTTTGCAGAGATTGAAAGAAGAAAAGTTGTTGATAAATCTGAAAAAGTGATCATTCATGAAAGAGGAGATTGTGTATTTGGGATTTGTGATCTCAGCTGATGGTTTGAAAATGGATCCTGAAAAGGTTGAAGCTATTTTGAATTGGCCTACACCTGTGAATGCTAGCAAGGTAAGATCATTTCATGGTTTGGCAAGTTTTTATCGAAAGTTCATTAGGAATTTCAGTTCAATTTGTAATGCTATGATTGAGACTATGAGAGGAGACAAAAGAAAATTCAAGTGGACACATGAAGCTGATAAAAGTTTTGAGACTTTGAAGCAGAAGGTTGCTGAATTGCCTGTTTTGGCATTGCCTGATTTCAATAAGGTATTTCAAGTGGAAGTGCACTTGGAGCGGTGTTGAGTCAAGAAGGTAAACCTGTTGCTTTCTTTAGTGAAAAGTTGAATGATGCAAAAAGAAAATATTCTGTGTATGATATGCTATTGTACAAGCACTGAAGAAATGGAGACATTATTTGATACCGAGTGAATTTGTGTTGTATACCGATCATAAAGCTTTACAGTATTTGGATAGTCAGAATAAGTTGAATTAGAGACATATGAAATGGGTTGAGTATTTGCAGAGTTATACATTTGTAATAAAGCATAAGAGTGGAGTCATTAACCAAGTTGCTGATGCATTGAGTAGAAGGAGATTTTTGATGACCAAGATGAAAATTGGAATTCTAGGCTTTGATGATATGAGAGATTCTTATGAATTTGATCCTGATTTTTCTGAGCCATGGAGAAAGTGCAAAGCACCTATTCAAGATCAACAGAGTACTAAATGGGATGAATATTTTATGCAAGGAGGTATGTTGTTTAAAGGTATTCAGTTGAGTATACCGAGAGGAGCAATGAGAACTAATTTGATAAAAGAGAAACATAGTAGTGGTTTGGCTGGACATTTTGGTGTTGATAAGACATTGAATTTGCTTAAGGGGAAATACTTTTGGCCACAGTTGTATAAAGATGTTCAGAAATTTGTGAAAAGTTGTGGAGTTTGTCAAGTTGCAAAAGGAGTTGGTCAAAATACTGGATTGTATACACTGATTGTTGTACCTGAGAAACCTTGGATTGACATCAATATGGATTTTGTTCTTGGCTTACCAAAGATAGTAAGAGGTAATGATACTATATTTGTGGTTGTGGATAGATTTTCTAAAATGGCACATTTTATATCTTGTAGAAAGACATCAGATGCAATGTATGTAGTAGATCTTTTCTTTAAGGAAATTGTCAGATTGCATGGATTACCGAGGAGTATTATCTCTGATCGAGACAGTAAATTTGTTGGATACTTTTGGAAGACTCTTTGAAGAAAGTTGGATATTGAGTTGAAATATAGTTATACATTTCACCCACAAACCGATGGACAGACAGAAGTTGTGAATAGAAGCTTGGGTAATCTTTTGAGATGTTTAGTTGGAGACACACCGGGTAATTGGGATTCTGTGTTGGCACAAGCAGAGTTTGCATACAATAATTCAATGAATAGGAGTACTGAAAAAACACCTTTTGAGATTGTAAATGGCATACAACCAAGAGGTATATCAGATTTGAGAGACATTGCTAATGAAAGAAAGAGAAGTGCTGAAGGAGTAAAATTTGCTGAGTACATGAAGACATTGCATGAAGATGTGAATCTTAAGCTGGAAAAGAATAATCGAAAATACAAAGACAGCTGATAGATAAAGAAGACATAAGACTTTTGATGTTGGTGATGAAGTGATGGTTCATTTGAAGAAAGGCAGATTTCCTAGTGGAACATATGGGAAGGTGAAGATGAAGAAGTTTGGACCTTGCAAGATTTTGAGAAAATTTGACAGTGGAAATGCATATGAAGTTGAGTTACCTGATGATATGGATATTTCACCTATATTCAACATTGCTGATTTGTATGAGTTTCATGAATCTGAAGAAGATATGGCAGTACCGATGGATTATCCTAAGAAGCGGAATGAAGAAGTTGAGCATATTTTGGAGCAAAAAATTGTACAAGAGGAAAACAATATATGGAATATCTGGTAAAGTGGAAGAATAGACCGATTGAAGACAGTTCATGGATTTCACAGTCTGAGTTGGATGCAGCTCGGATTATACCTGTTTCATGATTCGGAGAATCATTTCAAATAACCCCAAGTGTCTGATGCAAGAGCATCTCGGGTCCTTGGCAATCCTGTGTCACCAAAAACATATTTGAGTTTGTTTGTGTTGCTCGGTTCCTGCTTGACTGAGTTGGTTCTGTACTTGATTGTAATATCTGGCCGAAACCGGGAAGGCCTTACAGCCCGGCATGTATGAATCAATTTGAAGATAATATATGAAAGTTTTGCATTCTCTCTCTCTCACTGTTGTGTGTTTGTTGCTTCCGCGTATTGTTGAGCAAGGTGGTTTAGGTTAGGGTGTGCCATTGTTGGCCCCTCCTGCCCCCTCTTGCATCACAAGTTGTTGTAGCAAACTCTTAAATCTTTTCTTTTCTCTTTTAAAGTTTGGTGCCACCACTGCCTTTCAAATCTGCTTTAACTATCTTCTCCAAATATGCCCTTCTCTATTGGAAAGTCTGAGGTTTTGTATCCCCAATGTGTTTCTTGAATGAAAACACCATTAATTCCCCTGACTGTATCTTACAACAGCGAGAAGAATGTCATTCGTGAGGGTTTTCATCCTCTCAAACCTTTGAAGAAGAACTTATCCAACATTTCATCAATTCCATAGATTTTCCAAGCATGCTTAAGAATGAGCTCTTCACTTTATTTTATAACTTTTCTTAGAGATTTCCCAATCAACCTGTGAATGTGGGATAAATAACTTTTCCTTTTAAAATATAATTTCCCACTTCAGTGAATAAAATGTGCTTTTCATAACAAAGTGACTTATAATACAATGTATTTTAATTTAATAGCCACTTTATTAATAAACTATTTAATCTTCAGGCATTAAAATAAATTATCAATCGGACTCAAAAAACCATGTGTGATAGCTCATTCGAAAGGTGTCAACGAGATGCTCCAAGTCCAATATTAAAATGCCAAAAACACTAAGCCCAATGCTGACTTACTATAAATAGTAAGTATTTGGAAACCCTTTTGAATCAATTCCAATTGGCCTGAAACTAGAATTGTGTAGGCCAAATCACTCTCTGATCCTTGTAAGTCTTTGTTAGCCCACAAGACCAAGGCAAAATGGGCTAATGACACATCACAAATTAATGGGCCAGAAAAGGGGACATTACAATTTGTGTTCATTCTCATTTGCATTATGATATGAATTTGTCAATGAGAGTCATTGCAAATACATCGTAGCGATCCAAGCAACAACATACATTATCACTGCACAAACTGAAACATCCAATCAGCAAGCTGGCAAACTATTTGACAAAATTACTTGGGGAAGATAGAGACAATTTCTGAATAAGTCTTCCACACAAGTGTTTAACGAAATGTATATGTGATGAATGTTATATCTGTGAAGTGATTTTTGGGTTGGAACTAGTAAGGGCTCTTAAATTTTATTTGGAACTCCCTCAAACCAATTCACTTCTTTTGTCCTCATAATAGATGGTAAGGACTCTTAACTTTGTGTCCTCTCTCTTTCGATGAAATAAGGTGTTTATTTTATCTCAACTTGTCTAAGGAATTCCTTCCTCAAAAAAAATTGAACAATACAAATGAGTTGTGGTTGCACATTGAGCTCTTGTTGCCGCTTGGTTGACCCAACCAATTTTATCAGTCATCTCTTAGTGCATTTTCCGTTGCCTGAAACCAACAAGGGGTTCAAATGATGTGCCTTACGCAAGATCAACTAAATTTGTTGCTGGCTTTTGCTCTAAGATGTATCTCTATTTGTGTACACAATATTGATAGGGCCCACGTCCTCTACAGCATCCTGCAAAATCTTAAAATTGCAATCAATAGCTCCAAGGAAATAAGGACATTCTTCACATGGGATGATAAGTGATGAGTGGGCAGTGCTTAATGGTTGTCAACCCATCTGTGACAATAGAACAGTCTAATTTCACCCTACTCACCTTTGTATCTTCCATCAACAAATTAACTGAGGATTTTTTTACCAAAATGAATGTTCTCAATTTTGTTTCTTTAGTAGTCACATAAGATGAACTTAATTTGCTTGCATTGTCTTAGAAAAATGCATGTAAAAAGAAGACTGAGCAATAGACCCCAGAGTGTAGACCAGTTGGTCAAGCTGTTGGATAGACAGACAATCGGCGTAGGTTCAAGCCTTGTCCGGTACCCAAGCTGGTTTACCCTGCTGCGCACATGGTGGGTCCCATGCTGGTTACTGCGCGACCCAATGGGATTAGTCTCACCTCGCTCGCCCCTTCCTCACCCCAACTTGGCAGTAAAGTAAGACCAAGGCAAGATAGGTTGAGCGCTGGGCTGGGTTGCGGGGATACCCACTGATATACCAAAAAAATAAAAAAGAAGACGGAGCAACGTGAAATGGGATACGATTGGAAAAGTAGAGCTTGCAAATATCATCTATGTTTTCACATGGTGCATTAAACAATTATGTAACTAGGCTTGATATCTTGGCCCTCATTTTTCCTGTGTATGAACCCTTTTTCAAATGCACTAGACAAGTTGGAACCCAGAGATCTAAACAAGTATCCAGATCCCTATAATCATTCCCGGAAGAAGACCTAGACAAAGTGGTGAAGCTTGTAGATGCAACAGGAATAGAATTGTGTTGACCATACAACCTTTGTATTTCAGCACTCAGCACTGTACTCGATTTTAAGCTTTATTACAAACACCAATCCCATGACCTGGCAGGTCTAATCAATCTGCACCAAGCCTAGTAATGATACCTTCTAAATAAATCCTGCTAAAATAGAATTTCTGATGGAAGCAATTCATGTGCCCTATGTTTACTAATGCTACCCTAACAATCAATACCATCAAAATAACCTTTTGAGTGGCAGCTTTCCCATAAACTATTTCCTCTAATTTGTCAAGAATCTTTTATAAACAAGCCCTTGCAGCAGTTCGGAAAATCTAGGGGAAAATAATATCATGCAGCATGTTGTATTGTGTTTCCCCAACAAACCTTTCGGATTTATTAACTCGTTCCTTTTCCATTGGGCACTCACCATTGGAAACAGGGGGCACTTTGTTTCACTTTTTGCATCCTTTAATTTATGAAGTGTAAGTTATGCGTGCATATTTTAACTTGTGAAATTTGAGCTATGCATGCAATAAAACAATAGATTCCAGAAAGAACAAAAAATTTTAACATGCCTTTTCAGTTTTCCTAGACTGATATTCCAGAGTAGACTTTTTTAAATACAATGTCAATGACGTTTTTTTCAGCAAAATCAATCTACATTTCTTTTTCCTGATCTTTTCAAGTGCAATATCAGCCTACATAGAGGAGCTTATAGGAGCTTTGATAAGTAGTTGGCTAAGTTGTTAGAGATCTGTTACATCTAATGAGACTTTGAAGTTCCTTTCAGGGTTCTGAAGGTCCTTTGCTCAGTTTCTTATCAATCATCTACATGCACCACTTTTATTTATCTTAGTTCTTGTGCAATATTGTAGGTACTAGGTCATTCCAAAGAGGAAAATTCCTTCTACAACCTTTTGCATATTGATTGTATTTTAGCTTAACATGATCATGATTCTGTGTGGCTTGGTTTCTACAGAAGTTGGGAAAGATGCAAGCTACATTTCAAGCAGAGCAAAGTAAATGCAACACATTGAAAGCAAAATATGGAGTATTATTGGCTGAACAAAGGCAATATTCTACACTAGTTAAATCATTCCAGGTAAGATTTCTTAGCTTCTAGTTCTTGTTAATAAGTAGTGTTAGCTATCTGTGTGGAGTTTCTTATTTGTTGTGTTAACAGGATGAATGTGCCAGAAATGAAAAGCTGTGTAAGGATTTGAATGGCTTGAATGCTCCATTGCCTTAGGGCTTGCTAGTTTTGTTTCTCATGGCATCATGAACACCGGAGCAAAGGGCACTTGCAGCTCTGATTTGAGTCAGAAGTAAAAAGTACATAATCATTTTCTTCCTTGAATATATGTTTATCCCATTCAAATATTTAAAAGTCTGATATTTATCTATTCTTATCCTATATATTAATATTGAATTTTTGACAACTTCAGTGAGAAGTTTCATCTAAAAGGAGGCATTTCTCCACCAATAATTTAAAAGGCTTATTACTGTTCTTTCTAAACAGCTTATATAAAACTTTCACTGAGACCAAACGTCAGAAATGCAGAGATACATTGAAATTGTCAAAAAAAAAAGTATCTGAACGCTTTTGAACAATATTTGTTAAGAAACTTCTGCAGCTGCTTCATTACACAGTTAAGTTATTCACCCAAGGAGAACATAACCGTATTCTAGAAGAATTGAGAATGATCAATGCAGACAGAGTAGAAAACTTAACCACAAAATCCTTCAGGTGCACATAAACTTTGGAAATATAAAGAGGAAAAAATAGAAGATTTAATTACTTTTGGTTTTTTATTAACCATGATTGCACTTATACATGACAAATTATGTTAATCATGACATATCAAAATGTGCAATTGTTAAAAATTGTCTAAAGCAGATGAGTAATGGATTCTATTATAATCAAAGGTGTTGGTGCTGAAACTGCCCCCTCTAATACTAATGTTAAGATTTGAATAATTGTAGCCAAGTCATAGATATAATGTTTAAACTTCAGGTATATCCTGGAACTAATGTTTTATTTGGCTGTAAGCATATAACAATATAATCAGAGAGACAATTTAAGAGATCTGATCGATTGATTGCATTATTTTGTCATAAAAGGCAATTTTAGGTGTTCATTCATTATCATTAATGAAATGCCTGCCCTTGCAGTTTTGGACATTATATATTTGGCCTCTTAAAATAGGCATTTTGCATTACTAGGCAAACACTACTTTTCTAAATGAGATAGGGTAATTGACCACTTCTCGCGTATTCTTACTTGTGCTGGTATGTAATTATTATCTCATGTTCATCCCTACAAAATACAAACGTGAGGCCAAGTGCAACATATAAACACTTTAAGAAAACGCTCAAATGACTAGATGGACAAAAAGTGACATTACTTGGGGACACGTTTCTTGGGCAAAACCAGGCGTCCCAAGAACGGAAGCCCCTCAAGGATGGGGAACAGGTAGGGGATGTCCCCTTGCTGTGCCCAAAACCTTTTCGATTTCAGAAATGGTATTGGAAATGTGGGGACATGACGGGGACATGACAGAGAGGGAAAAGGGATGGCTAGATCTTCCCGCCATTTTGCAAAGTTTTGAAAAAAAAATTCACTTGAATGAGAAAAAAACTCTTATTTTCTATTGCTAGTGGCCCCCATAGCCCGGCTCACCTTAAATGGGTTAGAAATCCTAATTTCTACCATTCCTTTCTCATTTTGACATCGTAAAATAACTAGCAAGTTAGCAATAGCAACAAGTTGCAAAGTTTGAAGGAGAGAAAAAAGGAGGAAACAACAAGGTTTGAAGGAGCATTTGGAGCATTGAGACCACTCTAGGTAAGTCATTTGTTTCATTTATGTTTTTCTCTTTTTAAAAAATTTCAAAGCTTAAAGAAGAGATCTCCATCAAATGTCTGATTTTTTATTTTTTCCTCATATTTCAATTATTTAAACTTGTATTGTACTCATAAAACATGACCAGTAATGGCAATGATAGTAGTGACCAAGAAGGGGAAGAAGTTGGAAACGAAATAAATTTAACTAGGGGTAGGTATGAGAGTGTTAGGGGTGAAGCACAATGTCTACAAAACCGATTTGAGTGCCCAAACCCTATGCATAAGGCCCTTTTAACCTCAAAAAGCCTCTTTTCTGCCTTGTTCATCCCATAGATGTCAAAAAGAAAAATCCAAGAAGGAATGGGGTGTGGTTATTGTTGGATATTGCTAATGCATGGGTGGTGATTGAGACATTTAGTATGTCTAATCACTACGTTACTGAATGGGCACTCATACTATTGTCATTTGTGTTTTGTCACTGATGTCAACATATGCTTCTATGAAGGACCCAACTTGGTAATCTCAGTGTACGGAAGGTGTACGGATGTTTCAGATGTTGCGAAGTCAGACGAGAGTTCAAATAGATGTTGTGATTTTATATTTGAGATCGCATCATTAATGGATGCATATAGAGGAAGATACAGCTATTTTGGTAAAGACTGGTCACTGGACTGTGACAGTGAGAATTGACAGAGTTAGTCTTTGAGTTTCTAGTATAGATTTCAGAAGGATTGGATTCAAGGTATGTGATCTTGAAGGGTGATGGAAGAGGTACTAACGGATGTTCATTGGTCAGCGCAAGGTATGGAATGATTGGTGACGTCATTTGTGGCGTGTACTTTGGCGATGGCTTATTATGAAGTTGACTCAGGGAATGAAGCGTGTGTTTTGTCTGGCAAGCATAATTCAAGGATGTCGGTCCTTAATTGTTGTAATGTAATCATTGTAAACTCGTTTGTGATACTGTGTGTATCTTAGCAAGGGCCTATGTAATTGCTTGTAATTAGGAAAGCCTTATGGGCCGACCTATTATTGGTAAAATGTAATGAGGTATAAATACAAAGGTCTTTTCTTTGGAAGAGACATGGATGTGATAAGTGTGATATAAGGAGGTTGCGAACTTGTGTCTGTTGTATGTAGAGCAGAGGATTATTGGTGGACTTCATTGGAACTGATCAAGCAAAGACAGTTGCTGGCAAACAATTCAAAAGATTGTGTATTTCTTCATATACACTTGTTGTGAACTAGTGAGTTCAGAAGGTGGACTTAACCTTCTTTGGGCAGTGAGCCCTTTTTTGTTCTTGACTCCTAACAAGGTATGTCCTCTAACAAGGACTATGTACTGTAATGTTTCAATAAGCTCCTAACAAGGCTATATCTTCTAACAAGGATTACTATACTCTCAGTACATCATTAGTGGGTGCTAATTCCCACCAGGGTTTTTACCTTTAACAAGGTTTCCCCGTAACCAAAATATTGTGTTATTGTGTTGGCATTCATTGTGTTCATTGGATCTGATATTGATAAGCTTAAAGTTTAAAGTTTAATATTATGTCATACAACTGATTCACCCCCCCTCTCAGTTGTATTGTGGACTGTTAATCCTAACAATTGGTATCAGAGCTTGTGGTCCTCAGAGAGAAAGCTTAACAGCTTGAGGTGATCTTGGAAAATGGCATACTATAGGAAGGATAGTCCTAAGTTTGATCCTGAAAACTTTGACAGTTGGAAAAACAAGATGCGAACACATTTGCTATGCTTGGGCATAGACTACTTGATGATTGTAAAGAAGAAGGAAACTTTGAAAGCTGAGAATGACTTAATGCCAGCCACCGATGATGAAAAGAAACTATTTTCATGCAACATGGTCGCAAGAGAAGCATTGATCAGCGCACTATCTGAGGGTGAGTTTACTGAAATTAAAGATCTGGATTCGGCACATGATATTTGGAATAGACTAGAGGTACTCTATGAAGGAGACAAATATACCAAACAAGCAAAATTGCAGAACTGGAAGACAAAGATGGAGAAGCTGCAAATGAATGAAGATGAAAGCATTAGAGCCTATGTTCAAAGGGTTACAGAAGTTGTAGTTGGAATCAGAAATTGTGGAGGTACTTATGATGAAGATGAAGTCATTGCAAAGATTCTCAAATCTCTAACTCCTACTTACAAATTCAAGGCAATGTCAATTCAAGAAACTATACCCCTGACTCCAAACTTTAGCAGAGAGATGTTGATTGCAAAGTTAACCACCTTTGAAGCTACGGAATTAGGAGAAGCTACTCCTAAAGTTGAATCTGCATTTAGGGCATCCGCACACAAGAAAGTATCTGCACTTCCGAGCACAAGCAAAGAAGACTTGAGAGAAGAGCTTGGTGAGTATGCTGAGGAATGGGAGAAGATAATGGAAGAAGAAAAGAAGATGGAAGAACTTGTTGCACTAATAGCTAGAAGAGAGAAAAGAGGTAAGGGCAAATTTGAAGGCAAATTACCTTTGAAATATTTTTCATGCAATAAGGTAGGTCATTTTGCATCTAGATGTCCTACAAGAGTTCCTAAATACAAACCTGATTATCCAAAGATTAGAAGAGATAAAGAATGTTATTATGCTAGTGAAGGAATCTCTGATGATGATGATGATTTAGACAATGAAGGGATTGGATTTGTTGCTATTAAAGATGAACCAGTGCATGAAGAAAAAGCCTTAGTATTTCATGTTGACAAGAAAACTAAATGGATAATTGATAGTGGATGTTCTCATCACATGACTGGTGATAAGAACAAATTTGTTAAATTAGTAAATTATGATGGAGGTGTTGTAAGGTTTGGGGATAATCTCCCAAAATCCATCATAGGAGTAGGATCCATCACTCTGGATGGAAAGACTAATACGGACAATGTACTACTTGTTGAAGGACTGAAACATAACTTGTTTAGTGTTGGACAGTTAATGGATAAAAACTTTCAGTTAAGTTTCGTTAATGGTAAGTGCTTTATCAAAAGCAAGGAAGGAAAACTGATTGCTATCGGTTCAAGATCTAGAGGTAATGTATTTGAACCAAACACATTTGGAGCCTCTTGTTATGTTGCGAAGGTAGATGATAGTTGGTTATGGCATAGAAGATTTTGTCATGTAAACTTTGATAACATTGTGAAAGCAAGTATGGCTAATGCAATAAGAGATCTACTGAAGATTGTGAAACCTTCTAACACTGTATGTAGAGAATGTGTTATGGGAAAGCAAACTAAAAGCAGTCATAAAATAAAAACATTTACATGAAAAGGAAAGTTGGATCTGGTACATACAGATCTATGTAGGCCTACAAGAACAAAGTCATACTACGGTGAAAGGTATTTTATACTCTTTGTTGATAACTTTTCTAGAATGATGTAGGTTACTTATTTGAGAGAGAAATCAGAAGCATTTGACAAATTCAAATTGTTTAAAGCAAAGGTAGAGAATGAATCAAGACTGAAAATAAAGTGTTTAAGATCAAACAGAGGTGGAGAGTTTACATCAAATTTATTCAATTCATATTGTGAAGGGCATGGGATAAAAAGACAAACATCTGCTCCTAGAACTCCACAACAAAATGGGATAGCAGAGCGAAGAAACGGAACTATACTTGATGCTGCCAAGACAATGTTGATTGAAGGGAATGTATCTCATGTACATTGGAAAGAGGTTGTTGGAATAGCAGTGTACACATTAAACAGAATTCAAATCAGAGATGGCACAAGTAAGACTCCCTATGAACTATGGTTTGATCATACTCCTACTGTAAAATATTTCAAAAGTTTTGGTAGCAAATGTTATATCAAGAGGGATGATGAGATAGGAAAATTTGATGCTAGAAGTGATGAAGGTATCTTCCTTGGTTACTCTATTAAAAGTAAGGCATACAAATGTTTCAATCTGAGATTAAGGAAGATGGTTGAAAGCAACAATGTAAGAATAGATGAGAAATTTTAGATACAAGAAAGAATGTATGACAGCAATCAGATATCAGAAGTAAAAGAAGCCACCACTGCTGTCGAAGAAGAAGAACTTGTTGAGGAAGAAAGTGAAAAAGAGGCTTGTGATGATACAAGCAAGACCACTGAAACTCCTAAAACTCCAAGGTATGTAAAAAATAACCATCCTGAAAATCAAATTATTGGCAATACCAGTCAGGGAGTGCTAACTAGATCTAAAGTTAGAGAAAAAATTTGTTTGATTTCCCAAGTTGAGCCAAAGACTACAGATGAAGCCTTTAAAGATGAATCTTGGATAAATGCCATGAAAGAAAAATTAGATCAGATAAAGAAAAATAATACTTGGGAATTGGTTCCAAGACCTAAAAATAAAAATGTTATAGGAACAAAATGGGTCTTTAGAAACAAAACGGATGAAAAAGGAATAGTTGTAAGGAACAAAGCAAGACTAGTGTGTAAGGGATACTCACAGCAAGAAGGGATAGACTTTGAAGAAACATTTTCTCTTGTTACTAGAATAGAGGCATTAAGATTATTTCTATCTTATGTTGAACACAAAAACTTCAAAGTGTATCAGATGGATGTAAATCTGCATTTCTAAATGGAGATCTTGAAGAAAAAGTATACATAGATCAACCAGATGGATTTCCTCTATGCGAAGACAAAGACATGGTGTGCAAATTAAAGAAAGCACTATATGGGTTGAAGCAAGCTCCTAGGGCTTGGTATGCAAGGTTGGACAAGTATCTACTTGGACTTGGAATGCGGACAGTAATTTGTACTTAAGAACTACTGAAGATGGAATCCTGATAGTAGAGGTATTTGTGGATGACATTATCTTTGGAGGTAATGATGATCTATGTAAGAAGTTTGCTAAAGAAATGGAAAGTGAATTTGAGATGTCCATGATAGGTGAAATGAAATTCTTTCTTGGACTGCAAATAACTCAGAATGAGAATGGTATTTTCATTTCTTAGACCAAGTATCTCAAAGAATTGCTTAAGAAATTCGGTATGGAAGATTGTAAACCAGTAGGAACACATATGGTGACTGGAAACAAGCTAACAATTGATGATGAATCAAAATGTGTTTTTAAGACTTTGTATAGATCAATGGTTGGAGGGCTACAGTATCTAACTCACACCAGACCAGATATTGCTAATGTTGTTGGAATTGTGGATAGATATCAGGCAGAACCTAAAGAGACTCATCTAGCTGTTGTTAAAAGGATACTGAGGTATCTTAGAGGAACCATAGACTATGGTTTATGGTATTACAGGAATGATAGCTTTGAACTTCATGCTTATACTGATGTTGATTGGGCAGGAAATATTGATGACAGAAAAAGTACAAGTGGTGGTGCATTTTTCCTTGGGAAAAAGTTGGTTTCTTGGCTAAGCAAGAAACAAGATTGTATAGCACACTCTACTGCTGAATTAGAATATGTTGCTGCTGCTATAAATTGCACTCAAATTGTTTGGATGAAACAAATGCAAACAAACATTGGAATAACTTTTAATGAGTATGTGGTTATCCATTGTGATAACACCAGCACAGTAAACATGTCAAAGAATCCGGTGATGCACTCTAAAACTAAACACATTTCTATCAAATATCACTTCTTAAGAGACAAGGTGGCAAAAAAAAAATCAAGCTTGAATATATCAGTACAAAAGAGCAAATTGCGGACATCTTTACAAAGCCACTACCAAAAGATACATTTGAATATCTCAGAGGTATGTTAGGGGTTTAGGCCCCTCCTAGTCAAAACTAAATGATGCAGAGATGCATCAGTCCAGAAGTGCTCAGAGCCTCATCATTTTTTGGACTGGATGTAGGTATCTACTCCTCAGTGGGAGTGATCGTGGAAGAAAGTTTATATGTGAAGGCAGTTGGCACCCTTTGCCATTGTTGTCAAAGGGGGAGTGTTGTTATGACAAAATCCTCATTGTTTGGGGAGATTGTTTAGTTGAAGGACTTTTGGGTTGATACAACTTTGGGATAAAATTTTCCCATATGTTAACATCAATGCCAAAGGGGGAGATTGTTGGATATCGCTATTGCATGGGTGGTGATTGAAACATTTAATATGTTTAATCACTACGTTACTGAATGGGCACTCATACTGTTGTCATTTGTGTTTTGTCATTGATGTCAACATATGCTTCTATGAAAGAACCAAATTGGTAATCTCAGTGTACAGAAGGTGTACGGATGTTTCAAATGCTGCGAAGTCAGAGGAGAGTTCAGATAGATGTTGTGATCTTATATCTAAGATCGCATCATTAATGGATGCATATTAAGGAAAATACAGTTGTTTTGGTAAAGACTGGTCACTGGACTGTGACAGTGAGAATTGACAGAGTTAGTCTCTGAGTTTCTGGTATAGATTTTAGAAGGATTGGATTCAAGGTATGCGATCTTGAAGGATGATGGAAGAGGTACTGACGGATGTTCATTGGTCAGAGCAAGGTATGAAATGATTGGTGACATCATCTGTGGCATGTGCTTTAGCGATGGCTTATTATGAAGCCGACTCGGGGAATGAAGTGTGTGTTTTGTCTGGCAAGCATAATTCAAGGATGTCGGTCCTTAATTGTTGTAATGTAATCATTGTAAACTTGTTTGTGATATCGTGTGTATCTTAGCAAGGGCCTATGTAATTGCTTGTAATTAGGAAAGCCTTATGGGCCGACCTATTATTGGTAAAATGTAATGAGGTATAAATAAAAGGTCTTTTCTTTGGAAGAGACATGGATGTGATAAGTGTGATATAAGGAGGTTGTGAACTTGTGTCTGTTGTATGTAGAGCAGAGGATTATTGGTGGACTTCATTGGAACTGATCAAGCAAAGACAATTGCTGGCAAATAGTTCAAAAGATTGTGTATTTCTTCATATACACTTGTTGTGAACTAGTGAGTTCAGAAGGTGGACTTAACCTTCTTTGGGCAGTGAGCCCTCTTTTGTTCTTGACTCCTAACAGGGTATGTCCTCTAACAAGGACTATGTACTGTAATGTTTCAATAAGCTCCTAACAGGGCTATATCTTCTAATAAGGATTACTATAATCTCAGTACATCATTAGTGGGTGATAATTCCCACCGGGGTTTTTACCTTTAACAGGGTTTCCCTGTAACCAAAATATTATGTTATTGTGTTGGCATTCATTGTGTTCATTGGATCTGATATTGATAAGTTTAAAGTTTAAAGTTTAATATTCTGTCATACAACTGATTCACCCCCCCTCAGTTGTATTGTGGACTGTTAATCCTAACAGTTGTGTCGCATATGCAATAATGATTTTAAAGGGAGTTGCACAAGGGTGTGGTCTCATTTCTTGGATGTTTTGGGCAACAAAATTAAATTTTGTAAAGATATAAAGGAGGATATGAAGATAGTGTTATAGATTACATATGGACGCAAAAAAAACAAGTCTAAAGGTGTGTCTATGCCAATTTAGTTTCCTTCACAGCCATTTATTCATCATCCTATATCATCTAGTGTTGGTAGTGGTAGTGCTATTCATAGCATGGAAGCCAAAAAAGACGAGGGAGGTTAGTGATAATGGGCAGCTAGGGTCAGTTTCAAATATGTTCAATGTGCGGAAAAGGGATATGATAGTCTTTCATCGCTGATTTTTAATGCCCATGTCATCCCATTTCATGTGGCCCATTCTTCTTACTTCAAAATAAGGTCAAAGATATAGCTACTGTTGGTCCCTCTTTTGTACCCCCTGGAGATCATAAACTATACACTACCCTCCTTGACAAAGCATGTTTTAAGGTAAGTTTTGGTGATGGAGGACATGAGGTGAACTTGGATGAGGACAAGTTGTTCTATTGTGATGGATGGGTGGACCGATATCGGACATCAGTCACTCATCAACATCATGGTCACATGCACATATGGCTCTTATTTTCTTCATTGACTATTTGAGGAAACACAAGGCTGCACACATTTTTTTAACATTTTGAGAGGCCATACAGAAGGTTGCATATTAGGGCCTCAAATGTTATTAAGGTGATCACCAATTCAACACATGTATGCGAATTGGTTGGCTTGATGTTGTAGGGTACTTACAAGCACATCTTTTGGACTCGATGTGTTCATACAGTTAACAATGCATTGAAGGACAGAGGAATTAGATTGGGTAAAGGAAGCAGTGGGACAAGCTAGAAATATTCAAATGTTTATTTGAAACCTCCACAACTCGCTATGTTCAAGACTTTATCGAGAAGGGAATTTCTCAAACCTATGGAGACAAGATATGCTAGTTACTTCATTTTGTTAGAGAGCATGATTGAGGTGCAGGGGCTCTACAATTGATGGTGGTGAATTTAGAGTGGAATAGATGGCCTAATTTAAGCATTGTTGAAGGAAAAACCATGAAAGGATCCTAGATGACGATTAGAGGTTCATTGTGAGGTAAGACATTGTTGATTTTCAAATTTCATTTAAAAAATTTATTTTAATATTTTAATTTTATTGTTGAATCTTTCAAAGTTGCTTAGTTGTCAATTAACTTTGAGATTGACAATCTTTTAATCTTTTTCTTATTTGATTTTTTTTGTGCCTTCCAGATATGTTTGTTCCATCATCTTCCCTATTATATAAGAAATTAGATATGTTGATACAAACTTTCCTAATCTTGAAAAGATAAATGAGACTTTTGAAAATGTGATTCAAAAGATGAAGGGTGTAATCTTGGCTAAGGGTCATCATTTGGACTTATATGAGCAATATATTAAGACTAGTGTTGTGTGGGGGTGGAACACTATGAACACCCCACTTCATATGGAAACCTTTTCACTATGTCCAAAATGGTATAAGCCCAAGTCTGAAAGGTCACCTCCTTGTGATGATTATGAGGAGAGACATGGTTAGTGAAGGCCCTTTAAAAGATGTACATGCCTAAGTAGTTTGATATACTTAACAAACAATAGATTGCCTTCTCAAATCTTGACGGTCCAAACTTCAACAAACTAGAGGCAAGAATGGATAGAGTAATAATTGCACAAAAAAACCCTATTGGATGGTGGCAATTGCATGGGTTGGATGCACCAAAGTTGAGGACACTTGCCATTTTCCTCCTTTCATAGGTCACTAGTTCCTCTATTGCAGAGAGGAATTGGTCTACTTATGGCTTTATCAACTCCAACAAGAGGAATAGGCTTGCCTCTAGACGAGCAAAGAAGTTAGTGGTTGTGCGTAGTGCTCTACAACTTAAGGATCATCAAATTCTAGAGTATCAACCTATTCAAGCTTTGTGGTGGGATAATAATCTCGAAGATGCAAACTAGGTTGACGAGGACAAAGCACAAGAGGGAACGGTTGACATTCTAACAAATAATGCAACCTTTGAGGTTGAGGCTTAGAGTGGGAGTGACACTAATTTTGATGAAGATTAGGGGCAACAACATACTATCTTTTTTTTACTTTTGAGCCTTTGACTCTTTTGAGAGTATTAACATATATGACATTTAAATATTTTTGTTGAAGCCTGCAGCCTTTGTGCATTTTGGTATTCATATTACATGCATATCAATAAATTATATTTATGAATGTATGAAAGCAATTTGAATTATAGAATGTAGTATTAATTATTAAGTTGAATCATGTATATGAGGTTATGAATTTCAACTCTAATTTGAAGTCTCTTTTCAACTCAATTGCTATGTATAATGTATATGATGAATTATTTGTCAATGTAATCATATGAACATTTGAAATGTCCGTATAAATTTTATATTTTTCCTATTTTTTATAGTCATCCCTTGTGTCGTTCCATTCATCCCAAAAAAATGGCAAAAAAACATCCCAGAAACCTATCTCATAACATAGATAAAAAGACATCATTTATGCAAGATTTAGGATACTACCTATCTCGTGAGTCAACTTACATCCATCCATCTACTATAAATATTGAAAGATTAATTCATGTAGGATTGTGTTATTCTGTGACAACTACTACTACTTGATATGAGGAACAAGTAGAATCATTATAATTGTGTGGTTGGGATCGCACACTGTCTCAACCATCTCTAGCTACTTGCAAAAGGGGTTAGCCTAACAAGAAATATCCTTTAATAACGCAAAAGTCTAACTAAATGAACTTCACAATGTTTATAGGAAAACATGTTGCAAGGACCAAAGTAGACAACTCTACAAGCTAAGGTGATGAAAATAGGAAAGATTACACACCAACCAAATTTTACTACAAAAGTATATCAAGTATTGTCAAGCATGATAATGAAAAGAGAATGACGAATCAAAAATCAAACTATTGAAGTGGAAAGCTACTTCAAATACAACTAGAACTATACAAAATTAAAACAAAAAATGCTATGACAAACTAGAAATACTATTAGGATAAGAAATTGACAAAATGTGAGAAACAACAAAGTGCCTACTTACTATGGACTTAGAAGTGGCCCTATAGTTGCAAGTTCTCAAAGACCATCCCATTTACCCCATAAACACAATATTATTATAGATAAAACATACTCAATACTATTATTGACACTTTTATCCCCTTATTGATAGAGTAAACATTTCCAAACTAGTTTGAGATTACCAAGAGATGGATTTATACTTCATTAGCCTTTTGCTTATGCCTATTGGTTGTTTTGAGTGTATTTTAATCTATATACCTTCCTAAATCTATATGAATGTAGGTAGTACTCTAAATGAAATGTAGTGGAAGTGATAAAATATGTAACAAATTTTAACCTATATACCTTCCTAAATCTATATGAATATAGGTAGTACTCTAAATGAAACGTAGTGGAAGTGATAAAATATGTAACAAATTTTAACCTATATACCTTCCTAAATCTATATGAATGTAGGTAGTGCTCTAAATGAAACACAAGGGAAGTGATAAAATATGTAATGACCTTTTAATTCTAATTTGACTTTTGAGAACTTTGACCATGCCTTGTGAAGAATAATCAAGTGACAATTCATAAACATTCCTATATAATTAGGGGGCTAGGGTGATGAGGCAAAGAATGTATAGTTGGCAAGATATGGATTCATTCATACCATTTTCAAAGAAGATGCAGTAAACATCTTTTAGCTCACAAGTTTACCATAAACTTAGATCAAATTGTAAAAAATAATGCTTGCAAACCTCTTGGCATTTAAACTCCAAAAAATCCAATTTACAAACCATATGGGTGTTTGCACAACACTCTGAGGATAATATAACAAAAATCATCTACAAAAATTGTAGCAACATATAACATTTAAACAACACTTAATAGGGAACAAAAAAGAACATAAGAATACAATAGATACAATATGCCTTGAGAAAGTCATGCATGTAAAGCACCACACAACTTAATGTATCGCCAATAAACATGGTTAGAGTTATCTTAAGAAAGCTTCTCCATGCAATACTTTAATGGAACCAAAACTCTTTCTCCTTTGGAAGAAATCTAGGAGTATAACCTCGAGAAGTATATCTCATCCTCCCATTATCCTATGCCTTAAATATGTAGACTTAAGAAGGCCTAGAAAACCATCAAAAACTAATACCATAGACCCAGACAAGCTCTCAAAAGATCATCATGTGTATTTTCACATCCCTTACATGTGTGGAATCATTATGGAGTAGAAAGTAACTATACAAGCATCTTTGACCTCTATTATGCAAGGTGAATTGAGTAACTTCCAAACACTTCACCTAAAGCATTCATTAAATTTGACACCAACAATATTTCCATGTTTCTAGAAAACACTAGATAATTACAAGCATTCGCCCTTACATGGGTGCCTCATTTTACTTACTCCATGATTCTTGGACATGCATACATAATAAATATCTATGAACGATAAGTTAAATTTACCTTAGGGTATACCCAGTGTGTAGCATACCTACTCTTAACATTCTTTAATTTAATGTTCACATTTTAAAAGATAAGGGAATCCAACAAAATGAACAAACCACCAAGGGTACAACCATGCTACACCAACTCTTGTTTGTTCACAAACTCAACAAAGCAACATCTACCAAGTGACTACCATCTTGACCACAACACTTCCATCCTCTATCATGTCCATACACAATAAAATGACAAGTGCAAGATAACACACTAAATGCCATGCTTCAACTAGAACACATAAATTGAATTCCATCTCTAAAACAGAACCAAGTATATGCTATATATGCTAAGAAAATGTCTCAACATTTCTTCTATTGTGTATTTAATTATTATTTGTAATTATCTTTTAGTTGTCATGAAAGTTTCTAAATGTAACTATGACAACTTGTAAGGTGTGTTTAGTTGTCAAATTATAAAGTGCATGGAAAAGGGAAGTTAAATGGAAGCTTGGAGAAGCTAAGGAAGATTTTTTGAAAGGTGGATAAAATCACAAGTTGGAAGAGAGTTTCTTATTTTTGTGATTTATGCCTAAATATTTTAGAAACCATTTGTGGTTTGTGGTTTATCTCATGTCTCTTTATTTAGTGCTTGAGTTGATGGAAAATATTTTAATTCACAAGTTGTTGAAGCAACAAAATGTTACAGTGTT
This sequence comes from Chamaecyparis obtusa, assembly GCA_027943335.1. Taxonomy (NCBI): domain Eukaryota; kingdom Viridiplantae; phylum Streptophyta; class Pinopsida; order Cupressales; family Cupressaceae; genus Chamaecyparis; species Chamaecyparis obtusa. Next base: position 1,018,212 of record BSBK01001456.1, on the reverse strand, counting down.
TCAAAGATTATTGTATAGATGTAACTCATTTGATCGATTAATATAAGTCTTGGATCTCTTTGAGCGTAGATCTTTTCCCCGCAAGGGTTTCTCCACATAATTCTTGAGTTATATTTTGCATTTATGCTAAAATCCATTTCCATCTATGATTTATAGCCATCTAGTTATTTGGATGCATTAATTATCAACATGTTTTCATTGTAAAATTTTCTCTTGTTTTTCAGCATTTGGTATCAAACCAAGTTGGCTTGATTGGAGAAGGGGATGCCTTTCTTAGAGTGTTTGATTGAGTTTTTTGTTACAGTGGGAGTGTGTTGTTTTTTCTTGCAATTTTAGATTCGAGACCATGGCTAGCTAATCTCAGGTGGACAAAAAAATTCAACAACATTAGATATGAGGTTCAAAAGTTAACAATAGATGATCTCTTGGAAAAAAGAGATCAATGGGTTGTTGTTAATAAAGAGAAGAAACTAGATAGTGTGTTAGATGAAGACTTAAATAAATCAAATACAAAAGTTCACAACACTTTTCTTTTGTGTTTATCTAATTGTTTTCTATTAAATGTTTCAAACGAGGCTACTACATATAAATTATGGATTAGGTTATGAGAGATTCGCCAAACTAAGAGTCTCATTAACATGATATTTCTAAAAAGAAAGTTATTATCTCTTAAAAGGTATGATGGAGAATTGATTGCAAAACACTTGGAATTCTTTTAATCTAACCCTGAGTTATAATCAATTAATGTAAAGATTGATGAGGATAAATGTATTTTTGGGATAATCTTGTTCTTACAATTAGTGGTTCTTTTTCAAATGATTTGAAATTGGATGCACTTGTTACCACTTTAATTTTTAGAGGAAATAAGGAGGACTTCAAAGGGGTCTAAAGATGCATTGCATGCACAAGGCAGGTCTAAGGAGAAAGGTAATGACAAGAAGAAAGGTAAAAGGGACAAGTCTAAGGATCGTTCTAAGTCCAAGGGAAGGTCTAAAACACCTATTAACAGTAGGTTGAGGTGTTGGAACTATGGTGAGTGGGGGCATCTCAAAAAGGAATGTAAGAATAAAAAGAAAATAATGATAATTCATCTATAGAGAATTCCTCTAATGATGAAGCTATTGATGCTTTTATCATTTTTGCTAATATGACTTATGATGACTCTTGGTTAATAGATTCAGGTGCATTCTACTAAATGACTCCTCATAAGGAATGGTTTTCAACATGTTCAACTTATGATGGTGGGGAATTTTCCTCAAAGGATAATAACACGTGAGAACTCGTAGGTTGAGGGTAGGTGAAATTGATTTTCAACAATGAAGGGGTTAAACCCCTTAAATATGTATTGCACATCCTTTCTTTAGCTAGAAATTTAATTTTTTGTATCGAAGAGGATGACTCAAGGGTGCACATTACTTTTGAAAAGAGTGGTTGCAAGTTAAGCAAAGGGAATTTAGTTTTAGCTAAGGGTAATAAATTTGGCACCCTATTTAGATGTGATTCTTTTACTTTTTTTACTCTATTAATGTAACTGGCAACTCAATATCATGTAAGTTGTGGCCCACAAGATGGGTCATATTGGTGAAAAGGGTCTCAAAACCCTCATAAATAAAAAGACGGTTGACGGTTTGTCAAGTTACTCTATTGATTTTGATTTTTTTGAACACTATGTCTATGGAAAGTAACATAGATAACCGTTCAAATTTGGAAGCACTAGAGCTAAACAAGTTTTGTAGGTAATTCATAGTGATGTCTTTGGTCATGTGGATGTGCCATCTATTGGAAAGTCTCACTACTACGTTTCCCTTATTGATGATTATTCTAGATATTCATGGGTTTACTATTTGAAAGAAAATTTTGTTGTTTTTTGCTAGAAACAAACAAATAGAAGAGGAAAAGTTGTAATGTACCGAAGGCACGCCCCAACCATACAGACACTTTCACCATACCAGATGGCACACTTCCACCCAGTCAGCACTCTACCTGCACACTTCCACCGTACCAGTCAACACACTACCACCATACCAATAGCACATTGTCATCATACCATTAGCACACTGCCACTGTACCATTCAACATATTGTCATCGTACTAGTTAGCACTACCACCATACCAGTCAGCACACTACCACCATACCATTCAGCACACTCCCACCGTACCAATCAGTACTGCCATCATAACAGTCAACACTACCATTGTACTAGTCAACACAACCTCGCGCCGCGTGCTACATTTTGGCACCCTTCAACACTCAACACCCTTTGGCTCCCTTCGGCACTTGGTACCTGGCAACTGAATATTATACTCGATCTATTCAAAAAATAGAATGGCTATTATTATAATGCAAGGTAACACAATAGATCGTAGATTAGGGCATAAGAAAACCACAAGAAATGAAATGCTATCAATTTGAGACTTATATTCTCAGATTATGCCTAGATGCACAAATTTGTCTTTGCAAGAAGACTTCACAAATTTGACAATGAAGTACAAAGTGAAATATCTGAAGCAATATCTCCAATAGTAGACTAGGGTGAGGAATGACTCCCACCAAAACTACAAATACAAAATAGGGAGGCTCTTGCACCTTAGAAACTGCAAACAATGTCGAATTCCAACAGGAATCGCAAATACATAAGAAACATAAAATCCACGATGCTTTCCTATGTTGCTAACCATTGCCTTATAAAGGCCTACAAGAAGTTTCTGAAAGGTTACCTTGGACCGACATCATATGATTATTTTGGCCCCCTTTTATTTTATAACTAAATTAATTAATTAAAGAAGTCCTTTATAATGTTATTTAATTTTTGGGACCACTTAATTAATTAATTTAATTATCACTTTATTAAAATTGGAGACATCAAAAAAGTTTCATTGTGTTTCCAACTGTTTGGTACCACCTTTGCGTCCACTCTCTCTCCAACTATTGACTCTGGCCCAGGTGCTTCACGGTCTACTTCTGCAGGTGGGTTAGGGAGGGAAAGTATTTATTTGGGTGTTCTTGCTCTTGATGGTATAAGTTGGGTCTCTAGTGGAGCTATGTTTATTGGGCACACTTCATAGAGACATGTTACTGTGGTGCCCTCAAAGCCTCTTGTTGATGGACACAGTTTTTCCCATGTTGCAAAGTTTGCTACTACTATCCCGTCAAAGGATAAATCTCGACCCATGGCTTGTGCCAAGACATCCCCTATGGTGGTGTGTGGCCCAAAAGTTGTGGATAATGTATATTTTTACCAGTGTTGCAAGTTGGTTTGTAGATTCACTAACTTGTGGCCCTCTCTTCTTGATTTGCATTGTTGGGTGTTTGATTCATGGATACCTTTAGTCTCAAGTAACATCGAGTTTTTCCCCTATGCTAAGGGGTTTTGTTATTATTGCTTTTACTTCATGTGATGAACATGATTTGGCATTCAACAAGTTGTGGGTGTGGGGGATTCACTCTCTCTCGGCCAAACCTTGGATAATCTTGTTTAACCCTCTTAATAAATCACTTTGTCTATGTCCAATGCAAGTTTGTCTCCCCAATCTCCCTGTGCATTTTTGGGAAAACTCTTGATATGAGGCCATTAGCAATTATATTGGTCATTTTTTAAAGGTGGATGAGGCTACAGTTACGATGGGTCTCTCTACCTTTCCTCACATTCTAGTTGACATTGAGATCTTTGCTCCCCTCCCCGAGGAGGTGTTCTCATGGTGGGGGACAGGCTATGGGCTCAACCCCTAGATTACGAAGCCTCCCCTTTTGGTGTCGGTGTTGCTTCTCCATTGGTGATTTGGCTATAGATTGTTCTCTTGCATGTCGAAGAGGTGATGCCACTTGGTGGAGGGATGTAAATGATGATCATTTATTTGTCTGTGCATTTAACTCTTCCTCTAATGACTCTTCATAGGTTGGTGATGACTCCCCTCAAGGTGATTCTTCTATTGACTTGGCCTCCTCTAACCCGGTGGATCTAACCCCACCTATTGTTGTTGATGCAATCCCTTCTCCGACTATTTTTGTGCTTGGTTTGCATCAACCCTTGGTTATTGTGATACAACATTGTCAGCACTCTGTTCCTATTGCTAATTCTCTCTCAAAGAGGGCTCCCCCACCTTCCCCTTGTGGTGGGGACTCTATTGAAGTGTCACCTAGACGGTTATCCATAGGAAAAGAAAAAATCACTTTGCAGACTCTCACTCTCCTTCGTATGTGGTCGGTGACCTTTCTACCCATTTTTTATGTAGATTAGAAGTTGTGTTGCTAGTCTACTAATAAAAATCTTTTTTAACCTTGTTGTAAATATTTGTTCAAACAACCCTTGGGTTGTGGTGGTGTAAGGATCAGCCCCCTTGTTAGGCTTCTTTAGTAATAAGAAACAAACAAATAGAAAAGTCAAGGTTTCAAGAATGAATATTGGTGGTGAATTTTGTTATAGGGTCTTTTATGACTATTTTAAGCATGCAAGAATCGTTAGGCACAAAACAACTTCATATACCCCACAACAAAATGGAGTGGTAAAGAGGATGGATATGGCTTTAATGGATAGAACTAGAAACATGTTGAGTGGTGTGGAGCTTGAAAAACATTTTCTCGCTACTTGTTATCTGGTCAATATGTCACTTACTTTTGATCTTGTTGATAAAAGTCCCTATGAGGTATGGATATGTAAATGACCTTTAGTTTCTTATTTTAGGGTTTTTAGTAGTGAGCCATATGTTTATATTCATAAAGAAAATCTAAGTTTGATTTTAGCTATAACAAGTGTTTTTTTGTGTTTTATGGTGAAAACATTAAGGGTTATAAGCTTTGGGATCATGTAGCAATGAAAATGGTATACTCTTAAGGATGTAATTTTTGGGGAGCTAGAGGAATTTAAAAATGATGAATCTCATGTAGGCCTTAAAAAATAGTGTTTCGATATAAGGTTGAACCCTAGAAAGATACACCTATAGAACAACCACAAGAAGATGCACATGTAGTAGAACATGATGAACATAATGATGAAGAAGAAGAATTAGAGGAGAATTTCAAAGAGGAATACCCAGAGCGTCTTGTTACACCTCAAAGATCCACTAGACAATGTAAAGCTATTGATAGGTATGGCTATAATCTATCTAACTTTTGTTGTGTTTTTGCTTTATCTTGTATTGGCAACAAACTAAGATCTGTGAAAGAGGCCTGATCTTCAAATGAGCACAAGTCTTGTTCAAAGGAAATGAAAGATTAAATAAAGGCTTTGGACAAATGTGATACATGGAATCTAATTGAGCTACCTAAGGAGAGAAAAGCCATTAGATGCAAATGGGTATTCAAGAATATATTTAGAGAAAATGGTAAGTTGGATAAATGCAAGGCTTGTTAGTGGAAAAAGGTTACCCTCAAGTTGAGGGAGTGGATTTTGATGAAACTTCTTAGATCTTGTGGCTAAAGTAACCTCCATTAGATTTGTTTTATTTATTATTGTTATTTTTATTTAGAAGTAGATCAAATGGTAGTTAAAACAACTTTCTTAAAGGGGGATCTTGATAAGGAAATATTTATGAAACAACCTGATAATTTTATTGTGAAGGGACAAGAACACTTGGTTTGTAATTTAAAGAGATCTTTGTAGGGTTTGAAGAAATCACCAAGAATGTGATAAAAAAATATTTGATGTCTTTGCATTGGATCATGGCTTATTAAAATTGAAGAAGATCATTGTGTTTATTTCAAATTTACTAGTGATTGGGTTACTAATCATTGTCTTATATGTTGGTGATATGTTATTTATTGGAAACGATAAGGGAATGATTAAGGAACTTAAGAGTCAGTTATCTAGTACATTTGATATGAAACATTTAGGGTTTGCAAAATATAGCTTAGGTACATAAATCGACAGTGACTAGGTTAAAAAATTATGGTTAAGTCAAAAGAAGTATGTAAACACTATTTTGCTATGTTTTGGCATGCATGATTGTAAACCAACTAGTAGTCCCTTTCCAATTGGCACTAAGTTGTCTCCAGAAGAATGTCCTAAAACAAATGATGAAGTCAAAGAGATGTATAAAGCTCCACTTCCTAGTGCTATAGGAAGCCTTATGTATGCTATGGTCTATACAAGACTTGATATTTCCCAAATAGTGGGAATCCTTAGTAGATTTAAGGGAAATCCTACAAAAGAACATTGGACTTATGTGAAAAGGGTTTTCAAATATTTACGAAGGACTTATATTCATTGCATTTGTTATCATGGATCTTATGATATGAGTAGGGTGATTAATTTGTAGGGCTTTATTGATTCAAATTTTGTTGGTGATCTATATTGGAGAAGGTCCACAAGTGGTTGTCTTTACTTTGTTTGGAGAACCAGTTATTTGAATGAGAAAAAATAACCTATAGTTGCATAGTCTACTATAGAAGCAACGTACATGGTTACAACACATGCTTGTACAGAGGTAGTGTGGCTAGACAGACTATGTTTAGATATTTGTTTTTGTTGGAAAGAGACACTGATGTTGATGGGTTGTATGTTGTCATTGATGGCAACCATACATGTTTTACATTATCACTTGTCATATTTTGTTGATACCGAAGGATTGGATGTAAATTTGGCTAAGTATGGAAGAACAAGGACAGTGTACAAGTTACAGTAAAAGCTTCAGTACAGACAAATATTATCGCATTTTGGGCAACAAACCTAGGTAGCGCTTCATAGAGGTATACTACACCTTATTTTGTCGTCGCAGAAGTTGGTGATATCAAATGATCAATTTATAGTGCTCTGTGTATCAGTTTTCAATAAGCAGTGATGGACAATGACAGAGCGTTGAATGATTGATCAACAATCCTATCAAGTTGATGGGATGAATTATTTTTGAGGTTGATTTGGTAGAGCCAACATGGGAGAGAAAATCTATACAGTTGATCGACGTTAGGATTAAGTTTTGGTTATAGATTTGGTCGACACTTCACACATTACATAACATGTTCTCGAGGTGGACCAATGAAGAAATTAATTTTAATATCTGAAATATAAGATCAAATTTTTGTGTTGATTTTGTATTGCAATGGTTAGATATTATGTTGTATGTGCGAAGGACCTAAAAGAAAAGGTTAGGTTGATGATTGGGGAGAGATTTTGTATTGCACTTACATTGTGTTAATGATATAGCATCGGTCAGCAAATTAATCAATTAAGATTCATTTCTAGAAAATAATTAAGTGTATTTGTTATATATACGTCTTAATTATATATATATATATATATATGAATGATAACAATTCTTAATATATTAATTGAGTTATCAATCGATGAACAAATATCCATTTGGAGACCACAATATCTATCATGCGGCTAGCATTATGGTATTCTAACACATAAAGTGTTACGATACATAACATGTATCGTCACACAGTTGTGTTACGATACATGTTATGTATCATAATATGGGAGTGTTACGATATGTAATGTGTACCATAACACTTGGGTGTTATGATACGTAATATGCATCGTAACATGTTATCAAGATTGCAAACAAACTTCAGTGTTACCATTGCCACTAAGTATCAAGTGATGTCTCTTGCGAAATATGAAAGGGCATGTCTCATGTAGATACATGACTCTACAATTGTAGAGGCATGTCTCTCCATGAAACGTGTCCACATTATTGGATATTTATAATCAAAGAAATTTGCATTTGGAAAACGCAAAAAGAAACAATAGTGTTCTTCCAAGTACAGATTTGTATATTCAGTATAATATATAATATCAAGTTCACAATCTGATTTAAAATAAAATTAAATATCAATCACATCAAAATATGAATCTTGACATGGTATCAGAGCCAAGTTTGGAATAAGATCCAGATCAGATTCTTATATTGATATATTTATATACAAAATTATATAAATATCTTGAGATAAATTAGACCTTTCAAAATGGTGAACGAAGTTAGACTTGAAGATAGACTTGAAGGTGCCTCAAATTTCATAGCTTGGAAATTTTGAATGTTACTAACATTAAAAGAGAACGAACTAATCACAGTAGTGAAAGAAAAGGAACCCGAACAAAGTGAGAAAGATGAAAAGATTCAATGGGAAAAGAATAATACAAAAGAAATGAAATTGCTAGTAGATGGAGTGAAGGATCATCTAGTACCTATAATTATTAGATTAGATTCAGCATATGCCATGTTCAAAGCCCTTGAAGAAATGTTCGAGATAAACAATTCTAGTAGAGTCCTTACTCTCAAAAATCAACTCAGTCAAATGAAGATGAACCAAGGAGAGACTATTACTTCATATTTTATGAGAATAACTGATTTGAGAAATCAACTCTCTGCAATTGGTCATGACTATGATAGTAAGGAATTGTCAATGATAGCCCTAAACGGACTACCTATCTCTTTGGAATCATTCATTCAAGGCATCAATGCTCGACCTAAACTTCCTAAATTCGAAAGACTAAAAATAAATTGTATTCAAGAAGAGTCCAGATTGATATCTAGAGGGATCAACACAAATGCTCCAAAAGAGGAAATTCAAATCCTTCACACTCAAACTCGCACAAAAGGAAAGAAGATTCATAAAGGGAAAAGAGGTAAAAATACTAATGAGAAACACTCATCTAAGAAAACAAGAGACCTATCTAAAGATCAATGCTTTAGATGTGACAAATATGGTCATCTTGTGATGAAGTGCCCTAATAGAACAAAACCTCAAACCTCCTTCATTGAGGTTAAAACTATGGATACAAATTCGGAGAAACTTGTATTTTACTCCGCCTTATCTAGTCAAGTTACAAACTACAAGAACACCTGGGTGATAGACAGTGGGGCCTCCAGACACATAACAGGATTCAAAAATCACTTAAAAACCACTAAGGAAACTACTGATGAGGAAGTAACTATTGGAGATAATACTGACTATCCAGTAAAAGGAATTGGGTCTTGTACAATTCAACTCAAATATGTTGTATCACTCCAACTCACAGGAATTCTATATGTACCTGGGATCAAAAGAAACCTATTTTATGTCTCAGCTCTTGAAGACAAAGGTTACAAGATCACATTTATGGAAGGAAAAGTATTAGCTTGGCCCAAGAACTCTATAATTAAAAATTCTCATACTATTAGTATAAGACGGGGGTGTCTCTATAAACTATCTACTTCTGCTAAAGCCCTAATTCATGAATCAACAAATAAGAATGAAATTTGGCATAGAAGACTGGGGCATTGTCACTTTCGTGGTTTACCCAATTTAGAGAAAATGGTCACTAGTCTACTAAAACTCAAAATTGAACATGTAGGGACTTGAAAAGGTTGTGCATTAGGGAAGAATATCAAAAGCACGTTTCATAATAGAGAAAGAAAATCTAAAGAAGTATTAGAACTTATTCACTCTGATTTATGTTGACCAATGTATGGTCCTTCCATTGGAGGATTCTTGTAATACATCATCCTTGTAGATGACTACTCTAGGAAAACATGGATATATTTTCTTAAGTGTAAAGAGTCTGAATAATTTCTCTTAAAGTTTAAAGAATTTAAAGCTCTAGTATAAAATGTATCTAGAAAGAGTATTAAAACATTGAGAACTAACAATGGGAAGGAATACATTTCAGAAAACTTTCAATTTTTTTGTAAAACTACTGGGATTAAGAGGGAGTACATTGTTCCTTACAACCCTCAACAAAACGGAGTTGCAGAAAGGAAGAACAGAACCATTGTTGAATGTGCCAAAGCTATGATGCATGATCAAAATCTAGAAACTCGTCTCTAGGCAGAAACTTCTAATATTGTTGTATATATTCAAAATAGATGTCCTCATTCTCATTTAGAAAACAAAACTCCTGAAGAAGTATTCACTAGAACTAATAAGCCATCTTAGGATATTTGGATGTCCTCACTATATTCATATTCCTAAAGAGAAAAGAACCACATTAGAACCCTCTCGGAAGAAAGGTATTCTAGTTGGATATAGTGAAACATCCAAAGCATATAGAATTTACATTCCAGAACAAAGAAATATTGAGCTAAGTAGGGATGTGATCTTCAAGGAAGATATTGCATTGAAAAGATCCAAAGATGAAACTGAAATGAATGATGACAGTCAAGAAGATCTCTCTCCTGAAATTGAGAGGGAGATGCAAGAGATCCCCGAGGACAATGATTTCAGTGATCACATGGATACTATTGAAGAAATCAAAACAAACAAGAAAAGACCACTATGGGCCAGAAAGATGATTAAGGAAGTAGGGAAATATGCAGCTCCTTCTGGTACATCCAAGGAAATCAAAAGACCAAATAGATTTTCTAGCTATGTTGCACTAATGAGTAAATTAATAAAATCAAAACCTTCTAATGTTGAGGAAGCTCTTCAACAAATTACTTGGAAGAATGCCATGATAAAAGAATACAATTCTATCATTAAGAATGATGTCTGGGATATTATGCCCAGGCCCAAAAATAAATCAGTGGTTTCTTCCAAATGGTTATTCAAAATCAAACATGCAGCAGATGGAAGTTTAGAAAAATGCAAAGAAAGGTTTTTTTTCCAGAGGCTTCTCTCAGAAAGAAGGCATTGACTATGAAGAAACATTTTCTCCAGTTGCAAGATATACCTCTATCTAAACTATAATTTCCATTGCAACATCTAAAGGATGGAAAATACATCAGATGGATGTAAACATTGCTTTCCTGAATGGGGTCATTGAAGAGGAAGTATATTTAGAGAAACCTGAAGGATTCATAATTTACAATAAACAGTCACATGTTTGCAAACTAAAGAAAGCATTATATGGTCTCAAACAAGCTCCTAGAGCTTGGTATGAAAGAATCGACCAGTACCTATCAAAACTCAACTTTTCAAAAAATGATGCAAACCCAAATCTCTATTTCAAAATAATAGATGGAGACATGTTGATTCTAATTCTTTATGTTGATTATTTATTGATCACGGGAGAAGAGCACCTCATCATAAAATGCAAACAAGACTTGGCATCTGAATTTGATATGAAAGACTTGGGAATTCTTCATTACTTTCTTGGATGGGAAGTGTGACAACATAAGAATAACATATTTCTAAATTAATGAAAATACACAGTGGACATCCTAAAGAGATTTAGAATGATGGACTGCAAGCCTATGTCTACTCTAATGGAGATAAACCTCCTCAAGAAAGAAGCTAATGATTCGGAGCCTGCAAACCCTACCCTATACAGACAGATATGATGCAGGAGCATCCTAGGGTAGTTGGCAATCCTATATGTTGGGGTGTTGGAGTGTTTTTGTGTTACTTGGTTGCAGCTTTGACCGAGGGGCTCGGTTATTGAAGGACTCGGTCGCAGAAAGGAACTTGGTAAACTTCTAGCGCTTGGTAGAACCTGTGCTTGATGATGCTTGTGGTGCTCAATCGACGTGCTTGCTCGGTGATGCCTAGCTGGCTCGGTTATTTTACTAAAGCTTGGTAGTTTGGCTTACCGACTGGAGTTCATGGAGATTTGGTTGGTTGACTTGATGTATTTAATGTGGGTAGTATATGTTGTATTCTCCTATGTGGATCTAGAGGTCGACATGGAGAATTAATTGTTTATAAGGCTATTTGAGAGCCGACCCTTATTGCATTTAATAATTGTTCATTTTAGGAGCTGACTTGGGATTAGGAGTTAATTCTTTCTTCCAGGGAACTTATGGTTGAAGAAATGTATTTAAGGAAGGTTTGGAGTAGTTGTTTAGAAGTAGAAAAAGGAGAAGGGGTCAGGAGATAGTTGTTTAGGCTTAGAATTACCACCCCAACTCAAGGATTGGGGCTACACATTATCTCTATCCTAACAATGGAAACCTCCTCGAGTTGTGGGTGGACTCTGATTAAGGAAGAGTCTTCGGATTCTAGGTCAGTTCCTATTTGATATGAGATATCACCTCCTGATTTGTAACTTAGTGGGAAAAGGGAAGAAAGAAACTTTAAAACTGAAAATAGATAGGAGAGTGATACACCAAGAATGGATTCAGACTTTGCTGGAAAGATAAAATAGTAACTCTAACTCATACATCAAAGATTTGACACTTTATATCACTGTTCAACGTATAGGCTAACATATCTCACTACTAGGGTTAAACCACGAATAGCTTGAACAATCAACAAACATGCAGATCCCTTATGAGGTTTGAATAATTGCTCACCTTGAGAAGGAATAAGGATACACTCACTTCTCTTGGATAACAATAGAATAAACACTAGCAAGAAAAGATGAAAACAAGATTATGAAATCAAAAACTCCAAATGTATGGGCCAATGAAACATCTGCTTTATTCTCCTCAAAATCTGATAATCTGGTTACAAAAATGGTCTCCAAAAACATCTAGGAACAATAAGTTCACTATATGCCCTCTCTCCAAAACTCACAACCCCTAAAACTGATAAGAAAACCATTTTTTATACAAAGCCTAGCCTTAAATCTGAAAATGAAAGCCTCACTTATTTTTCCTAATTTGGCCAAAAAATAAGCCAAAATCCTAGTCTATCACCATAATTAGTGCCATAAATATTGGTTTCTAATAAGGATCAAAATCCCTTTACAATGTTTTACCAATATTTATTTTTATTTAAATTGAATAAAAATCAACATAAATAAAAATCTACACTACCTAAAACTTCTAACTTAGGAATAAATGGGGAAGGTCGGCATGACCATTCAACCCACTTGCAGCATAATGCAAAAATATAGGTAGTGAAATAGTGAGGTGGCACTGTTGCTCTTCTCGAGGCCTGCAAGATTGGACATATGCCTTAATGGCATTCAATGTGTTGTAGTGCAGACTCAAAAAACACAAAACAAACTGTCATTCTCGAGCTTGATGTTATGTTTTATCTTCAAAGAGAAGAATCGGGAAGAAACCCTAGCATGACAGTAAGTAAACTCTGCTAAAATTTTCAATGGAGCTCAGATTTAGTGTTATGGAGCTTGGTCTATAACAGAGCCGTGACTGGTGCTTCCCTTCTGGTCTCAAGCTGTGAATTCGGCTTGAGCTTGAGTAACTCTCGGCCTCAACTGGTAAGTGACTGTGTATTTATTATTTGAGCCTTTGAGCTGACTATATCCTTTAAGCCTTTTGTATGAGGCCGAGAATTTTGCATTACTTACAGTCTCCCCTTCTGTTTGCAGTGGTGACCGGATATCTTCACAGCCTGTGCTAAAAACTTGATCTTGAAATCTCACCTGTCAAGACCATGACTCGGCCTTGAGCTTGGGTTCATTGTGTCATGGCTTGACTGGCATGAATAAATCATGGCTGAGAGCATCTTGTAACACAAAGTTTCATGGGCTTCAAGTCAAGAAAAGTCATGACTTAGCCTTGCATTTTATACCATCAATCACGACCTTTTGACTATTATTTCATCTTGTATGTGTGACTAAGACTATGCTTGAGTTTCGGCTTGTGGGTTTTTTTACTGTGACTCAGTTTTGGTTCACGGCTTGTGACTTGGTGTGCATCTTGGCTTTTGAACCTACTTCTCAACTTGAAGATGTGAATAGCTCACAAGTCGTGAGCATCAGTGAAAAATAAAGTCATATCTAGACTGTAACTTGGCCTTGAGCATGAGTTCCTTCATCTTCAACTCGGCTTGTGACTGGTAAGCTTTGATCTTCTTGACTGGCAGATTTTAGCATGAAATTTGATTTATTACACCACATTTTGATGCGGGTTTTTTTGACTTTGACTATCAGCCACCTCACTTGTGGGTCTTCTTCAATCATCTCAGCAAGGCCCAAGTTGTGACTAAGAGATGTAAGAATGAAACTCGGCTTTGATCTATGACATCTCTCAGTCTTAGCTTGAGACTCTTACCAAGCTGCCTGGAACTTTGACTGTCGAGTTTCAACTGTGGATGAATACATGATTAACTGGTAAGCTTGAAATCTTGGCATATCAAATCGTTTCATACATCTTGTTCACCTTTCCACTTTTAATGTGGGTTTTTCTTTTATCTAACAGCATAACACCATTTGTGGGTTATCTACAGTCCACTTGGCAAAGCCGAAGCTGTGACTGAAAGATGAGAAAAATGTATCAAATCTTAAGCAATGGCATCTTTCAGTCATAAGCTTTGGCCTTACCGATTTGACTGATACTATGACTGAAAGATAATCATTAGACACAAGTCATTTCCTCAGCACATACAGATAAGTTCAATTTCACTCCTCATTTATTTGGTATTGTTTGTTGGCAGCTTGTATACATCTCTATATCTTTGTTTTCCCTTTCTTTTGATAGCATATACAAATGATGTTTTGTTGACACATAAATAGGAACCCACTTTGTTATTCAGCCACAGCTTCTTATGATGCAGGAGCATCTCGGGTCCTTGGCAATCTTGTGTCACCAAAAACAATTTGGAGTTTGTCTGTGTTGCTCAGTTCCTGCTTTAACCAATTTGGTCGATAATTGGTTGGTTTCCTTTGGTTACCGAATGTGGTCTGTTATCTCCTGGGCGGTCGGTTGTTTCACTAGTGCTCAACGTTGCTTGTCTGCTGCTCGGTTATCTTGCTCACCAACGGGTTTAGTTTTAATTTTTGTTGTGGCCAACTTGTGCATTTATATTGGGTCACAGATTTAATATTGATATCCATCATTGGGAAGCGTGTGGTCCCAGATCTAACCATTCCTTCCATTGATTGTGGATCTGAAGGTTGACTCAATTTGGTAGCTTCTTGTATAAATGTAGTTGTTGGTTTAGAGTTTAGGAGGCACTTTTGATAGGATTTTTGTAGAAGATAGAGTTAGAGATTTTGACAGATCCTCGCATGTTTGAGGACTTCTAAATTCATTGTAATATCTGACCCTAACCGAGAAGGCCTTACAGCTTGGCATGTATCATTCTATTTGATGAAAATATATGAAAACTTCTGCATTCTCTCTCTCACTGTTGTGTTTTTTGGCTTCTGCATGTGTTGAGAAAGCTTGGATCATTAGGGTGCACCATTGTTTGGCCCCTCTTGCTCCCTGCCTTGCGTCAGGTTGTATCATAGTGAGGTGAGATCTTGATCTAGGTCTGCGGATCTAGGTTTGTAGGTTCCTCTTGAAGCCCTAGTTGATTGTTTTGGGGTAGCAGATTGCGATCTGACCTATAATTGTAGAGGGTTGTCAAGATGGTTCATGGGAGGCGAGATGCAAATCCAAGATTGGCAGATATGCTAAGGCAAATTGCTGCTAGGTTAGAAGTTGTTGAAATATCCCAAAGAAGAGGCAGACATCTTGAAGATGTTAGTGATGATGAAGTTGAGGAAGAACACGCAAATGCAGAACCTGCATCTGTTATGGACCAAGGTGAAGAAAGATTTTTGAAGGCTTTGACAAGTCTGAAATCTACACCACTTCAATCCTCTTGAGTATGGTGGAAAGCTAGATTCTGATGAATTGGTGGACTGGATCACCGAGATGGAAAGTACTTTCAGTATGAAAACATACATGAAGACAAGAAGGTGAAGATTGCAAGCACAAAGTTGAAAAGTCATGCATCCTTATGGTGGGAACATCTGTAGTTGGATAGGAAGAGGAAAGGAAAAGACAAAATCAAGGTATAGAATAAAATGGTGAATAAGTTGACAAGAAAGTTCTTACCTTGTGATTATCAGATTAACCTAGTTCGGAAAATGCAAAGTTTGAGATAGAAAGATAGCTCGGTAAAGGAATATACTGAGGAATTCTATAGATTAGATATCAAATCTGGACATGATGAAGACGATGTGGAAAGAATTGCTAGATACCTGAATGGTTTGAGAGTTTCCATCCAAGAGGAAATTAGTATGGTCAAGTTGGAGAACATTGAAGAGGCTTATCAATTTGCTTTGAAGGCCGAGGAGAAATTGAACAAAAGACATGAGAAAAGACAAAGAGGTTGAGGTGGTAGATTCCCTAGAGGAAGAGGTAGATCTAATGGTGAAAATGGTAGATCTGAACCAGAAAAGACAAATCTGGACAAAGGCAAGACCGAGTGGAAAGGTGAAAGTTCATCTAGAGGTAGAGGCAGTAACTACTGAGGTGGTTATAGCAGAGGAAGTTTCCGAGGAACTTGTTACAATTGTGGAGAAGAAGGACATAGATATTTTGAATATACACATTCTAGTAAGAAGGTTGGTAACAGTAGAAATGCTTTGGTGCAAGAAGAGTCACCGAATGAACCTGAGAAAGAAAATAACTTGATGGTGAGGAGAGCAATGTGGAATGAAAGTAGGAAGGAAGATCCAGTAAAGAAAAGTTTGTTCAAGACTAGATGTAGAGTTTCTGACAAAGTTTGGAAGGTAATCATTGACAGTGGTAGCTCAGAGAATCTGGCATCTAAAGAGATGGTCACAAAATTGTAGTTGGAAAGGTTTGTACACCCGAAGCCCTATCATATTTCATGGAACAAAGATGAGCATACACTTCTGGTAAGTGAACAATGTTATGTGAATTTGAAGATTGGAAAGTACTATGATAAGGTGTTATGTGATATCATGCCTATGGATTGTTGTCATATTTTGTTGGGTAGACCTTGGCAATATGATAGACATGCTATATATGATGGGAGATTGCATACGTATACTATTGTGGTTGATGGAAAGAAACAAATCTTGTTACCATTGATGGAAGAACCTATTAGTAATGTTTGCACATTTGTAAAAGTTTGTTTGATGGAGGAGAGAAAGTTTGTTAACTCTTTAAAGAAGAATGGTGTATGTTTTGATGTGATCCCTAACAAACCGAGTAAGAAAATAGAGGATAATGTCCCTGAGGAGATTGATAAGTTACTCACCGAGTACAGTGATATCATTTCTGATAATGTACCTGATGGTTTGCCACCGAAAAGAAGCATTGATCATTGTATGGATCTAATCCCTGGAGCTAGTTTACCAAATAAGGCACCTCATCAATTGACACCTACCGAGAATCAGGAACTAAACTGACAGATTCAAGAATTGCTGGAGAAAGGTTTGATTAGAGAAATTTTGAGTCCTTGTGCAGTACCTTTTGTATTGGCACCGAAGAAGAATGGAGAATGGAGAATGTGTACTGATTCCAGAGAAATCAATAAGATAACAGTGAAGTATAGGTTTCCTATACCAAGAATGGATGACATAATAGACAACTTGACTGGAGCAAAGTATTTCACAAAGATTGATTTGAAAAGTCGGTATCATCATATCAAAATCAGAGAAGGTGATGAATGGAAGACTGCTTTCAAGACAAAAAAAGGTTTGTATGAGTGGTTGGTTATGCCTTTTGGTTTAACTAATGCACCGAGTAATTTTATGAGGCTGATGAATGAAGTTTTGAAGAAATTCTTGGGTAAGTTTGTGATTGTATATCTTGATGACATTTTGATATTCAGTAAGACCAGAGAAGAACATTTGTTGCATGTTAGACAAGTTTTGCAAAGATTGAAAGAGGAAAAGTTGTTGATAAATCTGAAAAATGTTCATTCATGAAAGAGGAGATTGTGTATTTGGGATTTTTTATTTCAGCTGATGGTTTGAAGATGGATCCTGAAAAGTTTGAAGCTATTTTGAATTGGCCTACACCTGTGAATGCTAGTGAGGTAAGATCATTTCATGGTTTGGCAAGTTTTTACCGAAAGTTCATAAGGAATTTTAGTTCAATTTGTAATGTTATGACTGAAACTATGAGAGGAGACAAAAGAGAATTCAAGTGGACACATGGAGCTAACAAAATTTTTGAGACTCTGAAGCAGAAGGTTGTTGAATTACCTATTTTGGCATTACCTAATTTCGGGTAAAGTATTTCAAGTAGAATGTGATGCAAGTGGAAGTGCAATTGGAGCTGTGTTGAGTCAATAAGGTAAACCTATTGCTTTCTTTAGTGAAAAGTTGAATGATGCTAGAAGGAAATATTATGTGTATGATCAAGAATTCTATGCTATTGTTCAAGCACTGAAAAAATTGAGACATTATTTGATACCGAGTGAATTTGTGTTGTATATTGATGATAAGGCTTTACAATATTTGGGTAGTCAAAATAAGTTGAATCAAAGACATATGAAATGGGTTGAGTATTTGCAGAGTTACACATTTGTGATAAAGCATAAGAGTGGAGTCACTAACTGAGTTGTTGATGCATTGAGTAGAAGAAGATCTTTGATGACTGAGATGAAAATTGAAGTTCTTGGTTTTGTTGAGATGAGAGATTCTTACGAGTTTAACCCTGATTTTTCTGAGTCATGGAGAAAGTGCAGAGCACCTATTCAAGATCAACAAGATACTAAATGGGATGAATATTTTATTCAAGAAGGTATGTTGTTTAAAGGTATTCAGTTGTGTATATTGAGAGGAGTAATAAGATCTAATTTGATAAAAGAGAAGCATAGTAGTGGTTTGGCTGGACATTTTGGTATTGATAAAACATGGAATTTGCTTAAGGAGAAGTACTATTGGCCGTAGTTGTATAAAGATGTTCAAAAATTTGTGAAAAGTTATGGTATTTGTCAAGTTGCAAAAGAAGTAAGTCAGAATACTGGATTGTATGTACCGATTGTTGTTCCTAAGAAACCTTGGATTGACATTAGTATGGATTTTGTTCTTGGCTTACCGAAAATAGTAAGAGGTAATGATTCTATATTTGTTGTTGTGGATAGATTTTCTAAGATGGCACATTTTATACCTTGTAGAAAGACATCAGATGCAGTACATGTAGGAGATCTTTTCTTTAAGGAAATTGTCAGATTGCATGGATTACCGAGGAGTATTATCTCTGACCGAGACAGTAAATTTTTTGGATACTTTTGGAAAACCCTTTGGAAGAAATTTGGCACTGAGTTGAAATATAGTGCTACATTTCACCCAAAAATTGATGGACAGACTGAAGTTGTGAACAGAAGTTTGGGAAATCTTTTGAGATGTTTAGTTGGAGACACACGGAATAATTGGGATTCTGTATTGGCACAAGCAGAGTTTGCATACAATAATTCAATGAATAGGAGTACTGGAAAGACACCATTTGAGATTGTGAATGGCACACAACCGAGAAGAATATCTGATTTGAGAGACATTGAGGATGAGAATAAGTGTTGAAGGAGTAAAATTTGTTGAGTGCATGAAGACATTGCATGAAGATTTGAAGCTGAAGGTGGAAGACAGTAATCAGAAATACAAAGACAGAGTTGATAGATCAAGTAGACATAAAACTTTTGATGGTGGTGATGAAGTGATGGTTCATTTGAAGAAAGGTCGATTTCCTATTGGAACATATGGGAAGCTGAAGATGAAGACGTTTGGACCTTGCAAGATTTTGAAGAAATGTGATAGTGGAAATGCATATGACATTGAGTTACCTGATGACATGGACATATCACCTATTTTCAACATTTCTGATTTGTATGAGTATCATGAGCCTGATGAAGAAGTGACAGTACCGATAGAATATCCTAAGAAGCAGAATGAAAAAATTGAATAGATTTTGAAGGAAAGAGTTGGCAAGAGTATAAGGGGAAAATAGTATATGGAATATCTGGTAAAGTGGAAGAATAGACTGATGGAAGACAGTTCATGGATTTCACAGTCTGAGTTGGATGCAGCTCAGACTAGACCTACCAAATGATTTGGAGAATCATTTCAAAATAACCCCAGGTGTCTTATGCAAGAGCATATTGGGTCCTTGGAAATCCTGTGTCACCAAAAACAATTTAGAGTTTGTCTGTGTTGCTCGGTTCCTGCTTTGACCGAGTTGGTCGATAGTTGGTCGGTTTCCTTTGGTTTTTGAGTGTGGTCAATTATCTCCTGGGTGGTCAGTTGTTTCACTGGCGCTCGGCATTGCTTGTCTGTTGCTCAGTTATCTTGCTCACTTATAGGTTTAGTTTTAATTTTTGTTGTGGCCGACTTGTGCATTTATATTGGGTCACGAATTTAATGTTGATATCCATCATTGAGAAGCATGTGGTCCCAAATCTGACCGTTCCTTCTATTGATTGTAGATCTGAAGGCCGACTCAGTTCAGTAGCTTCTTGTATAAATGTAGTTGTTGGTTTAGATTTTAGGAGGCAATTTTGATAGGAGTTTGGTAGAAGATAGAGTTAGAGATTTTGACAGATCCTCACATGTTTGAGGACTTCTGAATTCATTGTAATATCTGGCCCTAACCGGGAAGGCCTTACAGCCCGGCATGTATCATTCTATTTGATGAAAATATATGAAAGCTTCTGCATTCTCTCTCACTATTGTGTTTGTTGGCTTCCGCATGTGTTGAGCAAGCTTGGATCATTAGGGTGCGCCATTGTTTGGCCCCTCTTGCTCCCTGCCTTGCGTCATCTTGTAAGCTTGACTAGGTGCAAACATGAACAAACAGCTTGATTGTACTGCATATAAGTGCTTACTATTTTGTACTATTTCATTATTGTTTTTCTGTCTCCCTAAATGAATAACAAGCTTCAAAAAGCTCAGTGATACATGTCCTTTCAAAACAGAGTCACTGTGATATTACCAGTCATTTTTATTTATTTTCAAGCAATCCAAAACATCATTGAACCCTTTTGTATCAAACAAATATACAGGTACCTAGAGCTCCAATAATCATTCCAAGTTTAAAAAAAACCCACTGATTTGATACTCTTTTAGCATATCCAATGTTATCTTCTCCTCTGTTTGACACAGTCACCATTGCTCTATAGATAAAGTCTAGTCTTCAAAACTCACATTAATATTGGTACAGTCACTGTTGTTGTAATGCAGTAGTTGTGTTATTTTCTTCAACATCATTGATGAATAAGCACAGTTACTTTGAATTGTATTCAATACTGAAAATAAAGAACATTCTAGACACACTGGTAAATTACCAGGCTTAAACATCGTTCTCTTTTTTATGCTGAATCTAAACTTTAATATAAGAAATGCAAAAGATTAAAATGTTTGTTTACTGTCAATGGAGTTTCGGCTCGTGACATCCAAAAAATATCAGAATGCTATTCAATGAAGTTCGAGCACGGGCTCGTGACATCCACTAAATACAAACTAAAAACATTTTGTAACTTTAAAAAATTCACTTATGTACCATTTCTCTTTTTTAATCGGCAACAACAATGCATTTATTGAATTTGTACCTTGATTTCAACAAAGATGTGCAATACCAGTGATTATGTAACTGTATCTTAGCATTTGACCATGACTGTTTGAAACTTCTGGCACTTTACTTTGATACTTCAGCTTTGTTCTGCATCTTCCTTTTCTGACTGTGAAGTTGAAACCAGTCAGCTTGAAACACTACAAAATATTTTGTTAAGCTTTTCAAACAGCAACATTATGAACTTGTCAGATTACTGAACATAGTAAGCAATTCAATTTATGAAAATATCATAAATGACACTTGTGAATCAAAATTCAAATTAATATGTTCACTAATCTATCAAGAATTTTCTATTTTCTGAAAAAGGTTTCTCACTTGGAAACACTAAGTCCCTTTAATTCAGATATCTAGTTAATAAAAAGAACAACATACACCAGAATAATCATTAATAGTAAAAGGTTTCATGTTTAGAAGACAA
The DNA here is from genome assembly GCA_027943335.1 of Chamaecyparis obtusa. Classification (NCBI taxonomy): domain Eukaryota; kingdom Viridiplantae; phylum Streptophyta; class Pinopsida; order Cupressales; family Cupressaceae; genus Chamaecyparis; species Chamaecyparis obtusa. Next base: position 996,713 of record BSBK01001456.1, on the reverse strand, counting down.
GTCCCTTTAATACTATCTTTCAGTGAGTGTGGATATACATTTCCTTATTGCATTGAATTTACCAGATAGATATGCAGCATTGAAAATTTGGTTATCAGTGTATGTTGTTTGTGTTTCATGCATTGCTTAGATCCAACAGGATCTAACAACATTTTCTTTCTCTCATGCAGGTGAAAACCCTAAACCAAATGCAGATGAAGACCTGGACTTGAGGACCTAGGACCTGACAAACAACCAATTGACAACATACTGACAACAAGGCAATGCATGGGACCCCTATTCGATACTTCTATCATGTTTTCAATTCTGCAAATGTACTCTATTTTTTACATGAATTTTGAAATGTGAAAAGACACTTGTATACTACATTCAGTTTGAAAGCACAATGTAATGATCAGTTATGAATTTTGAAATTTGAAATGTGATCAATACTTAGAGTAGAAAAAGAAATCTGATAATGAATGCAATAATGAAATGTAAATTAATAAAACCTCAAAGGTAGTATTAATCAGACCCATAAATATGCAATCTTTTCCTATTTGTGCTTATTGTGTTGTATGATGTTATTTTGAGTAACATTTTTGGCGACTTCTGCTACATGTCTGCCTGCTAGACATGACCTATAAACCTTATCATTGGGCAACAGAGTTAGGAAGCCAGAAACCATGAATGCAACCATTAGTGAAATGAAAATGCATCTAATCTAGACTCATGCAACCTAGAGACCTAGTGCTTGGACAAAACTTATTAAAAAAAACAACTAGACCTAACCTAACCCTCAAAGAAAAGCTTGAGGTGAATTCCATTAACTGGAATTTGTAGAAATTCTCCATCAATTGTGGACAACTGAAAAGCATTATTTTCTTTGCGAGCTATTATAACAAAAGGGCCTGACCAAACATTGTCAAATTTATCATGTTGGTCTACTCTTTAACACATCCCACTTGAGTACTAGATCACCCTCCTTGGAATCCCTGGATGTAGTTTTTCTGTCAAAAGACCTTTTGGTCTGTGCTTGCCTTAACTCCATAGTTTCCAATGCCTTCTTCCTTTCTTCTTCCAGCTGTAGCAATTCAACATACCTTAGCTTAAGAGGATCTTCCTCTTCAAAAAGAAACATTTGATCAGCTAGCTGTAAAGCTGGAAATTCTATAGAAATTGGCAATCTGGCCTTTTTACCATAAACCAGAACATAGGGTGAGTTCCCAATAATCTGTTTAGGTGTAATCCTATCTAGCCATAAGGTTGTCTTTAGTTTAGAATGTCAATCTCTTCTATTTTCCTGCAAATTATTTTTGATAATCCTAATTAGGTTTTTACTAGTAGACTCAACAAGACCATTACCCTGAGGATAATAGTTAGAAGAAGTGTTTAGATAGATGTCATTTTTAACAGCCCACTCTGTTATAGCTAAACCAACAAAAGCCAAAGCATTATCTGAAATAATTAGCTGAGGAACTCCAAACCTGGTTATAATATCTTCATAAAACTTTAACACAGTGGATCCAATAGATTCCTTTAATGCAATGGCCTCAGTCCATCATGTAAAATAGTCTGTAGCAGTCAAAATCCATTTATGACCTGCACTAGAATTAGGATTTATTGGACCTATAAAGTCCACTCCCCACTTATTGAATGGTTGATCCATAACAATTGGCTTTAATGGCAATACTGCCAGCTTTTGCTTTCCTGCAAACATAGCACACTTTTGACACTTTCTTGCCCAAGAATGAGCATCCTTGAATAAATCTGGTCAATAATAACCAGCTCTTAAAATTTTCCAAGTTGTAGTTTTAGGACTGAAATGTCCTCCATAAGATCCATTATAAAATTCAAATAAAATCATATCTTGATCAATTGAATCAATGCACTTAAGAAGCATACCAGAAAAATATTTCCTATAAAGAATATCATCAACGAGAACATAAGGAATAGATTGTAACCTATAGTACCTTTTTTTAGCTTTATCAAGATTACTTGGACATTGTCCAGTTTGCAGAAATATGGTCATATCTGATAACCAAGATGTAGAATCATTAAACAACACAAAATTACCTTGAAGTAAGGTAGCCTCTTCAGTGGCTTCAACTTTATCTTCTTTTTCCGTCATTTGAGCGCAGAGGCCTTTGCCTCTAACCAGCTTTGTTAAATGAATTTGTACATCATATTCCATAACCCTTGTTATCCAACCTTCTCTCTTTTCATCAACATCTTTGTTCAAAAAAAATTCTTTAATACTAGGATGTGCAACCATTAGATGTACTTTATTTTTGGCAACCAAATGCTTAAGCTTCTTTAAAGCTTTAATAACAACTAGCACATAGTTTTCCACAAAACTATACCTTTTCTCATAATCATCCATACCTTTGCTAAAAAATGCAACTAGCTGCTCATGATTATCAACATTATTTTGCACCAACATTGCTGAAATAGTGTCAGAACCACCATAAGCATATAAAATAAAGTCCTTAGTAAAATTAGGATTAACTAGAGTAGGGGTTGAAGACAAAGCATGTTTAATCTATTCAAAACTCTTCTTTCCCTCATCAGTCCAGCTGAAAGGTACATCTTTTTTTAGCATAGTAGTTAAAGGTTTTAATAAATTTGCAATATCAGGGATAAAGCACCTAACAAAATTTATTCTCCCAATAAAACTCTGCAATCCTTTCTTGTGTTTTGGCAATGGAAGTTCCAGAATTGCATGAGTCATTTCAGGATCAATAGTTGTACCTTCTTTAGACACTTGGTATCCTAAGAGTTTACCCTCATAAACTGAAAAAATAGATTTCTTTGGATTAAGAGAAATTTCAAACTCTCTACATCTCTACAAAATTTGTCTTAAATGATCTATGTGCTGGTTTGTAACCTTGTTGTAAATTGTAACATCATCTAGGTATACTAGAACAAACTTATACATCAAATTCTTGAAAGCCATGTCCATTGCTTTCTGGAATGTAGCCCCTGCATTTGATAACCCAAATGGCATTCTTCTGTAAGCCATTATACCCCATTTAGTTGTGAAAGTTGTTTTAAACTGATCAGATTCTTTAACTAAAATTTGGTTGTAACCAGAATACCCATCTAAGAGTGAGAATCTCTCAAAACCTAAAACATATTGCAAAATTTGTTCCATGGAAGGAAGAGGGTGTTTATCTTTTAGAGATGCCCTATTAAGGTCTCTAAAGTCCACACAAAGTCTTATCTCTCCATTCTTCTTCCTTACTGGTACTAAATTAGAAACTCAGGATGTGTGCTTAATAGGAAATATAATACCACCATCCAGGAGTTTCCTCAGCTCTTTCAACATTAATGGTTCTAGTTTAGGGTTTATGGGCCTTTTACTTTGTCTGATTGGCCTAGCATTTGGTTCTAGTTCTATGGTATGCTGGGTTAGTTGAGGATCAAATCCTTTCAAATCAACATAATCCCATGCAAACACATCACTATACTCTCTGAAAAGATCAATAAACAATTCTTTTTCTTCAGGATAATTAATTTTACCAACCTTCAAGTACTTATCTCTTAATATCTCTACTTCTTCATAGTGGTCCTCTTTTATTAGCAGGATGGTTTTATTCTTCCTGAACTGATCATCTAAATTAAAAGCTGACTCCAGGATGACCAATCCCTTTGGAAGCTTATTGGTCTTCAGTTGAATGATTTGATCCTCCATTTGTTGATTATGTTTGTCATTTTTGGAAGCTGAGAAACCATCTGTTTTTGTCATAAAACTTAGAATGTGTTCATCAGTATTGAAAACCTGCCAATTAATATCATTATCTGGGATAGATGGCCTAACAACAATGTTGACATGTGACTGATCTAAAATTTTCCCTTTATTTTTTGTAATTGAAACATGTGCACCAATACCAGCCAACCTATCAGCATGCTGATTTCTCTTTCTAGGAATAGAAATGAGGTTAAAAGTATCAAAATCATCCAGAATATCAGATACTCTGGATTTATACATCTTTAAAAGATCATTTTTAATAGTATTGATACCTCTCACCTATTTTACTATTAGCTCACTGTCCCCAAATGCCCTCAAACATTTAATTCCTCTTTTTCTTACCCATTCTAGACCCTGAATCAGACTTTCATATTCAGCCACATTGTTAGAACATGGAAAAGATAACTTGTATGCAGCATAAAATCTATCACCATCAGGTGATACTAACATAACCCCTACACCAATACCATCTTTATTCCTTGATCCATCAAAATACAAATCCCATAGCTAGTTAGATAATTCAGATTCAGAATCTTGACCTTTAATCAAATTAGGCAAAACTGCATCAAACTCTAAAATAATATAGTTACCAAAATGACGCAAGGGCAGGAAGTTGAGGGGCCAAAATGATGGCGCACCCTGCAGATCCAACCCTGCTCAACAACTCGTGGAAGCAACAACAACACATTAAGAGAGAGAAAGTAGGATCAGTCATATATTAACTTCATTCAAATTGATTCATACATGCCAGGTTGTAAGGCCTTCCCAGTTAGGGCCAGATATTACAATGAATTACAGAAGTTCTCAAACATGCGAGGATCTGCCAATAATCTCTATACTAATATCTTCTATCTTCTATCAAAACTGACTCCCTAAACTCTAACCAAACAACTATACTTATACAAGAGGCTACCAAACTGAGTCAGCCTTCATATCCACAATCAATGGAAAGAACAGTCAGATATGGGACCACACGCTTCCCAATGATGGATACCAGCATTAAATCCATGACCCATAATCAATGCACAAGTTGGCCTCAACAGAAACTCAAAATAAACTACTTGGTAAGCAAGGATGACCGAGTGATAGACAAGCATCATCAAGCACTAGTGAAACAACCAACCACCCAAGAGATAACCAACCATACTCGGTAACCAAAGGAAACCGACCAACTTGGTCAAAGCAGGAACCGAGCAACACAGATAAACTTTAAAATCTTTTTGGTGACACGGGATTGCCAAGGACCCGAGATGCTCCTGCATCACAAAACCAGCATCAAGCATATCATCATTTTGATCATTTCTAGTGACCCATTCATCCAAAATGATGTCAGGATATTCCTCAGTTTATGTGTTATAGGCTGAATAGTCTTGAATTTCATCTAAATCCATAATCACACAATTGGCATGAATGGGGCAGGGATTGTAAGGCTATATGTGATCTTTGGCCAAAAATTTTGATCTTATGGTTACCTTTGTACCATATCTAGTTCTGAAATATAAGTGGGACCAATATGATGAGAAATAACCATCTATTTTGGTTGTAAAGTCTCTGGATAAACACAGCAAAATATGTTGGCAAATCTATGACATAAATATCTTGAGGAATTGAAAAGTTTGGACATGAGTGTAAGGTCAAACTTGCATTTTTAATGACCCCTAAGGTCTTGACTGAAGTTCCATCAAGCTGGACTACACCTTTCTCAAGAGGTTCATACTTTAGATCCAACAAATCTGCTATTTTCTTAGGCATGACAATGCTGGTTGCACCATTGTCAACCATACAATTATGCACTAATTTGTTTCCAATAATCAATGAGATATAAAAAGGAGGAGGCTTATTGTTTGCAAGTTTCTTACCTTCCTTTTGAGTTATCTTTTGGTTATTTGTTGGCCTTTTATTAGCTATCACTGTTGATTGCTTAAAATCTGCAGCCTTTTTAACTTCTTGTACTACTGGTTGCTAAACTTTAGCAGGCTTCTTTTCTTCTTTTGGTGCCTTTTCCTGAGTCTTAGAAGGCTCAGAATTAGTCATAACCATTCTAGGAGGTTTTTGTACAGCTTGTTGTCGACTGGCTGCCAACTTGGACAACCCTTCCTTTAAAATTTCAATCTGTCCTGGAATAGCTAAAGTTTCCCATGCAGACAAAGTTACACTCATTTTTTTCATAGTATCAACAATATTATAACGAACAGCAAATTGTACCTTTTGTGGAGATCTAGGAGAACCTTGATCACCACTCCTTTGATTTTGATCCTTACTAGAAGAAGTAGATGGATTCTTTAGAATTGAGATTGGTGAAGAGGGAACATTACCAACTAATTAATCTACCTCAAGTGCTCTCTTTTCGGCTCTTGTGTTTGCTGAAACTGGTGAATCGTTATTTAGCCCACAAAACTCCTCCTCTTGCCAATTCAAGAAACCAGTATCCATAACACTCTGATCTGATTACTATTGAACTTCCTCAATAGGTAGATTATGTTGTGAATTCATTGAACTTTGAACCATAAGAGCCTGGTTTAGAACTCCATTGGAACATGTTGACTGATCATGAGCTTGATTGCATGGAAAAGACCACTCAGTAGCAATGTTGTCCTGGCTAGGAACAATATCTCTAACAGTATTGACAGGTGCAGGATTATAAGGTCTATAAGGCCTCTGATTCCAATTTTGTTTATTTGCATTATTGGTACTTTGGAATTGTTTCTTGTTACCCTGAAATGCAAGCTGATTAGGAAACTGGGATGAGGAACCAGCAAACTAGTTTTGAGCAACAAGATTCATTTGTGCTTGATTCCTCTTAAGGGTCACTAGTTCATTACCAAAAGACTGTAGTAAACTCTCTATCTTTTGTTGGATATCCTTAATACTTTGTAATTCATGCAGAGGGGCAATAGGGGCTACCTCTATGGCTTTATATGATAGGAAAACAAATAGTGGTGGAACTGCCAATGGCATACTAGACCGAATAGTAGGAAAGAAGGGCATAGGTGGCCTAGGGGCTATTTTCCCAGCCTGAATGAGACTATTTTCAGCCCTAATAGCAATATCAAAAGCTTGGGGAAAAGAAACTCCCCCCATAGATTGGATCATAACAAAGATATCACTATTTAAACTCTTCAAATAATACAAAAATGTGTACTCAACAGAAGGCCTTACCATAGCAGGAATTATATTCCATGTCTTTTGGAAGCAAAGATTGAAATCACTCATCTCCTCTTGTGGAGCCCTTTTAATAGTAGTTAATTGCTCCACCAAAGACAAGTTGTCCTCAAAGAACTTAGACAATCTCTCTCCCAATGCATCCCAAGTAGCAATAGATGTAACTGGAAGAGTTCTGAACCATTCCAATGCTTTACCCTTCAGTGATGCAGCTAAAAGCTTCAGAGCTACATCCTCTTCTATGACATGATGAACATTGCAAATAGATGCAATATCTTTGATATGCTCAATAGCAGTAGTTTTCCCTTCTCCAGTAAATGATGGTAATCCTTTTAATGTAGCCAATGGTATGTTATTATGATTGACAATCTTGAGAGGACTACCATCATTGAAAGGCACAAATGGAAGATTTATTGCCATTGCTTGATGTGTTGTATTAGAACTGGATGGAAGAGATTGATTTACCAGTGGTGGTTGTTGAGAAATAGCTTTGCTTTGAGAAACTCCAAGATCTTCAAAAGCCTCCTGCTCTGAATCTGGAAATTCAGTGTGCTAAGAGGGAGGATCTGAACTTCTTTCTGATCTTAACTTCCTTGGTCTCCCAGGCCTCCTTCCTCCTTGAACAGGCTGAACAAAAATCTCTCTAGGACTTCTAGGCCCTCTTTGGATAGTTCTAGCTCTCCTTGTGAAAGACAATTGCAAATACTCAAATTCTTTAACACTCCTTGTTTGGATTGGACTCATGTATCATTTGTGTCCCACCGGGCGTGCCAAAAACTATTTAGGCTTAGAATTACCACCCCAACTTAGGCATTGGGGCTACACAGTATCTCTATCCTAACAATGGAAACCTCCTCGAGTTGTGGGTGGACTCTGAATAAGGAGGAGTCTTCAGATTCTAGGTTGGTTCCTATTTGATATGGGATATCACCTCCTGATTTGTAACTTAGTGGGAAAAGGGAAGAAAGAAACTTTAAAACTGAAAATAGATAGGGGAGTGTTACACCAAGAATGGATTCAGACTTTGTTGAAAAGATAAAACAGTAACTCTAACTCATACATCAAAGATTTGACACTTTAAATCATTATTCAACATATAGGTTAACATATCTCACTACTAGGGTTAAACCACAAATAGCTTGAACAGTCAACAAACATACAGATCCCTTACGAGGTTTGAATAATTGATCACCTTGAAAAGGAGTAAGGATACACTAGCTTCTCTTAAAAATGTCACTCAAAATAACAGCATACAGCACAATAAGCACAAATAGGAAAAGATTGCATATTTATGGGTCCGATTATACTACCTTTCAAGTTTTATTAACTTACATTTCATTATTGCATTCATTATGAGATTTCTTTTTGTACTCTAAGTATTGATCACATTTCAAATTTCAAATTTCATAACTAATCATTACATTGTGCATTCAAACTGAATGTAGTATACAAGTGTCTTTTCATATTTCATAATTCATGTCAACAATAGAGTACAATTGCATAATTGAAAACATGATAGAAGTATGGAATAGGGGTCCCATGCATTGCCTTGTTGTCGGTATGTTGTCAGCTAGTTGTCTGTCAGGTCCTAGGTCCTCAAGTCCAAGTCTTCATCTACATTTGGTTTAGGGTTTTCACTTGCATGAGAGAAAGAAAATGTTGTTAGATCCTATTGGATCTAAGCAATGCATGAAACACAAACAACATACACTGATAACCAAATTTTCAATGCTGCATATCTATCTAGTAAATTCAATGCAATAAGTAAATGTACATCCACACTCACTAAAAGATAGTATTAAAGGGACTTGTTTTCTAAACATGAAACCTTTTACTATTAATGATTATTCTGGTGTATGTTGTTTTTTTTATTAACCAGATATCTAAATTAAAGGGACTTAGTGTTTCCAACCGAGAAACCTTTTTCAGAAAATAGAAAATTCTTGATAGATTAGTGAACATATTAATTTGAATTTTGATTCACAAGTGTCATTTATGACATTTTACTAAACTGAATTGCTTACTATGTTCACTAATCTGACAAGTTCATAATGTTGTTGTTTGAAAAGCTTAACAGAATATTTTGCAGTATTTCAAGCTGACTGGTTTCAACTTCACAGTCAGAAAAGGAAGATGCAGAACAAAGCTAAAGTATCAAAGCAAAGTGCCAGAAGTTTCAAACAGTCATGGTCAAATGCTAACATACAGTCACATAATCACCAGTATTACACATCTTTGCTGAAATCAAGGTACAAATTCAATAAATGCATTGTTGTTGCTGATTAAAAAAGAGAAATGGTACAGAAATGAATTTTTTAAAGTTACAAAATGTTTTCAATTTGTATTTAGTGGATGTCACGATCCTGTGCTCAAACTTCATTGAATAACATTCTAATGTTTTTTGGATGTCACAAGCCCGTGCTCGAATTCCATTGACAGTAAACAAACATTTTAATCTTTTGCATTTCTTATATTAAAGTTCAGATTCAGCATCAAAAAGAGAACAGTGTTTAAGCCTAGTAATTTACCAGTGTGTCTAAGAATGTTCTATGTTTTCAGTATTGAATACAATTCAAAGTAATGGTGCTTATTCATCAATGATGTTGAATAAAATAACATGACTACTGCATTACAACAACAGTGACTGTACCAATATTAATGTGAGTTTTGAAGACTAGACTTTATCTATAGAGAAATGGTGACTGTGTCAAACAAAGGAGAAGATAACAGTGGATATGCTAAAAGAGTATCAAATCAGTGGGTTTTTTTTTTAACTTGGAATGATTATTGGAGTTGTAGGTACTTGTATATTTGTTTGATACAAAAGGGTTCAATGGTGTTTTGGATTGCTTGAAAATAAATAAAAATGACTGGTAATATCACAATGATTGTGTTTTGAAAGGATGTGTATCACTGAGCTTTTTGAAGCTTGTTATTCATTTAGAGAGACACATCAACAATAATGAAATAGTACAAAAATAGTAAGCACTTATATGCAGTACAATCAAGTTGTTTGTTCATGTTTTCACCTAGTCAAGCTTACAAGAAGCTATGGCTGAATAACAAAGTGGGTTCCTATTTATGTGTCAACAAAACATCATTTGTATATGCTATCAAAAGAAAGGAAAAATAGAGATATAGAGATGTATACAAGCTGCCGACAAACAGTACCAAATAAATGAGGATTGAAATTGAACTTATCTGTATGTGTTGAGGAAATGACTTGTGTCTAATGATTATCTTTCAGTCATAGTATTAGTCAACTCGGTAGGGCCGAAGCTTATGACTGAAAGATGTCATTTCTTAAGACTTGATACATTTTTCTCATCTTTCAGTCACAGCTTTGGCTTTTCCAAGTGGACTATAGATAACCCGCAAATGGTGGTATTCTATTAGATAAAAGAAAAACCCACATTAAAAGTGGAAAGGTGAACAAGATGTATGAACCCATTTGATATGCCAAGATTTCGAGCTTACCAATTAATCATGTATTCATCCACAGTTGAAACTTGACAGTCAAAGTTCTAGGCAGCTCGGTAAGAGTCTCAAGCTAAGACTGAGAGATGTCATAGATCAAAGCTAAGTTTCATTCTTACATCTCTCAGTCACAGCTTGGGCCTTGCCAAGATGATTGAAGAAGACCCACAAGTGAGGTGGCTGATAGTCAGAGTCAAAAAAACCCGCATCAAAATGTGGTGTAATAAATCAAATTTCATGCTAAAATCTGCCAGTCAAGAAGATCAAAGCTTACCAGTCACAAGCGGAGCTAAAGATGAAGGAACTCGTGCTCAAGGCCAAGTTACAGTCTAGTTGTAACTTTGTTTTTCACTGATGCTCATGACTCGTGATCTATTCACAACTTTGAGTCGAGAAGTAGGTTCAAAAGTCAAGATGCATGCCAAGTCACAAGCCGTGAACTGAAGCTGAGTCACAATCAAAAAACCCACAAGTCAAAACTCAAGCCTAGTATCGGTCACACATACAAGATGAAATAATAGTCAAAAGGTCATGACTGATGGTATAAAATGCAAGGCTAAGTCGCGGCTTTGCTTGACTTCAAGCCCATGTAACTTTGTATTACAAGATGCTCTTAGCCATGAGTTATTCATGCCAGTCAAGTCGTGACACAATGAACCCAAGCTCAAGGTTGGTTCATGGTCTTGACAGATGAGATTTTGAGATCAAGTTTTTAGCATAGGCTATGAAGATATCTGGTCACCACTGCAAATAGAATGGGAGACTGTAAGTAATGCAACAGTCTCGGCCTCATACAAAAGGCTTAAAGGATACAGTCAGCTCAAAGGCTCAAATAATAAATACACAGTCACTTACCAGCTGAGGCCGAGAGTTACTCAAGCTTAGGCCGAATTCACAGCTTGAGACCAAAAGGGAAGCACCAATCACAGCTCTGTTATAGACTGAGCTCCATAACACTAAATCTGAGCTCCATTGAAAATTTTAGCAGAGTTTACTTACCGTCATGCTAGGGTTTCTTCCTAATTATTCTCTTTGAATATCAACAATAACATCAAGCTCGAGAATGACAGTTTGTTTTATGTTTTTGGAGTCCACACTGCAGCACATTGAATGCCATTAAGGCATATGTCCAATCTTGCAGGCCTCAAGAAGAGCAACAGTGCCACCTCACTGTTTCACTACCTATATTTTTGCATTATGCTGCAAGTGGGTTGAATGGTCATGTCGACCTTCCCCACTTTGTATTTCTTATACTTAGAGATTTATTCCTAAGTTAGAAGTTTTAGGTAGTGTAGATTTTTATTTATATGTTGAATTTTTATTCAATATAAATAAAAATAAATATTGGTAAAACATTGTAAAAGGATTTTGATCCTTATTAGAAACCAATATTTAGGGCACTAATTATGGTGATAGACTAGGATTTTGGCTTATTTTTTGGCCAAATTAGGGCAAATAAGTGAGGCTTTCATTTTCAGATTTGAGGCTAGGCTTTGTATAAAAACTGGTTTTCTTATCAGTTTTAGGGGTTGTGAGTTTTGGAGAGAGGGCATATAGTGAACTTATTGTTCCTAGATATTTTGGTTGACCATTTTTGTAACCACATTATCAGATTTTGAGGAGAATAAAGCATATGTTTCTATTACTAAAAAATACAGCATACAATACAATAAGCATAAGTAGGAAAAGGTTGCATTTGTTTGTCTAATTAACACTACCTTGCAGGTTTTGTTAGTTTACATGTCATTATTGCATTCATTCTAGATGTCATTATTGTACTCTAAGTATTGATTATTATTCCAAAAATTCATAAATTCATAAATAATCATTACATTGTGCTTTCAAACTGAATGTGATATACAAATGTCCTTTCTTGTTTCATGTTTCATCAATAAGTAGAGTACATTGCAGAATTGAAAGAAAGATTGAAGTATGGAATAGGGGTCCCATGCATTGCCTTTTGTATTGGTTTGTGTCAGCTAGTTGTCTACTAGGTTTCGGCATTTAGGTCTTCATAGTCTGAGTCTCCATCTGCATCTAGGTCTTTTAGGGTTTCATATCTGCATAAGAAAGGAAAATATGGTTAGATCCTGTTGGATCTAAGCAATACATGAGAAACAAATAACATACTGTAGCAATCAAGTTTTCAATACTGCATATCAATCTAGAAAATTAAATGTAATAAGGAAATGCACACTGACACTCACTGCAAGGTAGTGTTAAAGGGACTTGTTTCTGACATGAAACATTTTACTAATAATGATCACTATGGTGTATGTTGTCCTTTTTATTAACCAGGTGTCTGAATTAAAGGGACTTAGTATGTTTCAAACTAAGAAACCTTTTTCAGATAATGTATTTCATAATGATGTTATTTGAGAGCTTAACAGATTATCTTGCAGATAACAGCTACCTGGTTTTCACATTTAGTCATTGTCAAAGATGCAAATCAAGCTGGGTTCCCATGATAAGAGAGCTATAGGAAGTGCCAATGTTTTCCAACTTTCAAGTTCAAGATACAAATGATGTTGCATAAATACTGGTGTAATATGTCCTTGCTGTTTCAAAAGTACATTTTCAAGATATAAACATATTTTTTGTTGAACATAGAAAGAGTGCTTCAAGATTGAGCCATAAAATTATAAAATGTTTACAGTTTGTTTTTATTGAGTGTCACGAACCCGTGTTCAAACCTCATTAGTTAACATTCTGGTGTTTTTGAGTGTCACGAGCCCGTGTTTGGACTCCATTAACAATGAACAAACATTTTCATCTTGTTGTACTTATCATATTAGGTACAGATTCAGCATCAATGAGAATTGTATACAGTGGACAAAGCTACAGGAGCTATAATGTTAAAAGCTAAAATTTTGAGTTACAAAATCCAACAGGATGCAAGCTGAATAGAAAGTATAAAATATGTATAAACTGGAACAGAGTATGTACAGCTAACAGAGTAATATCATAAAGGAGAAAGCTACTTATCTGTTGTGGAATGAATAATGATTTTTCTTGAGCATCTCTCAGTCGTAATCACCTTCTAAGGTTTGCAAAGGTTATGAGTGAAAGATGTTATAGTTTTATTTATGATTATATCTTTTAACATTTTTCAGTCATAACCTTGCAACTTTAGTAAGTCATTAGAGGTGTTTCATAGTTTACTAGAGCAACTATCTGTCATTTCTGAGCTCATAATATATGGTTTGCAAAGGAACGAGTCCACCAATTCATCAAATTTACTGTTGTTGATTACACAGGTTCATTTTAGATCAGCAGAATGAAATAGTTTGAATACTATAATCACAGTTTATGTACAAACTGTAAAAAATCTTTTAAATCAATTTTTGGTTACTCTCTATTTTATACAGAGTGTTTACAGTAAAGCTAATCAGAAAAAGAGTATTCATCTGTTATGTTCAGAATTCCCTATCAAGGTTTTTTGGTTTTCATTATTGTCATAGTTATATGTTGATCAAAAGACCAGATTTAATGAAGTCACTATAGATAGTAATTCAAAGTTCATGCAAGTGTGATGAATGGATAGGTGTGCAAAGTGAGCTTCATGTACAGCAGAGAATGTTCACCAGTCAAAGGCTTCAGCAAGATCAAATAAGCTTCGTGTTACAACAGCATAAAGTAGAGAATGTTCACCAGTCAAAGGCTTAAGCAATTTAATTAATGTACAAGTGTTCAAAGCTGCTAGTTTTCATTGTATATAATATTAGTGAGCTCTCGGTTAGAGCCGAGTCATTCTCAGTCATATGACAAGTTTGAACAAGTTCCAAATCAAATGTTAAGCATCTACTCACAGCCGTGAGTTAAAAATGAGAACAGTTATTCAACCCATGAGTTCTAGATTAGGAAGCTTGAGTTCTTACAAAAGAATAATTATTACAAGCTCAACCATATATGTGAGCAGAATCTCAATCAAATCTAAGCTTTGGAATGGGACCACAGAATGCAGTCACGGCTTTATTTTCAAGTAGAAAAGGTTACACCAGTCATAAAGCTGTGACTGCAATCAATCATAGTTCGAGCTCATAGTTTGAACTCATAAAAGAAGCAAAATAAAACAACATAGGTCGTGGTTCATAGTATGAAGCTTACGGCTTACAGATAGAAGAAAAGTACAAGAGATCACTAGTCATTAGACTATTATACATAATAGACTTGAAGCTTGCGGCTTGAAGACACAAAATAGAGAAACTCTCAGCAAAGTGAAGTTCACGGCTTACTGATAGAAATAAAAGATGAGATATATACCAGTCACAACTACGACTTGCATGCATAACCCATGTTTTGCAAGCAATTTTGAATGAAAAACAAATTCCTAATAAATAAACAGAGAGTTTGAAAATAAACTTACAGTTCGGTAAACCCGAGTTTGTATTCAATGTCGAGTTCTCTGTTTGGGATGCACATCAGTGAAGAATGGCAGTGATCTCCAGTATAACAGTAGGCTCGAGTTCAACAATGGGGTTCTTTCACAATCAAACTAAGCTTCATCAAAAAATTTCAAAGACTTTCCTGCAAGTTAGGGTTTCATTTTCCCTAAAACTTCTTTGTGAAGAATGAGATAAGCACAACTGCCGAGATCAAAATGAGCATAACTAAGTTTGGAGTCTGCAAGATGAGCGGTATTCAATGCCATTAATGCATATGTCTTATTCCTACAGAGCCTCAAAAATTGTTCGTAGTGCCACTTCACATATTCATCTCCTCGATTTTTGCATTGTATTGAAAGTGGATTGAACAGTCATGTCAACTTTCTCCACTTTGCATGTTTCATACTTACAGATTTTTATCTAGGTTAGGAGTTGATAATCAGATTATTTGATATTAGATTTTATCTAATATTAAGTATATTTTTAAATATTGGCAAGAAAATGTAAAAGGAGAAAGTCCTTATTATAAGCCAATATTTAAGGGGCACTTAGAATTGAGTTTTCATAGGCTTAGTTATTGGCATGTTTTTGGCCATTTTTAGGATTTTTTTTGTTGAATTTAAATTTTTGGATTTGAAGCTAGGGCTAGATATAAAATTGATTTTGGATGATCAATTAAGGGTTGCAGATTTTGGAGAGAGGGCATACAGTGAACACATTGTTCCTAAGTGCTTGGAAGGTCATTTTGTAAACCATTTTTGTCAAATTTTGGAGGGAATGAACCAAAGATTTTGACTCATATTTGTGAATTTGTTTTGATATTGGATCATGTTTTCATCTTTTCTAACAAGTGTTAAATTATTTATTATCTAAAGGAAGTGAGTAGATTTATGTTCCTTCTCAAGATAATCAATTGCTCCAAGACCTTGTATGAGAAATGTATGTTTGTTTATTATCCAAGCTATTCGTGGTAAAACCCTAATAGCATGCCTTTGTTAACCTATATGTTGAGTAGAGATTCAGAGTGTTAAGATCTTCATTTATGAGTTAGGATTGATGTTTCATCTTTTTGCAGAGTCTGAAATTTTCCTTGGTGTATCACCCTAATCTTAGTTATAAGTATTCTTTTCCTTTTCCCCAAACAAATTGCAGATCAAGAAAGTGATATTCCATATATTATAGGAACCGGCCTAGAATCTGGAGATTCCTCCCTATTTAGAGTCTACCCACAACTCGAGGAGGTTTCCATTGTCAGGATAGAATTGTTGTTTTGCTCTAATGCCTGATTTAGGGTGACAATTCTAAGCCTGAACAGTTTCATTGGCCCATACATTTGGAGTTTTTGATTTCATAATCCTTTTTTCATCTTTTCTTGCTAGTGTTTATTCTATTGTTATCCAAGAGAAGTGAGTGTATCCTTATTCCTTCTCAAGGTGATCAATTATTCAAACCTCGTAAGGGATCTGTATGTTTGTTGACTATTCAAGCTATTCATGGTTTAACCCTAGTAGTGAGATATGTTAGCCTATACGTTGAACAGTGATATAAAGTTTCAAATCTTTGATGTATGAGTTAGAGTTATTGTTTTATCTTTCCATCAAAGTTTGAATCCATTCTTGGTGTATCACTCCCCTATCTATTTTCAGTTTTAAATTTTCTTTCTTCCCTTTTCCCACTAAGTTACAAATCAGGAGGTGATATCCCATATCAAATAGGAACCGGACTAGAATCCGGAGACTCCTCCTTATTTAGAGTCCACCCACAACTCAAGGAGGTTTCCATTGTTAGGATAGAGATACTATGTAGCCCCAATGCCTGAGTTGGGGTGGTAATTCTAAGCCTAAACAATAGTAATTGGATCTTGCGAGATCTTGTAGATCAAATTTTTTGTCTGATATTTGTAATAGTAGAGCTAGTGGTTTGTATGCTTGGAAACAAGGAGATTTCTTGGTGGCTTGCGAGCTCAAGTTTAGATCTGCCTTAGTGTTTCTACTAGTTGTTGATGTGTCACAGAGTTGGACTAGCTAGAGGATTGCAGAATTACTGTTGTAATCGATTGTATTTGGCCGTAACTTAGAAGGCCTTACAGTCGGGCATGTTGAATGAAAATTCTATTTGATCATTCTCTTGTTGTGTTTCTGTTGTATTGTTGTTGCTAGTGTGGTTTTGGGCTATCCATCCTTGGATTTTCCATGTTGCACTGCGTCGGGTGGTATCAGAGCTTGAAGTTCTTGAGTGTGTAAATAGATCACCGAGTTGAGGCAGTTTGCACCAGGACCTCAGGTTGGTGATTTATTGCCTTAGTTTTTTGAAGATCTCGAGGATGCCTCCGAGAAGATTGGACCCTAGGGTGATTATAGATCTTTGTGATGTTGTAGAATTGAAGATTACAAAGAAGGTTAAAGTAGATTTCATATCTGAGATGGAATTGATGAAGAATGACATGATCACTGAGATCATGAGGGATATTGTTGGTATGTCGAGGAATCTTAGTACTAAAGATGGCTATGAGGAAGCTGTTGAAGACTTTGAAGCTGTTGGATCTAGTGGAGATGATAGAACCGATCGGAGGGACAAATCTGGTGAAGACATAACTTGTCAATTGCAGAGATGTGGAACTCGATTAAGTACTAGTTACTGAATGGAATTTTCTAACTTCTCTGGTAGTTTGAGACCTGAGGACTTGATTGATTGGATTGGTTAGTTAGAAGACTTCTTTGAGCTTGAATAAATTGAAGATCCTCTTAGAGTAAGATTGGCATAGACTAAGTTGAAAGGACATGTTGCTCTTCGGTGGAAGGAATTGCAGAGGGATAGAGAAGATGAAGGTGAAATGAAGATCAATCGGTGGAGGTTGATGGTGGCAAATTTGAAAGATAAGTTCATACCTACCGACTATGAACTTAATTTGTTTAAGAAATTGTAGAATTTGAAGCAGAAAGATTTGACTGTTGAAGACTAAATCGAGGAGTTATATAAGTTGACTATTCAGTCTAGACAGAGAACTCAATAAGGAAAAGGTAGCTCGGTATGTGAATGGTTTGAGATTCAATATTTAGGATGAGTTTGGTATGTTGAAGATTGATTCAGTTGAGGATGCTTATCAGTATGTTCTGAAGGGAGAAGATAAGTTGAAGAGGAGACAACATGGTAATTCCCGAGGGAAGGAGAAACAAGATCACTCAATGAAGGATAAACCGACTGCTGAAGATGAACCAAAACCTGTTGAGTCGAGGAAGAGGACAAGTAATGTTTCCTTTAAGGGTACTTGTTATAATTGTGGTGAAGAAGGACACCAATCATTTGAATGTTCACATAAGAAGCTTGGTAATAGCAAGAATGTTGTGGTGAATGAGAACATACTAAATGAACCTAAGGTAGATTCAAAAAACTTGCTGGTTCGGAGAACATTGCTTGGTACTAAGATGGAACCTTGTAAGAGGAGTAACTTGTTCAAAACTCGGTGCAAGTTAGGAGGTAAAATCTTTGATGTGATTGTAGATAGTGGTAGTACTGATAACCTTGAGGCTGCAGAGATGGTTTAGAAACTTGGTTTGAAAAGAGTGAGACATCCTTATCCTTATAGGATTGGTTGGTTGCAAGATGTTCATGCTTTAGAAGTAAGGGAGCAATGTCTTGTTGATTTTTAGATTGGCTAGTATAAGGATCAAGTGTTGTGTGATATTGTGGATTTGAGTAGTTGTCACATATTGTAATACCCCAAAAATTGGCTATAAGTTCATTAATCTTCTATATCAACAATTCGAATGAAATCGACATCAAAGTCCTAACCTAAGGCACATCTAAACATCATCGAATCCTAATTGATTATCTTAAATTCTACATCGAGGAATATTCCTAGCAATATTCCTAATTATCTTAATTATCTTTAATTTAATGATTATTTGGCAATAAATCACATTTATCCTAAGTTTGATTAATTGAATATTTTTATATTTAATTAATTAGATTTAATATCTTGCCACTTAATTGTGTAATTAAATTTAATTCTATCTATTATTAATTGTATTATTTAATTTTGACAATAAATCTAATATCTTATGAATAATTGATTAAATTCTTATTTAATTAATTAAAGCAAGTTGTCATTATTTAATAATATAGTTTTTAATAAAAGTTTGATTAAATGATTGATTAACCCATAAATCAATTGTTTTATTTTTAAAAGCAGTTAAGTTGGAAATAAATCACTTTATTATTAAATTAATTCATAAATAAAACATGCACAATCATAAAAGTAGACAACTATCAATTATCAATTAAAGCTAAACTCTATTTTGAGTTAAAACTTAGCTTTTGCATGTTTTTGTGAATTAAATTATCTTTATTATCAGATA
The DNA here is from genome assembly GCA_027943335.1 of Chamaecyparis obtusa. Lineage (NCBI taxonomy): Eukaryota > Viridiplantae > Streptophyta > Pinopsida > Cupressales > Cupressaceae > Chamaecyparis > Chamaecyparis obtusa. Next base: position 977,601 of record BSBK01001456.1, on the reverse strand, counting down.
ACTCAAAAATCAAGTTGAGTTAATCTGAGTGATTTATGGCTTTCTTCCATGCACCTCCAAAGCCCTGGATTTCTATAAAACCAAGACTCAGCTCTTCATAATTCATCCACAAATTTGCATTCTCACGCTGTCGAATTGGAGTCTGAAGAATCATCTTTGCGAATCCAAGCTATTGTGAGATCTTTCTGGTTTTGAGCATTGCATATTATTTAGCATAGATTCATATCATTGTTAGATCAATTTCCATATTAGCATAGATTCATATCAGTTTTTCATTATTATTGCATAGAAAATACCAAAAAAATAGATTAATTGCATTCATATTTCATATCAGTTTTGCATTCAAATCCTTCATTTAGGTGTCGTCTAGGTCACTGATCTCGATAACAATCTGAGAACATCAATCTCGCACCTACTAAAAGGCAGTAAATCACTTGGTTAAATTAGATTTCAATTTTGCACGATTTTGATTTTTGCTAACCTCTAATGTTTTACTGAAGTGTTGTGTCTACAAATCAGGTACAATTTTTACACACATTTCTGGCACCCACCGTGGGGCCCTGAAATGAGTTTCCAATTCAATTCTATCAATTTCTATCTTTTTCTCCTTGATTTCTATGCAAAAATATGATTTTTATTTTTTGTCTGTACAATCTTCGTACAAGTTTCTGACAAAAGTCATATGAGTTTGAGCCTGCTATCATACGACAGTTGACCGATTATCATTTCATCAAGCACCCACTGTCGTTTGGAAGCTGGATTGTCGTTTCATCAGACACCCAGTGTCGTACGAGTTTCTAGACTGTCGTCTGGGAGCATACCCACTATCGTATGAGTTTCAGACTGTCATCTGGTAATAGACCCACTGTCGTACGAGTTTCAGCATCAAGTTTTAACTTTTATTTCATTTTTTAGGGCAGTTTGTCATATTTGATTTTCGGATTTTGACTAACAGCTAATCTTAATAGTTGGAATTCTTTTTTTTTATTGACTCTTGCTGGTTTTGATTGAAAAAAGTGTAAAGTTTGCTAAAATTAGGTAAAAATCTACTAAGCGTGTTGCGAGGATCTCAGGTATTCCACTTGTGCTGATAATATTTTGATTTGGGGCTTAAAATAAATCTCTCGTGTGTCTAGCTTGGGTTATTCTTTTCATGCTTTTGTTTTACACACTTGCATAATTGATACTAGGTTGTGACCCCTTAAGGATTCATTAAGTAGTCTCAGATACTTGTGATTGATCTTGATTGCTATCTTGGGTTATTGGACTCGCTAATCTATCGGCCCCTCATTCCGCCCTGTGGTTGCAATCTCAGCGCCATAAAGGGGAGGGGTCTACAAGAGAGAAGCGTTAAGTGTTCCACTTGGCAACCCTTTTGTGCTTTTAGGAACTCACTTGTTTTCTAATTTGGGGACTCATTTTCAGCTTGTGTGAGGTGTTAAGTGTTCCACCTTGTGGACTCATCTCATATTCACTTTAAGCGTTAAGTGTTCCTCTTTCTGCTTTTTGGGTACTTTTGGTAGATTTTCTTTTGGAAACATACATCTGTGCTCACATAGTAATTAGGTCCTATGAACACTATTCGTGATTCTTGAGAGATTGGATTCCCAGCAAAATCCTTCTTGATGACAGAATCCTTGTAGTTAGGGAGGATACTTAGTACGTTTCACATTCAACTTGGTTAGTGCATCTTCTCTTATTGATCGATACATTCTCTCCTATGAGAGGTTGATAGATCACGTGGGGTAGACATCACGAGCTTTGGTGAATCAAAATTGGTTAGTGTGTCTTCCCTTATTGATTGATACATTCTCTCTCCGGAGGGGTTGATAGATCACATGGGGTTGATATCATAGACCTTGGTGAGACAAACTTTGTCTTAGCATGTCGGATTAATCTACTTGCTTTGTTTGGGTTAAAAGTGAAAAGGTGTCAAAAACCTTGGATCTAGAGCCAAGTCCCCTTGTGGTATACTATTGTGAGTCATCTTTAGAGAGGGTTAACCGTAGCGGACATTCCCTTCACAAGGCAAACTACGTTGACGGAACCTCAAGCAGTAATAGCCATTTTCACCGTGGTAGTGACAACCGCTATATAAATGTCCTTGTGGAAGAAATCTCCACAGGTATGGTTTATTGTTGGGTTGTCAGATCTCCCTAGTAGCTCCTGAAGATTAAGTTCTCAGACTATGTCAAAACCCTGGTGCGTTGGGATTGGAGTTCACCCCTTTGGATCATAAAAGTTGCAGATTCAAACCATTACTAAAAACCCTAGGTAGGCCAAATTTTCATTTTATAGGATATATGTGCATTATTGCAAAACATTTTTGGAACATACACAATTAGCGCTTCTGAGGATTAGAATGAATAAGTCACTTGATTGTTCATGCGCAAGGTTGCTTTTGCCCTTGTTCATTATTTTCAGACATGCTTGAAATCACTTGCTTGCTTGTTTATCTATCTGGTTACTGAAAATGAACAAATCTGTTACAATCCTCAAATCTGGACATTGAAATTTGCAAACAATTCAAATCTGAAAACTCAAAATTTGCAAAATCTAAAGTAAAATCCTTTTCTGGAGTCAAAAGTCATCTCAGGAGGTCAGAAAGTCATACGAGTTTCCATCAAGTGTCATTTCATTACAACCCATCTGTCGTATGATTGAATACCCAGTGTCGTATGAGTTTCCATGCCAGCAAATCCTCAAAGTCAAAATCTTGCAACTGTCGTATGAGATTTTCAACTGTCATTTCATTGTTGCCCAACTATCGTACGAGTTTTGCAACTGTCATTTCATTGCTGCCCAACTGTCATATGAGTTTTGCAATTGTTGTTTCATAGCATACCCATTGTCGTACAAGTCTGCAGTGTGTCGTTTGGGAAATTTATGAAAGTTGTCAAAAAATTGTTAAAATTGCCAGATAATTAGCTATTTCAGCCTAATTTCAAAATCTGTCGAATGAATCACTATGTTAGGAACAGAGCAGTAGCTATTAAGAGTCCAATAATTTTCCTAAAGTGGCCTTTTGAATTTGATTCAGCCTTCTGTTTAATCGATTTGAGTCCTTATCATCCTGTGTCAAAACCTTGTCATAACTATCAATCTTCAATCAATCATCAAAATGACTAAGTGTTGTGATATCTTGTCCGCTATCTTTTGGGAACCTACCCATACATCCAGGGTACAGTATCCTTCATCCACGTCTAATCAAATCTTCAAATCAATCAAACCTTGACAAGGTTGCGTCATATGATCATCTTGATTCAATTCATTCTTCGGTTATCTGGATCTTATTCTTTTGTTTCACTTGAGGTGAATGGTGGAGACTAGAGCTTCCTCTCACAAGAAATCTATCACCACTCTCCAAACTCCAACTCTTGAGCAACTCATCAATTCTGATCTTTACGAGGATGACAGTCTTGGAAACATCGATTGAAATCTGGTTACATACCTCCTCCATCAACTCACGGAGGTACTCAACATACCCCTCATCAATCTAATCCAGGGAGTCCACAAACTCCTATCATGTCTCAAGCAGGGACAAATTTTGGCTCTCAAAGAGCTCAATCTCAACATGGTGTAGATCAGGAACCCACACCTGAAGAAATTGCTCAATATCAAAATGATGATAACTTCAAATGAATGATGAAGCATTACTTGAAAGAAGATAGAGAAGCATACTTTTTACAATTAGCTCATCAAGGAGCTAAACTTCCTCCCAACTTTAATGTTGAAGACATCATTACACATGAGGAAGAGAATCCACTCACGGCTATGATGAAACAAATGCATGCTATACAAGTTGAACTTAACAATCTCAAGAAAGAGAAGGAACCTAAAGAGTTCTCCATGGAGGCTCTATGTCCTTTTCCATTTGACAAAGACTTGTACATGCCACCATTTCCAAAAAGAGTAGAGATGTCGAAGTATGATAAATATGACGGGCACTCTAACCCTCAAGATCATGTCAGAGAATTTTGTACGCAATTAATGGAGTTCATGCATGAACCGACCTATCTAATGTGTCTCTTCCCTCGATCTATAGGGGGAGCAGCCATCCACTGGTTCTCTAGACTGCCTTCTACTATCAAAACTTTTGAGGAGTTGATCAAATTGTTCTACCAGCAATACTCCTACAATATTCAACATCCAATCACCATGATTGATATCTGTAATCTCAAACAATACCCAGGGGAACCATTCCTAACATTTCTCAAGAGATGGAGGAAGAAGTTCTCTCTATATGCCAAACCTATTCCAGAAACAAAAAAACTAGAAATCTTCATCAATAACCTTGTTCCCGAAATCAATTATCCTTTACAAATGCAAGATCATACATCTTTTGACAAGATGTTGGATAATGCTATCAAAATCAAAAAAGTGCTTGTAAAAAAAGGAGAAATCACACTTCAAAAAGACAAGTATGAATCTGGATCCAGTTCTAAAGACAAGAACAAAAATTGGAACAAGAACAAAGGCATCGTCACAGATGGCGTTGTTGACACTGTCTGTGCCCCATCAAAGGCACCAGCCTACAATCTCACTCTTGGTACTCAAGCCATTAAAGCTTCAGAGCAAAAGTCTTCTCCACCATCTCAAAGGAAGCCAGAATACAAAAAATGGGATAAACATCAAAAATTTACCCCTCTAGGAGAGTCTTTAGAATCAGCTATGAAAACTCTACTAGCTGATAACATCATCTCTTTACCACCAATCTGACCAAATGATCAGGACCCCAAACTGAAATGGTGGAGAGAAAATGAATTATGTGATTTCCATCAAAGTAAAGGTCACAAAACTAGTAGTTGCTACCACTTGAAGCATACCATTCAAGATCTTATCGATAGTGGAGACATCACAATTGACAATCCCAAGAGCAATAACAATCATACAGCATTCACAGAACCATTTCTGAAACATAGTCAAGAAGTTTCGACTTCTCGGCCTAATATGGGGGCAAAAGTCAACTATGCCTACCCTGGAAATAATGCTATCATCAATATGATTGAACCATGTCTCTCTGAAAGTTGCAATGTCATCACAATTGTACGAAGAGATAGAGATCATTCCTCAACTAATGCAGTTACTCGATCACAAGCTCAAATGCATCTGAAAGGACAAATCCAAGATTCATCAAATGTCCCTAAGGTGCCCTTCAATCTTTCATCTGCTTCTAAACAGAAGGCTGCTTCCAAATCTTCCAATCCAAAGGATACAAGGCCTACATCTTATAGCATTGTTCAACAACTCCAGCACACTAATGCGAAAATCTCCATGTTTGAGTTGCTTTGAATATCTCCAGCTCATAAAGCCATTCTTGATAAAGCTTTGCTCGGTTCCAATGTTCCTGATGACCTTGATTTAGACAGGTTCCAGACTATGGTTGGACATCTTACATCTCCACAATATATCTCCTTTTCAGAGGAAGATGACAACTCCTTGAGTCACCCACATAATCAGCCTTTGCATATAGAAGTCTTGATCCAAAACCGTAGAGTCAAATGTGTGTTGATAGATGGGGGCGCTAGCCTAAACATTTGTTCTTACAGCTTGATCACACAATTGGGATTTTTAGAATTGGCTATTGATCCTCGAAAGAAAATAACTATCAAGGCCTATGATGAACAAGAAAGATCTTCTAAAGGCACCATTGTCTTACCTATCAGAGTGGGTCCAGTTATCAAAGATACCATATGTCAAGTGCTTGATCTACCTTTTGCCTACAACGTCCTTCTAGGGAGACCATGGATACATGAAATGCAAGCTATTCCTTCTACATACCATCAATGTTTGAAGTTTCCTTATGAAGGAGTAGAGGTTACTATCCCTGCAGATCTTAATACAACTTGCAACACCTTGAAGGAAAGTGTAGATAAGCTTGTACCTAATAACAGAGAATCTTCCATTGAACCAACTAAAGAAGCATCCACATCTAAAATGGAAGATCTTGCAAAAGAGGTTAATATCAAAGAAAATGGTATGGGAGAATATACTATCAAGCCAGTCTTATCTTTGACATCTCTCCCTATCTCGCATAAGTCTTATGGTCAATCTTTGAAACAATCCAAACCAAACTCTAAAGAACCTCTTGAAGCATATAAAAAGAATTTTGTAGCAGAACAAGTATCCAAGCAAGAATTTGAAGAGGATGAGGTTGTGCTATCATGGCTATACAAAGATGAACCTGAATCTCAAGTTGTTCAAACTGGTGACTCTGCAGTCTCCAAACTCCCTTCCAAGTCATATGGTCCAGGAGATAAATTAATAGCTAAGATGAGATATTCAGGTAAAGGACCTCTAGGAATCTGAGGAAAAGGTCTTGAGGTACCTCTCCCACATACTAGTAGAGAAAATAAAAAAAAAGTTGGCTTAGGCTTTAAGAAGAAACCCTATCACCTCAAAGGTAATTGCTCTCATGTCATAGAGCAGATCGCACCAGGGGAACCTCTTCTTAAGAAAGAAGAAACAGAACCATCTGATAGTGATTCAGATAGTTCAGAACTCATCCCCTATGAAAAATTGCCTAAAGAGATCAAAGACCTTCTTGATGATAAAGATGATCCTATCAAGAGAATTAATGTAGTAGAAACACAAGAACCTACTATCAATCAAGAGATAGTTGCAACACAAGAACCAGCTAATCTCGAAAACAATCAAGAAGAGGGAAGTGGTAGTGATTCTGAGACAGATTCTCATGAGTATGAATACAAATTAGAATCTGAGGGTGACCCTTCTTGGGGTATTCACCCTGACTTTACTCATGTTCTAAGATTTCCTAGAGATCCTGAATCAGAAGATGAATCTAATGACTATGAATGGGGAGTCATCCCAGAACCAGATGAGCTTATCATAGAGAAACATGTAGATGTTATTTACCAATATGCACCTCAAACCAACGTAAGTCTAGAGCGAAATGATGAACCTATCGAGTCTGATCCACCTATGGCTGAATTGGACTCCCACAATGACATTGAGCCTATTCACAAATTGGATGTCTTAAGTTGTAGTATCACCTTTGAACTCAAGCATTAGGTTAGGACCAATGATGACATATCCATATCTGTAAACACTATCTCCCAATCTTTCCCTACTTTGACTATCAAATATCCAGAACTTATTGATCAAACCTCCACAAATCTGAGCCATGGTATTTATACCTTCCCGAAAAAGAGTACAAAGAAAAAGAAAAAGAGTTCTGAGGGTGAAAACCACTTTGTGGTAGTCTCAGAACCTACAAAAGTAAAAATAAAAGATGTATCCAAAGGTGAAAACCTCTTTGAGGTGTCTAAGGATGAGATATTTGATGTCCTTCTGAGTCATTTATAGGATAGATCTCCAGTTCTAATTGAGCCCACTCAATCCATCAATTTGGGTACAACAGAGGAACCACAATTGGTACATGTAGCACAATCATTATCAGAAGAAGAGAAGAAAAAATTTACAACATTCCTAACAGAGAAAAAGATCAACTTTGTATGGAAATATTTAGATATGCCAGGATTGGATCCTAATCTTATAATGCATCATTTATCTATTACTCCAAAGGTCAAACCTGTCAAGAAAAAATTGAGAAAGATGCATCCTCACGTTGCACTCTTGGTAAAAGCTGAATTAGAGAAGCTCCTAAACACCAGATTCATCCGAGTTATTGACTATGCAGAGTGGATCTCTAATATTGTACCTATTTCTAAACTAGATGGTTCGATCAGAGTGTGCACAGACTTTAGAGATGTGAATAGAGCATGCCCTAAGGATGATTTTCCGCTACCTAACATTGATATGATAGTGGACATGACTGTGGGTTTCGAGATGTATTCCTTAATGGATGGTTTCTCTAGATATAACCAAATAAAAATTGCTCCAGAGGACCAAGAGAAAACTGCTTTCACATGTGCATGGGGAACCTTCTATTGGAATGTCATGCCATTTGGGCTTAAAAATGCTGGTGCTACATATCAAAGAGCAATGAAATCTATTTTCCACGACATGATGCATCGAACAATGGAAGATTATGTTGATGACACATTGGCAAAATCTATGATCAGGACTGAACATCTAAAGGACTTGAGCATGATCCTAGACAGAATGGAAAAGTTTAGTCTCCGACTAAATCCTAAGAAGTGTGCTTTTGGTGTCACTTCTGGAAAGCTCTTAGGATACATAGTTTCAAAGAAGGGCATTGAAGTTGATCCGGCTAAATTCAAGGCTATAATAGAGATGCAACCTCCCATGAATATTAGTCAAATGTGGACGTTGCAAGGAAGAGTTCAATCTATCAGAAGATTCATATCACAGCTAGCGGACATATCACAGCCTTTTACAAAAACATTACATAAAGGTGTGACCTTTGCATGGAATGAAGAATGTGAGAACAACTTTAACCATATCAAGAAGTATCTATCAAATCCACCTATCTTGATGCCTCCCATTCATGGGAAGCCATTGATCTTATATGGCTCCGCAACAGCCACATTACTGGGGGCATTGCTAGTGCAACATGATGAAGAGAAAAAGGAAAGAGCCATTTATTATATAAGCAGAACATTGGTGGCATATGAAAAGAACTATTCTATGATTGAGAAAGCTTGTCTCGCTGTGATCTTTGCATCACAAAAACTGAGACACTATATGTTAGCTCATACCACGCATCTAGTAGCAAAAATTGATCCACTAAAATACCTACTAAGCAAGGCTGCCCTCACTGGTAGACTAGCTAAATGGGTCATGCTTCTAAGCAAATTTGACATTGAATATGTTGAAAGAAAAGCTATAAAAGGTCAAGTTATTGCTGATCAACTAGCAGATGCACCCATGTTTGATGACACACCAATGCAAATGGAATTTCCAGACTCCTCTATTATGCACCTATCTTCTAGAGAATGGCAATTGTTCTTTGATGGCTCCTATACACATAATGGATCTGGAGCAGGCATATTGTTCATAACTCCTCAAGGATACTCCATCCCAAAAGCATTCAGACTAAAGTTCCCCTGCACAAACAATATTATAGAATATGAAGCCCTCTTGAATGGTATGAAACTAGCAATTGAATGGAGAGTAACAGAGCTACACATTCATGGAGACTCTCAACTTGTTATTCATCAAGTCAATGATGTGTACCAAACTAAAGATGAAAAGCTCATTCCTTACAAGAGAATGGTAGATGATCTTAAGAAATATTTCATATCTATCACATTTGAACAAATTCCTAGAACGGAGAACAAGGCTGCCTATGCAATGGCAACACTATCTACTTTATTACAACAGCATGAACATGAGCTACGCTACGAGTTTATGGTGGAAGCACTATCTTATCCTACATATGACTCCCCCAAAACCCGCATGATTTGCACTATTGTTGGTCATGATTCATCCAGATACAAAGACCTCTTTTCCTATCTCCAAGACCAAATCATTCCTGATACCTTCAACCGCCATGAAAAGAGATACCTTATTCGTAATGCCTCCTAATATGTCATCATTGGTCATGATCTATACAAACGAGGTCTAGATGGTACGCTACTTAGATGTTTAGAACGGGAAGAGTCTCAACATGCATTAGAGGAAGTCCATGATGGTATTTGTGGGTCACACTCGAATGATTTAACACTAGCTCAAAAACTTATTAGGGTTGGGTACTATTGACCTGAAATGGAGAAAGAGGCTATCAAATTTGCTAAGAATTGTCAAAAGTGCCAAGTGCATGGCAACTTACTTCATGCTCCAGGGAGGGATCTAATCCCCTTTACAACACAATGGCCTTTCCATCAATGGGCATTTGATCTTATCGAGATGATTCATCCTCATTCTTCTAACGGACATACCCATATAATCACAGCCACAAATTATTTTACAAAATGGGTAGAAGCGGTCCCTTTGACACAAGCAACAGGAAAGTAGATATCGATGTTCATCTTAAACTATATCATATGCAGATATGGGATCCCTCATTCCATAATCATAGATAATGGTGGGCAATTCAAGAATAAAGACCTAGATGATCTATGTGCCAAATTTGAGATCACCCAATATTGGTCTTCTATCTACTATCCACAAGGGAATGGCCAAGCAGAGGCTTCCAGCAAAAATCTATTGAAGATCTTGCACAGAACAGTAAACAAAACCGGCAGAGACTGGCATCTCATGATTAATCCATCTCTATGGGCCTACAGAACAAGTATCAGAATGCCTATAGGGGCTACACCTTTCGCTTGAGTTTATGGGTCTGAAGCGGTACTGCCTATTGAGGTTGAAATCCCATCACTAAGAATCAGAATGCATGGTCTAGTAACTGATGATGACTATAGAGTGTCTAGGTTACAAGAACTGGAACTACTAGATGAGCATAGACAAGCAGGGTATGATCATCTCAGAGTATATCAAAAGAGAATGTCCAGAGGCTACAACAAGAAAGTTAGACACAGAGAATTTTAGGTTGGCGATCTAGTCTTGAGAGAAAATCCTAAAAATCAATCCCATCGAAAATGCAAGGGGAAGTTCGAACCCAACTGGCTGGGTCCCTTTGTCATCACTGCTACTTTTGGCTCTGGTGCCTATCAACTCTCAATGACTGAAGGAGAACAGCTCTGAGAACTAATCAACGTTCTCCATCTGAAGAAATTCTACACCTAAGGCATTCGGTCTGCACATAAGGAATAGGAGAGGCTCGGTGTCCATCCGAGCCTGATCTCATGCACAATGCAAGCATATGCAGTGTACTCTCATGGGGCATCCTATCTGCGTCCATACTGACGCCACACTCTGCTAATCAAAAATCTCTCCAAAATAGTGGGAGAGCGGCCAATAAGTACTCGACTCTGAAAAAGAAAACTATACTGCTCCCTCGCAGTGGGCCAGACCTCTATCTGCAAATATGGCCTCCAATGAACAAAAGTCATGTCATCTAGACATCACCGGAAGTACTCGGTATGACCCATACGGACGTGTGTGACATAACTAGCATATGTATATATCACTGGCTCCTGTGGCTACCGCTGTGTCTGAAAAATTGGTCTCAATACTGGGATATGCTCCCAGGCCCATATCTGTAATACAAGAGCTCCTGAAGCAAAGCTCTTGCAATCTTGATACACGATCTCATGCATCTCTAAAAACATGTGGGCCAAAAAGCACTGACCCCAGGCAAGCTCAGTAGGCATGGCCATAAGAAGGGCTACCATCGGAGCCCACCCCATCAAAAATTCATTCTGCTGACGGCGTGGCATGATGAGCTCCCCGGTCATACTAGCAATAATGCACTCTAAACGGTGTGTCTAACCATATCTCTATACAAGGGTCTCCCAAGAAATGGACCCCATCAACTGTGTATCATCTCCAAATAGACACCTAAAGGCATGAAGACCACCCTGACCAGAACTCACATACTCAGGACGTCGACTGCTATGAAATGGAATGTGCAGTATCCTATAGATGTCCTCTGGAGTCACGGTCATCTCTCCAGTAGGTAAATGAAATGTCTGTGTCTCCGAATGGAATCTCTCAATCAAGGAAGTCAAAAAGCCATGATTTACCCTAATGTTGGGTAAATGAATCAAATACTCGAATCCACAGGCAGCAAGATGAACCCTCATCGGGTCCGGAAGCGCGATACATAATCTCTAGGTAGCCGGGTATGAATGTCGAACGTGTACATCTGGATATGTCACCTATATCATACAAAAATAGGGCATTCTATCATAAATTGGGTTCAATAATAGGCTAATAGTATAGAAATTGGACAATCAGGTACTTCAGAAGGTAGGTCAACCAGTCAAATATCAACATCAGGCATCAGAAAAGTCAAAATTTGGCCCTAAAAGTCAGTTTTCAACACTCTATTTTTCATACGACAGTCCAGACTAGCATCAAATGTCGTACAACACTCTACAGTATACCAAACGACAATCCATGGTCGTACGACATTGCGCCCAAGATCATATGAGTTTCGAGGGACCCGGTGAAATGTCGTACGACACAAGGGTCCCTCTCATACTACACTTGGGTATACTTGAAATGACAATGTGCATTCAAATGAAATGTCGTACGAGTCTGGTATGGGACTCGTACGAGTTTTCACACATGCAAAAATTAAAAAAGAAAAACGTGTACGAAAAAATTTTAAAATGCTATGAAACATGAAAAATTTGCATTTTCAGAGGGGCACAGAGGTCCACCTACCGGATGTCCATACTGTCGGAGTCTCTGGTATCTCCGGCTGCACTCAAATCGATGCAAACTCACAAGAACCTTCGGATCTCGTTGTTCTTCCATTTTCTTGCTCAGAGGGCTCCGCACAATCTCCAAAGTCAAATGGTTGAAATGAATTGAAAATGACCCTTCAGGTCTTTATATAGCATTTGACCTAATTTTCAAAAGTGCTCCGTTTTTCATGAAAATTGTACCCCTGGCTAATTTCGATGTTCTGAATCCATTTTCAAGATCAAAATTCAAATCTGAGATCGTTTAATATGTCAAAATCATGATTTAAAAATTTTGGGCCCAGGACGGTCTACTGCTTGCATATTTGACCTTCGATCATCACAGAAATCCATAATACAACTTAATTGATTATCTTACATCAAACTATCAAAATTTCAACTTGGTCAAACCTAGTCAAACTTTGTCTTTGGACCTCCAAACGATGCAGAATGCGTTCTTGAACATGTATAACCACTTTTCCAATCCATTTACATGCTTCTAAACCATTTAACGTTGACTTCTCTTGTCAAATTTCAATTTTAATCCCAAAGGGGGCATGGTATTGCACATCATTCAAAGTTTGTAAATCAAATTATATCAATCTTTCCTCAGTAATCAAGACAACAATCACGTCTAGTTACTGATTCATCAAAAGTCCTCATCGCTCGAGGCAAATCTATCATCACTTGGGGCATATCAGATTCGTCGATCCATATCAATCTGGTATTCTCCTAATCTTGTAAACTGTATCAGTTTTTGCAACCATCGGATCATAGTGTTATTTCCTTGGTTCTTCGGCAACTGAAGGATTCGGATGTGATACCTGCTAGTTCTGCTAAGACAATCAAGTCTAGAACCGGTCACTCACTTCTTTGCAATCCTAAGGTTTGGAATCAGGCGTTTTGACACTTTTTCGCAATCATAGGTTCATTTGCTGTTATAGTGAACATTATCTTTGGTCATTCAGGACCTATTATCTCCATATCAAATCAATATCAATCAGATTATGTCTCATATCAATTATCAATTTCAAACATCAGTTTCATATCTTTATCAAACACAGACTATCTTTGAACCACTGCACTTCACACAATAATTCAAAGAGGGGCAAAATGTAATACCCCAAAAATGGGCTATAAGTTCATTAATCTTCTATATCAACAATTCAAATGAAATCGACATCAAAGTCCTAACCTAAGGCACATCTAAACATCATCGAATCCTAATTGATTATCTTAAATTCTGCATCGGGGCATATTCCTAGCAATATTCCTAATTATCTTAATTATCTTTAATTTAATGATTATTTGACAATAAATCACATTTATCCTAAGTTTGATTAATTGAATATTTTTATATTTAATTAATTAGATTTAATATCTTGCCACTTAATTATGTAATTAAATTTAATTCTATCTATTATTAATTGTATTATTTAATTTTGACAATAAATCTAATATCTTATGAATAATTGATTAAATTCTTATTTAATTAATTAAAGCAAGTTGTCATTATTTAATAATATAGTTTTTAATAAAAGTTTGATTAAATGATTGATTAACCCATAAATCAATTATTTTATTTTTAAAAGCAGTTAAGTTGGAAATAAATCACTTTATTATTAAATTAATTCATAAATAAAACATGCACAATCATAAAAGTAGACAACTATCAATTATCAATTAAAGCTAAACTCTATTTTGAGTTAAAACTTAGCTTTTGCATATTTTTGTGAATTAAATTATCTTTATTATCAGATAACTCAAAAATCAAGCTGAGTTAATCTGAGTGATTTATAGTTTTCTTCCATGCACCTCCAAAGCCCTGGATTTCTATAAAACTAAGGCTCAGCTCTTCATAATTCATCCACAAATTTGCATTCTCACGCTGTCGAATTGGAGTCTAAAGAATCATCTTTGCGAATCCAAGCTATTGTGAGATCTTTCTAGTTTTGAGCATTGCATATCATTTAGCATAGATTCATATCATTGTTAGATCAATTTCCATATTAGCATAGATTCATATCATTTTTTCATTATTATTGCATAGAAAATACCAAAAAAATAGATTAATTGCATTCATATTTCATATCAGTTTTGCATTCAAATCCTTCATTTAGGTGTCATCTAAGTCACTGATCTCGATAACAATCTGAGAACATCAATCTCGCACCTACTAGAAGGCAGTAAATCGCTTGGTTAAATTAGATTTCAATTTTGCATGATTTTGATTTTTGCTAACCTCTAATGTTTTACTGAAGTGTTGTGTCTACAGATTAGGTACAATTTTCACACACACACATATTGCTCAGTAGACCTTGGCAGTATGATTGCATGGTTGTGCATGATTGTGTCAAGAATGTGTTTACTATTGAGAAGTGTGACATGAATTTTTCCCTGATGCCTTTGATGGATACAACACTTAGTAGGAGGAACTTGAGCTTTGGGATCCAAGTTGAGTTGAAGGATCCTAAAAGGATTGGAGATTAGTGTGGAGAACAGACCTGTGAGTTGTCAAGGAAAGACTTGAAAAGATAGAGAAAGTAGAAGTGGAAGAGTATGTAAGTTGAAGACTTAGAGGACATGTATGTGAAGAACCAGTTTGCGTTTAATGTGTTGAATCTTGGAAGATGTTCTTCCAGCCATTGAGAACATATTTTTGCACCAAGGGTGTCTGATGCAAGAGCATCCTAGGCTAGTTGGCAATCTTGTATGTTGGTGTGTTGGAGTGTTTCTGTGTTACTTGGTTGCATCTTTGACTGAGGGGATTGGTCATTGAAGGACTTGGTCACTGAAAGGTACTCGGTAAACTTTTGGCGCTTGGTAGAAACTGTGCTCGATGATGCTTGTGGTGCTCGGTTGACGTGCTTACTCTGTGATGCCTAGCTGGCTCGGTTATTTTACTAACGCTCGGTAGTTTGGCTTACCGACTGGAGTTCTTGGAGATTTGGTTGGCCGACTTGATGTATTTAATGTGGGTAGTATATGTTGTATTCTCCTATGTGGATCTAGAGGCCGACATGGAGAATTAATTGTTTGTAAGGCTATTTGAGAGCTGACTTGTATTGCATTTAATAATTGTTTGTTTTAGGAGTTGACTTGGGCTTAGGAGTTAATTATTTCTTCCAATTGACTTGTGGCTGAAGAAATGTATTTAAGGAAGGTTTGGGGTAGTTGTTTGGAGGCAAAAAAAGGAGAAGGGGTCAGGAGATAGTAATTAGATCCTACGAGATCTTGCAGATTAGATTGTTTGTCTAATATTTCTAATAGCAGAGCTAGTGGTTTGCATGCTTGGAAACAAGGAGATTTCTTGGTGGCTTGCAAGCTCAAGTTTAGATCTACCTTAGTGTTTCTACCAGTTGTTGATGTGTCACAAAGCTAGACTAGCTAGAGGATTACAGAATTACTGTTTTAATTGATTGTATTTGGTTGTAACCCGGAAGGCCTTACAGTTGGGCATGTTGAATGAAAATTCTATTTGAGCATTCTCTTGTTGTGTTTCCACTATATTGTTGTTGCTAGTGTGGATTTGGACTATCAATCCTTGGATTTTCCATGTTGCACTGCGTCAAGATAATTGGGTCCTTGATGTACTTAGTGAACACTAGGCTTGATATTTGCTATGTAGTGAATTCGCTTAGTCAGTTCATGAGTGAACCAAAGAAAATACACCTAGTAGCAGCTAAGCATATTTTCAGAAATCTTTGAGGCACAATTAGATATGGGCTGAGATATAAAGATGTGGACCTAAACTTCCATGGTTACACTAATTCATATTGGGCCAAAAACATTGTGGATCTGAAAAGCACCTCTAGATGTTGCTTTAGTTTAGGTTTAGCTATGATCTCTTAGTTCAGCAGAAAGCAATCCTCAGTAGCTCAAAGTTCCACTAAAGCAAAATATATTGCAACATCCATGGGAGAACAACAAGCAGTTTGGTTGAGAAAACTTCTAGTTGGATTGTTTGGACAATCACTAAAGCCAACCATTATTCATTGTGACAATTAGAGTTTCATTAAGGTATCCCTTAATCCAGTGTTTCATAATAGGTCCAAACATATTGAGATACCTTATCACTACATTAGAGATGTGGTAGAAAAGAATGTGGTGGAGTTGAAATATGTTAGTACAAATGAACAGTCAGCAGATATACTCACCAAGCCTCTTGCAAAGAATAAGGTAGAATACTTCAGAGGTAAACTTGGTATGATTGTAATTGCTGAGAATGAATCTTAGTATCTTTGATCATTGTACTAATCAAATATTTATTTTCTATCATGAGTGTTATTTCATGAATGTGCATGTGTGTGTGTGCATCATCAAGAAGTGATGACTTCTTAATGATTGCATTTGTATATCTAATAGTTATTGAGAGGTGATGATCTTACAATAACTTGTCTTTATCATGATGGATATCATATTGATATCTAAGTAGATCATGATAATAATATCTCTATGAAAGGTGTACATTTACTTTCACTAAAGATATGAGTACTTGGTGAACATCATGAGACTTGATGTTAGCAGGTCATTACTCTAAGTACTTGGTGAATATCATGGACTTGATATTAGTAGGCCATTACTCTTGATATTACGAGATAATATCTTCATGACCCTTATGAGTACTTGGTGAACATCATAAAACTTGATGTTAGAAGGCCATTACTCCGAGTATTTGGTGAATATCATTGAGTTGATATTAGTAGGCCATTACTCTGATATTATGAGATAATATCAATTATAATATTACATTGAGGTAATACTCTATTCATGTTGTGTATGAATCTTTTCATAAAACATCTTCCCTAGCTAAGAGGGAGTGTTAATGATATAGCATCAGTCAATAAATTAATCAATTAAGATTCATTTCTAGAAAATGATTAAGTGTATTTTATATATATAATTAAGTTATATATGTGTCTTAATTATATATATATATATATGACAACAATTCTTAATATATTAATTGAGTTATCGACCGATGAACAAATATCCATTTGGAGACCACGATATCTATCATGCGGCTCACATTATGGTATTGTAACACATAAAGTATTATGATACATAGCATGTACTATAACACAGTTGTGTTATGATACATTTTATGTATCATAACACAGGAGTGTTACAATACGTAATACGTACATATCGTAACACTTGGGTGTTACAATACGTATTATGTATCGTAACATGTTATTAAGACTGCAAACAAACTCCAGTGTTATCATTGCCACCAAGTATCAAGCGGTGTCTCCTGCGAAATATGAAAGGGCATGTCTCATGTAGAGACATGTCCACATTATTGGATATTTATAATCAAAGAAATCTGCATTTGGAAAATACAAAAATAAACAATAGTGTTCTTTCAAGTGCAGATTTGTATATTCAGTATAATATATAATATCAATTTCATGGTCTGATTTAAAATTAAATTAAATATCAATCACATCAAAATAGGAATCTTAACACACAGAACTATTTCGGCATATATAGGTGCTATCTTTTAGTTCACCATTTTGGATTGTACTCCAATATATTGTGTACAATAGTGAGCTTTCCTAAGGGTTGTAGCCCTCTTTTGTATTCGAGCAGTGAGCTCTAGGCAGTGTGCCTGAATGCATGTCCATTCCCCTTTTGTAATAAACCCTTAACAATGTTATTTATTTTGTAGAGTAAATCTTGTGGGTTTCATCCCCACCGTGGTTTTTTCCTCTAACAAGGTTTTCATGCAAAAAATTGTGGTGTTATGATGTTGTGGATGTATGATTTATATTTCAATTTATTTTTCCTTACTTCATTTTGTTTATGGTTAGTAAATATGATCACCAAAGTTAAAAAATAGTGGAACACTGATTCACCTCCCCCCACCCCACCCCTGCCTCTTAGTGCTCCTTAATATCAATAGTTTTTAGTGTAAAAATCTAAATATTAGATGTGATGGTCAAAGTGTCATTTGTTTGGCTCAAAATCCAATGCATCAGGCCCACACAAAGCACATAGATGTTCAGTATCACATTGTTCAAGAAATGGTTGAGGATGGTAAACTCATGTTACAGAAAGTAGACACTTGAGTTGCAAATTCTCTTACTAAACTAGTAATCACAAAAAAGAAGTTGGTGCAAAGATGTCATTGGCCTTACTTCTAAATCTTGATTTATTCAGCCTCTATGATTTTTACAAGGCATTCGATAAGTAGGAAAAGGTTGAGAAAATTTTTCAACCTTTCTTTTACCATATTTGTATTTAATTATTATTTGGCAATATGTAAAGTATATTTTCATTGTCAAGAAAGTTAAATGAAATTTTGGAAAAGATAAGGAAGATCTTTTAATAAGGAAAATCAAATCACAAGTTCGAAGAGGAAGTTTCTTATTATTGTGATTTATGCCTAAATGGTTTTAAACAATATTTTTATTTTCGGTTTCTCTCCAACCTATTTATTTAGTGCTTTAATTGTAGGAAAAATATTGTTAGAGTTTTAGGTGACTCTACAACAACCCTAGGATTGAATGCAAGACCAAGATAACTTCCACAAGAGATTGGAAAGATAATTGCATTAAGATGAAAGAATGATACTATTGATAATGGACTTGATTGATTGAATGAATTACATAATAGGCCTCCTAATATAGGAAACGCGATAAGAGACAATGATAAGAAGTTGATAAGCTATCACCTATGCAAGGTGTAATCACATGTCCACCAAATGTGGATCATCCTCCATTATGAAATGAAGTATGTGTCATAGGATGAAGATGATAATTTGATATGAGCACTTAAGGTGGATCTCACACCTAAAATATAATTTCTCCTAAACCATGTTCTTAATTGAGGTGCAAAATTCTAGGTGTCTCAATGAAAAACTATGATGCAATGCATTATCCTGAGTAAGATTAAGTAAGGTGTAATTAGGAATATTTAATTTGCATCAGGCCCACATGAAGCACATAGATGTTTAGTATCACATTGTTCAAGAAATGGTTGAGGATGGTAAACTCATGTTACAAAAATTAGACACTTGAGTTGCAAATTCTCTTACTAAACTAGTAATCACAAAAAAAAAAGTTGGTCCAAAGATGTCATTGGCCTTACTTATAAATCTTGATTTATTCAGCCTCTATGATTTTTAAAAGGCATTTGATAAGTGGGAAAAGGTTGAGAAAAATTTTCAACCTTTCTTTTACCATAGTTGTATTTAATTATTATTTGGCAATATGTAAAGTATATTTTCATTGTCAAGAAAGTTAAATGAAATTTTGGAAAAGATAAGGAAGATCTTTTAATAAGGCAAATCAAATCACAAGTTGGAAGAGGAAGTTTCTTATTATTGTGATTTATGCCTAAATGGTTTTAAACTATATTTTTATTTTTGGTTTCTCTCCAACCTATTTATTTGGTGCTTTAATTGTAGGAAAAACATTTTTAGAGTTTTAGATGACTCTACAACCCTAGGATTGAATGCAAGACCAAGATAACTTCCACAAGAGATTGGCAAGATAATTGCATTAAGATGCAAGAATGATATTATTGATAATGAACTTGATTGATTGAATGAATTACATAATAGGCCTCCTAATATAGGAAAGGCGATAAGAGACTGATAAGAAGTTGATAAGCTATCACCTATGCAAGGTGTAATCACATGTCCACCAAATGTGGATCATCCTCCATTATGCAATGAATTATGTGTCATAGGATGAGGATGATAATGTGATATGAGCACTTACGGTGGATCTCACACCTAAAATATAATTTCTCCTGAACCATGTTCTTAATGAGGTGCAAACTCCTAGGTGTCTCAATGACAAACTATGATGCAATGCATTATCCTAAGTAAGATTAAGTAAAGTGTAATTAGAAATATTTAATTACACCAACACCCCCCCTTAATTTCAACTTAGGGGAATGAACTTAAACTCACAATGCAAGATGGGTCCCAGCTACTAGGCCATGTTAGGTACCCATGTACAATATGCAATGCAATACATGAAATGCAATCTCTCATAAAGCGGAGAAAGAGGGAAAACCTCATGGGAAAGACCCTCCCCCAAAAAGAGAGAACAAAACACAAGATGTATGGATGGATGGAGTACTCAAGACCCCCCAATAACTACACACATCATGTATATACAAAGAATTATCCCCCCATAAGAAGGATAGTTGGAGACATAATATCCCCCCCCCATAATGAAGTAGCTCCAATGTTGATGAAGAGTACCTGCAAACAAAAGACAATCCAATGCCTAAAAGAAACATGTCTCCCCTTAGAAAGAAATAGATACATCAAATGATGAAGAAGCCAGTCCATGTGAAAATGGAAGGGGAAGAAGATGAAGGAATCCATGTATGCATCTTTGAAGACTGAATAGGTCTCTCCAAGCTCAAATAATCTATCACATCATGTGACAAACCAAGTGAAGGAGAAGAATAATGAATACCAATCTCCAAAGAAGGTGAAGAAGTATCTCTAACTGTGATGCTATCATCAAAGAGAAGAGAAACCCCCTTAGCTATGTGCCCCAAATCTGCATTATGAGAATCAACAACAAATGTTGAAAAGGCATCTAAGTAGTCATCACATTTTGCAAGATCTGAAGCACTATGATCATCTTGTTGAATAGTAGAGCCCATGTCTAAAGAAGCATGAGGTGGAGTAGGAAGCTCAACACTTGTCTCAACAACAAAATGATTCAAGTATCCAAAGTTCTCCTCACATACATAATTCACCCTTGGTAAAGGGGTGTGTACATCATGAATATCATCATCAACAACAACAAAATGTGAAAAAGAATACAAGTGTGATGTATGATCAACAACTCCCATAGCTATGACATCTCTAGTCTCCATGTCCCTAATGTAGACATAATCAGGAGTGAGCTCAACAATTTTACCTTGTGCCCCATGAGTAATTTGGTAAATAGAAAAGAGATTAGTGGTCAATGATGGTAAACAAAGAACATCATTAAATGTCCCAGCCTCTCCCATAGGAATAGAACCTTTTCCACAAACCCTCATGTATGTGTTGTTACCCATCAATATATTAGGAGAATTACAAGGTTCAATAGAAGAAAACATATCCATAGAAGGTGTAATATGATGTGATGCACCTGAATCAAAAATTCATTTGCTCAGGATGTGTGGAAGCTAAAAGTGTGTGTCCTTTACCTTTATCCTTGGATGGTGATGGAGATGTAGAAGCTGCCAAATGTGTAGAAGAAGGAGTAGACACTGATGAGGGAAACTTAATATTTTTCTTTTGAAGAATGTGAGTGAGCTCATAAATCTTCTTGTGAAAACATTTATACTCATCATGTCCTAGCTTTTTACAATATGCACATTTTTTCCTCTTTCTTCTAGATGATTCCTCTCTTGAAGAGGACTTGGATTCAAAAATATTTTGTGAAGGAGATTCATTACCTTTTTCATGAGGCTTAGGATCCTTACGTTGCTTCTTTCCTTTTCCATTAGAAGCCTTTGAAGTGAAGTCATTTGAAAGCAATGCATGATGTGTTGAAGACTTCAATTGACCCATGTGTGCTAACTTTGCTTGTTCCCTTGTGAGTTGAGCTGAAAATTCATCAAGAGAAAGAAATTTGTATGCACTAACAAGAGCATTCATAGTAGCATAGAATGTAGAAACAAAGATTGAATATTCAGGACCTAGTTTGGAAAGAATAGAAAGTATCAATTGTTCATCCCCTTTAGTAATGCCACAAGTAGAAAGCTCCAATCTAATAGAATTGAACTTAGAGAAAAATTCTTGAGTATTGTCAAAATCACTAGGATTGAGACCTATGAGCTCATTCTCTAATCCTAATTTTCTCATTCTATCAGATTTACCAAAGAGTCCCTCCAAGATTACTCAAGCATCATGAGGATCTGTGCAAGATGCAATATGAAAGAAAAAATCATGAGAGATGGATGATCTAAGAGAGCCAAGTGTTTTATCCCTTCCATCAAACCATTTTCTCCTTTTTGCAACACTTGTAATTGGTTCTTGATCCTACCCAAGAATCATTCTAAGCAATCCAATACTTAACAAGTGATCAAATAAAGACCTTTTCCATTCATGGTAGTTATATGGAGTGAGGATTTTGACCTTTGAGAAATCCATAATGCAACCAAATAATGACTGATAACTCCTTCAAATTACTGATGCAAATCAGAAAACTAAAATCCAAGTATTAATCAAGTGCAAATATAGCCCCAAAATAGCCTATTTCTGAAAGTAATATTTCCACTCCAAATCACTAAAATCTGATTGTAGATTTGGAAAGTAGACGAAAAACCATGCACTTTCAAAAAAAATTCACCTCAAAATATTATTGTATGTGCCCAAACAAAGTCCTGGACATTGTAGAATTGAGGAACAAATAGGAACAATCATGAAAATCTATAATTTATGATTAATCTAGCCACCAAAATGAAAAAATAATGCCACCACTGGTAACTTCAAGAAATTCTACCCCAAATCAAAAAAAAAAATTCTCAAAAAAAGGATCAAAATTGAGCAAGATATGGGGCTTTGAAGTTAGGATGCAAAACCAAAAACTCCAATGGTGAAGTCAGGAATTTTCAAACAAGTGATGATGTTAGCAAACTGCTTGATTAAATTTGATAGTCGTATGACCGTCACCATGAAAAGCCAATATTTCATGTTTGACATCCAGACAGGCGTCAATTTTAAAATAGTGAAATTGATGACATGGCAAAACTCCTCATTTGCTGACCTGGCATTGATGTGGCTTATGTACGATTGATGTGTTGATGATGTCACTTGGTGATGTGTCCTTTATGAGGTGGCATCCTGCCACATGTCAATTGCTGATTGGGCATGTGATTTGCTAGCGTGGTGGCTTTTTGTTCATGTGGCACTGAGTGGACCTAAGCGGTGGACCTGGGTGGTAGTGGCAGTTCGGGCCACCTTAGGGCGGCGCTCTGGTGGTAGGATTTGGGACTTATTATTCCTACATTATTGGTGCTAAGAAAATAGGGTTTTTTTTATACAAAGCACTACGGGTATGTAGAAAAGGAAATTCCTCCAATTTTGAGGTGGTCACTTGGTCGGTCGGTAGGTAGGTCATTTCGGTTTGATTGATGACATCGCCTTCCCTTTTGTCTAATTGATGACATCACTGCAGGGTTGTGGATGTATTGATTTCGATAAAGAATATTCCTTGTCATATATGACAAATGATATAGGGGTCGTACCAACCACAAATTTTGCACATAACAAATTTGAAAAGAAAATAATTCTATGAGTAAACAAAAAAAATTAGTCAAATTGTACTGCAGAGGAGCAGATTGAGCGATACGGATTGGTTTGCAAAAAAAAATTGCCTTGATTTTGACTTTTACCGAATATGGGCAAATTTATAGTCATTTTTTACTGAAACAGTCTCTTGAACGCAATGGCGATGTCCAAATTGTAAAATTTCACACCCACAATCATATCAATAAAAGATTTATCTTCTTGAGAAGAGGTTTTCACACCTTGAGAGCTTTGATACCATGTTAGAGTTTTAGGTGACTCTACAATAGCCCCATGATCATATGCAAGACCAAGATAACTTCCACAAGAGATTGGCAAGATAATTGCATTAATATGCAAGAATGATATTATTGATAATGGACTTGATTGATTGAATGAATTACATAATAGGCCTCCTAATATAGGAAAGGTGATAAGAGACAATAATAAGAAGCTGATAAGTTATCACCTATGCAAGGTGTAATCACATGTCCACCAAATGTGGATCATCCTCCATTATGCAATGAAGTATGTGTCATAGGATGAGGATGATAATGTGATATGAGCACTAAAGGTGGATCTCATACCTAAAGTGGAATTTCTCCTACACCATGTGCTTAATTGAGGTGCAAACTCCTAGGTGTCTCAATGACAAACTTCGATGCAATGCATTATCCTAAGTAAGATTAATTAAAATGTAATTAGGAATATTTAATTACACCAACAAACATGTTAATACACAAGTTTTTGAATCAATTAAGTGTTATATTGATGTAACTCATTTGAATAATTAATGCAAGTCTTTGATCTCTTTCACTATGGAGTTTTTTTGTAGGAGTTGATGAAACAACCACAAGAACCAAGAATCATTTGCAAGAAAAACACATGTCACACAGAAGTAATCAAACAAAGATAATGTTCTTTATATCAACCCTAGAATTCTATATTGGTTGCACAATAATGAATTGGTATCCATTACAATAAATAAATAAATGACATGCTTTATAAAATGTAAGAGATGCCCTAATCCTAAATTTAGTAGAACTAAAGAAATGTAACATAGGAGCTAAATTAAGCTCAACTATAACTAAACTAAAGTTAGAAAAGAAAAATCTAGTTGAAATAAAGTGCCTAATTTTAGCTTAAGTGAAAACACAATTAAAGGACCTAATAAATAAATAAGTAGATAATATGTCCTAAGATGAACTTAGGGAGAAGCTAAAGGCTAATGATGAATGTAATAAGCTAGCATGAATGAGTCCTGGCAATGAAGGCCTGATTAGGTACTCATTTACAAACCAATTCAAAGCAATGCAACTCAAACCAATGAGGTATCTCTAAATGGAGAAAATGAAAAAAACTACATGGTAAAAAATCCCTCTCTTAAAAAGAGAGATACAATGAAAAGAAAGTACATGTGGCAAGGATGAAGGACTCAATATGTCTCCCCAAGTACTGAATATGTCACTATTGTACAATGAATATCCTCCCATGAGTTACAAAAATGGGATAAGAATCCCCCAATGAAGAAGTGGCTCATGGGCCAATGATGAATGTCTGGAGGCATAACACAATCCATTGTCTACAAACTACATGCATACCCTTTAGAAGAAACTAATCCATTGGAGATGGGAGAAGCCACATCCATAAATTAAAATATGTAGAGTCCAAATCCAAACTATATGTACCTCTAGAAACTGCTCAAATTGTGTTATGTCTGTGATAGATTATAATGCCACAAACCAATTAGGTACATGCCCAATCAATGTAGGAGGTGATATATCAAACTCTACAAAAGCTAATGAAGAATAATATTAATGAGTGATAAGGATAATATGAAAACACAATGTCCTCAAAATAATCCTCTAGATCTACAACATTAGACTCTACAAATAAGGATTATATGTCTACAAGATACAAATCCCAAGTAGTTATGTTTGGAAGAGAAATGTCCTACTGCAATGAATCAATAGGGGATATGTTGAACTAGTGCCAATTTGATCAATAACAATATAAGATAAATATTAATGAGATGAGATTTGAATGTGAGAAATAGGAATGTGAAGATAGGCCTATGATCCATCGGAACATGCAAGACCTCTAATATGCTCAAGCTCGTCTATTGTATCATCATCAAAGGGTATGAAATCTACATGTGCAAGGGGAAGATTACAATAAACTACATGATCCTCTAGGAATGGAGAGATATGAGGATCTACATGCATCTCCCAAAGTTAGGTCCATAGTGCATGAGGACACTCAAGGTTTAATATAACATACATAGTGTCAAAATCAACACTAGAAAGAATTACACCTACAACATGGTCTGTGAGATTAGCCCAAGCAAATTTACCTATTGAAGTTACTACTAGTTTAGGTATGAGTTCATACAAATATGGAAACATATCTAACCACCTAAGATGTATCAATATGTCATGTCTCCAAGGCTTATAATTGCCCTTTACCAAGCTAATAACAAAATGATAAATAGAAAAACTCATGATACTCCTCAAATGAAATTATTAGACCCAAAAAACCTTATAACATGTAGAGAACATCAAATACAACCTTCTCCAACAAAAAAATCCATTCAAAGTGCTAAAATGTACAAGTAATTAAGAAAATGATGAAAACACAAATATTTGAATAAAATATACCTGGAGTGCAATCTAGAAAAAATGACTACAAATCTTTATATAGGATGCCAAGAACTATTTGATGATGTACAATAAGTCAAAAAATAGAGTCTATTTTCTCAAGTTATGGCCCTAGAAGCGCAAAACTAAAGGCTAACTTTGGAGGCCTAGTACAAAAAATTGGTGAAGAATCTAATCAAACCACCACCATGAGTAGATCGGTGCCAAAATCATCTTTCCAATGATATATGTTTAGCATCATAGATTGTATGCACTGCTTAAGTGTGTCTGATTCCATGCTTGTGTTGTGCCCATTTTAGTTTGTATTCATTCTTCTATGCATTAGAGGAATTCTCCCATGGATTTAAGTCATTTCTCTATATTTAATTAACAAGGGCCCTTGATTATAGGTGTGCCCATTTTCATTATTTCATTCAAAAATTATCTTTTGTGTACTTATGACTTATTGCTATGTGTGACCTATTTTACATGTTTTTTCTTATCACACCCCAATTTTGCACACTTTTTTGGAATCCTTGTATCAAAATTGATCCTCGATTAAAATTTGGGCTATTTTTGCTTCATCAAGGGTGACCCAAGATGAGTGAGTCATAAATTTTACAGCCTGCACATCAGGAGTTTGCCCTAACATACTAACTTTGGCCCAAATTTCAATTAGAGATTGGTATTGTAATTTTGAGCAGCATTCTAAATCCTAATTTGGCCAACTTTGATTTTTGAGCCCCGAAATGGCCTAGAGATATATAAAAGCAATGTTACCTCTCCCATTTTGAGTAAGAAACAAATAGATCATCAAGTCCTTAAGCATTCAAGCACTCAAGAAATCAAACAATCAAGGAGAATTCAAACACATGCAAACATTCATCTCTTCATGTTGGCAAGCCTAGAAATTATTATGCAAGCATGTCTTTTATGATTTCCTTTTAGGTCTTTGTGGGGTCATGTTATTGCGTCAACTCTTATTATTTCATTTTACGAAGCATTTGCATTTCCAAGATATAAGAAACTTATCAAGCCTCTGCTAATGATAGTACACTTATTTTACTTCCATGTAACTTCATTTCAATTTCAAGGTTAATTCCTAAATAGGGGTTTGACTAAGGAAAACCCCTTCCTCCCAACATTCTCCTTGTTTTTTGTGTGTAGGAAACAAGTGACAAAACTTCAGATCTGAATTAAAAAAGGCATAATAATCTACTTCAGATCATGGTCTTCCTTATCAAATTTTGGCAATGAAAGGGTGACTATGGCAACTAGGGGAAAGTCTAGTCACCCCTAATTATCTAGGTTACCCTTGACAAACATTAGAAGCTCATATTTGAGGTACAGGTCAGACTTTATGTTAGCTTCTTAAATCGAGTTCCAAAATTTGACTATATGATCTATTATATCTGTGGCACCTCTAAAACCCCTCATTTCTCTTTAATCCACTTCTACATCTTGCATCTCCTCATTCCACATTCCACATAGAGAAGGAGGACCCTTACACTTGATCAATGCTTGAGTCCTCTTAAACCTATTGGGTTGTTCTCCTTCCTAATGTATTGATTGGAAGATGGCCCTTAGGTTCCTAGTTTTTTCATCTATTCTAGGGAATCCCACCAACCTATTTTTCTTCATTAAATTTTGGTGAACTTGATAGCCTTACATTTCCACTTTGGATTTTCATTCCTAGATCTATTTTGGTTGGTATTCATTTTCATGGTGGAATTACTAAATTAGATTGGTATTTTATCTCGCATGTAATTACATTTATTCTTACTTATATTTATCAATCACATGAAGTAGATAATACCTTTTTGTATTTCATGTTTCTTGCATTCCTTCACGGTACTCTTGCATATGGAATCATGAGAATTTCCAATGATCTTCCTTCCTATAAATTATTTTTCAATACTTTTATCTATATTTCATGTAATTTTCTCATAAAGTTTTTAACAAAATGCATGGAATTTCTTAATTTTATAAGAGTTTGTTGAAAATAATAAATCTAAAGATGATATTTCCATTAAAAAAACCTATGTACTTCTCATCGGGTGTCTTTAGTTAATGAGGATAGAGATAGTACTCCTAAATATCCCACATCAGAGATTCCTAGATCCTCTTCTCCCAAACCTACTTTAATTGAAGTGTAATGCCCCACCCGAGAATCCTTGGAAACAAAGATAAATCAAGAATGAACTTATTTTATTTATAAAAGATAGAATTATCCAACATTTAAACATATTGCAAGCGGAAGATTTAACAAAACAACCAAGGATTCTCAAGCCTTTACTACATTCAAGATTTAATTATTGTCTACATGATTAACATACAAGGTTCATCCAGATTACTATGTAACATACAATTGATGTTCTTTTTAAAACCCAAAGTACAATTCCTACCATGGTTAATCACACAAGTTCATTTACAAAGCTAAAATGAATAGTCTAACATGAATTGCATTTAATCACCCCTAAGGTGATCAATATCTGATCTATTCTAAATTGGGAAGATGGATCTCCAAAAAGGGTATCCAAAAATCCAATTTGCATCTTCGAGTCATGCACAAAAGTGCTCTCTGTCCAAGATACAAAGGTTGGTGGTAGATTATCGTACGATGCAACTCTATGAGGGAAATGATGAAGTTCTTAATCATACAATGAAACTCCCAGAAGTCATACGATGAGATGCAAGTTGTATGATATAATGCTATATCGTATGATAAAAGTCTATAAAGGAAATGATGAAACACCTAATCGTACGATAAAATACTTTATAATACGATACAAGGAAATGGTGTTTAGAGAACAAGTCAAAACACACAGCCAAACATGAAAACCTCCAAATCGGGGACCACCAAAAACTAGCAAATCGAGGACGTAATTACTTGAACACTTCATAAACATAAAGTACATCTAATTCAAGAATCTAGATCATCTAACATCATACATCTATAATCTAATTCATTACAATAAGAGTAACACCATCAAGTACATATACATGTGCATCAAGTAACTACATAAATCATCAAGTATAAACATACATAAAGAGGAATTAACTCTCAAGCTCTAATTACTAAAGCTAGAGAGAGTATGTCTCTATACAGTGGTCCCCAATAGTGGTATTGGTTAGCAATGCCTACCAACCACGTGAAATCTATACGCCCACCCCGTCGTGCTCATGGAGATAATGACCCGACCACAGTCAAAAAAGATGCTTACACACACACCAAACAATACATAACTCAAGGTACACATATGATCATGAATGCAATGTAGTACATCAAGTCACTACTCAGAACACTCTAGAGGATAACTATGTAGGGACTCTAGTGGAGTGTCATCACTTGGCTCGTACTATCCCAAGTAGTATATGGTATAGTAACTCAACTCCATCAGGAGGCTTCATACCGAGTATGGTAACTCAACTCCAATAGGAGGCCTCATACCGTGTCCTCACACTAGCTCACACAAGATACTAGATACTGTACAGACACAACACCCTCACACCAGCTCCCTCGGGACACTTGACTACCATATAGGTTTTCTCTTATCTTGCATTAAGTTTTCTTATCACATGTGTTTAATTGGTTATCACTTGTTTAAACGTCTTCACATTACCTTGTCAGCCACTTCATGGCTGAGGTACCCTTGAGAATTCACTTCACACCTCTACCCATACATGCCCTTTCTTTCCATATAAGTGCCATAAGGAAATGCAAGTTCTCAACCCAACCCCCAAATGATCAAACACTCAACTGGCCTAAATCTAGGAGTTCAAGTATCGCAAGATCCCTCCATAGGAACACTCACCTGCACATGGGTGGGCACAACCAACTCCACATAAATAATGAAACAACAATATGCAAGGGGATTTCAAATGAAGAAATGACAGGAAATCTTCCTTTCTTCAAATGAACCATTACTTCATCA
This sequence comes from Chamaecyparis obtusa, assembly GCA_027943335.1. Lineage (NCBI taxonomy): Eukaryota > Viridiplantae > Streptophyta > Pinopsida > Cupressales > Cupressaceae > Chamaecyparis > Chamaecyparis obtusa. The sequence continues at coordinate 947,582 of BSBK01001456.1, read as the reverse complement.
CCAACATCAAAATTCTTATGTCTTATTGATCTATCAACTTTGTCTTTGTATTTATGATTAATTTTCTCCAACTTATATTTCACATCTTCATGCATTTTTTTCATGTACTTAGCAAACTTTACTCCTTCAACACTTCTCTTTCTTTCATCAACAATATCCCTCAAATCTGATATACCTCTCAGTTGTATGCAAACTCTGCTTGTGCCAACACAAAATCCCAATTACTCGTGTGTCTCCAACTAAACATCTCAAAATATTTCCCAAACTTCTATTCACAACTTATGTCTGCCCATGGGTCTGTGGGTGAAATGTAGAACTATATTTCAACTCGGTGCCAAACTTTCTCCAAAGGGTCTTCCAAAAGTATCCAACAAATTTACTGTCTCAGTCAAAGATAATACTCCTCAGTAATCCATGCAATCTGACAATTTCCTTAAAGAAAAGATCTGTTATATGTACTGCATTTGATGTCTTTCTACAAGGTATAAAATATGTCATCTTAGAAAATCTATCCACAACAACAAATATAGAATCATTACCTCTTACTGTCTTTGGTAAGCCAAGAACAAAATCCATACTTATATCAATCCAAGATTTCTCAGGAACAGAAATCGGTGTATACAATCGAGTATTCTGACTTACTCCTTTTTCAACTTGACAAATTCCACAACTTTTCACAAATTTTTGAACATCTTTATACAATTGTGGCCAAAAGTATTTCTCCTTAAGCAAATTCAATGTCTTGTCAACACCAAAATGTATAGCCAAACCACTACTATGTTTCTTTTTTATCACATTAGTTCTCATTGGTCCTCTCGGTATACACAACTGAATACCTTTAAACATCATACCTTCTTGAATGAAATATTCTTCCCATTTAGTGCTCAATTGATCTTGAATAGGTGCTCTGCACTTTCTCCATGGCTCAAAAAAATTAGGATCAAATTCATAAGAATCTCTCATGTCATCAAAGCCAAGAACTTCAATTTTCATCTTGGTCATCAAAGATCTTCTTCTACTCAATGCATCAGCAACTCAGTTAGTAACTCCACTCTTATGCTTTATCACAAATTTATAACTCTGTAAATACTCAACCCATTTCATATGTCTCTGATTCAACTTATTTTGACTACCCAAATATTGTAAAGCTTTATGATCGGTATACAACACAAATTCACTCGGTATCAAATAATGTATCCATTTATTCAGTGCTTGAATAATAGCATAGAATTCTTGATCATACACAAAGTATTTCCTTTTTGCATCATTCAACTTTTCACTAAAGAAAGCAATAGGCTTACCTTCTTGACTCAACATAGCTCCAATTTCACTTCCACTTGCATCACATTCCACTTGAAATACCTTATTAAAATCAGGCAATGCCAAAATAGGCAATTCAGCAACCTTATGCTTCAGAGTCTCAAAACTTTTATCAGCTCCATGTGCCCACTTGAATTCTCTTTTATCTCCCCCATAGTCTCAGTCATAGCATTACAAATTGAACTAAAATTCCTAATGAACTTTTGGTAAAAACTTGCCAAACCTTGAAATGATCTTAGCTCACTAGAATTCTCAAGTGTAGGCCAATTCAAAATAGCTTCAACCTTTTCAGGATCCATCTTCAAACCATCAGTTGAAATCATAAATCCCAAATACACAATCTCCTCTTTCATGAATGCACACTTTTTTAGATTTATCAGTAACTTTTCTTCTTTCAACCTCTGCAATACTTGTTTAACATGCAACAAATGTTCTTCTCTGCTCTTACTGAATATCATAATATCATCTAGGTATACAATCACAAACTTACCCAAGAATTTCTTCAAAACTTCATTCATCAACCTCATAAAAGTACTCGGTGCATTAGTTAAACCAAAAGGTATAACCAACCACTCATAGAAACTTTCTTTTGTCTTGAAAGCAGTCTTCCATTCATCACCTTCTCTAATTTTGATCTAATGATACCCACTTTTCAAATCAATTTTGGTAAAATACTTTGCTCCTGTCAAACTATCCATTAAGTCATCCATTCTCAGTATAGGAAACCTATATTTCACTGTTATCTTGTTAATTTCTTTGGAATCAATACACATTCTCCATTCTTCTTAGGTGCTAATACAGTAGGTACTGCACAAGGACTCAAACTTTCTCTGATCAAACCTTTTTGCAACAATTCTTGAATTTGTCAGTTTAATTCTTGATTCTCGGTAGGTGTCAACCGATGTGGTTCCTTATTCAGTAAACTAGCTCCAAGGATTAGATCCATTTAATGATCAATGCTTCTCTTCGGTGGAAAACCATCAGGTACATTATCATAAATAATTTCACTATACTCGGTGAGTAATTTATCAATCTCCTCAGGGACACTATCCTCTGTTTTCTTACTCGGTTTGTTAGGAATCACAACAAAACATATATCATTCTTCTTCAAATCCTTAACAAACTTTCTTCCTTCCATCAAGAAAACTTTCACAGATGTGCAAACATTACTAACAGGTTCTTCAGTCAAAAGGTAACAAGATTTTTCTTCTTCCATCAGCCCAAATAGTATATTTATGCAATCTCCCATCATATATAGCATGTTTATCATATTACCAAGGTCTACCCAATAAAATATGACAACAATCCATAGGCATGATATCACATAACACCTTATCATAGTACTTTCCAATTTTCAAATTCACATAACATTGTTCACTTACCAAGAGTTTATGCTCATCTTTGATCCATAAAATCTAATAGGGCTTCAGATGTTCCAACCTTTTCAACTGCAACTTTGTAAACATTTCCTCAGATGCCAAGTTCTCTGAGCTACCACTGTCAATGATTACCTTCAAAACTTCATCAGAAACTATACATCTAGTTTTAAACAAACTTTTTCTTACCAGATCTTCCTTATTACTTTCACTCCAAAGTCCTCTCCTTTCCATCAAGTTCTTTTCCTTCTTAGCTTCATTCAGTGACTCTTCTTGCACCAAATCATTTCTACTACTACCGATCTTCTTACTTGCATGTGTACACTCAAATGATATATGTCCTTCTCCACAATTGTAACAAGTTCCTCGAAAACCACCTATGATAACCACCTCGGTAGTTACTGTCTCTGCCTCTAGATGAACTTTCACCTTTCCACTCGGTCTTGCCTTTATTTAGATTTGTCTTTTCAGGTTCAGATCTACTATTTTCACCATAAGATCTACCTCTTCCTCTAGAGAATCTACCACCTCTACCTCTTTGTCTTTTCTCATGTTTCTTGTCCAATTTCTCCTCGGCCTTTAATGCAAATTGATAAGCCTCTTCAATGATATCCAATTTGACCAAACGGATTTCTTCTTGGATGGAAACTCTCAAACCATTCAGGTATCTAGAAATTCTTTCCACATCATCTTCATCATGTCTAGATCTAATATCTAATCTATAGAATTCCTCAGTATATTCTTTTACCGAGCTATCTTTCAGCCTCAAACTTTGCATTCGCCCAACTAGGTTAATCTGATCATCACAAGGTAAGAACTTTCCTTTCAATTTATTCACCATTTTATTCCATACCTTAATTTTGTCTTTGTCTTTCCTCTTTCTGTCTAACTACAGATGTTCCCACCACAAGGATGCATGACTTTTCAACTTTGTGCTTACAATTTTCACCTTCTTTTCCTCACGTACATTTTCATATTCAAAATATTTTTCCATCTCAGTGATCCAGTCCACCAATTCATCAGAATCTGATTTTCCACTATACTCAAAGGATTCAAGTGTGGTGTAGACTTCAGATTTGTCAAAGCCTTCAACAATCTTTCCTCACCTTGATCCATCATCGGTGCAGGTTCTACATCACCTTGTTCTTCCTCAATTTTATCATCACTAACATCTTCAAGATGTCTTCCTCTTCTATGAGCTGTTTCAATAGCTTCTAATCTAGCAGCAAGTTGTCTCAACATGTCTGCCAATCCTGGATCTGCATCTCGCCTCCCACAAACCATCTTGAAACCCTCTGAAATTGCAAGCCATATCGCAATCTGCTACCCCACAACAAATCAACTAGGGTTTGACAAGAAGGAACCCTCATTCCTAGATCTGCAAACCTAGATCCAGATCTCAACCTCGCTCTGATACCACCTAACGCAAGGGAGGATGGGGAGAGGGGCCAAAGGCACACCCTGACCAAATCCACCTTGCAGAGATCACATGCAGAAGAAACAAACAAACAAGTGAGAGAGAGAATGCAGAGATCTTTCATATATTTACTTCAATTGATTCATACATGCCAAGTTGTAAGGCCTTCCTAGTTTAGGCTAGATATTACAATCAAGTACAAAAGTCCTCCAACATGTGAGGATCTGAAACAATCTCTAATCTTCCAGCTTCTATCTCTATCTCCTAAAAACTAATGTCCTAATTCCTCTCCCTAAACTACAAACAAAGATCACATTATATACAAGAGGCTACCGAACAAGCCGGCCTTCAGATCCACTATCAATGAAAGGAAAGACCATATCTAGGTCCACACACTTCCCAATGACATATACCATCATTAAATATGCAACCATAATTAATGGAAAGAGTCAGCCTCAACAGGAAACTAAAACAAACAACTCAGTAAGAAAGGATAATCGTGCACCAGACAAGCATCACCGAGTGCAGGGAAATAACCGAGCACCAAAGAGATGACCGAAAAACTTGGTCAACAAAGGAAACCAAGCAACACTGAACCAACTCGGTCAAAGAACTAACCGAGCAACACAAGAAAATACAAACATGTTTTTGGTGACACAAGATTGCCAAGGACCCAAGATGCTCCTGCATCACACTTTCGGGGATATAGGTACACACTCAAATCCTATAATCATGGTGAATGTACTTGGTACATGTTTAATAAACAAGCAAACATCAAGTTTAGATGCTAAACATATAAACAGTCGAAGCATAATCAAACACATAGTCATGTTGAAGGAGAATGGGATACCATGTAGATCTTACAAGCAAATGACTATGACTCTGTCTCACTCCGTACTAGCACCAATAGGAAAAATACATAGCAATGGTACAGTACAACATAACAATATATATAATTACATGATATTGCATCTAAATGAAAACATTTCAATAGTCATTTACATTCATTTGAGCATATATCCACTAAATTAAAAGATAGATATCCACAACATAAAGGCACAAAAATCATAAATCCAAATTAACATCTTTTATGTGTGTGTGTGTGTGTGTATAACCCATCCATCCAAACCTGAGTATAAATAAACCATTTCCAAATTATTCTATGCATATATTAATGGAAGTAAATAAGTGAATTACTCAACACCATATATGGCACAATATATCATAACACTCATAAAAACATCTTGAATCCACACCCATAATCTCAAATGAAAAGTATACCAGATAACATCATAAAGCACCATCATACATATATGATCAAAATACTACTAACAACATAATTTAACATAGGTTTGTTAGGATTAACAGTCCACAATACAACTGAGAGGGGGGGGTGAATCAGTTGTATGATAGAATATTAAACTTAAACTTTTAAGCTTATTAATATCAGATACAATGAACATAATGAATGCCAATACAATAACACAATATTTTTGTTATGGGGAAACCCTATTAAAGGTAAAAGCCCTGGTGGGAATTAGCACCCACTAATGATGTACTGAGAGTATAGTAATCCTTGTTAGAAGATATAGCCCTATTAGGAGCTTGTTGAAACATTACAGTACATAGTCCTTGTTAGAGGATAGACCCTGTTAGGAGTCAAGAACAAGGAGGGCTCACTACCTAAGGCTCACTGCCCAAAAGAAGGTTAAGTCCACCCTCTGAACTCACTAGTTCGCAACAAGTGTATATGAAGAAATACATAATCTTTTAAACTGTTTGCTAGCAACTGTCTTTGCTTGATCAGTTCCAATGAAGTCCACCAACAATCCTCTACTCTACATACAGCAGACACAAGTTCACAACCTTCTTCTATCACATCTATTCATCCATATCTTTTCCAAAGAAAAGACCTTACATTTATACCTTATTACATTTTACCAAGATCAGGTCAGCCCATAAGGCTTTCCTAATTACAAACAATTACATAATCCCTTGCTAAGATACACACGGTATCTAAACAAGTTTACAATGATTATATTACAACAATTTAGGACTGACATCCTAGAATTATGCTTGTCAAAACAAAACACATGCTTCATTTCCTGAGTCGGCTTCAGAATAAGCCATCACCAAAGTACATGTCCCAGATGACATCACCAACCATTATGTACCTTGCGCTAACCAATGAACATTCTTCAGTACATCTTCCATCATCCGTCAAGATCACATACCTTGAATCCAATCCCTCTGATATCTATACCAAAAACTCAGAGACTAACTCTGTCAATTCTCACTGTCATAGTCCAATGACCAGTCTTTACCAAAATAGTTGTAACTTCCTTAATATGAATCCATTAATGATGTGATCTCATATATAAGATCACAACATCCATTTGAACTCTCATCTGACCGCAGCATCTGAAACATCTGTACACATTTTGTACACTGTGATTACCAATTTGGTTTCTTCATACAAGCATATGTTGACATTAGTGACAAAGCACAAATGACAATCGTATGATTGCCCATTTAGTAATGTAGTGATTAAACATATTAAATGTCTCAATCACCACCCATGCATTAGCAATATCCAATAAGGTTAACACTACTACAGGAACTACAATAAGGTGCAGTAATCGAATGCATCACATAGTGCAACCATTGTTCATATCTCCAGGGTACTCACATAATAACAATGTGATACCATCCAAATATAGGTAACCACTGGCACATATCTCAGCCATCAACACATCATAAGTCTCATAAGCCAGACATAAAGCATAACCAGTTTGTTGAAACAACAACATAAGTCAAATCACCCCAAGGGTGTAGTCCACTCATAGATCCCAACATGAACACTCAATAGGCATGAACATCAAGGTCACATCTATCAGGATGGTATGCATAATGCAAATGGGAGAGGCACTACATCATCTCCCCCCTCCCCAAGACTAGGCTTACTCCTAGAAGCCTACAAGTCAACCACATGAAGCACACCAAGTGCAAAACCAAAATTAATCAAACACAATAATAACCAACCGACTTCTCTACAAACCCAACAAACTCACTCTAATTATTACTTACTAGCTCTATAGCCACTGAAATAGTTAACCACCAAAATAAAAAGTACCAAACTCTCAATAATTCCTTCAATAAGGAACTAATGTGTGCCAAGAAAAAACTTCTAGCTATGATCTCTACATTAAGAGGTACATAATAAGCCACTCTACCTCATCATGAGGTGCCTAACTGCAAACTAGCACCTATCTAGATCTATCCAAGATTGAAGCACCACATACTTCCAAGTCAAACTTGGGAACATGGAGAAAATTCATCGTAAATTACTGTAGAACCTTACCATGCCTATTTGGATCATTTATAAATCCAATCGAAATCTCACTAACTCACCCACAACTCTCAAAGGATAAGGATTCTCTACCAAAATTGCACTTTTATGAGGGATGTTATATCCAACTCAGGGTACGAAGGGGTACAAACATATCAGGTTGTATAATCACAACCAAGAGCACTCACATCACTAAGGCTCAATAGTGTGTTCCTTCCTTCGAAAGGATACTCACAAAACTACTTACCACCAAGCATAAGAGCAACATGAGCTCTATGATGCTAAGAGCTCAGCTATCATTGGTAACTAGGATCACTTATCCAAACAAGGTAGGGTATCATCTTCAACAAGGTGGAAATGAATCTAATGATGGATGTCATCTTACACTCAACTTCATACCAAATTGCACATGATGGTAAGATACTCCTAATGGTACCATGTCCTTCTAGCCAACACTAGGAATACCACTCACAAACAACCTCTAAACCCAATCTCTGACATGGAGTTTTTCCATAATGGAATGACTTAACCAATATAATATTATATATATAAACATAAGGTGACATAACTATGGAGTGTCAAGACTAGTAAGGTAGTCCCTTTGTCTCCAATATACTATGTCAGTACAAGAAGAGTTAGGGAAACTCCCAATACAACCAACCATCAGAAAACTCACCCACAAATAATTTCAACTAGCAGTGCATCCAACACCAACACACCCACTCTGAATGAGGAAAACACTTAGAGAATGCATAGTCATCAAGACCCATAACACGGATCAAAACTCATAGGTGGACTAAGTCACACCCAATTGTCCAAAAATAATATTTACACCAAGAAAGGAAACAATCACAGTCTCCAAATCACATCATAGAAGCAAACAAGAATCATGACAAGCATGCATGCAAAAACATAAATCCCAATTAACACACAAAAGAGGTTTGTGTAGGAATAACCATTCATTCTTCAACCTTCCACATAAAGAAGTTAAGCTTCACCAACGAATGCAAATATGATCTATGATGACTAAATTGACCTCTACTCAATAAAGGGTATTTGGAATGATCATTAGATTCCCATGAAAATTATCAAAAATGCCCTCTATTCATCATACAATATAATTAAGTAGTTTATCATACGATAAAAGGGTAGTTCGCATACAACCAAATGCATTCCAAAGTGTTTGGTTGTATGACATTGCACTCAATAAGAAATGGCCTTCATGTCAGAAGCCATAACTTTCACATTCAGACTTCGATTGACTCCATTCCAAAAGTGTTGGACATCTCTTGACAAACTCTAAGACATGATGAACCTAAAAACATCTTTGGCCATCAACATTTTTGACACCACCCAAGAGAATCAAACATAGCTAAAAGAAGACAGTCGCAAATGCCAACACAACATTCTGAAAGACTAATAAATATGCATGTTGAGACCAACATGTGGCATGAAATGAAAGCTAATTTCACATAATTCAACACTATAATATCCTTAACATGATTTACATTTACTCATCCATTGTACAAGCAATTATGAACACCCGAACAAAGAGATTTACATTCCAATCGATTAAGGTTTAACAAGGACATACATTATTGTCAACTTTCTTTTCCTTTCAAGAACAAAACATGATTTTATCATAATTAAAAATAAAATACATTCTCATTAACACCTTTACATCTACTAACAAACATAGCATAATATGTTCTCTATAATGTTATCCCTCTCACATACTATCAGAGGTTTGTAATGAACACGTTAGAGTCAACACAAAACTGGATAGTAGTAGAAAATAATTGGAATAGCCACCATGAAACAAAAGGGAAAACCCAAATAGGGGAATTATCAATTTCAACAGTAAATCCCAAAAATGAGCTACTTCAATCATAAAACAAAGGTGACAACTGTCACAAAGATAAAGGTAGAGGAGTTTCAGTGACTAGTCCAAGAAAGGAAAATACCAAACGATGCTAGCCCACACAACACATGGAAAGATCCACCAAGACAATAAAATAAAGCACCAATTAAGAATTATATCCACAAATCATTGTGACTGAAACTGGTCATACAAGATGGAGTAATTGCCACATGTTATTGAGGAATACATCATCCCAATAGCATTAGAGAACATGTCCATGCACATCAATCAATATACCTTTAATGACCTCATACATAAGCATAGCTATATTACTTTTATGAATGCAATAGTATTATTTCCTAATACAAATTTCTCTATTCCTTTCATGTAATGTAGTAATTTTTTATCATGCAAGGTCACAAGTACAAAATTCTAGGTTCACAAGATGCTATTGAATAGACAATTCTAACAAATGCATCACAACTACGTAAAATTTCCCAAAAAGGTCAAGAAACAAGAAATTTGGGGACATAATTCATTAACCCAAATGATCTATTGCAATAATTAATTTAATTCCTCATTACCCAATTTATTATCTCTTTTCAATAATTACCATAATACATAATCATTGTTCTACAAGAGGAATCATTTCAATACTAAAATGAGATGTCAATATAAACCAAACATGATCTCTTTCCTTTACTTTCCTATCAAGAGATAAACAGAAGAATGTGGTGCACCACACTCCACAAGGAGAAAAATAATAGGCACTCAAGGCCAAACATGGACACAAATCAATGACTCCAACTAAGGGGTTACTCAAGCAATCAAGCCTCACCAAGGCATATCAATTCCTATAATAATCTGGGGTTGACATATACGCATCAGATATCATGTTATATCAAAACACAACATAACCATAGTTGATAAGGTATCCACACACACAGACCACACAAGGGTCACCCAACATCACTATCCAAGAGAAATGCACCAACCATACGGTCTAAATTGCTCTGAAGAGGTTCTCCTACAAGGGTATCATCCATCCCTGGAAGGTGCACGGATAAGGAAATTAACTTCTTTCTCCTTACTCTACTCAGGTCAATTCTTGTGCATATACAAGTTCACCATAGTTATGTACCCAAGAAACAAGTCACCTCAACCTCAAAACACTAATTACATGTTCTCACACATCCACAACATCCACTATGTGGGAAACATAAATATAGAGATCCCAGTGTATGAACATGGGCTCTGATACCAGATGTAATTCCCTACATGAGAATCTTTAGACACATGGATAAAATAAGAATGAACATATTTTTTTTATTTATAAAAGATAGAATTATCAAACATATAAACATATTGCAAGTCAAAGACTTAACACAACAACCAAGGATTCCCAAGCCTTTACTACATTCAGTATTCAACTACTATCTACATGAGTAACATACAAGGTTCATCCAGATTACTATCTAACATACAATCGATGTTCTTTTTAAAACCTAAAGTACAATTCCTACCATGGTTAATGTTACTCAAACTTACAACATACAACACAATAAGCATAAATAGGAAAAGGTTGCATATTTGTTTGTCAAATTAACACTGCCTTGTAGGTTTTGTTAGTTTACATTTCATTATTGCATTCATTCTAGATGTCATTACTATACTCTAAGTATTGATCATTGTTCTAAAAGATTCCAAAATTCATAAATGATCATTACATTGTGCATTCAAAGTGAATGTAGTATACAAATGTCTTTCCATGTTTCATATTTCATATCAATAAGTAGAGTACATTTTCATAATTGAACAAAAAGATTGAAGTATGGAATAGGGGTCCCATGCATTGCCTTTCTGTTGTATTTGAGTTAGTTGGTTGTCTGCTGAGTCTCAGGTCCTAGGGTCTTCAAGATCCAAGTCTTCATCTGCATTTAGGTCTTTAGGGTTCATATCTGCATAAGAGTGAGAAAATTTGGTTAGATCCTCTTGGATCTAAGCAATGCATAAGGAACAAATAACATGTTGTAACAATCAAGTTTTCAAAATCTGCACATCAATCTGGAAAACCAAATGCAATAAGGAAATGTACACTAACACTCTCTGCAAGGTAGTATTAAAGGGACTTGTTTTTGTAAACATGAAACCTTTTACTATTTATGATCATTCTGGTGTATGTTGTCCTTTTTATTAACCAAGCATCTGAATTAAAGGGACATAGTATGTTCAAGCTGAGAAACATTTTTCAGATGATGCAGTATTTTGATAAATTAGTGAACAAAATAGTCTAAAAATTGATTGACAGAGTTGTTTATTATGTTCACTAATCTAACCATTTCAAAATGATGTTGTTTGAAAGCTTAAACAGATTATTTTGCAGAAAAGAGTTGACTGGTTTTCACATTCAATCATAGAAAAGGATGCAGATCAAGCTGAAATTTCAAAGTAAAGTGCTACAAGAAGTGCCAATATTCAAATATTTAAAGATCAAGTCATAGAATGTAGCTTCATAAATACTGGTACAATATATGTCCTTGCTATTTCAAAGGTACAGTTTCAATTAATTTCATTGTTGGTGCTGATTACAGAAAAAATGCTTCAAGTTTGAGCCATAAATTTGTGAAATATTTTCAATTTGTTTTTAGTGAGTGTCATGAGCCTGTGCTCGAACTTCATTAAATATCAAACATTTTATCTTGTTGCATTTCTCATATTTAAAGTGCAAATTCAGCATCAAAATAGAAAAAAGGGCTGAGTTCAAACATTCTAATAAGTATCAGCAGAGTGCATGGTATGCTTTTCAAAGCAAAAAGACAGTGTATTTTATAATCTGATGTTCCAGGTGATGTGTGTGCATATTTATTATAGCATTGAAAATAGAGATGTAAATGAACATGAGCTGAAAGCCAAAAAGAAATTTCACAGGAAGGAATGTACTTATCTATTGAGCAAAGTGACTCTTATTCCTTAATGTCTTTCAACCATATTTTTAGTCAGCTCCCAAAGTTTGTGAAGCTTATGACTAAAAGATGTCATAGTAAAACTGTATACATGTATCACACCTTTCAGTCACAAGCTCACAACTTTGATGAAATAACTAGAAGAAAGCTCATATTATGGAATGCTGATGGATTTTTCAATCATCTCGATAAGAGTCTAAAGCTAAGACTGGAAAATGTCTTAATATATCCCAGATTGCATTTTTTAGTTCCATCTTGGACTATTATTAGTATAATTGAAGGAATTTCAAGCTCAGTCATAATGCACTGTCAAAAATAGATATACCAACATCAACAAGATGGATAAATAAATGAATTTCATAATTGAAGGCTCACGGTCATAGTTCACATTTTCAAACTATAAGTAAAAAATCAAGTTTTGAGAACTTACTATTTTTATATAGTTTGTTCATAATTGTTTATTACAGTCAAAGGCTGAGTTCTGGTCATGATTCTACCAAAAAAGGAATCCATGTCAGTAAGAGTGAAGAGTTTCATATTTTTTTCTAGCAGAGACCTTAATGTAGACTAAGTGAAACTCGGGTTTCAAAACCGAGTTCATCATGTTACACTTCCTATCTAACAGTCACGGTTTTGTGTGTTACAAAGCCAAGAGGGAGTTTACCAAGTCACTAATCATGACTGGTAGATAGGAAGAGATGTATTACAATTCTATGACAACAATAATCATTTGAAGATTTCAATATGCTATAGTCAAATGTCGAGTGCAAAGAATGAGTTCACGGGTCGTGATTATCCCTATGAATAGAAGATGTAAGTGTTGGTTAACTTACAACTAAAACCTCACAATGTCAAGCTATGCATGTGATTCATGAATCACTTAAACATTCAAAGCCAGTCTCAGCATATATGCAATGAAACTACAATCAAGTCGTAGTTCATGAACTTATGACAGATAAAGTGAACTGTTACTTTCAAGCTAAAGAAAGGCCGAAAGCTACACAAAGAATATATAATGCTCAATGTCAGACAATTATTTGTTAACTGAGGCTGAGTATTATCCATATGCAGTTAAAATATCATTCAATTTTGCTTTGATGATGTATCTTCTTAATATGGAAGCACTTCCATCTTGATAGGTTTAGCACCCTCTTTTAGTACATTTATCATGATAGATTTGCATTTAGGATGCATTCTACACTTATCTTCTTCATTCTAGGTGAAATTAGGGTTAGGATCCCAAGGATTCTCCTTAATTCCCCTTTTCCCATGGCTTTATTTTCTAGGTAAGACTTAGAAATAGGTCCTCCTAGCCTTCATCATGGTCATCATAGGATTTTATGCCTATCCCTGGTATTTTATCCTTTTCTGGTATCATTTCTAGGTCTCCGAGCATCCCAAGGACCTCCTATCTTGATTCTGGCTAGATCTGGGCCCACAGGGTCAAAATCAAGATTGTTCCTGACTAGGTCAGGTTCGAGCTCGATCCTGACTAGGTTAGTTACAACCTCGATTCTGACCTCCTCTAGAATTTGTGCCTCTCTTTCAAAATTTGGTCCTGACGGGCCTCAAAATCAATGTCGGGCCCTCAGATCCGAGTGCGAAAAGGTTTTAATTTGAAATTCATTTAATTATTTTCTCTCCTTAGTTGGTTATTGTGATTGGACCTTAATTCGAGGTGAAATTTGAATTATGGGTCCTCACATTGCTCTAGGAGCCTCACCTTGAAACCTCTATATAAAGACTCTCATTTGCATTCATTTTCACCAAGTACAATTGAGCATTCTCATGATCAAGTGCTCTCAAGGAGTCAATTTCATGAGCAAGAAGATTTCAAGAAAGAAAGGAATGGTGAAGATGCAAGATTGCAAGAGGATGATATAGAAGATCAACCATTGTTGACATCAAGCATCTTTGTGAACACATATTTGGAGCAAGAGAGATCCTTTCTTCCTTGATCCACCATTATCAACTTTCAAGCATTCAAAGATTCAATCATCGAGTAGAAATTACGAATTGTGAGTTTGGTAGAAGTACTTTATCCTTGGGGGCTTGGTATGCTTTTCTATCTCATTCAAATCTATGCATTGTTGTTTCATACATATTCATGCTAGGGTTTTGATCTAGAGGATTAGATCTTGGCATTGCACTTTCAATACACACACACATTCTATTTCAATCGGCTATTTGTGAAGGTGGAGATCACCAAAACGGCGATTTGACTGAGGCAAAACCCTATATAGCCACCCCCAAAAACCCCCTTTTTTAGATATCTACAGTCGATGTTTTGGGAATCAGAGGACAGATTTGAGTACCCTTTTCACCGAACTTCTAAGATCTACGAACAAATTTAGAATCGACCTTCAAAATAAAAATGTAGTATTTGACCTTTTATAAGGGTCAAAGTCGACCTACTACCGGAAAGACAAAACTTTTCTAGGTTTTCTCTGTCTTGGCTTTTTTATCACAGATCTAGTTGTAGAATCTTCTGAAACCTCTCACAGACTTTAGAAAATAGGTATTTCTAAATCAATTTCATGATGAGGCATGTATCTTGACCTAATTAATTTTCAAGTATTTCCATATTTACTTATGATATTTCCAACATATTACAAATGAAAGGTGTTGAATGTTAAGTACATTACTAAGCTTCCATTTTACACCTATTCATTTTGGTGAACCCGTTTATGACAACTCTTTCTTTTATGGTGTTAGATTTAAAATCTTACATGCTTATAAGATTAGATTTCTTGCATTTATATTTCAAAAATACAAAAACATTGCAAAATTCTTTTAAAAATACAAAAATATTTACATTTTCATGCTTTTAGTACTTTCTTTGTATTCAACATGTATGATTCTTGTTTTGAGTACTTTGATGAGGATTTTATTGTACAAGAGGATAGATTCCCTAATGAGGTACATGGTAGTGAGGATGAAAATGGTTTGAATATGATCTCCATGGATCCTATTCCTATTTTACTCTCCTCCGCACCTCTCAAATTGACCTTACCATAGGGTGTGTGCATGGTTACCTTCATGTTCCACTATTTGCAACATTGATAAACCTAAAATAATATATTCTACACCTTTGATGACAGTAAAAGGATGTCCTCGCATAACAATTAAGGGTAAACCTAGAGATCCTTTGGATTTCTTTGATAACACTGATTTTGTTTCACATGCTTATCACACACAGAATAACCCTCAGCCTACTGTTCCAGTTTCTTTACCTCCTTCTCAACCAATGCTTCCTCAAGCACATAGGTATCCATCTACCTTTAAGGAGTACAACTTAGTTGATCAATTACATGCTACTCCTACTAAGATATCTTTATGGGAATTACTTCAAACCTCCCTGACATATCATGAGGCATTGCAAAAAGCTTTATCTACCCTTCCTACTTCACCTCCTAATCAAGAGAACATTCATGTTGGAAATATTCAGGAAGTAACCGAGTTACTGAGAGGGGAGGGGTGAATCAGTAACTCCAAATTTTCTTTCCATTTTAACATGTAATTTACTTTTTAACCTTTGCATACAGAAAGCATGAAACTTAAAAGCATTTACAATAATGACACATAGATTTGGTTACCCAGAAACCTTCCAAAAGAAAGTAAAACTGGGGTGGGGATGAAACCCACAAAGCTTTAATACTGCAGAATAAAGTTGGCCGGTTAAGGCTTACAATTTGATCACTTCTGATGATCTGCCCTGTTAGGAGCAATAAGGATTGCTAAATCCACCCTGTTAAAGGATTTACAAACATACAATGAAGTATGCACTCGGTAAAGAGATTTTACAAAGACTGTTAGGTCTACCCGGTTAAAGGATTTAGTACTGATTCACCTGTTAGAATGAAACAGTAGATCTCTGCTTTGCAACTGGATTGCTGAATTGAGATTCGCTGATGTACTGATCACCTTCTGTGATGAATTTGTCTTTGCTGTATCTTATACTTCTGAAGCCTTCTGTAATTCGCTTATCTCTGCCTTTCTTTCTCTTTCACATATGTTTTTCATTCATATCTTTCATTTCTATATCATTACATTTTTACAACATTGTTTATATACAAGTCTTAAACAATTAACTACAATTATAATTACACAGTCGGCTTGACAAGTAAACATAAGTGCTACTAAGTCGGCCCAAGTATGATTACATGGTTCCTGCAAACTGACTCGGTGACTTTCTGATACTCGGCGTCCACTGCATTACTCGGCATCATCATGCACTCGGTAGAAGTGAAGGCACGGTTCATACTGATCACTCGGTAGGTTTTGAACTCGGTAAGTACTGGTGACTCGGTAGACATGATGTTACTCGGTTTACACTGTCCTGTTCGGTTTGCTCGATTTCCACTGTCTGCTCGGTTTGCACTGTCTGCTCGGTTTGCACTGTCTGCTCGGTTTGCACTGTTTGCTCGGTTTGCACTGTCCGCTCGGTTTGCACTGTTTTCTCGGTTTGCACTGTCTGCTCGGTTTGCACTGTTTGCTCGGTTTGCACTGTCTGCTCGGTTTGCACTGTCTGCTCGGTTTGCACTGTCTGCTCGGTTTGTATCCAGAATGCAAATAAGTGTTGTCACTAGTGGCAATTCTGCTTAATGCCAACAATCTCCCCCTTTGGCATTAGTGACAAAAACACTTATTGGCCAAAATTTATATACACGAATCATGCTGAATTTTATTTTGATTTTTCAAAATTTGTCTTTGTTATAGGGCTTTATACATTGTCTCCCCCTTTCAATGTGCTAACTGTTTCTTATACAAATCTATACAGTATACATATCTCTCCTATACATATCTCCCCCTTTTTGACGATAATGCCAAAGGTGCATATACAAGTTATTTACAGAGAGAATCCAAAATTTGATAGGAAATCAGAATGGACCTTCATTATTAGTGCCAGGATTCTGTCCCAACTTTCTTGTAGAATCTTACATGTTTGTATAGCAATTTGGACTTCTGCAGAGAGTTCAATCATGTGATCTACTATAGAGAACTGATTGTCATGAATCAATGTTTTGGAATGTTCAATGTGCTTATACATTGCATTCATGATGGGAAGGATCATGTGTTGGATGTCTAGCAGTGTGGACCGGATCCTTGAGTCTTCTTTCAGTAGATCAGACTGCATATTAGATAGGTGTGAAATTTTCATGTGATGAGCAGAGCTTGAACTTGGTTCAAGTTGCAGCTTCTGTATGCTAATCTTCATATCCTCATCCATTTTATTCATTTTATCTTTAACATCCTTTGTGAACTCGGCAATATTGCACAGTCTGGCCAAAAGAGAGGTAGCATTCGAATAGATAGATTCTATGTTAGACAAAACTGAAGATAATTCCACTTGGTTAATAGCTATGTGCTGAGCAATGTGCTCAAGCACTTTATTGTTGAATCTCTTCTCGGCTCTTTCAACTAACTTTTTTGTCCCGGATGAGTCCTCATTGTATTTCTCAACTGCTTCTGCTAATTGTAACAAAACATGCTGGGAGGAGTCTATTTTAATGCCTAGTGCATCAGACAAAATGTCCTTAGCATCCTTGATGATTTGATACTCCTTGTCTCTCTCCTCTTTAAGCTTCTTTTGTTTTGCTTTCCTTTGGAGGATCTCACCTATATTCTGCATTTGGTCCGTTGAGAGATTTGCAAAATCTAATGTAGGAATCTCTATCTCTTCATCTAGGTCTATATCCTCTACTATATTTTTACCCAAAAATTTTATCCTCGGTAGAGCCTTAGGCTTATCTGTACTTAATGCTTTGGTAGTAGTAACAGTAGATAAAGTAGGGCTGGCTATAGATACTGGCATACTTTCTACTGGAGAACTTAAAATATTTACACTTGAAGATTCAAAAGCTGGAAAACTTACTGCTGGAAAACTTGATGGTGCAAGAGACTGCAACTCGGTAGAAGAAATGGTAGCTGCTTCTGATGTTGCTAGGGATGATTGGACAAATGTGGAAGTTGTCACAACCATGCTTGAAGGTGTCTCTGGGCTAGATGTAGAGACTTTCACTGGAGAGGTAGGAAGGGATGCAATAACTTCTGCTGCTATCCTTACAGTATCATCTACCTCAGTGTCTTCTTCTTGTTCATCACTGTCATCTTCAATATCTTTTATTATTACAGTTTCAATGCTCGGTTGGTGAAGGTGGTATATGTTCTTCCATGTGGCCTTTGCAGCCTTCACAACCGATTCAATATTGTTGATCAAAATCAAACAAGTATTGAATTTCAATGTCATCTTATCCTCATTTTCTTTTAATGCCTTCTTTACTTCATCATTATTCAAGCTCGGCATCAACTGTCTCAGGTTTTGATCAAATATGTCTATCACAATTTGCCTTGCATTGCTCCATCTCATTTTTATTGGATTCAATAGAACTGCTGGAACCTGTGGGGCAATTTCTTCAGGAGAGTATTTCCACTGTCCCATCTTCTCAACAACAGCATCTTCTATTTCCTTCTGTTCTGCTTCCGATCTGGTTTCATATCTCAAGGATTTTATGTTACTTACTCCAGATCCTGATCCATCTCTAAAGAGTTTGAGCTTTTCTTGAAGGCTTAGAGGAGGCCTTTTGAATACTATATCTTTATCTGCCTTTTCTGCCTTATCTGCCTTGCCTCTTGTATTTCTCCTTGTAAACACAGCAGTGGGAGGCACAGGTGCCTTAGTGATGAAAACTTTTCCTTTCTTCTTTGCAGGTTCTGGTTCCTCTGTTTTCTCATCCTTTTCCTCTTCTTTTTCATCTATTTCTTCTTTGTCCTCGGTTATCATTTGCATTTTGGCTATCCTCTTTTTTCCTTTGTTTACCGCCTGTGGAAGCTTTATGCTTAGTTCAATTCTCACCTTAGCTTCATCATATGTTCCAAAATATGGAGCTTTGGGATTGACAGGCTGATTTAGAAGAGCTTCAATGATATTATTGGTTTCATCAATATTTACCTCATAAGGAAGAGGTTTTACATAAACAGTTCTTGGTTTAACTGCTTGAATATACACATTATCACAATCTACCATAAAACAGATGTCATCTTTGTAATCTTCCACCAACTTCTGTGGAATCCGGAATCTGTCATTCATTTTCTCTTTGAAAGACTCGAAATAATTATCCATGATGCTTTAAAATTTTTCACCCATTTCTGAAATGTATTCATTTATTTCATAGAGGATTGGCACATCTTTTCTCCATACAACTTTTCCTTTAGAAGGGAAGAATTTCTGAACATAGAAGAATAAACAGACCAACAAGGATCCAAACTTACATGGATTGTTTTTGGAAGTTTTAATGCTTTCCATATTTTTGTTAAACTGTTTCAACAATAAGTCTGCTAGGTCAAATGTCAAGTTATTCTTGACCACTTTGTATGCTAGGTCAATAGCTTCACAGGAGACACTGTTCTGTCGACTAGAACTGTAAATCTTATGGGCAATGATGTGTGTACCAAACTTCAGTTCAGCGTCGGTAATGCTGCTAACTTTCATGCCTCTACCGTCCCACTCGGCTAGGGTTTTCTTCTCTAGTTCCGTCCGACCTAGGGTTTTGGTAGTTTTAGCTTTGTTCAACATGGGAAGACCGGTGACTTGTTGAACCATTTTCTTTGTGATCTCAATAGGTTGCTCAAGCCAAATTTTTCCATCATGTACACGGCTGAGAATATATCTAACCCATTTATCTCGAAAGTTTTGAGGTAGATGTGCAATGTGAACTAAACCTTTATCTTCCAGATGTTTGTGCTCGGGTTTCAGAATACCATCCACACATAGTTCCTCACGCACAATGTCTAGTTCTAGGTTTCCCATTTCATGAATTGAATAGTTAAAATGATTGCGGATATCATTAATAAGTAGTACCTTAGGAGGAATCTGAGATTGAGCTCCGTTCGGATCTAGGGCTGCTGCAATTGTGGGCACGATCTTAAAATCTGGTGCTTTCCACTCCCCTTGGACTAACATATCAGATCCTTTCTTTGCTGAAGTGTTGGATGATGCCATGGTAGCTCACAGAAAATTCTTTTCGCAAAAGTATTAAATCGCTGGGTTGCTCTTGAAATTTTCTGCTCCCAAAGTGCTAAAGATTCACGGTGAAGAATGAGTTCGATTACTTGCTTTTTGTTTACAACTCTGTCATTAATGCTCATTTCAAATTAGGGTATGAGTTCTGACAGACTGTCACCCACTAAGAATTAATTGCTCGGAAAAGACTTCGCAACTCGGTGAACTCGAGAATTCATAATGCTCCGACCTCGCTCGGTAAAGACAAGTACCGACCTTGCTCGGTGAAGACTGATACCAACCTCCCTGTGATCTCACTGCATCTTGCATGCTGATTTAGATCTTTCTTTTAATTTTGGTTCTGGAACTGCTTGAGATTGATCTATGAGAATACAGTTCCAGTGCTTCCTTGGAAATTTAGTTTGAGTCGGTAGAGCCATCCATTCCATTACTTGGAGTGGATTGCTTGGTAGCTTTAGGAATCCATTTTTGTCTTACCTGTTTCCTGACCTTAGTTGCTTCATTCTTCTTTCCTTCTTCAATTCCACTAGCATTCATGCAGTTTCTGGCTATGTGACCGAGTTTAGTGCATTTGAAACATCTTATGGTAGTATCTCTTTTCCTTAGATGATGTTTTATGCAATTCATGCCAATGTGTCCATATTCTCCATAGTAATGACATCTACACCAGGTGTTGTAGTCCCATCCAAACATTGCTTTCACAATTTGTTCTGCTGGATTAAATGTCTTGGATCTGCACTCGGATGCCTTGTGACCTTGTTTGTTGCACTTGTGACAATTACCTCTGAATCTAGGTTTTTCCCTGCATTCATTTGCTTTGTGACCAGGTTGATTGCAGCTATAACATTTTCCATTGAATTCTTCTTTTTCATTGTTCCAACATTTATTTGAAGTATGTCCTATTTTACCACAATGATTACAAGTAGGTTTTTTATTTCTTTGAGTACCTTGCTTAGAGGATTCGCCTTCTTCTTTGTATCCAAGTCCTGCTTTTCCTTTTTGCCTATGAAGATTTCGCTCATACAGCTGATTCAAGTCTTCTTGACTTTTCAGCATTCCTTCATTGATTTGTTTTTCAGCGTTTAGGTCATCCACCAATCTTAGATTGATTTCCTTTTCAGATCTTAGTTCTTCTCTTGTGTTTTCTATTTCTGATCTTAGATTTAGAATTTCTTCATTTGTATGAGAGATCTGATCAATTAGGTTTTCTAGCTGAAGGGTTTTGTTTTGGACTTCAATGTTTCTTCCATCTAATTCATCTTTCAACTTGTTTCTTTGTTCCAAGATCTCACAGAATCTTGTAGAGTGTAGCTCTTGTTCTCTTTTCAATTTTCTCACTTCTTCCTGCAGAGACCCATTCTTTTCTAGGAGTTCTTTGACAGCATTGTTTGCTTCATCTGAGTTATTTGAGGGAAGAAGATCTTCAATCTTTTCTTCAATGTAATTCTGATCATTCATCTGATTTGCAAGTTCCTTCCTTTTTCTTAGGGATTGGGAAAGATGTTCTTTTGCTTCTTTGAGTTTAGCTATGGCCATTTCCAGATCTAGCTTTTCATTTTCAATCACCTTGTTCAGTTTGAATACCTCCATTGTCCTGGATCTTTGCTCAAGCTAGTTAAGCTTTGTCTTGAGAACCAATGCTGCTCTGATACCAATTGTTGGAAATATTCAGGAAGTAACCGAGTTACTGAGAGGGGAGGGGTGAATCAGTAACTCCAAATTTTCTTTCCATTTTAACATGTAATTTACTTTTTAACCTTTGCATACAGAAAGCATGAAACTTAAAAGCATTTACAATAATGACACATAGATTTGGTTACCCAGAAACCTTCCAAAAGAAAGTAAAACTGGGGTGGGGATGAAACCCACAAAGCTTTAATACTGCAGAATAAAGTTGGCCGGTTAAGGCTTACAATTTGATCACTTCTGATGATCTGCCCTGTTAGGAGCAATAAGGATTGCTAAATCCACCCTGTTAAAGGATTTACAAACATACAATGAAGTATGCACTCGGTAAAGAGATTTTACAAAGACTGTTAGGTCTACCCGGTTAAAGGATTTAGTACTGATTCACCTGTTAGAATGAAACAGTAGATCTCTGCTTTGCAACTGGATTGCTGAATTGAGATTTGCTGATGTACTGATCACCTTCTATGATGAATTTGTCTTTGCTGTATCTTATACTTCTGAAGCCTTCTGTAATTCGCTTATCTCTGCCTTTCTTTCTCTTTCACATATGTTTTTCATTCATATCTTTCATTTCTATATCATTACATTTTTACAACATTGTTTATATACAAGTCTTAAACAATTAACTACAATTATAATTACACAGTCGGCTTGACAAGTAAACATAAGTGCTACTAAGTCGGCCCAAGTATGATTACACGGTTCCTGCAAACTAACTCGGTGACTTTCTGATACTCGGCGTCCACTGCATTACTCGGCATCGTCATGCACTCGGTAGAAGTGAAGGCACGGTTCATACTGATCACTCGGTAGGTTTTGAACTCGGTAAGTACTAGTGACTCGGTAGACATGATGTTACTCGGTTTACACTGTCCTGTTCGGTTTGCTCGGTTTCCACTGTCTGCTTGGTTTGCACTGTCTGCTCGGTTTGCACTGTCTGCTCGGTTTGCACTGTTTGCTCGGTTTGCACTGTCCGCTCGGTTTGCACTGTCTGCTCAGTTTGCACTATTTGCTCGGTTTGCACTATCTGGTCGGTTTGCACTGTTTGCTCGGTTTGCACTGTCTGCTTGGTTTGCACTGTCCGCTCGGTTTGCACTGTCTGCTCGGTTTGCACTGTCTGCTCGGTTTGCACTGTCTGCTCAGTTTGTATCCAGAATGCAAATAAGTGTTGTCACTAGTGGCAATTCTGCTTAATGCCAACAATTCATTCTATTTTGGATTGTATGCATACTATGCCTTCTGTACCTCGTATTATGTTTTTTGATAATGATTTACCTTCCCTAGAGGTGCAAAATCAATATGATGCTCTTATGGTGGTTGTCTCTATTAATCAGAGTATCATTCGAAGAACCTTAATTGATAATGGATATGTGCTTAATGTTTGTAGCATGGATATGCTCAAGGCAATTAAGGTTGATCTCTCTACTATTCAACCTGATAATGTTCCTATACGTGGATTTGACAATATTGTGAAAAGAACTTTGGGCATTATTACCTTACCTATTAAAGTCAGTCCAATTATTCTAAATACCCTTGTTCATGTTATGCCTGGACCTCTCAATTATAACCTTCTTTTAGGAAGACCTTGGTTACATACTATGCATGCAGTTCCTTCTACTCTTCATCGCAAGGTTAGGTTCATCTATAACAACTTAATGTATACATTACATGTGGATGATGCCCTGAATCCTTGCTTAAATGCATAATATGTGAAAATCTTTGAACCTCTTCAACCTAGTAAAGAGATTGAAAAACAATCAGAGATACAACAATCTGAGAGAAAGCAACCTGAGATTCAACAACAAGAAACTCCACCTTCTTCTTCTTTGACTGAGGATGATTGGGGGACATTGGATTTTAATCCTATGTTTATTGGAGAATACAAGGTTTCTAATTTGGAATTCATGAAGCAACAAAATGAATTTGAGAAAAAAGTCTTTATTTCTTTGTCGCTTTATGAAGAATTAAAAAGTAATTTTTTCACCGCTTCGATTAATGAAACGCTTGAAACTATGAAGCCTGATTGTTATGACATTGTGACATATACCTCTCCTTGGACCCCTTCTGACATGAATGATCGATATGGTCCTGGTTATCATTTGCTTAAGAAATCAGGATTTAATGGAAAAGGATGTGGTAAATATGAACAAGGTATACAAGTACCTTTGGATAATGAAGTTTATGATCATACATATGGATTAGGATTCAATCCTTATAGACAACCATCTACTTTTCCTCTTAATGTTAATCATATTTGTAGTGGACAATTGAAGTTGGTTAACCCATTGCTTATTGATCTTAATCAACAATCCTCTTTGGATATTTTTCCTAAAGACGAAGCCTTAATGGAATTTTTAGGGGTTTATGAGGATCTACCTAAGTTTCATCACAAATGAGGAAAGCCTTATTGTTTGAAAATTGATGCTTATTTTGGAGAACATGAAGAACGGGATACTCTTCCTTTACCGATGGATTCTTTGATAAGAAGTGATTTGTTAATCACTAAAACTTTTGATATTCATGTAGATGAAAACAACTCTGAAAGGATGATAAAAATTGGGAAATGTTTGAATCAGGATGCACGTGATCAGTTGGTTTCCCTTTTACTTGAATTTAAGGACATCTTTGCTTGGACATATTTAGATATGTCAAGTATAGATTCTAATATTGTTACTCATAACATTGTTTTAAAACTAAATACGAAACCTGTGAAACAGAAAATTCGAAAGATGAATCCACAAATTGCTTTGTTAGTCAAATGTGAAATTGAAAAATTATTGGATTCTAGATTTATTCATTCTATTGATTACTCAGATTGGATTTGAAACATTGTGCTTGTGTCAAAAGGAGAAAATAAGATAAGGATGTGTACTGATTTTAGAGATTTAAATAAGGCATCCTTGAAAGATGATTTCCCACTACCTAATATTGATATGATTGTGGATTCAACAGCGGGCCATGCCTTGTTATCTTTTATGGATGGTTTTTCAGGATATAATCAAATCTTTATCCCTCCTAAAGCTCAATTTAAGATTGCATTTATAACACCTTAGGGAACCTTTTGTTGGGTCATGAATCCTTTTGGATTAAATAATGCAAGAGCAACTTATCAACGGGCTATGACTTTGATTTTTCATGATTACATTCATAAGATCCTTGAAGATTACATGGATGATATTTTAGCAAGATCTATACAAAGAAGATCACGTTACTATTTTACGACAGATATTTGAAAGAATTAGAAGTTATAATATGAGATTGAATCCTAAGAAATGTGTCTTTGGAGTTGATTCCAGTAAATTATTAGGATTTATAATCTCTAAGCGAGGCATCGAAGTAGATACTAAAAAGATTGAAGCTATTGTTAATATGCCTCCTCCTAAGAATATTTCTCAGTTATGAAGTTTACAAGGAAAAATTCAAGCTATTCATCACTTTATTTCTAATTTAGTAGACCAAACTATCCCTTTTACTTCCTTACTTAGAAAGGATACTACTTTCTCTTGGAATGATGAGTGTAAACAAACTTTTGAGCAATTTAAGGAGTATCTTGTGAATCCTCCTATCTTGCAGCCTACTAAATTTGATAAACCATTTCAATTATACACTTCAGTGACTCCACGGGCTGTGAGTGCATTGTTAGCTCAAATTGATGATAATGGTAAAGAAAGACCTGTGTATTACATTAGTTAAACTTTACTTGATTATGAAACAAGATATATATATTTAGAAAAATAATGTCTAGCTGTAGTTTATGCATGTTAGAAACTCAAACATTATCTCATAAATGCTGAAGTTAATGTGATTGTTAAATTTGATCCTTTAAAACATCTTTTCTCACAAACTGATCTCTCGAGCCGATTGGCAAAATGGGTGATGTTGCTTACCGAGTTTGATCTTAATTTTATTTCTCAAAATTCTATTAAGGGACAATCGTTGACAGATTATCTAGCTGAAGCTCCTTGTCCTCACTCTGATAAATGCTCTACTTCAATATAATTCACTGATGATACTATCCTAGCTATTCAACAGGATGATATTTGGGAACTATATTTTGATGGGTCTAAGTGTAAGACAGGTTCTAGTGTGGGTATCATCTTGATTCCCCCTACAAAAAAACCCATCCCTCTATCATACAAACTAACCTTTCCCTGTACTAATAATATTGTGGAGTATGAAGCTCTTATAGCTGGACTACAAGTAGCTTCATCCCTCAATATTGAACATTTACACATATATGGAGATTCGCAATTAATTGGTGAATAGATTAAAGGAGGATATCAAACTAAGAATGCTAAAATGACACAATATAGAGATTTAGCTCTTGATGTGCTTTCACAATTCTCCTCTTATATGATTCAGACTTTACCTAGGAAGGATAATCGACATGTAGATGCTATGGCAAGTGTAGCTTCTTTGGTTTGTCTTGAGAACAATGCTGAAAACTTTCAATTTACTATACAAACTCTTAAATGTCCTGCAATTTCTGACAAGATTACCTTTGACTATTTCAATTTGCATTCAAATGAATGGTATTCACATATTTTTCATTTTTTGAAGGATGGTACTTTTCCTGAATCAGCAACGAGGAACATGCATAATCGTATTCGGAAAGTTGCAGCACGTTACATCATTTTAGGAGATACGCTTTACAAATGCTCTTATGAAGGATTATTATTAAGATGTCTCAATAGAACTAAAATTCTTGTAGCTTTAGCAGAAGCTCATTCTGGTTCTTGTGGGGGACATTTTGGTGGAAAATCCCTGGTTAATAAATTTCTTTGAATGGGATATTATTGGCAAACAATGGAATAGGATTCTTTCATGTTTGTTAAGAAATGTCCTCAATGTCAACAACATAGTAATTTGATTCATGCTCCTGCTCATGAGCTTCGTAATCAAGTTTCTCCATGGCCTTTTAGTGTTTGGGGTTTTGACCTTATTGGAAAAATCTCACCAACTTCTTCTCAAGGACATACTTATATTCTCACGGACACAGATTATTTCACGAAGTGGGTTGAAGTTGTCCCTCTTCATTCAACAATGGTGGATTTTATTTGTGATTTCATCCTTAATAATATTATAACAAGATTTGGTATTCCTTCGATGATAATTTCGGATAATGGAACATCTTTTAAAAACAAATAAGTTGCAAAATTCTTGGAGAAATATAGGATTCAACATAGATTTTCAACTCCTTACTATCTACAATCTAATGAACAAGCTAAAGCGTCAAATAAAATTATTAAAAAAATTTTGCAAAAGACAGTTAGTAAGCATGCAAAAGATTGGCATACTCAACTGACTTATGCTTTATGGGCCTATAGGACTAGTGTTTGTACTGCCATGGGTACTTCCCCTTATAACCTTGTCTATGGTACTGATGTTATTATGCCTTTGGAATTGGAAATACCTTCTTTACATGTTTCATTTCATGGGATAATTGATAAAGATACTTTTCATGAACAACACTTACAAGAATTAGAAATGTTGGATGAACAATAAATACATGCATTAAAACATATAAAAGTTTATCATAAATCTCTTCAGAAACAATACAATCATAAGGTAATTGAACGAACATTTGCGGTTGGTGATTTAGTCCTTTATGAGAATCAACGAAATGTGAATGCTTTACCGGGCGAAAAAGGAAAATTTAGCCCTAATTGGCTTGGACCTTTTGTTGTTACTGAAGACTTTGGTTCAGGTGCTTATAAACTTGCTGATATGGATGGTGTTTCTTTTAAGGAACCCATTAATATTATGCATCTTAAACGTTATTATCCTTAATTTCATTTGTTTCATGTGCATTTATGTATTCCTTATAAAGATTCATTTTATAGGTTATTATTGAATATGTTTATGCACTTTATTTCTTTCTTTCTTTCTATTAAGTTTTATATTGATGAAGATTAGTAATCAAACACAGAACTAATTAGTAGAGAAAGTTTTTCATTCATCAAAAAGAGTTTTTCAAGTTTTGATACATATGTGGCCAATGGCCCTATCTATCACTACGTCTATCACTAAGTTGCTCTAATGGCCGATGACTCCCAGATCTCTCTACTCTCTGATGGGAAGATGAAGATTTGTGTGTCCATGTATGACTCCTAGATATGCTCATACCCTGTACACATCCTTAGAGATTCTATACCTCTGCCATCATATTCTCCTCTCTTTCTCTGCACATTCTTAGCTCTCGCTGGATGCATAAAAAGATGTCAGGATCTCTGTGACCGATAGAAAACTCTTGCTCATCAAATGGTAGTCGATAGGGTATAATTGTATCCTTGAGAACCTCGGATACAAATCTCCTCCACTCTGCTATGCTAGCTGTAGAAAGAAAAAATTGTATCAGTCTAGTATCCTATCTATCTCAAATCAAATCACATATTCAATCAAATTTCATACTTGGGTCTCCCTCCTGGACGTCACTAAAATGTCTAGATGGTGGGGGCATGGAGTGACTACTCTCTCCACGCTCGCTATATCTAGGTCTCGATGGTGGTGTCTTTGTGTGGAGTCGTGGGGGTCATCGTGATCTTAGTGGTGATGCGTGAGTAATAGATATATCTATACCAGTATCACCAGCTGGGGGCATATCCTCAGCTCTCTTCACCGCTCTCTCATCTACTCTCTCCTCCTCCTCCATGGGATCTCCCTTGGGGATGTGCTCCTCCTCATCTCTGATGTCCTCATCCTCCTTTGTGGCTCCACTATCTCGGTGTGTCCCCTTTGTAAAGCCTGGATCACTTGTGGGATAATCCTCAGGAAAGATAGGATGGATCCCCTCCAAACTCCAATACCTAATGTAATCTTGGCTCACACCTAAATAGGCTACATCTGATGGTACCTCTATATCCTCTATCTCCTTTGCATTTCTATCCTCTATGTCTATTATTGATGGTCGGCATATGGCATCAGGTCTCTGATAGTATCTCGTCAGATGTACATAGTGAGGTACTACCTTAGGGACTCCCTGTAATAGGCTGAACTACCTCATCACCCGATCATAATAGTAGGGCATCACTATATGACTCTGATGACCCTCTAGTAGCTTACACTACTATGAATGTCTCATTTGGAATCGTGTATCAGTCCACTCTACCATCCAGCAGTAGGGTCTCCATATCACATTGGTGCTGGCAATGCGGTCTAGATGTACTCTCCAGTAGAGCATATCCCCAAACTGCCAAACATCTCTCAAAGGATGTGTGAAGGCTCTCAATGTGCTCACATCTACCATCATAGGAACTCCATGTGCACATGTACATGTGAAATGCTCAAATATCCAAATCTACAAAAGCATGCATGTCGACAGACTCTCCCGTTGATACCTCACTAGCTAACTGAGCTCATGGTATAGCTGAGCTAGCATGCTGCGACCCCATGAGAACATGGTCCTATCCCTCTCCATCCTCTATATGAGATGTTTCAAAGGTGAACAAAATATGGTACCCTTTGAGTTGGGTAACACAACCAAGGCTACTATACACAGTATCACCTTCCTTACTAAAGGTGTAGGGCCTGACAGTACGGAAGATAGTAGGATCTAATCTGACCGAGTCCGCATCTATGGAAGCACTTCTATACAATACTCTATGTCTATATAGATATCCTCACAACCACGTTGTGCTCTAGGTCTAATGGTATCCCCTCAAACTGGAAGTCGCATGATCCTATAGACATCCTCTAAGGTCACTATGATCTCACTAGAGGGAAGATGGAAGGAGCATGTATCCTCATCCCACCTCTCTATCAGAGCTGATAGCATGGCTCAATGTAGTCTGATCTATGGAAGGAATGATACCCAGTATAGTCCTACATCCCTCAGTAACTGCATCCCCTCATCATCGAGCTTGGATAGTCTCTCTTTGACCGTGACTAGCAATTCCCCAAAGGGATGCTCTCAGAAACAGACCAAGTCTTGCAAGCATAAACAAACATCATATCAGTCATCTATATCATAAAATATACAAATCTAACTGAACTAGGTCAAAGTTGACCTCAGTTAGGTCAAGGACAACCTTACTGGGTCAATGTCAACTTTACTAGGTCAAGGTCAACCTTTTTGGGTCAAGGTCGACCTCATCTCAAAACTAACAAAAACCCTCTGGTCAATGTCAACTTTCATGGGTCAAAGTCAACCTAGATGGGCCAATGTCGACCTAAATGGGTCAAGGTTGACCTAAAAGGGGTAAGACAAACCTTTCCTATAAAAAAAAAAGGAATTTGGAATGTACAAAGGTGGATAACAGTAAACTCACCTCAGGTAGTGACCGTTTGGTAGCTAGGTTGTGTCTCAAAATCTCCAGGTGTGTCACTTGAAGTTCCTCTCTTCTCGGCATCTTGCTTCCTTGTTTTGAATCTGTAAATGGTAAGAATGAGTAAGTATTTCTCTCTTTTCATTATTTATAACTTCAAATTAGGGTTTCCTTAGGGTAAACTTGGATTTCCCTTCTTATGCATTTAGACAGACATACACTCTTTTCATCATAACATGAGTTCAGTAACTCTATTTTCAGTGTTGTCAGCGGTGTTGAAATCATGATTCAAATATCTAACTCTTTGAACTAGTTTAGGAAGGTTAGGAATCCTTATAATTGGTTTAGGAAAGGACTTTTCAACACTCTGCATTTCCAATATATAGAGTTCTTATCACCCTGTTTCACCCTTCCAAAGTAGAAAGTTAAAATAGGGGGGGCATAAGGGGCTCTATATACTTCTCAAATTTCCATATAGTAAGCTTTAGGTGATTTATGGATTTTCATTAAACTTGTGTGTTGTAGGTTCTAACAGTTTTCTGCAGGATCTTTTACATCAAGGACTTGGCTATATTTACTATGATGTTTTCTTACTTTAGCTTGCATATTCACATAGTGTCATAGCTAAGCTAAAGTGGGGGCTAAATGTATCATCTTAAAATGGAAGTACTTCCATCTTGATAGGTTTAGCACCCTCTTTTAGTACATTTATCATGATAGATTTGCATTTAGGATGCATTTTGCACTTATCTTCTTCATTCTAGGTGAAATTAAGGTTAGGATCCCGAGGATTCTCCTTAATTCCCCTTTTCCCATGGATCTATTTTCTAGGTAGGACTTAGAAATAGGTCCTCATGGCCTTCATCATGGTCATCATAGGATTTTATGCCTATCCCTGGTATTTTATCCTTTTCTGGTATCATTTCTAGGTCTCCGAGCATCCCCGGGACCTCCTATCTTGATTCTGGCTGGATCTGGGCCCACAAGGTCAAAATCAAGATTGTTCCTCACTGTTAGATTAGGTGAAAAACTAATCTCCCAAGAACACTTGCATGCATAACCCTGTCACATGGAAGAAGCAAAGAACAGAAGCAAGAAAAATCTATGGAGGCCAAAAAGCCAGAGACATCTTATGGACATGTAAAGAGCAATTGTATTCCCAGATTATCTCAAAAGAATGTACAAAGGGTTCAACCATATAGGTGAACAATAAAACCCTAAAGCTATAAAGAAAAAAATAAAGCTAGGTTGCACATTATAATTAATAAATATATTAATTATAATGCACCTAAAAGAAAGCTTAAGTAAATAGAGTAATAAATAACTTAATTAATTAAACCAAAGTGATTTAATTAATAAGCATAAAGTATGATTACTCTAACACTCACTAGGTCAAGTTTGAGCTCAATCTTGACTAGGTCAGGTTCGAGCTCGATCCTAACTAGGTCAGTTGCAACCTCAATTCTGACCTCCTCCAGAATTTGTGCCCCTCTTTCAAAATTTGGTCCCAACGGACCCCGAAATCAATGTCGGGCCCTCAGATCCAAGTGTGAAAAGGTTTTAATTCAAAATTCATTTAATTATTTTCTCTCCTTAGTTGGTTATTGTGATTGGACCTTAATTCAAGGTGAAATTTGAATTATGGGTCCTCACATTGCTCTAGGAGCCTCACCTTGAAACCTCTATATAAAGACTCTCATTTGCATTCATTTTCACCGAGTACAACCAAGCATTCTCATGATCAAGTGCTCTCAAGGAGTCAATTTCATGAGCAAGAAGATTTCAAGCAAGCAAGGAATGGTGAAGATGCAAGATTGCAAGAGGATGATATAGAAGATCAAGCCATTGTTGACAACAAGCATCTTTGTGAACACATATTTGGAGCAAGAGGGATCTTTTCTTCCTTGATCCACCATTAACAACTTTCAAGCATTCAAAGATTCAATCATCGAGTAGAAATTACGGATTGTGAGTTTGGTAGAAGTACTTTAGCCTTGGGGGCTTGGTATGCTTTTCTATCTCATTCAAATCTATGCATTGTTGTTTCATACATATTCATGCTAGGGTTTTGATCTAGAGGATTAGATCTTGGCATTGCACTTTCAATACACACACACATTCTATTTCAATCAGCTATTCGTAGAGGTGGAGATCACCAAAATGGGACTTTGACTGAGGCAAAACCCTATATAGCCACCCCAAAAACCCCCTTTTTCAGATATCTACAGTCATTGTTTCCGAAATCAGAGGACAGATTTGAGTACCCTTTTCGCCAAACTTTCAAAATCTGTGAACAAAGTCAGAATCAACCTTCAAAATAAAAATGTAGTATTTGACCTTTTATAAGGGTCAAAGTTGACCTGCTACCAGAAAGATGAAACTTTTTTGGGTTTTCTCTGTCTCGTCTTTCTGATCACAGATCTAGTTGCAAAATCTTTTGAAACCTCACACAGACTTCAGAAAATAGGTATTTCTAAATCAATTTCATGATGAGGTATGTATCTTGACCTAATTAATTTTCAAGTATTTCTAGATTTACTTACGATATTTCCAACATATTATAAATGAAAGGTGTTGAATGTTAGGTACATTATTAAGCTTCCATTTTACACCTATTCAGATGATAAAGTCATAGTTCAAATACTTTGTATACAGCAGGAGAGAAAATTGCAATACAAAAGATCCAAGTTCATGATTCAGAACTCACAGTTTTAGTGTCTTTCACACAAGCAGCAAGTCAAAGGAAAAGCTAAGTCTAAGTCACAATGCTATCAGCATTACAAGAAGCCCACATCAAAAATGGGATATGTAAAACAGAGGCTTTGTGCCTAAAATGTTACACTGAACTTAAGAAGAAAGACAACTTACCAAATGGAAGCTGAGTTGCTGCCAAAGACAACTCACAGTCACAAATCTGTGACTTGTGAGAATGGAAGCTCATGATTTGATACAAACCCACAAAGCCAAAATGCTTCTCTAAGTTATAGCTTCATACAAAGACAAAAGAGGTGAAAGCTTAAGTCCAAAGCTGTGACTTACGAAGATGAACATATTGTTAAAACCCCAGTCCTACGTACTCAACAAAGATGAAGATAAGTCACCAAGCCGTGACTTACGAGAGGTAGAGAGAATGCTAGGTTTGAGTCCCAACTTACAGCCGAGATGTGTATGTTCACGGCTTCAATGATGCTCATTCACAAGTTGAAATCTGAAAAGGGAAGGTCGAGAATACCATTAGTCATATGTTATGCAATAAACAAAATGAGTTAATCAATCAAAGGGAAAACACAGTGGCTTACCATTTTCGGCCATATATCATTCACAGTTAAAGCATAGTCACAGCCAAGCCAGATGGAGAATCCAATCAATGCTAGTAAGCCCGAGTTCTATAAATGTTGAGCTCTCAACATAGAACACACACCAGTGAAGAAAAATGATGATGAGATCGAGTTTCATCAACAAAGAGCTTGATTTTATCAACAAAGAGCTCGAGTTTCATCAATAAGAGGCATAGTTTCATGAAAATTGTGCCAGAGTAAGGCTAGGGTTTCAAAAAATTCTTCCTGTGTCTTCTCTTCGAAGATTGGAAATAAGCACCAGTTTCAAAAATAAAATAAGCCTATGAGATTTTGGAGTCCACCAAGTGAAGGACATTCAATGCCTTTACTACAGATATCACATTCCTATATTTTTGAAAAATGCCCGGTGCCACCTCATTCCTCTATGTCATTTCATGCTGCAAGTGGGTTGAGTGGTATTTTTATCATTCCCCACTTTGCATTTTTATACTTAGTGCTTTTTTTTCCTAAGTTTAGGGGTTATAGATTATTAGATGTTGGATTTTTATCCAATTTTGAGGTAATTTAAATATTGGCAAATATATAAAAGGATTTTAATCCTTATTGTAAGCCAATATTTTGGGCATTTAGCATGGGCTAGATTAATGGCTTGATTTTTGGCCAAAATTAGGGCATTTTGCATGGGCTTTGCATTTTCAGATTTGAAGCTAGGGCATAGTATAAATTTGATTTTCATGATCAATTTTGGGGGTTGCGAGTTTTGGGAGAGAGGCTGATAGTGAACATATTGTTCCTATTCAATTTTTTAAGCCATTTTTTTGTAATCTGATTATCAGTTTTGTGAGAAATAAAGAAGGTTCTCTTTGATTCATTTGATTTCTAGTGAGATTTTAAGATCCTAATTTCATCTTTCCATATAAGTGTTATTGTTCAACTGTAATCCAAAAGAAGTGAATGCTTGTTTATTCCTCCTTAAGGTGATCAATTTTTTGCTTAAACCTTGTATGGGAAAAGTATGTTGTTAACTGTTTATCTATTTGTGGTATATCCCTAATAGTGAAGTCTATTAGCCTATATGTTGGAGAGAGATCTGAATAATAAAACTTTTGGTCTATGGTTTTGAGCTATTGTTTTATCATTCCAATCTGAACATATTTTGGTGTATCACCCCACATTCATTTCAAGTTAAAAATTTCTTTCTACCCTTTTCCTTATCAAATTTTCCAATCAGGTGGTGATATTTCATACTTAATAGGAACTGGCCTAGAATCAGGAGATTCCTCCTTATTCATAGTCTACCCACAGCTAGAGGAGGTTTCCATTGTCAAGATAGAATTGTTGTGTAACCTTAATGCCTGAGTTAGGGTGACAATTCTAAACCTAAATAGTTAATCATACAAGTTCATTTACCAAGCTAAAATGCATAGTCTAACATGAATTACATTTAATCACCCCTACGGTGATCGATATCCAATTTGATCTGAATTGGGAAGATGCATCTCCAAAAAGGTTATCCAAAAATCTAATTTACATCTTCTGGTCATGCACAAAAGTGTCCTCTATCCAAAATAGGAAGGTTGTTGGAAGATTATTGTATGATGAAACTCTATGAGGGAAATGATGAAGTGCTTAATCGTACAATGAAATTCACAGAAGTCATATGATGAGATGAAAGTTGCCCAATATAATGTTATATCATATGATAAAAATCTAGAAGAGAAACAATGAAACACCTAATTGTACGATAAAATAATTTAACGTACGATACAAGGAATTGGTGTTTTGAGAACAAGTCCAAACACATGGCCAAAAATGAAAACCTCCACATCAAGGAGCATTGAAAACTAGAAAATCAAGGAGGTAAGCACTTGAATACTTCATAAACATAAAATACATCTAATTCAAGCATCTAGATCATCTAGCATCATACATCTACATATAATCTATTACAATACGAGTAACATCATCAAGTACATATACATGTGCATCAAGTAACTACATAAATCATCAAGTATAAATATGCATCAAGAAGAATGAGCTCTCAAGCTCTAAGTACAAAAGTTGGAGGGAGTCTATCTCTATACACCGGTCTCCAACACTGGTATCGGTTAGCAACACATCCCAACCATGTGGATGATGTAGGCCCATATCATCGTGCTCATGGAGAAAATGATCTGACCACAGTCACAAAAGATGCTTACACACAAGGAGGCTTACACACATGCCAAAAAGTACATAACTCAAGGTACACATATGATCATGAATGTAATGCAGTACATCAAGTCACTAATCAGAACACTCTATAGGATAATTATGTAGGGACTCTAGTGGAGTGTCATCACTTGGCTCATACTAGCCCAAGTAGTATATGGTATGGTAACTCAAATCATGACGCAAGGAAGGGATGCAAGAGGGGCCAAACAATGGTGCACCCTAATGATCCAAGACTGCCCAACACATGCAGAAGCCAACAACCACAATAGTGAGAGAGAGAATGCAGAAACTTCATATCTTTTCATCAATTAGAATTATACATGTCAGTCTAAAAGGCCTTCCCGGTTACGGCCTGATATTACAATGAGTTTTAGAAGTCCTCAAACATGCGAGGATCTGTTACAAATCTCAAACTAATGTCTACTATCTTCTTTCCAAAACTGACTCCCTAAACTCTAAACCAACAACTATATTTATACAAGAAGCTACCAAGCTGAGTCTACCTTCTGATCCACAATCAACAGAAGGAATGGATAGATCTGAGACCGCATGCTTCCCAATGAAGGATACCAACATTAAATCTGTGATCCAATATAAATGCACAAGTCAACCACAATAGGAACTAAAACTAAACCTGTCGACAAACAAGATAACTGAGCAGTAGATAGGAAATGTCGAGCGCCAGAGAAATAACAGACTACCCAGGAGATAACTAACCACACTCAATAACCAAAGGAAACTGACCAACTACTGACTAACTTGGTCAAAGCAGGAACCACGCAACATAGACAAACTCCAAATTATTTTTGGTGACATAGGATTGCCAAGGACTCGAGATTCTCCTGCATCAGACACCTGGGGTTATTTTGAAATGATTCTCTGAATCATTAGGTAGGTCTAGTCTGAGCTACATCCAACTCAGACTATGAAATCCAAGAACTGTCTTCCATCGGTCTATTCTTCCACTTAACTAGATATTCCATATACTATTTTCCTATTGTACTTTTGCCAACTCTTTCCTTCAAAATCTGTTCCACTTCATCATTCTACTTCTTAGGATATTCTGTCGGTACTGTCACTTCTTCATCAGGTTCATGATACTCATACAAATCAGTAATGTTGAAGATCGGTGATATGTCCATGTCATCAGGTAACTCAATCTCATATGCATTTCCACTGTCAAATTTCTTCATAATCTTGCAAGGTCCAAACTTCTTCATCTTCAGTTTCTCATATGTTCAAATAGGAAATCAGTCTTTCTTCAAATGAACCATCACTTCATCACCAACATCAAAAGTTGTATGTCTCCTTGATCTATCATCTCTATCTTTTTATTTCTGATTACTATCTTCCAGCTTCAGCTTCACATCTTCATGCAATGTTTTTATGTACTCAGCAAACTTTACTCCTTCAGCACTTTTCTTATTCTCATCAATAATGTCTCTCAAATTAGATATTCCTCTCAGTTGTGTGCCATTCACAATCTCAAATGGTGTCTTTCCAGTACTCCTATTCATTGAATTATTTCATGCAAACTCTACTTGTCCCAACACAGAATCCCAATTACTCGATGTGTCTCCAACTAAACATCTCAAAAGATTTCCCAAACTTATGCTCACAACTTCAGTCTACCCATCGGTTTGTGGGTGAGATATAGAACTATATTTCAACTCAGTGCCAAATTTCTTCCAAAGAGTTTTTCCAAAAGTATCCAACAAACTTACTGTCTCAGTTAGAGATAATACTCCTCAGTAATCCATGCAATCTGACAATTTCCTTAAAGAAAAGATCTGCTACATGTATTGCATCTGATGTCTTTCTACAAGGTATAAAATGTGTCATCTTAGAAAATCTATCGACAACAACAAATATTGAATCATTACCTCTTAATGTCTTCGGTAAGCCAAGAACAAAGTCCATACTGATGTCAATCCAAGGTTTCTCAGGAATAGAAATCAGTGTATACAATCCAGTATTCAGACTTACTCCTTTTGCAACTTGACAAACTCCACAACTTTTCACAAATTTATAAACATCTTTATACAACTAAGGCCAATAGTATTTCTCCTTAAGCAAATTCCATGTTTTATCAATGCCAAAATGTCCAGCCAAACCACTACTATGTTTCTCCTTTATCAAATTAGATCTCATCACTCCTCTCGGTATACACAACTGAATACCTTTAAACAACATACCTTCCTGAATAAAATATTCATCCCATTTAGTATCGTGTTGATCTTGAATAGGTGCTCTGCACTTTCTCCATGGCTCAGAAAAATAAGGGTCAAACTCATAAGAATCTCTCATCTCATCAAAACCAAAGAACTTCAATTTTCATCTCGGTCATCAAAGATCTTCTTCTACTCAATGCATCAGCAACTCAGTTAGTGACTCCACTCTTATGCTTTATCACAAATGTATAACTCTGCATATACTCAACCCATTTCATATGTCTCTGATTCAACTTATTCTGACTACCCAAATATTGTAAAGCCTTATGATCAGTATACAACACAAATTCACTTAGTATCAAATAATGTCTCCATTTCTTCAATGCTTGAACAATAGCATAGAATTTTTGATCATACATAGAATATTTCCTTCTAGCATCATTCAACTTTTCACTAAAGAAAGCAACAGGTTTACCTTCTTGACTCAACACAGCTCCAATTGCACTTCCACTTGCATCACATTCCACTTGAAATACTTTACTGAAATTAGGTAATGCCAAAATAGGTAATTCAGCAACCTTCTGCTTCAGAGTCTCAAAAATTTTGTCAGCTCCATGTGTCCACTTGAATTCTCTTTTGTCTCCTCTCATAGTCTCAGTCATAGCATTACAAATTGAACTGAAATTCCTTATGAACTTTTGGTAAAAACTTGCTAAACCATGAAATGATCTTACCTCACTAGCATTCACAGGTGTAGGCCAATTCAAAATAGCTTCAACCTTTTCAGGATCCATCTTCAAACCATCAACTGAAATAACAAATCCCAAATACACAATCTCTTCTTTCATGAATGAAGACTTTTTTAGATTTATCAGCAACTTTTCCTCTTTCAATCTCTGCAAAACTTGTCTAACATGCAACAAATGTTCTTCTCTGGTCTTACTGAATATCAGAATATCATCAAGATATACAATCACAAACTTACCCATGAATTTCTTCAAAACTTCCTTCATCAACCTCATAAAAGTACTCGGTACATTAGTTAAATCAAAAGGCATAACCAACCACTCATACAAACCTTCCTTTGTCTTGAAAGCAGTCTTCCACTCATCTCCTTCTCTGATTCTGATCTGATGATACCCACTTTTCAAATCAATCTTTGTGAAATACTTTGCTCCGATCAAACTATCCATTATGTCATCCATTCTCGGTATAGGAAACCTATACTACACTATTATCTTATTGATTGCTCTAGAATTAGTACACATTCTCCTTTCTCCATTCTTCTTCAGTGCCAATACAATAGGTACTGCACAAGGGCTCAAAATTTCTCTAATCAAACCTTTCTCCAGCAACTCTTGAATCTGTCGGTTCAATTCCTGATTCTTGATAGGTGTCAACCGATGAGGTGCCTTATTCGGTAAAGTAGCTCCAAGGATTAGATCCATATAATGATCAATGCTTCTTTTTGGTGGAAAACCATTAGGTACATTATCAAAAATTATATCACTGTACTCGGTGAGCAACTTATCAATCTCTTCAGGGACATTATCCTCTGTTTTCTTACTCGACTTGTTAGGGATTACAACAAAACATACATCATTCTTCTTCAAAGAGTTAACAAATTTTCTTCCTTCCATCAAACAAACTTTCACAGATGTGCAAACATTACTAACACATTCTTCCATCAATGGTAACAAGATTTTTTTCTTTCCATCAGCCACAATAGTATACTTATGCAATCTTCCATCATATATAGAATGTTTATCATATTGCCAAGGTCTACCCAACAAAATATGACAACAATCCATAGGCATGATATCACATAACACCTTATCATAGTACATTCCAGTCTTCAAATCCACATAACATTATTCACTTACCAGGAGTGTATGCTCATCTTTGATCCATAAAATCTGATAGGGCTTCAGATGCACCAACATTTCCAACTATAGTTTTGTGACCATCTCTTCAGATGCCAGATTCTCTAAGCTACCACTATCAATGATTACCTTCCAAACTTTGTAAGAAACTCTACATCTGGTCTTGAACAAACTTTTCCTTACTAGATCTTCCTTCTTGCTTTCATTCCATAGTGCTCTCCTTACCATCAAGTTATTTTCCTTCTCAGGTTCATTCAGTGACTCTTCTTGCACCAAGACATTTCTATTGCTACCAGCCTTCTTACTAGCATGTGTACATTCAAAATATCTATGTCCTTCTTCCCCACAATTATAACAAGTTCCTCAAAAACTTCCTCTGCCATAACCACCTCGGTAGTTATTACCTCTACCTCTAGAACTTTCACCTTTCCACTCGGTCTTGCCTTTGTCCAGATTTGTCTTTTCTGGTTTAGATCTACCATTTTCACCATTAGATCTACCTCTTCCTCTAGGGAATCTACCACCTCGACCTCTCTCTCTTTGCTCATGTCTTTTGTTCAATTTCTCCTCGGCCTTCAAAGAAAATTGATAAGCCTCTTCAATGTTCTCCAACTTGACCATACTAATTTCCTCTTGGATGGAAACTCTCAAACCATTTAGGTATCTACCAATTCTTTCCACATCATCTTCATCATGTGCAGATCTGATATCTAATCTATAGAATTTCTCAATATACTCTTTTACCGAGCTATCTTTCTATCTCAAACTTTGC
The DNA here is from genome assembly GCA_027943335.1 of Chamaecyparis obtusa. Lineage (NCBI taxonomy): Eukaryota > Viridiplantae > Streptophyta > Pinopsida > Cupressales > Cupressaceae > Chamaecyparis > Chamaecyparis obtusa. The sequence continues at coordinate 906,981 of BSBK01001456.1, read as the reverse complement.
ATTCGCCGAACTAGGTTAATCTGATAATCACAGGGTAAGAACTTTCCTTTCAATTTATTGATTATTTTACTCCATACCTTGATTTTTTCTGTCTTTCCTTTTCCTATCCAATTGAAAATGTTCCCACCATAAGGATGCATGACTTTTCAACTTTTTGCTTGTAATCTTCACCTTCTTATCCTCAACAATGTTTTCATATTCAAAATACTTTTCCATCTCGGTGATCCAGTCCACCAATTCATCAGAATCCAGTTTTCCACCATACTCAAGAGGATTGAAATGTGGTGTTGACTTTCGACTTGTCAAAGCCTTCAAAAATCTTTCTTCACCTTGATCCATAACAGGTGCAGGTTCTACATTCGCCTGTTCTTATTCAACTTCATCATCACTAACATCTTTAAGATGTCTGCCTCTTCTTTGGGCTATTTCCACTACTTCTAACCTAGCAGCAATATGTCTTAGCATATCTGCCAATCCTGGATCTGCATCTCACCTCCCATGAACCATCTTGAAAACCCTCTACAATTGTAGGTTAGATCACAATCTACTACCCCACAACAATCAACTAGGGCTTCAAGAGGAACCTACAAACCTAGATTCGCAGAACTAGATCAAGATCTACCTTGCTCTAATACCACCTGACACAAGGCAGGGATGCAAGAGGGGCCAAACAATGGCACACCCTAATGATCCAAGCCTGCCCAACACATGCTGAAGCCAACAAACACAACAGTGAGAGAGAGAATGCAGGAACTTCATATGTTTTCATTAATTAGAATTATACATGTCGGGTTGTAAGGCCTTCCTAGTTATGGCTTGATATTACAATGAGTTTCAGAAGTCCTCAAACATGCGAGGATCTATTACAAATCTCAAACTAATGTCTACTATCTTCTATCCAAAACTGACTCCCTAAACTCTAAACCAACAACTACATTTATACAAGAAGCTACCGAGATGAGTCAGCCTTCAGATCCATAATCAATGGAAGGAATGATCAAATCTGGGACCACACGCTTCCCAATGATGGATACCAACATTAAATCTATGATCTAATATAAATGCACAAGTCAGCCACAATAGGAACTAAAACTAAACCCATCAGCAAGCAAGATAACTGAACAACAAATAGGCAATGTCGAGTGCCAGAGAAATAACCGACTGCCTAGGAGATAACCGACCACAATCGGTAACCAAAGCAAACTGACCAACTACTGATGAACTCGGTCAAAGTAGGAACCGAGAAACACAGACAAACTCCAAATTGTTTTTGGTGACACGGGATTGCTAAGGACCCGAGATGCTCCTACATCAAATCCCTTGGGAGGCCTCATACCTGGTCTGGTAACTCAACTCCAACAGGAGGCCTCATATCGTGTCCTCGCACCATCTCATGTAGGAGACTGGCTACTATACAAATACCACACCCTCACACTGGCTCCCTTAGGATGCTCGACAGCTGTACAGATTTTCTCTTATCTTGCATTAATTTTTATTATCCCATGTGTTTAATTGGTTATCACTTGTTTAAACATCTTCACAGTACCTTGTTAGCCATTTCTAAGCCACGGTACCCGTTAGAATCCAATCCACATGTCTACCCGTATATACCCTTTCTCACCATACAATGAGTATCATAAGGCAATGAAAGTTCCCAACCCAACCCCTAAATAAAAAACACTCAATTGGCCTAAATCCAAATGTTTGAGTCTCATAAGATCCTGCCATAGGCATGCTCACATGCACATGGGTGGGCACAACCAACTCCACGTAAATAATGAAACAACAATATGCAAGGGGCTAGATTCAATAAATGCAACAAGATGATAAAATTATAAACACACTCAGGGAACACAACTGGGTGGGAACCATAAGGAAGTACAATAACACATAGCTCAATCGACCACTTTTCCAAGAGCATACACAAAAGAAGACAATTACTCAAATTCTAGCAAAATATGGAAAAGCATAAAATCCACATTTTAAACTTGATAGAGCACTTTTGGATCATAATATTAAAATACTTGGAATGTCCTCTAACCATTCCGACTCCATGATCCTACTCTTTGTAGTAGAGGCTAATAAAAACATAATTCAATTCTAGCCAACAAGGCGACATATAATTACTGAGTGTCATGCTAAACGAGGCAACACCAAAAACACTCAAAATTTAAACATTCCAAAATTTGAAAAAATGGAAAACTGTTAGTGTAATTAAATATTCACTAATTACACTTTACTTAAGTGTACTTAGGATAATGTATTTTCATATTAGTTGTCATTAAGACACCTAGGAGTTTGCATTTCATTTTAGCACATGGTGTAGGATAAATTCCTCTTTAGGTGGTGATAGTTTTCATCACATACCTCATTGTGTGTGAGATCCACCTTTAGTGCTCTTATCACATTATTATCCTCTCATTTTTTCACATAGTTTGATGTACAATGGAGTATGATCCACCTTTGGTGGACATGTGACTCCACCTAGTGTGGTTGATAGCTTATCATCTCCTTATCATGTAGTCTTATCACATTACCTATATATTCAGGCACATCTACTTTGTATTTATTCATTATCATTTGATTATTGATCATCATTAAATCTAGTCATTTGAGTATCATATCATTTTGTCTCTCTTATTTGTATTATCTATTGAGCTTCTAGATCTTGGCATTTTATTCTTTTCCTTAGGCAAATTCTTACATGGTATCAGAGCGATAAACGTTTTCATTGCATAGCCATTGGAGAGCATTTGCTTCAATTTTGGAGGGCCACAATTCAAATCTGGAGGAGAAGCAACTTGTGGGAGGTTCTAGAGCAAGATCTAACCTCACCATTGCATCTGGATGGTCATTTTAATGAATTTTGACTATAAATTTACCTACCTTAGGCAAAAGTCAAATCTGAGGCAAAAAAAATTGTAAATCAAACTTGGGCAGTCCGATTTGCAAATTTGGTATGGATTTTTAGAAAAAAAAAAAAAAAATTAATTAATTTTCAAATATATTTTCTGATCTGGGCAAATTTTGCAATTTTTTGAGAAAAAAATTAGGGTTTTGTTTTCGGAGTCCCCACCCTGTATTTGTCAAACTACATCTACAGGCATCTACAAAGAATATTTTGCATAGAATGAGGACTGAGTTGTCAGATCTCGGCCTCCACGATGGAACAGTCAAGTCAACAATTGGCGAGGCGGAAACCCATGCCACACTTTGTGGCTTTATTTGTGACTTGCAGGCTACACATTAAAAATAACTCAACATTCACCAATACAATGAATGTGGGATAATTAACACCCACCACCGTTTGAGCCCACCACCTTCACCATCGGTTCTTAGTAGCCATGCAAGCCAGTGTCACCCAGTAGTGGCCACGCGAGCCGCCCTCTTAGCTAAAGCCCACGCCCGCGCTCCGCTCAGCAATCAGCCTCTCCACATGGGCAGTCCACGTGGTTTCCACATGGGAAACATAGCCAAAATACTGTGCCATGTGGAAGAAGAGCCACATCAACACCAACTTGATGACCTCCATGATGACACATGGCAGTATTCAATTTGTCGTGTGACATGCAAGCAAATCGTATTTTTAAAAAAAATTGCATTTTTGCAAGTTTTCCTAAAGTTAAAATTGATGCCCATCTGGACGTCACTAGGGAATTTTTTATTTTGTTTTTGTCAGCCTTGAAACTATCAAATTTAAGGTAGTGCTTGCATCATCAATTTGGGCCATTATTTTTTACAGATGTTTGATCGTCATTTCCTGGTGATTTTGCACTATTGCAACGACCATTTCACTATCAAATTTAAACCATTATTTTGTTGACATCATCATTTTTGAAAAATTTGCAGCCCTCACCATTTGCATTTTTAGTTTTGCAATCCGACTTTGGGAGGCCATAACTTGGTCATCTGGGCTCCAAATTGAGTGCAATTTTTTATGGTTTTGGCTATAAAAAATTGAACTTTTCAGTGGTGGTGTTATTTTTTGGTTTTGGTGTACAGATTTGACATAAATTTTAGATTTTGGTGAATGTACCTATTTGATCCCTATTTTTGCAACTTCAAAGGCTTCATTCATGCTCATACAGACACATTTTCAGTGCTATTTTTTAAAAAAATGTATAATTTTTTGAGTACTTTCTAGATTTGCTATCAAATTGTAGCCTTATTTGGGCAAAAACATCACTTTCAGATCTAGGTCCTTTTTTGGCCTTGTATGATCATTGTAATGCTTGGATTTAGATTAGATTTTGAGCAATATTTATTTGAGTCTCTTTTGGCCTCATTGAGGTGGTTCTAAACATCAAAATTAGAAGTCCACTTTGGCCCATTTTGGAAAGTGGAAATTGTACACGTGCTACATATAAAGTGCCAAAAGCATCATTTTTTATTTTTATTTTTTTGGGGGGGGGTTCTTTGATTGAGTAAATTTGGGGGGGGCAGGGGGGTGTCTTGTATTCTTGTGTCTCTTTCTCTCTTGTGCTCTTTCATTTTTGCATCATGGGTTCACCTAGATGTTCATTGTTAACTTCATACAACTATGCTACATGGAAAGATAAAGTATGGAGTAAACTAATAGAAAAGGGTTTAAATCTTTATGTAAATGGAAAAATTAAAGAGCCCATTGGTCCTAATGTGGATGATAATGCAAAAACTGATGGGAAAATCAAATACAATATGGCTTTAGGAATTATAAGGAGTTGTGTTCATGAAGATGTCTTCTTCCACATTTCTAACTTTAAGGATGCCAAGGGTTCTTGGGACAAACTTGAAGATTTGTATGATAAAGTGGATGAGGAAAAGGGATTCACAATTAAGGATGATCTACTTCTCTTAGATCCTAAGAATTTTGACACAATTCAAGACTATGTCAACAAAGATAATGAGTTAAGAGCACTACTTAAGGATTGTGGTAATCTCGTGAAGGGTGATAGGTTGATTCATCACATATTGAAGAGACTACCTTCAGAATATGCAACTTTTGTCTCGAGTTACAATACTCACAAGTTGAGCATGGGAAGTGCCTTCCTAAGCCTTCATTTGATGCATTTGCATAAATGTTGATGTTGGAAAAGTCAAAGTTGATGGATATGGGTATTCTCAAGTCTTCAAATTTTATGGCATTGGTGGCTGATAATGAGAACCAAAGAAATCAAGGTGGAAAAATTTTCAACAACAACAACAACAAGTGGAAGCCAAAATCATAATTAGAGACACAAAAATCTTCCTCCTCACAACAAGGCAATTCTTCTTTTAACAAGAAGGGAAACAACAACAAGAAGGATAAACTATTTTGTGCATATTGCAAGAAACCAAATCATGATGAGCATCATTACAAGACTAAGATAATTGATGAGTTGGAAAACTTACTCAAGAAGAACAAAATTAATGTGCCAAATACTTCCAAGGATTCATCTCCATCCACTTCAAAGGGAAAAGGGTGAGCATTTATGGAAAGTTCAAGTTCTTCAGATGAATGGATTCTTGACTCAGGTGCCACACATCATATGGGTGCTTCAAAGGGTCAATTTTCTTCATTGGAGCCATCTAAGGTGTCTCACATCTTTGTAGGGATTGATACACAAGTGGAAGTTGAAGGGAAAAGACCAGTTGAGATGGAAAATGGAGATTTCAAATATGTTCTCTATGTTCCTAACCTTAGCACCAATCTCCTTTCAATTTACCATATCACTCACTATGGAGGTGGAAATAAAGTTGAGTTCCTTCCTAATTCAGTAATGGTACAAAATCTCAAGGATTATTCATTGGTTGTAGTGGGTAAAGCTAATTATGACACAGGGCTTTATTATTTTCCCACTTTGTGCCTAAGCCTCCTTCACATGCCTTGTTGACTTATACACAATCAAAAATTAAATTATGGCATGAGCTATTTGGACATCTTGATTTTAACTATCTTCAGTAGCTTAGCTCAAAACATATGGTCAAAGGTCTACCTACAATCAACTTTTCTAAGGGTGAATGTTCAACTTGTTCAATGGATATGCATCTTGAAGAGAAGTTTGAAAAATGAAAGTCTTGGAGAGCATTAGTTGTTCTTAAGTTGGTTCATAGTGTACTAGAAGGCCCCTTCCCAGTGACATCAGTCAACAAGGGTCTCTATGTCCCCACTTTCATTGATGACTTTTCCTGCTACACATGGATCTACTTTCTTGGTCACAAGAATGATGTGTTTGATAAGTGTCTAACCTTTAAGAGTCATGTTGAGAAGCAATAAAGTAAATCCATCAAGGTTCTTCATGTAGACAATGAAAGTAGATATGTGAACTCAAGACTTAGATAATTTTGTGAACTTGGGGGTATTAATCTTCAGAACCAGTTGCATTTAGTCCACAACAAGCAAGAGTTGTAGAAATGAAGATTAGAACTCTTAAGGAAATGGCAAGTTTCATGATCGAATCCAAGTCTCTTGATCCATCACTTGTGGTAGAAGCTATAAGTTGTGCCAATCACATCCTTAATAGATCTCCTCATAATGCCTTAGATGGAATGACTAATTTTGAGGCATGGTGTAGAAGAAAATTGGTTGTGAAACACTTCAGAGTATTTTGGTTGTCCAGCATGGGCACACATATCTTCACAAAAATGCAAGGCACCTCCACTAAGGCCTTGTGCATTCAGTGGATATGAAGAAAATGTTCAGGCATATAAACTTATGGATCTTGAGACTCATGAGATTTTCATAGAGAGGAATGTTCACTTTGAGGAAAGTTCTCATAGCTTATCCTTTACTCCTCTCCATACTTTATACATTGTGGAAACTTATAGTGACAGCAGTGGTAGTGATTCAGATGGTTCATCAACCTCAACCCCTACACACAGCATTACACCTTTGCTTGGTAAACTTAAGGTTGAGGATACTTCATCATCTTCCAATAGACCTCATTGGGTTAGACAGACAATTGATTCAGTAGGTTCGCTTATGGGGGATCCTTCAGATAGTCACATGACAAGGTCACAACATCAACACATTCCACATGCATACATTTCTACAGTGAAAGGTTCATATGATTCAGTACAGCGGGGTACACCTTGTCTTCCAATTACAACATCATGGGATGACTACTTAGCAAACATTGCAGGTTTATTTGTGGAGTCCTACATTGCAGATATGGGAGACATCATTGATGATATACATCTTCTCTTTGATGGGGAAGATCCTTCTTCAGTTGTTGCGAGGGAACACTCTGACCCTCTTGTCCATTCTCTACATGATCAATCTTTCGAGGTTGATGTGATTGTGGATCCTTATGTAAAATAGTTGCATGAGGTCTCTTTATCATTAGGGGAGACAATTGGTTCTTTGGGACATGTTCTACATCCATCCTTGTTTGATCTTGACTTGTTCTTTTCAACAATTTTTGAAGGGGCAGCCTTTGGCATCGACATAGGGATAGTTGAGCAATTTTCAGAGACATCATTCATCTTGAGGTTTCTTCCTACAAATTGGGGAGACATATCATATACACCTATGGCATTGTTTCTTCCTAAGAGGAGGAACATTTTTAAAAATTCATGGACCAACTTCTACATTCATCTTGGTGCAGCTATCACTAATGGGCATTCTACATTAAGGGGGGGCTACCATGTCTCTCTTCTTCTACTGCTTCTCTCTTATGGGGGGACTTTTTCCTCTTATGGGGTTTTTTCCTTCTCATACTTCTCTATTATATATACATGATGTATGTCATAATGGGGGGTCTTGATTACTCCATCCATCCATGCATCTTATTTTTCATCTCTCTTTTTGCGGAGGGCTTTTCCCATGAGGTTTTCTCTCTTTCTCCGCTTGATGAGAGATCACGTTGCATTGCTCTTGCATATTGTACATGGGTACCTAACATGGCCTAGTAGTTGGGACCCATCATTCATTTCCATCTAGCATTGTGAGCTTAAGTGCATTCCCCTAAGTTGCACTTAAGGGGGGTGTTAGTGTAATTAAATATTCACTAATTACACTTTACTTAAGTTTACTTTGGATCGATAATGTATTTTCATATTAGTTGTCATTGAGACACCTAGGAGTTTGCATTTTATTTTAGCACATGGTGTACGAGAAATTCCACTTTAGGTGGTGATAGTTGTCATCTCATACTTCTTTGTGTGTCAGATCCACCTTTAGTGCTCTTTATCACATTATCATCATCTCATTGTTGCACATACTTTGATGTACAATGGAGGATGATCCACCTTTGGTGGACATGTGATTCCACCTAGTGTGGTTGATAGCTTATCATCTCCTTATCATGTAGTCTTATCATATTACCTATATATCCAAACACACCTACTTTGTATTTATTCATTATTATTTGATTATTGATCGTCATTCAATCTAGTCATTTAAGGATCATATCATTTTGTCTCTTTTATTTGTGTTATCTATTGAGCTTCTAGATCTTGAGGTTTTATTCTTTGCCTTCGGCAAATTCTTACATGGTATCAAAGCGATAGAATATTTCATTGCATAGCCATTAGAGAGTATTTGCTTCAATTTTAGAGGGCCACAATTTAGATTTGGAGTAGCAGCTTGTGGGAGTGTCTAGAGTAAGATCTAACCTCACCATTGTGTCTGGGTAGTCATTTCAACAAATTTTGACTATAAATTTGCCTACCTTAGGCAAAAGTCAAATCTGAGGCAAAAAAATGCAAATCGGACTTGGGCAGTACGATTTGCAAATTTGGTACGAATTTTCAAAAAAAAAATTATTTTTGAATATATTTTTGATCTGGGAAAATTTCATAATTTCTTGAGCAAAAATTTAGGGTTTTATTTTTGGGGTCCTCGCCCATGTATTTGTCTGACTACATCTCCAGGCATCTACAGAGAATATTCTATACAGAACGAGGACCGAGCTATCAGATCCCAGCCTCCACGATGGAATAGTCAAGTCAACAACCGGCAACGTGGCAACCCATGCCACACTTTGTGGCTTTGTTTGTGACTTACAGGCTACACATTAAAAATAACCCAATATTCACCAATGCAGTGAATGTGGGATAATTAACACCCACCACCACCTGAGCCCACCACCTCCACCACTGGTTCTCAGTGGCCACGCAAGCCAACGCCTCCTAGTAGAGGTCATGCAAGCCACCCTCTCAACTAAAGCTCACGCTCGCGCTCCGCTTGGCAGCCAACCTCTCCACACAGCTTCCACATGGGCAACATAACCAAAAGCTTGTGCCATGTGGAAGAAGAGCCACATCATCACAAGCTCAGTGACCTCCTTGACAACACGTGGAAGTATTCAATTTGTCATGTGACACGCAAGCTAATGGTATTTTTCAAAAAAAAATTGCATTTTTGCAGGTTTTCCTGAAGTTAAAATTGGCGCCCATCTAGATGTTACTAGGGAATTTTTTATTTTGTTTTTGATGACCTTGAAACTATTAAATTCAAGCTGGTGCTTGCATCATCAATTTGGGCCATTAATTTTTACAATCTTTTGACTGTCATTTCCTAGAGATTTTGCACTGTTGCGACGACCATTTGACCGTTAAATTTAAACCAGTGTTTTGTTGACATCATTAGTTTTGAAAATTTTGCAGCCCTCGCCATTTGCATTTTTAGTTTTGCAGTCCGATTTGGGGAGGCCACAACTTGGTCATCCGAGCTCCAAATTGAGTGCAATTTTTTTTATTTTGGCTAAAATTTCCTGAAACTGAAATGAAGAAAAGAAAATAATGGGATTACCAAACGGGATGAAAATCACGGGGAAGATGAGGAATTGTGTTACGAATCCAACAAGCTTCTCCTCGTGAGTATCCGGTGAGCCAATCTCACCCAACAAGCAATTTACTAAAATCTCCAAAGAGGGTTTTGAAGCAAAACATAAATTCTTCAAACCAAAAATAAGAAGTGAGAGTTAAAACTCACTTATTGTCTAATATAAGCACTTTTACAAAAATAACTTATAAAATATATCATTAACTCACTTAATAATCTAATGCCCCCCCCCCCCCCCCTTTTCCAAATTAAATAAATCGATCCCAGGTATTTGGAATCCAACTACAACAAATTAGTCGATAATTGAATTATATCAATAAAATTCCCCAAATTTAATTAAATCAACATTTTAATTTAATAATTTATGCAATAATTGTGAATCCCTAAATGCACAAACATACTCACTGGTCTAATCACATATTGTATTATGAATTCGGATTTACCAACATATACCAAAGGGTTAATAATAAGACAATATTACGGATACGTCGTCCATACAAGGATGAAATTATCTCAACATGAAAGGTCAAGGTCACTATCTCCTAGTGCCACTGTCAGGGATATAGGTTCATATTCAGATCATGTAGTAAGGGTGAATGTACATGGTACATGTTTAGTAAAAAAGCAAACGTCAAGTGTAGATGCTCAATATATAAATAGTCGAAGCACAATCAAACACGTAGTCATGTTGAAGGAGAATGTGACACTGTGTAGATCTCGCACTACAGCTCTATCTCACTTCATACTAGCACCAATAGGAAAAATGCATAGAAATGGTGAAGTACAATATAATAATATATATAATCACATGATATTGCATTTAAATTAAAACATTTAAATAATCATTACAATCATTTGAGCATATATCCACTGAAGTAGAAGATAGATATCCACAGCATAAAGGCACAATAATCATGAATCCAAATGAACATCCTTTATGTCTATATATATCCCATTATCCAAAAATGAATATAAATAAACCATTTCCTGATTATTCTAAGCATATATTAATAGAAGGAATAAATTAATTACTCAACGACATATATGGAATAGTATATCATAACACCCATAAAAACATCTTGAATCCACATTCATAATCTCAAATGAAAAGTACACTAGATAATATCATAAGGAACCATCATACGTGTACGATCAAAACACTACTAACAACATAATCTAACATAGGTCAATACTATTGCAGGAACTAGAATCAAGTACAATAATGGAATGCATCACACAGTGCAACCGCTATTCATATCTTAAGGGTACTCACGAAATAACATCGTGATACCATCCAAATATAGGTAACCACTAGCACATATCTCAGTGAACCATCAACACATAATATACAGACATAGAACATAACTAGTATGTTGAAATAACAACATAAGTCAAATCACCCCAAGGGTGTAGACCACTCATGGATCCCAACATGAACACTTAATAGGCCTAAACATCAAGGTCACGTCCATTAGGATGGTATACAGAACACAAATGGGAGAGGCACTAGATGAAGAACTTAAGGAGGTTAGTGTATGCACTTCATTAGATTATCTTAGAGCTTATTCTCTTTATCAAATAATTTTCAATAATCTCAATGTTTAATATTTTCTTAATAATTTATCTCCTAAGGTAACATTAAGTAAGAATAAAAATATTTATAAACCACCTTCTTCCTCTCAACCTAAAGAGGATGTAAATATTGAAAGGATTCTCAATCTCCCTAATGAGAACAATCCTCCTATAACTCTTTATACTGCACATTTCCACAAACCTCAAGATGAAAGTCCTTCTCCTTCTCAACTAAAGGCTAATTACAAGGTAGTATATGACATTACTTCTCAGCAAGGTTATAGTGGACAAGGTCTTGGCCTTAATGAACAAGGTATAAATGATGCAAGAGCATCTAGGGTGTAAGAGAAATCCTGCATCACCCAAAAATATTGTCTTTTTTTTTATAATAATGGTCAATTTGGGAAGGGTTACTATTCTTAGCAAGTTTACTATTTTTAGTAAATCTTTCATTTGAGCACAAATTGTTCCAATTACTTTCCTAGAGATTCATTTTGGATATATAAGCATCTCAGTAAAGTTGCATGGCAAGATCAAGTTTGATTTTGAAGATATTGAATTTTTTGGTTTTGGAAGGGTGGTACAAAAATCTTTGAACTCAATTTTGAAGGTCTTAGAGGCTTCAAAAGAGGGTCAAAACTAGTTTGGGACAAACTTCATTGTCTTAGACTATAGAACACTTTGAGAGGTTTCCAAAAAGTGGTTATAATAGTAAATTGGGTCCATGAATCAAAAGTTATGGCTTCTAGAAGTTGTGCCATCAAGACTCAAGTTTCTATACAAAAAGGAAGAGAGAAAAATCACTTCGGTGGGAAATTGAACCCTGATAACCAAAATGGAAAAGTTTTACTTTCTATAATATTCTAAGGCAGTTATTGGTGCTTCATAAATAGGGTTGAAGGTGGGTTCCAAACTAAGTTCTAAAAGTGTAGTTTGTGGTTGTTTTGCATATTATTGTAATGAAAATGCCCATGTGGTTGTGGAATGTTACTTTTATGAATATTGTATTGTGATTTCATTGAAGATAATAGAAATCAAGTGTTTTTTCTTGTCATTGTTTTATTCTTGCAATTTTTATTTATTTCCCTGTTGTGTTGTGTGTTTGGCTGAATAAGGGGAGCACCCTTTATCAATAAAGGTCCCCTATAGATCCTTCTACACAAGTCACTAGAAATAGTATAGGATTTATACCTCAAGCTAACATTTTTCCTTCTTCAAATTCTATTGATCCTTCTTTCTCAAATCCAAAACCTCCTTTACAAATTATTTTACCAACTCCATCACATCATAACACTTCTTTGGATTATTGTTTAACCTTAGCTAAAAGAATCTTTTTGAGACTTAATTATGATACTAAAATACATTCTCCTTTTCATAGTTTTTCAAAGAATCAAATATCTCTTAATGGATACTTTCATTCTTTTTCATCATAGCAATAAAAATTCTCTTGTTGATAGTATTTAATTTAGAGAATTTGTTCAAGATTTAGTAGATGGATCTCTTATTTGTTTAACAATTTTGACATTAAAAACATACATTGGCATTCCTTTCACCTATTGTGTTTCTCCACACCATGTCATCTTAGTATTGCATGGTGTTATTCTTTTCCAATCTTCCCTTGCGAGAAACATAATGGGTCCCTTTTCCTTATCTTTTTGCTTGCGAGGTGAGCTTTCTATTTCCTTATCATTATAAAGGGTCTATTATCTATTTGTTGATTTTTTTATCTTTTATGACATGATGTCCTCCTTGTATGGACTTATTTGTTTTGATTACGTTAAAATAGGTTTTGAAAGGACTCAAAACCTTTTACAGAAAAGTTACAGATAAAGCATTAGAAGCCCAAATAGAAACAGTGCAACAACACAACAAGAAACAACAAAAACTAATGACTCTTCCCAAAAAAAGGAAAGAGGACAGCAAAAAGGAACAATGGGACAATAAAAAGACAGCTAGATAGCCTTCATAAGTTCATTCACCTGATCAACCAGCATCTGCATATTAGCAGAGGATGCCTTGAGCTCCTCCAAGTCTTTATTCTCTTTGGATTTCATCTTTTTGAAGCTTTCTCTAGTCCTCTTACTGGGCCCCTGTCCCTCCTTAATCTCCTTTGGCTCCTCCTCCCCTTTAACCTATTCTAGCTTGTCCACCAAGATTTTGACATGCTCAGTAGAGGCTTTAAGGAGGGAGTAGCTCTGCTCGGCAATGTTACCAATAGTGCTCTCCAAGTGCGCAATACTACTTTCCATTTTTTCCATCCTTTTAAGTAGAAACCCCTCCTTAGAAACAATATCCGCCTTCTTCATTTTGTCTTCCATTTGTTGAAACATCTTCACCATTTTAGTAATCTCCTTAGCATTGCCAATCACCTCCCTCAATTCTTCAATACTCTGACCCATTGTTTTATCTCTCAAGCTAGCCTTGCAAAGTGCCCCAACCTCCCACTGGATGTTATGAAGTTGGTTTTTCAACATATCAATACTAGTCTTCATAGTGCTAAGATTATTAACAAAGGCATTGCAACCCAGGTTCTCATAAACATCTTTCAATCAAGTATTATCCTCCCTGAAACTCCCCTTCCTCCCACTGGAAATGTTCTCTTTGTCCTTAGTAATGTCAGCCTCCTGAACAGTATTCTGCAAAATATTCTCCTCTTCAATCACAGATCAAAGTTCTCAAGAACCCCCATTTTGGATTCCTTATCAGTGGGTTTCTCAAACATCTTGACCTATTTTGGACTTGTTTGTTTCACATAAGGATCTTTCTCTTTTTCAAGAGAATTACATTCTTTTATACAACTTCTTCCTCACTTGGAAGTGTATATCTACCATAACTGATCTTTCACTTAGAGTACATAATGTTTCATTCTTTCCCTTACCTTTACACTTGGTGGGGGGAGGTGCTTCTATTGGAAAGTTGACTATACTATTGTATATGACTAGATATAGTGTTTTCATTATGGCAACAAAGTCATATAGAGTTTTGGAGTCATTGCACATTATCATAAGGTCAGAATATGGCTAATTATAGAAGACTGGACAGTTAGAAGAGCACCAGTAGATCAGAGCATTAGCGCATGTGGGTATGACCAAGTTATGGTATGCTCCCTTGAAGTTAAGATGGTAAGTGTGTATTCATGCTAAGTCTAAGAGTGCCTGACCAAATAAGATAGTATGATGAAGATACAGATAGTTGAAGAGGTACATCCAATGAACGCCAGAATAGAACAGAGTATGTAGCCGGCTGTTACTATTTTGATTAGCGGTTATAATATTTTTTTGTAAAGGCTATGCACCTATTGTAATTAGGTTGTAGACATGTAAACATCTTTTTTTGTAAACACACTTGAGCCAATTCACTTGGAAGCATTGTATGTAATCGGTTATAGGCCGACCTAGTTAATTGTTTTGGTAGCGCATATAAATATTAGATGCGCCTTTGTAATAAAGCATGGAAGTGAAAATAGAGGTAAGATAAGTAGAGAAAAAGCATGTGAAGAGAAGTTAAAATGTGTTAGATATTTTCAAGAGGTCAAAGCATCAATGCATCAAAAGAACTGATCAGATAAGCAGTGTCACAACACCATTTCATCTAGCAAATATAGTGTGTATCTGAGATCAGAAGGTTGTAGCCTTCACCACTTGAGCAATGAGCTCTAGGACAGTGTTTCGCCACCCCTAATAGGGTTATTGTAAAAGACTCCTAACAGGGTCTGACCCTTGACAAGGTCACTGTACTAAAAACATTGTAAAGAACAACTCCTAATAGGGTTGCAGATATTCTAACAAGGATCATAGGACACTAGTGCAGTTCTTAGTGGGTGTCAATTCCCACCGGGGTTTTTACCTATTTGGGTTTCCCTGTAACCATATTGGTGTTATGTGTTATGTTTATGTATCTTTTTTATGTTTTTGTTCATTTCGGTACTTAAGCATTCAAGTTAAGTTTCAAGAGTAAAGTAAAAAGATTAAATATAGTGAACATTGATTCAGCCCCCCCCCCCCCCTCTCAGTGTTCCCATTCCTAACAATTGGTATCAGAGTTGTGGTCCTCTGAAGAGAAGTTTAACCACTTGAGGAGATCAATAGGTTCAGAAGAAGCAAAACATCGGAAGAAGAATCTTATGGAAGCTCTTGAAGACCTTGATAGATCTAAGAAAGAAGTTGAAGAACTAAAATTGAAAGTCAGTAGCGCACAAGTATTCATCAAGAAATTGAGACAAGATTTGAAGGATTGTACAAATAATGATTTGGGGAAAATGGTTAAGAAGTTGAATGAGGAGAACACATCTTTACAAGATCAAATTGAAGAGTTGGATGAAAAGCTAACTAATAATCAAGAATTTTATGATGAACAGATCAAAGAGAACCTTCAACTAAATGAAGAATTGAGGCAAGCAAACATGGAAATCTTGGAGCTAAGAAACAGAAAAGAAAAGTTAGAATCTAAATTAATTGAAGAAAAGAATAACATTGATAAATTACACACAAGCAAGGATCTGATAGAATCTCAGTTATATGCTTGGAAGCTTAAAGGAGATACCAGTGGCATTGGATTCAATGAAGCACAAAATGAAATTGATCACATGCAAGCAAGAATGAAAGCACCAGAAGACACCACAAATGCTAAGAAGACTGAAAATCAGACTAAAGATAATATTTAACCATCTAAGGATGAGCACAAGCCAGTAGACTGAACTTTTTATGCATGTAACAAGCATGGACATATAGCAAGGAATTGTAAAGAGGTAAAACCTTTCAATGGTTACTGTTATTCATGCAATAAATTTGATCATAGAGCTATGAATTATAGAACAAGTAAGAAGAACAAGACTCGCCATAATCAGAGAAATCAGAATCAAACAAATGCAAGAAGTTCTTAGAGTATTACATGTTAGATATCTAATTACAATGGTCACTCAGCTAAATAGTGTAAAATGGTAACCCATATCAATGCGCCAAGGAATTTAAGACCTCTAGTTATTTGTCACTCTTGTAACAAGGCTGGACACATCTCAAAGTTTTGTAGATCAAGAACGCAAAGTTAAGAAAGCCCTAAAAATCCAGAAGAATCAATATTAGATACCGAAGGAGAAGTCAAGTTTGTGAAAGCTGCAGAAGATGTGAGCTTGATTTGGTCAGAGGCAAAGAAGGATAAGGTTGATGAGTATGTATTGTATGCATCCACAGTGGACGCACCCTCTACATCTGGATGAATGACCCTCAGGGTCATATGGGGAGCTAATTTAGCTCTAGACCCCTGCGCGACCGATATACTCACCCTCAGAGTATGCACCTTTGGATTTAACCTTTTGGAGATTATTTGAGGCTATGTGCAAGAGCGCACTACCTGATCAATTGTAGAATGGAAGTTGGAAATTCTTAGTCAAAATCTGGTTTACACGGCAAGAATTAATGGCAAAATTTTCACTTTAAACTACATAGAGACTTAAGGATCACTCATTGCATTTGAGTTAGAGCGATTGGATATCATAGAATCCCTAGCAGTTGATTGTGAAGTATTGAAGTTTGATTCACCAATGAAAGAGTGTGATTGATCAGTTGTGAAGCCCTAATCCATCACGACGATTTAGAAGTTCTTGAAAACCAATTTGAAGCAATAAAACAAGTAAGTTATGGCTACACCTATTGTGTTTGATGTTATGGAGAGGAAAAGATATGTTTTCAAGAGGCACCCTTTTAATTCTACCCTCGATGACCTAGAAGGTGCATTTTCAAGAACCCCTATGGGCATCATGCATGTTGAAGACATTTGTGCATACATTTACTATAATAAAGAACCAATTGGACTTGATAGGATTAGAGCGCACATTGAAACTATGATAAAGCCAGACAAAACCTTCCTAGATGAGTTCACACAACTAGAAAACCATCCCATAGTTGAATATGCTATGGCGTATGAGTTTTATAAGTCTGAATGGATCAAGATATTGCTCAGTAGGATTCATGACATCAACCTATTCTGGATAGGTGAAGTACCAGTGAGAATCATAGGAGACCTTATTCATGAAATGACAGGCCTTTCAAGGATAGGTGTCATTCTTCTAGCAGGCAAGGATGTGAGAAAACTAGTAGAACAAGAATGTAAGTCAAGAAGTGATAGGCACGGAATGACAATTGAGCCTATAGAGGAGAAAGACATCAAATTGATGTCTATGATATTAGGTTATAGGTTTCAGCACACCAACAGGGTGAATAGTGTGTCCATGGTCACTATTCTTGTAGCAATAAGACTTGTTAGAGAAAATGGTGAGTTCAATCTATGTGAGATCTTGCACGCACAATTGATAGACAATATTAGAGCCATCAAGAATGATAAGACCAAAATATTCAGGTTTGGGTCTTTGATTATCTACATGTACTTCCACATACTTGGAAAGATCTCAGATTTGTATTTAGACAAGAGTTTACCTACAATGTCACAAATATCTCTTAAGTCATCTACTGAGAGTACATTGAAAGACTACATGGAGTTGGAATTAAAGACATTCAGGATCAGAATGCGGATGAGGTACAGAATACTAGAGAGTATTGTTGAGAAATATAAAGACAGTATTTGATTTATGGTAGAAACTGATATAACATGTATGGAAGCAGTTGAACCTAGAACAAAGTGGATCCATCCACTTGGTTATGAGGTAGAGGAACCAATTTTGGAAGCATATGCACAAGTACTACTTTCAATACCTAAGGACCCTAATGAACCTAGGTGGGGTACTTATGAAGAAAAGACAAGAGAAGTTGATGCAGTTCTGAACAGTGCAGCAACTAAGAGGAAATCCTCTAAGATTACATCTAAAATACTTAGAATTCATGGTGTAACATAGGTAGATCTTGATAAAGAAAGAGAACAAAATATAGCATTGGAGATTGAGAGCGCATCCTCCATGGAAGCTAAGAAAGATGATCCCAAACTAAAGAAAGTTAAGACAGAGAAAACTGAAGATCCAAAGGATAAAAAAAATACTATCCCTCCTACGCCCAAAGTGACAATTGATTTAACATCACCTCCTAAGTATAAGGCAATGGCCAAGAAGAAGAATGAAACTAGCACAAGTCACCCATCCTCAAGGGCAACCAGAAGTAAGAAAAATGCTCAAGCACCTCCAGGGGTAGGTTTCAGACCCAGTCTTCAAGTTTTGAGAACAAGGATTGTTGATGAAGGTAGATTAGATCAGATAGGAAAGTTTTATGAGATGTACAATGAAATTGATAAATCGTAGATTCATGGCATGATCATAAAACATATGATTAAGCTCAAAAAGATAGTCTTGGAACTTAAGATAGTCATTCTGGATAGTGTTTGGAATATTCTGGAATCCTTGAAGAAACAGGCTATTGAAGAAGATCTTAGAATAAGGAAAAAGATTCTAGATGTAAGCCTCCCAATGTGTTCCTTAGAAGAGAAAACACTATTGTTAGATCTGGTGAAGCCACATCTAAGGACAAAACTAAGAACACTACACTTAATGGACAAGAACTTTGAGTTGACAGCCAAAGAGACAAAGAAAGCTTTTGAGAAAGTTTTCTTGAATAGGCACATGTATCCACCTACTGCATCCACAACACAAGTGCCCTCTAAAGAAGCCAAGATAGAAGAGACCACAAATATACTAGTAATAAGTCCTCAAGATTCAGCACCTATAGTGGTAACACCTACATAGGCAATGAAGTCTGCGCCCATGACTAAGACACAAAAAGATGACACTATCTTTATTGATAATGTGGAGATAGCAATGGTGGCCACAGACAATGACTTGGATAAGTTTGAGGAAGCCTTTATGAGAACACAAGAGGTTGAAACTCTATGTGGTGACAATTCACCCAAGGTACAAGAAGAAGTACTAATAGAAGATCTAACAAGTGAAGAAGAAGAGAAGGAGATAGAAAAAGAGGAAGAAAAGGTAGAAGAGGAGAAAGGAGAAGAAGAGGTAAAAGGAGGTGAACCAATAGATGAGCCATCTGTTGAAATACCTATGAAGATAAAACAAGAAGTGACAGATAGCACTCCTATCACACCCTTACCCTCAACATCATTATTGTCAAGTTTGACACCAGACACTACAAGCTTGGACTCTTGGGGAGAAGAAGACTTGATTAAGATCAGTGTCCTAGCTATGGAAAAAGAAAAAGAGAAGCAGGTGATGAGGAATCCTCTATTTTTTGAGTCAATACACATTCTGAATAATCTATTGCCAACAGAAAACAAGGTACAAAAGGTTCATTTAGTTGATGATGTTAGCAACATTTTGACAAGCTTCAAAGAAAACTTTTCTAGCTTGGAAGAATCTGCATCACAAGTTGTAGAAGAGAAATATATGAAGAGAAGATTGAGTGAACTAGTTGGAAACTTTTCACTTGACCTCAGTTCATTGAAGGTAGGTCAAGCATCCTTAAAAGAGTTTGCAGCCAAGGGAAGAAAGATCATTGTCGATTGTATGAACTAGGGTAAGCTTACTGGTGATCACTACAAGAAAATCCAGGAGGTAGAGGCCATGATAGACCAAGTCATAAAATCAGTGGAAGATCCCTCCACTGATGTAAACATGTGCAATAATGTGTACCAGGGGTAGATAGACAAAATAGAAAAGGCTGAAAAGGAGATGTCTAAAATAAGGGCAAGGCAAACACAGCTCAGGAATGCTCTTGCACCCTCTCTAGATATACTCAATCAGAACATCAAGGAGATCGATGCCACTATGGTGACATATGATCAAGGTCCTAGTACAAACTTGGAGAAGATGGAGAAGCTATAATATGCCTTATGTGCCCAGCTATAGATTGTCAATGCACTGATAGCATTTTGGAAACAAGAGATCCAAAATTTGCAGATAGCATATCTGGATGTCCTAACATTGTAAGTACTTGTAGATACACTTTTTTAGCACCTTTTCCATTAATGTCAAAGGGGGAGTATTGTACATAGAATATGGAGTATCATATATGATGTATACAAGAAGTATAGAGTATAAAGGGAGATATAAGTTAGAAAGAATTTTGTATAAGGGTATAGTTAGTAACTTCGCTATATTCATTTGTTGCCATTAATGACAAAGGGGGAGATTGTTGGAAAGTTCACTATAATGTTGTATATGACTAGATATAGTGTTTTCATTATGGCAACAAAGTCATATAGAGTTTTGGAGTCAACGCACATTATCATAAGGTCATAATATGGCTAAGTATAGAAGACTAGACAATTAGCAGAGCACCAGTAGATCAGAGCATCACCGCATGTGTGTGTGACCGAGTTATAGTATGCACCCTTGAAGTTAAGATGGTAAGTGTGTATTCATGCTAAGTCTAAGAGTGCATGATCAAATAAGATAGTATGATGAAGATACAAACAGTTGAAGATGTACGGCCAATGAACGCTAGAACATAATAGAGTATGCAGCCGATAGTTACTATTTTGATTAGTGGTTATAACATTGTTTTGTAAAGGCTATGTGCCTATTGTAATTAGGTTTTAGACATATAAACATATTGTTTTGTAAACACGCTTGATTCAATTCACTTGGAAGCATTGTATGTAATCAGTTATAGGCCGACCTAGTTAATTGTTTTGGTAGCACATATAAATATTAGATGTGCCTTTGTAATAAAGCATGGAAGTGAAAATAGAGATAAGATAAGCAGAGAAAAAGTATGTGAAGAGCATTTAAAATGTATTAGAGCTTTGCAAGAGGTCAAAGCATTAGCACATCAAAGGAACTGATCAGACAAGGAGTGTCACAGCACCATTTCATCCAGCAGATATAGTGTGTATCTAAGATCAGAAGGTTGTAGCCTTCACCACTTGCAGTGAGCTTTAGGACAGTGTGTCCCCACCCCTAATAGGGTTATTGTAAAAGACTCCTAACAAGGTCTGACCCTTGACAAGGTCACTATACTAAAAGCATTGTAAAGAACAACTCCTAACAGGGTTACAGATCTTCTAACAAGGATCATAAGACACTAGTGCAGTTCTTAGTGGGTGTCAATTCCCACCAGGGTTTTTACCTATTTGGGTTTCCCCGTAACCATATTGGTGTTATGTGTTATGTTTATGTATCTTGTTTATGTTGATGTTCATTTCAGTACTTAAGCATTCAAGTTAAGTTTCAAGAGTAAAGTAAAAAGATTAAATATAGTGAACACCGATTCACCCCCTCCCCCTCTCAGTGTTCCCATTCCTAATAGTTTCTTTTCAAGATCTCTTCTCTTCCTAAGGATTCACTTTTCTTGATGGAGTGGCATTTTTTATTATGTGATGTTTTCTGATACAGAATTGATTGTCTTGATCAGGGATTTTCTCTTATACAACAGGTGTGTATCCTTGATCACAACATCTTCTTTATTCACAAAATCATATCCATTATAAACAAATTCCTTTACTTCTGGGCTTAAAATATGTCATCGTTCATTAATAATCCCTTTTTCCTATCTAGTAAAAGGGGGGCTAAAAGGTGAATTCATGTTCTCCTTCCTCTCTTAGTCTTGAAGATGTTATTTTTGTTCAAAAACTCCTCTTGAAGGTAGATACCTTGGAACAAAGATATCTTCCTCCTAAGGATCCCTTTACACATGTTGAAAGATATATTTTTATGCAATTATCTTTCCTTGGCTTAGAAAGAGTTGTCTCTTTTACTTTGGCTATGCATACATTATCGCTTAAAGGATATCTCCTTGGTTTTGAAACTGGGTATCCTTGTTCTTCTTTTTATTAAGATGTCGTCATAGCTTTGTATTTCCATCTTAAGGAGGGGGACATATATGTGGCCTCCTTTTGTATTATATCACTAACTCCTTAATCCTTTTACGTCCATGTGCATTAGTTAGCAGATTTCCTAAGGAGACAATGTTTTCCTTGGGATTATCTTTTTATGCTCCTTGTGCATTATTTTATGTCATTGTGCATCATTTGCCCCTATGCATTATTTTATGTCCATGTGCATTATTTAGCAGATTCCCTTTGGAGACAATACTTTCCTTAGGACAATCCTCTTTTGGTAGATTTCCTTGTGAATAATGCTTTACTTGGTTATTCTTGGATGGGTTGACTAGCATAACACAACTTGCTAGACTATCAATTCCATCTTTGTGTTGATCTCTCTTTTGGATGAGTGGAACTAGCATAACACAACTTCCGAGACTATTTCCTACTCTTCCTCGTCTCTCTCTCATGGATCACCTAGCATAATTCAGCTTGCTAGCCCATGAAATCCATGGCTTCCTTATATATTTCATGATCTCATAGATTTTCTAGTTGGTTGGATTATGCAATCTTGTCTTGTCCTTGGCATGTGCTCTTTCTCTTCCTATGGAGCCACTTATGCTCTTGCAATAGCATTATGGGTGTGATACTTGTAGTTGAGACATTTGGTTAATCAAGATCTCTTTAACTAGTTGATTTGGAGCCTTTATTTTTAGTACTAACCCCTTTTTGTTGTGTCTTTTGTCTCTATGTCTTTTTGTTGTTATTTTGTGTGCCTTTGCACATGATTGCATGAGTAAAGATCCTTGGTTT
Organism: Chamaecyparis obtusa; assembly: GCA_027943335.1. Lineage (NCBI taxonomy): Eukaryota > Viridiplantae > Streptophyta > Pinopsida > Cupressales > Cupressaceae > Chamaecyparis > Chamaecyparis obtusa. Next base: position 884,135 of record BSBK01001456.1, on the reverse strand, counting down.
GGGGGCTTCCCTTGAACTTAGTGATTTATTGCCTCTTTAAGTCTTTCTCATGATCTCATCTCTCCTCCATCATATTGCTTTCTTCTACTTTATCATCCATGTAGACTCATACCCCTGTGAAAGTGGGAGCTAAATGTAGCATTGTAAATTGTACACACTGCTTAAGTGTGTCTAATTCCACACTTATGCAGTTCCCATTTAGTGTGTTTTCATTCTTCTATGCATTATAGGAATTTTTCCATGCATTTAAGTCCTCTCTCTCCATTTAATTAATAAGGGCCCCAAATCATAGGTGTGCCCTCTTTAATTATTTCATTCAAACATTATATTTTGAGTACTTAGGCCCTATTACTATGTGGAGCCTATTTTACATTTTTCTACTTATCAAACCTTTATTTGATGCACAATTTTGGAAACTTGTATCAAAATTAACCCCAAATCAAAATTTGGGTCAATTTTTCCTTGTCAAGGGTGAACAAGGAAAAGTAGGATGTAAATTTTGTGATCCGTACATCGGGAGTCACCCCTAACACACTAACTTTGACCCAAATTTTACTTGGAGATTGGTATTGAAATTTTGAGTGGGATTATAAATCTTAAGTTGGTCTCCTTCAAGTTTTGAGACCCAAAATGACCTAGAGAGATATAAAAGCAATGTTTCCTCTCCCATTTTGGGTAAGCAATGAATAGATCATCAAGTCCTTAAGAATTCAATCACTTAAGAAATCAAGCATATAAGGAGTATTCAAGAACATTCAAGAATTCATTTATTCATGGTGGAAAGCCTAGCAATAATTATGCAAGCATATCTTTTATGATGTCCTTTTAGATATTTGTGGAGTGATGTTATTACATCAACAAATGTGATCTCATTTCAAGAAGCATTTGTGGTGTCAATGTGTAAGACACTTATCAAGCCTCAAAAATTGATAACATGCTTCCTTTCCTTTCATGCAATTTTATTTCAATTTCAAGGTTGATTCCTAAACAGGGGCTTGACTAAGACAAAATCGTTTCTCCCAACATTCTTTTTGTTATTTGTTTGTAGGTGATATGCGATGAAGCTTCGGATCTAGATTCAAAAAGGCATAACAATCTACTTCAAATCATGGGCTTCCTTATCATATTTTGGTAGTGCAAGGGTCACTTTAGCAAGTAGGGGAAAGTCTAGTCACTCTTGACTATCCAAGTTGCCCCTAACAGGCATTTTGGGCTTATATTTTAGGTACAATTCACTCTCTGCATTGGTTTCTTAGATTTAGTTCTGAAATTTAACTATTTGATTTATTGTTTCCTCAACACCTCTAAAACCCCTCCTTTCTATTTAATCCACTTCTACATCTTACTTCTCATTGATCCACATTCCATATAGCAAAGGAGAACCCTTACACATGTTTAGCGTTTGAGTCCTCTTAAGCTTAGTGGGTTTTTCTCCTTCCTAATATATTGATTGGAAGATAGGCCTTAGGTTCCTAGTTTGTTCATCCATTTTAGTGAATCCCACCAACCTATTTTTATTCATTATAATATATTTTTCCCAATTTCAACACTTTATGACCAAGTTATGCGAAAAAAACCAATTGTAGCATATTATGTCTTGGAGAGGTCAAACTAGTGATGTGGGGGTCAAATTGTTGATGTGGCAATTAAACTATTAATGTGTCACTATTGATGTGGCAATCAAACTATTGATGTGTCATTGGTGACGTGTTATTGGAATATTTTAACCATGTTGAAATAATGAGTCTCCTCTCTCATAAATAAAAATTTCAAAAAAACACTTTATTACATTTTATAGGATTATTGGAGGAATGGTCTCTTAGATTGCTATCCAAAATTCAAATATTGTATGTGATACAAGGCCCACCAAAAAGTATGAGTTCCTACTAAAATGGAGGTAAGATAGATAGCATGTGGAGGAGAATCACATGACAAAGGGAGGTGGTTTGCATGAAATATAACTCCTTAATTTTAGAGATGCATAAAAGTTCAAGTAAATGCCCTTCCTTAGATTTAGGAAAACCCAAGTTAACTCCAACTCAAAAATGAGGACAATAGCATGGTACATATGAAAAAGATTGTCAAGTGAGGTGGTCCCTACCTTTAAGGGGTAGTACCTATTTTTTAATTATTTTGTTAAAAACTAGTGAATTCCCCTCTAAAACTTTAATTTTTGGGATTTGATGTTTTAATTGTTTTTTTTTGTATTGGAGAAGATTTGAATTCAACACCATTTAGGTGCTTACAATATGGACTTTGCCCCCAAATGCTTATTTAATTTTTAGGAACATGGGTATTTTAAAAAATAATTTTAAAAAAAAACAAATCTTTTGAATTAATAAAAAATTGGAGGGATATTTTTTTTCTTAATAACCTTAATGGTGGCCTATTTTTTATTTTCTGGAAAAAATTAAGGCATAAAAACCATAAAAAAAAGTTTGAGGAAATTTTTTGAAAACCAAATAATAGAAATCCATGCACTTGCACGTAGATTGAAAAATTAATGTTTAAAAAGGCACAGATCCCAAGATAAGAACTCTGGTACCAAAAATATGTTTTTCCTCAACTTCTTAGAATTTGGCAAAAAATAGACAATCTTTATATTTTTGGTCATTTTGATCATGATGTTGAGGCCAGATTGAACCCAATGTGCATAGAAAATTCAGCCAAGGTTGGATTCCTCATACATGCGAATAGGAAATTGACAAATCTAGAGCTTTGATTCCATGTAGGATTTGATAAAACAACCACAAAAGCGAAGAATCATCTGCAAGCAAAACACCTATCACACAAAAGAGATCAAAGATAATATGTTCTATAAAAATCCTAGAATTTTGTATTAATTGCATAATAATGAATTGTTATATATTACAACATATAAATGACTTTCTTTATGGAAATCAAGAGATCCACTAATCCTAAATCTAGAAGAACTAAAGCAATGCAAAGTAGGAGCTAAATTAAACTCAACTACAACTGAACTAAAGCTAGAAAAGAAAAATCTAGTTGAAATAAAGCATCTAAGTTTACCTTAAGTGGAAAAGAAATTAAATGACCTAAGTAATAAATATTTAGATAATATTTCCTAATTGCTCCAATATTTTTTGCAAGGGTTTTCTCTTGTAATTCTTAAGTTGTAGTTTGCATTTATATTGTAATATATTTCCATCTAGATTTATTGTTATCTATTTATTTGGTAATGAATATATGTTCTCTATAAATTTTTATCTATTTTTTCAACAATATACACAACTCAATTGAAATAGTGATAAAAATCTATTACAAGAACTTCTAACTAACCTACCTCAAAACATGGTAAACATATTGAAGGTGGACTTGCTATTAATATATCCAATCCAATCCACAATCACAAGTCCATACATATTTACTATCTTGTGCCAAGTCTACTCCATTGGTAACAAATGTAATACCCCAAAAATGGGCTATAAGTTCATTAATCTTCTATATCAACATATCGAATGAAATCGACATCGAAGTCCTAACCCAAGGCACATCTAAACATCATCGAATCCTAATTGATTATCATAAATTCTACATCGGAGAATATTCTTAGTAATATTCTTATTTATCATAATTATCTTTAATTTAATGATTATTTGGCGATAAATCCAATTTATCCTAAAGTTTAATTAATTGAATATGATGAATATTTAATTAATTGATTTAATTCTGCCACTTAATTATTTAATTGAATTTAATTGTATTTATTCCTAAATATTATTATTTAAATTTGACAATAAATCAAAATTCCTATAATTAATTGATTAAATTCTTATTTAATTAATTAAAGCAAGTTGTCAATTTTTAATAATATTGTTTTTGAATAAAAGTTTGAAAAATAATTGATTAACCCATAAATCAATTATTTTATTTTTTAAAATCAGTTAAGTTGAGAATAAATCACTTTATTTATTAAATTAATTCATATTAAATCATGCACATTCAAGAAAAGCAGACAACTATCAATTATCAATTAAAGCTAAACTCTATTTTGAGTTAGACTCTGCTTTTGCATGTTTTTGTGAGTTAATTATTCTTTATTTAAAAATAACTCAAAAATCAAGCTGAGTTAATCTGAGTGATTTATGGCTTTTTTCCATGCACCTCCAAAGCCTTGGATTTCTATAAAAACAAGGCTCAGCTCTTCATAATTCATCTCTCAAATCCATGAATTTGCATTCTCACACTGTCGAATTGGAGTCTAAAAATCATCTTTGTGAATCTAAGCTATTGTGAGATCTTTCTTATTTTGAGCATTGCATATCATTTAGCATAGATTCATATCATTGTTAGATCAATTTCATATCAATTTATCATTCATATTGCACAGAAAATCCAAAAAAATAGCTTAATTGCATTCAATTCATATCTAGATCAGTTTTGCATTCAAATCCTTCATTTAGGTGTCGTCAAGGTCACTGATCTCGATAACAATCAGAGAACATCATACTCGCACCTATTAGAAGGCAGTAAATCGCCTGGTTAGTTTAGCTTTCAATTCATTGCACGATTTCAATTTCAACTAACCTCTAATGTTTTACTGAAGTGTTGTGTCTATAGATTAGGTACAATTTTCACACACATATTTCTAGCGCCCACCGTGGGGCTACCCACCTTTACATGCTAGTTTTGATTTTTTGGGGGAGCTAAAGCCCTAAAGTTTCAAAGATTTAATTTTATCTCTCAAATGGCTTGGATTTTTGCTCTAAAATTTTTTTTGCAAGTTGGAAACATATCAAAGAAGCTACAGTAAAAAATTTAGAATTTTTTGAGATGTTTTGAATTTTTAATAATGTTTTCTTGAAATTCCAGAAAAAATTAATATCTGATGCAAATCAGCATATTTTTTGGAAATTTTTATATTTTTGGAAAGCTCTTTAAATTATATAGGGGTTCCATTTTTTGTATTTTAAATTTGGATGCAATATAATAGCTGAAAGAGTCAATTTACAAAAACTAGTCTGTTTTGATTAAACGGGTCTCTAGGGCACAAATGAAGAGATTTTTCTAAAAAATTTACATTTTTTGAAAGATCTCTATTTTTAGCAGGGGTCTCTATTTTGTATTTCTATTTTTGTGGCCAAAATCATTAAAAAAAAAATCAGATCTTGTTGACTAGGTCAAATGCAGCAAAAAAAAATAAAGTTTTGTGATGGGTATGCACTTATTTTTTTTACATGGTTCAATGAATGATATGAGTTGTCATTTGGGTTAATTACTGATTATTATTTCTGATAATAATTAATTTTTAGAGCTAACCCTATGGTTTTCATAAGTTGAATATATGTTGCATATCTTGTTTACTTGTTTGCTTGTTTGCTTGTTTGCTTGTTGGAGAGTTCGTCACTTGCTTGCATGGAAAAGCTCAACAAGAATTGCTAAAAATCAGGTAAAATCTACTAAGCACGTTGTGAGGATCCTAGGTATTCTCCTTCATCTAATAACATTTCAATTTAGACTTAAATTAAATCTCTTATGTGTCTGGCTTGTGTGCATCTTTTCATGCTTTTGTCTATTTCTACACACTTGCATAATTGATACTAGGTTGTGACCCCTTAAGGATTCATTAAGTAGTCTTAGATACTTATGATTGATCTTGATTTCTATCTTGGGTTATTGGACTTGCTAATCTGTCGACCCCTCATTCCACCCCGTGGTTGCAAAGTCAGCACCACATTAAAGGGGAGGGGTCAACAGGACAAAAGCATTAAGTGTTCCACTTGGCAACCCATTTATGCTTTTAGGAACTCACTTGTTTTCTAAGTTGGGGACTCATTTTCAGCTTGTGTGAGGTGTTAAGTGTTCCACGTTGTGGACTCATCTCATATTCACTTTAAGCGTTAAGTGTTCCTCTTTCTGCTTTTTGGGTACTTTTGGTAGATTTGCTTTTTGGAAACATACATCTATGCTCACATAGTAATTAGGCCCTATGAATACTATTCATGATTCTCTGAGATTGGATTCCCAATGAAATCCTTCTTGACAACAGAATCCTTGTAGGTAGGGAGGATACTTAATATGTTTCACATTCAACTTGGTTAGTGTGTCTTCTCTTATTGATCGATACATTCTCTTCCAAGAGAGGTTGATAGATCACGTGGGGTTGACATCATGAGCTTTGGTGAATCAAAATTGGTTAGTGTGCCTTCTCTTATTGATCAATATATTCTCTCCTCGGAGAGGTTGATAGATCACGTGGAGTTGACATCATAAACCTTGGTGAGATAATCTTCGTCTTAGCATGTCGAATTTATCTGCTTGCTCTGTCTAGGTTAAAAGTGAAAAGGCATCAAAAACCTTGGATCTGGAGCCAAGTCCCCTTGTGGTATCATACTATGAGTCACCTTTAGAGAGGGTTAACCATAGTAGATGATCCCTTCATAGGGAAAACTGCATTGATGGAACCTCAAGCGGTAATAGTCATTTCAGACGTGGTAGTAACAACCACTATATAAATGTCCTTGTGGAAGAAATCTTCACAAGTGTGGTTCATTGTTGGGTTGTCAGATCTCCCTAGCAGCTTTTGATTGATTAAATTCTCGGACTGTGTCAAAACCCTGGTGTGCCAGGTTTGGAGTTCACCCCTTTGGATCATAAAAGTTGCAGAGTCAAACCATTACTAAAAACCCTAGCAAGGCCAAATTTTTATTTTCTAGGGTATATGTGTGTTATTGCAAAATATTTTTGGAACATACACAATTAACACTTTTGAGGATTAGAATGAATAAGTCACTTGATTGTTCATGCGCAAGGTTGCTTTTGCCCTTGTTCATTATTTTCAGACATGCTTGAAATCACTTACTTGCTATTTTGCGTGCTTGTTTATCTATTTGGTTATTGAAAATGAACAAATCTGTTACAATCCTCAAATCTGGACAGTACAATTTGCAAACAATCTAAATCTGAAAACTCAAAATTTGCAAAATCTGAAGTAAAATTCTTTTCTGAAGTCAAAAGTCATCTCAGAAGGTCAGAAAGTCATATGAGTTTCTATCAAGTGTCGTTTCATTACTGCCCATCTGTCGTATGGTAAAGAACCCAGTGTCGTACGAGTCTTTCTGCCAGTCAAATTCCAAAAGTCAAATCCTACTAGCAACTGTCGTATGAGTTTTTCAACTATTGTTTCATAGCATACCCACTATCGTACGAGTCTGAAGAGTGTCATTTGGGAAAATTTTTGAAAAGTTGTCAAAAAATTGTCAGAATTGCTAGATACCTAGCTTTTACAACCTATTTCTAGAATCTGTCATACAAATCACTATGTCAAGAACAAAGCAGTAGCCATTGAGAATCAGTACACATGTCTTAAAAAATTAGTACACATGAGGAAGAAGCTCTAATCACCGCTATGATGAAATAGATGCATGCTATGCAAGTTGAACTTAACAATCTTAAGAAAGAAAAGGAACCTAAGGAATTCTCCAGGGAAGCTCTATGCCCTTTTCCATTTGATAAAGACTTGTACATGTCACCATGCCCCCAGACAAAATGTGAGCAACATGACAATCCTTATGATACCTCTTCCACGGAGAGTGACACATCCATCTTTGGAGACTATGATGACTATGATGATGGACAATATAATGATACCTATGATACCTCTATTCCTAAGAGTCCTCCTTGTCATGTGTTCCTGCTTACTGGAAATGGGATGTCACATTGGATAGATCGTGATGGTCATCCATATGATTCTGATTTTGAAAAAGACTTTGATGATTTTTGTGAACAATACCTTGATTATGATCCATCTACTACTGCTGAGGACTATAAAATGCATCATGCTAGCTTGAAGCATCAATATTATAAGAATTCTTCTTCTAAGGACTCTCCTACGGAAAATAAAGACTATCTTCTCAAGCAAGATCATGTTAATGTTGGACCTTTGTCTTGTGATGGTTCCCTTCCATCCCCTACTTCCTCCAATACCCGTACATTTCCTAAAGCTTCTGAGTCTTTCAAATCTTTCACAGAACGTTCATCCGACACAAGCCCTAATACTTTTCATGCGGTTCCCTATAGTTATCCTCCAGGGCTACCTATTAAAGAAACTCAAGCTAACCTTCACTTGGCTGCAAATATTTTTAATAATGCTAAACCTAAAGAGTCTAAGCCTTTATATGCTATAATGCCTACTCTAGCTAGTCCTCCACCATCTCTTCCAAAGTCTTCCATACAATCCCAACATGCTTCCTTGTCCTTAGAAGTGGCTCCATGTCAAGAGGACTCTAATGATAAAGAAAATAATGTAAAGAAATATCAAGATCAAGAACCCTCCATGTTATCCAATCCTTTTCATGATGTCTCTTATCTGCTTCAGGGTTCTTTTGATCCTACACACCCTTTTTCATGCGTTCCACCATGTCTTAAGTCTTCTCCTAAGCAAGATCAAGCTACTACTTACACTATTGAGCTTATTGACAATCAAAATAACCTTACTACACTTGTGCTTTCCAAAGATGATACTTCCATTAAGGTTGGTAAAAATGGTGTTGTTACTTCCAATGTTAAGCCTATTGAAAATCAAGAGAAAAATTATGTGCTTATGCTATCCGAAGATCCTTGTCAAGATCAAAGTCTTCCATCTTCTTATTCTACCACTCCATGTTCGTTTCCACTTTCTACTCTTCCTAAGTCTTTGCAAGCTTTGAACAATCCTATCATAGAAGGTGCTCATATTCAAGATGTCCATGATTCTATTGAAAATCCTAATGCTCCCTCTAAAGATGCTGATGTCCTTGGTTGTCATATAGATGATGATGATCTTATTGATTATCCTTTTGTATCTTCCACTTCCATCCTTGGACCTCTTCCACCACTACTAAGGGCTTCATGTCTACCTTCCATCTTGGGTCCTTATGTCCCTTCACTTTCCCCTCCTAACTCTCCTAATTCACCATCCATCTTGGGTCCTTACATACCTCCATCTCCTATCTTTCCTCAAGATCAACATAGATGCATACCCTTGAATCATTTTCATCCATCCACCCATCTAAACTAGTCATATCCTCCCTCTTCCACAAGTCCCAAGTCCTTTGGAAGTAACTTGAAAGTTCAATACAATAAAAAGAAGCAATACAAGAATCCATCAAAAAAATAAGATCACCATGTCTCCTCTAATAGACATGGAAACATAAAGTCAAAAGAGATATCTAAGAAAAAAATTACAAGATAAGTATGGGTTCCAAAATCCATCATTGAAGATATTCTCTCTAGATCATCAAAAGGAAATAAAAAGCCTACGGCTATATTGATTCCAAATTCTCTCTTGAAAGAGTCTGGTGTTGAGCAAAAAGTGAAATGGACATTCAAGCTTCCAAAGGCTTCCACTTCATTTCCCTCCAAAAATATTCGTCCATTCCATGAGCCTAAACCACAACCTTTGCTATCCATTCACCATATTCCTTCACGTATTCCTTCATTCATGATTATTCCATCCTCTCACCACCCTTCAAGGTATGTGTTGATGTTGAGCTTGCCTTCCTTTCCATCTACCCTTTCACAATCCTTCCATGCATTATCCTTCTACCTTCTATCATTTTTTCTCATTTGCCTATTCCTCCTATCTTCCAACCTCACTCGCTTTACATAAAACCTTATCCTCCATTTTTCTCTTCCATCTCCCTTTCCCTATCAGCATCTTTGAGCATATCATTTTGATTCCTTGGCATATCATGGTTTATCCTTTCAAGGAGCACTATCTAAAAAGCTTGCCTTTTTCCAAAAAAAATTTTAAAAATGAAAAATAAAATAAAATTGAAAATGTGCCTTGATGAAAACTTGAAAATAGGCACCTTGGTAGCAAAAGTAAAAAGAAATAAATTCATCCTATGGTGAAAACCACTCCCTTGTGGTGCCTTGGATAAGTACCTTGATGAAAACCTGGCAATCAGGCATCATGCGTAGTTCTTCTACATATTTCATCCATTCCATCTTCTCTCTTTGATCTTGACAATGTTGATCTATACATGAACATTTGGCTATCTTGTGAGCTATCTTATGATGATCTTGCTTTCATTCCCTTCCTGTTTAGCCTTCATGTCTATCTTCCTCCATTCATTTTCACCTGTCGCTATCATTTTCCCCTTTGGTCTTGATCTAATAGAAGAAAGAGTAAAACACAGTGCTATGAAGCCTCTTGACATGTCTACTCCTTTGGACTACATCCTTTCCTTCTTTGGCATTACGCTTTTGTGACTTATCCTATGCTGGCCTTTCATTGCTTGTCCAAATGCGCTTTACATGACAATTTTTCCTTAGCTTGGGTATTCTTGAGGAGTTTGACCTTTGAGGATTTCTTCCCTTCATTCTCCTTCATTCTCTCATCTTCCATCTCATCCACCAGCTTGCCAATCCCTCTTGTTCTCCACATTGCTAGACATTGGGACTGCACGATATGATCTTGCTTGGGAGTTTGAAATGGAAAAAGAAGCTATCAAGTTTGCTAAGAACTGTCAAAATTGCCAAGTGCATGGTAACTTGATTCATGCTCCAAGGAGAGATCTAATCCCCCTCACCACACAATGACCTTTTCAACAATGGGCTTTTGATCTTATCGGTGCTATCTATCCACACTTTTCTAATGGACATACCCATATAATCACAGCTACATATTATTTCACAAAATGGGTAGAGGCAGTTCCCTTAACATAAGCAACGGGCAAACAGATATCTATGTTCATCTTGAACTACATCATTTGCAGATATGGGATACCTCATTCCATAATCACAAATAATGGTGGACAATTCAAGAATAAAGACCTAGATGATCTATGTACCAAATTCAAGATCACCCAACATTGGTCTTCTATCTACTATCCTCAAGGGAATGGACAAGCTGAGGCCTCTAACAAAAATCTATTGAAAATCTTGCACAGAACAATTAATAAAATAGGAAGAGACTAGCATCTCATGATCAATCCAGCTCTCTAGACCTACAGAACAAGTATCAGAACACCTACTGGGGCTACACCTTTCGCTTTAGTTTATGGGTCTGAAGTGGTACTACCTATTGAAGTTGAAATCCCATCACTAAGAATCAGAATGCGTGGTCTAGTAACTGATGATGACTACAGAGTGTCTAGGTTGCAAGAACTTCAACTACTAGATGAGCGCAGACAAGCAGTGTATGATCATCTCAGAGTATATCAAAAGAGAATGTCTAGAGGCTACAACAAGAAAGTCAGACATAGAGAATTTCAGGTTGGTGATCTAGTCTTGAGAGAAAATCCTAAAAATCAATCCCATCGAGAATGCAAGGGGAAGTTTGAACCCAATTGGTTGGGTCCTTTTGTAATCACTACTACTTTTGGCTCTGGTGCCTATCAACTCTCAATGACTGAAGGAGAACAGCTCCGAGAACCAATCAACATTCTCCATCTGAAGAAATTCTATGCCTAAGGCATTCAGTTTATGGTAAAATGTCCTAAAAAAATCTTTAAAATTGGAAAATGTCCTAAAAAAATGAACATCTTGGTGAAAACCTAGCAATAGGCGCCATGATGATTCACAAAAAAAAAAAATGAGAAAATATCAAAAATTCAAAAAAATTGAAAAATGAAAAATACAAAAAAATGAGAAAAAAAGAAAAAGTGCCTTGGTGAAAACCTGGAAACAGGCGCCTTGGTAGCAAAAATAGAATCTCTGCCAAGATGGTGAAAACCCGACAAATGAGCACCACTTGTTTCAAAATGCTCCATCTATTAGCGCAATCTTGGTCTTTCCCAGCTTTCAGTTTTGCTTTAGTTTGTACATATCTCCCGGTTTGTTTCTGCATTTCTAGTTTTCAATAAGTCGGTCTGTACACCACTCAGCTCAAGCGTCTGTATCCTATCACTGCTTAACACTTGGGGGCAATCAATGTTGTATCCTATGGCCTCCAGTATATCTTAGATGTATCATATCCAATTAGAGTCCTTTGAAGCTTCATTTGAGTCAGTCAAGTCAGTCTTGTCTCCAGAAAGGATTTTGCATCTACAACAATGCAAACTGAAAACAATCTGTGCTTTTTACATGCTTTTATCTCCTTGTATGCTTACTGATTCGCATTGAGATTTTTGCATATCGTGTCCCTTCGAGCTCTTCGATGATGTCCTTTATAGGATTTAGAGAGTGATGACTAGGGGCATAATCTTTTCTTTATTTTCTGCTTGTATGTGAAAATCTAACAACTTTGGAAATTCTGGATTGAAATGGTGTCCGACTATAAGAGCCTCTATCTTGAATTGGATGGCCATGCGTACCTCGACCATTGATACCCAAAAAATTCAAGGAAGTTTGATCTAACTATTGTTTTTCTTTTGAGTGAGTTCTTTCTCTTATTGTGAAACGCGATCTTACCTAAGGATGTGAACGATAAAGGGTCACTATGGGTAATTCACATTGGATTTAGAATGATCTCTTGACTGTTTGATGTGTTTGTTGTAATACTCCAAAATTGGCACCTATTTAATTTCATCAATTTTGGTGCATTATCTCGATTTTACATCACCAAAGTCCTAGTTCCCTAGACAATTTTCTCTCTCCTACCTGACTTAATTTGACCTGATGTCAATTGCAAAGACCATAAATTGCAATAATCAAATATTAATATTAATTCTTAAAGTCCTTGACTTTATTAGCTAAATTATCTCTATGATACATTAATTTAATTGTAAAGTCCTATGTGCTTTAAATTAAATTAAATCAAACCACCCCCTTTGGCTAATACACATAAAAAAGGAATTAATTAATTGCTTGTTAATTGAATGGACACCTTTTCTTGAATTAATAATTTGAGATATTCGAAAGGTCCTAATGTGGCATTTTTCATTCTTTTAATAAAGTAATTCATGCTTATTTGTCCCAAAAAGGGATATGAAGGGTCAGGAGTTTCAAATCAAGAAACTCTTCCTCCTCCTCTTGGCTCTTCTATTTATTTGGCCTCTTTTTCTCATTCAAGGGAGAGCAATTTTTGAGAGAATCCTTACTATAGCATTTTTTAGTCTCATATCTCATTATTTTCAAAGCTCTTTTATTGCATTATTTAGATTAATATCTCCTTTTTTTAGTATCATTGCATTTCATACTAGATTAATTTGCTTAAATGTTCTTAGTATTAATCTCATCTTTATTTTCAAGCTCTTAGATAAATTGCACTTCATCTTAGCTTAATTGCATTCTTGCTCATATTTATTGCTTCTTGGAAATCCTCCATTGTTGAATTAGTCTCCCAGCTGTTGGCTCTTGTTCTGAGAGTATTCAAACACCCCATTCACATAGGAGGCAACAGGTCGCCTCACCATGGAATTTGGATTGAGTTCTTCATACTCTCTCCCAAATTCTATCAAGTGAATAATGACCATGTTGTGTTGTGCCTGATTTAGAGGTCACATTCAGTCACATACATTTTGGCGCTCACCGTGGGGCAGAAAAGATCAATTTCTGGCCTCATTTTTAATTAGTTTTTCAATTTTAGTGTTAGTTCCAGACCTTGTACGGCCATGTACAGCCTGAAAAACTTGTAATATAGTAATGGATGGATAGAATGATGAATCTTCTTTCTCATTCTTTTGGTTTGGTTCATTTTTATAAAGAAATGAATAAGTTATGATCATTTTGGTAAAAGTGGGTATTTGCAGATTTGAGATTCTCTGAATACAGTCAAATTGAAATGTCTGGTACGGACAAATTATGAAGAATCAAGATCTCTAATAATATTCATTGGAAAGATAAATGAATTATCTTTCATTTCTTTTTTTTTTGAGTCTTTTTTATGTAGATTTGTGAAAGTTATGGGCCTTTGAGTGAAAACTAGTTTTTAACAATCTGTATTGGAGTTGCAGGCAATGATTTATTCTTAGAAAATAATTTATGAATGGGAAAAATAAATGGCTTACATATTTGGAAACTAGATTCATTAATAGTTAATGTAAAATTTGTTTGGTTTCATTTGGATTCTTTTTTAGAAATATATGTGATTCCCTAGGCAGAGTTTGGTGTTTTAAATCTGATTTATGACAGAAAAATTGCAATCTGAAAAAGTTATTGGTTGAGGAACCAAATGGAATCATAAGACCTTGTAATTTTTGGAAATGGTAGTTCTTGATGTTAGCTAAAAACTTCATTCTTTCCAGATTTTAATATTGTGATTTTATGGGTCAAATAAATCAATCTTTAAAGATTGTCTTGAAGACAACAATGTTACATATCTTACGGTTTACCATTGATTTGTCTTGATTATGTACTTTCGAATGTGTGCTAAATGCTAGATTTCAGATCTTTGGACCTAAGGTGAGTTCTTAAAATCTCTATAAAATTTGGACTTTGGGATTAAAATTTAACCTCTCATGTGTTTGGCTTGAGTGTTACACGCTTTCATAGAACACATTTTTTATGCTTTTAATGGGAAATGAATGAACATAGATTTGTTTTTATACAAGTTTGTGTTTAAGTGAATGCTTGTATTTAAACATTAAGTATTTCTTGGTTCCAATATCAAAAAAATCTCATTGAGTAATCTAGGGCATGGATTCATTCCTTTTTTACATGAAGAGTTAAATGCACCACTTTGTGGACTCACTTCATGTTTACTTAGAAAGTTAAATATTCCATGATTCAAACCCTCTTGCACTTATGAGTAGTATTGATTAGCAGTCTTACATTACTTGTGATTGATCTAGATTGCTATCTTGGGTTATTGGACTCGCTAATCCACCAGCCCCTCATTTTCTCCATGTGGTTGCAATCTCAGCGCCACATTAAAGGGGAGGGGTCTATAGGAAAGAAGCGTTAATTGTTCCACTAGGCAACCCTTTTGTGCTTTTTGGAACTCACTTGTTTTCTAGGGTGTGGACTCACTTTGAGTTTGTGTGAGGAGTTAAATGCACCACTTTGTGGACTCACCTCACATTTACTTGAAGGGTTAAATGCACCACCTTTAGTGCTTTCCAATACTTTTGATAGTGAATTACTTACTTTTTCATTTCTAAAAGGCCTGCTTGGGGATTTCATCACCTCAAGGGATGACCTTAACTCCCGTGTTCTGGCGGAGTATAAATATCAGGAGGTGAATCCAAAGACACCTCTCTTGGGAATGAGTTAGATTTCACTCTTAGCTAAGCCTCAAAGAACTTTATACCTTTGAGAAGTGAAGGAGGAGATTTGGGTTACCATCTCCCCCCAGCTGTGTGATTTCGGATTCTTCTCATCTACAGATTTGTGCCTCACATACATTGCGTATATCAAGGACTCCCTTTAGAAGAGCTATGTATAGCCTTGTAGACAACTTGCTAGGATGTTTTTTTGTTCTAAGTGCCTGCTAAAACATTTTCAAGAACATACACAAGTAGAGTCCTTAGGGAGTAGAAATACTAAGTCACTATTCTTGTTGATGTGCAAGGTTGCTTTGTCCCTTGCCCATTGCCTGAAGACTATTTGCTTGAACTCTTTGATTGTTGTCTTATGTGCTTGATCAATGACATAAATCTGATCTATCTTTTTGTCCATGATTTGTTTTTCTATTTTCCTATCGTTTACCGTCAGAAACTAGTTGTCTTGAGTTAAGAATCGATCGATCTTTGCTTTGACTCGTATTGTCTCTCATTAGTCTACCTTATCTCATTGCGCTCTTGTACCTTGCATTGCGATTGTCTTATCTCAACTATTCTAGCCATCTCTTTTTGACAATTCATACCAAGTTCATCTTGCATCTTGGCTGTTCTAGCCATTTATCTCCTTTTCATTATCTTAGAGATAGAGTCTAGCTTTATCCCGAATCTTTGCTCGTTACACCTTCGTCTAGGACTGTCACGACTCGAAGTGGCAAGACTTATCCTGTTCAGAATACTGATCAAGATCAAAGTAAACCTTGTAATCAAGACATAGGTCATCCACAAATCTATTATGAAATCTGAACTTTGTGAGAGATCCTCACATTTCTCCTCGTTCCAAGATTATTATAATCCATTGTTTTAGATACAGTCTGACTTATTATTTCAAGAATATTATAACCCATTGTTTCAAGACTAGAAAGACTCTAAAGGGTCACTTTTTAAAATTGAACCTATTGATTCTTTTGAACCTATCGACTCTTTCACGATCTCTCAGAATACTACCAACAATATGGGAGATCCATTCCCCTTCCCAAGGGTAGATAAATTCAGTACTAGTCATAAGCAATCTCCAAATGACCAAGGTCATGGTCAGTCTCAAAATGATAAGAGTTATGATCAATCCCACAATATTCAATATCGGGACAACATCTGAGACCTTCACAATTTGAAACAACGACAAGGGGAGCCTCTCCTAACATTTCTCCAAAGATGGAGACAACTATGCACGAAGTATCCGCATGAATTACCTGAGTCTGAAAAGCTTGATATCTTCTTGGACAATCTTGTCCCAAATTTTGGATACCAAGTACGATTATGAGGTCCCCTCACTTTTGACAATATGATTAGGTGGGCTGTGAGGATAGAAGCATTTATGGTCAAGAAGGGAGAATTGACTTTGAACAAAGACAACAAGCAAGGACCTTCCCCCTTGAACAAGGATAAGGATAAGATTGTCAATAGAAACATAGATGTTATGAATGACAGGGTTGCTGACAATGTGATGCCAAAACCCTCAAAGTCTATCTTTAATCTCAGCTCTAGCATACAAACAGTCAATGCCACTGAGAAGGCTACAACAGAAGCTCAACCGCCTTCTAGATTTGCTAGAAACAAACCTTGGATCTCTCACTGTGACATGATCATTGCTCCAGGGAGCGAGGATACTCCTAAACCCAAAACTCCTTTTGTCTTGCGAGGCCCTGTGTCTCCCTCTTATAACTACGCACAATCTCCAACTTGTGCGAATGCTATCACTTGATCTTGTGCAAAGATTGTTCTCAAAGGTCCTGAACCTTTGACATTTGGATCAAAACAATCTATGGATAAAGCCCTCACCAAGGCAAACATCCCCAAAGATCTCAATCTCGACCAGTTCCAATCTATGGTGGGTCATTTGACCTTGCCTCATTATTTGTCCTTCTCTAAAGAAGATGATCACTCTCCAAGCCATCTGCATGATGCTCCCCTGCACATTGAAGTTATGGAAGGCCCCATGAGTATCCCTCACATCCTCATTGACAATAGTGCTAGCCAAAATACTTGCTCTGCTAAGATGCTTACCCAAACGACAGACATCTTTGTTCCTACCAATAGAGAGTCCACTAAGTTCTATGATGCTAAGCTAAAAAAAATAGAAAAGACCTTGAAGATCAAAGATGTTGGCATGGGGGAATATCAGTTTGAGCCCATGTTGACATTGACAACTCTCCCTCCATCTCCACATTCCTATGAGGAACCTTTTGAAGATGGATTTGGTATTAGCTATCAGGGCCATGAGTTTGATCAACCTCATTGTAGCTTTCACTCATGTAAGGATTCAGATAATGAAGAAACACAAATCCAGCCTATGACATATGAAAGACCTTTGAATGATCAAAATTCTGATTTAGACTACTAAAAAGAGTCTTATCTACCTTCTCAAGTGCTTCAAGAACATGATCTTGGTCCTCATGAGGAGGATTTTATACACTCTACTGAACAAATTTCTACTACTACAGCTACTACTGAATATGTCACTGCCTCTAATGGCACACATACTGATTGGGAGCAACTGTTGGACACTTCGCTTATCTTGGGTAAGCCTCAAGGTATGCCTATTCTAGATTGTTCCACCACTTCTGCTATTGAACAGACTCCTACTGCTGCCAACTCTAATGGCACACATACTAATTGGGAGCAATTGTTGGATGCTTCCCTCCTCTTAGGTATGCCTCAAGGTATGCCTATTCTAGATTACTCTGCTACTTCTACTACTGAACAAGATCCTACTATTAAAGAAACACTTCTTATGTTAGATGACAACAATGAAGAAAGTCTGCCTCTGACTATGTCTCTAGCTGAATGGGACTCTATATTAGATGCTACTATGGAAATATCAGTTGATGCTCTATGCCTATATGCTATTCTTAACAACTCAGAAAGAGGAGAAATTTATGATCCTCCAGATCAAGCTATTGATGATGATCCTTTCCACCCTCCTGTGGAGATCATTCCTATGGCTCCTAGGCCATATACTCCAAGCTATACTCCTACTGCTCCAGCAAATCATGGGTATGTAAGACCCCATTTTGTTATAGCTTCATCGAATATTGGAAGATCCAAAATTGAAATGGTTCCTATTCGTGCAGTCTTACCACCTGAAAGGGGACCTGACTCTTGGAATAGACCATCTTGGTTAGGCTCACATAATATTCCTCCAAACTTATCTGACTCTTCTAAGAAGACTCACAATCAACAACACTCTATGGAAGATTACTTTCTTGATCTACCTGATGCATTCATGAATGATGAGGATGATACTGATATATTTGCACTTGAACCCATCCCATCGACTTTTCTTCCCCTTCATCTCCTAGAAAAGTGGCCCATCCACTTCCATTTCCATCTCTCCACCTAAACCAATCATATAAGCCTCTTTCATCCACCATTCCTGAGTCTTTTGGAAGTAACTTGGATGTGCAACATAAAAACAAAAAAAATGAGAATCCACTTATATCTCAAGGTCACCATGTCCCATCTAATCGACATGTGACTATGAAGAAAGGAAAGCAAGAGGGGTGTTCAAAAGACCACAAAGGTCCTCAAAAAGAAGAAGACAATCAAAAGCCAGAAAATAAAATAAAAAATGGATCTTGAAATCCATTCTATAGGCATTGTCATCAAAAGCACCTCAAAGTAAAGAATAAAAAATTCAAAAGCTATGTGGATTCCAAAGAAAGAAAAAATCAAAATTGTCATTCGAGCTTCCAAAATTCTCATGCTTCCCTCCATTCCATCACCCTTGCCTCTCATACTTTACACTCTTCACTCCATCTTGCCTTTTCCCAAAGTGCGTATCAGTATCTCCTTATTGCTAATGGCATGACTAAGAAAAATCAAGAATGTACTCTTCCTAAGTGTTTAGAGCATGAGAAATCTAACAAAGAGTTAAGATGTGTCCATGAGGATATTTGTGGGTCTCACTTAAGTGATCTTTCCTTGACTATGGATCTCTTGACAGTTGGACACTATTGGTTGGCTCTCCTATTACTGCTACAACATCTGGTTCTGATTCTGCAACTTCTCAGCTGGCTACTACTACAAATGACTATGTTTCTAGAGATCACCACTAAAGGAGAGAAACTCAAAGAGCCCATCAATGCTCTTCATCTAAAGAAGTTCTACAACTGACATTCTCTATGTGCTCATGTACATACTTATTGGTCCTGAAAAAATCCTAAAAATTGATATATTGCAAAAAATCCTAAAAATTGCAAAATGTCCTGAAAAAATGATCATCTTAGTGAAAACCTGACAAACAGGCGCTTTGATGTATCTATTATCCTGGGGAAAACCTGGTAAACAGGCACCTTGATAATACTCAAAAAAATAAAAAATTTCAAAAATACAAAAAAAATAGAAAATGTGAAAAATACAAAAATACAAAAAAATGAGATATTAAAAAAAATTAAAAAAAGAGAAAAGTACAAAAAAATAGAAAAATAGAAAAATGTGCCATTGATGAAAACCTGGTAAACAGGCGTCATGGTAGCAAAAATAGAATCTTTGCCAAGATGGTGAAAACCTAGTAAACAGGCGCCTCTTATTTTCCTAAAGTAATATCTTCTCTTAGCATCGCTTGGCTCTTAGTTTCCTACTTTAGTTTCCTTCCTTTCCTGCTTTAGTTTGTTTTCCCGCTTTCCTGCTTTATTTTGTTTCCTGCTTTGGTTTGCTAGCTCATGTGCTTGTCTTTGAGTTTTCCTCGACTCTTCATGGATTGGAACTAGTCATACTTGGGGGAATCTCCCTGGTTTAGGGGGCATTGTCCTATTGCTTTCAAAAGATTCATTTGTGCATCAGTCACCAGCATTTCACGCTGTGTCTGCCTGCTGATGCCTAGCTACTTTTGACATTTCTCTCCTTGGGAATCTCTTGTGTATCGATCGCCAGTGGTTCTCACTATGCTTGCCTACTGATACCTAGCTTTCATTCGATCTCTCTTCTTTGGGATTTCTCCCTTACATCAGTCACCAGTGGTTCTCACTATGTCTACCTGCTGATGTTTCGCTAGTATCTATGAGATTTCTCGCTTTGAGGATCTCTCTCGTATCGGTCACCAGTGGTTCTCACTGTGTTTGCCTGTCGATACTTCGTTAGCTTCCCAATATTTTCTTGAGACTTTGTCTCTTGCAATGGTCACCAGTGATTCTCACTGCATCTTCCTGCTATCGTTATCTCATTGAGACTTCAAAGGTTATGTTTCTGAATCGACTTCAATTCACTTGAACACGAACGTAAACTGAAACTAAAACTCTTTGTGTGTTCCTGTGTAGTGTACTGAGCTTTTCTCTTTCTTGTTTGTTTGCTTTATCATTTCCCCTCGAGTGAATATAAGATGTCTTTCTGGACTGAGAAATGCAAAGACTGGGGGCATGATCTTTTCTTTGTTTTATGCTTGTTGGTCTAGTTCCAATGATCCAAGAAATCTACATAAGAGGGGTGTCCGTCTGTAAGAGCCTTCATCTCATATTGGATGGCCATGTGTACCTCAACTCCTTTTATATGGATGCCTTGGTGAGGTTGGTTCTTCTCCTTGTTTTTTTTGAGTGACTTCTTTTGCTACATTTGGAATTGCTAACACTCATCTTGCTAAGTGAACGTAGGGGTCACTGCGAGCACTCTTTGGCAAAAGAAAGATCTCTCGCGTGTTTGGTGTGTTTGTTCACAAGAGACATTCAGGTCATTCTAGCAAATGTGCTTTGATGCTTATGTTAACTTGCTAAATTAAAAGGAATAGGTGTTCAGGTCATTTTGGCTTCTTGTGCCTTAATGCTTACACCTCATTCTAACAAATTTAAGACTTATGTCATATTCATATTCTCATGTTGGGGAGAATTGTATGGCATCTTACGATTGTCCCATGCTTAAATGAACTCAATGATGATAAATACGATGAGTCCAATAGTCGAGTCCGAAGGATTGCATTTGTTCATCCTAGGCCTGCATTTAGACTTGCATCTTTCATTCTAGGCTTGCATTTGGAGTGCTTTCTTGTTGCTCTCTTGATTGCTTTCTTCTGGATCTGCTCATCAAAGGTTCTCATCTTTTGTCCCAGTCTCATCTTGGCTACATCCTTTTTCGGGATCGAAATCAAAATTTGACATCTCTAAGTGGCTCAAAATTGCATTTTAAATATTGGACTCCTAGATTGGATGCTTGTGCAGTCAGCCTTCTGGTGTCATCTTCCTGCCAGATCCTCATCTTTGCATCATGTTCTCAAATCCTTGCTTCTTTTCATCAAGTCAACCCTAGTCAAAATTTGGTCAACCATGGTCAAACTTGGTCAACAAGACCTCTACTTTGCTTCGATTTGCTTCTGCAGCTTCACGAATCTAGTCTAATTGCTTTTGCTCTGCAATCTCTTGTTGTTTATCATCCTTCTGACATGTCATCTTTCAATTTTGCTCCCGAGGGGGCAGGATGATTACATCATTTGAATCTTGTCGAATCTATTCTTGAATTAGTCTAATTTGAATCATCAGTCCTCATTGCTAGGGGCATCTTCACGCCTCGCATCTTGTCATTTGGAAATCTATCTCTTAGGTATCTGAGCAATCTAACTCAGATCCTCAAGGATCATTCTTCCTTCTGGAGATGGTTCTTGAAATCTATTAGGTATTGGGGCAATCTAACCCTGATTCTTGGGAGTCAATATTCATTCTGGAGATGACTCCCGAAATCTCTTTTAGACCGTTATCTGGGCAATCTAACCTGGGTCTTGGAGGGCTGAGCTTTGTATTGGGGCAATCTAACCCTGATTCTGGAGACAGTCCTAATCTGCATCTAAATCTCACTCTGGGGCATTGGGGCAATCTAATCCTGATTCTCGTCTCTCTCAAGAACCATTGTCTTCGCAATCTAACTTAGACTTTGAAAAATTCATGCTTTGATCTACTTTCATCTGTCACTTCAGACTATTCTTTGAATCAACGTGCATTGAGATTTTTGCATATCGTGTCCCTTCGAGCTCTTCGATGATGTCCTTTATAGGATTTAGAGAGTGATGACTGGGGGCATAATTTTTTCTTTTTTTTCTGCTTGTATGTGAAAATCTAACAACTTTGGAAATTTTGGATTGAAATGGTGTCTGACTATAAGAGCCTCTATCTTGAATTGGATGGCCATGCGTACCTCGACCATTGATACCCAGAAAATTCAAGGAAGTTTGATCTAACTATTGTTTTTCTTTTGAGTGAGTTCTTTCTCCTATTGTGAAACGCGATCTTACCTAAGGATGTGAATGATAAAGGGTCACTATGGGTAATTCACATTGGATTTAGAATGATCTCTTGACTGTTTGATGTGTTTGTCATGCAAGGTGTATTCTGGTCATCATGACGTTTATGTTTTGATGCTTATACAAATTGCTATATCAAAATGGACATGATATTTAGGTCATCCTGACATTTATTGCCTTGGTGCTTATATCTAATCTGACATTCTGAAAACAAAATCAATATTCATATATCCATGGTTGTTGACCAGTGGGTGTTGTATTGGTCCTTGAGCATTACAAATCAATATTCATATGTCTATGGTTTCATGGCTAGTGGGCATTGTATTGATTTATCTGGTTACCTAAAAGTTCAATGATGATAACAAATCAACACATGATCAGTGAGTAGGTCCTAGGTCCTAGGGTTGCATTATCATCCTGCATGTTTCTTTGCATTTTTGCACTTTTCATGATCTCACAAATTGCTTGAACACTTAAAAGATTCTTCAATCACCTCTTCCAATCTAACAAGAGCTGAATCTCACACGAAGGTTCCTCCAACGAAGTAGCAAGTAGAATCTTTTTTCGAGATCAAAATCAAAATCTGAGATTGTTCATATTATTAACTACTTGCATAATCAACCTTCAATCATCACATAAATCTAGTATTCAACTTAATTGATTATCTAACATCAAACTATCAAAATTTCAAACTTTTAACTATGGTCAACTCATGGTCAAACCTAGTCTACTTGGTCTCCAGGACTTCCAAATGATGCAAAATGCATTCCCAGACGTGTATAACCACTTTTCAAATCAATTAACATGCTTCTAAACCATTTAACATTGACTTTTATTATCATATTTTGATTTTAATCCTGAAGGGGGCATGGTATTGCACATCATTCAAGTCTATAAAAATTCTATCAATCTTTCCTCAGTAATCAAGACAACAACCATGTCTAGTTGTTGAATCATCAAAAGTCCTCATCGCTCGGGGCAAATCTATCATCACTTGGGGCATATCAGATTCGTCGATCCATATCAATCTGGTATCCTCCTAATCTTGTAATCTGTATCAACTTTTTTGCAACCATCGGTTCATCAGTGTTATTTCCTTGGTTCTTTGGTAACTGAAGGGGTTGGATGTGATACCTACGTCGTGGTTCTACTAAGACAATCGAGTCTAGAATTGGTCACTCACTTCTTTGCAATCCTAAGGTTCAGAATCAAGCATTTTGACACTCTTTCACAATCATCGGTTCATCGCTGCTATAGTGAACATTATCTTTGGTCATTCAGGACCTAATATCTTCAAATCTTTCAATCATCATATCTTTCAAATCAGTTTCATATCTTTATCATACACAGACTATCTTTGAACCACTGCGCTTTGCTCAGTAATTCAAAAAGGGGCAAAATGTAATACCCCAAAAATGGGCTATAAGTTCATTAATCTTCTATATCAACATATCGAATGAAATCGATATCGAAGTCCTAACCCAAGGCACATCTAAACATCATTGAATCCTAATTGATTATCATAAATTCTGCATCGGGGAATATTCCTAGTAATATTCCTATTTACCATAATTATCTTTAATTTAATGATTATTTGGCGATAAATCTAATTTATCCTAAATTTTAATTAATTGAATATGATGAATATTTAATTAATTGATTTAATTCTGCCACTTAATTATTTAATTGAATTTAATTGTATTTATTCCTAAATATTATTATTTAAATTTGACAATAAATCAAAATTCCTATAATTAATTGATTAAATTCTTATTTAATTAATTAAAGCAAGTTGTCAATTTTTAATAATATTGTTTTTGAATAAAAGTTTGAAAAATAATTGATTAACACATAAATCAATTGTTTTATTTTTCAAAATTAGTTAAGTTGAGAATAAATCACTTTATTTATTAAATTAATTCATATTAAATCATGCACATTCAAGAAAAGCAAACAACTATCAATTATCAATTAAAGCTAAACTCTATTTTGAGTTAGACTCTGCTTTTGCATGTTTTTGTGAGTTAATTATTCTTTATTTAAAAATAACTCAAAAATCAAGCTGAGTTAATCTGAGTGATTTATGGTTTTTTCCATGCACCTCCAAAGCCTTGGATTTCTATAAAAACAAGGCTTAGCTCTTCATAATTCATCTCTCAAATCCATGAATTTGCATTCTCACGTTGTCGAATTGGAGTCTAAAAAATCATCTTTGCAAATCTAAGCTATTGTGAGATCTTTCTTGTTTTGAGCATTGCATATCATTTAGCATAGATTCATATCATTGTTAGATCAATTTCATATAGATCAATTTCATATCAGTTTATCATTCATATTGCATAGAAAATCCAAAAAAATAGCTTAATTGCATTCAATTCATATCTAGATCAGTTTTGCATTCAAATCCTTCATTTAGGTGTCGTCAAGGTCACTGATCTCGATAACAATCAGAGAACATCATACTCACACCTATTAGAAGGCAGTAAATTGCCTGGTTAGTTTAGCTTTCAATTCATTGCACAATTTCGATTTCAACTAACCTCTAATGTTTTACTAAAGTGTTGTGTCTACAGATCAAGTACAATTTTCACACACACAACAAACACATATATGTGTAAAAATATTTGAAGACCTTTTTATTGTATTTCAATTACACATGTACCTCCCTATGACTCCTAATATATTAGCAATATCTAGTTTTAAAATTGACCAAATTAACTAAACGTTTACACACACTTATAAAGGATGTGGGTAAATTCATCTATAATATGATGCTAAAGAACACATGATGATTAGCAAATGTGCTAACAAAATTGTTGTAAAATTATATTCCCTAATAACCTTTTAAGAAAGTTGTATTTGGTAGGTTGTTCACATCATGGAAAAAAGTAAATGGTAAAAAGCTCCAATTCATAAAATTGCTAAAATAATAAAGTACAATAGTAATAAATCATATCGATGTGCTTGAAAAGATAAGAAATTTATTTAATTAGCTCTATGCAAAGGCCAAATGAAATAATTAATGAATAAAACCTCTAGTACAAAGAACAAATCATTAAAAAAAAAACTTGGAGATAAAACCATGCCCTTTTTGCTAACACCAACACATCCTCTCACTGACAAGTAAGAATTTTTAAAACTTGAACCAAAAAAGTCATTGACATCTAATTGGTCAATTCTGATGTCAAACACAACAACAAATGTAGGATTTTCAAACCAAAGGAAGATCAAACTAATAACTATTCCTACAACCCAAAGTGTGCCTAAAGCCACTCTTCATAATTGTCCTAAAAATTGACTACACGTCTCAAGATACAAGAAAAGGGGGAAAAAAAATCTAACCATCCATGTATTCCTCAAAAACTAATAAACATAGTGAAAGATCCATGAATGTGAGAAAACAAGACAAAAAAAATGGTGCATTCAAATACTAAGTGGGAAATATCTATTTGAGAATTCACTATCAAGAGGACCAAGAGTGTGGTACAAGATTATTTGGCTAAAGAAGAATATATTCTTAATAGATTCATATTTAACTCACATCCAACTCTAGGTGTAGGCTCCCTACTCTTTTAGTTGAAACTAGGTCAAGGGACTCATTATTGCAACACACAATCTCCAAAGAACAAGATATATCTTGCCTCGCCCAAATTTAATTTAGGTGCAAAACTAGTCATCTTGTGACTACTAAACTTCAATTGCAACTTTCTAATATTCAAAATCTCACAAGGAAAAAATGATTGTAGTGCTCATTGGCAACTTACCACAAATCGTTGCCAAAGCTCTCATTGCATGATATAAAGTTTATGAAAATTTCGTGACATTGTGATCTTATGTCATAACTACAAAGTCAACAAAAATCTCTAAGAGCTCTCCATGGAAATGAGCTATCCACATCTGTAAAAAAACAAGGATGAAATATTTGGAAATAGAATTATTTACTAGTCTAAACATGCAAACTATGAATCATATCCAACTAAGAAATCAATTTCATTTTGAGAATAATCAATTAGGCACAACTTCAATCCCTTAGGAGAGTTGGGCAATGTGGATTGATTATGTTTATGACAAGAAATGACTCAATAACTAGGAAGACTACTAGGGTATGGATAAAATCAACATAAATAATAAACTATAGAATAGAAATACAAATTCTGAATATAGATCTAGAATTGGCATAAATAAAGGAACATGTGTCTACAATGTAAGGATAAAAATGTTAGTCTATGTCTACATGTGTTATTTATTTGAATGTGTTTGGTGAAAATTTCATGTGTGTATTATGGATTAGGATGCTCTATAGATCATCCTACTGAAATATTGGCAAAAAAATGTTGGTTAGTGAAGTTCATTAATAATGACTTGGGTTTTTCACCTATTCAAATTATAAAACTTGTTTAAATTAACCTTTTTATGTCACACACATATCAATTATTTTTATCCAACAACCATCAATAAAATATATTGTAATGACAACACAAACACCAATTTTGAATGTGGAAAAAACCACAATGAGAATCACAATCACATGTGAATAACAAATTACACAATGTTTAGGCCACTGGCTAGGGAGCTCACTACTAAAAGGAATTGCAAGTTAAGGCACATAACCTTAGGACAAGATACAAGGAATTTCAAAATGGAGAAGCATGATCCTAGGGTAAGATACAGGTTTGTACAAGCTACCAAAAGAGAAACTATCTTCTAGCAAGCAAATGGATATACTGAATTGAAAAGAAGTATGATTTCCTAATCAGTCACTAACACAACTCTATGAAACTTAGACACTTGTACATCTACTCTTTCAGCATCACACTAATATCACATTTGATCCACATATACTCCAAGCCAACTCACACTTCAACTCAACCATCTACACATCTATATATCAATTTGATTATCCAAAAATATAACTAGGTTGGCCACGATAGAGATGAGTATCATTTACACAAATTCAGCCACCACAAACACTTATATTGAATGTGGTCCATCAAAAGAGATAAAATGGACCCAAATGTATCATAACATTCCTCCCAAAAATGATTTTTACAAAGTGCACACACCACAACATCCTCCAAAGTCAGCACAAAATGTAACGTGTAGCAAGCCATTACAACATCATGTTAACCATTTGGCCCAAAAATATTCTCTAATTCACATATCTTCATGTGGATCTAAATAAGAAACAATAAGATCCATATCAACCTCTCAACTCTTCCTCCAAATCATATCCAAACTAATAGGTCATAAATCAAATCACCAAAATGAACTGAGTCGACTAGATACTAATAGAGACAACAATTTTGAACTCAAAGCAACATAACTTCACTTGTAGAGCTAGCCAATAGAAGACATCTAAAATAAAACACTATACCAATATTAGGAACATGTCCACCAAACCCCACACCTATAAACATCAATACAATGCAATGTGGAGCATTCTCCAGACCAATCTTGACTATTCCTGACAGTCAACCTCATTGTCAACAAACTACAAAATATAACTTCAACTTTTGAACTTTTGTGGACTTGAAATTAGGATAGCTAAAAATTCATAGACCATACATGACAACACCAAAACTATAAGTCACCAACTTCTTATCTGGATAAATGCATGGAATTATCCCACAAGGGCTTCAAATACTTTTTCTTGTATATACCAACTTCTACTTCTCACCTTCTAGATATACCACAAATTGACTTAATATCACCACTAGACATCAGAACAACATATTAGAATCCACCACTAGACTTAAATACTATTTCTTTCATATTTCATCTCCTATATACCAGACACACTTTATGCACACAATAGGTTGATAATCATGATAATACTAAATACTTCTCTCACATACACATATGACACTTCTTTTCACCGATTTTAACACTAAATACATACAACTTTGCATCAGGTTGACATGAATTCACATAGTAATTTTGAATCAATGACAACATTTCACACACATTTCTAACAAAATTGTTCATCATAGTATGCTCTTCGCAAATCTACAATCCTTTTTCTTGGATCTAGAATCTACACATAGAAAAGGACAATGTGCTAGAATATTTAGAGGCTTGCCTAAGTCAAACCCTATGTAGGAATCAACCTCTACTACAATAATTATGATTAGAAAGAGAGTGTGCTCTTGGTAAGGAAGAGACTGAAAAATCCTAAGGAAACTTTGAATTAAAAAATTATACCTTTTCATTGATCTTCTTGTCTCGAAGCTTCATGAAAGCTTGACATTACTTGATATGAGTTTATTCATGCCTTCACTCATGGAGGAAACATGTAAAATTGATCGTGGATGCTAGCTTGAATGCTTGAATTCTCTATCTATCCTTCACTTCTTTGAAGATACATGATTTCTTTTCTCAATTGCTTCATTTGAATTGGAATTGAGTTGTTCGATGAGAAATGTTTGAATGAAGGTCTGAGGGTTGTATTTATACTCGACCTCACAAGCATGTTGATAATTTTGAAGAAGGCCTTCATTAGGAGAACAATCTATCTCAACAACCTTATGACCATTAGTGGTTCAAATTCAAACCCAAAATGGATGGACGTTGGTGCATAGCACCATAGTCCAATAGGAAACTAGCACCTAGCACCACAATCTTTATATTTTGTCTTGAAATTCTATCTATGGACTCAGTATTGTGTTGAAATTACAGGTCTAGCCATGGAATGAGCACAATTAGTCATCAACTAAGGCATGAGGGGAAACCACCAAATGAGTGTGAAATTGTATGAGGATGTGATTTATGACACTACAAAAAGTAATCATCTTATATTGATAAATAGGGAATATTCAAATAACTCTAATTTGCTTGCATGTGGCTAAATCCAAGAGCTCATCATGGCACCAACATACATTGCAAAAGACCACCATCACAAAGTAACACATCCACATCATTTCAAAGCTCCCACAAAAAGTTACTTTGATTTGCAAATGGTATCATGATAAGCATCTCTAATTGAAAGCCACTCATATCTCTCATATAATAAAAAAACTAAATTACAACTCTGAGATCTCTCAAAAGGCAAAGTAAACCACAATCTCCACCCAAGAGGATACCACCATGTAATTACATAAATATCTTAATACAATATGATTTTCAACCTCTCACGACACCATATTCAATTTCTATAGGTTCTAAAGAGCATCTCAAGTATTCTAAAATCAACATCTTTGAAAGAAACATACCAATGTTCCATGATAACAAAAAAAATAAGCAAATAGAATTGTAGCTCTATGATATCAAATAGTCTAAAACAAAAATGTGTTTCATGTGATCAAATAGTCTACAACAATAAGCCACATTCAAATTATACATCAAACTTGTAGGTAAAAATAGCCTACATAATCATAGAACACAGTTTTTTAATAATACAACATAAGAATTAAACACCATACCAAAAATGTTTGAAATAAAGACAACTAGCTACTGGATATATATTTTCCATGACTCTAGTACCAAATCAAATATAGATCCAAATTGTTGAAAAACCACATAAGATTAGCCACAGTTTAGGATCTCAAGAAGCAAACAACATAAAAATATTAAATAAGAAAACACCAACAACTATGCAATAAGAAGGCTACAATCAACCCTCTCAACCCATGGAGTGTGCATGAAAAATTACAAGTATATCCATCTAAAACACATTGAATAATAGTTTCTTCATAGACCTAGAAAATCACATATTCTAATTAACATACAAAATCATATAAGCAAGTTTGAATTTATCTGAACACCGAAAAAATCATACATATGAAAACAATAAATCTATATACAAAATAATAATATCACATATAGTACAACCAGAAATTAAATAAAAGTTCTAAAAAATCCACATATTCAAACATGTATTTACAACATTTAAGTACAAATATTTAAAAGGATCATAGAGTTGTCTAGGAAATCTAGGCCACCAAAAAGCCAATTCCACAACTATCACCAAGTACATGTAAATAGAGAAATCAAATTGTTTAAGTGCTTCCAAGTGTTAGAAAAATGGTGTCTCAACCTTGCATTTACATAATTTTACAATATATAGTAAGTTTATAGTTGATCATCGATTGGTCTAAATTTTACCCAAAGCTATGGATTGGGTAGATAAGCATGTTGATAATTTTTATTGCAAGATCGTGTCTAGAGTTGACAAAATTGAAGTTTCTATTTCTAAAGTTATGAAGGAGATTTTTGAAGTCAATTATGAAGACCTTAGAGGTTCAAAAATGTCTTGAAAGTGTTCATAATCGATGTAGTTTTTTGTAGCTTGATAGAGTGCATCATGAGCTTTCTATCATTTCAAACGGTTAGTCAATCAAACACCTAGTTCAAAATTTATGGCCTTTGAAAGTCATATATCTTAAAATACTAAATATAAAAACATGGACACATAAATGAGTTGTAAAAGAGAGTTACACATGTTAACATGAGTTTTGACACAGCATAGTGCATCTTAGATTGGAGATAAGATGGGTGTCATTTTTTGGGGTGGTTTTATCCCATGGTTGTGTAATTGATAGTTTGATATATGTATCTCCTATATATTAGGTGCATGAGATGGAGGTTGTATAAGAGTATTAAAGAGATTGAGTTGCCTCTAGATATTTGGTTATTGATACTCCTATGAAAATCTTTCTCTGCAAGTATATTGTATTATGTTGTTGATTCTTGAATAATATATTGGGCAACTTTTTAAGTCAATTATGAAGACCTTAGAGGTTTAGAAATGTCTTGAAAGTGTTCATAATCAATGTAGTTGTTTGTAGCTTGATAGAGTGCAACATGAGCTTTCTAGCATTTCAAATGGTTAGTCAATCAAATACCTAGTTCAAAATTTATGGCCTTTGAAAGTCATATATCTTAAAATACTAAATATAAAAACATGGACACATAAATGAGTTGTAAAAGAGAGTTACACATGTTAACATGAGTTTTGACACATCATAGTGCATCTTAGATTGGAGATAAGATGGGTGTCATTTTTTGGGATGGTTTTAGCCCATGGTTGTGTAATTCATGGTTTGATATATGTATCTCCTATATATTAGGTGCATGAGATGGAGGTTGTATAAGAGTATTAAAGAGATTGAGTTGCCTCTAGATATTTGGTTATTGATACAACTATGAAAAGCTTTCTCTGCAAGTATGTTGTTGATTCTTGAATAATATATTGGGCAACTTTTTAAGAGTGGGAATTTTCTCCCAAAAGGGTTTTCCTCATATGAATCACTATGTTGTGGTATGCATATATTTTATGTTAAAGTTTTTTTGTAGCTTTGTAAAGACCTAAAAAACATTGTGTAACCTGCCTCATAAGGTTGGTGTAGGAAGTTGTTATTATACCTTAATTTTCATTCAAGTGGTATCAAAGCTTGATCACCTTTGATTTTAATTGTGGGATGTTAGGTTTTTTAAACTAATAAATATTTGGGTGGGAGCTTGTATATAATTTGTGATCTTATTGTCAAAAAATTTAGATGGTAAGCTTTTCAGGAGAATAGAGGTGGAGAAATATTTTAGATATAATTTGGGATGTGGAAGCTAAAGATGGAAGATCTGTTAATAGATTGATATTTATAAATAGACTATAATCTTTGGGATGCTATTGATGAGAATGCATTTAGACCTACTAATATATACTACTAAAACACCTTATAAGTATGGACGTGTCATGGAGTACAAAAGGAAAGGTTTAATTAGATTGTACTTGGCTAACTCAATTTTCATCAATTCTCTTGTTATGGCCATTAGTAGTAATTTTGTAATTTGAAGACTAATGATGTGGTGGGTTCTTTTCTTTCCAAAGACATGAGGAGGAAGGTATTAGTCAATTCTGAGGAGGCCTTAAGTGTTCATGAAAGACCTAATGAAAGAGGCAAGATGAATGAGAATCATAATAAATTCAAACCCATTGGAATTTCCAAAGTTATTTGGTGGAATTCTAGTAAGCTTGGACACATCTATAAAGACTACAATTAGTTTTATGAGTAAGGGAAAAGTTGTGGTTTCTTTGTCCACTACTGAAGTAAAGTATATGATAGCAACTCATGTTTGTAAAGAATTTATTTGGCTTAAGATTTTTTTTCAAATATTGAAATAAAACAAAGAGATAAAATTGTATTGTGATAGTTAAAGCATGATCTACCCATTTAAGAACTCAAATTTTCATGTTACGACCAAGAACATTGATGTTCAGTATCATTTTTCATGGATATGGTTGAGGATGGCAAGGTAAAACTAGTACAATAGAGGGTTGATGAATGCTTTAGATTCGTTAACTAAGGTTGTTAGCACAGAAAATTTTAGATGTTGTTTAGAGTTTGTGGGCCACATGACCTCTAAGAAATAAAATTATGATGTGGATATTCCCTTTTCTCTTGTAAGGCGTTTGACAAGAGGGAGAATATTAGGAAAATCATATCTCAAAATTGCATTTATATAGGGTTACTATTAATAGTAATTTTATATTTGAGCACGAATTGGTCTTAGAATTTTCCCCAAAGCTATTAATTGGCTAGATTAGCATGCTAATAAACTTTTGTTACAAGGCCATGTCTAGATTTCAAGGTATTAATGTTTGTGTATTTAAAGTTGTGAATGAAAGTTTCAAAGTAAATTTTGAAGGCCTTTTAAATGGATCAAAATTGCTTGTAACTGGAGAAGTAGGTTATGACTTGATAGAGCATGTCACAAACTTTCTAGTGTTTCAAATGGTTCGTCAATCAGTCACCTAGTTCAAAAGTTATGGCCTTTGGAAGTTGGGTCTGTTGAAATAGAAAATATTAAAAACATGTTGGACACATAAATAAGTTACTAATATCAGATTTCCACAATCCATTTTAACTACGTGTGCATTTTTGGATTCGATTGTGTGTGTTTTTTAGCATCAATGTTTCAGATCACACTCTATGATCCATCTTCATTTTTTCCATTCTTACACTCTCTCTACCTGATGATGGATCACAAAGTGTGATCTGAAATGTTGATCCTAAAAAAAACACACAATCGAATCCAGAAACGCACATGTACATAAATAAGTTGTAAAAGTGACATTCAATGGTATGTGTTTTGACACATCATATGACATCTTGGATTAGAGATAAGATGGATGCCAATTTTGGGTGGTTTTAGCCCATGGCTTTCTAATATCATTTGATAGTTTCATGTATTGTATCATTTTACTATATTTTGGCTCTTTGTCGCTTGTTTGATTAAATAATTTTGATAATTATTTAATCATACTCCTTAGTTTTTTTCCTATGGGATAAATCATTTTATTAATTCCCTTATGTCCTAGTATGTCCTCTTTAGGCATAAATAAATCTTATTTATTTATGTCCTTTGTCTTTTTGGTGTCACATTTATATATGAAACATTTAAATGTCTTTTAGGCCTTTTGGAGGGAATTGGTAAGTTTGTTTTATTATTCGCCTTTTATTATTGACCTTTGGCCCTTCTTTCCCACTTTTCCTTTTGCATTCTTTTCCTTGGTCCTTTTATGTAATCTTTTCTATCGATTTTCTTTAATCGCGTCCATCAATTTTGAACTGGGAGTTTATAAATTGAGTCATTTTCTCTCATTTTTTAAATCAATAATTTCTAGTATCCTCACCCATATGCTATCAAAATTAATCATTTCTTTTTAGTCATTATTTGTGTAATTGTCATACAAAGAGCAACAATATCACAATAGAGGAGACAAAAAAATAAATGAGACACCATTGAAAGAATGTTTATATTTTGAGTTAAAATACTTTATTATTTGTATATTTTATAATTTCAATAGTCTTATTGTTGAGATTCGGATTTTACTAACATGATTATTATAGCTTTTGTAGTTGGCTTAATCATGTATATGTACTAACCCCATTATTTTCCTAATCTACATTTGGTGAACCCGAGATGAAACGAACCCAAAACTCATAAACTAAGTTTTATGTGTGTTTGTAGGTATGAGATTGAAGTGGTGCACTTGACCTATCAGCCTACACAATTGTAGCATCCTGCTACACACTTGCAGCCCCTAGCTACACAATTTCTTAATTAGTTGTGCACTTGTTTTTTTTACTTGTGCGCTTGCATTAACTAACCTTCTTTTTTAGGGTGTTTGCAAATTTGGATTGTATAACCTTTTGGTTGTAGGATTTTGATGATGTTGATCCATGTCTATTTGGAAACCATTTTAATTTTGAATCACACATAGTTTAATTAGGGTTTGAGAATGAATTGCAACTGTCACCTAGTGTAATTAGGAGGCTATTTTGCATCCAACCTTTCATTTTTTGGGCTAAAAAGATCAAAAATATTCTTCATATAGACTAATTATGGGTTTTAATTTGATTACAATATCTCATCTAGAATAATTAGGGGCTTTTAATTACATACAATCTCTCGCATAGGTTATTTAATGACCACAATCCTTTCATCTAGGCTCAAATTGATAATAATCCTTCACATAGCATAATTAGGGGTTCAAATTAGTTTCAATTCCTCACATAGAAAAGATATCTATCAAATTGATCATAAATTTAGCTTTTTTATTATCTAATTGATCATTTTAATTCAATTCTACTTAATTGGGGTCAATTTTAACACTATGAAAACTAGGTTTCTTGATTTTCTGCATTTCAAATTAGTTTGTGCACTTTCTCTACTTCTTGTGCACTTGAAAGCTCTAGTTGTGCACTTTCTTAATGTATATTTTTATGCATTTGATAGGGTCTTTACATAATTGTTTGGGATTGTTTCGCAATTGGTTGGTAAAATCTAATTTTTAGTTTGTTGTTTGTTCTTTCAATTTCATAAAAATTAGGTATACTAGTAGTTTTTGGTGTTACTAACCATATTTGGTACAGTTATTTGGAAAACATGGGACAAAGAAATTTATTGAAATTATTGATGAGTTCCTTGTAGGGTGCTTGAAAAAGTTGTGTCTTTGATATTTTATGTGTTTTTCTTTAGATAAATCACATTTCAATTTCTTAAGTGAACAAACTTTGTCTATGTGTGTGTATTTTATGTTTGCACATCGTAGAGTGGACCTACTATTATGTGAAGTATCATGTCCCCTTACCTTTAGGATCCTCGGTGCAAGATAAACACAATAGTAATGCCCATTTTTTCCTTTATTAGAATTGCATTCATTGGTGGGAAAAAGTACTCACCCCAAGTGGTACTTCTTTAACTAGATATATAAATTGATGTTGGATGAATGTCATGATGGTTATATAAGATTGAGTATCGAGATGATGGTTCCATAATACCCACACTCATGTAAGATATATCAAACCCCTTTACAAGGCTGGGATGGGATCTTAAGTGGGACATCACTACTAGGTTGAGTGTCAGTTTCCATTGAAATTCCCACACTATGAACCACTATTTTAGAAATCCAAATTCCTATAGATGCTAGTGTAGGAGGTCAAAAATCTAAAGCCACCCCATATGTACTATCCATTATTGAGACAAAAATTCCTTAATTCATAAGGTCTCCATACCTTCAGGGTAAGAGGTCAAGTGATTCTCGTGTCATGTAAGAGGGAGTGAGTGACACTTGATTCTCTACTTGTCTACTTTGTCTAATTATATAGATTTATCGAAGAGGGGATTCAATAAGTAGTGTACCATCTTAAAATGGATGCACTCATTATTTAAAACCTTTTATCTCTCATCCCTTTACCAAATTTATGGACCATGGATGGATTTGTACACAACCCCCTTCTTCTCATGTTCTATCCCATTTTTACCCTTTTCAACTATGCAACCTCTGAGACCCTAGGGTTATCTCCTTGTGGGCCAACCTTGGAATAGGTTGACCCAGTCGACCTATTTTGGAATAGGTCGACCTGTTCCCTGGGGATTTTAAATCCTAGGGTTAGTGTTGTCTCAGGGAAGTAAATTGCCAAATAGGGTGCCCCCATCGGCTTGCTTTGTTTTTATGCCTGGAAACTAGTATAAAAGGAAGCCTATGCACCTTATTTTGGGAGGAATGAATTTTCACTATGGAAATCACATGTGAAAGCTCAAACATTCAAGAAAACATATTTTCATCAAGAATTCAAGGCATTAAAAGATTCAAGGATCCTTTGTGAGAATTTCATCTTTAAGATCTAGCACTTTGTTGGCCATCAAGGGAGGAGATTTACATTGAAGCATTCACCATTTTCTTCATTGGTGCACATTTACATCCATGGCTCCATGATGTGGTTTTGGTAGATCTATTACATTTGTGGAGATTTCCTACATCCGTTATTGCAAATTCAACATCTACAACATACAAGCATCACAAAATCTATTGACAAGGGTTTCTACAAGCAAGGTGAATACATACATTTGTCTTGTTTCCTTTACATATTTACATTTTAATTTCAAGGTTAATTCCTTAATCTAGGGCTTGACCAAGGCAAGCCCTCACCACCCAAACCCAAAAATAAGCTTTTATGTGTGCAAGAATAGGATATCAGAATTACAACCATAGATCTGGAAACTACTTGCTGAGACATTTCCAAAGAAGTTGGGTCAACTTTGCTATGGTATCCCAGGAACATAGTGACCTGGTCGACCTATTTTAGAGCACAGTGACCTAGTCAACTTGATTTGAAACACGGTGACTTGGTCGACATGTTCCTAGAGGTTTGGAAAAAACAACATTTTTTGGGTTTTATGTTGTGATCGTGAATCCAAAGTCAGAAGTTCTGTCACAGGTTCATATCCATAGTTTTTAGAGCAAAAAGGCACATTTTGCTACACATTTCAAGGTGAGTACTTTATCATTAATTTTGTTTCTTAATCTAGACCTATTTTCACATCTTATTGGGATGATTACTTGCATTTAGCATCTAGATCTATCTTACTTTCCTTATTAAATCAATTGGTTCAATTGCACATTTATTTTACACATCTTTAATCAAATCCTACATTGCATGAAAGAGGACTTGCTTGTTTACTTCCTTAATATAATTTAGGTTTAGCATTGCCATCCCTTTATCTCCTTGGGTTTTGCTAATCTAATTTGGGTTATATTGAGAGTTATGTTTGGAAGCCCCTCTTTCTCATGTATTTTGAATACTCGTGTGGAAGTGGTTAGTTAATGAATTCATCTCACATAATTTATATATTTAATTTCATTAGCACCCATTTCCCCCTAAACAAGTAGTGTCCTCTTTCCAGCCTTAGGTTGTGATTGTCTTCAAATTTTTTGAGATTCTTCAAGATGAATAGATAAAATTAGGCTAATTTAGGTCCCTTTCATATTCTTCCACTTTTTTTGGAGTCCAAAACTACCATTTTGTTTGATGTGTCTTTTGTGAGTGCTCAAAATATCTTCAATTAAGCATCGCTTTTCCAAAACCTTTGAATATTTACCCAAATACATTTTTTCATATCAAACCTTGCCCAAATCAAAACTTTGCAAACATACCTAAAAGTAATAAATTTTGAGCTTTGTTTCAACTTCCCATACATAAAAGTCCCTTAGGTTGCATCACTTCCATAGCTCTCTTTCATCTTAGGTTTAGAGTATCACATAGTGCCATCCTTTGATCATTTCCTTAGTCCATCCTAGCATACCCTCCTTGGTCATTCATTTCACTTGTCCTAGTTTGTGACCTTAGCTTTCATTTAGAACCTTTTTCCTTTCTATAATTTTATCATTACCATTTTTAGACTCATCATATCCCTTGGTCACCCTTTCATTTCATCTTGGTCTCTGGTTTTCACTTATATTCCTTGAAATTTTCATAATGTTATCATTATCATATTGTCCTTTGTCCTCATCTTGTTAGCCTATCTATAGAGTTGCATCCCATCTCATTTTTTGTCTTTGATTAGAATCATCAAAATATTTTTAGAGCTACAGGGTATAACTCATCTCTGTTAGGTTGCCTTTGTCTTCCATCCTTTGGTATCATATTAGTCATTCCTTTAGGTATGTTTCATATAGGTCCATACCCATAGTTAAAACAAGATCCCAAGTTGCTAGAAGATGACAAAATTCCCCATAACAACCAATGGATACTTTTAACATAAGACAAACCCAATTTAATCCCACACAACTCCCATATTTTGATAACAATAGGGAATCACCAAAAAATTCCTTAATATAATTACA
This sequence comes from Chamaecyparis obtusa, assembly GCA_027943335.1. Lineage (NCBI taxonomy): Eukaryota > Viridiplantae > Streptophyta > Pinopsida > Cupressales > Cupressaceae > Chamaecyparis > Chamaecyparis obtusa. Next base: position 845,623 of record BSBK01001456.1, on the reverse strand, counting down.
CATGGATTTATCTAGAGTACCACAAAAACATAACTTGGGAAATGATTCATAATTTCCCAAAATATTGACATTTGACTTTGAGAAATGGAACAAAAATATTTCCTCACAGCTAAACTAAGTTTCCATCTAGGTCATAATAATACTCAACCTTAATCACCTCCAAACTGTCAAAGTGAATCCCATATCTACCTTTGATCTCAATCATCCTTAGATTTGGAATCCTTATTAGGGATTCATGACTCTTTGTTAGACAATACAATGAAGAAACTTAAAGTTAGAAAGGCTTTAGAAAATTTGATTATTGAGGATCTTCTTAGATATTTTCTTTTCCTCAAAGAAAAAATAGCATTAATTTTTTAATACAAATCCATGTTCGGTGAAGTAGAATTGTTTTTGGAAGATTGTTGAGCATGTCAGAGTTTGGTGTTTGTGTGTGTTGTTATTAATGTTTTTCCATTGATGTCAACATACAAATTGTTATTGTAGACAGTGTGTTTAGTATGTCTAGTGAAGAAGATTTCAGTTTTTCAAATGCTACATTGAATATCTTGCGTTGTTATCCTAAGGTATGGTTTAGATATGTTTGTAGTTGGTCTATAGAAGTTTGTAGAAGTTTGGGTGACAGTTTGAGGAAGATATGATTGATTTATCTAGTGACAATATTTCAATGTTCTTGTTGTGATAGAGGTTGATTTATTGCTTTGGTGAGGTTCAATATGGTTGATTCAAATATTGTGAAGTTTTTTTTGTGTTTGGGACTCACTACATTGTTTCCTCAACTGGTGTTGTTCATGATTTAGAGTTCAACAAGTTATCTTTTTGTTGTGACGAGTCTAGTGTTCAGTATTGTTGGTATTTAGTGCAGAGATGAGCTTGAATTTTGAGTTTGAGATGACGGGAAGGCCAAATAATTTATTCATGATACTTTATGGTATTCTTGGATTGTGTTATGACCTTGTTGTAGGATCACATTGATCAAGGTGATCGTGTGTGGTGTTTTTATATGGTGTTGGCATTTCTTCATTTAGGTCCTAACTGACTTGGTGAAATAACATGTTTCAATTCTTAGAGCTGATTTGGAAAAGTTGTAGCGTATTTGAGGATAATGTTTTTTATCATATCTAAGTCTTGGACTATTTGATTTGGATCACTTTGTGATTTGAGCATAATGTTGTATCTTTTATGTGTATAGGTCTTAGCCAACCTTATTGTATTGTAATATGTATAATTGGGAAATCATTTTGTGATTGTGATTGATGTATGTATGTCTGAAGAGAAGAGGATTTTTGTATTCTACAACTAAGGAATAAATTTTACTTAATTAGAATTGTATTGGCATAGTAGATGATGTAAGTCAGTTCACTTATTCTGAACATTTTTTCAACCCCTATGAATTGTAATCGAAGATTAATTAGTGAGCCTAACTGAGGGCCAAATCATTGTATTGTGAGTAGTGAGCTCTAGGAAGTGGTCCTGTGAATGCATGTGCATTATCCTTTTGTTATTTTTATTTTCTCTTAACTGGGTAGTAATTTTAATAGAGTACTGTTAGAAAGTAAAGTCCACCAAGATAACTGAGAGGGGGGGTGAATCATTTATCTGATAATTATAACTTTTATCAACTTCAACAGCATTAAACCATGTAAGAAATATAATTACCAACCATAGAAAGATATTCATACACAATAACACAATGACACAAGATATGTTGACTAGGGAACCTCTTGATCAAAGAGTATATCCTCAACATCGCATAGCTCCAACTGCAATATCCCACGTGCGCTAATCCAAACATTGTCTGCTTCTCTGCGAGTCTCTGGTAGATCATTGTGTTGACATAAATGACAATCATAGTCATGAATGCAAAAACTGCTACAGAATGGCTGCCAAACATTCAACATTCATTCCTAACAATCTCCCCCATTGGCATTGATGGAAACATAGATGAAAAAACATCCAATGTTCCAAAAATCCAATACTGCAAAACTGCTGCTCAAGAAAAAATATTTCAAATCCTCTTCATCAATTTAAATCTTGCTTTGTTTTCCTGTTCAGATAGTACAAATGGTTTTTCATGTACACTTCTCCCCCATTGACATCAACAACAACTCCAATGTCAAAAGACACTATTCAGAAAATACATTCACTAGAGTCCTCATGACTCAGCTTAGATACACATACTCCCCCATAGAGGAAGTACCAACATCCAGTCCAGAAGAAAGATAAGGCTCATAAACCACTAGACAGATGCAACCAACTGCATCACTTCTCAAAAGTAGGCTGGGGCATAACCCCAAGCATACCTCTCAGATACTCAAATGTATCCTTAGGAAAAGACTTTGTAAATATGTCTGCTATCTGCTCCTTTGTACTTATGTACTCAAGTCTGACTTCTTTCTCAGCAACTTTCTCCCTTACTACATGATACTTAATCTCTATATGTTTTGTCTTAGAATGTAATACAGGGTTCTTAGACATACTAACTATGCTAGTGTTGTCACAATGTATGACAATAGGTTCAACAAACTTTATTCCAATATCCTTCAGCATTTGCTTCATCCAAATTATCTGGTTACAATTGTTTGTTGCTGCTACATATTTTGCTTCTACTATGCTCTATGAGATACAATTCTGCTTCTTTCTTAGCCAAGAAACCAATCTTCCTCCAAGGAAAAATGCTTCACCACTGGTGCTCTTCTTATCATCAACACTACCTCCCCAATCAGCATCTGTATATGCACATAGGGTAAAATCATCAAATTTTTCATACCACAATCCATAGTCCATTGTGCCTCTTAAATATCTCAGTATCCCCTTTACTACTGCATAATGTGATTCTCTAGGTTCAGCTTGAAATCTTTCTACAATTCCAACTGAATGTGCTATATCAGGTCTTGTATGAGTCAAGTACTGTAATCCTCCAATCATAGATCTGTATTTCTTCTATTCAACTGTCGGTGTTTCATCTGTGCTAGATAATTTATGTCTAGTTACCATAGGTGTTCCAACTGGTTTACATTTCTCCATCCAAAATCTTTTCAACAAGTCATTTAGGTACTTAGTCTGGCTTACAAAGATACCATCATTGTTCTGTGTTATATGTAATCCCAAAAAGTATTTCATTTCACCAATCATACTCATTTCAAATTCAGTCTTCATTTCATTAGCAAATTTGTCACTAGCTTCATCTTCTCCTCCAAAAATAATGTCATCAACAAAAATAACTATAATCAACAAACCATTTTCAATTTATTTTGTGTAAAGATTGCTATCAGTTGTTCCTTTTGTAAATCCCAACTTTAACAAATACTTGTCTAATCTTGCATACCAAGTTCTAGGTGCTTGCTTTAGTCCATATAAGGCTTTCTTTAGTTTACATACCATGTCTCCTTCTTGAGTCAAAGGAAAACCTTCAGGCTGCTCAATGTAGACTTCTTCCAATTCTCCATTCAGAAATGTTGACTTTACATCCATCTGATATACTTTGAATTTCTTATAAGCTACATAAGCCAAAAATATTCTTACTGCTTCAATTCTTGCTACAAGTGCAAAGGTTTCTTCATAGTCAATTCCTTCTTGCTGTGAGTATCCCTTACATACCAATCTTGCTTTATTTCTTACTACTTCTCCTTTTTCATTCATCTTGTTTCTGAATACCCATTTAGTTCCAATAACATTCTTGTCTTTAGGTCTAGGGACCAATTCCCATGTCTTGTTCTTTTCAATCTGATCAAGTTCTTCTTTCATATCATTAATCTAATTTTCATCTTCACAAGCTTCGCTAGTAGTTTCAGGTTCAATTTGAGAAATCAAACATAACTATTCTTGTACCTTATTCCAAGTTAGAACTCCTCTTGTAATGCTTCCAATAATTTTCCCAATAGGATGATTTCTTGATAAACTCTTGTTAGGTGTCACTGTCTCAAATCTCACTTCAAGTGTAGGTTCTTCAATGACTTCACTGTGGCTTTCATTCAATAAATCACTATCAATCTCATAAAATAAATCAGTAGTTCCAGTGTTAGGTTTAGGATGAGCTTCTTCATCTGATTCATAATCAAGCATTCTTTCCTGAATTTTGAACTTTTCATCAACTTTAACATTTGCACTTTTAACAATAGTCTTAGTTCTTTTATTGTAACATCTATAGGCTTTGCTTTTCAAAGAATATCCAAGAAATATACCTTCATCACTTCTAGGATCAAGCTTTCCAATATCATCATCTCTCTTTATATAACATTTGCTTCCAAAAATTCTAAAATACTTAACTGGGGGTGCATGTCCAAACCATAATTAATAGGGTTTCTTGTCTGTGTCTGCTCTGATTTGTACTCTATTCATTGTATAGAATGTTGTGTTCACTGCTTCTCTCCATAATATCTTCGCCAAATCATTCTCAGATAACATAGCTCTTGCTACTTCAATCATTGATCTATTTCTTCTTTCTGTAATACCATTTTGTTCAGGTGTCCTAGGGGCTGAAAACTATCTCTTAATGCCATTTACTTCACAAAAAGTGTTAAACTCTCTAAAAGTAAATTCTCCACCTCTATTAGATCTCAAACATTTAATCTTCATTCTAGATTCATTCTCAACTTTATTCTTAACGATCTTAAACTTATCAAATTCTCTAGACTTTTCTTTAAGAAATGCAATCCATGTCATTCTTGTAAAATCATCAACAAGAATCATAAAATACCTTTCTCCATAGAATCCTCTAGTCCTAGTAGGACCGCTCAAATCTATATGAACAATCTCCAAATTTTTTGTAGATGTAAATTTCTTACTGGGAAAAGAACTTCTCTTATGTTTAGCCATCACACATTCTTTGCAAATCATGTTAGTAGGCTTCATAATTTTAGGCAAATCCCTTACTGCAAGTGTAGTACTCACTTTCACAATGTTGTCAAAGTTTATATGACAAAATCTTCTATGCCATAACCAACTGTCATCAATCTTAGTAATCAAACATGTTATCTTAGTAGGATTCAACTGAAATACATTACCTCTGGTTCTAGATCCAATTCCAATTAGATTTCCATCTTTATCCTTTATCACACAAGTTTTCTCAGTAAACCAAACTTGATATCCCTTATCAACTAATTGTCCAACACTTAAAAGATTATGTTTCAATCCATCCACAAAATAAACATCATCAGTATTAGTCTTTCCATCAAGAGTAATAGATCCTGTACCTTTAATCAAACAAGGTGCATTGTTTCCAACTCTAACAACTCCTCCATCATAATTGTTAAACTTTATGAACTTTTTCATGTCTCCAGTCATATGATGTGAACAACCACTATCTATAATCCAATCAGCTTTCTTTTCAACTTGGGAAATTAAGGCTTTTTCTTCCTTAACATGAGTTTTAGGATTCTCTTCTTTAATTGCTACAAATCCTATGTCATCATTATTCTCAGTATCACTTTCACTTAGAGTTCTCTCTACACTAGCTTCAAGATCTTCATCATTAGCATAATAGCATTCCTTAGATCTTCTAGGTTTGAAATTTTTTCTATACTTTTTAACTCTCTTAGGACACTTAGATGCAAAATGACCATATTCTTGACAAGTCCAACATTTAAAAAATTTCTTACCGTCTGGTTCTCTCTTCACAAGCAAGGAAATACCTTCTTCAATCTTCCTGTCTTCTTCATTTCTAGATCTATTGTTGCCAGCATAATCTCCACTCACACTGATGCTTCTTGACAAAGTAGGGTGAACACTAAGAGCACTAAATGTTGTCTCCATTCTAGGCAAGTCTCCTGATAACCTCAAGTTCATCTCTGTTGCTTCCAATCTTCCAAGAAGAGTCTCTCTTGTAAAGTTTGAAGTACAAGGTATAACTTGTTCAATCATTTGTGTTGTCTACTTAAATACAGGAGTCAATGTGCTCAGAATTTTCCATATCACTTCATTCTCTATCTTTGTTCCTCCACAAGATTTTATGCCTGCAATAATTTCTGACATTCTACCAATATAGCTTCTAACATATTCATCTTCCATCATTCTTATATCTTCAAATGCACATATCTAATTATGTAATCTAACTTTCTTTGCATGTTCATCACCTTCAAAAGTAGAGTGTAAAGCATTCCAAATTTCATGAGATTTTTTTAAACATTTTACCTGATTGTACTCATTCTCCGGAAGGGCTATCAAAAGTGCTTCTCTTGCAAGTATGTTACACATGAATAGATCTCTCTCATCGCTAGTACATGTTTCAAGATTTTACTCTTCAATGATAGTCTTATCATTCTTTGTAATCAACCAATTACCTGGTCCTAAACACAGTAGGTGTGTCTTCATCTTTTCTTTCCAGTTGTCAAAATTTACTCCATCAAACTTAGGGCTTTCTTTTCTAAAATTCACCATGGATCTCCTTAAGTTGTTAAAATTATTTTTCAAGGACCCGTTGCTCTGATACCAATTGTTAGAAAGTAAAGTCCACCAAGATAACTAAGAGGGGGGGGTGAATCAGCTATCTGATAATTATAACTTTTATCAACTTCAACAGCATTAAACCATGTAAGAAATATAATTACCAACCATAGAAAGATATTCATACACAATAACATAATGACACAAGATATGTTGACTAGGGAACCTCTTGACCAAAGAGTATATCCTCAACATCACATAGCTCCAACTACAATATCCCATGTGTGCTAATCCAAACACTGTCTTCTTCTCTAAAAGTCTCTAGTAGATCACTATGTTGACATCAATGACAATCATAGTCATGAATGCAACAACAACTGCTACAGAATGGATGTCAAACATTCAACATTCATTCCTAACAAGTACATCTATCTACTGGGTATCATCCCCACCAGGATTTTTTCTTTAACAAGGTTTCCTCAAAAACAAAAATTTTGTATTTTGTGTTGTGGATCTTGCCTCATTATTTATCTTTTATATCATTAATTGGTTTAAGTGGTTTTAAGTTTTAATTGTTAGTACACAACTGATTCACCCTATAGGCTCTATTAGGTAGAGCATTTGCTTGCTAAGGAGAGGTACATTCAAAACTGGTCTCATTATGTACTTTGTCAAGATATGTAGTTACATTCATTTCTTTATGTGTATAGTTATTACATTTTATGAAGGAAAGAGAGAAAATATAACTAAATCATACATCATTAACTCTTTTCTAAAAATATAAATAGTTATTCATCAAAGTACAAGATTGCTTCACACAAGCCATGAAACTAGCTAAAGATAAATTCAGCATTTTGAATTTAAAACAAGAATACATATGTGAGAAGATAAAAATGAATAAGATAATGGTAGGGTCAGTCATTTCCTGAATGACTAACAGTTGTGTTGATTGCGTCGATCACTTGCGCTCTCACTTTCTTGTTGCTCTTGCATTCCTGGTTTCTAGTGCCAGATCCTGAAAATGATAACATTAAGGGTTTAGATCCAATATATCTAAGAAATGATTGATTCTACCTCACTGTTCTACCCCACACATGTATCCATGCTTCAAATCCCAAACCCATATTTATTTCTAACTAGTTTATTCATGTGCATCAATCTTGTCTCTTAGTGACATGTGGATGTAAATGTGGCTCCCACAAGGGTTCAAGCCCAACATGCCCCTAAGAGATAGGATGAGTAAAAGAGATAAAGGAGAAATTAAATGTTTAAGGGACATATACCTTCTATACAAAACCTTTTGTTTCAGTTGGAGTATCATCATTGAGGTTGTATATTCAGATATACCTTTTTGACATGAGGTCATCTAATTGTTCCAGCTTTCATAGGGAGTTTTTTGTATCAGGGGTTGATATGGGATCAACAAGTATGATCACATGATCAGGTATCATGTTGTAAGTTGAGGAAGGTCCAAAAGACCTTGTAATAAAATCTTCTAGAACTTCAACAACTCAAGTATGATATCTTGACCACTATAAGGGTATTCATAGAAATAACTACATATAAATAACTATTTAAGGGACATATCATTGAATATAAAACCTTACAATATTGGTTAGTGTGTCATGCCCCTATCTGCTTCTGGCTTGGATTTTCTTTTATTCTGCATCTTTATTTAGTTCTTCTAGGATGGATTTATGTCTTGGTTCGGATTCGATATGTTCAGACTCTTTTGGTTAGAAGTAGATTATAACTTTGTGCTAACTTCGATTTATATCTTAAACAGATTAGGGATATTTAGTTGGCTATTAATTGTTAATTTTGGTTAGACTATGACATTGGATTTAATTTAATATCTGCAGACACTGTCTTTTCTGAATTATCAATTTCTCTGTTGACTTTGATACTTGAAAATTTGTGTTACTTGGAAGAAGGATGAGGAATTCTTATTCTGCAATTAAGTTTTCACTTATGAGGATTTTGATGTTATATTGGTCTGTTATTGTGAAGGAAAATATGGTTAATTTTATGTTTAATGCTAGTGTATAAATGATTTTATTATGTTAGCATCTATTGTTAAATGAATATTAAAATTTAAATGAATAAAAATAAGTCTATTATGTTAGAATGAGTTAGTGGGAAGATATGTGTTAATCTGGAAGGGGGATTAATAATATCCTAACATTCTTGTATTATGGTTAGCAAGTTAAGATTAGTGAATTGATTAACATTGGTTATGACTTTGAGATTCTCCCTATGGTGTCGTGAACTTGGATTAATATGGCTATGTTATAATATGTTCACTATACCAAGTTATTTGTTTTTGCTATGTTCGAAGGTGTAGTGGGAGATTGGTTGTTATTTGCACATGGGAATTTTCTTTGAGCATGAGTAGTGGGAGTTCTCAGTAAGTATGTGTACTACTGAGATAGTTGTCCCTGTGTTAAGTAAAGGTGGCAGTGAAAGATAAGTTTGGGCTTTAATGCATCTACGACATGTTTATGGGAATTGAATGACTTCAATTTGCTGTCGGTCATTTTCTTTGGCAAGGTTTTGTTTCTTTGTTGTGGTTATGGGTTTGATGCCTGGAAAGGTTGTGGAAATGGAGTCATTCTGTTCAGTTTGGAGAGGAATATGGTTGTATACTTGTGCATTATTAATGGGATTCTCCATTTTGCATTTCATGGTTCTATTTCTAGTTTTCGAGCTATCTTTTGGATGCACTATTCAGTTTTTGGTGCTTATGAAACGAGCTCTGTCACGGGGTGCTCGGTTTCGTTGCTTGATTCTTGGTCTTTTTCTGTGGTTTTAGCTTTGCTGAGCAAGGAGTTGGTTTTGGTGTAGCTCGCCAGTTGGGAGCGAGGTCTTTGGCTTCAACTTCAAGTTTAGAACACCCCCACTCTGTTATAAAGGCAGGGGCATTCTCTAACTCAACTCTTGCTTTCTTTATGAATCTGGTTATAAAAATTCATGTAAATGGTTTATATTCTGGTTATGCAATGTGATTAAAATGTTATTGTGTACTGTAGAAATGTCTTTCAAAATATGTGTGGTTTTGCACATTGCAGTGTTATGTTCACTATTTGAAGTTGGTATTTCGGTTGTGTGTTTTGGTTCAGTTGATTAGAAAATGGATTTTGAGTTTGTCGAATGGTGATACTGTTTATAGGAGAGTGTGGAAGTGTAAGTTTTCTTGAGTTTGTGAGTTTGTGTGTTTCACTGTTTCATGTCAGTTGTCATGATCTTAGTAGTGGGAACGACAATGTATTGTGTAAGGAAGTAGTAATGGAGAGGGAAAACTGTGAAGCTGTAGCCTCTCTACTACCAGTTCTTTTTACTGAGTTTTGGGAATGTTATTTTGTGAGCGGGTTAGTTTGTTCTGGTGTTGATATGGGTCTTGTCACCAGGTATTTGGGTTTTGAGATTTCTGGTTATATGCATTCTCTAATTGGTATAGTTATCAGGTTCTGCGTTTCCCAGATTAGAATGAGTGTGTAACCATGGTGAGAAGTTTTCTTGGCAATATTGGAACATGGAGTGAATTCGTATTTTGTACCCGATTTCATATTGTTTAGTTGATAGTTTATTTTGTTTAGTAAACACAGCTAATGTTCATTGTGATGCCACTGTTAGAATGTTGTATTTCTTGTCTTGTCAAGCATTGGTATAGGGAAGCTTTGTTAAGTCACGGTTAGAGATTCTGAAGAATGCTTCTCTCTGTCTAAATAGCTTGTAGTATTGGGCTCGAGAAATGGAGATTTGATTACCATGAGGTTTTGTAGAGGATGGTCATCATATGATATATGTATCGGTCTCTGGTGTTAGTGGTTGATATGAATGTTCACAGTTCTGTGTTCTAGATGTAGGTAATTAAGTTCTGGTTCTATTCTGCGGCTATTGTTAATGAGGATTGTTGGGTCTGTTGATAAGTTTTATTAGGAATCAAGTTCTGTTGGATGATCATGTTGTAGCAGGAAAAGGAACATGGTTTTGTTTCTTGGTGCTATGGTATTCTCGGTTGATGTGGGGTTTATTATGGAAATCTCTATTGTCACATTATTTCTTTCGTAGATTCAATTTTGACTTTGGTCTGAAGGCTTTTTGATGGCTACTGTTGTAGAATACTTGTTGTCTGTGGAATTTTGGAGTTGTATCAATAACTGATACTTTATATTTAGGTTGGAATATTGATTTCATGTTTTCTGATTGTATTACAACTTTGATGTACTACTCTGAACTTTGTATTTATATAAGGGTACATATATATATATATATATATATATATATATATATATATATATATATATATATATATATATATATATATATATATACATACTTATAGGAACATATATGTATATATGTATATACACGTACCGTGAGTGTATATACATATGTATATATATATATATATATGTGTGTGAGCCTATAAGTATGTGCATACATATATATATATATATATATATATATATATATATGTGTGTGTGTGTGTGTGTGTGTGAGCCTATAAGTATGTGCATACATATATATATATATATATATATATATATATATATATATATATATATATATATATATATATATATATATATATATATATATATTTGTAGGAATGTATATGTATATATGTATATACATGTATCGTGAGTGTATATACATATGTACATATATGTGTTTATGCCTACAAGTATGTACACAAGTGACTTGGTAACAGAGATAACAGAATTGATCAAGTGTATTTTTATACGGGTGGTAATTATGTAGTTAATGTGTAATTCTGCATTATTCTTTGGTATTAAAGTTGATCGTTAACTTTCTATGGATTCACAAATAGCTCTGTTAGTTAGAATGTGACCGAAGAATGGAATTGAATCTTAGGTATTTTTGTTAACAATAGAATTGGATGTTTCCATTTTTCTGTTATTAAAATTGCAATTAGATATTAGGAATTGGATATTAATTTTGTTTAAGTTTCTAGGAATAGCATTGGAAATTTTGCTTAAGTTATTCTTTGAGTGATGAAAGAAGATGCTTGTTGTGGTTGTTTTTGGAAAGTGGTTTCATGGATGTATGTGGAAATGTTAAATGGTTGTTTCAGTGTTATGGATTTAGTTGTTAAGTAAACAGTATTAGTTGAATTGGTTATTCATATTTTTACTATGGTTAGCTATTTTGGTAGTATGAAGTGTTTTAAGATAATGCAAGTGTGATCCTTAGTAGGGGAAGCTGACTTTTGTCTAGAGCCTGAAGGTGAAAGAATATCTGTCAGTTAATTACTAAGTGATAATTTAATAATTCATGGGCTATGGGTTTCATTTAAAAAGATAAAATATGTTGCCCTGATTACTTGCACATGTTGGTGAAGTAAGGGAATGGTTTTACCTTATTTCTTGGAAAGAATAAGGCTGACATAATGAATTCTTCGAGTTTCCTATTGGTTACTGATCATTGATTCTTATGTAGATACCCAAAGCTAGTGGATCATCACTTTGTCATTTTCTTTGTGAGTTTATTTCTGTTGATTAGAAATGAAATGCTTCTTGTAATGATGAAATATGTCTATTTTTATATGCATGGATCAGATTATTTTGTTAAGGTTTTTAACCTGTATGATGCAGATGCTTTGGAGGTAGTACATTATATTAGTTCTTTTGACTAAGCCCTATTTGTTGTGGTTGTTTTATATCTTGGTGTTTTCAGGATAGATGAGGAAAACTATGTTTTTGGGGGAATGGTTGACTGCTGTAAAGATTTATGGAAAACAGATTATTACTTGGTTACTGGTTATCAGAATAGTGCTTAGGATATCTAGGATCAATTAGATGTATTCTGGAACTTTTAGTATGTTTGTATTAAATGTTCAGTATAATGATATACTCTCATGTAATTGATTACCTTGGATATTTAAAATAACTTATTATGTCAGTTGATTTGTAATTCGGTTCTATGTTGTACCTTGTTAATAAAATAAAAAATGTTGTGTTGTTCAAGTTAATTTCATTGGTTCTCTTGTGGTTGTTTATTTTATTTGGTTAGTAGTATGGGGTGTTACATAGTGTCACTGTAAGAAAAAAAAGAGATATATTCCAATATAGTAGATGTAGTGTGAAAACCAAGCATGATTCTTCAAAATGCAGTCTTTTCTCAAAAAATAGCAAAAATGATGCTACAAGAAGATGCAATGGTGCTACAAAGACAAATAACAAGCATGTTTAAATAGTGAGATTCAACATGATATTGGTCAAAATGACAATGCACATTATGGTTCAACAATCATGAAGATGCAATAATTTTCATGTATGGAAGAATTAAAAAGATGGAGAGGTAGTTTTTAATGTAAGAGGTATATCAGTTTGCAACTATATGAGACATAATAATATGCATGGCTTGAGTGCATAAAGAGAAATGGGATCAAGTAATAAAAGAAAAGAAACTATTTGTGTTTTGGGGGGCTACAAGAACTATGTTTTTCATATAATGATCAAAGGTGGATCAAAAGAAAACTACAGATTCACAGTTTATTGTTATTCAGCATACATGAATTAGAAAAGAGAAAATCAACTAAAGGATAGCAGGTTAAAGTTCAAGAATTCATATTAGGAAAGGGGTAGCCCCTCCGTTTCTGGAAAAATAGATGATATGTTACAAACTTTACTTTCATGAATATTAATTTCAATAGCAGTAAGATGACGCTCGGTAATCAAGGAAAAATCAATCAATGATGTTATGGAACATCATTAGATACTACAGACCTAAATAGTAAAAATGAAGATGATATTAAAATGTTAATAGGAAGCAATGATAAAATAAAAAATAGGCTCTAAGCATGAGTATCAACATATGATGACAATATTCAATGCAAGAAGGTAAAGCTATGACAAGGGTTAATCCAAGAGACATAATATTGTAATAGTCATAAGAGTATCTAAATTTTAGAACAAATGAAAGTCAAAACAATGCTTAAGTAGTGAATATTGTTTGGTCTATAACATGGTACTCCAAAGAAGAATGAATCAAGCCTCACATATATCATGTACAACCAATGCAAAATTTCTATCAAAGAAAAAGTTATTGATGTAGGGTTAGACCCTCCAATTTTGCCTCAGTTCTTTCAAAAGAGATGTTAACAGTTAAACAAAGTGATTAGTGAAATGGTGAAGATGACTATAGACATACAAAATTACTAAATAGATATGTCAAATGTCAATAAAGCCATTAATGTAAAAGTGCATCTATAAAAGCCACAAGATTTTTATTTTTTTAAAAGACACATGCTTTCAGCAAATTGAAGGATTATGCTTCAGACAACTAATAGTGGTAATGAACATTTAATTCATGAACATGTGTTGTGGATTTTGACATAAAATTATGTGTATCAACTACAAGAAGAGAAGAATGTAGTTACTTATTAAAAATGAAAGGGATTGACCATCATTCAACAATGAAAACCCTTGTCAACTTGTGAGAGAAAACCCAAAAATATATATAGGAAAACCCTTCTTGAGCATAGGGTCTATAGGAAAAATGTTTAGAATTTGTATACCAAAAGGACATAACCCTCATGTCTTACAAGATGAACTGAAACAAATGCATGAACATTCAAACCCTCTTTTTGTTTCAAGGAGATAAGTTGTGGCTTGTTACTATAACTGATGGTGATGATGATGAAGATCAACTAAGATTAGAGGTATACAAGACTATAGAAAGATTAGATCAGTTATTATCTTATCATTGATGTCAAGCAATTGATTTTTTATTTATATTGAGTTGTCATATCATTCAGAGTATGATATATGTTGAGTGAGTTAAAGAAGAAGAGGAAGTGAAATATTGTGAAGTTGAAGAACTTAATTGGATAGCTAATACAGATCAAACAATGTTAAGGTTATGTTGATATAATTGTTTTCTACAAAACATTTGATTATATCAAGTTGGTAAAGAAGATTACTCAAGTTGATAAACAAAAAAATTTGGTTATCGAGCAAGAAAAAGTCATTCAGTAAAAGGAAAATATCTAAAAGATTGGGAAACTAGAAAAGTATATTAGAATTTATTATTCTCATGCATCCCTACATCAAATGTAACAAGGTAAATATAAAGAAGTGACAACAATAGTTATAAAGTGTTACACAAAACTGTCGCAACAGAAACAGGTAAAAAACTAAAAATAAACTAAAATAAACCTAATCTAAGAAAACATAAACCCGAGGATAATATGTTAACATCCTCCCCTTAATCTGAAGGGGTTATGACAAGCATTGCTCGAAACTTCTCAAACTTTTCTCTGCCCAGTGCCTTGGTAAGAATATCTGCTGGTTGATCTGCAGTGGGACAATATGTAAGGTGTATAGTGTCATCCTTCACATAATGCCGAATCAAATGAATCTTTGTGTTGATGTGTTTGGTGCAATCATGGAATACTAGATTTTTAGCCATTTTGATAGCGGATTGACTATCAATGAAGAGTGGGGTTGATGCAATCTATGGTGTCTGCAAGTCTTCAAGAATCCTTCGAAGCCATAAGATTTCTCGAGTTGCTTCAAAAGCTGCCATATATTCAGCTTAAGAAGAAGAGGTAGCTGGAACCGATTGCTTTTTAGATCTCCAAGAGATTGCAGCAGACCCAAGATGCATTACAAAACCAGATGTAGATTTTCCATCAGTTGAATCACCAGCGTATTCTAAATCAGAATAGCCAAGCAAAGAAAACTGATCTGTTTTGGAGTATTTAAACCCATAGTGTTGAGTACCTTGCAGATATCTAAGAACTCTTTTGGCAGCTATCCAATGAGTTTCTCTAGGTTGTTGCATAAATCGTGAAAGAAATCCAACAACAAAAGAAATATCTATACAGGTAGTTGTAGCATAAATCAAACTGCCAACAAATTTCCTGTAGATAGTTGCATCAACCAATGCTGATGAGTCATCTAATGTGAGTTTAAGATTTTGCTCCATAGGAGTACTAAGGGGTTTGCAATCAGCCATGCCAAACTTATGCAAAATCTCACCAATATATTTTTGTTGGTTGATGAAAATAGAATTTGGTTTTTGAATCACTTCAATACCCAAATAGTAATGAAGATGGCCCAAATCAGTCATATCAAAACCTTGCTTTAATTGGTCTTTCACATTTTGAATAGTATTCTCATTAGTACCAGTGATAAATAAATCATCCACATAAACAACAAGATAGACAATAATATTATCAATCTTGCTAACAAAAAGTGTTGCATCATCAAACTCAAAATGTGTAAAATTTAACTTCAAGAGATGCTCTGTAAGTTTTTCATACCAGGCTCGGGGAGCCTGTTTCAAACCATACAATGATTTGATAAGCTTGCATACCTGGTGTTCTTTTCCATGGATTACGTACCCTTCCGGCTGAGTCATATATACTATTTCTTTAAGATCACCATTTAAGAATGTCGTTTTGACATCCATTTGGTGAATGTTCCACCCATTTTGAGCTGCAAGAGCTAACAAAGCATGAATGGTGGTCCATTTTGCTGTAGGTGCAAAAGTTTCATCATAATCGATACCCTCTTTTTGAGCATAACCTTTTGCAACAAGTCGAGCTTTGTGTTTGTCAAGTGTACCATCTACTTTATATTTATTTCTAAAAATCCACTTGCATCCAATAGGTTTACAACCAAGTGGAGGATCAATTAACTCCCATGTACCATTTTTCAAAAGAGCTTCATATTCATTTTGCATAGCTTGCCTCCAAACTGCAATATTTTTGGCTTTATTATATGATGTTGGTTCAGAATCAACTATGAGATTAAGTTCATCAATGGAATCCAAGTTTTCTACAACATCGGATTGAGCTTGTAGCCTTGCCTTATAAGAGCTTCTCGTACCTGTTTTACCTATTTCATCAGGTCTTAAATCTTTCAAAATCTACTCAACTTGTTTTGCCCACTTATGAGAAGATTTTGGTTGCATAGAAGAGGAGATCATTTCATGACTAGAGGATTCATTAGCATTCAAGGGCTCATCATCAGAAGAGGTCTCGTCTTGTTCATTTATTGGATCATCTTGAGTAAGAACTATGGTGGATTGAGATTCTACATGTGAATCTATTAAAGGTGAGTTTGATTGACTTCCAAAATGTAAAATCTCACAAGAATGTTCTATCCAAGGAGAAGATTTTTCAGATCTATCAAGTTGTTTTAATTGACATGCGACATTTTCAGCACTTTTGGAAGTTTCACAAAAGACAACATCACGTGTAATGATGAATTTCTTGTTAACTTCATCATACAACCTATAGGCTTTGGAAGACTCAGAATAACCAACAAAAATACATTTGAAACTATGATGATGCAACTTACTTCTTTTGTCTTTAGGAATTAAAGCATAGCAAGTGGACCCAAAAATCCAAAGATGGGAAACCGAAGGAGAATACCCAAACCAAACTTCATATGGAATTGCATGGTGGAGATCAGCTGACGGAGACCTATTACAGAGATAGACTATAGTTCTTGCTACTTCAGCCCAAAAATGTAACTGGATTCTTTTAAAATATAACATTGCACGAACCATATTCATGATGGTTCTATTCATTCGTTCAACAACACCATTTTGTTGAGGAGTACCTGGAGTAGTGAGATGATGTTGAATCCCATTTTGATGTAAATAATCCTCAAAAATTAGAGAAGTAAATTCTCCACCATTGTCTGTTCGAAGTGTAGTAATATGAGATTGAGCCTGTTTTTCAATCATAACATGAAACTTTTTAAAAATTTCAAAAACTTCTGATTTTTGTTGCAAGAAATAAATCCAAGTCATGCGGCTGTAATCATCAATGAACAAAATGAAATACTTAGATCCTCTAGCAGAAGTTATTGGTAAAGGTCCACATAAGTCTGAATGAATTAGCTACAATTTTCTATGTGCTCTCCAAGTGGAGTGCGGAAAAGGATTTCTATGTTGTTTGGCAAGAATACATGCTTCACATTTTTCAATTGTTTTAGGTAAAACAGGCAAGCCATCAACACCATTCTTTTGCATGAGATGAATTCTATCATAACTAATATGCCCAAATCTTGCATGCCATAATAGACTAGGAGATAGACTACCTTCTTCAGTAAGATATGCAAAAATTTTAGAAAGAGCTGAAGTGCCATTTAGTTTTAGTAATCTTCCATCCTCACAACCAGTGAATACAACTTCATTATTAGATATCTTTCTGACAACAACTTGTCCATTTTGTAACAAAATAGAGTAGCCTTGTTGTCGAATCAATACCAGTGATAACAAATTACGTTGCAATTGAGGAATATACAATACATCATGAAGCACAAAATCTGGAAGATTATTTAAATCGAATAGTTCCTTTTCCAATAGGCTTGAGACTTGACTTATCTGCTAAAAAAATTGGACCACATGCACTTTCATGAAATTCTTCAAAGTAATCATGCCGAAATGTCATATGTTGTGTGGCTCCTGTATCTAAGATCCAAGAATCATACCATGAGGAATTAGAAGCAAAGTTTGAAATAGAAAGTACATATTGATCACTATCACTGTCACAAGCAAATTGGGCTACTCCTAAAATTTTATCATCTGAATATTTATCATCACTGTGAATTTTCATTTTATCTTTTTGTTTAAAAGAATTTTCTCTAAAACTTTCAATCTTATCCCATGAGAGCTTGCATTCATGTGCTTCATGACTTCCTTTTCTACCACATCTTTTACAATGCAAAAATTGTCTATCATTTTGATTATCATTTTTCCTCCATTGACCTCTACCTTTTCCTCTATCACTAAAAGCACCTTTTGAAGAGATATTATTTACAGGTTTCTCTTGATGAGCAAAACAAACATTTTCACTGATATTTTCTATTTTTCTTCCAAATGCTTTCGCACGTTCAGCTAACTTTTCAACCAATAAATCAAAAGTGATGGTTTTCAATTGGTTGCTTGCTTGAAGAGACTCTAGATAAGTGGAATGCGTGGGAAGAAGTTCTTTAATAAAACCTGTGAGATATATATCAACTTTCCCACCAGCAGCATCAACATCTTGTTTTATAGCTCTAATTTCAAAAGCTAGACTCATAACATCACCATTTTTCAACTCAAGATTAAATAGTTTTAACTGTAATTGAATAAACTCTAATTTTGAATGAGAATCAAATAAATTTTTTAACTTGTCAAGGGCATCCCAAGAAAATGTGCATCCTTGTATATGTCGATACACATCTCCATTAATAGAAGCTCTGATTAAAGCCAAAGCTTTTGAATTTTTAAATTGCCAAATCTCTTTTTCCTTAGTATCAGTTGGTTCTGCAGGCTGAGTTTTCCCATTACATATATTATTCCATAAATCATTAAAAATAAGTGTATTTTCTACTTTTCTATGCCATTCTGTCCAATTATCTTTTCTAGATAATGTTTCCCCAATCAATGAAACAATACATTGCATTGTATAAATAAAAATAAAAATATAATTTGCACAGTATGCAAATTTAAATGACTGCCCAAATTTTCTTGTCGTGATTTAGCAAAGAAAACAAGTTGTAAAAATTTTGAAAAACTAAATAAATTGATTTCACCTGAATCAATTTTCTCTTTCTGGAAAATGGCTCCAATCTTCAATATAAAAAAAAAAATCACATATGAATGTATTCCAAAGCTCTAATACCACTGTTAGCCCAAGATTGAAAATATCTGAAAGATTGGGAAACTAGAAAAGTATATTAGAATTTATTATTCTCATGCATCCCTGCATCAAATGTAACAAGGTAAATATAAAGAAGTGACAACAACAGTTATAAACTGTTACGCAAAACTACCGCAACAGAAACAGGTAAAAAACTAAAAATAAACTAAAATAAACCTAATCTAAGAAAACATAAACCCGAGGATAATATGTTAACAGTGTTGTGGATTTTGACATAAAATTATGTGTATCAACTACAAGAAGAGAAGAATGTAGTTACTTATTAAAAATGAAAGGGATTGACCATCATTCAACAACGAAAACCCTTGTCAACTTGTGAGAGAAAACCCAAAAATATATATAGGAAAACCCTTCTTGAGCATAGGGTCTATAGGAAAAATGTTTAGAATTTGTATACCAAAAGGACATAACCCTCATGTCTTACAAAATGAACTGAAACAAATGCATGAACATTCAAACCCTCTTTTTGTTTCAAGGAGATAAGTTGTGGCTTGTTACTATAACTGATGGTGATGATGATGAAGATCGACTAAGATTAGAAGTATACAAGACTGTAGAAAGATTAGATCAGTTATTATCTTATCATTGATGTCAAGCAATTGATTTTTGATTTATATTGATTTGTCATATCATTCAGAGTATGATATATGTTGAGTGAGTTAAAGAAGAAGAGGAAGTGAAATATTGTGAAGTTGAAGAACTTAATTGGACAGCTAATACAGATCAAACAATGTTAAGGTTATGTTGATATAATTGTTTTCTACTAAACGTTTGATTATATCAAGTTGGTAAAGAAGATTAGTCAAGTTGATAAACAAAAAAAATTTGGTTATCAAGCAAGAAAAAGTCATTCAGTAAAAGGAAAGTTTTGATAAAGAGAAAGAAAGACAAGACACCGAGTAGAAGGTTTTAGTTACCAAGCGAAGTAAATTGAATTTTGGTTGAAAGAAAATAAGTTAGCCACTAAGAAAGGGGCCAAAATTAAATACAAGGATCATAATGATATTTAATGATGAGATATGATGAGTTGGAAGAATATAATGATAATGAAGAGTTAGTTGAAGAGATCTACGATCAGGAAAATTCAAGGTGATGATGTGTGGTTAGATCTAAGTGACAAAAAGAGAAGGTACATGTTCCAAGAAAGTTTGAGTTATGAGGTGATAATAAAACATTTTATCGAGCTCTAAATTTATTGAATTAATTTATGATGATGATCGAATGACTAAGATTAATCAAAGGAAAACATAATAAAGGAGATTAAGAGGCAAGATAAAGCCTATATAATGCATGAAATTGTATGAAGAAAAGGCTGGCAAGTTGAAGGGTTGCTAAGCCACCAACTGATGTTGTGAAGAAGGAAAAGGTTGAAATATGAGTCAGAAATATGAGATTGATGAAGTGTTGAAGCTGGTAGAAAGTGAAGGAATGAAGTGAAGACAAAGAGCACACAAGGGATCTGATTAAGAAAAAGGTAGTTGCAGATTTACAGATCAATTTATATATTGTTTATTATTAATATTTGTAATAGAAAAATCTCTTAACTGAGTGGACCTAATAGTCTTATTGTAAACTCGTGCAAAAGGTGACATTCTAGAAGAGTGTTTAAAGACCTTTAACCAGGGCACTCCTAACAAGGTGAAGGTCCTAACATATCTAAGGAAAATCCCCTAATAGGGTCACATTTAACAATGTACATTACAATCTTTAATCAGATTGGCTTCTAATTGAGCATACTCCATAAGAGTATTTCTTTAGTGGGTGACAATTCCCACAATGGTTTTTCCCAAATTGAGTTTCCACATTAAATAATGGTGTTATATGTGTTGAATGTTTATTGTGAATGTTTTTTATTACGGTAAAAATAGGTTTTGAAGGGGCCCCAAAACCCTTTAATAAAGAGAAATAGAGATAGGCATGGAAGACCAAGAGCACAACTAACTATCCCAACAAGGAACAGTCAACAGAAGGGACAAGTCCCAGATTTCCAATACAAACTGACTTCAAAAAGAAAACAAAAGACCTACAGAAAAGAGAGACCAAAAAGACCACCAGTAGCAAAATCAGGATAGAGTCTTCAAGAAGCACTCTGATTCCTCCAGCTAACCCTGCATATTCTTGATAGAGTCTTTCAACTTCAAAATGTACTGATCCTCGATCTTTATCTTCTTCTTGGTGTTGGACCTAGTTCTGGTCCCTGACCCCATTTGCTAACTGGGAGCAGTCAAGTCAATGTTGTCAATCAAGGAGCCCTCTTTGTTACCTTCTAGCAAACAACTTAAAGTATTCAAGTTCTCCAGAGTAGACTTCATCCCAGAATTTTCCAAAACAAGCAAATTCTTAATCATAGCTTCATTTTTTCTTGTCTTCTCATTGATGGGAACCATGGCTATCTCTACAGATTTTTTGATTTTATCCTCCAGCTCAGTAATATAATTAGAAACAACAACTTTAACATTGGAAACAGACTCCTTCCTAAAATTGTCAATAACTTCCTCCAACATAATGTTCTTATTTTCCAACTTGATGCATCTATTTTTTAGCTCAACAAGGTCATTCTGCACCCACTTGTCCAAATTATAGTTGTAGACAGATTTGTTCTTAGCAATTTTAAGGGGAGTCATCATAATGGATCTATTAACATGAGAATCCATCTCTTTGAGATCATCCTGTAAAGGGTGGGACCTTTTGCTGTCAAATCTTCTCTCACTGGCATCCTTCTTATTTTCCTTACTAGTGATGGGGGAATTAGTAGAGTCAAGATTTTCCTCATCCATAGCCCTAGGGCTCTCTCTATCAGAATCATCAATAGTATTGTGTGTTGATAACAACCTTCTCATTTTTATTCCCCTCTTTAGCAACCTCATGATCAAGGTTATTTTTTCCATCATCTTTATCAGTGACTGGGATGTCAGGGTTAGGCTCCTCCCCGTCAATGAGTTTGTCCTGCTCTGTACTAAAATAGCCCTCAACAGTTTCAATAATATTGTTAATAATAGCATCAGGGTTAACCATATCATCCTCCTCTAGGATCTGGGTGGTAGAGCTAGACTCAATAGTATGACCCTCATGAGAGTCCTTAGCAGCCTTAGCTTCATTATCAAACAAAGCCCTAGTCTTAGTCTTCTTATGAGTAGGCTCTGTAAAATCATTACTAACTTTCTCCTGATTGGCGTCCAACCTGTAGTCATCATTGGGAGCCACATTTTCCTTAGCAATCTCATGTTTATTGTGAATGTTATTGTTGATTGATAAAGTTAATTTACTATTGTCAGTTCATATTGAAGTGTATCTGACTAAGTTGACACCGAGATGAATCAGAGAAAGTTTTTAAGGTACATAGAATCAAGGATTAATGATTCACCACCCCCCCCCCCCCCTCTCTGTAATCCAACAATTGGTATCAAAGCTAAGTACTCTAAATTGTTAAGTTTGAAATACTTGATTAAAAGATCCAAAGATGTATAGGAGAGAAGTACCAAAGTTAAACAAGGAGAGTTTCTCTACATGGAAAAATGGGATGCGGTTATACCTAACTAGAATTGGAGAATCTACACTCAACCATTTGGATAATGAATGCACACCATCACCTCCTGGACCTATAACACTTGATCAGATGAGAGAAAAGTGGGAACACAACTCAGTAATGATTGAAATTTATTCTTCCCTGGCTGATGTTGAGTTCAATGACATAAAGGATTCTATTACTACAAAAAGATGTGGGATAAACTTGCACTTATTTATGGAGGTGATCTGCATGTACAAAAATCAAAGTTTGATAGTCTTAGAGGAAAATTTGATGAGATGAGAATGAAAGAAGAGGAGAACATTGCACAATATAGTTTCATAATTAAGGAAGTGGTAAGTGCTATTAAAGGTGATGGTGGAACATTAATTGGAGAAGAAGTGGTAAACAAAATTCTCATAACTCTTTCACCCAAATATGCTATTTGATTCTCTTCTATTCAAGAATTGATATCCATACCGAATAATATTGTTACTCTTGATGTTTTGATCGGTAAGCTGACTACTTTTGAGCTTAGTAATTTTGATAATAGTTTACTGAAGATTGAAACAACTTTTAAATAATGTTTAAGCATTAGTAGTTCAAGAAGAGAAAGATATAATCAGTATAGTTTAGGTGGAAGTGACTATGACAATATCCTAACCAAATAAAAAGAACAGGAAGAATTGGAAGCATTGCTGGCAAAGAGGCTACCGAGAGGAAAATGAAAGTATAAAGGTAAATTGCCTCTAAAATGCTTTAATTGCAATAAGATTGGTCACATTGCATCTAGGCATCCTGATAATGACATGAATGATAAAAGTGAAAAGGAGAACCAATACCAAATGTTTAGAGATTACAAGGACAAAGGAAAGAAATCATGCTACCTAGTTGAGGAAGGAATAATCGATGATGAATCTCATGACATAGAAGAAAGTGAGGAAGATGTTTATGTTGCTATGAAGGATGATTCATAAGAAGAGTGTTTGGAGACCTTTAACTAGGGCACTCCTAACAGGGTGAAGGTCCTAACATATCTAAGGAAAATCCCCTAATAGGGTCACATTTAACAATGTACATTGCAATCTTTAATCAGATTGGCTTTTAACTAAGCATACTTCATAAGAGTATTTCTTTAGTGGGTGACAATTCCCACAGCGGTTTTTCCCAAATTGGGTTTCCATGTTAAATACTAGTGTTATATGTGTTGAATATTTATTGTGAATGTTATTGTTTATTGATAAAGTTAATTTACTATTGTCAGTTAATATTGAAGTGTGTCTGACTGAGTTGACAGTGAGATGAATCGGAGAAAGTTTTTAAGGTACATAGAATCAAGGATTCAGTAATCCAACAATTGATATCAGAGCTAAGTACTCTAAATTGTTAAGTTTGAAATACTCACTACAACATTTGGGGTCGAATTTCAATGCCAATTTGCGACGCCACTACCATTTGTGTTTGTTTTTTGTGTTTTGTTTTGCAAGTGCCCCCGACGATGTCGTAATAGCGACTCTGACATTGTAATTGCGAAACCCGCTTGGTTATAAACAAAAAAGAAAAGAAAAAGAAAGTGTCATTTGTAAAAAAAAATTGAAGAGCTGTCGCGAAGATGACACTACACTTTTGTGTGGTGTGAGGAAGGCATTTGAGTTTGGCGTGCGCGAAGAGGCCGACACCGTGTGGGAAGAGGGCACTGGAACTTGAGGTGGGCATTCAAGCTTTGTCTTCTCATTAACTCAATTTCATTTTGATGGCATTTGTTGATTTAATGACACAATATGAATGTTAATAGTGGCATTGTTTACATCTTAGCATTTGGAATGCTCGATGACCCGCGAGCTTTGAGAGCTAGGGTATCATTGCTATTACCTTCAAGGCATTGTGTGAAGTGTTTGATCTCTCTTTATTTGTTTTGTTGTTTATATTCATCACTATGTGGTACTCCCCGTTTATGATCATTTCATGAGGAAATGTCTTGATGGCTCATGGGATGCAAGCTAGGGCATCATACATTTTTTATGAGATCACTATTGAATACTGGCATTGTTTACATCTTTTCATTTAGAATGCTTGATGACCCGCAAAGTTTGAGAGCTAGGGCATTGTTGCTATTACCTTCAAGGCATTGTGTGAAGTGTTTGATCTCTCTTTATTTGTTTTGATGTTGATATTCACTATGTGGTACTCCTTGTTTATGATCATTTCATGAGGAAATGTCTTGATGGCTCACGGGCTACAAGCTAGGGCATCATACATTGTTCATGAGCTCACTGTTTAATACTGGCATTGTTTACATCTTTTCATTTGGAATGCTTGATGACCTACGAGCTTTGAGAGCGAGGGCATTGTTTCTATTACTTTCAAGGCATTGTGTGAAGTGTTTGATCTCTCTTTATTTATTTTGTTGTTGATATTCACTATGTGGTACTCCCTGTTTATGATCATTTCATGAGGAAATGTCTTGATGGCTCGCGGGCTGCAAGCTAGGGCATCATACATTGTTCATGAGCTCACTGTTTAATACTAGCATTGTTTACATCTTTTCATTTCGAATGCTTGATGACCCACGAGCTTTGAGAGCTAGTGCATCATTTCTATTATCTTAAAGGCATTGTGTGAAGTGTTTGATCTCTCTTTATTTATTTTTCTATTGATATTCACTATGTGGTACTCCTCATTTATGATCATTTCATGAGGAAATGTCTTGATGGCTCGCGGGCTGCAAGCTAGGCATCATGCATTATTTATGAGCTCACTGATTGAGCACCTCATGTCCCTATTTGATTGGTCGGTGATCTGTTTGTTATATTGATGCTATTAGATCAAATAGGGACATTGGTAATAAAATAATACACTTACTATTTTGAATTTGAGCTCAGGCATCATGCAATGTTATTGTTGTCAAAACAATAAGTGTATTAATGTATGATCTAATAGCAGCAACCTCATTGATCATTACCTTTGACTCCTTCATCATTATAGAAGAGATAACTACCTACAACTATATTTCATAATTCATCCTTTGAAGTCATAGGTATTACAACATGAATTAAAATATTACACAGTAGCATTCAGATTAAGTACAATATGAATTCACATGCCTTTAATTATGATACACTTTTGAAAAGCTTGTTATAATATATATATATATATATATATATATATATATATATATATATATATATATATATATATATATATATATATATATATATATATATATATATACACATACACATACACATACACATACACATACACATACACATACACATACACATACACATATACATATATATGTATATGTATATGTATATGTATATGTATATGTGTATATATATATATGTATGTATATGTATATGTATATATATATATATATATATGTATATGTATATATATATATGTATATGTATATGTATATGTATATATATATGTATATGTATGTATGTATATATATATATATATATATATATATATATATATATATATATATATATATATATATATATATATATATATACATATACATATACATATACATATATATACATATATATATATATATGTATATATACATACATATATATACATATATATACATATATATAGTCAAGTAATAAAATCTTATAAAACAACATACATTGTGTGAAGTGTTTGATCTTTCTTTATTTATTTTTATATTGATATTCACTATGTGGTACTCTCGTTTATGATCATTTCATGAGGAAATGTCTTGATGGCTTGCGGGCTGCAAGCTAGGGCATCATGCATTGTTTATGAGCTCACTGTTTGAGCACCTAATGTCCCTATTTGATTGGTCGGTGCTATGTTTGTTATATTGATGCTATCAAAATAGAATGGTAGTGGTGATTCAATGCATCTACGACCTTAACAACATGACGACATCGATCCAATAACAGAAAATACTATAACTAAAACTAAAACATTACACAGTGGCATTTAGATTAAGTATAATATGAATTCGCATGCCTTTAATTATGATACACTTTTGAAAAGCTTGTCATAATATATATATATATATATATATATATATATATATATAGTCAAGTAATAAAATCTTATAAAACAACATACATTGTGTGAAGTGTTTGATCTTTCTTTATTTGTTTTGTTGTTGATATTCACTATGTGGTACTCCTGTTTATGATCATTTCATAAGGAAATATCTTGATGGCTCGCGGGGTGCAAGCAAGGGCATCATGCATTGTTTATGAGCTCATTGTTTGAGCACCTAATGTCCCTATTTGATTGGTCGGTGCTATGTTTGTTATATTGATGCTATTAGATCAAATAGGGACATCAGTAATAAAATAATACACTTAGTATTTTGAATTTGAGCTTAAGAATAATGCAATGTTATTGTTGTCATTACATGCTTGTTGTTGTTGTGCACCATTACAGCAACACAAATGCAATGTTATGAAATTTTGGGATTAAATTGGTGAGTTTGTATACTTTTTCCATTTTAAACTAAGCTATGACTTCAAAGGAGGAATTATGAAATATAGTTGTAGGTAGTTATCTCTTCTATAATGATGGAGGAGTCAAAGGTAATGATCAATGAGGTTGCTGCTATTAAATAATACATTAATACACTTACTATTTTGAATTTGAGCTTGGGCATCATATATTATTTTATACACTATTTATTTCATTGAGACCGTGAGCTTGGCATTTGTAATGTATTTCCTGCTATTGGATTAATATTGCCATGTTGTTGAGGTTGTAAATGTCCTTTTACTGATCGTTTATAAACAACATATATACCATGTTGACTCACAGTCCATGAGGTGTTGCTTAATAACACATTTGACATCATACTTTTTGCTCCATTTTAGTCTTGATTTACTCAATACATGCATATGTTTCTTGAGTGCACATGTTTTGTAGCATAGTTCATTTTAAAAGTGTATGGTTTGAATATACACATGCATAATTGTAGATGAGGATCAATAATAGGGTGTCAGCCATTACTTAGATCCTTTGGATCTAACCCCATCTTTTCCTTCCTTGCAGGTTTTGGATCATACAAGAGCATACTGGATTGAACCCTGGGTCAACACTTCATTACTTCAGGCAATGTTTGGTACCTTCATTATTTATGTTCGTCCACTTATGTATGTTTTCATTCATTCATATTCTTCTAAAAGTTGGCTATTAGTGACCATATAAGACCATTCTTGATGTTTTTGGGTCATTTGATGAAAAGATGTAAATAGGGACATCAATAATAAAATAGAGATATCTTAATCTTTATGAGTTCAAATTCAAAACAGTAAGTGTATTATTTTATTATTGATGTCCCTATTTGATCTAATTGCATCAATATAACAAACAGAGCATCGACCAATCAAATAGGGACATGAGGTGATCAAATAGTGAGCTCATAAAAAAATATTTAGTCTTAATAAAATCTTATAAAATAATATATATTATGTGAAGTGTTTGATCTCTCTTTCTTTGTTTTGGTGTTGATATTCACTATGTGGTACTCCCTGTTTATGATCATTTCATGAGGAAATATCTTGATGGCTCGTGTGCTGCAAGCTAGGGCATCATACATTATTCATGAGCTCATTGTTTAATACTGGCATTGTTTACATTTTTTTATTTGAAATGCTTGATGACCCACGAGCTTTGAGAGCTAGGGAATCATTTCTATTACCTTCAAGGCATTGTGTGAAGTGTTTGATCTCTCTTTATTTATTTGTTGTTGATATTCACTATGTGGTACTCCTCATTTATGATCATTTCATGAGAAAATTTCTTGATGGCTTGCGGGCTACAAGCTAGGGCATCATGCATTGTTTATGAGCTCACTGTTTGAGCACCTCATGTCCCTATTTGATTGGATGATAATCAAACAGTGAGCTCATAAATAATGCATGATGCCTGAGCTCAAATTCAAAATAGTAAGTGTATTATTTTATTAAGACTAAATATATTATTTTATTAAGATTTTATTAAGACAAAGTATTTTGGGTTAGTTTTATGTTGTTTTATAAGATTTTATTAAGACTAAATATATGATGTAAACTCATAATTATACTTGATATATATACTTCAAAGGAGGAATTATGAAATATAGTTGTAGGAAGTTATCTCTTCTATAATGACAGACTAGGAGTGAAAGTTAATGATCAATGAGGTTGCTGGTATTAGATCATACATTAATACACTTACTGTTTTTAATTTGAGCTTGGGCATCATGAAATGTTATTGTTGTCATTGCATGCTTTCTGTTGTTGTGCACCATATACTGTTTTATACACTATTTATTTCATTGAGACTGTGAGCTTGGTTTTTTTTTCAAAAGTGTATGGCTTGACTATGCACGTGCATAATTATAGATGAGGATCAATAATAGGATGTCATTCATTGCTTAGATATTTTTTATCTAACCCCCCATCTCTCTTTTCTTTGCAGGTTCTGGATCACACAGGAGCACACTAGATTCATACCCGAGTTAAAAATTCATCACTTCAGGCAATGTCTGACACTCTTATTATTTATGTTCATCCTCTTATGTATGCTTGTACTCTTGCATTTTCTTCTGAAAGTTATTTTCCTTGTATAGTATATACAAGTTATTTTTCATATATATACATGTAATCTTTAGATGCAAAAATTTATTTTCCTCTACATGTATCTTTGCATGAAATGAACACAAATTAAACAAGATCATCTAATAATGCAAACTAGGGTACTGTAGTCACTCATCTAGTAATTAGTTCCCCAAATTATTACTAAGGATTGAACATAAGTCTAAGTCCCCAAACCTATTGTTCTATGTGTCCTCATTGCCTTCGTAATTTTAGTTCAACCCCTATAGGATGCCCAAGCCTATAGGCCAAGGAAAGTATCCAAGAGCACTTGAAAGAAAGATGAATGAAACCATTGTCCTTATGTAGGTAAACTCATATAATTGTTCTTCCTTTGCATCGCAACTCCTACTTGAGGATCCACAATCATGCATTTATGAAGTAATAATGCATTAAATGTCTTACTGGTGTCCCTATTTGATTGGTCGGTGCTTTGTTTGTTATATTGTTGCTATCAAAATAGAATGGCAGTGGTGATTAATGCATCTATAGCCTCAACAACATGGTAGCATTGATTCAATAACAGAAAATACATTACAAATGCCAAGCTCACGGTCTTAATGAAATAAACAGTGTATAAAACAATATATGGTGCACAACAGCAGCAAGCATGCAATGACAACAATAACATTACATGATGCCTGAGCTCAAATTCAAAATAGTAAGTGTATTAATATATGATCTAATAGCAGCAACCTCATTGATCAGTACCTTTCACTCCTCCATCATTATAGAAGAGATAACTACCTACAACTATATTTTATAATTCCTCATTTGAAGTCATAGGTTAGTTTAAAATGGAGAAAGTATACAAACTCACCAATTTAATCTTATAAAACAACATATATTGTGTGAAGTGTTTGATCTCTCTTTATTTATTTTGTTGTTGATATTCACTATGTGGTACTCCCCGTTTATGATCATTTCATGAAGAAATATCTTGATGGCTCGCGGGCTGCAAGCTAGGGCATCATGCATTGTTTATGAGCTCATTGTTTGAGCACCTCATATCCCTATTTGATTGGTTAGTGCTCAAACATTGAGCTCATAAATAATGCATGATGCCCTAGCTTACAGCCTGCGAGCCATCTGTTAGAAAGTAAAGTCCACCAAGATAACTGAGAGGGGGGGGTGAATCAGTTATCAGATAATTATAACTTTTAACATTTTCAACAACATTTAACTATGTAAGCAATGCAATTACTAACCATACAAATATATTCATACACAATGACACAATAACACAAGATATGTTGACTAGGGAACCTCTTGATCAAAGAGTAAACCCGGGTGGGAATGATGCCCACCAAAGATGCACTAATATGAATATTCCTTGTGAGAGGATGGACTCTGTTAGGAGTCTTATTAAATACATTCAGTACATATAAATTCCTGTTAGGAGATTTTGAATCCCTGTTAAAAGATTCTAACCCTGTTAAGAGTTATGGAAGAGAGAAGGACCCACTACCCAAACAGCTTCAGGGTAAGATCACTGAACACACTATCCAAATAACCTTAATATTATTCAGTAGAATAATATGAAATATGTTACCTCCTTACTATGCCAAACCGCACTTACTGCTACACTAGATCTCAATTCCAAATCTCTGTACTTCACATGTCTTCCTTCACAATTTCGCTTTCACAATCTCTTAGGCTCTTTTCTTCACTTCATGCTTACATTCACATGCAACCAAACCATGCTCACACTTCTTTCATATTTCAACTAATTACAATAAGGAAAAACATTCCTTCCTTTATACCACACTCAAATAATTACAAATGAGTCGGCACACAATTACAAAATAAAAGTTTCCATACGCTACATCAAAATTACACAAAACTGTCGGCTTCCAAATGCAATATCTCTTCACTCATGAGACCTCAAAGTTTGCACTATGAACCACATCACCATCAATGTGTCTCAAACTTCCCTTCAACTGCACAAAATTAGATTCCATCCCGATTAGGAGATATCATTCGATTTCCACAAACCGCTACTCAGGAACACTGCCTGAATACTGCTTTTACCAAAATGCTCATAACTTTCATGAATCAATGAATTACTATCTGCGCTCTTAACCATAGACATATAACATATCAAAGAGTATAACCTCAACATTGTATAGCTCCAACTATAATATCCCACATGCGCTAATCAAAACACTATCTGCTTCTCTGCTAGTCTCCAGAAGATCACTGTGTTGACATCAATGACAATCATAGTCACGAATGCAACAACAACTGCTACAGAATGACTGCCAACATCCAGCATTCATTTCTAACACCATCAAGACATTTCCTCATGAAATTATCATACATGGGGAGTACCACATAGTGAATATCAGCAACAAAACAAATAAAGAGAGATCAAACACTTCACACAATTCCTTGAAGATAATAGAAATGATGTTCTAGCTCTCAAAGTTCATGAGTCATCAAGAATTCCAAATGAAAAGATGTAAACAATGTCAGTATTAAACAGTGAGCTCATGAACAATGTATGGTGCCCTAGCTTGCAGTCTGTGAGCCATCAAGATATTTCCTCATGAAATAATCATAAACGGGGAGTACCACGTAGTGAATATCAACACCAAAACAAATAAAGAGAGATCAAACACTTCACACAATATATGTTGTTTTATAAGATTTTATTAAGACTAAATATATTGTTTTATGAGCTCATTGTTTGAGCACCTCGTGTCCCTATTTGATTGGTCGATGCTCTGTTTGTTATATTGATGCTATTAGATCAAATAGGGACATTAGTAATAAATTAGGGACATCAGTAATAAAATAATACACTTACTATTTTGAATTTGAGCTCATAAAGATTAATATATCCTACCTTGAATGCCTACCTCAAGTCATGGTTTCACTATGTATGACATCTCTACCCACATTCTATGTGCTTTGAGCCAATGAAATCTTTATCATCATGATGAAGTAATAATGCATTAAATATCTTACTGATGTCCCTATTTGATTGGTCGGTGCTTTGTTTGTTATATTGTTGCTATAAAAATAGAATGGCAGTGGTGATTCAATGCATCTACAGCATCAACAACATGGTAGCATTGATCCAATAACAAAAAATACATTACAAATTTCAATCTCACGGTCTCAATGAAATAAACAGTGTATAAAATAATATATGGTGCACAACAGCAGCAAGCATACAATGATAGCAATAACATTGCATGATGCCTAAGCTCAAATTCAAAATAATAAGTGTATTAATGTATGATTTAATAAAATCAACCTCATTGATCATTACCTTTCACTCCTCCATCATTATAGAAGAGATAACTACATACAACTATATTTCATAATTCCTCCTTTGAAGTCATAGGTTAGTTTAATATGGAGAAAGTATACAAACTCACCAATTTAATCTTATAAAACAATATATATTATGTGAAGTATTTGATCTCTTTTTATTTTTTTTGTTGTTGATATTCACTATGTGGTACTCCCCATTTATAATCATTTCATGAGGAAATGTCTTGATGGCTCGCAGGCTACAAGCTAGGGCATCATGCATTATTTATGAGCTCATTGTTTGAGCACCTCATGTCCCTATTTGATTGGACGGTGCTCAAATAGTGAGCTCATAAATAATGCATGATACCCTAGCTTGCAGCCCGTGAGCCATCAAGATATTTCCTCATGAAATGATCATAAACGAGGAGTACCACATAGTGAATATCAACAACAAAACAAATAAAGAAAGATCAAAATTAAAAGTTTGGTCAAACTAAGTGTATAAATGAAGGATAAAACACATAGGAAGCTATGAGAAGGTGAAATGAAGCTAATAAAAGGAGGCATCTTCAATTTGTTTTGCAAATAGACACATTAAGGATCATGTCAGATAATACAAGGGAATTCAATCAAAATAGGGAGACAATCGCTAGATTGTTGTCTAACTTTCAAAGAGAAGGCGATGACAAATTTTATTGTCCATGCAAGAGTTGTAATGGCTTAAAGACAAGAAGAATCAAAATCAAAACAACAAAGAGACATTGTAGGGAGAATGGTCACATTGAAGGGGGGTTTGATTATCATCCAGTGGTAAGTTGTTTGTTATATTGTTTTCACAATTAATATACATATGAACCATGGAAAGAGGTTTGATTATCACATTGAAGGGGAGTTTGATTATCATCATTTTTATATAGGTTGATCTCCCCAGTGTGAATATAGAGGAACATGGAGGTGTGAGTATTGAAGTTGAAGATCATGATCCCATGGAAGATGATGATCATGCAGTAGAAAATACATTTGAAGATGAACTTATGAATGCATTGATCATTGACACATTTGGTACTGGTGCTGTTGGTATTGGTGTTACTGTTGATGATGATGATTATGATGAGAATGACATTAACGTCGTCCATGATATACCTCTACTTGAGAAGGTGGATACAACCTTTTACGAAGGCTCCCAATCTACTCTTCTCTCTGTTGTATTATTGTTGGTGAATTTGAAAGTTATGAATGGTTTATCCAACATAGCAATGTCATGTATGCTAAGGTTTGTCATATATGTTATTATAGTCTATAAAAGGTGAAACATGTACCATTAAGATTGTTTATAGTAACGACTTATATTATTTATTGCAGATTGATAGGTGACTTTTTGTTACCACCATCAAATGTTCTCCCTCGCTCATACCGAGAATTATGTGCCACTATGAAACATATTGGAATGAAGTATCAAACAATAGATGCTTGTCCTGAAGATCATATTATTTATTATAAAGAACATGAAAATACAACAGAATGCCATGAATGCTATATGAGCAGATATAGAGATGATCAAATGACAAAAAAGGTGTCTCGTAAGGTTTTTCATCACATCTCCATTATTCCACATCTAAAACAATTATTTAGGTGCAATAGCTTGGCACAATTTATGGATTACCATGCACACAATAGGAGTCGAGATGACATTATTTGAATGTCTGCGGATGGTTCATCATTTATGGACATAGAGGAAAAGTGGCCACACTTTAAAGAAGAACCTCAAAATCTCAAGCTTTATCTGGCATTAGACGGTGTCAATCCGCATGGAGAGATGAGATCCTTTTACTTGGTGTGGCCTATTTTTGTTATAAACAATAACCTTCCTCCATGGATGTCAATAAAAAGGGAGCACATTATGTTGAAAATGATTATTCTAGGTATCTTATTATTTTATAGTTATCTACATGAATTATAATTCAGCTTGGAGTGAAATGGCCACAATAATTGTCTGATGTTGTTAATTCAACTAGGTAAGTACCAAGTGAAAGATAGAATGTATATATTGCGCCTCTTATCGACAAGTTGTTGGTGTTATGGAATGGTTTCACTATGTATGACATCTCTAGACCAATTGGACAAAGATAATTTCAATTCCATACAATGCTTGTGTGGATAATTCATGATGCTCTAGGGTCGACACATTTTTGTGGTATGTTATGGTGAATTCTAGTTGTACGTGATAATTCAAATTATAAAAATATAAATATTTAATCCAATTGTATAGTTATCTTGTAGGTCTTCAAACAAAGGGAAAATTTGCATATTCAATGTGTGGTCCAAAGATGAAATCTCATCATTCCAAAAGTTTAAGAAAGTAGGTGTTTGATGAGTATAGGTAGTTCCTCCCCAGAAATCATAAGTATCAAAGTGCAAAAAGACATCTTTTCAATGAGAAAGAAGAGACTACATCAAAGCCTCGAAGAATGACATCTCACTTATGGTAGTTGGAATATAATAGAATTCAAGGTAATATCATTCCACCTAATGGTCAATGTTTGAAAATTATATATTTTGATTGTGTTTTGTTGGCTAATTATGTAGTTGATGATCTTGAAGGTCGTGAAGGAATCACCGATCAGCTTCCAAAGGGACTAAAATGTTATCCCAGAGAATTTAGTAGGCTGCCCTACTATGAGTAACTACAAATTGTGCATTTGTTTGATACTATGCATATTGGAAAGAATGTAACAGAGACACTGTGGAAAATATTGGATGAAAGATGTGACAAAGAAAAACTTGGAAAAATTTGTAGTGACATTTATGATTCTAATAATGCAATGAAAAATATCATTGAATCAAATAGCAATGGAGACTAGATTAATGCAAGTGCTCTTCCTTGGTTATTAACAAAGTAACAAAGTAATGTCATAAAAGAAGTGATCCAAAAAAATTGATTTCCTACAGGATTTGTTGCAGATATAAGAAATCTTATATCAAAGAAAAATAATTTTGGGTCAAGGATGAAAATGCATGATTGGCATACCTTCATCAAGGTAAGTCATAGTCTTTTGTATTTACAATATATTTGTGTAATTGCATTCAATTTTCATTGTATGAAATGATGAATTGACAATTATTGTAGTATTTGCTACCCCTATCTCTCCCAGAGAACTTTGGCAATAATATCAAATAAGTAAAATATGATATTGGAAAATACATGAGGTAAGAAGTGATATTTGTTCAATATATCAAACAAGTAATATATTGTAAAGTCTCATATTTATATATTTATGTCTTGAATCCCTTGTAAGTGGTTGTCATCTAAAAAAATCTATAAAGAAGATATAAAATATTGGAAGAAAAGAATTTGTTGATTATTGTGTGAAATGTAAAAGTGTTTACCTCCAGCTTTTTTCAATGCACAAGAACACTACCCCATACACCAAGTTGAGGAGATTGAATTGTGTGGACCTGTACATGCTAGGTCAATGTGGATAGTTGAGAGACACTTGAAATTTTTGAAGGGTTTGGTATGACAAAGAGCACGTCCCAAGAGTTCTATGGTTGAGGGATATATGGTATACCAGATGATGGTGTACGTTACTCAATATCTTTCTAATCTTGCAACAAAGACCCATATAGATTACATTTGAGATCTCGACTCAATTAAAAAATTTGGAGGGGAGTATTTGGTGGGCAACGGTAGATTTAGGAAACTGAAAGGTAATAAATTATGAGATGTTATTGAGTTAATTAATTCTTAATCTTCAAAATAAATCTATTGTAAGTCATCTATTTACTTTTGTACAACTACTAAAGAGTGGGATGCAATACATTTGTTTATTGCAAATAATCAAGATTGGATGACAGTATGGATTGAATGATGTCAACATGATGGTCATAGATTAACATGAGAATCCGTGTCTTCATTGGTTATACAAGCTCATCGTAATGGAGATCCCAATGTTACACAAAAAGAAATAGATTTAGCATATGGTTTAAGAGATCGCCGTGTACTTATAAATTTGTTAATTAATCAACTGTATGTTTTTCAACTCGTGATGCAATAATTTATACATGTTTGACATTATTGTAGGTGAAACACCACAAGGCTATGTTTTGCAATGGTTATAAATTTCGCATCAAAAATTTGGATGACACGAAAAGAGCTTGTGATTCTGGGATAAGTGCAGTGTTCTAGGTGACTAATATTTCATCTAGAAATGACTTACATCCTTGAGAGTCACAAAATTGGTACTATGGTATTTTGGTTGATATACTTGACTATGACTTTAATTCCTTCAAATTAGTTCTCTTCATTGTGAAATGGTACAAACTACGACTCAATAAAAATGATCCTGATAGAACTATTATTGAACATGACAATAGATTTCCAATGATTAATACAAAGTTGTTTGAGCCAGTTGGAGAAGAGCCCTATGTTCTTCCAAGCCAATGTGAGTAGGTATTTTACTTGAAGGTTCCACATAAACTAGGTTGGTTATTTTTTGTTAGACATGATCCAAGAGGAAGGCCGATAAAGTATAATGCAATGGAAGAAGATACCAAGGAAGATGAAGAAGTGGAAGATGATGTAGATGATGATCACGATCGAGAGCTAGTCGAAGAAGAATATGAAGAAGAAGATGATGATGACGATGACGACAATGATGATGATGATGATGATGATGATGATGGTGATGACAACGACGATGATGATAGTGGTGGTGATGATGTCATCAATGATGACCTTGATGATGAGATGGATGAAGAAGAATATCAATGATGTGAATGAAATGTACAATTATGCCAGATGTTTGGTATGTTATAACAATTGTTTTATATGTACTACTCTTATTCACCTTGTTTTATATGTCTTACTTATATATCTTTGATCTTTTGTTAAGAGAAATTTCTTTCTAAAAGAGTGTATTTAATCTCTATATGCTTAAACAACCTCACTAGTTAAGACTGTTCTCATTTGTAGTGGGCATGACAAGAATCAAATCACTTGAAAGACACCAGTATTTAGACATGCACAAATTAGTGACATGATTAAGAAAATTACCTTTCTTTATAATTTTCTGGGGTATTTTTTTATATCAATGCATTTAATCTAAATACTATCTTATGAGAGTTGCTTCTACAAATTTTCTATTTCCTTGCACATCAATGATGTTAAATCACAAGGATTCTCTTTGTTCCCTGCAATGGAGTGAGCTAATTCTAAATTGCTTAGTAATTGATTTATATTGCATGGTTGTCTTTGGTTTGTCATTTTATTTTGAGTGTCTAGTGATTTAAACTAAAGACTTTGACTTAGCCAAAAAATGTGCAAGTCTACATTAGTATGTTTCTTTTTATTGTAATTATAATTAGTATGAATAAATAAAATAATGACAATGCAATATTTGTGATAATGCAATATTTGTCGAAATAGCGTCGATGACTTCGGTCAATGTGCCTATGTGTCAATGCGGTGTTGACCCATGCATGTTGAAGACGTCATGCACAACAAGTAATCTTGGGCATCAATTTTGGGTTTGCCCAAATAGGAAAAAGGTCTGGATACGTAATTATATTTTATGTTTAAAAATAATGTGACAACTAATCATTTTATGAAGAACTGATGTATATTTGGTATTGTAGGGAAATAGTGGATGTCAATACTTTTGGTGGGTCGATGAAACCACATTTACATCTACCCCATCTACATCTATACCTCATGTAGGAAATGAGTGCAACTTGTGCAACGCTCGAGAGGCAGCTAGTGCCACCAACATTGCTTCAATGGTGAAAGTAGAAATCATATTAATGCGATGCCTTCTTTGTGTAGTTTGTGCACTACTTTGTTGGGACCATATGTGTAAATGTGGTTAACAGAGGGCTATTGTAAATACTGATTTTTTTTTTAGAATTTCTAGTAGATACACATAAAGAACATGCACATAAACATGATAGCTGAGAAACATAAATGTAGATATCACAACAGATGAGAAACATAAATGTAGGCATCATGGTCACAATTTTTTGGAGACACAACATAATTGAATGGTATACCCAGATGATGCAACACAACTATCACTCCTCTGGTTCCAAGTTTACATTACGGGATCCAAAAATCATAGATAAGGAATAAATTTAGAGAGCAGAGGAGGGCCGTAATGACCAAAATAATATAGGTTCCCTATATAATTTCAGTCTTTATCTATGGGTTTTGTTTACTGAAGTGTAGACTTGGAACTGGAGGAGTAGTCATGTTGCATCATTTGGGTATACCACTCAATTATGTTGTATTTCCAAAAAATTGTGACCACGATGCCTACATTTATGTTTCTCAGTTGTTGTATCCCAGGACCCATTATGACCCTTTACAATCCCTAAGAATACATCTTAGAGGTCTTAAAATATTGTAAAGGGTCATAAGAGGCTCTTAGGAGGGGTCAGATGAGTTTCCACCTTCACGTGGTTGGTCTCATTAAGTAGAGAATGTTAAACTATTCTCGAAACAAAGAGAAGCTCAATAATTTAAGATCTCAATCCACATACGACAAATATGTATTTCTTTTTAAAAAATAGTGAGTCATTGTAATTACAATAGAAACCATAGAATAACCAATGGCAAAACTAAAAGTGACGACTATATGTCAGAAACATCAATCACTTCAAGGAGCAATGATCACTTCACCTCACTGATCTCAACAACAACGCAAAGAGTAGCTCGATTCTATCTTCAAGCTGATCAATGCACAGTCTACTCAAACTCTAAGTCAAGTCACTGCTACACTCCATAGGAACAAAACACATCCAATTTAGACCAAAGAAGTCAAGAAGTCACTCAAATCAGATCCAAATGCAATCAGGTCCGCATATATCCCATGAACACATCAAGAAGAATGCATCTATGATCGCCTTAATAATCCACGAGCCACTATCGAATCTACTGCAAAGTCATCTTTGAATGACATAACCAAATCATGAGCATGAATAAAAGACCTTGACTCACCAAACCACCTTACAAGTCAATCAAGATTCGAAAGTAATGCAACCAGCTGGAACTAGATCTACAAGAACACCATTCTGAATCGATACCAACTCGATCGACAAATATATATATATATATATATATATTTAAAAAAATTGATTTTCATCGTAACTATGATGGCATACAACAACAACAACTATCTGTCAAAAACATCTGACATCCAGCTGTCACATGTACATCATTATTGTCGGTAAAAAACTATAAATGATGGATATCTGTCGTAACCTTCCGACAGGTATCCATTGCATGTACAACATCTTTGTCATTAAAAAAATACAAATGATAGATATTTGTTGTAAACTTCGAATGGATATCCGTCGCATGAACAACATCTCCATTGGCAAACAAACTACAAACGATAGCTACCCGTCAGAATATTCTGACGGGTTGTCATCATTTGTATTTTTTGCGAGTGATGGGCGTCATAATTGCGATGACAACAAATAGGCCTGACGGTATGTTCGCCATGTTGGCACCCCCTTTTACGACGGCCATAGTTGTCGTAATTATGACGCTAATCAAAGCTGTCATTTTTTTTTACTGCAAAACTGTGATGGCAGGTGGTGTCACTTAATCGACGGTATACTATTAGAATTCTAATAGTCAGCCGTTGGAAAAATGTCTCAAATGTACTAGTGACTTGATTAAAAGATCCAAAGATGTATAGGAGAGAAGTGCCAAAGTTAAACAAGGAGAGTTTCTCTACATGGAAAACAGGATGAGGTTATACCTATCTAGAATTGGAGAATCTACACTCAACCATTTAGATAATGACTGCACATCATCGCCTCCTGGACCTATGACACTTGATCAGATGAGAGAAAAGTGGGAACACAACTCAGTAATGATTGAAATTTATTCTTCCCTGACCGATGTTGAGTTCAATGACATAAAGGATCGTATTACTACAAAAAGATGTGGGATAAACATGCACTTATTTATGCAGGTGATTTGCATGTACAAAAAGCAAAGGTTGATAGTCTTAGAGGAAAATTTGATGAGATGAGAATGAAAGAAGAGGATAACATTGCACAATATAGTTTCATAATTAAGGAAGTGGTAAGTGCTATTAAAGGTGATGGTGGAACATTAATTGGAGAAGAAGTGGTAAACAAAATTCTCATAAATCTTTCACCCAAATATGCTATTCAATTATCTGCTATTCAAGAATTGATATCCATACCGAATAATATTGTTACTCTTGATCTTTTGATTGGTAAGCTGACTGCTTTTGAGCTTAGTAATTTTGATAATAGTTTACCGAAGATTGAAACAACTTTTAAATAATCTTTAAGCATTGGTAGTTCAAGAAGAGAAAGATATAATCACTATAGTTTAGGTGGAAGTGACTATGACAATATCCTAACCAAATAAAAAGAACAAGAAGAATTGGAAGCATTGCTGGCAAAGAGGCTACCGAGAGGAAAATGACAGTATAAAGGTAAATTGCCTCTAAAATGTTTTAATTGCAATAAGATTGGTCACATTGCATCTAGGTGTCCTGATACATGGATGGGCAGAAGATGTCCCTTATAGGCTACACATATATAATATGGTAGATCTAGGGAACAAATATACTACAACATAGAATGAGTCAACTTGAATCTATAGTTTCTTCATTCATAATGAAAATTCAAATTACAAGCCATATTTTAGATTTAATATTCATATTCATCTTCATCATGATCATAGCCATCACGGTCAGCATTTGGTTCAAATTCATTTGAACCACACTCCATGTCAAGTACCATTATAAGGCATGGAGTGTGGTCATACCCATGTTACCATAATAATGAGTTAGCCTATAAAATTATGAATAAAATACCTCATGTATCATATTTATAATACTGCAGGTGCACCCGGGATTGGCCCAGGCACCCAAGTTCCTACCAAAGGAACCCAAGTCGAACCCAGAGGAGAACAAAAGTAGAATTGGAACCTAGCCTCAAACAAAGAATCAGATAACTTGGTTTTTTTCTAATTCAAGTTTATTTTTGAATTCTTCTCCAATTCCAACCTGATTATTCCATAATTTGTTTTCCAATTTTCCTTCTTCCTCACTCCAAATTCAAGGATCACCACCCATGACTTATGTTGTTATTTCCTTTTACTAATTGTGTTATTTCAAGGATCACCACCCATGACTTGGTTAAGATGATGAATGTTGTCAATGCCTTTATTACCGAGGAATCACCACCCGCCATTAATGAATATTAATGCTCATTGTTTCCTAAGGGTAATCGTTGTTTGTGTATGCTGATCACCCAAGTCTTTGGCTATGATTTGCATGCTGTGAGGTTTGTCAGAAGTAGGGATATGACATGCTGGTTGGATTATAACATATTGACACTTACACCATGAAGAAGACAAATGATTAAACAGAAAGAGAGGATGAACTGAACCATCTTGTGGTCAGTCTATATCACATTGAGAAACAATGTCAAGACTCAAGAATCAAAACAACCAAAAG
The DNA here is from genome assembly GCA_027943335.1 of Chamaecyparis obtusa. NCBI lineage: Eukaryota > Viridiplantae > Streptophyta > Pinopsida > Cupressales > Cupressaceae > Chamaecyparis > Chamaecyparis obtusa. The sequence goes on along the minus strand of BSBK01001456.1, from coordinate 803,656 downwards.
TTTCTTCAAGACCATGAATGATCAACAACATTCCATCAGAAGAAAAAAAAAACACTAATCTATATTATCATTAAGCCATAAAATATGTCTTTAAAGTTTAGAAGCATCACAAAAACTTTCAAGAAACATAGTACTATCCAAAATGAATACCCTCCAAATGATTATGATTATGTTGATGTTGATGTCTATAATTTAAATCTAATGATTATGATGATGTTGATGTTGATGTCTATAATTTATTTCACTTATTGATGCTTGCCTAGATTGAATTTTGAATTGCCAAGTTGTAGAACGCTTTCAAAGTTTAGGGTCTATTCTACATGATACTCTTAGTTACAACTCAAATGCAACTCAACATATTTTTGATGTTGGGCAACCCACTGTAGAAACTCATCCACAGGTGAAATTTAATGCTGTGAATCTTGGCATTGTTAATGTTATTACTTTTCCTCACGTTTCATATTTGTGAAAATGTTTCTTGGCACTATCTTATTCTTATTACAATGTTCTTTGTTGTGGGGCAGGAGGTCAATATTCATTGTCTTCATTGTGGGGGACAATGAAGATTTCTCTAACAAATAGCATGTCTTATTTAGTATCTTATAATAACATGCTAAACTGATAAAGGTGTTATGGGCATTTAATCTACAATTACTAATAGACTAAGCATATTATTACTATGCTTAATGTTCCATTTAAATGCATTTAACACAAAAAAAAAAAATTTACAAAACTGAACCAATGGCATGTTTACAACAAATATGTGTTGAGGAGTTTGCTCCTTGTTTAATGTTAACTGTTCCTGCACAATCCACTCATACAATAGTGAAATGTTATGTGGAAGGGATGGTTGATAATGTTCCTTGAGGGAAGGGGGATTGTGAAAGATTTGTTATCATTGTATTGTGTATTTCTAATATGTTTGGTTGCAGGGCAGACCAAGAGAATGAAGGATCACTCACCGATTGCATGATAACCCAATTTTGAAGGTCACTGGTTGAGGAGACAGTCAAGGTCTGGATGATTGGGCCATTGGAGGACCCTATTTCTTTGTATTAATTGCTATTCAAATTGGATGCATGGATTTCTTATGAATTATCAGCCGCTATGTATCGTGCAACTGCATCCGTAAATCTGCATATACTTCTCTACGATTGTAAGCCACTTCGAGATCAAAATAGAGAAACTAAATCAAAATCATTCTTTGTCCTATTTCCTTTTAACAAAGTCTCAACTATCAATGATACAATACATTTGATGCCCTAAGCTATTAATACAAATGACGCCTAGCTAGAAGCTCACGGGTTGTCCATTTGATAACCATAGTCAACATTTCAGAAAAATGGATATCCAAACATTTGAAAACCAATGGCATGCTTACAACAAAGGTCTAATAGAACTCCCAACAATTCTTAAACATATTTTATCTGATATGATGAATTCTTAAACAATTAAGGTTGGAGTAGACATAGTTATTATTGGCTAAATATTTTGTAGGTAGTCATAGACACACTACTTGCAAAATGGAATATCTAGGCACAGTGTGTGAGAAATAATCTCTCCTCTCAACTTAGGGGAGGCACCCTTCTTATTGCTCCTTATCCAACTAATACTTAACAAGAAACTCAAATCTAATCTAAATTAGGTGTTTCATGTATCACTTCCTCTTTCTTCAGGAAGGATTTCACTTTCACGAAGATAAACTTTTATAATTTCACCTTTAAGAACTAGTTGGAGCAATAATACCAATAAACTTAAAATTAACCGAAAGATTAATTGTTAAGCATACCAATTAACTATAAACTAAGGAATATATATATAAGCTCATAGACTTATACACTATCCTGAAGAGATTTTAAACTATAAAGAAACAATATGACAAGCACAAAGACTTAAACACTTGAAGCTTCTTTCCTATTCTTAGTAACAGTATGAACCACAACTCAAAGACTATGTATTCACTTTCAACTAACTCAAATTGATAATTATAGCACAAAGTCTACACAAAATCAGATTCAAGGGTCTCTTTATAACAACACAAATAATTCCACAAATCTCCTCAACTCAAAGATTGAAAAACACTTGCTTTTTATTCACTCAAAAATCAGCTTGCACAAATTAAAGCAAAGTTTGAACTTGCACAATTTCTCCGGAGTTTTCTTGCAATGCATAAAGATAAATATTTACAATGATCCCTCTTGTATTTATAGGAGAGAGGCTATGAGAAAAATATGGAAAACTAACTACCTAAGGTTGACTTATTCAACATTACAGTCCTCTGTAATGTGATTACATGTAGCAAGATATGTAATTCCAAATTTTTACTTTACATGTTTCATTACATATGTAAGTGCAATTTTATGTTTTACATGTAACTTGTCAAAACTAAAAATAACAATGCATATCTAAAATCCTAGAAAGCAATGAGAAACCTATTTGAGTGCTTAAAGCACTCTTCTTTTCAATCTTCTTCATTAAGTGCCATGAAAACCCGAAACTTGTGAATGCTCTCTTGAATTTCATTCGAATTTGGCACAATGGTGTTGTTTGCAACCACAGTTGTCTTGAGAATCATATCTGAGCATCTGGAAATTGTGGCATCACTTTCCTCAAGAACAGTTTGAAGAAGATTGAGTGAATTCTGATGATCCGCGAGCTTGTGAATGGAAGCCAGTGTAAAATGATCTGCCTCAAGCTCAAGATGAACCATTAACAGGAATTCTAAGACTATATCATCTTTCGTCGTCACCTTTTGATCATTATTTATCAATGTGCATGAAATCTTCATAAATTAAGTAATAATTTCCTGCTCTTTTTTAGCAAACATCTTTATAGCCACCTCTAGATCTTCTACAAGGTTTTCAATGACTTGGCCTCTATTCACCAATAACTCTTTGGATCTAATGTAGTTCTCACGAGAAGGTATTACCCCATTCTCGCAAAGCATCTCCAGTTTTAGATCTAAAAACTTATTCCAAACCTCCAGGTCTTTTCCAAGTGACTCCAAGTTCTTACTGAAATTTCTTAAAACTTCATTCAACTGAGATGTTACCTTTCTAGCATAAGTAATCATTTGGAGTGCTCTCTTTATCAAGTCTTCTCCCTCTGCCATCATCTGATTCACCCATGTATCAATGGTCATAGCCATTTCTCCAGCCCTCTCAACCTGTTTAACAGATTCTTCTGCAATAGAAGACGCTAGTGGATCAACCTACTCTGAAACTCTAGTAACCTTTTGAATTACTACCATGAGTAATTCATTCTGTTCCTTGAGCTAATTTTTCTTCCTTTTAAGCTCATCGCACTCCTATGCTAGCAATGCTACAGACTCTTGAGCATTGTTGATCAATCCAACATGTGTCTGCTTGCCCAAATCTAACCTAGTGATTTTAAAATCAGCCAACTGCATCTCATCACGGGGTTTTTCTATAAGAGGTTCTACAATCTCCACATATTTAGTTTTATTCTTGTCCATTCTAACCCTTGAAACCATTTTGGCTCTCTTAACACCCTTGGCCTTAACCTGTTTTAGTTGCTCAAAGTCAAAAATATCTGGTAAAAATTTATGCTTCTTTCTCTTTGGAACAACAGCATTGAGCCACGAAGGAAGATCAAATAAAATAGCAGGAGTTTCTTCAAACATAACTTGTGATATGTTAGATTGAGTACATGTTGTGATGCTTACAATGGCTGGTGCCTCAGTTTGTATGGCAGTAGGAGTAGGTCTTGTAGTGACGTTTGGCATTGATTTTGACATGAACCTGTCAAAGTCACTAAGAGAAGAATATCCTTCCATTGAAGGAATCATGGGTGTACCTGAGTGAGAAACATAAGAGAAAACACCAACCATGTTGTCATGTGGCATATTCAAAATAGGAGGAGTCAACACTGTTGAAAATGAATCAACATCAGAATCAATCATGAAACTAGGTGCATCTGCAAGAATTAACTCCTGTGTAGTCTCCGCAGGGGTAGATCGTGTATCCGGTATTTCTAGAAGTACTTGTACTTCATCCTCTTGTTGATCATCTTCAACTTCAAGATTTTCTTGTATTACCACCTTTTCTTTACCTGAACTTTCTCGAGTTTTCTCCTTTGATTTCAATTTCAATTTTACTGTGGTCTCTGAAGAAGATGCATTATCTTTGCTATTACCTTTCACTTCTGATTTCTCGCCCACAGGTCCAATTGTATCATCATCTGATCCTGATTTAAATCTTTTCATCTTAATACCATAACGCTTGAGCCAAGCGTGAGTATTAGCCATGATTAACTAAAATCTATCGGTTATGGAGAAATTTTCTTTTAACGACCATTGGATTGAAGGGAGGTCCTGAGATGCAACCTTTGCTACCTGGTATTCTGGATCTAATATGTCTCCATCATCTTCCATCCCTTCTGGAATTTCAGCAAGATCCATATCAATGACTTGTTCTAAGGATAACCTGCTATAGTCCATCCTTCTGATATCCTCATCTGTACGAAGATCTATCCAAACATCTTCAATACAATGAACACAAGTAAAAGATCTTCTGATTTTATCCCTCATGCCCTGATAATCAAAGTCAGCTCTAACTTTGAACCTTTTCAATTTAATCTCCTGCAATTCAATTTCCATTGCTTTAGCCTTTATCGTGGAAGTAAGTGAATACCTACCAATTACCAAGGGATGTTGAGTAGAAATTGCAAATCTGGCTTTATGAGATGCGGATTGTTTAGCATGTACATACATTAACTGTCTCCCCAACTCCATTAGAACAATCTTATCAGTCGGATACCTTGGCAACATATAAGGATGATCATCAAAACATTCGACTCTCATGTAGGTGAAAGTCAGAAATTGTAAGAACGTCATACATCCATATTCATTGACTTTCCTCCACGCTGCCTCTGAAACCCTTCTATTCTCAAGTGTTTTATCAAACAAACACATGAAATTTCCAAAGAAGGCATCCTGAAGTCTATGATAATGATGTCTACCTATAATCATGGGTAATTGACTGTAGTACCCCCATACTGGCAACCTACTTATGTCTCCTTCATAGGATAACCCTGGTAATGCTTGGAAGGATGTAGCAATGTACACAAGATATGAATTCATATAAAATGTATGAGTGGTATGTACTTCTGTCAATTGCTTACACAATGAATCATTGATCAATTCTGCCTAGAAAATCTTTTGCTTTCCTTTTTTTACGATGGCAATATACTGAAACATCCAAGGCTCAAAAACATTGGACTTCTTCAACCCCTGCATTCTGCCAAGAAGAGTAATCATATCATTGATATCTTCTTTGAACTCAGTTCTGTACAAAGTTACAGGCTATCGGGTTGAAATTGATTGTCTTGGTTTAATGAACCAAACAGTATTGATCTCTCTTTTGCAGTCATCTTCCATTTTATTGTAGTACTCTAAAGCTTTCTCATGGGTAATATCTACATATACCAAAGCGGAAGGAACATGGAAAACTTTATCAATGGCTTCTACATCTAACTTGATAACAATCTGACCTTTAGAATCCTTGATTTTTCGGGTTTCTTTGTCAAAATGTGTTGCACATGCCATAATGAACTCGGGTTCCAATATTGCTATAGGAAAAGTTGAGAGTAGGTGTATATGACTTTTGAGAATCTTCTGTATCTCATCCTTCAGATTTGCAACTTCTATCCTTTTAACAAATTCAGTCATATCCACATGCCCAACTTCTATATCTTTGATCTCATCCAGATTTGAAACCACTGAGGTAGGAGCAACAGAAGTTAGATATTTATGAAATTTGAATTTCATTATTTTCCCTGGTGTAGTGGTTGGCTCTTCTATCATCTGATGAACACCTCTTTTATCAAGATGAAAAGATCAAAATAGTGTAACGTCAGAAAGTGTTGACGTTAAGGCTCACTCTAATTTTGAAACTGGATAAAACAAAAAATGGAGAACATTGTATTTCGGGGATTTTTGGATAAACTATAGATTTGACTGCATGTAGCTCAACTTGTAATATTTTATGTAGTCGGTCCAAAAAGTTCCTACTACAAGGGAAAAACATAGGTCTTTAAGTGAAATTGGGGTTTTTGAACTCAATTGCACTTAGGATTGCATGTGTAGTTACATATGTAGTTTATTTTGCAATCGGGTCAAAAATCCCCCATTTGCACTTGGAATTGCTTTTTCAACTTGGGTATTGTAGGAGATTTTAGATGCGATTGCGCATTTGACTGCATGTAATAGTACATGCAGTTGGTGTAAAAATCTCCGATTTGGGAAAACTTAGGGTGGAGATTTTCGGGGTAGTTTCACTTTTGATTACATGTAACAGCACATGTAATGGGTCTCAAAAATCTTGATTTTGGAATTATAATGGATTTGGGCTAAAAATGTAATCAGGGATTTTTGAGGTGATTACATACTACATTACATGTAATATGACATGCAATGAAATATGCAATGAGTATGAAAAATCCCGAAATTCAAAACATAGGTAAGCATGAAATGAAATTTTGGATTTTATGAAACGTTGTGTGGTAAAAATGAGAGGTACTGATTTTGGAAAGGTACATGTAATTGCTTCCAAATAGCATTACAAATTTTTATTTCATAGAAATGAAATGAAAGGGAACTTCATTCTTCTCAAGGTGAATTTTTCCAGCTATGGTTGCAACATTTGGGCAATTTGATTTCTCACACACTATATATGATTTGGCCATTAGAGAAGAAGATTGAAACCTGCAAGAATAGTTTTTTTCCTTTTGCAAATTAAAAGCTTTATTAAAGTATGAGGTCACTGCAAAAACTTGCGAAGAAATTTGTATCTACCAACATTCGAATGTTGTAATTATCATAAACAAGACTGTGGGGATATATGCAGCCAAAACCCTTTTTTTGATAGAGAAATATATAAAAACCCTAGACATAAGGAAAGGAAACCAAAAACATTTATAAAAGGTGTAAAACCAGACACAAAGACGGATAGAAAGATCAATGAATACACCAAACGCGACTGTAAATGAAAAGAAATACTAAAACATTTCATATTGAATCATGTTTTTTAAAATAAAATGAAGATTTTAACAAAAACAATAGCCAAAAATAAAAATGAAAAAGGAAGATTACTTGGTTCAAAGACGCACAAAAACGTGAAAGAAGACCTGCACTTCGAAGTCGAATGCAAGCCAAGAAGGAAAAATGCAGAAGAGAAAGCCTGTATCAATGCTTTTCGAAATAACAATGAGGCGGATTGAAGATGTTTAAAGGCTCATGAACTGGCCGTTTCTTATCAATACAGTGATGAAGACTAAGAGTTCTCATACGACACTCTCTGCAACTCATAGTTGCAAGCGGAAGGCTCAGAAAAAACAATGTCTGGCGCGCCTTGCAACAGTAAAATAAAGCCTCGATAATTTTAGAAAAACTAAAGCTTTCATTGCTATATGTAATGTTAATTAAAAATTTCAATGACTTTTGGAAGGTTTCGGGCTTTTAAACATAACAAACATTTTGTCTAACATGTTTTAAAACATGCAAAGGCACAAATAAAGCCCGATTCCTTAATTTTTTGGGAGTTTTGCTTAAGTTTACAACTTCATGCGTTACATGTAATAAAACATGTAATTCCCTTCGAAAATTTTGATAACTTTAGCATTAGACCCCCCTTTTATTTTCAAAAGACTTACGTTTGAGCTTCTAAACATTTTAAAATATATACAAATTTATATAAAAGCTCTATTAAAGATTTTTATTTTAATATTTGAGATTTTATATAATATTTAAATATGTTTAGAATTTTAATAATATACTATCAATATATTATTAAAATTGAAAAATAATAAAAATAAATAAAATAAAGTAAAAACTAAAATCTAAGAAAAACATTAAATTTAACGACTTAAAACTTTAAATAAATAAATAAATTTATTTATTTAATAAAAATACTTAGAGTTTTAAAACCAAAATTAATTTAATCGAAAATGCGATTAAAGTTCATGTGTCGTTGTCTAAATTTTATTAAAACAAAATTTACGACAACAGTTATCACATATATTTTTTTGTGGTACAATGAAGATTTGGCTAGGTCAAGTCTTCCTTCGTGCTAGCAGTCTACAGAATTAGACCTTTATTAACAATTGATCATATCAGATAACTAATATGTTTAAGAATTGTTGGGACTGGTCCTTTGGCATGTATTAAACATAATAGAATTTTCAGCATATTATTATCATTCTATTTCTTTGTTGTAAACATGCCATCGGTTTAGTTTTGTAACTTCACTGTTGTATGAGTGGATTGTGCAGGAATAGTTAACATTAAACAAAGAGCAAACTCCTCAACACATCTTGGAAACTATTGAATTCAATAATAAATTAAACCTAACACCAACACTATTCCTTCCATTCACTTCTACCAAGAATAAAGCATTTAATCCATTCAACATTACATATAATCATTAGACAGTTACATTTCCTGACTGTGTAGAGGAACAGTCACTACCAAAATGATCAAAAATACTTTCACCCTTGTACAAGCTATTCCAAACTTCAAGTAAAATGAGCAATATGCTATATCAAATCATTCATATTCATAGTAACCATTCGGAAGATCATTTTGTCAATGAACCCTCTGACTGCACCCCTGCGGTAGAGAAAGGAAACCTCAAAATAGAGAAAGGAAACTTAGTAAAACCAGTCTATGCCACTATTTGTGAGGGTACAGTCATGATAAGTTCCTCTCAAACCTCTCCAAACATGTAAGATTGTCTTTAAATACTTTATTGATCTCTTATAAACATTAACCAAATCAAACCTACATTTGAATCCACACACAATAACCCCAAAATGAAGGGTTTTGTATCCTTTAATGAATCTCAGTCACTGGTAGCGCATGGATAGTCAAACCAGTAGTCTCCAAAGCATTCAATAAGTGACTGGATTGTATTTAATACACACTATTCCTTTCATTCACTTCTACCAAGAATAAAGTATTTAATCCATTCAACATTACATATAATCATTAGACATTTACATTTCCTGACTGTGTACTAGAGGAACAGTCACAACCAAAATGATCCACACATTTGAAAATAGTGAATCGATATCCTTGAGCACAAGCACCAATAATATCAAATAATGGAGATAAAGCACGGGCTAGGGCACGACACCAGTAGAATGCGGTCATTTTAGAGAGCATTCGTGATCAAATAAAATGCAATGCATTTGAAATTTGCAGTCGAATATGATGCCAGCTACTCAAAAGATGAAGAAATCAAATACCTTCTCTCGCGCTCAGCTTTCACTCCTCTATCCAATCGAAATAAAAATGATGAGGCCGTTTCACTTTTTTTTTTCATAGCCAAATCTTCCTTGTACCACATGAAGAACATGCCATTGGTTCAGTTTTGTAAATTTGTTTTTTGTGTAATTAGTAATTGGCAGATTAAATGCAGATAACACCTTTATTAGTTTAATTAGCATGTTATTATCATATCAGATAAAGTATGTTTAAGAATTGTTGGGACTGGTCCTTTTGTGTGTATTAAACATAATAGAATTTTTAGCATATTATTATCAATCTATTTCTTTGTTCTAAACATGTCATTGGTTCAGTTTTGTAGATTTTTTTTTTGTGTTAAATACATTTTTCATGAGGAGAGGTCTTGTTCTAAGGAGATTGATGAAGATTGTGCACCTCAAAAACTAATTCATAAGGTACCAATCATGTTTCCTATTTGCTTGTATTTTTGGATTGGTAAATCTCTTTATAAGTTTCGTGTCCTTTCTTTTGATTACTATGGATGATATATATCTTACATTTAACATTCAACTTCTTTAAATTTTAGAACATGTAGTGTGTTTTTTGAGGATTTTACCAAATCAACTTTTAACATAAACCAAAAACTTGATGATAGATCATGTAGTATGATCCGAAACGTTGATGGTAAAAAAACTTACACAATCGAATCCAGAAACTGAAATACCATAAACCAAAAACACCAAACTGATATCTTGCCTTTTCAACTTGACAAAATATTTGCATTTGACCAATAACTGCAAGCAACTGAATGATAAATCCACATACTTGTATCTTTGTAAAATACCTGGAACATCAAAAAGATGGCTAAGTGGTTGCCGCCATGATTTTTATCTACTAAATATGGGAAAAAAAAACACCAAAACAAATCGAATAGAAAACATGATTGGTCATTTCAGAGAGCATTCATGATCAAATAAAATGCAATGCCTTCTCTCGTGCTCGATCAGCTTTCACCCGCTTGTTTTCTCCCACTCCTTTTCTCTACAATTGAAATAAAAATGATTTGGCCATTTCAAAATAGTGAATCAATATCCTTGAGCACAAGCACCAATAACATAAACTATTTTGATCTATGGGTACCCTAATGTTGGCAAGAGTTCTTTTATTAATAAGATTACTCTGCAAGCTTGAAGAAGTGATATATTTTGGCAAATGAAGAGTGGAAAGATGATGATATTCTTGAGATAATGGATGGACACAATGTTGCAGACAAAATGGGAAGACATCTTTTTAGACTGGCCCTAGATCCTTCGACAATTGGGGTAGGATCCAGACCTAGGCTAAAAAGATGTCTTCTTTTCTATTGTGGAATTATCCCTTCTTTGGCCTGCACTCATTCCTCTTCTAAAAAATGGTTATCTAGAAACTTTGGATACTGTTTCTCATCCATGCATGAAATGTGCTAGTGATCATATAAAATTACTTTAGGCCTCCAGTATTGATGAAATGTACAAGTGTAAAATGTTTTTGTGAGACTGGGATCAATTTGTGCAGTGTACATAAATGCAAAGCAGTGATTATTCTCGATGATCTACAAGTATAAGTCTTCCAGGCCTTACCCAATAGCTAGGACTAAAGATAACATAGCTTAAGAGACCATCATAGGTTGTCTCTTTCTTTGGTCTATATTATTGACATAATGTTTTACCTTTCATTAGCTCATCAAATATGGGGATTTGAAAGAATTTAATAGAATATTTTCATGACAACGTATATTATTTAAGTTGACGTTGCACAAATTTATCTACTTCAAGCACTTGTAGACTATGAAGACGGCGATAAAAAAGCATCTCCTCCCATGGCCATGCTTCTTTATTGTCGTCCTCATAGTCTACAAGTGTGCGAAGTAGATAAATTCATGCAATGTCAACTTAAATAATATACATTGTCATGAAAATATTCTGTTAAATTCTTTCAAATCCCCAGATTTGATGAGCTAATGAAAGGTAAAACATTATGTCAATAATATAGACCGAAGAAAGAGACAACCTATGATGGTCTCTTGAGCTATGTTATCTTTAATGTGCATATTCGTCAGTTTTTTGACAATTTATAATTAATTCCGATGGAAGTGCTATGCTTTCGACATATACAATGTCAGAGAAAAATACTTTATGACAATTCTTGCGACAGTAATGCTATACATCCAACAGGGAAACCTGTTGGAGATATGTTGCACTACCGTCACTCTTCCGACAGTTAAAATGTTGTAGATATCAAATTTTCAACAGAATGTTCGATAGTAATGCTATATCACCGACAGGTATATCTGTCAAAATTTGGTGGCAACTGTCGCTATTCCAATAGTTCTAATGTCAGAAAGGATATCTTTTCGACAGTTCATTTCAACAACAATTGTATATTTTCGATAGGTCGTTGTGTTGGAATTCCGATGGATGAACCACAGGAAATGCCATAACAAAGTTGTTGTCATGTGCAAGTTTCTAACGTGAAGTGGTGTCAGTAAACCGATGGATGTGTCTTCTGTCACAATTTCCAACGCAAAAACTATGACAGACACGTGTCGAAATGCCGACAAATTAGCATTGCAAATTTGACAAATGGCCATCAGAATTTGACCTCAAATGTACTAGTGAAAGTTTGATTCTAAGGGAGATGAAGGTTTTTTCCTAGGATACTCCACTAAGATAAAAGCTTATAAATGTATGAATAAGGCTACTAACAAAATTGTGGAAAGTGCAAATGTGAGAATTGATGAGTTTGTAGAAGGAAATGAAGAAGATAGCAAAATAGAACCAGGAGATTATCAAAGATTTGTATATGTACAAGAAGGAATTTATGGTACTTTACCTGAGCAATAAGAAGAAACTGAGGAAACAGTTGACCCTCCACTAAGAGATGAAAATGTTGAATAACAGTCTACCGAGCCTATTTTAGAAAAGTATGTGAGAAGATACCACTCACCAAGCAAAATAATTGGAGACAAGAATGCAGGAGTCATGACAAGAAGTAAGTTGAAAGACAATACATGTTTGATTTATGAATTTGAGCCAAGGCTAGTCAAGGATGCACTTGGAAATGAAGATTGGGTTAATACAATAAAAGAAGAGATTGATCAAATTGAAAAGAATAATACTTGGTCCCTGGTACCGAGACCAAATGACAAGAATATTATTGGTACAAAGTGGATTTTCAGGAATAAACTAAATGAAAATGGAGATGTGATAAATAATAAAACAAGATTGGTTTACAAAGGGTATACACAAGACGAATGTATTGACTATGGTGAGATATTTGCCCCTGTTGCTAGATTAGAAGGTGCGAGAATTTTACTTGCATATGCTTCTTATAAAGGTTTTAAGGTTTATCAAATGGATGTTAAGTCTGTATTTTTTAATAGAATTCTTGAAGAAAAAGGTTACATTGAACAACTTGAAGGATTTGTTGAGAATTCTAACAAGGATATTGTATGCAAACTACACAAGGCACTATATGGTTTGAAGGAAGCACCCCAATTATGGTATGAGAGGTTACACTCATATTTAATCAAGATTGGATTTCAAAGGACAAGTGATAACAACAATTTATATTTGAAATGTGATAGTAATGATAAGATTTTGATTGTTGAAATATTTGTTGATGATATTATATTTGGAGGAAATGAGATAATGTGTAAATCATTTGCTAAGGAAATGAGAAAGGAATTTGAGATGTCCATGATAGGAGAGATAAAATTATTTATTGGACTACAATTTCAATAAGTCAAAGATGGTATCTACATCACACAGTCAAAGTGTATCAAGGAGATCCTAAAGACTTTTGACATGGAAGAGTCAAAATCGGTTGGTACACCGATGGCTATTGGTTGCAAATTGTCAAATGAAGATGAGACAAAGGAAGTAAATGAAACATTACGAATCAATGATTGGTAAGCTACAATGTGTTATACACAAATGACCTGATATTGCTCATGTTTTTGGTATTGTTGCTAGATTTTCTGCCAATCCAAAGGAAACACACATGTCTGCAATCAAAAGAATATTTAGATATCTGAAAGGGACTGAAGATTTTGGTCTACTATACAAGAAAGGAAGAGATTTTGATTTAAAGGTATACACTAATGTTGATTGGACTGGAAACATCGATGATAGGAAAAGTACAAGCGGATGATATTTCTTTTCAGGAGAAAGATTAGTGACATGGCTAAGCAAGAAATAGAGTTCTATTTCACACTATACTACCGAGGCTGAGTATGTTGTTGCAGCTATGAATTGTTCAAACATTGTGTGGATCAAAAAACTACTTGAAGGTATGTAAGAGGATATTACTAATCCAATTACTATTTACTGTGATAATACTAGTGCTATCAATATATCAAAGAATCTGGTGATGCATTCACAAACAAAGCACATTTCTATCAAGTATCATTACTTGAGAGAACAAGTTCAAGACAAGCATGTGATATTGGAGTATGTAAATTCAAAGGAGCAGATAGCAGATATATTTACCAAACCACTACCAAAGGATGCTTTTGAGTATATCAGAGGTAAATTAGGGGTTCTTCCCCTATCCAATATTCACTAAGGAAAGATGCATGCTACATCAATTCATAGAATCATTAAAATATCTATTTTGTGAGTTGATGCTAGTGCTCACTCTTTGGGTGATGCCTGAAGTTGTGAAAAAGGTTTTTGAATGCAATGAGAAATCAATACATTTAAGGTATGATTCACTGCCTGAACAAATTTTTCAAAAGTATGTGTCTTTGACATTTTTGTCAAAGAGGGAGCAGATCTACTGAAGCTGAAGATTTCTATTGTTGACTACAAAGAGGGAGAATATGCAATTGAATACAAATGAAGATCAAGAAAAGAAGAAAGAAGAAGATAAAACTCAGAGGGAGTAAAGGACAAAGACAAGTCAGTAAGTGTTGCCATCATCAATTGACAATGAGTGTTTCCATCAATGCCAAAGAGGGATATTGTTACTATAATTGATGGTGATGGTGATGATGATGCAGACCAACTAAGATCAGAGATATACAAGATTGTAGAAAGATCAGATTAGTTATTATCTTGTCATTGATGTCAAGCAATTGATTTCTGGTTTATATTGAGTTGACATATCATTCAGAGTATGATATATGTTGAGTGAATTAAAGAAGAAAAAATGAAATGTTGTGAAGTAGAAGAACTTAATTGGGAAGCTAATACATATCGGACAATGTTAAAGTTATGTTGATATAATTGTTTTCTACTAAACATTTGATTATATCAAGTCAGTAAAGAAGATTAGTCAAGTCAGTAAACAAAACTGTTTTGGTTATCGAGCAAGAAAAATTCATTCGGTAAAAGGAAAGTAAGTTTTGGTAAAGAGAAAGGAAGTCAAGACACCGAGTAAAAGGTTTCAGTTATCGAGCAAAGTAAACTAAATTTCAGTTGAAGAAAAAGAAGTTAGTCACCGAACAAGGAAAATAAATTAAATACAAAGATCAGAACGACATTTAATGATGAGCTATGATGAGCTGGAAGAATATAATGATAATGAAGAGTTAATTGAAGAGATCTACGATCAACAAAATTCAAGGTGATGATCTATGGTATAGATCTAAGTGGAAAAAAGAGAAGGTACAAGTTCCAAGAAAGTTCAAGTTCTGAGGTGATGATAAAACATTTTACCAAGCTCTAAATTTTTTGAATTAAGTTGTGAGGATGATCAGACGACTGAGATTAATCAAAGGAAAATGTAATAAAAGAGATTAAGAGGCAAAACAAAGCCTATATAATGGATTGAATTGTATGAAGAAAAGATTGGAAAGTTGAAGGGTTGTTGAGTCACTGACTGATGTTGTGAAGAAGGAAAAGGTTGAAATTTGAATCAAAAAGTTGAGATTGATGAAGTGTTGAAGCCAGTGGAAAGTGAAGGAATGAAGTGAAGACAAAGAGTGCACAAGGGATCTGATTAAGAAAAAGGTGGTTGCAGATTTATAGATCAATTTATATATTGTTGCTTATTAACATTTGTAATAGAAAAATCTCTTAACCGAGTGGACCTAACAGTCTTATTATAAATCCTTGCAAAAGGTGACATTCTAGAAGAGTGTTTGAAGACCTTTAACCAGGCCACTCCTAACAGGGTGAATATCCTAATAGATCAAGGCAAGTCCCCTAATAGGGTCACATTTAACAATGTGCATTGTAATCTTTAATCAGATTGGCTTTTAACCAAACATACTTCATAAGAGTATTTCTTTAGTGGGTGACAATTCCCATAGTGGTTTTTCCCAAATTGGGTTTCCACATTAAATATTGGTGTAATATGTGCTGAATTTTTATTGTGAATGTTATTGTTGTTTGATAAAGTTAATTTACTATTATTGGTTAATATTGAAGTGTGTTTGACTGAGTTGTCATCGAGTTGAATCAGAGAAAGTTTTTAAGGTGCATGGAATCAAGGATTACTGATTCACCCCCTCTTTGTAATCCAACAGTGGCTTTCCATCTTTCTATGGTAGTATTTTAACAGAGGTTTCAAAGTACAAAGTTTTCATCTCACACTCACAACATATTGATTATAAAAGAAAGATCTCATTTCTTTTTGTATTTACAACTTGTATGGAAAACCTTATTCAAGCCCAAGAAAATGAAACAAAGTTCCAATGACTAAGTCAAGAAAGAATTTCCAAGCCCAAAGAAAGGTGAGTCCCAGAACCTCATAGATTCTACAAGCAAATCCCTAGCCTCAACCAAGAGAAGGAACCCATGTCATTGGTAGCTCATAATTCTAGCCGTGTTTAAAACAAATTAATGTCAAGTTGAGTTTTTCTTAATGTTTCCTCTTAAAAATCCTAAGGGCCTCGAATGAACAAGAGAAACAAAGTGTTTTAACTCTTTTTATTTAAAAAAACTCAATCAAAATTTTCCATATCTTGTAAAAGAAAAGAAGAAAAAGCTCACCGTATTTCCAAATATAAACAAGGAGTGTTAGAACTACAGGAATAAGATAGTTTGAGCCAAGAAATCCTCATTTTCCCCCATGGCGGCTAGGGTTCTCAGCAATAGAGTTAAAAAAATTTGCTGACTCCAAATGCAAAATGAGATACATGCTCTTGATTTAGGGCAAACTCCATATCCTAGAAACTTCCAAGGTAAGACATCGACATTTTTGTGGGTTTTTTTAATCAAAAAATGCCAAGGTAATAATTCAAGCCTCGTGGGTATGATTTGAAAACCTTATGAATGCCTAGTGTGTCGAGTGACATGAAGGGGGGGAGGGTTTAATTGTTAATTTGTGTTGGTAAGTTATATTAATAAATACTTTTAAGTATTTGTTAATATTTATCAGAATAAATTTATCAATTTTTCTCCTTACTTTTATACTCTGATTTTTTTGGTTAATTATTTTTATGTTGAATAATTATCAACATTAACCTAATTAATATTTTGAAAAGGAAAAATAGGCACATGTGTATTTGAATAAGTCTCATGAATAGATTAAAATGTATTGATGATCTTGTGGACTTCTTCTTAGAAGTTGGAATCAATTTGGAGACATTAGGAGTGGATATAGGAAGGTTGGAGAAGATTCAGGAGGAGGTTGTTTTGACTTCTCTAAGGCAATTGATGGGCATTTATGAGCTTTTTGACGTTTCATGGATGGTTTTGATGAGGTGCTTAGTCCTTTATGGGTTGGAGTGACTTTTTCCACCATAAGGACATCTTTTTAGTGGTTTTTAGTTCCTTTTTTTGAGCCTAATTCCTTGCATCTGACCCCAAGAGGTTGATGGAAGTTTGTACTTAATGAGTTTTTCCAACTCATTTTAGAGTTAGTTCTACTTCATGTATGCAGAGACTTTGAGAGACTTTCTTTTGGGAAAAGTTTTCATGTATGTGCAGTTGCAACTCATGATATAGTGGAAGCATTATTGCAGTTTGAAATAATATTACAGAGCTTTTGGGGACCTATCTTGGACTTCATTCTTTTGTGTGCTAGATTTTGATTTTATGTTTTGTGTTGTGATTTTCACAAAATCTTGCATTTTATGTCTCAAATTTGCACCTTTGTATGAATGTTATTATAGCTTAGTAGGTTACAGTTTGCGAGCATTCAGTTAGAGTTTTGGTTAACTGTGAAATGTCATTTCCTGTTAGTCCAAAGTTCAAAACTATCTTTTCTCCTTTATGTGAAATATTTATATGAAGTTGTTTATGTGTCAAGTTGTGTTTTCCTTGCTTAGTGTTATTATCAAGATTGTATTGTTTTGTTGTCCATGAAAATGATCATCATTTTGGTGTATCACCTAATAGTTTAAGTTAGTCAGTTTATTTCTACAAGTTTTTCTTTTCAGTTTCTCTTCCCTTTTCCCTCAAAGTTTTAGGTAGTTTGAGTACATTAGGTGATTATTCAACAAGAATTGGCCTACAATCCAAAGGTTTCACTTCAATCTTAGCATATCCCACATAGAAGTGATTCCCATGTTATGCCAAGATTTCTAAATTTTATAGTTTAGTCAAGGGTGCAAATTTTGGTGCATAACACCTATCTTGCATTATAATCAAGAACCCCCTCATCAACAAAAGATCACTAGGGTGTCCTCTATAAAGAGAACATATCGAGATATGGCTTCAAAAAAGGTCTCTTATTCACTTAAAAATATAACATAATCATCACATCAAAAGGATTCCTGTACGAACCCATAGGTGATGACATTCAAGGCTAAGACATGTCCTCAAGCTTGGATCAAGACCTTTTGGATCCAAATAAAAATTCATCAAAAGTTCCCCATTAAAATCAATAACTAACATGACAAAATAAGAGTTCATTTACTGTAGGTATTCCCTTTGTACCTTCTATAGGGCCAAATACTAACACTCAAAAAAGTCTCCCACTTTCCACCTTATGTCCTTCAAATGCACCTCTAAAGAGACCAAATGAGGGTTTGCCCAAATTGTGTATACCTGGACTAAAATATTTATTTTTGAATGTGGTAAAAAGTATGCCCTTTGGTGGTCTACAATGGGAAAAGGGAAGCATAGTAGTTTTCTCATCTTTCCTAATGCATATTAAAAAGGAAGATGACCTACTAGGCTCAAGTAGGACTTAATCACTAAGCTGGTGAAATGATCCTTTTCTATGATTGATTTGGAGCAATTGATAATAAGATGATGCAAGATAGAATGATAAATAAGCTTAAATGACAACTTTTAGCAGAAACAGACAGACATAAATCAGATAGGTATCTACAATGATTTGAAACAACAATTGAATAATAGTACCGACCCGTGGTTCAAATATGAAGCTGGTTTGGAGGGTATAAAATGCTTAGGAATTATGTACCCATATATAGAATTCATTTTCTATGTATACCCTATAACTTTGTCTGAAGCTTTCCCATATTATCTTTCAAATACTGTACTTTCTAGATTTTCTTTGGTAGGTTCACCACCTATTACTACACATAGAAAAATAGGGGAGAAGGTTGCATAAAGGGGTTTTCCTCAATCAAACCCCTATTTGGAATCAACCTTGAAATGAAATAAGATAAATGAAAGCATATTGTCATATAGAAAAGGATAGATCTAAAAAATGGAGTATATCATATCTTGGTAATGCAGATGCTTCTTTGAATTTGATCAAATATGTTGATGAAATAGATTTGATTTAAGACAAAAACCCAAAAGGAAATCATGAAAGATAAAACCTCGTGTAATGGATGTTGTAGTTTTCCAAAATACTTGATTAAAGAGAGAGAAAGGAGTTGAAGATTTGAATGATTGGATTGATTATTGCTTGTATGATGTTATTACTTAATGGTGGAATCCTTTTCTTAGCTTTCAATGAGGGAAAGAAGCTAGATCCATGGAGAAGATTTCCTTGAAAATGCCTTGAAAATCTTGAAGGAAGCTTAAAACTTTGTCTTGAATACTTGGATACAAAATTGTAGGAGAGCACTTGAAATCTTGATCATGTTTAGCAAAATAACGAGAGATGGTCTACTTAAATATCTCTCACAATAATTTAAGGATTCAAATTGGGAGAGCCAACCACAAATCCAAATACTGCAATAATTTATCAATATGGGTTCTTGATTCAAATATTAGCCCAAAACTAGGGGTATGGAATGCCAAGGCATTCTATACCTCGATGTAAAATTCCTAGGCATTCTATACCAAGGTATAGAATCCCTAGGTGTTATATACCCACCAATTAGGGCTCAAATTTAAATCAAAGTCCTCAAGTAACTTGGAGATGTTAGATTATGAAGCACAACTGATTTCGAGGTCGAGAGAGATAACACAGGCTATAAATGGTATTATAGGGTGCATGTAGGATAATAAATGATTGAAGAGAAAAAATAATAAAGGATCATCCCTATAAATAAGGGCTCACATTGAGTTTTGATGAAACTAGAATAATATAGGACCCATATTTGAATTTAGGTGTCCATTAAGTGCCATATGAAGTCCTACTATGCATGATAAGACAAGAATACACTAAGGTGGGGGCTAAATAATCATGAAATTATACACACCCAAAGGATGCTTACAATTTAAAATGGTACATTTGGCCCCCACTTTAGCAGGAGTATGATATCACCTCATTCTCATGATACTACTATTTGACAATAGTTAATGATTATAATGACTAAATAAATGACTACCATGGCTAGATAAATGACCAATTAACAACAAGTAATGATTAAATTAACGACTAAATATAGTACCAAATTGATCAATCAAAACAACCAATAAATGACTAAAAATGGTTTAGTCAAAAAATTTGTCACATTATAAATGACTAGCAATAAACTACTAATGGTCATGTGACCAAGATTAGTCATTTACATACAATTTTTAGTTTTTTTAAAGTCATTATTATTGGTTTTCTACTAGTGTTATGATTGATTGGGTGGTGGGCACATTATTTTTTGAGGAGTTGAGACAAATAGAGATTTTGTCAAATGTGTCTTAACAATTAAGGATCATTCAAAGTACAATGTGAAGAAGACAATAATGAGTGGACGATTCTAAGGGGAGATTTAGGCACAACAAAATGGAATGTAAAGAGTTTAACACATGAATGATTTACATGGTGATTTAGACTCAAGGGCCTCCAATAACGATGGTGGTCATGCTTTATGTTGCAAATATTGTTACAAATACACAAGGGTGCATGGATTATTGGCTCTAACCTTAACAAAGAGTAATGGTGTTTAGGAACATCTTTAATAATCTACCACATTGCAAGGTTTATGTTCTACTTAGACCCTTAGTTAGATGTGTTCAATGATTTTTGAACAAGGATCGAGGACAATAATTAGTCATGTAACACCATCCTAATGTAATGCCTTGATAATGGTGTAATAATGTTTTCATGAATTTTCTATGATGATGCTCTTTAACGAAGCTTAATGAATCATGGATGAATAAATGGATTTCCTTAAATATGACAATGGAGCATAGATATCAACTTGCTTTCAGAGAGAGTAATAGGGTTGTTGATGCTTTGGTTGCTCTGGACTTGGAGGTGGATGGCACTAGATGTTAGCTCAAGGAACCAAGGGTATCCCCCTAATGGTTATCTCCCTTATCAAGGAATACTCTCATCCAGTATAATTATTGGTTTGGATTGTCAATACATTTTCTATTGAGCTTCTAACTCCTCTCATGCTTGTTTATGGAGTGGGTGCTTACCTCACTCTTATTCCTTCTTGGAATGACACTTTGGAAATTTCCAAGATGTAAAATTTTTAAGAGACAAGTTTCTTCAATATTGATATGCATGTTGACTTGATCCTCGAGGACATGTTCTCCCTTTATGCTTGGTTTTCAAATTCCCTTGACTATTGGGAAGACTGCATGCTCCCCTTTTTGAAGAGTCAATTTATCGCCTTACACATTGGCATTGTGTAGGTCGCGATAGGAGAAGCAGGGTCAACATAATTTTGGAGATGATGATGGGGCCATGTTTTGTGTTAACCTACAACAAGAGGAAAAGGGTGGCCCCAGATGAAACCGTAGTGGATCAAAGCTTCCAGGGTGGAGATGACAGGGTGGAGGGTGTGAAACGGATTGACAACATGAAGTTGAAGAGTAAAGGGGTTTCCTAGAATCCCATTTTTGGTCAAGCCATTAGAGCCGACTTCGTTTATGCTCTTACAATAGTTTGACTAGGGTTAGGACTTAGAGTCACATACCCATGTCTTCGACAACTACTCACTAAACAACTAGATGGATGAGGGGGAAGAGGGGGAGTCTAGTGGATCTAGATTTTTCTATTACAGTTGTACTAATCTGATCTAGGAGATCAAAGGTTTGAAGGATAAGGTAAGAGTGCTACATGAAGATGTCAATGGTTTGAAGACTCAAGGTGAGGATTCACTTAGGAATATGGCCTCGATTACCCATGACCATTGGAGAGTCACAAGGAGCAACGTTACTATACAACCACTTCTGCAACAAAGGTTTGGAACCATAATGGATTTGGAGCTTTTTGACTTCCTTCGACAGGATTGGGACAAGGTTGTCTGTTCTTCCCCTAAGGGTCCTAGCTAGGGTTTTTGCTATGTTCATGTTGCCCCATGGGTTTAGTGTTACTGCTCCTTTGGTCTTCTGCCTTTCTTCATTAGCCTCTCTCTCTCTCTCTCTCTCTCTCTCTAACCCTCTTTAGTATACATATGTGTCTCTTGTATCGCCTTTGACAACTATTCGACCCATGGGCCTAGTTTGTAAGGGACAACACCCTTGACATGTTGCTTATTAATAAAATACACACACATACAAATTAAGTTCATTTATTATAGTTAGTAGGAGGAAGTCAATACAATTTATTTTGATTTTTAATTTCTGAAAATCAAGTGTTCAAATTTACAATTGATTGGGTGGAAACTTCACTCACAGATTTCATCTAAAATGACAAATGATGAACTAGAAGATCATAAGCAATTTTTAGAAATAAATAATAATAAAATTAGAACACAGTAATATCTTTAAGTAAATTTATGATTTGTAGAATAATAAGTGAAATTGAAAACATTGACCAATACAACTCAAAACATAAATAACTAAAATTAATGAACTAATCGAAAGAACCCAAAAATCCTTAAAAAACTCATCAATAACATCAAAATAACATTTAAGACAGTAAAAACACATTCCAAAACATAAATGAAACTCATCAATAACATTAAAGGGACCAATCAAAATAGCTCAAAACACAAAAGGTTTGAAGTTTTCACCATCACAATAAGAAGTTTATTAGAAAATTGAAGCCAAGGGATGAAACAATAAAATGAAAAATAATGATATACGGATATGCATAACAACCCACGGAGTGGGGCGGCAGGAGTTGTTTTGAATTTGATAGAAAGCGGGGGAAAATAGGTGCCGTCAAATTGAGCTGTGAATGAGGGCGTGGCTTCTGCACTCTGCTTGCTTGGACTGTTGGGCAGCAATAGCGAATTCCAGTAAGGATGAATGGTAAAACACCGTTGAGGAGCAGGGTTCAAGGCGTAGGGAGGTGTAACAGTTTGCTGAGCCCCAACGATGATGATTTCGAGAGGGCTCAGGCGCGAGCTGCGCGCGCCGCAGCCACTAGGAGGAAGTCTATTGTTGATCTGCCTTCCTCTGCCAATGAACGCGATGACCTCCTTTCCAAGAACCAAATTCTCGACCTTTTCCACAATACCATCAAGCTCGCCAGCGAAAATGTAACTTTCTATATCCGCTTCTTTTGATTTGCCATTAGTCCTTTCTCTATCAAAACCTTTTGGTTTCAAATCCAGTGATTTACTTAAATAATATCATGTAGATGAATGCTTGTAGAAAATAAACCAGCGGAACACCTGGGAGCTCAAGTTAATCGACCATCTTAGTGAGATCATCTACATCAATGACAACGACACGGAGACAAACTTCCAGAAGGTCTTTCTCTCTCTCACTCTCCCCATCTCTGTCTAACTTAGATTTGAAGATCAAAATTTGAAGCTGTACAATGTTTATAAAATAGCCTATGCGTGTAATGTGGAAGCAAAATCGAAACAGGCCTTAACTTATTTTTTTTGTGTATTGTGAAGACAATTTCAGCATCCGATTGGAGGATGTAATTATCAATTGTTCCACCACACTGCAGCTTTGACTCACGCCTTTGAACTTTAGTGTTAGTGTGTCAAAGTGATTTTCTCATAAAGCATTGTGAATTAATAAAAGATTTTTAATAATGTCCATGAGGGCAAAGCAGCCTATGGGATCAGGGACAGCACATGACCTCCCAGCACCAAAGCTTTGTAAAGTTTGTAATCTCTTCTTGAGGTCAGAGCTTCTCCATTGAATTTTGATCAAAAGGTTTGTACTTTTGTCCAGCCTTGCCTCCTCCAATAAGGTGCTTAAATTTTCAATTTTCAAGGTGTCTTCATAGCTGGCATGAATGTTGTTGTAGGCCAAGCACTCTAACACAAGGTGCTACCTCGCCTCCACCACTCCCTTATTGCGAAATCGGAAAATTCTCATTTTACACTTCTCTTTAAGTATCAACATTTTTGCTTTCCATTTAATATTTGCTCCTATGTGGGCTTTTTCCTCATGGTCCCACACGTGATCAAATTCTTGATATAGTAAGCTTTTTCTTGTCTTATTTGTATTGTCCATGTGGTTTTCCTAAATTATTCTCACATACTTTTTATTTTTTCATTAGTATTTGGACATTCAAGCATATTAACATCCCGCTTATTCATCAAATATTCATTTTGCTTCATCTATACAATCTTTCTTCTAATTAGCTCCTTCTCCACAATTAGTTTAGGGTAGCGATGGTTCTCCATTTTTTTTGCATTTTCTTTAGGTAACTTAGAAGTCAGATCATTGTTGATGCCTCCAAAGGGAAAGTACCTGTTTGTGGTTTTGTCGTTCTCTAGGTGGAGTTTTTTGCAATCACATCAACATATTTTCCATCTTTATGAATGAGATATCTAGTCAACATCTTCTCAATAACTATATATGTAAAGGTAAGGGATACTAATTATTACCTTAGCCTCCCTAAAGTCATAAAGAAAAGATGTTATTTCATTCCTCAATTTTGTGTTGGGCATCTAAAGTGATAGGAATTAGCCACATTTCTACCAGGCCTTTGATTGCTTGGCATCAAGATGTTATTGTACACACACAGAGGCATCGGGATGACATTGTTGTCTCAATGACACATCTACAATTTTTATCTAGAAGTACTCTTGGATCCCTTTGAAGGTTTAAGGCTGACTAGATGATTGATGCCACCTTTGCAAATCAAAATCAGATTTTGTGAGTATAGATAACATTAATTGTCTCTCATAAATGCATATCAAGTTGTAATGTCTTATCATATGACCTATGCTGACGTAGGAGGCCAAAATAGGAACTACATATTAAAAATATAGAAAACTACATATATTCATATGATAAATTTGATATAGCATTAAGCATATACATTGTTGAACCTTAATACATAATATTAGAGTTGAATTGAGATTTCAGGAGTGTTGACAAGACAATTAACAAAATTTAATTGCTTTAATTGTGATTGTGCATATATATTATATAAGAATTACAACAAAATAATCAAAGGTTGCAAGTTTTAGCCAAAAAATGACAAAATATAGAAAAATTGCCATTGCCGCTAATTAGCTTTTTTGAACATTGGGTCATTGCCACCACAAGGGGTTGCCTCAACCAACAAAACACCAACCAATTCCTCCTATGCTTCCTTATCGATTTGTGTGGCATCTTTTGGATCAACATTCCAATGTGCAACTAAAGTTTGACAATATTTAGGAATTTGTCAATCTGGAAGTCACAAGTCAGTGTGCACAACCACTAGCTTCTTCACTTGTTGAGAGAGAAGCCTATTCCTCTTGATGGATTAAATGAAGTTGTATGCCAACCAATTCCTCTTTTAGTAGAAAAGTTGACAGTTTTTGAAAGGCTATGAGTGGCAAGTACCCTCAACTTTAGTACGTCATTGCCATTCCACACCTACCATTCATTAGGGTTAGTTTGAGCTAATGTAGCTCTATTTGTCCTTGCCTTTGGTTTGTTTAATGTTGGACCTTAGAGATTGCCAAAGGCTAAACATTGTGTGCAAAGTAAAGTAGACTCTTCATTAGCGTACATTTTCAAAGCATCTCAATGAGCCTTTTTCCACCTCTTCATCATGAGATAGAGGCATTCTACTAAGCGTAACTATATATCATTTGGGATTTAGAGCATAGGTTGCCTTATAAAGTGGGATATTTGTAGTGCTCCGTTGCCATCATACAATGAGCCAACTATGCTTCATAAAATCCCAAATTAGGAATTTTGCTATGAATGGCTTGTTTTGTCTACCCAAGCATGTTGTGAAATGTCTCATAAATCTATCAATGGTTAGGAGAGTTTGTATCAACATACCTTATGATCTACATAATAGTTGAATGAAGGAGAAAACATATTATGTTGGTGGATAAAGTGTGTGACCATGCTCAACATCTTGAGGTAGATAGTCCTCCATACTCTCCAAGGAGAAAAGAAGCAAAAGCCAAAAAGGTAAATTCTACAAGTATTATGAAGCGATGAGTATAATGTTGTTGCCATTGCGATGTGGATAATCTTATACACTAATCTTGTTGGAAGCTACATCCTAAAAAATGTTCATATAAGAAAATTAAAAAAGATAAGAATTTTTTTATGCATAATATACAAGAAGAGAGATAATATTTAATAAAGGTAAAAATATGATATAGCTTGGAAGCGAATTTTAAAATTTCTTGGACTACAAAGAAGGCTAGTCTTAATTTGTTCACACAAGAGGAGATTGAGTGATAAAAAAATGTTTAACTTCAAAATTCAAGTTGGCAGTGTTAAAAATGTTGCACTTTTAGTTCTTGTTAGATAGCTAACCTCATATCTAAAGAGTTGGTTGAAAACTTTTTTTAGAAGCTTATCAATTTCCCAAGCCTTATGCCTTGGGTTGGATCTAAGAAGGCATCATTTTACTTTTGAGTATATAATGTGGATTGAAGTTTGCAATTAACCAAGATTTTGTTGATGAATTGATTGTGCATGTTGTTCCTTTGGATGCATGTTTGACCAAAAAAATGTTTATTATAGTAGGACAAACAAGTGTTACTTGATCAAAGGTGGTAAGAGTGATATATTATTTACTTAGAAAAGAAAAAAGAGTAACTTGTTGCCCAAAATCTTCATGAGGGGAGGATATTGAGTGCAAGCACCATGGTCATCCTCTTGGAGGCGGAGAAAATAAATGTTGATTGAGTTCCTTTTAGTTCAACCTCTTTGATATGTTTTTCATCATTTCAAGAACTAGGGATAGTTTTTTTAGATCTTGATTGGAGTGGTGCAAGGTGAGATGGCAACCATGTCATTCATTGAGTTAAGAGCCTTGGTATTGGATATGTGATTTGTAAATGTATTCTGTGGAGGAAGTTGGGGAATTGAAGTAGAGTTCATGCAAGGAATCAAGTTGAAGTCCATAGGAGGTTATTCCCACTGAGTGTTTGTCATTGTAAGTTAATCAATTTTGTGAGATTTGTATTAGAGGTTTTAGGGCCCAAGGTCCTATTGCCATTGAAAACTTGTGGTTAAGTTAGTATTAATTTACATTTCGTTGGAGTTTTCTCCTATACATGGGTTTTTGTACTGTAAATCTTTCGTCTTCTTGATTGTGCATGGTTTTTTCTTTCATTTACATGTCTCAAGTTAAGTCAGTTGTTTTGCAAGTCTTCTCACAACCAATAGTACTATTCTATTCAAACTATCGGGCTCATAATTTATAAGTACTATCACAAACATTAGTATCTTCTCAATTATTTGGCCCTATCCCTAGTGCTATTTGAATTGCCATTTTTTTTTTCAAACTTGATCTCTTGTTCTCTTGGTTGATCATAGTTGTGCACCTTTGGCCATTGTTTTTGAGAGGTTTAGAGTGAAACTAGAGAAAGGGAAGAGAAGAGATACTCTCCAAAATTTCATGACAAATTTAAAACTTCTCATGGGTTTGAAAGTTACCACCCAAGTTGCCTAAAAATTGTTAGGAATGCAAAATAATTGACATAGACTTGTCTTGTCATACTCCAAAATACCTTTATCAAAAAATAGTGGAGGTGCAACATAACTCCCATAACACGCCTCTTCTTTGAATTGCTTGCTTCCCATGTATCTAAAAGAAAGAAGGTTATATTGACTTTGATACCGTGTACAAATTTAGTGGTCATACCACTAAAGGAGCAAAGTGACATAAGCTTAAATCAACATCAAAATAAGAGAGTAAACAAGAACAACGAAGAATTGGAGAAAGCCTCTTGGCCTTAGGCACAAATCAAGCTTTTGAATGTACATCACAAAAATATAAAGGATAAATAATGACGAGCTTGACATGTGTATATACAATGAGTCATTGGGATATGAAAGGGATAGAGTAGACCTACATAAAATATCAATGAGAAGGTCCTACATGTTGGCAACTCAATGAAAACATGAAGAAAAGGACTTGGAGATTACCAAAAATCAAGCGCTTGCAGTCAGAGAAGAAAAACTCATCCTGCCAAGCAATAAGGTGATTAACTTGATGGGAACCCTCAAAAAGGATGCATGAAATATGCAAAATAAAGAACATTTTAGGGATGACGAATTGTCCTTATAATGCATTATCGAAAACATCGAAAACGTAGAGGATACACCTACGAATTCATAAGAAAATTGGGTAGGGTTGCCACAATTTTGTGATGTCAAAATTGAAGACAACAGAGAAACACATTCCCCCAAAAAATGGCTTGAATTGTCTAATATTTTACCTCTAAATATTGGCATTTGTGATAATAATCCTACGTAATATCCAATTCATCAATGCTAGAAAAATGCAATTTGATTTTAAATTTTCACATGATATGATTGTGCGTGTTCTTAGAACTAATAGATTTTAATTTTTAGAAGAATAGGACAATATTTTCCTCCAATATTAAAGTTTTATATCTCAATGAATGTTTATTACAATAATTGTTGGAACATCAACAAGGTACTAAAATAGTAAAATAATTGTTTATGCAAACTCACAAGCCACCAATTCCCCTATAATCATTGGTTTTTATCACCCTCCTTTGCCAACTCTTATGAATGTTGGGGTTGAGGACATATTTGATACCCATTGTTTATTCAAATTTAATGTTTCATTAATATTAACCACAGTTGTTCCATTGTTAGCAAGTTGTGGCATAAGCTTTAAATTCATTGCCTAGATTAACAAAGGACAAAGAATGGATCAAATTAAAGTTCCTCAAATACAACGTAAAATGTTTGGTAGGGAAGGGAAGTAAACCATATTCTATCCCTCCCTCGTTTACTTTTCATAAAGTCGAATGCATGTCCTTTTAGTATAAATATTAAATATCAAAGGAAGGCTAGTGAGCTGCAAGTCGTTTTACGAAATTTGAATTTGTATAGAGCAAGAGTAGTTCCAATTTGATAGTGATGTGCCCTCAAAGTCTTCTTTAAATGTGTTAAAGAGAAAGCAAATTTAAATGAATCCATATTTTTTGAGAGCTGCAAAGCAATGTAACAAATAACATGCATTTGTTCCAAAAGAGGTAGAAAATTGTGGTAGTATGTTTTTTTAGGGACTTAACTGGACAAATTGAATATTGGAGATTATACTCCTAAATTGTATCTCTTTCCTCTTGGTTTCACAATTATCAATGTAGTACATTTTTAGGTAACATTATCATTTTTCTCTTAATGTGTTACCTTACACCTAGTAGAGGATATACATGTGTAAGGTTTGACATTAATATTAAATTTAAGTCTACTTTCCCTTTCATATCCTAATGACTTATTGTAGATATACACATGCCAAGCTCATTCAAAAGCTTGATTTGTGCCTAAGGTCGAAAAGGCCTAAGGCCTTTTTCATGGTCGATTGCACGAGTTTGAATTATATTTAATATATAAAATGGATTTTGATGTCCATTTTAAAATTTCAACTCATTTCGAGTTGATTTAGCTATAGTTTTTAATGTTTTTGTGAAATTAGCTTTTAAATGATCTAATTTCATGTTACTTTATTAATACTATAGTTATATATTAAATTTAATTAAAAATTAAATCACTTAAGTTCACAAAAGTGGGGTTTTTGTTCTTCATTGCACATCATCAACATGCAAATCACTTTTTAAAACCCACTTTTTGAAATTAAGTAATTTAAACATTAAATACGTTGTTTTTATATGCAACCGCATATGTAAAACTTATAAAAATGGCTTTTTCTAAGCCTAAAACATGTTTTATAAAAATATGCAATTGTTCTCCAAAAGAGTGTATTTAATCCCCTTATAGTGTGGTTTTTATATGCAACTTCATATGTAAAACAACGTATTTAAAAGACATAAAGTGGCTTTTTCCTAATTAAAAACATATTCTTTCAAATGTGTAATTGCACTTGAAAAGTGCATTTTTAATAGGAATACATTGAAGGTGTTGTTTTTGAACCCAAATACATGTCTTTTTATGTGCAAAGGCATGCCAAAACAATGTTTTTAATCCATCTCCTTGGGCGTTGAATTTTGAGAGGAGTACATGTCTTTCAAACATGCAAACACATATGAAAAACAACGTTTTTAATACCCAGCTCTTGGGTGTTGTTTTTAAACTCATTTGCATGCTTGTTATTACATGAATAAACTCTTCCAAACTGCGTTTTTCCCTTGGGCATTGAATTTGGGGAGGATTGCATGTTTTCTAAATGTGCAAAGGCATGATTAAAACAACGTTTTTAAACAGCCTCCTTGGACGTCGTTTCCAACAGCATTTACACATTGTATTGAATATGTTTTGGCATCTAAAAATTGTGTTCCCAGCCATGAAGCCTGAGGTGGTGATTTTATGGTCAACAACATATTTCTTTGCATGTGTTTGGGCTCTTCCAAAGTGCGTTTTCTCCTCTTTTTGGCTGCGTTTTCCTTGGGCGTCGAATCTGGAAGAGATTGCATATGTTATAAAAAACGCAAGGGATGTGTATTTTGGTAAAAACAGTCCGCTTTTTGAACATTATTCTTCAAAAACGTTTCATGAATAGAAGGATTTGAGCATCTACAATCATTCTCTCAGCTCTAGAATTGATTTTGGGTGAGTTATTTCTTTCTTAGATTGTTTTATTTCCTCATTTTGATTGAAATTCATGCCCTAGACGCCGTTTTTTACCTTCATCACATATGCATTGGAAATGGTCAAAATGGTTGCTATTTCCTTGCATTTAATTTCTCTTTTCTTCCCACTTGGCTGTAAATGCATGTTGACTCTCCAAAATTGAAGGAAAAAGACTAGGAATGTGATCTATATATAGTTTTTAAATCCAATCTTTCCTAAATCCGAAAATCCATTGGATTCATTTCAGATTTTGCCCAAGATTTGGAAAGATTTCTTCTTGAGGAGTGAGGTAATTTCTTCCTTAAGTCTTTTTCCTATTTTCTTCCCAAGGTATTTTGTTAACATGTAAAGTTTCATTTTTGGATTTACATGTGTTTAAATTCGTGATTCTTCTACTTCTATCTTTCATTCTTAAGTTGCATATGCAAGAGTCTCTTCTTGCTTGCATATGCAGTCGGGATTAAAAACCCCATTCTATGATGAAGAAAAGAATAAGTCCATATGTGCATTATCCTTCAAAAAGCCCACTTGCATAAAGCACTGTCCCTACCATTGCCATATGACTTAAAACTCGTGATGGTGGTTAATTCAACTCCATTATAATAAGAAATGATATCCATTAACTTGCTTACCTTTTTATCCTTCATAATTCTCGTTGTCTCCATATGCAATCCCCTTTGAAAAAACCATTTTTTTTGTTTTTCTCACCATATGAGTGACCATTTTGAGTCAAACTCATCCACCTTTTCGCTGTCCCGAAGTTTTACAACCATTCCTCTTGTCCACACCATTCCAAAATCCATACTTGTACATCAAAAAGCGTGCAATAGACCCATCCATGCTTTATTTTCTGTTGCCCATTCATATGTAATACCCTTTGAAAAACCCGTTTTCGATTTTTCTCACCACACAAGAGCCAATCTAACCCAAACCCATTTGTTCTTCTGTTCTCAAGTATTCCAGCCAGTTTACCTTACCCAAAAAAAAACCTCACTTATGCCTAAAATGGATCCATCACATGAAGATGTACTCATGTTTTGGAATTTTCATGCTACAACTACTCAGGCATATCATATTGCTATGTCAGGAGAATCTCTAGCCAACACTAGAAAAAGAAGAAGAAAAGGCCCAAAGGATTGAAAGGGAGAATTAAGAAAGTTTGGAATGTGAGAGGCAAAACTAAAAGAATGATCTAAGATGGTGTTGCCTTCCTATGCTAACTATCTAGTTGTGCAACTAGGTTTAGATGTAAACGTAAGGCAGGAAGATATCATTTCAGACTTAGGGGCTTTCATTTGGAATCAAAGAGAAGACGACGCACACTATACAATTGCTCGGGCCATCTTGGAGGAAGAGGAAGAAGTTGGTATTAAATTTGAAAGAGAAAGACACAAAATTGAAAGGGAGCTTAGAGAAAGATTGAAACATGAGGAAAGAGAAATGATACAAAGAGAAAGGGAAGCCCATAGGAGAGCTCAAAGGCCACCCTTAAGAGAAATTCAACTTCGAGGGAATCAAGTGAATCAAAATTAGAACAAAAGCTGGATAAGAAGATCGGATCTTTCTCCCTAGAAAGGTTCGAAAGATTACAAGCATAGAATGCTTTCAAGACAAAAATGGTCAATGAACACTCAACACAACAATCAAGGACAATGATGTAATAGGGGTCGTGTTTTGTTAGGAATTTATAATATTTTCATCATACCTTTGTAATTTGTATTTGACATATGTAATTGCATGTGATAGTATCATGTGCAAAGTTGTAACATGTAATTAAGTTGCAAGTGCATTAGGCATGCAACTTTGAATAAGTCAAAATTAGTTAGTTAGTTAGGGAATAAGTCAAGGTGGTTAAGGGTTTTCCCCTTCTTTCTCCACCTTTCTCTCCACTCTTTTCCTATATAAAGGAATGAGATCATTGTAAATAATCATCTTTTGGCAAGGCAAGAAAATTTTGCTAGTTTGTATCTACACTCTACGACTTTGAGCTTAGATGTAAATTTGAAATGCTTTCAATAAAAGGGGCAACTTGCTTTCAAACTTTGTGTTGATTCAAGGTGTTATTTGATGACATTTTCTGGATATTGATTGTGAGTTTTGGAGTTTTACTCAAGAGGGATTTGGATTCAATTGCATAGACTTTGAGCCGTCTGTTGCATTCAGAGACAATTTGAACTTTTGAAGATTTTGTGCTGTAGAAGGACAAATTGTGATAGATAGTAGTGACTGCAATTACTTAGAGTTGAAGACTTTGGGCTTCAGTTGTAAGTGTTTTTATTAAATTTGATAATATCCAGTAAGAGACTTTGTGCCTTACTGATTATTCTGCTTGAATGCTCAAGAGACAAGTGTAGGAGACTTTGGGTTCTTGTTTTTGTTTCACAAAATATAAAAAAGAAAGCTGCTGCCCTTGGTATTGTTCTTATGTCAACTCTAGGGTCACCCTTATTATCGTAGCAATAAGACACTTTTTGTTAAGTTAGAAAGTAGTAGTTGTACGCAAATCATTCTTGAAAAAAGAGGAATTGATTAAGAGAATCACCCTTTTTGTAATTTCAGTTAAGTTCTTGTTGAAGCTACCTACGGTAAGAAGGGAGCCTCCCCTATTGCTGAGAGGAGAGAGAAATCTCATGAGACGTTGCCTAAAGCTACAATTTTGTAACGTGTAGTCTTAGCGGCTTACAAATTTTTTAGCCAACATTCTCTTAGTTAGACATTTTGTTGTTGGAGTCAGAGTAGCTAGATACACCCACACCCCTTCTAATGCATATGTATTGTTTTATCTGATATAGATATGGGTACGATATGACTTGGTTATGTGTTGGATATCATACCCATGCATGCCCCAAAAATACTTATTGTTTAGCTGTGTCAGATATTTTAAGATTTGTTTTTTAATAAGTTTGATGTGATCTGTCCTTTTTTTATGATAGATAAATTGCAGCTTTGGGGGTTGCTCTGTAAAGAGCCCAACTGGCTCTTAACTGAAAACTAGCTCTTCCTTCAATTTAAATTGCAATTTTTTGTGTATTTTCAAAGAACATTTAAATTTCCAATGAATTTCCAGATTTTTAATTTAATTTCAACAGCAGCAATTTGATATCATTAAATTCTTATTACTTAATACATCAACCATTTTAATTTAAACAAACTATCATCAATCTTTACAATAATGAACTCTTGAATTTGGCACCTGACAATTGATATAATGCTTGATAAACTGGATCACATTCATCTATGGTTGCCGCAGCATGGAAATGAGTGTTGTAGCCTCAAATAAAAGATAATACAGTCCTCAAATAAACCCACGCAACGCTGCACATAACCCACGCAGCACCTTGGGAATAGAACGCAATCTTCAACCACCATTTTCATAGCATATCCCAAACACCACAGCCAACTTGCGGAAAGAGGCTGGCTGTTATCAAATTTAAGTACGCAGCTCCAAGATTCTGAAACGTAGCTTCTAAACACCAAAACCACTCTTTGCATAGTTCGCAGTCCACTGCTGATAGTGTACAACAGTCATTAACTTCAGCAAATTAAATAATAAATCTCCATAACTTGGTATACCTCAGCACCAACATCAACATCTACAGATTCAAAATAATTTCCAGAATTCAGTTTGCAAAATTCACCATCAATCAATGATGATTCAAATTGTCACAAGAGAGGAATCAGTCTTCAAACCCTAGCCATCTTCTTCACAACCAAATTTTTATCAAATGATCAATAGATATCTTAGAATGAGCTCTCAAGTCCCTTTTTATTCTTTCTTGTGAGAGCTCAAACACAATTCTTACCAATGTGGGATAAAAAGATATACTTTTCCTTTTAATAATTCATTTACTCCAATACTTTAAATTAATACCTTGGCTTAGTGATGCAGGCGCATCCGGGAACTCCAATCATTTCGAATATCTTGGATTCTACATGCATTTTAAATTGTTATTTTTAATAATGTAATGGTTGGGTCTTAGTTTAAATAGTTATTAATGTAGTCAGTTGGGTAGAAGTAAGTGTTTAAGGTATCATATAATAAAGGGTTTATATCATCGTGAAGTTGACAACTTAGTTGTCAACTCCACGACATATTTACTAGTTTAGCTTATATGTTTACTCTAATCGGTGATGATAACCG
This sequence comes from Chamaecyparis obtusa, assembly GCA_027943335.1. NCBI lineage: Eukaryota > Viridiplantae > Streptophyta > Pinopsida > Cupressales > Cupressaceae > Chamaecyparis > Chamaecyparis obtusa. The sequence continues at coordinate 769,086 of BSBK01001456.1, read as the reverse complement.
TTAGAGGAATTAGAAAGAGTCGGTTAAGTTAAGAAGTAGTTATGTGAGTTGGTTATCGGGTTGTCTTCTTTTCGAAGATCTTAGTTTATGCATGAAAGAACCTGATAAGGGGAAGTAGAGTAGTAAAGTAGAATAGGATAGAAAGTTCAGATTTGATGAGGAGAGAATGAAACAATGTAATGGGAACAGAATAATGAAAGCAAGAGTTCAATTTTCTATTTAGATCTCTTTATTCTTTACGTTCTCATTTGCATTTCACTGTTCTCGAATTTATTGTATTCGAATTCTATATTAATTTCAGTTTTGAAAAATCTCTGTTTAAGTTGGATATGAACTGATACTTGGTGTCGGTTTTATTGAAGGAAGTTTAATAGTTCATTTGGAACCGGTTTTGCTAGTTATTGGCAAACGTTATTACATAGCCTGGTTGGTTATGTATCAGCTTCTTTTTGGATTTATAGTGAACAATGTTTCAGTGTTGATAATGTTCGGTTCTGAGAGCGCTAAGTGTTTGAATGATTTAACATAAAAAACAGTTTGAAAGAAACCGTTGTGTGCATTTGAAGACTTTATCATTTACGTTTTGTTTTCGTAGATCTCTATTTTGTGGCAGTCCTGTGGAATGATGGAAACAATCATGTTGTGTCCTTAATACATATTGCTTGCAGTGCATGGTGAATAGTTTTGTCTATCAGTGAAACCGAATAATTGACTCTTGAATGTGCTTAAGTTTTAATGTTCACATGAATCGGTTTTTGGCTATAGGATTTACTGATGGAATGAAAATCGGTCTTGTGACAGAGGAGTGATTCAAAAACCGTGGGTTCAATATTGACTGCATTAAAATTAGAATAGTTTCAAGAAACAGTTATATGCATATTGTATCGGTTGCGGTCCAAGTTCAAGGGAGGCTGTTAACTTATTTATGTTGCATGGAGATCGAGAGACATATCTCTTGACAGCGTTGCATAAATGTGTTTCTTAGTATTGTTCCAAGGGCTTTGATTGGCAATGAAGACTCTTCGATAGCCGACAGCCAAGGAGTCACCATATGCGAGATCGGCCTTTGATGAGCTTGGTCTAGCGATAGTAAAACAATGGTAGATCCGTGTCAGTTTGTGTGACAGTCAAAAGGCCCGTGAACATCATGGTTTCTGAGGTATTTCTCCGAAGGATGAGTAAGAAGGTGAAACCGTGCCATTGAAATCTAGGTGGTTATTTTCAATAATTAAGCTACATTTAGAAACATAATAAAGTTGTAGTGCATTTAAAATAACTTTGCTAAAGGGGTTTGCAGGATTGATTCATTAATTGATATGCAATCATTATAGAAAAGACGTGCTAAAAAGTGAGTTGCAGATTCCTCTCTGCATCACTTAGGCTTCCATGAATTAATTAAATAAATGACCCCTTCCCATGATGACTCAACCCCCAACTTAAGTGAAATTATAAAGTTAAATTATAACTTTATAATAAGCCATTTAATGATTTAATAATAATTTGGCCGCCAAAATAATAATAACTCCCAAAATACTTATCCTTTTAATATGCCGTCTAAAACAAGAGTCACACCTATTATTTCCCCATGTGACCAAATGCACTTTCCAAAAATAGAAAGGGTCCTTCTCGAACAACATCAAACTTACTATAAATAGTAAATGTGGCAAAACTATAGCAAATGAAGTCCGAATGACGCCAAACGAAAGCCAAACCAAAGCAGACTGAATCCTGAAGTAGATGCCCACTAAAAGAGACCCTCTGTCCATCCTCATTAGCCTATGAGGGTCACATGATTGGCTAATCCCAAGAGCCTAAAAAACGGGAACATCATAGTCCACTCGGATCCTAAGGATGGTCATGAGTAATGTCCGAATCCTCACCATACTCATGTGAAGAAATCATCAGCATCAATAGTACAAAATCCAGCAATTGAGAAACTGCACTCAACACCCAAACAATTGACATCACTGACAACATCATTTGAAGACCAATTGTAGATGCCGATGGAAGAAACCACTCAGTGGAACTCAACCCAACTGAAACATCAACTCTGTCAAAACTCAAGTCCTTGTCTAATTGACACGCGCACCCAACTGCACTGTGGATATGACAACAACCATAGGTACTTGAGTCACTGCCACCAAATCCAATCTCTGATAAATTGTCCTGGGTGTGTCGATATTGCAAGCTGTGTAACTTGCAACTGCCAATTCCATCTACAAAAGATGGTGTTAATCCATCCCATAATGGATGGTAAGAAACTAGAGCCAGTCTACACCTGCGTGAGACAAAATCCTCAACCCGTGGGTCAAAATAAAAATGATGAGCATACCCCACCGTATAATGCCGGTAGAAAGCCCCAATCTCTATCAATGACTCATCATTACCAAACTAGGAATCATGAGATGGCTCCAATCTCTGACTCCACATAATCGCAGGCTGGGTAGGAGCCTGAGCAACCCTCTCAGCAAACCCAACCTTGAAATCCCTGTGGGGAAGCATAGTAGATAGAGTTTCTACATCTTCCCTACCAACCTCCGAATAGCAAAAGAGTCTCGTATGAGAGTACCCTCAGACACTCTGTATGAATCCTCTCGCACATCTGCACTCTCAAGCAAATACTCCATGAATGACTCAGTGCAGTAAGAATTATACGTGGAAGCATCAACTTGCTCTCCCGCAACCCACAATTGATCCCTCTGAAAATGTGGCACTGCCAAATGTCCCATGCTATCAGCTATATGAGATGAAGAAATAGATTCACTTCCAGCAAAGGGAAGCAAATCAACATGAGAGCTTGATTCCACTGATACTCTTACCTCATCCATACCTACTGCACCCATATCTTGAACAGATGTGCCCCCACATCATCTTGTCGCTCATCCCCAACCGTCGAAGCAAACTCACCACCAACCACCTCAATGTGCAACCGAACTGGGTCTGGGGTTGGTGTGGATCGAATATGCTCCAACTCCACGGTCACCTTCTCTAACTGGAATTGCGACTCCTGAAGAGCCCACTGAGTGCCCTCTAAAGCCTCAGAAGTCGTTGTGAGCTCTTGAGTAAGCTCACTCACCTCCTCTTTGTCCATCAATGCCTCGTATGCCGTACTCTCCCACTCAATTAGGTGATCTCGGTCGGCTACCAACTGTAAATAATCCTGTCTCAAAATCCTGACAGCGTCATGCAAAAAATGAATCTCTGTCAAGGAAAGGTAACCACCACTCTGCTCATCCGTCATAGGAGCACCCCAATCATAAACATCCAACAGCTGACAAGTGGCATCAAAATGCACGAGTAGAAGTAATATCTCTCTCACCAACTCTCAACTGGCTAGTCACATGACTCTGCACAACAGGCCTCCTATGTACAATATCAACTGCACTGTCCACACTATGGAAAGAAGGTGCATCCAAAAAACTCCCCTCAAGATCACCGTATCTTTGTGTACTTTCATCCGAGCACACATCTACAAACTTAGTACTGACATCGGATTCGTCCTCATCTATCCCCGAGGAAGCTGTTGTTGAATCCGACTCAACACAATCCCCAGCTCCCTCGTCTTCTGCAACCACCTGACAATATAGATTCTAGGATCCATCCCCACTCACCAACAACTCAGAATCCTCCCCTAGGGTTTGATAAATCAAACATGTCTTGCTACAGGAAGAATCATCCTCATGAGTCACTGAAGAAGTAACCCCCTCTCTAGAAGTGGAAGCCCTGGCTGTAACAAACTCTTGCCACTCATATGCCTCCCCATGCTCATTCGTGAGTCCCTGTAACGAAGAATCCTGGAACCCACCACCACCGTATGACAACGCTGAGTCCACACCTAAAGTCTGATATAAAAAACCAGAAACACTACAACACCCATCATCCTCACTCTCATCATCAGAGATATTTGTGATGCTAGTGTCCACATTGTCTATCTGCAACCCCTTAGCTAACTCTGGCTGCATACATGACTCATTGTCATCATGTGAATCATCTACATTGTGGCATGAATGTATGTCACCCAACTCAACTGCAACATTCCCATTATGAGTGCCATCATTGGATAGCTCCATGCTCACATCCTCAATACAGGAAAAGACCATTATCTCCTGCACTGATTCCACACTGCGACTGCTATCATAAACTTCAGAGTTGTCAGCGCTCATACACTCCTCGCAGTCATCACCCAACATCTCATAGGGGGTATCATTCCCAATGCAGCTCATAGCATCCTCAAAAGTATCATCAGATGTGTCTAAACTATCTGCATCCACATCTCCTACTAAAGCCTCAACTGCTGACACCTGACTCTGCACACATGACTCAACGTCAGGCTGTGCACCAATAATGCTGGAGCATGAACCACTATCTACTGACTCCGCTGTAACGTCCAAATCACCAACGTCACAGCTAGGTGATTTATACATGCATCGATCCCATATGAGGAAGCAACTGCCTCCTTCACTGGAGCAACACTACGATAGATGACATAAAAGTCTCCAATAACAACTCCCTCCACGGAAGAATCTGGACACTCAGTGACAACTACAACATCAATTGTCCCTGAACTAACCGTAGCGACTACTCTGGGAGCCTCAACCTGTTGAAGCTCAGTGTTGATGTCAACCAATGGTATTGGTACATTCATATGTCCCTGTGAAATAAATCCATCATCAGCACTGTGGATAGGACTAGCAGGTGCCGTACTAAATATAGGAACATCTGCATCATGGGCACCTGTCGGGGAAAAGTCAAGCTTTCTTTCCTGTAGTCTAGATGTCGGCCTTCTAAAGGCAGAAACCATATGTCTTGTTGCCCTGTCAATTGTCTCTGGATTCGACAAACTCTCCGCCAATCTCTGCTGATGAAGCCTAAGTCTTTCCATACTTTCCACTAAGGCATTTATTTTCTCCCTTTTTCCCATACTGCTATGCCGACTTCCAGAACTAGGCCTCCTATATTTGTCCATAGCTAGGAAAAAGGGGAGTGCTGATCATTCTTAAAATATCATCAGAATATAAAAGAATTCATTCCCCACAGGATGGCAGGAAACATGCTCTGATATCATTGTAAAGAGCCCAATTGGCTCTTAACTGAAAACTAGCTCTTCCTTCAATTTATATTGCAATTTTTTGTGTATTTTCAAAGAACATTTAAATTTCCAATGAATTTCCAGACTTTAAATTTAATTTCAACAACAATTTGATATCATTAAATTCTTATTACTTAATACATCAACCATTTTAATTTAAACAAACTATCATCAATCTTTACAATAATGATGTCTTGAATTTGGCACCTGGCAATTGATATAATGCTCGATAAACTGGATCACATTCATCTATGGTTGCCGCAGCATGGAAATGAGTGTTGCAGCCTCAAATAAAAGATAACACAGTCCTCAAATAAACCCACGCAACGCTGCACATAACCCACACAACACCTTGGGAATAGAACGCAATCTTCAGCCACCATTTTCATAGCATATCCCAAACACCACAACCAAGTTGCGGAAAGAGGCTGGCTGTTATCAGATTTAAGTACGCAGCTCCAAGATTCTGAAACGTAGCTTCTAAACACCAAAACCACTCTTTGCACAGTTCGCAGCCCACTGCTGATAGTGTACAACAATCATTATCTTCAGCAAATTAAATAATAAATCTCCATAACTTGGTATACCTCAGCACCAAGATCAACATCTACAGATTCAAAATAATTTCCAGAATTCAGTTTGCAAAATTCACCATCAATCAGTGATGATTCAAATTGCCACAAGAGAGAAATCAGTCCTCAAACCCTAGCCATCTTCTTTGTTGATATATGTGGTCTACTCGGAAATCAATGACATGTATTTTGAATGAAATAATAAATAATGTTATTTATTATTACATTCAACATATATGACATAAATAATTATTAAAGAATTAATTGAGTCCTAAAAGAGGACGACTTGAATGCACATTTAATATTGGAGGGAAAACGACTTGAATTAAAAGTCTAGACAGCTATGAAATTAATTATTCTCATTGATAACTAGGTCGGCTGTACTAGCTTGAATGGTTATGTCTTTTGGTGATGGTATAAATAAGAAGTGATTATGAATTGCAAAAGGATATAAAAGACATAACATGTCCTATGCAGTTTGCACTTCTTTATAGCAGAAGTAATTCTCACTTAGAGCAGATACAATTCACTTAGGAGTAGATCGAATTCCTTATATGAAGCAGGTCTGAACATAGTAACTTGGTATCAGAGCGAACTTCTGGGATTGGAGTTTTCAGACCTGGAGCAGCTTATTCACCATTTGGGAAGTGTGAATTTGTCTTCTTGAAAGTGAAAATTCCAGACCTATACATCCGAGTTTTAGGCCAGATTTGAGAGCGTAATTCCAGACCTATCCATCCTAGTTTGAAGGCAAATCAAAGCGATTCTTGTTTGTATTCAGTGCAGGTCTGAGCTTGAAAGAATGGTGCGAAATTTCCAGACTTGAATGATTTATGGGAGACAAAGTCCATGAGAGGGAGCAGATTAGAGCGAACTCCTTGCCATTCATTGGCATTTCATCAAGCCAAATCTGCTCTGCTATAGTGCGAATTTGCTCTCTGTTTTGGGCGATTTTTTTATTTTTGTGCAGATCGAATTTAAGGAGGGCAATCACATACCAATGTTGCGAACAGATTTTGAGGGTGGTAGATTGATACCTAGCAGCGAATTCCTCCTGGACTAGGGCAGCGACATTCATCATTGTGGGGGTGCGAATTTGTGGTCTTTGGGAGCGAATTTGATAGATATTTGCATGTAGATCCGAATTGCAATTAGAGCAAAATTGTTACAGGTCCGTACATTCCATTCATGGGCAGAATTCAACGAACACTTCGGGCCTGTGCTTAAGCAAATTTTCCAGGCCTGTGTATGCAAATTGATAGGCAGATCCAAATTAGACCAGACTTGAGCGAATTTACCAGGCTTGCAGGTGGACAAAACGTTCGGCATCAAGGATATTGATAGGCGAAGACAAAAATTCTGTACACAATACTCATAAGCGAACTCGACTTGCAGGTGTCGGGAGGCAACAAATTGAAGAAGTTTCGAGTATACGGTGGATAAATATTGGTTTTGATACAAGATTAGTTTGGTGGATAAGACAAATAAGGAGTTGATGTATTGACCACACCATGATGCACATAAATTGTCGGGCGCTACAAGGAAGGAATTTTTTTGCTCTTAATTTATTCTGAGCACGATATTATTAGACAAAGGAGACCAAGGATTGTCTTCACATATCCCACATAAGGAACGATATACATCTTGAGTGAAGAAAGAAACAGACGCAGGAGATAATCTTTCATCAGGCAAATTTGTCTGTTGTGGGGAGTTGAGTATTCCAACGCCAATACAGCCGTGTGGAACCATCAGTTGGGTGATTCACAGTCATCAACAATTTCCAGGTACACTAAGCAAATCTTGTATTTAACTCTGTTTGCATAGTTGAGTAACATTGCAGATTGTAGCAATTAATCTTATTGAAAGATGCCATTGATTTATTGGAACTGTGTAATTGGTTAGGCTTCTGCAATAAGTTGTGCTTTAATTTATGGTTATACTTGCAACAATAAATTAATAACATTTCTATAAAGAAATCTCTGTGTAAAACTTAGAAGTGAATTTGTCATTGTTGGAAATCTTCGAATTAAATACTCCCAAAAGTCCTTAAGCAGCTGTTAATGGACAATGGTATGAATCTTGATGTAATCTTGCGGACGCCATTTATCAGATCTTGATAGAACAATATCATATCATACAAATCAGACCCTACATCAGAAACTCAAGAAAGTTACAATCATTCTCAAATCCTGAGGGTCGCAAGACAAATTAGTTGTTTTCTAGGACAGTATCATGAAGAAATTCATAACAAATATTCATTAGGAAGGTCATGGAAGTAAACCTCATCAAATCCATATTTCTTGCATTATCAAGGAATATAGAGATTCATTAAAATATAGGTGTTTTATGATTCAGGGGGAGAAATTTTTTCAATCAAGAAAGAAATTATCATAAATGTCTTAAGCATACATAGAAAATTGGCTCAAAACAATTGTCAAGTCTTCACTACAAAATCAGAACCATAAGAGGAATTTATATATGGGCCTACCTTCCATGATTTATATTTTGGAAATATGATGTTTATTATGATTTATATTGTGCAATATTGTTTAACCTTGCAGAGCGTGGATAGATGCGCCGAATTGAGGCAATCCATAGCGTGGATAGATTCGCCGGATTGAGGCAATCCACTATTGTTGCATGGATAGATGCGCCGAATTGAGGCAATCCATAGCGTGGATAGATTCGCCGGATTGAGGCAATCCACTATTGTTGCATGGATAGATGCGTTGAATTGAGGCAATCCATAGCGTGGATAGATTCGCCGGATTGAGGCAATCCACTATTGTTGCATGGATAGATGCGCCGAATTGAGGCAATCCATAGCGTGGATAGATTCGCTGGATTGAGGCAATCCACTATTGTTGCATGGATAGATGCGCCGAATTGAGGCAATCCATAGCATGGATAGATTCGTCGGATTGAGGCAATCCACTATTGTTGTATGGATAGATGCGCCGAATTGAGGCAATCCATAGCGTGGATAGATTCGTCGGATTGAGGCAATCCACTATTGTTGCATGGATAGATGCGCCGAATTGAGGCAATCCATAGCATGGATAGATTCGTCGGATTGAGGCAATCCACTATTGTTGCATGGATAGATGCGCCGAATTGAGGCAATCCATAGTATGGGTAGATTCGCCGGATTGAGGCAATCCATAATAGAGCTTGGCTCCGGGCAATGACCCGTTATGTGGAACTCCAGATGTTGATCTGTGTGAAATAATAGAGCTTGGCTCCGGGAAATAACCCGTTATTGATGTCCTTATGTGGAACTCCGGATGTTGATCCGTGTGAGATAATAGAGCTTGGCTCCGGGTAATGACCCGTTATTGATATCCTTATGTGCATTTTCTATTTATGAGTGTTTTATTGATTCTCCCTCGAGACCAAGGGGGAGTGTTGATATATGTGGTCTACTCGGAAATCAATGACATGTATTTTGAATGAAATAATAAATAATGTTATTTATTATTACATTCAACATACATGACATAAATAATTATTAAAGGATTAATTGAGTCCTAAAAGAGGACGACTTGAATGCAAATTTAATTTTGGAGGGAGAATGACTTGAATTAAAAGTCTAGACAGCTATGAAATTAATTATTCTCATTGATGACTAGGCCGGCTGTACTAGCTTGAATGGTTATGTCTTTTGGTGATGGTATAAATAAGAAGTGATTATGAATTGCAAAAGGATATAAAAGACATAACATGTCCTATGCAGTTTGCACTTCTTTATAGCAGAAGTAATTCTCACTTAGAGCAGATACAATTCACTTAGGAGCAGATCAAATTCCTTATATGAAGCAGGTTTGAACATACTAACATTCTTCACAACCAAATTTTTATCAAATGATCAATAGATATCTTAGAATGAGCTCTCAAGTCCCTTTTTATTCTTTCTTGTGAGAGCTCAAACACAATTCTTATCAATGTGGGATAAAAAGATATACTTTTCCTTTTAATAATTCATTTACTCCAATACTTTAAATTAATACCTTGGCTTAGGCTTCCATGAATTAATTAAATAAAAGGCCCCTTTCCATGATGACTCAACCCTTAACTTAAGTGAAATTATAAAGTTAAATTATAACTTTATAATAAGCCATTTAATGATTTAATAATAATTTGGCCACCAAAATAGTAATAACTCCCAAAATACTTATCCTTTTAATATGCCGTCTGAAACATGAGTCACACCTATTATTTCCCCATGCGACCAAATGCACTTTCCAAAAATAGAAAGGGTCCTTCTCGAACAACATCAGACTTACTATAACTAGTAAACGTGGCAAAACTATAGCAAATGAAGTCTGAATGACGCTAAACGAAAGCCAAACCAAAGCATATTGAATCCTGAAGTAGATGCCCACTGAAAGAGACCCTCTGTCCATCCTCATTAGTCTACGAGGGTCACATGATAGGCTAATCCCAAGAGCCTGAAAACCGGGGACATTACATGCTCCCAATTATATAAATCATAAACAAAATACAACAAAAGCTTGGATACCAGTTTTTTGTACAACCAACAAACTTAAATAAACATTATAAATCATTTCTAAAGGCTCCATACAACTAGAGATAAACAAAATCAAGGGCCATACATTCAAAATATTCTAATAACAAACACATGCTAGAAACATTATTGATTGCAATCACAATGTGAAATTTTGTCATCTAATTTGCTCCTTGTTGATGAACTCGATTAGCCAATCGATCTTGTTTGAAGTCTCCAAATCTAAAATTTTCTTTAGGAAAGCTGTGTGCCTTTCACCTTTTTGGCGATTATGTGCAAGATTGGAAGACTTGGAAGAAAAAAGAAAGGGGAACCATCAAATCATTTCCCTTTTCTATTGAAGCTTCAAAAAAATTGAGGGAACTAGAAGAGCTACACCACCTCTAAAATTGGCCACCTCAAAACCAAATCCAAATCATCCAATTTTTTTTTCTTAATGAGAGCCTTGCAAAGGTCTTTTATTGTTTCCTTTGGCTCCCTTCAACAACGAAACCACAAACATAGAAGAAATGTCAATATTTACGTTGTATTTGTTATTTGCCACTATGAACTCATTGCCCAAAACCCACCAAACGACAAAGAGAATTAACCTATGAAGGGTTTTGAAAGCACATTTTAGCCTTTTCTTTGTAATAGTCCTTGAAATTGCCATCTGAGGATGAGAGCTTGTTGGATGAATTGTGGTGTCTATCTCAATACCTTTGTTGCATCTTAATTAATTGAACAAAAGTGAGGGTATGCAATTGCTTCCTAAATATAATTTTAAAAAACTTCATTTATGCAAATTGTTTGTTCCTATTTCAGCAACCCATTTTCTTGGGTTTCTTCCAACACAATTGTACTATTTATTGGCATTTTAATTTTCATAGATTTTAAAAAATCAATTGTTTATAATTTCATATTTATATTATGTTGTTTAAAGTCACTTTAAACACTAGAGATTTAAAGATATTTTTTTGATAAATATCTAAGTTACCCCGAGTTTTCGGGCCAGGGGGAAAGGGAAATGAGTTTTCAGGATGGAATTTTTTTTCCGCAATAGGAGATGATAGGGACATATAGGGAAATCTGAAATTTCAAATATACTCATATGATAACGTTGATAAATCCAAAATCACTCATCATAGACATATACACTATACATAGCAATTGAGTTGAAACTTAAAATGAGAGTTCAAATTTCGATTTTATACATTCATAATTCCATACTAATAGTCTAATAGATATAAAATTTTCCCCTTTTATCTCAAATCACAATTACAATAAAGTAATGATTAACCTTCCTAACTTACAATTGACTGAAATAAGAACAACAAATTGTTTGATACAGGATGATGTTAAGTTTTATGGCCTTTACGGCAAACATCCTCTACTTGAGCAATAAATCGATATGCTAAATAATAATAATAAATATTGGGAATATTTATTATTTATTGTTTATCATCAAATCAATATATATGTTGGTTGAATTAATTAAGGGCCCAAGGTCGGCCTCTTGGCTTTAACATTAAATAGATTTATTAAGACCAAGTCGGCCCTCTTGAAGATAATTCAATTCATATATATGTTGTTGGATTCTAGGGAGAGAAGCACCAAAAACATAATGTGCTTCCCTCCCCCAAAGGTTTGATATTCTGCCTTGAGCGAATTTGGAGTAAAAGCTGATTGTAATAATAAATAAGAGCAATAAAGGCTGCAAATCATTCCCTGCTGTGCGATCTCAGTCTAGGGCAGTGCCATGCATTGCGAACTTGAAGGAGCTGCTATATGTGCTGCGAACTTTGTGAGCAGCAATATTATTCATCCTTACCTGCGATTTCAGTTTGGATTCTGCAACATACACTCTGAGGTATGAGTTGGTGACAGCAGTCAACATGAACCAGAATTCTGAGCATTAAGGCATCTAGGAAGGCTAAGGAGTGAAGATCTGCGATTAAAGGATTTGCTTCGTGGATCGGGGATCTTCAGAAAATCATTATGCAAGAGAAAGGACAGACCTTGAAGACATCATATGTTCTTCATATCCGGGTAACATCTCACCTTGCGTGTATATATTATATTTTATCCTATGCTTAGTGTTTGAAAGATCTCTCTAGTTTGATCATAATCTCTCTAGTTTGATCATTCCTAGGTAGAATCTGAAAAAAAATTAGGTATTGGTATCAGAGCTACGGTTGAGTAAAGATCTTTTCAGATTTAGGAGTACAAACTAGCTCTTTCAAAATTAAGAAACTTTATGGCAACTAGGGTTTGGTCTGAAATTGAAATAAGGGTTTTGATTTTCATTTAGTTGCCTCTATGGGAAATCTTATTAATTATCTTTTGATCTAGAGGGAGTAGACCATCTTGAGATTAAGTGCATGACATGTATGATTCAGAGGGAGTATATTTGATAGATCATATCTGAATTGAGATACATACTTGACATAGTATTGCACATACCTTCATCTTGTTTGATGTATGGGAACTTTAACTATTGGTATACATACTGGTTCTATGCATGTATAAGAAGTACACTTGGCACATCAATTCATTAGTTATAAATTAACTTGACATGTATGTGTGGGATTATCTGTAGAGGATAATTACTGATTGGAATAGTTGATTGACAGCATACCTTGCCCTAGCATATGTTATTTGTTCGCTGTCATTTACTGCAGATTGTTAGCCTTTTTTTATGTATAGGTACATACATTGGTTCTATATATCTCTGGCATTGGTTGTCTTCATATTATCTTCTCTTAAGATTGCCCTTTCATTACTGGTTGAAAGAGTCTTAACCTTTCTGGAGGGAGAAGATAAAACCATCTAGAGGGAGTAGCTCTCCTTAAGTGTCATGTTCCTTGGGTATCTTAATTGTAGACATATGGTTTAAGAGGGAGTTCAGTCATGGGCTCACTTAATTTTGTATGGTGATCTCCTTCCTTATGTCTTGTTAATCTCATATATGGGTAGGTATATACCTTATTGGTATGATCATCATAACTTGTTAATTTTTGATCAGCTGGTTAAAGATGCCTAATTAGCATAACTGATTATTTTGACATAACTAAATATATGAGGAGCATACTTCACATTATGTATGAATGGATGCATTATAGCATATGAGGGCAACATACACAACTATCTATTCAGCATAGTTATTGGCATATTTGGCATATTCTATAGGATCATACATTGTGACTGTGGAATATACCTCACACATTGGGATATGTTATGTTCATATGTAGTTACATTTCCTTCAGAATAGGAAACTATATGAGTAAATACATCTCTTGGTTTATGTTAAACATTGGAATATGTTGAAATTGATTTGTACATCTTCTTTGACTCATATTCTCTGTTACGGAAATCACAATTGCTAGTACTGCTAGTTACTGTTTTTCTTATGCATAGGTACATACATTATTGGTTGGAACATTCTTACATTGGCATATGTTAGAATAGGCATACCTCTTAAAGAGTTAATGTTGATTCATATAGAGAACTATATTGCATCTTGCTGTGATCACATTGCACCTGGTTATATGTTTACCTGTATGTGGTGAAGACTTATGTGATTACTCTTATGCATAGATGCTGGATAAATTATGTTGGTTGTATGGGGCATACATCATTTGTATAGCTTGTGAAGCATACTTTAATATTATGTATGAATGAATCATACTTTCTTTTCATCATATTGGTTAATCTTATACTTGTGTGGTTTCATATGATTATTCATCTGGATATACTTATGTTTTTGGCTAAGTTATTCTTATGAATTGAAGAATATCATTTGATGTTCTTCGATTCCAAGGGACTCGTGGATCAGGGGTCCACATTCGCATGGATCAGGGATCCATTGCTGAGTAATTGGTGAGACATCATGGATTTGATGTCAAAAGTCCATTACTCCAAGTAATTGGTGAGACATCATGAATTTGATGTCAAAAGTCCATTACTCCGAGCAATTGGTGAGACATCATGGATTTGATGTCAAAAGACCATTGCTTCGAGCACTTGGTGAATATCATGGACTTGATATTCATGAGACCAATGTTCTGGATATCATGGAGTTGATATCCTTTGAGTCTTGGAGACTCATGGATCAGGGATCCACAATTAAGTATTTGGTAACATCATGGACTTGATGATACCATGAATATCATAGAGTTGATATTCTAAATTCTTGAGTCATGGGACTCGTGGATCTGAGAAATCCACATCTGGATAGTAAAACATCATGTACTTGATGTTGGTATGATGTCATGGATTTGACATCTCTTGAGTCTTGGTGACTCGTGGATTTAATTATCCACAAATTGGATGGTATACATCACGAACTTGATGATACCTTGAATATCATGGACTTGATATTCAAAATAGTCAAGGAGACTAGTGGATTTAGGAATCACAAATTGATTGGATATTTGATATCATGGACTTGATATCACTTATATCATGAACTGATATTTCTAGGTCTAGGAGACCAGAGGATCTAGGAGATCCACATTTGGATGGTAAGCATCATATGATATGATGTTTCTCATATGAATATGAGATGTATGGTTTATGAAGAACAATTGTGTTCTCATTATATCTTGTAGATAGAGATCTACTATCATAGATGAGAGATCTATGGCATCTTTGGATTAGGAATCCATTGTTGTTATGTTTTGAGTCTCGGAGACTCGTGGATTTAGGAAATCCACATCCAGTTGGTAAACATCTTGTTACCATGATTTTCATATGGATATGAAATCTATGGTTGAAAATGATGTAAGAACATATGTGTTCTTCCTATCATAGATATGAGATCTATGATTCTATTGGATATGGAATCCATGTTGTTTATGTTTTTGGCATCTCTATCAAGGGTGATAGAGGGAGATCATTGGGTTGATCTTTGCCTCAAGTCCAAGAGGGAGTGTTAAGTTTTATGGCCTTTACGGCAAACATCCTCTACTTGAGCACTAAATCGATATGCTAAATAATATTTATAAATATTGGGAATATTTATTATTTATTGTTTATCATCAAATCAATATATATGTTGGTTGAATTAATTAAGGGCCCAAGGTCGGCCTCTTGGCTTTAATATTAAATAGATTTATTAAGACCAAGTCGGCCCTCTTGAAGATAATTCAATTCATATATATGGTGTTGGATTCTAGGGAGAGAAGCAACAAAAACATAATGTGCTTCCCTCCCCCAAAGGTTTGATATTCTGCCTTGAGCGAATTTGGAGTAAAAGCTGATTGTAATAATAAATAAGAGCAATAAAGGCTGCGAATCATTCCCTGCTGTGCAATCTCAGTCTAGGGCAGTGCCATGCATTGCGAACTTGAAGGAGCTGCTATATGCTGCGAACTTTGTGAGCAGCAATATTATTCATCCTTACCTGCGATTTCAGTTTGGATTTTGCAACATACACTCTGAAGTATGAGTTGGTGACAGCAGTCAACATGAACAAGAATTCTGAGCATTAAGGCATCTAGGAAGGCTAAGGAGTGAAGATTTGCGATTAAAGGATTTGCTTCGTGGATCGGGGATCCTCAGCAAATCATTATGCAAGAGAAAGGACAGACCTTGAAGACATCATATGTTCTTCATATCCGGGTAACATCTCACCTTGCGTGTATATATTATATTTTATCTTTTGAAAGATCTCTCTAGTTTAATCATTCCTAGGTAGAATCTGAAAAATACTAATAGATGAAGCTAATATGTCCCTCCAAGGTCTTCAGGAAACTATACACCAATGCTCTACAAAGTTGCACCTTAGCAATTAATCTCTTTCCTTATGAGTAGCAGATGTATGATCTCATTGCATACACCAATTTGTACAAAATATAGGCTCCAGTGCTGAAGATTATTGTATTCCAGATGGTACTACTTGTTTTCAACATTTTGAACATTTCATTACACCTTCAATATAGTACTGAAAGCAAACTGTTCATAATAGCTAAAGCCTAATCCCATTAAGTGAGAGGATTTATATGAGCATTTCACAATAAAATGTTTCAGATAAAAAGAACATAGGGTTTTAATAGATTATCTCAGGCCGTCAAAAATGTTTTTTAAAATCTAGGTGTTACTTTTTTGTTTTGCTGCTTATTGATGCTGGGGATGGTCTGCCATCTCTAAACCATGCCCTTGCCGTTTCCACATTTTGGAAATGTCTCCTGATTTTTTTGTTTGTATTGGGACGGCTAGGAAATGATTCCTGCCACCCCCCGTCCTTGGTGCAGTACTTGTTTCCGAAATGCCTCTATTATGGGTGGAAACATGTCCTCAGGTTACATTGGTAAATATAAATGAAATTTAATAACGTATTTTTAATTGTTTATTCTTTACTAAATTATACTATTTAAATTTTAATATTGTTATAATTTATATTTACTTATTTTGTTACGGTTTAATTTTTAAGTTAACATAAACAATTAAATGTGAAAATGATTTTTTATTTATTAAGTTTAAATTTTATTTGATATGTAGAAGTGATAGTACGGGGTCACACCCAATAATTGAAATAAATTTTAATACATCAAAACCCTTTACATCCATCTAGAGGGCAGTCAAAATGGCCACTTAGAAGGAGTGCCGAAAAGAATTGTAAATCATGAATTCACATAAATCGGATACATAGTGTTAAGCATAGATACCCATTAAGATCAACAAAATACTTTCTAAATTTCTAAGGTTTAGCTCCATATTTGGTGTGCGAGTGAAGGTGCACATTGAATGTTTGTCTCATTTTTCTTCCTTTCCTTTGCGCAACTAGGCTATTTGCCTTGGCTGCGCCAACATTCATAACCTCATTTGTTTTATCTAGAGTATTTTTTTCTCCCCCGGTAGACATAATTTCTGAATTCTCTATCTGATTTGCCAACTCTTCATTTGAGTTATGACCCTTTGCTGCCTTTATGTTACCCCTCCTTGTAGGAGCAGAGCCATCCACAGCCCTAGTTGTGGACTATATATTACTTGATGGATCCGTTTGACAACCATCCTCGTTGAATTTATTTGGAGCAGCTTGGGCTTCGCCTTCTTGGCAAGTAATAGAATCTTTTTTTTCCTCACAATGGTGATGGAGGGAGATATCCCTCCACCAAGTGGTCTGGCTATTATTTTTACGTTTGGAATAGTGGGCAATAATATGGCTAGTATTCAAACATCTGCGGCAATGGAAGGGTAAACCCTCATAATCTAACATCTGGTACCAACACCATGTGCAGTGTTGAGAGAGATATTTGCCGGAAGATCTTTGGTGATATAATCTCGTACAAAATTTAAGCATATGTGGTATGCAAATAATTTGATGAACCCTCAGCAATCCTTAGATATTTTCCCAATGAATTGCCAATAGCTTCTTAACAAGAATCAAATAAAAATTGAAGTGGAAGATTCAAGAGTCTTAATCATATTGGAGTAGCAGAGAAAGATTGACATGTTGGGTTGAAAGAAGGATGCCAAGGTTTCAGCATAAGCAGATGCTACTCATAGCTCCATTGATAATCACAAAGAAGTGTTTGATGATCTCGAATATTGTCAAAAACCACTACAAAAAGACCCCCGCACACAAGGGTATATTTGAAGATTGTCATCCAAAATAGGATACCATGCTTTTGCAATCTATTGATGTAGCTCATAGAGGTGTGACCAAAACCCTTTGAATCTCTAATGTGACCTTTCTCAGTGAAATAAGCTTCATTTTCAGCCATTTCTCTTATTGTTTCCTCTCCAAGAACTATTGTAGACATGTTGGCACATTGCTGTCGGGGTTGCTGGATAAAGCCCAAAAACCATTGTAGATGGATCTTTTTTGCCCCACTTGCACTACATATATTGTCCTTCTAGCTGGTTGAGAGAATGGCCAAACCCCATGCACAAGACCAACAGTAGAATTTTGTTACATCCTCCCAATGGCTCGCCCATCATAAGCCTATTGTCCATAAGCAGCGTTGAAAGCCCTAGCATTGGAAGAGACATGTTAAAGCAGCATCTTGTGAAAGATGTGAAAAGTTAGTTGTAAATTTAGAGTGCTATTGTTTATTTGGTTCTTTATATTTAAATTTTAAGTTTTTAATATATTTAGAAAATTTTCCTTTTTAATTTATATTTAAATCTTACTGTATATTATTTTGATTTAGATTTAAATGACATTATTGTTGTTTTAACTATAGGTCTTGGTTTCTATTTGTTTTGTATGTTGTAAATTGTTAAATCAACTTATAATTATTTATGTAGCAATTATGTGTGTATATTGCTTTTAAAGTAATGAAAACCTCATCTAATAACTTAAAAAATTGTGTTAAATATGTTTATGTGCTTTTTATTGAATGTCATATAGAGCCACATCCATATTAGAGGTCTTAAAAAATGGCCATATTTGTATCCGATATTATATCCGTGTTCATGCAACTTTGGCTAGAGTATTTAGGATTTCTGTAAAGTATGTTTATTATCTCATCCACTGTGAATTGGTTGGAGTATGTCCACTGTGAATTGGATTCTTGGACACAAATCCAAAATAATTTTTATCTCTTGAAAGCTTATGTTTTTTGAAAAGATCTACCCAAGGAAAATTTTGAGAATTAAAATTTTTATGGTTAGCTTTATGTTTCCTTTACTATAGTTTACACATGTATTTGTTCTTGAGGTTTTAATGTTTTGAAATTGCCCATAGGTTGCCATTGTTTTCTCTGTTCAATTCTCAAATGTATCTAATAAATATAAGATTGTCATGTGGGTTTTCTTCTGGACTTTTGTTTCTGTTTGGTAATAGAGTACTATGTCCATTGTTAGTTGATGTTTAAGTCTATCTGAAGTACTAAGTTTAAGGTTGATTTAATTGCTGTACTTATGTCTAATATTCTAAATTTCTGTACATCACACCATATATAATAGTCTCATGTCATAATTAAATGGTAATTTGAAAATTGGGAAATGTTTGGATTTTAAATTTTATGTATGTTTTCTTCACTTTAAATTACAACTGTATTTGTTCTTGAGGTTTCAATATTTGGAAACTGGCCACTGCTTTTTATAGTTTTCTCTATTGAATCAATGAATTCTCAAATGTATCTAGTAAATAGCAAATACAAAATTGGGGCATGGGTTTTCTTCCGAACTTTTGTTTCTGTGTCGTAATAGAGTAGTATGTCCATTGTGAGTCGTTAATTTCTATGTGAAGTATAATGTAACAAGCTCAAGGTTGCGTTAATTCCCATGCTTCTGTATAGCATTCCTTAATCCTTTTCATAGATATAATTGTAATTGATATGAAGCCTTGTCAAAGTTGTAATCAATACTAATGTCTCAAGTCACTGATCTGACAGGCTAGCTGCACATTGGAAGCAGGTGTAAAGATTTATTCATTTCGAGTTGACTCGGTTTACTCTGAAGTGTACAAGGTCCTTGGAGGGCTTAATCGTACAAATGGCATCGAGAAGGAACTAAATGGTATGTTTTCATGTTTTTCCTTTTAATATGCACTTCGCAATGCTTTTTTTTCTTTGGTACGAACTACTGCTTTCTAAGATCATTATAAATTAATGTTTCTGCAGTTTATCAGTAGGCTTTCTTGTTGTTTTCCAAGTGAGGTACATAATTGCTGAAGAAAATAACTTTAGAATGGGAGATAACCAGAGTTGAATTATTAATGAAACCTGCCCTCTTCATGCAACTTTTGAAATCTCAGAGTCAGTGTTATGTGGCGTTGATTGATGTATGAAGCTAGGAAAAGCATTTAAGATCGACTAGTTATTTCTATGAACGATTGGATCTTATATAAACAAGTTTTATTGGAAAAATTCATTACACTAAGGAACTTGCAATTTTCATACTGCCAACTGCCAATAAACTATATGTAGGATTACAAATGGACTTATCTATATCTATAGGCTCAATGAAATTGAAATATCCCCCTTTGATCTGGAAATGAAATTTCTGGATTTTTTTTTCTGATTTCTGATTTTAAGTGCTTTCCTGTTTTTTTTTGTTTTCTGCCAATTTTCTGGTTTTTTGAAGTTTTCAGATATTGGAAATAATTTGCAAGAAAAATAACAAGCAACAATTTCTGAATACTATTTAAATAAGAACTAAGCAAACTTACTCTTTGATTGCAATAAATGTATTTGAACGCACCTTCCCCTTTAACGTCTCAAGCCGGGCAATGTTCATCAGCAAATGATATCAGTTGATGTGATAAACGTCCTAACAGCAACAAATCAATGTGTCACAATTCTGGAATATGCAGTCATAAGTTTGATTCTTTCTAACTGTAGGATGACAAGACAACCCATTTCACTCGTCCAAACTGGAAGATAAAGTTGGTGATGAAAAAGGCTATTGCTGATTGTATTGAAGAAGTTTTTTGTTCTGACTGTTCTGAAACCATGTCACAAATCTGGAGTGCTGTAATTAGAACCAGAAAGGTGTGGCTGGCTGAAAATGTAAGTATCGCTGCTATAGAATGTCTCAGATTGGCTCTCAGATTTTGAAAATGACATAGAATCCCTGCTCTTTCACTGCTGCAACCTAATAAATGGATGCTTCTACTGATTTTCTCTGTATGAATTCAATGAAGCTGTCCCAAATCCTTTGAAATAAGCACAAGTGAAACCTCTGTGTGAAGTTTCCTGCAGAGCAACCCTTGGGTGGTCTTTCACACCTGTAGGCACTAAATCAGAGAGAAAATCATGCTTTTTTAATAGCTGGTTCAGAGAAGGCCTCCTCTTCATCTCCAAGCTGAAAAGCCAATCTCAAAAGATGATTTCCAAGATGATCCTTTAACAGCAGGAGATCCTCTTGATTTAAACAGAAGTGAATGTTCCCAAGATTCTCCAAGGAGTCTTCAAATCACTAATATTGTTATCTAAGATCACTCAAGAATCCCTTCAATCTGGATCAACTCCAAGGACCCAACCCAATTACAAGACCATTCAAAGGTCACAATCTTAGTCTTCTTCATGTCTCACCTCCACTAGACTCCACACCATTTAAGTGCTCAAATTTGGTTCCGTACTTCAAACACTGATTCCAAACCACCTAAGGTTCTTAATACATTCCAAACATCTCAACTACCAAGGTCATTCTTATCATTGGTTTTCTACCTAAAGCCAAACTGCTCTTCCTAGGACAGTCCTACTAGCCCTGTTCAGCGAGAAACTTGTAGTTTTCTCCAAATCTTTCCAAATGACTTCCACAACAAATTACATATCTTAACACCCTTTTCGGAGTTGCTTAACATGTGTTAAAACCAGGTATTAGTCCTTTGGATCAACTCCTCCAAAAACTGCTGTCCTCACTGACCGGGTAGGCCTAAATTGGTACTTTTATAAAGCAACTAGTAGAAGTACGGCCTCCCAAGTTCCCAAACCTTGAAACAGTCTTGAGTCATGATCTAAAACCACAGATTTTCCTATCGTTCTTGCCTTCCATGCAACAAACCCTCATTCCTAGGGACACCAAGCTAGGGCTTTCTAGTTCTAAGCCTTCCCATCACTTCCAGAACCTTTCAGGGGTTGTTTCACCTTGGCTTTAAAAAACCGTCCTCATGTGGCTAGATTACTTGCTGCTATTCCTATGGCACTCTTTTAGTGCATTTTCCAAGCATAAACTCACTGTCCAAGGGTGCAATCTTTCTTTTGACTGTTCCTCTGCACAAGATTGTTCAAATACATATCATAAACATATTGAGGGTTCATACCACAAAGAACAGTGGTAAGAATACCGAGTTTGAAACCTATCACTCAATCTAAAAACAAGAAATCTGTGCATGTATCCTCACTGACACAGCACAGTCAGCAAAGATCATATACACAGATTGGGAAACCGGTTCATATTGCTGAAAAGCAAAGAAAACAAATATGCATCCAGCCACACTTAGAAGTTTAAGTCAATATACATCAAATAAATACAAAAATGTATCAACATTCATTGAATTTTCCCATAATGCTGTTACAGTCCGTGCCAAGAAGAATGCTCTCTTAACTGTTTTTAACTACCTTGTAACCTATTTACCCAAAAATTGATCAAATGTTGTCAAGTTGACAACTAAGTTGTCAACTCGGCAAGTAGATGTTTACTAACCAAAATTACCTTCTTTCACATTTAGAAATGGTCTTCTAAAGGCCTCTAACATTGAACAATAGATCCTATATCTACCCTTTTAAACCTTTGCATTAGTCCTTATTGGCTATATCTGCCAATCTTGGGATCTTGTTCAAAACATTAACAAAATGGCTTTATTAGCCCCCTTACAACCTTGTTATGATCTTATGGATCATGTCTCCTTTTTGATCTTCATTATAGGTTTCATGGTCAACCAAGTGACCCTTCTCTGTCTTCATGAGGTGCCCTGCACCACCTCTAAATGAGATCAATCTCACATCTTACATTGATAATTTTCTCAAGAATTTTTCTGAAAGTGATCGGCAATTGTTTGATCTTCTTTACCAGGGCTTGTCAGGTCAGGATAAACATGCTATACAGGCTGTTTTAGTGCAATAGAAACCCTTCTGCCACTCTGTGATGTGAAAATCCACAGTTCTTTTATTTTACCATATGTAATCTTTTTCAACAAAATATTATCATAATGTGGGTGGTCACTTCTAGTATTTCTTCTTGACAACCTGGAATCATAGTTGACGGTTTTCATGACAGGTCAATTTATTCCTCGGATGCGGTTTTATCTTCTGTAGTGTAAATTTGTTATTCATTCAAATGTCTTTCTACAATTTTCGACATGTATGTGGAAAATAAGGGTTATGTCTGGAATCTGGGCTAGCTGCCAAAGCATATTATTTATTATGAGTGTATTTCATGTTTGGATTTTGCGTTTCTAATTCGGTAGGTCATTGGCCTAATAACGGGGTATTGTTCGAAACTAGAGACTCATCTTGCAGAAGAATGTTCTATGAGTGGGTTCTATACATTGTATCAGCAAGAGAGCTTCTCTCACTATTTTAAATTCATATTCAACAAAGCAAGAAGCCTTCTGCAAAAAAAAGGACCCCTCCTAAAAATTAGGAAATTGTCTTTGATCATCCGAAATGACTCATATACCATAGCAGGCCATCTTCCAGTCTCCTAAAAAATAGGAAACTGTCTTTGAACATCTGAATGGCTCATCAAGCCCCCTATAAGGCTCCACAAGCTCTGGACGGCCAACAGACGAACTACTGGTCTCCTAAAAAATAGGAACCCCGCCTAAAAAATAGGAGATTGGCTTTTGAGCTCCTCTAACACCACACAAACCTCCCAAAAGGGACACAAGACTCCTGAATGGGCTCCCTATCCACTGTATCAACCTACGGGACCCCTGTTGATAGGTTAACCTCTGCAAAAGATACCGAACTAGGAAATGGGGACATTACAGAAATTGAGAGGTACATGTACCAATGGAGGTATATGTACTTTTCGAGACTAAAATACGCTAACACAGATTAGCCTAGAGAAATAGAGACAAACTTAGCTGAGTCCACATTACATGATTCAAAAAATTTGTCTGACCTTCCTATACTTCTCTTGCGTTGGCATAGCATATCTTCTGCTTGCCAATATTCTTTATCATATCCTAACCTTGTGGTAGCTATTATCTATGCTGTTGCTGATCTTTGTGGATGTCTTGCAGGCCTTAATTGTTATTCACAATGCTCTTGGAATAGCAGGTTTGGCAGGGCTCAGTTTAACCCAAGCTTGGTCATGAGGTCCTGTCACAAGGGTATAAAAATTGAACAGCACTTGTGTGTGCATGTCTGTGTCTCTCTCTCTCCTGACCCCCTACTCACCACCCCTTGCTTCCCCTCTATATATTGTGCAGGCATGCAAGTGCTCCCGCTTCTCTCTCTCTCTCTCTCTCTCTGCCCTTTATAGTTTTCTCCTGCTTGGTAATGTTCTTTGTTGTATCCTTATATTGTCATTGTCATTATCTATTTTGTTGCCAATCTCTATTGCTGTCACACATGTCGTGATTGTTGTTTATAATGCTCTTAGAATAGGTGGTTAGGCAGGGCCTAGTTTACTCTTGAGCTTGGTCATGAGGTCCAACCACAAGGGGTACAAAAATAGAACAATAATCGTGTGGGCATGTGTATCTCTCTCTCTCTCTCTCCCTCTCCTTGACCCCTCACTTACCACCCCCTGCTGCCTCCTGTGCATAAACACATTCTTGTATGTGCAGGCATGCAAGTACCTCTCTCTCTCTCTCTCTCTCCATCCTTCCCTCTTTGCAGTGCTTCTCTCTCTCTCAATCCCTCCCCCTCCACCTCTTCTTACTCCTACATGCACACATTTCTGCATGTGCAGGCACACAAGTCACTCTCTTCCTATGTGTGTGGCTCTGGAAGTGCCTCTCTCTCTCTCTCTATATATATATATATACACACACACACACACACACATTCTTGTATGAGCAGCGGTGCAAGTGCCTCTCTCTCCTAATCCCTGACCCCTCTCTCCTTAGCATACAGTTACACGCATTCATATATGTGCAGGCATGCAAATGCCTCTCCCTTGCTCCCTACTTCTTCCCCTTTCCCTCCACTTGCCACTACCTAATGTCCCCTACATAAAAACATTCTTGGGTGTGCAATAGTGCTCTCTCTCTCTCTCTCTCCACTTACCACCCCCGATTCTCCCCCTTGCATACACATATTCTTGTGTGCATGCATGTAAGTGCCCATGTCTGTGTGTGCTACAGTTTGCTCCTGCCTGCCAATGTTATATGTCATATTAGCAACATGATTGCTACTATCTATGCTGCTTCTTTTTTTTGTAGATACCATGCAGGGCTTAACTGTTATTTAGATTCTAGAATGCTCCTGTAATAGGTAGTTCAGAAGGACCCAGTTTATGTGAGGCCCAACCACAAGGGGTGTAAAAATTGGACTATACTTGAGTTGAAATCTTAAGTGTAGGTGTCTTGTGCTATTGGGTTCTGTAAAATATTAAGCTATTGTTTTCTTTTGTATGCTTCCTATGTCTGAGCATGAGATAATGGTTTTCGAAATCAAGCAATATTTTCTTTTAGATTTTCATAATTGGTCTTTTTGTTGTGACTGGTCATTCGTGATTAACCACTTAGCTGTTGCATATATATACATACATAGTTCATAGTTTCATGCAAGAAACATAATGTACAGGGAAAGACCTTGAGACCCTTAAACAGAACCCAATGCTGCAATAGTGCAAAGTTGGTTGAAAGACAATGTTGGCGATGAATTACTATTAAGTATTAACCAACTTCAGTAGTTGTGAATTGTTATAGTTCTATGATAACATCATAAATGTTATCTTTAGCTTCTTTCTTTGCTCTAGATAGTGAGTAAACGTAATATTTGCTAAATGTCATTTTTCATGGTAAGTTAAATACATGTGTTTTTTTGTTTTTATTGTTTTCCTCTTGCAGCAATTATGTATGCATTTTATGGCTTGTTAATTTATGTTTTTTTATAACAAATTTTACTTGCTAATGTAATTCGAATATGGTGTTTTTCCAATTTATTTTTCAATAAAACATTATTGGTTACTAAACCTGCAACGTCATCATAGGAAATGGAGAAGAGGGAGAACTTCGAGATATGGAGGAAGATGAAATGAGGAAGGAACATCCTAAGAAGGTCTGTCCTTGGGTTATGGATGTTTGGTATGTATGAATGATGCTTTGTTTATGACCTGGAAATGTTTTTGTGATATTTCCATTACTCCACAGATCCCAGCTTCATCGGCTTCTTTGGAACCTTCATTTGAGGCGCTTAACATAAAGAAGTTTGATGGTATAACTTACTTTCCTTAGAAGCACGTTCTCTCTTCATTTTCAGTATAGTTGTTGTATGTTTTTTCAAACTATGATAGGAACATGAGGATTGAAGGTCTCGTTAACTCTTTGATTGATTTTGGCAAGTTCTGATTTCAATATTTGTAGTTGCCTTCACGGTCGACCCTTTATACCATCAAACTTCTGCACAATTTGATGAGGGAGGAGCCAAGGGCCTTCTATTGAATACACTAAGTGTGTATGATAATTTCCACATTGTGTTCGACTCTTGGGATGTCCCAGAGAAAAGTATGAAGTTATCTGCAGAAGAAAATACAGAAACATCGTCCCTGATAGACCTTTCTTTAATGAAAGGTATTGCTGGACCTACTTTGTCTTGCAAAATATAATTTTCATTCATGTTTTCATGCCAAGTTTGCAACTTGACTAAAAATTAATTTTGTTATCCAGATATTTTATTGCATTCAGTGGCAGCACTGCAAGATTCAACACAAATTTCACCCACACTTAATGGGATCGTTAAGTTGCTGGATGATCCCTATGATGATGATGCCCAAGCTGCATCAGTGAAACATCATGAAGACACAGAATTTGATTTATCTTGTGATGATGAAGTTACAGATGAAGGAAGGCCTCAATATTTCGAAAACAACTTTACGGCTGATGGAGACATTGATGATGGATTGGATAATGTGATCCCAGATTCAGCTTCATGTGGTTCTTTTGCTCCAGATAGTCACAACCATGAGGTCCAATAAGTTTCTAAAACATGGCATTCTAACCCTATTATGTGGTTTCTTTTTTGATTAAAAACTTGATTATCTTATGAGGGTCTACTGTTTTATGCACAATCAATTTCCAATTCTATCTTTCAGGAAAATCTCAATGAGTGTACAGAAGAATACACAGTTAATGAGAATTCTTTAGGCGAGCAGACAGTTGATTTTTTAGTACTGGGGATGGGTATGCCCTCTAGCAAGAATGCTTGGGCAGGGTCAGAACACTGGAAGTTACATAAATCAAAAGGTAAGAACTACCATATAAATCCGTAATTTTATGTTCTTAATTCTGTATTTTAACATTCTTATCTGAATAATTGACAACTCAATTTGATATGCTTGTAGATATTAAACGAAGTACAGAGGCTCAAGATGATTCATCCTTGAGTGGAAAGAAGACTAGAAAAACAAGAAGAGAACCATTTTTGGTTGATTATATGAGTTTGCAGGATATTGAAAGCACTGCATTTGCTCCACCCAAAAATAAGCGGTCCTTGCTTCTGTCCTCGAGTAATTCTTTTATTGAAACTATTCTTCCAGAAGACTGCCATTATCACCCAGAGGAACTTATTAGGCTATTTGTATTGCCTTCCATATTGGTATTGCCATAATCTTTGTAAATACTCTTGATTTTTACCTCCTTATAGACAGGCAATGAAATGTGGCTTGTGTCTATGCCAGAAGAGCCTTCAAGCTTGATCTTTAACTTTGGTATCTTGAACTGTAACTGAGAACTGTTTGTTTATTGTATTTGCAGTGCATTCGGAAGAGAGCAAGAAAAGAAAATGGTACATTCTATATCTTGTTACTGGGACCAATGTGATTTTTTAGTATTTGATACCACTAGGAATCACATGTATTTTTTATATTCATTAAAAGGAGTTCTCTAATGTTTGTCACTAATTATGCTACTTGCAGATGATTCTATGGAAAGAAATCATAGCTATGAAGCATCATTTATGTGCGACAGTGGAGATTTTCATGACTCTACTGGTGGTAATTGGGATAATATACACGATGAAAGTGATGTTGAAGACTTGGGCAATAGTAACATGGTTGCTCAACCTCGGAAGGTATGGCTTGCAAGTTACTGTGTCCCCTTTACAGCAATCTGCATTTTACTTCTATCTGTTCTTCAGCTCATAATCATTAGGTTGGAAAATATGGTTTAACTTTATGTATGTTTAATATAGCTTTTGTAACATTTGTATATGTTATTATCAACCGTGATTATTTATGGAAAAGATTGAATGAAGAAAAGGCAACAAATGTAGGAGAGAATCCTGGGACTAAAGTTCAGGCTAACTTTTCTAGAGTGATTTAGGTTAATATTGAAGAGCACACAAGAAATGCTGAGAGGGGGGGGGGGGGGGACGCGGGGGTGCATCAGTATGTCAGAACTTACTTTTAGCTTTTTAATGCAGGAAACCACATAAAACATAAAGAGAACAACCATTAAGATGCAAACACCAAATTTCTTGTGTAAAACCCTTTCGGGTAAAAGACCATGGCATACACTAACTTTCATTAACAAAATGGGCACCAACCCAGTTTACATTAGTAAGCACCAACTCACAGAGAGCACCAACTCTCCTTGAAGCACCAACTGTAAACAACTGAAGCACCAGCTCCAGTCAGCTGAGGCACCAACCCCAATTGAGTACCAACTCAAAATTACTGAATCTAAACAATTCCTTAATTTGAAATACACAGCAGCAGCACATTATTCTTCAATAGCAGAATTAATTGGAGTTCTGAAAATCCACGCACAGCTCTATCATAAACCAGATACCTTCAATATATTTCTTCAACTCCTTAACCCCCCACATTAAAAACACTGCATTGCCTGTAATCACACAGTCACAAGTTTTCTTTTACCACCCAGCTGCTCACCTTATTCGATTCCATTCATACATCAGCAATCAACACAGTTAACAAAAGAAACATTAGCCTCAATTAAAAATAACGCAGCATTTGAACACTGCTAAAAATATACCGACTCCCTTTTTTTTATAAAACTTTTGACTGCCCAGCAAATTAATTATTTAATACACATTTACTCCCATGCTCTATCTGACTGCAATACAAGTTTTGCAATCATTTATTTGACTATTTCACCAAAAAATGGCTCCTTTACTTGTCAAATCCTCCTCATGCTGTTAAAATGCTGCACATCCTTTTCTTCAGATGGATTAATATGCACGATTTCCTATTTTAGCATACAGCCCCAGTTTTCTGAATTTACAAAAGAAAACATCAACTTCTTATATCCCCGCACACTCATATATCTTCTGTCCAGCACGTCTTCCTCTCCTCTGAAGAACGCCCAGCTGGAAAAAATAGTGCCAAGTGAAGCAGCATGTCTCAAAAAAAACACTGACTCATTTCATACTCTCCTCCATCACACAGTCTTGTCTTAAAAAAAGGTAATAAACGCACTATGCCCTGAACAAATGCATTGATACTTTGACAAAGACGGACAATATAAAAATGCTTCTTTCAAGCTTAGCGGTTACACATAATTTGATGCCGCCCCCATACACAGAAACACCCAGCACTAAAGGTTTCAAACATGAATGAATAAACATGTCCAAAGAGGAATCGGGCCCACAGAGATATAATAAATTCACATAAAAAATCTGCCCTGTAAAAGTGTTGGGACTCCATTTGATTGAAGACATTACAAATCATTGCAGAAGTCTCTATTAAAGAATCCGCCTCCACTTACCTCAATTCTGAAATATTAATTTAATTCCCCTTATTTAATTTAATCATGCTCTAAGGATATTGAACTGATGACATAACCACCCAACTTGGCATATGATCTGACATGGCAAGGAAGTGGACAAGCAAGTAGTTGACAAGCAGCTGAAGTAGACATACAACCAGCTTAAACAGACACCCAGTTAGCTCAACTAGATAGCCAGGTAGCTCAACCAGACAACCAAGCAACTCAAGCACAGAACTAAGTAGCTCAAGCAGCTCAACAAAGCAAGCAAGTAGCTCAACCAATTCTATTACTTTGAGTAATCCTCTGAGATTTATACGACCTTGATCGTTAAGCTTTGACATCAATGACAACATACTCAACAAATATGACAAGCTTTTTATATTATTGAGTGCTATAACCTTGGGCAGCCTCAATATTCCCTTTTCTGTTTGGATGTCAACATTATGAATTGCAGTTTGATTTTCCGAAGTGGATATGGCTAGCTAAAGTCATTGTGTGATTGAGGTATCCTTACTTTGATTTTCAAGGTGACAATAGTTTTCTATCTTTGGAATTCATTGTGATCTAATCACTATAGATATTCTTTTAACTGATCTGTTTATAATGTTAATGAGCTAGCTGAAATGGATGGTTGCGTCAGATAAAAAGTTTTTCAAATTTTGAGTTTCTATATAAGAGATTGCACTGCTCCATTGAAGACTGGTTTCACAATGCTAAAATGCCATAATCAAGGTTATGTTAGTATTACTAAATATATTTTGGCACTTTGGTGGAGGATGTATTTGTGATCAATTGTAGCCCCACATCAGCTAGACTCTAACTCAACGTTTTTCTATAATGGGGATAGAAGGCCAATGTTTTAGTTTACAAATATCATATCAAACCACTTTATCAACGGAAAGGCAATTTGGTTTTAAACAGTGTAAATGCATTTCACTCAAATTTTGTTTGCTTATGGATGAATTAGTCACCTACGCAATAAAGTGGACTTGATTCTTGAGTGATTTTGTGATTGATAGCTAATGATTGAAAGCTTACAATGTTTTGGAGAAATGGGGAAAACAATGGTTATAGGGATAATGATGAGTCAACAGTTGAAGAATGGTGGTTGATGCTATTGCCAAAATATATGCTTTTATTATATATTGATTTAAAAACCTTAATATGCTTATGCCCTATTAGAATCAACCATAAATCTGAATATAAATAATACCCACAATATTACTACAATGAGTTCAGGAAGCAATAAAATTGAACAAAGCATAGTTGAATCTAGATATACATGTGTAGGAAGTATAAAAAGCTAAGCTGCTAGATTCCTCTAAATGGGCCCAAAATCTGATTCTGGTAGTGTTCCAGTTCTAATTATTCACAGATTCTGCCCAGGTCCCTCATGAGTGACTGGATTCCTTGTAGGTTGGATTCCGACAGGGTCCCTCACACGGCTAGATTCCTTGGGGTCCTACAAAGCAGGAACCATAGGCAATCTAGTCGCTCATGAGGGACGCAGGTGGAATCTGGTGGAATCCACAGGCACCCAATGTTGTGGGTGCCCAAAAATGGGTCCCACATGCCATTTTAAATTATTTTAACTCTAAAAACCTTCTAAAACCCTAATTTTGACCATAAAGCATGCATAATGAACATTAATTTGAATATTAAATATGAAATATGGCTTTTAATTTAAATTTTTATTGTGTAATGACATTTTGAGACTTTTGCAAAGTATGAGTATGATATATGAGGTATTTTACTTATAATTTCATTGGCACTAATGGATTTATGAGTATCACATTTCTAACTTATTATATGTTTGAAGTATAGTAGCGAAAATCCTCAATAAATTGTGATTATTCCCGATTAATCGGGAATCAGTGATTGGCCTGATTTTTTCCCCAAAAAATGTGAAAAAAATCGGTCAGTGCAGTGATTTGTTTGCCAAAAAATCATGATCAATCATGGGAAAAAACGTGTTTTAAACCCAATTAATCTGGAAAAAATCTTGCATGAAAATGTTGCCGGGAAGACCTAAATGGTAGGAAAATAAAGTTTGTTTTCCTATATAATCCCGTCGTGCAACCTATGATGAAACGAAATCTGGAGTAGACTCGCAGAGGGGTTGTGGAGCAGAGGGACTGGGGGAGTCGATTGTGGAGTGGTTTGAACTGTCTTCAACGAGTCTAGCGTGTGCCGTGAGGGAAGAGGTAAGTCCACATTTTCTTTGGTATCCATTATTAGAAATATTAGAACTTAATAGCATAATTTGTTAACTTTGCCAGATTACCCAGTCAATGTATTGCAGTCAAGTAAGATTCTTGCCCAACGAGGTCTCTGTCTTCTCTATAGATTAAAAGCATTTCATATCAAATGGTATGATAGTGTTTGCGTTTCAGACAAGCCAACAGATTAGCCTGCTTCTCTGACCACAGTTTTAGCTGCTATCTGTTCCCCTGTTTTCTGTGAGAAAATCACTTTCTACAGCCATCATAAGATCTTAGCTGCCATTTGTATATCTTCCCCTGTTTTCCGTGAGAAACAAACTTCCATCAAAGTTTTAATGCTCATTCTAAGGTGTCGGAAAAATGGCAGATCTTGTCAGCTCTGGGATGGTTGGTTACGCCATTCAATTGCTTGGAAATCAGATTCTTCGTCGAATCCACGTTGCCATCCGATGCAAGAAAGAGCTGGATAAGATTCTCCATCCACATCTTCTGCCACTTCCAATCACAAGTATATTGAGGAGGCACTCATTGTTGGACAAGATTCTCCATTCTGCAGACCGGCGGTTTTTTCCATTAAATTGCATTTCTCTGTGTTTTATTTCCCAGGTTCTCCCACGCTGTGTTGTGATCAGTCCTCAGAGACGATGTCTTTGATTTGTTTTTATATTAGTTTTGTAGGACTTTTTTTTTTAATTCGACATATTTTAAAACTTACAGTTTATAAATATTTTTTATAAAATATATAAATAATAAATCAAGTTATATTATATTATAATTTTATTAAAATGATATTATATTGTATTATAATTTTATTAAATTGAATCTTTAACATATATAAAATATGTTTAATAATAGATGTTTACAAAGTTATCATTTACAAATTTCATTTTAATCTCTAATTTAGTTGTTGATAAAATTATTGTTTAAAATTTGTAATTTTTATTTTAAAATAAAATATAAACTATTTTGATATCTTAATCAATATATTACTTATATAGTTATATTTTATAAATACATAAAATTATATAAGGCAAATTTAATTCGAATTTTTATCCTTGTCGAACTTCATCCAAATCTTATGGTTGCCGAACTCGAATTCGAATTCGAACCTTGTGACTTAGATTATATCTAAATATTTATGAAATGGGATTAGTTACAAAATATTTATTATGTATTGTCTAAATCTACAACTTACATGAATATTCTGTAACTAGTCCCATATATTTCTATAATGAACATAATATTTTTCCATAATAAATTTTGTATTTCTGGTATTTGCAAACATATTTTGTAATATATTTATGTATTTGTTGAATATGTAATATATGATTATTAATTCATCAGTATTTATATATATTTATGTAATATTTAATATAAAATATTCTAGCAAAAGTTAAAAGACTGATTTAAAGTACTCTTGCAGATTTTTTATCACAATGCCATGTGAAAAAGATTTTGTGTGGACACATTGCACAACAATTGTCGGTACAAATAAGGTTAAATGCAATTGGTGTTCGAGTGTTGTTAGCGGTGGAATTTACCGCTTCAAATGGCATTTGGCAAAACTCAAGGGAAATAACACCACGATATGCGGCAAATGCCCTACAAATGTCACATACCAGGCCAAAAGAGCTCTTGATGGAATCAGTGAGAATAAGGAAAGAAAGGTGAGAACCAAGAATGGAATAGGTTCTAGTTCTACAGGTGTTAAGAGGAAACAATTGTTTGAGGAAGATGGTGGAGGGGGGACTATTTTAGGGAATTTGAGATTGATACTATAGCACGTGGCCCAAACAAAGGTGGAGGGAACATCAATCATTTCTTCTCACCTCGTACTACGCCAAGATCACAAACCACTTTGGAGATTACGGGGTGGAGGAAAGCTGTCCATGAATAGCTAAGTTGCTGATTCGGATTTGGGGACAGATTTGGGTTCGAGAATCCAGTTCGTGGATTCGTGAATTTTTTTTTTCCCATTTT
This sequence comes from Chamaecyparis obtusa, assembly GCA_027943335.1. NCBI lineage: Eukaryota > Viridiplantae > Streptophyta > Pinopsida > Cupressales > Cupressaceae > Chamaecyparis > Chamaecyparis obtusa. Next base: position 735,422 of record BSBK01001456.1, on the reverse strand, counting down.
GGATTCGTAAGGATTCGTGTGTGTGTGTGTGTGTGTGTGTGTGTATATATATATATATATATATATATATATATATGCATTATATATCAAAAAATATAAGAGAAATATGCATAATTCTAATACTAAATCATTTCATACTATGAATCTATGATGCTTGATCATTGATCAATGCCAAATGTCAAAGATAAACATTAAAAATTCAAATAGCATACTTGATCATTGATCTATGATTCTATGTTGACGATTCTAAAGAAAATCAGCACATTGAATTACTGAATTACAAAATGACAATTCAAAATATTGTTGATTAAAATTTGAGACATGATTCAATGTTCAATGGTTCATCAATCATGAAAGACTAAAGTTTTCATTTCATCAAAGTTTCAAACATCAAATAGATTATCAAAAAAATTTGGATCAATGGGGTCTCCAGTAGCTGCAAGTGGTTGATCAAAATGATGTGCAAAGGTGTGGTCATCTTGTTCCAACGATGAAGAACAATTGCTTCCACCTTTTTGTATAAGGTGTCCTCAGGATCATTCTCTCTCCTATGTATGACCTGGGATATCAAATGATGTTCATGTAAGTTATCTTGATGTAAGTTATCATTATGTCAATTTTGAATTTAAATAACTCTCAATAAACAAAGAGGAATGTATTAAATTTATAACTTACCATTTTTATCTTCTCCAACATTGTGTCCATGCTATCATAGATATCCCCCAAGCATGGTTCATCAGTGTCGGCAAATTGAAGCATAGACATGATAGGCTCAGTGAATTCCAACACATACTCCACACAAGTCCACCAATCATCATCTAATAACAATGCCTTCACCTTTTGGGCCGTCACTGTATTGGATTGCTTCCAGATGCTCCATTGGTTACTAATAATCATTTGTGATAAGGCCTCCTTCACCTTGACAAGACGTCTCATTTAAAATATGTAAACAACACATACAATATTTTATTCAATTTTGTAAAAGTTAAAACATGACATAAAAAATATAAAATCATAAATGAAACTAAATAAATTATAAATTAAATTGTAAAATTTACCTTCAACAATTCCAATCTTGAGTAAGTTCTGAAAATTGCTTGTGACATATGGTGATTTGTCACAAACATTTGAATCTCCTCACCCTCCTCATACACCCGTTTCACCCATTCTATTTCGGTGCCAATTGCTTTCATCACTAGATTGAGAGAATGGACGGTGCACGGTAAGATGTGATCATATCTAGCCTCTACTAAAGCACCTGCAGCCTTGCAAACTTTTGCATTGTCCGTAATTACTTGGACAACATTGTCATGACCCATGGACTCTATGGAATCAATGAGAATCTGGGCAATGAACTCTGCATTTTTGACTTCACCTTCACAGTCAACCGCCTTCAAAAACATTGACCCCTTGGGGGATACAACAATTACATTAATTAAAGGACGGTTTTTGCAATCTTTCCATCCATCTGAAACAATAGACACAACCGTTTGAACCCAAGAATCTCTTATTGGTTTTAGTTGGGTCTCTACATTTTTTCTCTCACTATGTAATATGGTGGTGCGCAACTTTTCATATCCAGGGCCATGGTAACCAGAAGGTGCTTCATTTATTGCTTCACACATCTCCCTCCAATAAGGTGATCTCACTAAGTTGAATGGAACACCATTCGCAAAGAGGCAACGTCCAACTTTGAGATCAACAATATCTCTTAACTCATTTTGAAATGCCCTATCTAATGGGCCTCTCTTGCGGGGGGTGTTGTGTGGTTGTTCTACATCTTCATCCCTAGAAGGCATAGGCAAGAATGGATGTGATCTAGAGGTTAGTTGAGTGGGTGGCAGCATTGTTTTATGTTTCCCAGTATAAGCACCTTGTTTCCCTTTTGCAACTATTCTGTCAGCTTCTTCTTGTTATTTTACCAAAGCTGCTATTTGTGCAGCTGACAATCCCTTCTTATCTCCCCCCTCACACATGTTAATCCCTTGACCCCCAGGGCCTAAAAGATGAAATTTTACTTGGGAGTAGGAGCTTCTATATTGTGTTTTGCAAAAATTACATTTCCATACATACCCCCCACCTCCAGTACATTGAGAAATTCTTGTGGTGTGTCTCCATAAAGGAGACCCTTTATCAATTTTAAATTTTTGAGATCCCTCCCCACCCAATGAGCCTTGACTACTCATTGTATGATTGTTGCAATCTATAACAAAAATGAAAAGAAAATGCTTCAAAACTTATACAAAAACTTGAAAAAAATTTAAAACTTTTCAAAACTTGAAATAATCTATCAAAAAACTAGAGAATATGGTTCAAATGCATACCTTAATCACTCAAATCTGCTTCTTGGAAGGTATTTGCCACTCCACAATCAATCTCCTTCGAATACAATCACCTCACTTCAAGCTTGCAAGAATGAGAGAGCAAAATGAAAGAGAAGAATAGAGAGCAAAATGAGAAGGGTTGTTTTAGGGTTATTAGGAAAAAAAATAATATAAAAATGTGTTTTTAAGTGTTTGTTTGACTTTTTGGTCTCTTGGACCCGCGGGTCCTTGAGGACTCGCGCGGATTCGCGTGGGGTCCTCATGGACTTGCGGGGATCCTCCCAGGTCCGTGCTGGATCCAGGCAGGGTCCGTGCATGGACTTGTGGGTCCGTGCACGGACCCTGCCCGGATCCGGCATGGACTGGTCCGTGAATCCGGACCCAGACCGGACCTGGATCCGGGCCTATATAGGCAAATCCAGCTTCTCAGATGAATATGCAATGAAGGGGATTTCAAATTTCTATTTCTCCTCTACTTTGGCATTCCATGCTTGCAGATCTCCATATTGGCAAGCTACGATGGATGGCGTTGTAGGTGCAGGGCTTGGATTTAAGGCCCCATCTTACGATATGATGAGGGTTGGTATGCTCAATAATGTAGTAAAAGATGTTCAACATGTTGTTGACGAGCGTTGGTTAGAGTGGGCTAGTACTGGGTACACCATTATGTCAGATGGATGGACAAATAGGAGGAACTGATCCCTCATCAACTTCCTCGTCTCTTGTGATAGAGGCACTATATTTTTGAAATCTGTGTGCATCACATATAATGAAAAATGCAGCTGCGTTGTTTGAGATGTATGACTCAGTAGTCATAGAGGTGGGGCCACAAAATGTGGTTCAATTTATTACAGACAATGCTGCTGCTTGTATTGCTGTTCGGAAACTTTTGACCAAAAAATACCCCTCTATGTTTTTTACCCCATGTGCAGCACATTGCCTTGATCTAACCCTAGAGGACATTGGAAAAATTGCATGGGTAAAGGAGGCATTTCAAAAGGCTCACACAGTTACCAAATTTATCTACAATCACACGAGGGTTTTGAGTTTGATGTGCCAATTCACAGATGGCAAGTAGCTGGTTTGATTGGGGGTGACAAGGTTTGCAACACACTTTCTTGCACTACAGACTCTAGTTCAACAAAAAATGAACTTGAAACGCATGTTTGTTTCAGCCGATTGGGTAGAATTAGAATTTTCAACTCGAACATATGGCATGAGAGTGGCAGAGTACATGTATTCTACCTATTTTTGTGATGGAATTGAGCAGGTGGTACAATTCTCAGAGCCTCTCGTAAAAGTTTTGAGACTAGTGGATGGGGATAAATCCCCAATGGGATATTTGTATGAGGCCATGGATAGGGCCAAGGAGGTGATGAAGGGTAGGTTGGAAAATGACACGATGAGGTATCAACCATTATGGGACATAATTGATAGGAGATGGGATAGACAAATGCACTCTCTTCATGTTGTACGATACGATCTGAATCCATCATTGTTCTACAACACAAAGTTCACAGATATTGATGTTGAGATCACACAAGGCTTGTTCGTGTGCATGGAAAAAATGTTTCAAAGCACAGAGAAATTGAATGATGCTATGTTAGAGCTGCAAATGTACAAGAAGGGAAAGGGTTTTCTCTCATCTAGGGCTGCCGAGGAAGGCATAACAAGCTTCTAACTAGGTAGACTCTACATTTGAACTTTTGATAGTCCATTTATTTTTGTTGACATGATCAACAAATTTGTTAAGATTTGAAGATATTCTTACATGACATCGTCTCTCCATAATCTATTTTTCAACTCAATGGTGGGAATGTTTTGGTCAGGAATGCAAAAATCTCAAGTGGATGGCGATGCACATTTTGCCCCAGCCATGCAGTTCATTCACCTGTGAGCGCAATAGGAGTGTTTTTGAACACATACATTCCAAGAAACGCAACCGTCTAACACAAAAACAAATGAATGACTTGGTGTTTGTTCACCACAAGCTTGGGCTAAAGCTGAAGAAAGCTCAAGGTAGGAGTTTAATTTTCTTGTAGACAATTGAAGATGTTTTCATTATGTTTTTCATTTGTAGGCGAAGACTAATTTCTATATGGAAAAAAATAGGATGCATTGATGATGACTCCCCAATTGATCTTGAGGAGATAGATCCAAAGTTTGAGTGGATTGCTGTAATGCCCCTCTAACCCTGACAAGTATTTTGAAGAGCTAGGAGATGCAATCTGAACTTTGGGGTTAATTAGCTAACGAATGTGCAGTTTGTTTAAGTTGCTTGGTTCTAATTGTTATGTTCTGTGATCTAGTTTGGCAATGGTATATGTATACTTTTAGGGTTCTTTGACTAAGAGGATGATATAGTGTGAGATTGAGCTTGATAATATGTTTTCTGATTAAGGTCTTGAATATTACATAGTACAAATCATTTATTATAATTCTAGATGATCATTTGTCTGCATGATGATTTATCTTCTTGTAATACCTATCTTGATGATACTATTTATTGTGTTTTGACTATCATGAATATCATCTAGATATATGTTTAGATAGTACCTTTTTATTGTTTAAAGGATAACATTTTTATCATTTAATGTACATGTTTACTTTCTTGTTGTTAAAGATTAATCTCTTTGATTACTGCATTTATTTGATTATGATTATGATTTGGGCTAACCCTGCAAACCCATCGTGTTTTGGTGTATACTCTTCTTTCTCGTGTTTGAAGATGAGGGGAGGCAGTCGTAGTCACTCCTCCGGGAGATCTACACGATGTCACACTCCTTACTTTTTAGCTATTGTTTGTACATATATATAGGTTGTGTTGGCATCAGTAACCGGTAAGCTCTCTACTGGTCTGGGTGTTGTCATTGATTGGCAAAATAGGATAGAGATTTGTCATCTCTATAAAGGTTAAAGCTTTAAGGAACTCTACATCAAGAGAGGCTGGTTTGGCACCTACCATAGCTACAAGAAAAGAGTAACTATAGTTTCATTGAAACTGGTCACTACACTAAGCATCAGCAACCGGACAATGCACTCAATCAACGAAGAGAGTATCCTAGTATCAACCAAGGACCGAACTTCAACCGGTATAGACAAGAATAGCCAAAAAGCAATAATCATACTAAGTGTCTATAACACAACCGAGACAGTGTAATCGGTAGTCCACGCAAATGCAACCGGTAAGACATGAAAGAGACTTCAATAGATCGAAGAACTCAATCGATGTATTACAAGACTCCGGTATTAACCGAGGAAGTCATAGTCAACTGTCAACTATTTGTTCCAACCTATCAGGATTTATTGTAGTAAATCCAGGTGACCTTGAGTTGTCTCGATGATTGGCGTGTGGCACAGTTAAAGGAATTAAAGCCAGAATCAATGGCTTTTGAGGCGTGACTGAAGGATTTAAAGCTGGATTCAATGGCATTAAATCAAGGAGTTATCTGCTATGAAGGAAAGTTGCCTGGCACGCAACTATTGTTTTCTTCATAAAGCGAATAAAGCTAGAGAATGTATCAGATGTTTGCTTAGCGAATCAATACTCAGCTGAGTGATGTAATCAAAGGATCTCAAGATTAGGTCGTGCATTTTAGGCGCAGTCAAAGCAACATAACTCTATATATTCTTATGCCTGTCAAGAATAAGAGTTGCCTTCATTTTGCTGAGAAAAAGAGTGAACCTATATGCTACAGAAGCAAGGGTTAGAGAAAATCGAGAAAGAGAAATAATAGGTTGTGCAAGGCAGCACAACAATAGTTGAGAATACACCTGTGTTAACCGGTGATGATTCTCAGTCGAGCACAAATAGAGATCACATCTGGCTAAGCAGAGCCTTCTGTAAAGATCTTGATTCTATTGTTTTCTAGCAAACTACGATAGATAAATCCCAGTATTTGGGTGGACTCTAACAGGTCCCTTGTATCAAAATCCCTTAACCGGGTGACATCTTTCAAGGTGTTTGAAGTCCTTTAACCGGGCATGTCTTAACAGACCTTACTGTAACAAATCCTTTGACCAGGTCACACCTAGCAAGTGCGTTTTTATCCCTTAACCAGGTAGGCTCTTAACAGGGCGTACTTTAGAAGAGTACAAATATTGTGAGGTCTCCTCACACCGTGGTTTTCACCCTAACCTGATTTCCACGTGATAAATTTGGTGTCACTTTGTGTTTGTTCACTTACTATTTTATTTGCTTAGAATTGCTTGCTTTTGTGCTGTAAGTTTACTTCACTGGATTAAAGAAAAAGGGAAGAATTTTACAAGTGCTGATTCACCCCTCCCCTCTTAGCACCGGTTGGGACTGTCAGGTTGTTGTATATGTTGTTCGATGATGCAGGGATGTACAGGTACTAGGCATTGACTCCACCTGGCTACACAGGTTTGAGCGTGCCTTAAAATCCTCGAAAAGTTGTTGATTCGGAGATGGTCCCAAAGTTCACACAGGGAAATCCTAATGGCCTTAGACTTGTTCTTTGATAGTTATTTTGATCCCAGTGGGTGGATTGGTTATTGTTTTTACTTGATTGGTCTTTCAATTTGATTTTAGGGTTTGGTTTATATTGTTTATTTTTATTTTGTGAGTTTGCTTCTTGAGGATGTTATTGTTTATATATATATTTCTCTATCTCCTTCTTGTATTGATATATACATAAGTATGCATATATGGGTGCACACATATATGTATACCTATATATAGATATATTTGTATATAAATGTGTTGTATCCATTGTGTGTGAATCTAATAAATGAATTTAATAAATGAAGTTAAAATATATTTTAAAAGAAGTGTGCAAATAAAGGTAAATCAAACATAATAAAAGATAAGAATATAATAAATAAAAATAAAACCTAATATCTAATCCCTATATTTTCTCCTTCTTCTCTCCTACAATTCTCTCTAAGTCATGTTGGGGAGGGGATTGGAACTTGAGACCTCTTGCTTATGAGGGGCCCCAAGTTACCATTGAGGTAAGTGTTTTCCTTGAGAACCTTATTCCATTACTCTATGCTTGAATAGTTACTACTTGCATATGTGAATTAAAAAAACTAGATAAAAACTATGTATATATATATATATATTATGATATGGTTAAATGTTTGGCATATGACTGTTATTATTATTATTGGTTAGTAAGTTCTCGGGAGAGGAGTTAGGTAAGTTGGTTTTCACCCAAAAGGTAAGTTGTATTTAGGCTGAATAAATATAAATTATTCAATAAATATTATTTGTGAACCTTAGGGAGGCGGTTGCTTCAGGAGAAGAAACCTCCATAACCTTTGCAATGAACCAAAAATTTATAAATAGGGGTGTTGGAAAAATTTTGGGGAGGAAAATCTGTAAGAAGATATAGTATGGTAAATAGTTAGAATTTGGATTGAAAGGATTGAACTTTGAGGGAGTCAAGCCCAATAGTGGATCTCTGAAGGCTGGAGTGCAATCAAAGGATAAAGGAAGGATTGAAGGGGGAAGAATCAGGAAGAAGGTAGTAGGCTAGGAAGTGATAGGAAATTGAATGGAAGATAGGAAATTTTTGTAGAATTCTAGTGAGAAAAGGCTCTTTGAGTGTTGGAGCATAACTGGAGGATCTGGGAGGCTTGTAAGAGGAAATCCGAGTCATATTCAATCATATTATAAAGGAATGTCTTTGGAGGATCTCAGGTAGGGTCTGGAACCCACAAAACTTCCTGTAAGTAGATATATATATGTATATAATAGTAATCTTAAATTTGTCTGTGTGTGTGTGTGTATACTTGAAATAAAATAGAATTAAGGGATATAATATAATTAGGATGATAATGCAAAATTATAATTGGAAATGGACAAAGTGTTCTGGTTTGTATACTGTGTTTGTTTTCTAAAAAAATGAATTATGTCTTTTGAAAAGGATTTGCCTTGTTGGACTTGTGAAAATATATGGTTCTCTATGGTATCATGTTCTGTAGAATATGAAATTGATTTTATTTTTTTTATGAGGGTTTGGAACCTTTGTGTTTTCAAGAGAAAAAATGGAAAGTATCTTGTCTCTATGAATGTTTCTATTTTGATCTTTTGAGAAAATTACTGGTTTGTTTTCCTAAACCCGTTCTCTGTTGTTAATAACTTTTGAACCTGAAATTATTATGAAAATCGCTTTTGTGAGAATGTGCACAATTAGGTTTTCTCCAACATCCGAAAATTAAAGAAATCCAATAGTTCAAATAAAAGTTATTCTCCCCGCACCAAGACTGTATTTTTATGACAGTCATACTTATGTTTCCAGAAGCAGTCATGCATATATCATTGAGACAATCACTAAACTCAGACCAAAAAAGTGTCCCTTATGTTTCCAGCCTTTTATGGGTTTATTTTGACTTATGTTATGTTGATATTATGAATGGTGTTTTTGGATTCCTTTTGTTCTGTTCAAATCAACCTGTAGATGTGAAATCTCGGGAGGGCATCTAAACTTGTATTTTGATTTTTTGATTTCAATTTGTTTATGTTGCTCTTTGTTATAGAAATATGCGGAGTAGCATCTCCAAAATGATTTGTTGATATATTCTTTCTTTGTTTTCTATCATTTCTTCATGTTTAGGGTCAGGGTTTGGCCTGATGATGTGGATCACGGGAAAACACCCGAGAACCCAAGGGAGGGATGCTTTGTTGAAGAGTCCCAAAACCCCTAGATGGATTTTGTACGAGTAGGGTTTCTAGGTTCCCTGGCAGGGTGTTACAATTGCTGCGCCTCAAAGTGATGATGATGTTGCTGATTATGCTGATGATGATGATGATTATGTTATTGAGAATGATGATCTTGACATCATGGAAGAGGCCAACATATCTCAAAGTATTGTTGAAGGAATTAGGTTAGGGACTTTCCAAGGAGAAGCATTAGCAAGGCCTCCTGCCCCCTAGCATTGCCATTGGCTACTTGAGTTTTTGGAACATTGCACTTAGTTTATAGGTTGACTTTGTACAAACTCAAAAACTATATTGTAATTGACATTTTGACTAGTGTCTCCATCTAGTTATCTTTTATGCTATTGTGTTATCTTTTGTGCAATGAAATCAGCGATATCTAGATTCAATATAAAATTATAAAAATGAAAATCTCTTCTCTACAATCTCCTAGTTCAACTCTATATTTTACTTTCTCTTAGTATATCTATGATGTGGAAATGCCCCTTAATTTAAAAAAAAGTTATTTCTGATTGTTTTTTTTCAATTTATTATGTTTTTTTTGCAAATCTGATTTTTTCTTGATTAATTCCTGATTTTTTAAAAAAATCCCACTCTTTTGGTTTGCCGATTTTTTCCCAAAACGATTTATGCTTCTATGGTTTGAAGTATTGAACCACTGAACATGTTACATGTATGAATCTATAATGTATATATGAATTTATAATTTTAATATATCAATATGTATACATACATACATACATACATACATATATATATATATATATATATATATATATATATATATATATATATATATCTATATATCTATATATATATATATATATATATATATATATATATATATATATATATATATATATATATAAGTAGCCAATGTGTAGCTGCTAGGCCTGGAGGCGGAGGCAAAGGTGAAGCTAGGTGCCCTGTAGATGCGCCCAGGAAGCGCATCCTGGGCTCCCAGATGCTATGTGGATGCGTTTCCACAGAGTATTCGGGGGCCTAGGATGCTCTTCTTGGACACATCCATAGGGCACCTGGGAGCTTCCGTGAGCATCTGCGGGCCTAGCATCAAATCTGACACTTTTTTTTACCGAAAAACAACTTAAAGCACATAAAAACATGTGCTTAATAACATTTTTTATCAATTTTTTTTTGCTCCTAAACCCTAAAACAGCCCTAAAAGAGGCCATTCATTCTTTTTTCATTTCATTTTGTTTGTAGCTAGGCTCTCTTCTCATTCGGTCTCCATTTTGGCATTTTGAAGGCAAGGTGATTATTTTCGAAGAGGATCATTCGTGGGGTGCCAGATAGCTTCCACATAAGAGTTCTAAGCATCTAAGGTAAGCATTTGATCCCATTCTTGAAACCTTTAATGAATTTTTTTTGAGATTTTGATGAATTTTTTCAAGTTTGGGAAGAAATTTCTCAAGTTTTTTTCATTTATTTTTAAAAAAATAAAGAAACAAGTTTATGTATTTTAATAATTTTATATTATTTTTTTGCACTTGTATGCTTGATGTTCATAGTTTTTTTCTTAATTAAATTTATTTAGTTTCTTATTATAGCAAGAAATTAGATTGTATTGTGCAAGAATGGCCGCCAATGGTAGTCAAAGTTTAGTGGGAGGGCAAGGAGCTGATAGATTGAAAATTGATGTAGGATCTTCTTTATGGAGACATACCACAAGAATATTATAGGTTTCAGGAGGTGGCTCATACCTTTGGAAGTGTAATGTATGTGATAGCACTGATAGTAATAAAAATCCATTCAATAGCTTGTATTCTTGGGTCAAACTTCATTTTATGGGCCCTTTTGGTAAAGGAATGGGAATGTGCAAAGGCAAAGATAGGAAGGGGATGTCTAATGCACAAATAGCAGGATATATAAAAGAACAAGAAGAGGTTGATAAATTGGTTAAAAGAAAAAAACAAAGTTTTTATCAACCTCCATTCGAAAAGAAAAAAATGCAAGTACCCATCGAACCAGCTGCGTCCTCCAAACATCCCTTATTGCAAGTACCTGTACCGTGAGAGGAAGAGGAAGAAGTAGAAATTATTGCCCGCAAAAGAGGTCCATTGGACACGAATTTTAAAATGGAGGCAAGAGAGCTTGTTGATCAATGCATTGCACGTTACCTCTATGCCAATAGTCTTTCTTTCAACTTGGTTAGATCACCATATTGGAAGGAGATGGTGGCAGCCATCAATAAAGCACCGACTGATTACACAAGTCTTGGGTATGAAAAGGTGCGTACAACACTATTGCAAAAAGAGAGGACTTCTATAGAGAGATCTCTTCAACCAATTAGAAATTCTTGGAAAACTTCGGGTGTTTCTATTGTTTCCGATGGATTGAAAGTGACAAGAAACCGTCCATTGATTAATGTGATTGCAGTGTCCCCTTAAGGGGCAATGTTTTTGAAGGCAATTGATTGTGAAGGGGAAGTGAAAGATGCACAATTTAGTTCCAGAATTCTCATTGATGCCATAGAGATGGTGGGTAGTGAGAATGTGGTGTAGGTAATCATAGACAATGCCAAAAATTGTAGGGGTGCAAGTGCTTTGGTTGAGGGCAGATATGACCACATTTTTTGGACACCGTGCATCATACACTCCTTGAACTTGACGATGCAACAAGTTGACACCCAAATAGATTGGGTTCACCAATTATACCAAAAGAGGGAGGAGATCCAAATGTTTGTGACGAACCACCAAATGTCACAATCGATATTCAGATCATTCTCTAGATTGGAGTTGTTGAAGGTAAAGTGTAATTACTAAATTTAATTTTAATAAAATTTATGTCATGTTGAATTATCTATTTGTATATAAATTTTCTTAATATTTATTGACATATTGTTATTAACTTACTTAGGTAGATGAGACCCGATTTGCATCTCATACTATTGTTATGAGACGACTTGTCAAGGTGCAAGAGGCATTGAGCCAAATGGTCATTTCCACCCAGTGGAGTATATAGAAGGCTGCGAATTCAAAGAGGGCTCAAAAGGTCAAGGCATTGGTCTTGGATTATATTTGGTGGGCTTGTGTGTAATTTGTATTGTATTTCACCGAGCCTATCATGGCTATGCTTGGATTTGCGAACGCAGAAAAATCTTGTTTGGGGGATGTCTATGATGGCATGGACACAATGGTGGAGAAGGTAAAATTTGAAATACAAAAACATGAGAATGGCACCAAACAATGTGAAACCTTATGCAATAAGGTGGAAACAATCATTCATCATTGTTGGGAAAAGATGACCACCCCATTGCAACTCGCATATGCCTTATCTTTGAGGTACTATAGCGTGGAAGTACTTGGTATGCCAGATAGAGTAGCACCATATGCAGATGAAGAAGTTGCTAATGGGTGCAAGAAAGCTTTTGAAAGACTTTTCCAAGATGAAGAAAGACACAAAAAAGTTAGGACAAAATTTGGCTTGTTTGCCTTGGGAAGGGATTTTACTCCAATAGCTATTAATGACCAATACGACATGGAAGCCATCACGGTCAACCATTTAAGTATCTACAACCTTTTGCAATCAAGGTCCTCTCACAAGTAAGTTTTTTTTGTTTTTTGTTTACCACTTGTATTCTACAATTTAGTACTTAACATTCTTTAATTTGCTTTACATTTTTATGTTTAATTTTGTGAACACTGTCCTGGTTGTAAGTTCTTCTATTGTTGAACAAAATTGGAGTACATACTCCTTTATCCACTTCATGAAGTGTAACTGGTTGGGCTCAAAAAAAGCTGAAGACTTGATTTACATTCATACCAACTTGCGTCTTTTGTCACTTAAGGAGAAACACTACAAGGATGGGGCAGCCAAGCTTTGGGATGTAGCCCCTGAGAGTGCCAACTTGGATGCAACTATTGAGGATCTTACTAGACTCACTACAAATGATGATGATGATGATAATGATAACATCACAACACATGGTGCATCTAGTACTAGTGGAACTGCTTTTGGTTCAAATGATCTTGAACTTGCAGCAGTTGGAGATGATGAGGATTTTTTTTTAAGAATCCTTATGATTTTTGATTAGTGAAGTACATTTTGATTTTGTAATTGTAATGATTTTATGATTTGCATTGGAATTGTGAACATAGACGTATATGATATGGCTTATTAGTTATTTGAATATTTATCTTGATCAATGATGAAGTATCATACTATTAAATGATTTAATTTTGCATATTTCTTGCATTTCTTTGCATATATATATATATAAATGCATCCAAAACCCCCTCAAAATTTTTTCATGCATCAGCGCACTCACTTCCTGCGCACCCGCACCCACACCCGAGTTGGTAACTTAGATATTAATATATACCCGCGGTACCAGAACCTGCCCAAAACAAAATTTGCCAAATCTGCGAACCCAAACCCGAACCCAAATCAATATCAGAACCAGGATTGACAACTTAGATAAGAAGTATCAGATTAGGTCACTTTATTGCTTTAACTTGGTAAAGGAGCTCTAATGAGAGCTCTACTGGAATCGGGTCTAACCGTTCTTGCTGAAATGGATAGATGATAACCTATTTTAGAGGCCGCCAAAGAACTATTCTAGGGGTGGGTGTCCGCCTGCCTATAAGTTGCGTTCGCTCAATGGCTATAGATCAGGGGTCTCAAATCGTCAGGGGTGGACAGGAGTTTATTAGCTTGTTCTATTATCTCTTTGTCCATTGCTGTCCCAAATTATTAGAAAAAACTCCAAATGCTTATGCAAGGTGCTAGCATATTGTACTAAATCAATTTGGCATCTTCTTTGTTTTTTTTTTGTACCTTGAAGTATGTTGGCATTCTCAACAATTGGCAGAGGAAAATAAAATAACCCCTACCAGAATAATTTGACCAAAATTGTAATTTTGCTGATTTTATCTTGCAGGCATTTTGTCTAGCACTTGGCCTATAAGCAAATAAGAGCTATTCTTGAGTGCAAACATTGTGGGTTGCTGCTACTAAAATTATAAATGATGAATTCACCATAAAATCACTGTATTGCTCAAATATTCCACATGGACATACTTTTAATACAAACTTTTAATCCTTATTCAAATTTAAACTTATTAAAATTTAAACTAAAATCTGAAAGGAATTTGAAACTGAATGCATAAATAGATGCAACCACACAGTAAACAATGCACAAGATTTTACGTGGAAATCCAGGATGGGAAAAACCATGGTGAGAACGCTGCTAGGATCTACTGTCCTAATCCAACCTCACGAATTAATCCAATCACAATGTTTAAGGGTATCAACCCTAAGGAGTCACCAAACCCCTATTCTAAGACCAGCAACTGTTTCAATTTGAGCACCCACTCAACAGTCTGAGCACCTACCAAGCACCAATCAAAATTATAAATTACAACTGATTACAAACATTGAAATTTCTCCTTTACAACATCTGAAACATGTAAACAATCAATAACAATCTGAATATTAACAGACCTCAGATATCTGTTAGGATCTCTCTGCAAACTGAATATAATCTGAAATAATGACACTGTCAAAGCAATATCTGAAACAGCTTGTCTTAAGATTTGATAGAACAATAACCAGTCTTTATCGCAACTATAGAATTAAAATAATGCCAAATCAGAACACTGTTACTGTTATTGATACATCACAGTTAAGAAGATTTAAAAAGAAACATTGTATACCTGATGGCTACTTTCAGTTACCTCTCAAATTAATCTCAAAATTCAGCGAGTTACCCACAGTATTTGTGATCGGTCAATGTTTTTCAACAATCTGCATTTTCTTGAATGCAACTCTATCTTTTCTTCAATGCATACTCATCACCCTTAACATACAAAAAAGGAAACTCTTCAAAGCAAACTTATTTTTATCGATACTTGTATTCTCATGCCTCTCACATGTTTAACCCACTTCACACACCTCTCTTCATTTACTATTTAAATAGACTTCCTCTTATTCTATCGGGTGAATGGTTAGAAGATAGTTGGTACTTCTTCCAATTGTCAGATAGTTACAACCGAATAGCTCCCTAACGGGCGACTCAACTTCTGCTAAGGTTCCTCAATGTGTTTCATTCTCCAGCAAACTTTCCTTCTTATAAAAGCACCCTTTGATCACTTATGAATGGCTGCTTTTAATCCCTTTATTTATTGCTGTTTATCTTAGACACTGCCTTGAGACCAATTGATGCTATTTCTTTCATATTTAAGAAACTTGCACCTTGATAAAGTTGCACTATATAATAGTTAAGTTGCACTATTAAAACCTTCTTCGCAAATCGTATCTCTTCATGGAGAAAAGCACTGTGTATGAATTGCTGACTTGTAAAGTATTGCCGCCTGGAGTTTGTCGAAGAAGTCCTTGCTACTTACGTACTCCATGTGGTGTAAAGATGATTATCGCTCTTGCTTAATTTCTTATAGTTGTTAATGTCATAGTGCCAGCGGTGCTTTATATTCATTGCTGCGTTTTGTGAGTCACTTGGCCATAGTTGCTGTCTTGAAAGTTTTTTAACTTCTATACATAGTTGTTATTTTTATATTTATGTAGTCAACTTTGTCAGTGTACAAATCATATTACTCAATACACCATCTTTACAAATCGTACTTCATTAAACATTCGATGTTGAAATCTTCTTTTAGAGTCTTGTATCTTTATAATATTAGGTCATCTTTGTATTAATGACACAATACTTTGACATGAACGATAACTTATCTTGATAGCAATGACAAACAATTCCAACACAAACAACATTCATTTATTCTTATGAACTACAAGTATTTTAATGTTTTATTTGCTAACCTCAGATAGAAGTCTTCATGTGGATCAACGAGCATTCACCTCGATCTTTAACCTTTCCTTGAAGATGTATGCCACCTTTAATAAAATGTACAACAACTTTTTGAAAGTGGTATGACTCCTATATGAGTTTACGAAAATTGTTTCTTAGAGTCACTCTTCCCTTTTTATGAGGCAACACCAACTTTTGAACCCTTTCTATGTGTTGTGTTGGGTAATATGGAAGCTTGAAGACTTTAGGATGTTGCAGTCAAATTGTCTAAGGCTCCAATAGCTTTTCTATGCATCGCCTCTTCCTTTGGAACAAGTATGACTCCTTATTTTGGGGTCTTTAATATGGATGACCTCTTTAGGGCTGTGGGAGTGATATGATTGAAGTAAACCTCAAATAAACAAAAGTGTATAATACTTTAATTTATCTCTCCATAGCACACAACACAATAAATTGCTTCTCTTGATGTTTGTAGCATCGCTCAGATAAATAATATTGACTATATGATTATTATGAGAAATGATTTATTATATATATACATATATATAATAATTGATATTACTATATACATTGATATATATGTATATATAAAGTTAGATTATAATTATTCTCATAATAACTAAATAGATAAATTGATAAAATAAATATTATTATTATATTTATTATGTAAATATTAAATTAATATAATACTCAAGAGATATTATATATATATATATATATATATATATATATATATATATATATATATATATATATATATATATATATATATATATATATATATATATATATATATATATATAATCATAATTGTCATTATATTAATTACATAATAATGAATAGACATGTCCCATGAAGGGACATGTCTCTTCTTGGCTCATTCTCAATATAAATGTAAGAGATTGTTGCATTTGGAAAACACATACAATTTGATAGTGCTATTACATTTGCAATGATCCTAAAACCTTAACAGATTCCTTTACTCGCACAAACTTGCAAACCCGGTAAAGATAAATCAAATTGCTTCAAACCATTATTTGTAAACATTCAACACAAAGACAACTTTTGTATGAAATTGCTCCAATGGAGTCCGAGAGTTTTTGTCCCCAAACTTCAAATCTTTAGCTCACCATTGATCCTTTGATGGAATTGCTCCATTTTTGGATTTTTATCTGTCATGAAACCATTATGGGTGTTTTGTTACTAAGATTTTGACCACAAGCACAAATCTTAACAAGGGAAAAATATCAATCTTTAAAATGTCTAAATGAGTCTCTTCAGCCTCTTTTATAAATCTTGTAGAACTTTTAAAAAAAAAAAACTTTTTAAATTCACTTATAAATAATAATTCTTTTACTCCATGAAAATCACTTAATATAAACTGACTTGTTGGCCCACAACTAATGCCACTTTAGAAAAAATAACAAAATATTCATGATAAATTGAATAAAAGTTGCTTAAAAATATTAATTGAAGACAACTTAATTTAATTAATCAAATTATTTTCTTTATGAACATTGAGGCCGAAAAATGGGACATTACAATCGTCCCTTTCCAAAGACTGCTCGCCCTCAAGCAATCTCAACTCCATCATTGACTAAACTTGTATAAACCTCTTTGATATTCTTGGATCTCAAATTAATCTAGGAGGTTTGTGTATCTTCCTCTTTTGTGTGCTATGCTGTATCACAACTGTAAATAGAATCTCCTTCAAAAATTTAAACGAAATTGCAACCCTGTTCTACAAGTATGCTGTACTTTTGCTGAAATTGGCTTTTCTTTCCTATTTTCATTGTGCCACTCTGATAAATATTAGCAAACTCTTTAAAATATTCTGTTATCACTTCTAGAGTACCTAATTGATGGTCCTATCCATGCAAAAATTTGTTGTCCTTTGTACATGGGGACGCGTCCCCTACCTTTTTGCACCCGCATCCGTCCCGAGGACGGTATGGGTATGTAGGGACATGAATTTTGCAATCCCCAAAGATGTCCTTTTTTTGCAAAAAAAGCACTATTGCCCAAACGAGGTTTTCAAGTTAGGTGGAAACTTGGGGACGGCAATCCGTACCAGGGACAGCTATGTTGTCCCTCGACTGTCCTCGAGGCGGATTGTTGTCCCCGATTGCCCAACAAAAAACACGTCCAAACATAAAAAATAAAAGTTTTTTTTCAATTTTTGCTTGGCCACGTGGGTCTATGTGGGTAGAAAAAGACATTAAAAAATATGAAACCATATTTGCGGAGATAAAAAGACCAAAAAAGGTAAACACTTACTCATTTTACGATACTTGCCAAGAAGAACTTAGAGCAGTAGTAGCCATTGAAGAAACATTTGATTTGAGTTGCAAGAGGAGGTTTTGCCATCAAATCTTCTTCATTCTAGGTATGTTTACCATTTTCCATTTTATTATTTCAACTTTGTGGCCATTTTTTTCCATTTTTCATTTGTTTTACAACACATGGGGAGGGCATTTTGAGCGAAATACTTTGTTTTTAATAACTTGCAGTGCTATATTACATTGCATAAACATGAGTAGTGGTGAGAGTGAGGGGAGTAGTGATAGCATGGATGTTGTAATGCAACAAACTCAAACATCTCAAACTCAAAGAAAAAGACCTAGTTATAGCGATAGGGGGGTCTTCAACTGATGTGGATGTAGAAGAGGCAACAACCTCTAACCCATTTGAGTGCCCTTCCCAAGCCCTCAAAAAGTTTGCAAAGGGCCCATTCAACCCCAAGAAACCTCTCCTACAATTTGCCACAAGAGTAGACAAGGATAAGAAAAACATTCCCGGGATAGTAGGGAATGGGAGTGCGATTTATGCCACAAACATTATTTTGGGAGCTATACTAAAGTGTATTGCCATCTTTTGTGGATAAATGGTCAAGGGGTCAAAGGTTGTAAAAAAATAACACAAGAACAAAAACTTGAGGCATTAAAATCAAGGACTTCAATAGAGAATGTGCAAGCTAGTATGCCTTTGACTCATCCTTCTCATAGGGAAGAAAGTGGCACACCCACTCCCACTTCTACTAAAGGGAAGGGAAAGAAGAGTAAAATATATACCAATATTGCTGATTTGTTTAATTTGCAAGCAATAGAGGTGGCTGAATCATCTATTGCAAAATTTCTTTTTGCTTATGCTATACCATTCCATGTGTCACGTTCCCCATATTTTAAATAAATGTGCAAAGATATCTATGCTTCTAGTCCCTCATTTGTGCCTCCGGTAGAAACAAAGCTACACACCGCCCTTCTTGATAGAGAGTACTCAAAAGTGAGCATTTTGATGGAGGATATGAGACAAACATGGTTAAGGGATGGATGCTCCATCATCGTGGATGGGTGGACTGATATCAAATATCGGCCCCCATGTTGTGTACATGCATTGAGCAACACCTTGATGGATATTGTGAAAATTGATTGGATAAAGGCAATGGTGTTTGAGGCTAGAGATATGCAAATGTTTATTTGCAACCATCACACATCTCTTGCATTGTTCAGGACATTTTCCAGGAAGGAATTCCTCAAGGCCGGGGAGACTAGATATGCTATCTACTTTATTTTGTTGGAGAGGATGCTTGAGGTACATGAGAGCCTATAGTCTATGGTGGTCAATGCAGAGTGGAGTAGATAGCACGAGTCCAACACACCAGAGGGACGAAGTGTGAAGCAAAGAATCCTTGATGATGACTGGTGGTCCACAATGAGGTAAGAAATTTGTTATTGCTGATTTAATAAAATTATTTCTGATTTTATTATTTAAAAATTAAGAATTTTAAACTTTAAGATGTTTCTAACTTGTAACTTGCTTGCAATTGCAGATACATATGCTCTTTCATTGAGCATATTGTGCGGGTCATTAGATATGTTGATACTAACTCTCCTAACCTTGGAGATATTTAAGAGACCTTTGATAGCATGTTTGGGTAGATCAAGCAAACTATTCATAGCAGGGACCCTACTTTGGTATTTTATAAGGAGCATCTTAGGCCCATTGTGACGTGACGATGGAACACCCCGCTTCACATGGCAGCCTATGCTCTCAATCCCAAATGGTATGCATCGAGACTTGGGGGACTGGCTCCATCTGCTAATGAGGAAGTGAGTCACAAATCTGAAAATCTCAAGTTTTCAATTTAAATTTCAAATAGAAAAGTAGATCTCTTCTGATATTGATTATCTCTTCATTTTGATTTAAGATTATTTAATATGTTATTTTTTTTTTTGTGTTCAACCCAGGTGAAAGAGGGCTTCTTTAAGGCCCTTTAAAAAATGTACAATGAAGATGATGTTTCTAAACTTTGGGGTCATTGGCTTGTATTCGCCAATCTTCGTGGTCCAACCTTTGGTAGACCAAAGGCAAGGACAAATAGAGTTACATTAGCTCAAACTGACCTTCTTGGATGGTGGACGTGGTGTAGTAGGGATGCACTAGTGCTGAGAATATTTGCTGTTCAAGTTCTTTCACAGGTTGCCAGTTCCTCTGCTGCAAAGAGGAATTGGTCTACATATAGCTTCATCCAATCAATCAAGAGGAACAATCTTGCCTTTAGATGATCAGAGAAGTTAGTGGCTATTCACAGTGCATTGCGGCTACAGGATCGACAGAGTATTGACTATCATCAGACTCTAGTCTTCTGTTGGGATGTCAATCTCGAGGTTGCTATGTAGGTGGAGGATGATAACACACCTCCTGGATTGCTTGGGGTTCCATTAGATGAGGAAGACCTTCATTCTACTAGTGACTCAGAGGTTTACTCTGATTTGGATTTAGATTCCTAGACCTACCATGAGCTGTTTATGGACATCTATATATTTGTAGATACATTATTGATTTTGATTATTATGGACAGTTGATTATGGAGTTGGACTTCTATGTTATTGTTTACTATTTAGTATTTTAGTTATAGATTTATAATAGTATGTCTATTCTTTACATTTCAATATTTTATGTCGTTTCATGCATGAAACTTGGAGCCTTTGGATATTTTTGCTATATCTACACCATATCTTTACTATGAAAGTATTTAAATTTTGTTAATTTGCTATGTATTGAGCTTGTAAAATGTCTATGGTGAATATTTTATTAATACAATTTGGGATCTAGAGCATAGGCTATTATATATAGCACAATGTTTATAGTCTTCCACCATCGCATTAGGATGGGTCAAAGACGCCCCACATAAAATCCCAAAGTAGAATTTTGCTTGCTTCATTTGAACAAGCATGCTATCAAAGGTCTCATAAATCTCTCCAAGACTAGGAGAGTCTTCATTAACCTACCTTATTACTGGCACAATAGGCTCAATGAAGGAGCAACCATATCTACAAGTGCAAACAAGTTACAAAAATTAAATCTTAAAAAAGATAAAGAATTTAAGGCTCGAATGATAGAGTAAATGCTATCGCAAATAATGAAAATATTTTATAAGTTAGAAACATTAATAATTGCTTTTAAAAATGTAATAATAAGAAAAACAATTTCTTGCCTCATTGTGGACCACCAATCATCATCAAAGATTTTTTGTTTTATTCTTCTTCCTTTAGGTGTGCTCGTCTTTGACCATTTACCCCACTTTGAATTAATGACAATTAATTGAAAAGCTTCTTGGACTTCATGCATCCTCTCTAACAAAATAAAGTAGTTGGAATATCTAGTATCACTTGTTGGTCAGGGGATGCTTGGATCCCCCTTTCTTGGAGATGGGAAGCTGTCCCTTGTCCTATAAGGGACAGATAAAAAATGATTCCTGCTTTTTTCTTTTAGGGATGCGGGACAATTACTAGTCCCTGCCTCCCCAAAATGTCACCTATAGAGGATGAGGGCAAAACAGGTCAGGGATATGATTTTGGGGAGCACTGCTTTTATTAATAAAGCTTAATACAAAAGTAACTAATGAGGAAGAATTAATTAGGGCTGCATGTTATAACAAGGATTATAAGTCCGAACACTTTTGGAAGAAAAGCTTATAGGTCCACAAACATTGAACAAGGACAACATAGAAAAGTTGGTTAGAATTTCATTGCATGTTAGATTGATAGAAAAGGAACAATTTCAGATTGACAGATTGCTTGTGGAGAGTATGTTTTGGAGGTTCAACTATTCTGAATAAGCACATTTCAGAATGTAGTTGTCGCTGTCCACTAGAGTCAACAAATGACGTGGTTGACATTTCAGAATAACAATTTTTTTTTTGAAAAAAGGGGTAAAAATTTTCGAAATAGAATGCGCAAGAGCTACAAGCAAGAAACAAAAGGTGACCCTAAAGGCCACTAGAATTACCCTATCATATCATCTTCAACAATCTTATCAAGAGTTTGAGCACAATCCCGAGGCAAATCAACACTGCTCCCAACATTCCAACTAATCATCTCTTTAGAAACCCGCTACTTTATTCCATTCCCTGGGAATATAGTAGAAAGAAACTGATTCCAAGGAATCCATCAAACTCACAATTTGTCTTCCAACTACAGCCAAATGCTAGTTAGCATCCTCCAACTTTTGTTTATTTTGAGAATCTGAGAATCTGACTCACAGATAATCTTGTGCCAGCCAATGGTGCAAACATGTTCAAGAGCATAGAGAACAACCAAGCTTCCATCATATTATTAGTGTAATGACCCTTGTAAGTAGAAAAAACAAAGATCACATTCCCAAGGCTATCCCTTCCAATACCTCCAATTACCGCATGCCTTGGATTTCCTCGAGAGGATACATTAGTATTAACCATAAGAAAACCAAGGGGTAGGGGACCATTTGCCAATTCTTAGGGCCTTCTTGGCACGACAATGTCTAACATGTCGACTCTTCAAAAGAGAAAACTATTAACATCCCCCAAGATGTTCAAATTTTGAATAACAAGACTATCACCTGGATCCACATCAACTGAGAGATCACACTTTGCCAATAAAGTTTCTTGTAGCATAATAATAATTCTATGCCATACCTGTTGAACCAACCTCCTATCTTGGAAGATCCTGTAATTTCTTTCTAACCACAATTGCCAAATAATTAAAGAGAAACCAATGTCCCAAGCTACGTGGAGGAAAGAGGTTTTAGTTGGAGGTCTGCCGAGGCTGTTCTAAAACTCCATACGGGTGCTAGTATGAACACAAGCATATTTCCAAGCACCCTACCAATAATGCCAATTTTTCTTAGAAAATTCACATTGGAAGAAGAGGTAAGAAGTACTCTCTTCACTTTTGTTACACAAAAAGCATCTAGAGGGTCCATGAAATCCCCTTTTTGAAAGGTTTTTCCATGTTAAGCGTCTATTTTGGACCACCAACTACAGAAAGAAAGTACACTTGGGCCACGAGAATATATTCCAAACTTGTTTCCACAAAGGAGCAATCAACTTTCCATGAGCCGAGCTAATTAACTCCTAGTATCTCGAGGATACAAAATTTTTTCCTTCTGGGTCAGTCCTTTAGGCAAGAACATCTCATCTCCTTAAGGAATTACACATCCTTCCTCCCAAAATCCTTGCTAGTTCACCCCGTGCCTCAGCTGATCCTCCTAAAGGCCATTCATGTGGTTCTTTCCTAAGTCACAAGGTTCGAGTTCGAGTTCAAGTTCGCCAATGATAAAATTCGGATGAAGTTCGAGGGGGGCAAAAAATTCGATAAAAAATTCACCTTATATAAATTTGAATTTTTTTAAAAATATACATAAATAATAAATCCATGAAATTGTTTATATAATTTAATAGACAAATAAATTTGAAATTAAATCATATTACTAAATAAAATAGTCAAATTTATTATTTATTAAAATAAATTAATATTAAATTATTATAAATATTTTACACTTATTAAATTAAAATGTTTTTAAAATATAACAATATTATTAACTTCGAACACAAAATAATATATCTAAAAATATTACAAGAAACATATATTCTAAATTTTACGGTTAAATTTGTTTTGACTATTTTTTTGAAGACTTGTTTACATCGCGGGCTTGATGGAATTCATTTTTTTCGCATGGCACAAATAAATAAATTCAGGGCACAAACGAATGGATTCGGGGTGCGATGAAGTTCATTTCCACCAGGCTTCTCTCCTACTACCGTCTTTTTGGGCTCCTTAAAATTGTGGAATCTTAAATTGCTACCGTCGTTTTTGGCTCCCAAATGACCTCGAATACTTCATCAAATGCTATGTGCGATGGAATTTTTTATGATTTAGAAGATAAAAAATCGCCCAATCCTTGTTCCGTACGAATAATAGGGCGAATTTGAACGAATTTTTAAAATTTTTATAAGAGTTCGCAGTATTTCGAACTTCATACATGAAGTTCGGTGAACCCTGTGACTTAGGTTCTTTCCATGTAGCCACTTCGCCTGATCCAAAACTTTGATACACTTTAAAATCCTCAACTCTCTTCCACCTTGCTTCAAGAGTCATGCCAAAAATGTGCTTCAGCTCCTTTATTACAAATCCAAAAAAGTCTCTACTTAATAACCTGAGCTCCTCTTTTAACGCTATTCCATATCATAGAGCCCTTGTCATACCGCATCTAACAATGTCTTTGCTATCCACTCTCTTTAACTACTTTAAGTTGAGGATTTTAGCCCATTTATGCTCTTGACAGATGCATCATCTCCAGAAAAGCTTATCGACCAAAAGACAACCACTCATACTTGCTTGTCGAAGAGCGAGACCACCATATTGTAGTGGTCTACAAACAGAACCCCATCTTACCAAATTCCACTTTCAAAAGAGTAAACTACCAATCTAGAGAAATTGTCTAGATAACGAATCAAATTCTTTAATATAGCTTATAGGGGCGGTCTGCACAAAATATTTATAGATAGGGAGGGCCTGAACCACAGACTTCAAGAGAGTCATTCTCCCAGTTGAAGACAACCATCTCTAAGTCCAGTGACACCTTCTTGTGAAGCTTATCCAAAATAACTTGCTAGAATCCCCTATTCAGATGGCAGTCAGATAAAGGTATCCCAAGATAAACAAAAGGAAGCACACCAACTTGAAATCTAAGAATCCTCGCAATCCTTGCTTGAATAGACAAAGGTGTCTTGGAGAAGTAGATAAAAGACTTATCCTCATTAATTTGTTTCCCAGAAGTTGCCTAGTAGATATCAGGAGCCTTCCTAAAATTAGTAGCCTCCAGAAGTTTAGCAACACCCATCAGAGCTGTGTCATCAACAAATTGAAGATGAGAAGAGGGGACCAGACCATTGCCCAAATTCAAACCTTTAATAAAACCTTGCCTTACCCAATAATCAATGAGTCTTCCAAGTCCTTCAACCAAAAGAATGAACAAGTATGGGGAAAGAGGATGTTAGTATTAGATGGTATTGAGGGGGGGGGGGGGGGTGAATCAGTACAAACAGGTAACCTACTAATTCAACCACAGGTTTGATTAACTTCAACAACAATTTCCAAATAACCAAACATATAACCGATGCAATGAAATAAAATTAAAGAACATCAAACATCCACACAGGCATCATGCATAACACTATTTTTTCTCGTGGAAACCCTTGGTTAGAGGGAGAAAATTGCGGTGGGGATGACACCCACAAGCTCTTTATTGTAGTAAAAAGGTTTGCCTTGTTAGGAGCTACAAATACCTTTTGAGTGTTCACCCTGCTAGGAGTGACTAGTACACTACTAGAAGTACAATGAGATCTGTTAAGATCTACCTCGCTAGAGGATTTAAAAGAGTCCACCCGGTTAAGGGATTTACAATAGAAGACCTGTTAAAGTCCACCCAGTTAAGGGATTTTGCTTGCTGCAACTAATAGGGAACAACAAGAAATGATCTAGATGTAGCACTGCTTGCCTATCAGATCCAATATGCTCTTTGCTCTTTGATCTGCCTATCCTCAAAACTTTAATCGCAACCCTAGCAATCACAAATTTTCACTTCATACAATCAACATTAGCAACAACCCTTTTCCAAAAAGAGCAGTACCCAATAAGTACTAAACTAGCGCCGCCTTAACCTTCACCAAAAGTCAACTTTCAATCTTCCCCCTCAAATAGCACACGCCAAAATGATAATCTTGATGTAAAAAACGTTTTACATGACCGCGTCGACCCAAAATAAGATTTACAAGCTATATCTCCAAGGTAGTCAAGCACGTTTTGACTTCACCAATGCATCACCCTAAATGCACCTCACTGCTTACCTCAAATGTATAAATGACAGCTCATCAAATCCTTATCCTCTATTCCACGCCACCATAACAACTATACTCACCGCAATATCCTTACTGCTCACCGATATGAGATCTACCACCGGTAGCTCAAGAACTTAGACTCATAAATCGATAGCCTCTTCTGCCAAGGTGTAACTTTCACACCGATCGACCAAATGAGTTGCGCTCGCAACCATAAGATAATATGAGCATATCCATCTTATATCTAACACCGCTCCACTTAATTCTAACTTTAGCATGACTGCTACCAAAATCTCCAATTGTAGTTGTTCTTCTTGTACACCGCTCATTGTACTTAGCTGATTCCTTGTTACCGATTGAACTGTTAGTATTATGGCCTTTTTGGTAAGATCAAATTCTGAGATAAAATTCATTGAAAAGTATTCTTATCCTTTTATCCATGAGGGACGACTTTATGGTAAACTTTATTTGCAAAATTGATATCTTTACAAGGAGGACAACCTGCCTTGTGTCTATTAAATACCGATTTGTTTTTGATGTTTTTCGGCTAAAATAAATCATATTTAGTAGTGCCGACTTGCATGGGCAAGTCGGCCCACTTTATCTTGATATGTTTCCTCCCTTGTTGGCATATATATATGAGGCCTTGGTGCGAATTAGTGGGGTATCGAAAACATAACATACTGCCTCTAATTTCGCACTTTAGCAGCAGCAGCAGCAGTCATTATACTTCCTCTTCCAGTCTGATTCAAAACAATAGTGATTATATTGCAGCAAACCTAGATTGGATTGGAACAGACCTAGAGTGATTTATGGCAGATCTAAAGAGCAAAACATAGCAGACATAAGGAGTATTATAGCAGCAGACTTGGAGCAAAATTTTGTAGACCTAAGGAGCTATCTGAGACAGACTTGAGGAATAAGGTATAGCAGACATAAAGGCATAATTCATAGCAAATTTGGAGGACTAATCTGAAGCAGACTAAAAGGTTGAAGTGAATCAACTTGAAGACATCAAGGAAATTCCATAGCATAATCAGGTATTATCTATTCCTTCTTTTGTCAATATTTTGTTAGGGCCTAAATCCTAGATTTGAAAGATCATCTATAGTTTGAATTTTCCTTTCAAAGTCTGAAAATATTAACATGAACACTGACCTTACCGATTGTCCTAGTCATTTGATATGACTATGTTTGCATCAATGACAATTACGATAACAATCTCTTGTGACCGTTTCACCAAAATCATCATAATGCGAACAGAGGATCCCCTTGTCTTAAGCCTCTTGAAGCTCCAAAAAGTTCAGTGGGCTCACTATTGATGAGAATAGAAAAAGATGTGGTGGTAATACAACTCATAACCTAGTTAATCCAATCCCCATCAAAGTCGAAAACTTCAAGATTTTGGTGAAGAAAACTCAATTTAACTGTCATAAGCCTTGGCCATATCCAATTTAATAAACATAGTCTTTTCCTTTGAAGTTGCCATAGAATGTATTGCTTCATTAGCTATAGCAATCTCATCAAGAATTTGTCTTCTAGCTACAGAGCCTCCTTGCTCTTCAGATATCAATTTAGGCAACCACACTTGAAGTCTATCAACAACAAATTTTGTAATAATTACATAGACCACATTACACAAAGCAATAGGACGAAAAGAGTTGTAAGAGTTGGTTTCCTCCTTAGGAATAAGGGCAAGGAAAGTAGCATTCATAGCCTTAGCATATGCTTGTTCTTGTAGGATTCCTTCACTTCCAAGAGATCCAACTTGATTGTCTCCCAAAATCCTTGGTAGAATTCATTGAGAAAACCATCTGGGCCAGGGGCTTAACCCTTCTTGATTCCAAACACCACCCCTTCAACCCCCTCTAAGGAAATAGGTCTACAAAGATTCTCATTTATTTAAGCAAAGACGATAGTAAGAATACAATCAAGAACTAATCTTTCTTCCAAAATGACAGGTACAAAATCCTTAGTGAACAAAGTCCTGAAGAATCTAATAGCCTCTTGTGCAATGTCTCTTCTAGATGTGAGATGGATAGGATACCCTCCTAGGAAATGAGGGATGTGATAGCATTGCCATGTCTCCTATCCTTAAACATATTTGTGAAAGAACTTTGTGTTCTTGTTTCCCTCCTGAAGCCAATCCACTCTAGCCTTGTACTTCCAGTAAATCTCCTCACGAAGTTCCCATTCCTCTAAATCTCTTACAACGATAACTTCTGCTCTATACAACTCTTTAGAGAGGCCCTAATCTTTGATTTGAGGGGTTATAGTCTCAACCCGAGATTGTGCTTGCAACTTTGCCGAATAGTAGTGGCCAAAGCATAACATATTCCATCTTTTGATCCTATACTTGACATATTGAAGTTTGACAAATGAGTACATTGTAGTGCCATAAGTCGGCTTCCCCTCCAGCCACCATTTCAACATGAGGCCCTAAAGAGAAGGATGACGAAGCCACATAAATTGAAACTTAAAAGACAAGATTTTTAAAATTTGAAAGTGGGAAGCAGTGAAATTGATCGGCCAATGATCAAAACCTTTCCAATCTAAAATCTCAAAGCTAGTTGTCCAATTAACCCCAATCTAGTAGCAAGATACCAAAAATCTATCCAAATGCTCTGCTATGGCTTCTTTTCCACATCTTCTATTATTCCAGGCATATAGACCATTGGAAGGCTGTACATCCACCATCCTCAAAAATTCAGTGGGATCCCTTAGCATCATTGCTAAAGGATCAAGTCTAGAATTCACGCCCCTTTTTTCATCCAAACTTTATATAGCATTGAAGTCTCCTGCAATAATCCATGGGTGCAAAGGGGCAAGAGAATGAATAAATCTGATATTAGACAATAACACATATTTTCCACTAAAATATGTTGGAGCATACACATTAGAGAGGAGGATATTTTCACTAGATTCACAATTCACAACACCCATAGAAATAAAAAACCTAGAAGTCCATGAAAGAGGCACAAGCTTATGAGGGTTCCGAAGAACACCTAAACCCCCAGAGGTTCCTTGAGCCCCAATACATTGACACTCACTTCGAGCCTATTTTTTGGAGGCTGTATTTAACATACCATCCACTAAGAACTTAGATTTTTGAATAAACACCACATTAGGAGAATGAAAAGCAATGAACTCTTGAATATCCTTTTTTCTAGGGATGCTATTCAACCCCCTTACATTCCAAGATATCACCACCATTTTTGAGAAAGAGAGAAGTGGGAATCGATGTTCTTTATAGAATTAGACTCAATCAATGTCTCACCAATTAACTTAACCTTTCTTGATCTCTCTTCCTCCTCTTAGTTATGGGGGCTCTTTTAGGAACAACTTTCTTAAAAGTTTTTTGTTGAAGTCCTAATGTTAATTGGGCCCCCTTTCTTTTACTACCGTCCAATGATTCTTTTTCCGAAATAGACCTTGAGCTAGGAAAATTTGAGCATGTACTTTTTTCCTTACATCACCCTCCAGAGGACATATTCACTGAGGGAATGTCTTTATCCATTTGGATTTCAAGATCTATAACCTGAGTTCCAACTTGCGAATCAATTTCTTTTTCATCATTCATTTGAATCATTCCTTGAGCATTTGGACATGCTGACTAAAGCATCATCAAATTGCCCTAAATCTTCAAGGACATCAAACATGTTGAAAACCTCATTGGTTTGCCTGTCTTTGAGAGTTCTCTTCCTTCTTTTGCCCTTATTCTTTGTTTTGACAAGAATAAAGCCCTCCTTATCCTCCACCAAAGGGGCTTTCCCTTTATCCTGCCTAGAACCTAGGAGAGAGGACCCATTATTGGCTACCCTTGCATGGTTAGATTTCAAACACATTCGCTGCAAATGACAATATTCATGATAAATGTGACAACAAAAAGGTAAAGTTTCATAACCTAATTGTTGAATCCAAAAGTTGGATCCAAGTCGGATTTAATAGAGTCAGGCAACAACTTACTCATATTGATCTCAACACAAGCACGGGCATAGGTGATTACCTTTTTTTCCATGGCTTGGTGTAAAGGGCCTATTGGCTTGCCAAGTTGCGCTGCAACCAAGTTGAAGATATCATCTCTCTAGAATTCCAATGGGAACCTTGAAAGCCTCACTCAAACTGGAACTCACGAAGGAAGCTCTTCAGTAGGGTTGAATCCAACATGCCATGGCTTAATAAATAGGCCAACTTGATTATATAAATATGGCCCCCCTTCAAAGGCCTTGTTTCAATCTGCCATGCATGTGAATATAACCAAAAAGTAGCCATTGGCAACCAGTAGAACCACCATTCCCCCTTCTGGGTTCATGTGCACCGTGCCCACGATTCCAAGAAAGGTAAAGACACTCAAATCCCCATGAATTTACAGATCAAGGCATGGCTAGAAAGATAATTGATATCCTCCTCAACAACATTAGGATGAATCACCACGACTGGTCTAGTCTCACTCCTTGCAAGACAACCATTTACCTTTGAAGGTTTGAAATTCTCCATTTGCAATGAATTTTCTCCCATATTATTGAAACCAAAAAAAGGATTTTCATGCATTAACGGAGCCGAGCCCCCTTCGAGCACAACATCTCTGAACAATGGACTTTTTCACGCCCGAAGCATCCCTAGGCTTTACCATGCAAAGCAAGAGCTATGAGCACTCCTTGCGATTTGAAGCAAACCCCCCCTCCATGCACAAGTAACACCAACAATCAAATCACACTCGAATTACTAAGCCGTCTCCATAGCCAACAAACAACCACTCTGTTAAAGCTCCAATCAAGGGCGGAGCCACAAATTCCACCCACCAGCAAACACCCACACCCAAAACAGCATAGAGGGCACAAAGATTGCAATAAAAAAGTCAAGAAATGGGCATCTAGTCCTCGCACAGCCCCCATGAACAACTGCCAACACCCCCTAAACAAACCCCCCCCGTACAAAGCGAATCGAATCACAAACCAAAGCACAAGAGAGCTAGGGCATAGATGCCCTACCTTGCAGTGTCGCAAAGCTCCCGTCTGTCGATCCTCCGGATGTCACCCCTTCTTTGAATAACTATTTTTAGGTGTGAGTATTTTAGAACAAAACAATTGATAGGCAGCCTTCTAGAACTAATCCATATATAGTTATTTATGGACCACTTTTTGAGCATAAATTATTCTGAATACTTATGTATTTAGAGTTTGCTTAGTTTGTAAGCAACCTACTCGCTGCAGCGAACTTCTGTTATTTATTTTTTATTGTATTTATCAGCAATAAGCTGTATTGCAGTGCAAACTATACAACTGATTGAATATATGAGCATGCAATCTTTGTGAGCACTCTTTGTGCACTTAGTCTTTAGCAAAGAGTACTTTTATGCTTGTTTCTGCTGAAATCATTATTCAAGCTGAGTGTGTGTCATCTCGTGTTAGCACATTGGAGATTTTGTCAGTTTAATATCAACAATGTTACCCGGGGATGCGTTTCCGGCATAATTTGACCTGTCCCGGAAACTGGAAACTTTTGAAAACCTGTCCCCTGGCTGTCCCATAAAATTAATGTTTGAATTTTGATAATTTGTGTTTGCCTTCCACTCTCATGTGAACTCTCAATATATATATAAATATATATATATATATATATATATATATATATATAAGCATGCTTTATCCATGTTTTCATATGAATATTTAAAATTTCCATATATATTTAAATTTTTTCATATTTTTTATATAGCTGTCCCCACTACTGTCCCTTGCTGTCCTCTGCTCTGGGAAAAAAATATCCGTCCCGGGAACCTGTTTCCCCATCTCCTCGTCCCCCGTTCGGAGATGTGTATACAATCTCAAAAATTTAGCTCAGAAGATCTCTTCAAATTCTAATTTATTTTTTGTGTATATATCTGTATATATCTTTTTTGATGTTTGCTATTAGGATGTGTTTGTGTTATCATAAGTAGATCACTAGTGGTGGTAAAATTCTTTTTGCTTGTTTGTGGAGGTACTGTACCAGTTTTGTGTTCATACCAGTGAACCACAAGATGTGGTAATTTTTTGTTTGCATGCATAAAATGCCGAAAAACCGAGAAGATTATTTGTACACACTGTAAAAAGCTGAAACTAGTTTTTGTAATTAGGGTTCTAGGGTTTCGGTTTTGTTTTCAGGTACAAGGGACCGTTCCCTTTCAATTTGAAGATAGGTTTTAACATACTTTCTATTCCATTTTGCATTTTCTTGAAAAGGACAAAATAAACAGCAACCTTGCCTAATGGTTTTTATGTTGTAGGAGTTAGCACCACTGCTTGTATTGTAAATAGATAGCCTGAAAATAGGTTAGCTGTTTCTTCATAATATCCTCAAATAAAATGGTCTACAAATTTCTTTAATATATAACAATACACAACAGATCTGAGACAAATATATAACAATACACAATAGAGCTAATATAAATTAATTAATGTCAAAGCCTTTTAAAATTGGTTTTCATAGAATATGAAATAACCATAAAGATCTGGCAATTTCTTCATAAATCTAGCACCTGAAATTGACAATATTTTTACAGAAAACTATTTGGACTTCTATTGACATAATCTGATTTTACCCAGGAAATGTGCTGTTACAACAGAAAAAACTCCAACAATAACAGAAGCAGCAAAGTTTGAAAACTAACAAAAGAAAACAACACCTGAAAAATGCAAATCTCTTAACACTATCAAGACTAATTTGCTCCAAATCGGAAGATGAGTTCTTCAACACTTGAGGCTAATTTATTTGAACCCAAAAACAATATAAAGCTGATCTTCTACAACACTTCAAAATAGGCAACACACACATTGGTAACAAAACCTTTGTTAGTGTTTTGTAGCTGCGTGAGAGATCATTCTCACCGGTGTGATCAGCTAAGGTTTCTCAGGGTATATTCACTTGCTGGACTGCGGTTATCTTTTCTTGGTTCGATCATCTGTGTAGATATTCTCTACATTTTTGACTTCTCTGTTTTTGAGCTATTGGGAGCTGCTTTCATTCTTCCAGATTGTTTTGTATTATTCTGAAAAGTCGTTCAATGTCTTTCTGTTATTGGCACCGCTCAGCTAAAAATATTCATGAGCTGTCTATCGTGTTCGAGCATTGACTTCAAGTGTTTTTGTTAGTGTTTTATTTCATGTTCATGCTGTGCCTTCTTTGTGACCCAGCTGTCTCATATTGCTCTTCACCGTGTGCGGTGGATCATGGATATGAGGTGGCGTTTTGTCACCCGTTGTTGCATTGATGATGACGGTCAGGAGTGTAATGTCAGATGTTTGGCCTTCCACGGTGGAATCTCTTCAGCTACCTGGAAGCCTTCTCGTCAATAACCGACGGCAAGAGAAAGTGTCGGTTATCGAGTCTTTTACATATAGTGTTTTGTATTCTCAGAGATGTGTGAGAATAGTACTCCTTGTAATACTGTTGTATGCGTACGTGGTCTAAAGTGCTTCTTTCTGAGATTACCATGACAATCTTTTGATTTATCTTTCTGTATGATCATCGTGATACAGTTCGGTGATACATTTCTGTGTTGTGAGAGGTATTGGTTTCTCTGATTATTGGGTGTGTGATTCTTCTTTGGGCTCAGATATTATCATTTTTCTATGTGCATGATCAAGCATACTGCTGTAGCAATCATGCTGAGATTGTTGGCTCTTGAAGCTCAAGAGTATGTCAGTTGTATGCTTGTATTCAGTTTTGTTATTCAATAAAGGAGATCTTTTGTGTGGCTGGCTTTTTCCCTCGAGTAGGAGGGTTTTCCCAGGGTATCTCAAGTGTTTATGTGTTTTGATGTACCTGTTATTTATTTATGCTATTCCGGCTCTTGAAATCTTAACAACCTTCCACAACTTTACCTACAATCTGCAACAAGCACATGCACACATGCTGAACAATTGTGTATTAACTTACAAATCCTTCAGTTCCAATGTAATCTTTGAGTGAATTGCCTCCAGAAACCAATGGGGTTTTGTCCACTGATATCTACTTTCAATGGATTTCCGTCCGCAGAAGGAATTGTAGAAGCACAAGTGCTCTTAAAGAAAACTTGAATTGTAAAATGATCCAAAAGCCCCCCTGAATGCAAACATTTCGCTATTTATAATGCACTAAGTCCGATTTGGTGCCCAAATTTCAATGCCATATTTGTGGATAAAATAGTAAATAAAATATATTTCAAAATTCTCACTCCAATCTGCATATGAAAAATTAGCCCACTCTTATACCATGTCATACATCTGTCACATAATCTGCTTATTTTGGGAATTCACCATCACAAGTGCATCCCATAAAATCCGACACCCTCCTTGGAGTGCAATTAATCAATTGGATATTTAATTGCCCCAAAAATGTTTTGAGAATATAAAATTTCTTTGGGGTCATAATTCAATATTAAAAATATTATTTCCTTATTTATTCATCTTAGCCTGCTACACATTGGAATGAACATTTTGTTGATAAAAATAAATTAGTTGAAAAAAGGACATGACATTCTTAGAGGTTGGTAGTCTCTTGAGTTGTATTCTTATGTTGTTCTGTCTTTCTATGATGATCTTACCGTACTAATAGTGGATTTTACTTCCTGTACCAGACAATAATAGTTGAACTTGAACTCTATGAATTCCTCAGTGACTGTTAGAATCTTTAACTCTTTTAGCTTCAAATTTAAGTGTGATTACAGTTTTAGCATCTTATCCCAATAAATATTCGAATGAACATTTTGTTCATAAAAATAATGAATTGGAAAAAAGAACATGGCATTCTTAGAGTCTGGTAGTCTCTTGAGTTGTTTGCTTACATTGTTCTGTCTTTGTATGATGATCTTACTGTACTTATAGAGGATTCTACTTCCTTTACCAGACAATATTAGTTGAACTTGAACTTTATGAATCCCTGAGTGAATTTGTTAGACCATTAACTATTTTAGCTTGAGTTCGATTACAATTTTAGCTTTTTCTGAGCTTAATTCATTATGGAACATTTTAAAATCTCACTCTAATTTTGAGATTTTGTTTTGATTATAATTATGGTTTTGTTGTTTGTATGATGATCTTACTGTACTTATAGAGGATTCTACTTCCTTTACCAGACAATATTAGTTGAACTTGAACTTTATGAATCCCTGAGTGAATTTGTTAGACCATTAACTATTTTAGCTTTAAGTTCGAGTACAATTTTAGCTTTTTCTGAGCTTAATTCATTATGGAACATTTTAAAATCTCATTCTAATTTTGATATTTTGTTTTGATTATAATTATGGTTTTGTTGTTGTTTGTAGAGTGGGAAGTTCTTGAAATGAAATTTCTTATTTGAATGGACAGTATCTTGTTTTCTGTATATTTTTCTTTTGTTGTGCACAATTTGAAGGATAGCTTCCGCAGATGAGATTGGAATTTTTAACTCATTCTTATATGCAATGCTTTTCTAAATGATTTTAATTTTCTCATTTTTTTTGCAATGCTTTACAGAAGTTTTAAGTATTTTAATTTCTCCATGCTGTTGATAAATCTCTAAAATACAAGAGAAGTTAACTGAATGCATATAATTGAACTATTACCATCACATATAAACTGAAACAAAACTAATGCTATCGTATAACCCTAACAAAAGCAAGTTACTGATTGTTGATTGTATATAAAATTCACAGGTTGTGAAAATTGATGTGGACTATGACAAGACATCTAAAGATGTAGATGTAAGAATTCTGAAACAAACTCTTTGGCGTTGCATTCTAGACTGTGGCAAGACTAAGGAAGAGGTATGCAGTTTGACTCATATATGTGCTTTTTTAGAGTGCATTGGTTATCTGCCTAGGTGTTTAAATTTTAAAGTAGCATTGTCCTTTCCTATAGAAGAGGTATGTGGATTCACATATATGTTTTTAAAATAGCATCGATATTGCACATCAACGTTCATAGGAGCTTA
Organism: Chamaecyparis obtusa; assembly: GCA_027943335.1. Classification (NCBI taxonomy): domain Eukaryota; kingdom Viridiplantae; phylum Streptophyta; class Pinopsida; order Cupressales; family Cupressaceae; genus Chamaecyparis; species Chamaecyparis obtusa. The sequence goes on along the minus strand of BSBK01001456.1, from coordinate 699,540 downwards.
AAATAGTACTTTTTGTTCCCAGTTTCGTTGGCAGCAATTGGTGTTTGATTGCTAAACATAATGGGTTGGGGATATCTCATAGTGTAAACATGTTATATACATGTGTCATCCTCTAGTTTTGCACACATCTTTCAGGTAGAAAAATGTCCCCATTTTAAGTGCTTGCTATTATGCAAGTAATTGGTAAAACAATGAATGATCAAATGATCATTTATAGGGATTACAAAACAAATGTTTCAATAACAAAACAATAGTTAAAATAGAAACAATCTAATATGTACATTAAGTTACACTATTGACCATTAAATAAATAATAAAGATATTATAAAAATATTATTCTAATACCCTCCCTTAATGGTTAATTTATCAACTACACCAGGTTGCCCCTTGAATTTTACAAACTTGTCTAGGCTCAGAGACTTGGTGAGAATATTTGCTGTTTGATCCGCAGTCAAAACATATAGCAACTGAACTGATCTGTGTTCAACCAGGTACCGAATGAAATGACAATGAAGGTCAACATGTCTGGTTCTCTCGTGGAAGACCGGATTCTTGGCCAGTTTGAGCACCCCTCGATTGTCACAGTACAGGGGAGTAGGATCTGCTTGAGGCATTTGCACGTCTGAAAGCATCCTCTGAAGCCAATTTGCCACACAAGCTGCCTTAACTGTTCTGTTCCTTGATACCCAGCTTCTATCGAGGAAAGAGCCACCACTTGCTGCTTCTTGCTAGTCCATGTGTCTGCACCAGATCCCAAATTGAAACCATAGCTAGATGTTGATTTTTTGTCATTAATGGAACCTGCACAATTTGAGTCTATAAAACCAATAAGTCTAGGATTGTAACTTTTGTTGTACAAAAGACCAAAATTAGAAGTATCCTTTACTTAACGCAACACACACTTCACTACTACCTAGTGATCAGCCTTGGGGGATGTCATGAAGTGTGAAATCTTGCTCACCGCAAAATGGAGATTAGACCTAGTAGCAGCAAGGTAGATGAGAATGCCCGCAAATTGCCTCAATGTTGATTCATTCACCACAAGTGAATATGATTTGGCTATTAGCTTCAGACCTTTCTCCAGAGGTGTGGATGCATGTTTGCAGTCTTGCATTAGAAACTTGTCCAACAAACTGCGGGCATACTTAGATTGAGATAAGAAGATACTACCTTTAGTCTGCCAAACTTCAACACCTAAACAATAGTGCAGCAGTTCCAAGTCTGTTATGTCAAAGAGTTGACACAAACTCTGTTTGATCTGATCAATCAAAAGTGTCGAATTACCAATGATAATCAAGTCAACAACATAGACAAGAAGAAGAAGAATATCACCACAAGTGTTTTTGACATATAGATTAGAATTAGATGGAATCCTCTGAAAGCAATTATCTATAAGGTACTTGCCAATTTTGATGTACCAAGCCCGAGGAGCTTGTTTCAGGCCATAGAGTGCTTTCATTAGTTTGCACACCTGATGTTGTTTTCCAACAACCTTGAAATCAAAAGGCCACGTCATGTAGACTTCTTCCTGCAACTCACCTTTGAGGAAAGCACTCTTAACATCCATCTAATGGACTTTCCAACCAAACTAAGCTGCTAAGGCAAGGAGGAGCCATTTGGTACTCATTTTGGTTGTAGGAGTAAAGGTCTCCTCATGGTCAATGCCTTATTTCTATGAGAAGCCCCTAGCAACTAGACGAGCTTTGTACTTGACTTTGTAGACCCATTTGCAGCTAATGGGCTTCTTCCCTGGAGGAAGATAAAAAAAGGACCCAAGTGTTATTCTTCAGAAGACTATGATGTTCAACATTCATAGCCTTTTTCCACTCAAGAATCCCTTTAGCCTTAGTATATGTTTGAGGTTCAAAACAACTATGAATGTTGGCCATGAGAGCAAAGTTGACTGTATTTTGCTGCTTGCTCTTGCTTCTGGAAGATCTACCCTCGATGAGCTCATCAGGATGGAGATCGCCGATGGTTTTAGCTCACCATTTAGGCCGAAGAGTAGAAGAGCCAACATTAGATGCAGGAGAAATAACTAGATTTGGTTCTGGAATGGGTTCAATAGGAGGAGCATCATCTAGAGGAAATTCAAGTAGCGCATCATCAAACTCAGAGTTTGCATCATCCCTCCCATATGATGAACCAAATTGAAGTCAAACACCCAAATCTACAACCTTAAATTGCCGAGCCTCAGAATTCTGCACAAATGAGGAAAGATAAAAAGTTCCCCGTTCTTCGTCAAAGACAACAAATTGATTGAAGATAAGACAATCAATGTCTATATCAATTAGTCGGTAAGCCTTGTGGTTGCCACTATACCTTGTGAACATAAGTTTCTGACTCTTGGAATCAAACTTGGAGCGCTGGGCATTTGGAATTCAAACATATGCTAAAGAGCCAAAGACTTTCAAATGATTGATACTAAGCTTGCGACCAGTCTAGGCTTCCTAAGAAGTCTTCTCCTTAAAAGCCTATGTGGAAGACCAATTAATGAGATAGATTGCAGTGAATACTGCTTCTTCCCAAAATTTCTTAGGAACACTCCTGTTCCATCATTGGCCTAGCCATTTTAGTTATAGTGTGGTTTCGACGTTCAACAATGCCATTTTACTGTGGAGTGTAAGGTGTGGTTAACAGGCATTTGATGCCATGTGTATCACAGAAGCTAGAGAAAGCATTAAAAACAAAACTCCTCCCCATTATTTGACATAAAAGTGACTATAGGACAGCCTGACTCTTTTTCTACTAAAAGTGACTATAGGATAGCTTGACTCTTTTTCTACTAAGGCCTTAAATTTCTGCAGTACAATAAACACATTTGCTTTCTGTTTAATAAAGTACACCCACATTTTATGACTGAAATCATCAACAAAGAGCAAGAAATACTTGGCACTAGTAATAGAAGTATTCATTGGACCACATATATCAGTGTTAACCAACTGCTATACCTTTGAGGCTCGCCACGAGTCACCATCCTTGAATGGTGTCCTGTGCTGCTTCCCAGCCTGAGAAGCTCTACAAACCCGGTGATGCTGAGTCTGAATCTCAGGTAAGCCAAGAACTAGATCCTCTTGAACAAGTTGAGAGAGATAGTGAATGTTTAGGTGGCCATATCGCTGATGCTAGAGATTGCTGATGGAAGATAGTTTAGTTGTAAATGCATGCTCAAGAAAGTCACCCAAATCCACAAATCTGTAGAGACCATGATCCTTGATGCCAACAACCACAATAGTGCGAGTTGCACTATCAACAATCAAACACTTGTGTGAAGTGAATACCACATCAAGCTGAGGAGAATGCTGCATAATTTGGCTCATGGAGAGAAGATTCAGTTCCATACCAGGAACGTAGTATGCATTGAGGAATATGAGATTCCTCCCACCAGACTGTATTTGAAGGTTGCCTTTGCCGACAACTGTATTCTCTTCTCCAAAAATGACGAAATTGATGAAAGGTGAGAAGTTTGTGAACCAATCACGTCGATGAGTGAAAAGTGGAGAAGCTTTGGAGTCTATGTACCAAGCATAAGATGTAATGTCCCCAATTTTTGAGTGACAATTAATTAAATTAATTTTTACTAAGTTGTCGAAAATAAATTAAATATGCAAATGATGACTTAATATTAATTGATTTAATTAAATAAAATAAGATGATATTATTAAAAGTCACTTTACTTCAAATTAAGAGGACAAAGGAACGAAATGCCAAAAGACAAGCTGATGGAAAGCCAAGAGTTTCCTAGAGAATGTTATAAAATGCATGGAGAGGATTATTGAAGGCATGTTCAGATGTTTTATTGAAATTGATGAATTTGTTTGATGCTTTGGGCATTAGCTAGAATTTTTGGAGACGAAAACCTTTCGGAGTTTGTGAGGAGCGAGACGGAAACCTGGTTTTCAATAAGGTAGATTCGCGATGGAGTCAACATTTGTACCAAATTTGAGAAGTCTTCATTCAAAGACAAAATTGCAGTACTCAAATATTTGCAGGGGCCGAGGTATTTGTTGATTATATTTTATCTGTGAAATTGAAGTATTACATCCTGGTGTGAGTTGGTTTGGAAATTATAATCTGGAAATAATTAATATTCTGAATATTACATTTTTGAGTATTATTGGAGGTATAAGATTCAATGTTTTGATGCTACAAACTTCATTATTTTTCCATCAAATTATGAGCATGCATACTTGGCCATCTTATAAGATTTTGGTATGAATATTATTTTAATGGAGTCATGTATTGTTGAAGTTTGCAAACATTGTAAGGGCTGGAAGAAATAAATAATTGCCAGGTTTCTTATAAGGTATGAGATTCACATATAACAGGTGTGAGCAGAAGTCGATTCAATATACAATTTGAGTGTTTTATATTTGAATATAATATTTAGCGTGAGGCCCGATTAAATATTGGGACAGAAGGCTTGATTATTATTTGGAAGTATATAAACAATGGCGGGGCCCGTTTCATAATCTTGTTAATTACCATATAGTTGCGGCATGGATATCTAGATTGTTATTGTCGTGAATATCTAGTATTTCAGGGGAGCAAATATATTGAATCAATTGATGCCGTGAATAATTATTCAAGCAAACATTAGAAAAACTGCTTAATACAGGCTACAAACATCATCTGGGTGCCATTGTGAGCAACTTTGGGGTTGGAGCCTAGACGGCTAGCACTGGATAACAATCCAAGTGTGGCGGTTTGCTTGGAGAGTGCAATATAATATCCCTGCTGAAGCACTCACCCACAGCACTAGAAATAGGAGGAGAATCTGTTGCGCAAGTTCCAAGCTTCATCATAAATACCTTGGCACAGTATATCAGATCCATATGCGAACTGGTGTGCACAGCACTGGCAGTAATATCAGAATTGGAATCCTTAGTTTTCAGCAGCGCGGTATCTTCATTGGGGCTGATATTTGATGAAGGCTTCCAGTTGGTGGATGAAGCTGAGAAATCATTAGAGGTTAGATTCTCTGTAACTCTGCATTAATTTGCAATTAGAATACAAAGGGATTTACCATCTGGATAGAGCTCTGGATGAATAAACATTTGATATTATTGTGCTATGTTAAATGCTGTAAAAGGTTATTGCCACTGTTATTAGTGACATACATCAAACCACATTTTCAAGCAATTGATGCAAACTTTGGCAAAAACTTCTGGGTAAAGTAAAAGTTTTGGAGTTATTTATTTTCATATGCTTACTACTATCATTACTTCTCTAATAATTGTCTGCAAATACATAAGACCAATTGAAAACAATGGACAACATTATACACTCTGAGCCCCTTTCACTAGCAAACAGGGGTAAAACATAACAACATATCGTTATAGTGAAAATTTGAAGAGAAAATCTAGCACGATATCTTACATAAGACTTCACATGATCTATAGGGCATTTTGCCATGAAAGCATAAAATGCAGATTCTTTCTGCTTTTAGTGCTCTGTGACATTGGTCTTAGGCTGAGACCTTCCCTGCTTCCGCTGTTCAGAAGCAAGCCAATTTTGACAATCCTTTATCAAGTGGTCAAATTTGTGACAGTAGTTACATTGAACTTTCTTATTCTTTGAGCTATCTTGAGGCTAATTGGAGCCTTTTTGCTGAGCTAACTGAGATTTGCCTTTACCCTCATGAAAGGATTTGGCTGTAAAAGCTTGTTCTGAGGAGGACGAAGTTGCACTACTACTAAACGGGTGTTTCCAACGATCTTGCTGTAGGAGTTTGGTGCACAAATCGGAAAACTTTAAGTCAACATTAGTTGCATTAATGTTGAGTGTTTCTATGAAGTGCTCATAGGATTTAGGTAGATTTTTAAGAGGTATGACTACAATATCTTCTTCCTTCATTTTTCGACCAATGGCCTATGTCCTTAATCTTTGTCAGATGCTCCTGTAAGGACATATGCTTATCCATCATGATAGAAAATAGCTGGTTCTTCAAGAAGAACACATGGCTCTTATTTGATGTCTCATGGAGATCCTTCAAAATAGTCTAGATCTCTGCAATTGTCTTGTTGATTGGCACTTGTGGCAATTGATCATCATTCACTGAAAGCTTGATAAGCATGACCGCTTCTCGGTTGCACTTGTCAAAGTTATCCTAATCTTGTCCAGCTCTGGTAGGACGAGACTATTTACCCAAAATGAGCTCATTAAGGCGACGATACTCAAAGGTAGTCATCATCCGTTGCTTCCATGTGTTGTAATTTTTGCCATTGAATCGTTGATTGCCATTCAACATTATGTTAGTCAAAGACACCATCTGTACATGTTGCAAGGCATGAAAAACGATAAATTTTGAAGATGTGAAAAATAGAGTGCGAAACTTGAGGCATGGAACCAATGCACATGTTAATATATTCCAGATTCACCTAGGAATGATCAAACTATAGAAGTCTTCCAAACACTAAGCACAGGAGAAAATATAATATGCACAAGCAAGGAGAGATAGTACCCGGATTTAGGTTCTGAATTGGTCTTCAAATCAGTGCCTTTGATCTCTCCAAGATGAATGTGCTAGGTCAGCCCACTTAGGGCTTCTACAGTGCCACCAATCTGATCTTTACTTTGACCTAGAATCAGACCAAGACCAATGTAAGATCTGCTCCAGAATTCACACTTAATTTTGCTGCTATTAGGGCAGAGAAATCGTTGCTGCCTTGGACTGAGATCTGCTCCTCAATGGTGAATTTGCTGCCTTCTAAATGGTGAATTCACTGCCTCCTCAATGGTATTCACTGCTGCCTTAATGGTATTCGCTGTTTCTTGATGCATAGCCAAACTGCTATACAAATGCCGAGGATTGCACTTAGAGATTTGAGCCTTGAGGGAGGGAAGCACGTTATGTTTTTAGTGCTTCTCTCCCTTTGATCGAACACCTTATATATGCTATGAAACTACCAACAAGGAGGCCGACTTGGTCCATAAAAAACCATTTAATTATTAAAGCCAAGAGGCCGACCTTGGGCCCTCAATTTCATTCAACATATATTTGTCGATTTAAGTGATAAACAATGAATAATAAAAATAACCAATATTTATTATTATTATTTATCATATCGAATCAAGCAAGAGGATGTTTTCCGTAAAGGCCATAAGACTTAACACTCCCTCTTGGACTTGAGACAAAGATTAACCCAATGATCTCCCTCTATCATCCTTGATAGAGATGCCAAAAACATAAACAACATGGATTCCATATCCAATAGAATCATAGATCTCATATCTATGATAGGTAGAACACATATGTTCTTACATTATTTCCAACCATAGATTTCATATCTATATGAAAATCATGGTAACAAGATGTTTACCAATTGAATGTGGATTTCCTAAATCCATGAGTCTCTGAGACTTAAAGTATAACAAAAATGGATTCCTAATCCAAAGATGCCATAGATCTCTTATCTATTATAGTAGATCTTTATCTACAAGATATAATGAGAACACAACAGTTCTTCATAAACCATACATCTCATATTCATATGAGAAACATCATATCATATGATGCTTACCATCCAAGTGTGGATCTCCTAGATCCTCTGATCTCCATGACCCAAGAATATCAGTCCATGATATAAGTGATATCAAGTCCATGATATCAAATTTCCAATCAATTTGTGAATTTCCTAAATCCACTAGTCACCTTGACTATGTTGAATATCAAGTCCATGATATTCAAGGTAGTATCAAGTCCATGATACTTTCCAAACACTAGTTATCGTCAAGTCCATGATGTATACCAACCAATCTGTGGATAACTGAATCCACGATTCACCATGACATCAAATCAACATCAAGTCCATGATGTTACGAGCATTGGTCTAACGAATATCAAGTCCATGATATTCACCAAGTTCTTGGAGTAATGGCCCACCGCCATCAAGTCCTTGATGTCCACCAATTACTCAGATGTGGATCCCTGACCCACAAGATATCAAATCTATGATATCCTCGAGTCTTGGTCTAACGAATATCAAATCCATGATATTCACCAAGTACTTGGAGCAAATGGCCTTCAGACATCAAATCCATGATGTCCACCATATGCTAAGAAGTGGATCCTTGATCCACCAGATATCAAATTAATGATATCCTCGAGCATTGGCCTAACGAATATCAAATCCATGATATTCACCAAGTATTCGGAGCAAATGGCCTTCAGACATCAAATCCATGATGTCCACCATATGCTAAGAAGTGGATCCCTGATCCACCAGATATCAAATTAATGATATCCTCGAGCATTGGCCTAACGAATATCAAATCCATGATATTCACCAAGTACTTGGAGCAAATGGCCTCCAGACATCAAATCCATGATGTCCACCATATGCTAAGAAGTGAATCCCTGATTCACCAGATATCAAATTAATGATATCCTCAAGCATTGGCCTAACAAATATCACATCCATGATATTCACCAAGTGCTCGGATGTGGATCCTTGATCCACGAGTCCCCTGGACTCAAAGAATATCAAATGATATTCTTCAATTCATAAGAATAACTTGGCCATAAGTATAAGTATATTCAAATGAATAATCATAACCACATGAATCCACACAAGTATAAGTTGAACCAATATGATCATAAATTAAATGAAAAGTTCACACATAGAACCACATGTATTATAGTCTTAGCTATAATCAGTAAATGAAAGAAAGTATGATCCATTCATACACAATATTTAAAGTATGCTTCACAAGCTATACAAATGACGTATGCCCCATACAATCATATTAAGTAGTCAACATCCAAATGCAGTTCTCTCATAGAACCAACATAATTTATCCAACATCTATAGAAAAACATAAGAGTAATCATATAAGTCTTCACCACCTAAAGGTAACCAACATATAACCAGGTGCAATGTGATTACAGCAAGATGCAATAAGGTTCTGTTTAAAAAGAAGTGTATCCATGATCATATATGAATTCTCTCATGCAGATAACAACATTAACTCTAAATGTATGTTCTTAAGAGATATACCTATTCTAACATATGCCAATGTAAGAATGTTCCAACCAATAATGTATGCACCAATGCATAAGGAAAACAGTAAGTAAGCTGTACTAGCAACAACTGTGATTTCCGTAACAGAGAATATGAGCCAAAGAAGATATACAAATCAATGCCAACATATTCCAATGCTAACATAGACCAAGAGATGTATTTACTCATATAGTTTCCTACTCTAAAAGGAAATGTGTTCGCATATCAAGGCAATGTAAAAGCATAACATATCCCAGTGTGAGGTATACTCCACAGTCACAATGTATGATCTTATAAGATATGCCAGATATGCCAATATCTATGCTGAATAGATAGTTATGTATGTTGCCACCCATATGCCAATCTAAAGAATGCATCCATTCATACATAATGAAGTATGCTCCTCGTACATTCAGTTATGTCAATCAGCTAAGCAAATAATCAGTTATGCTAATTAGACATCCCTAACCAGCTGATCCAATCATATATAAAAAATTAACCAGTTATGATGATCAAACCAATGAGGTATAATCCTACCCATACATGAGATCAACAAGACATAAGGAAGGAGTTCACAACACAAAATTAAGTGAGCCCATGATTGAACTCGCTCTTAAACCATATGCCTACAATTAAGTTACCCAGGGAATATGATACTCAAGGAGACCTACTCCCTCTAGATGATCCTATCTTCTCCCTCTAACAAGGTTAAGACTCTCTCAACTAGTAAGGAAAGGGCAATTTGAAAATATATCTTAAGAGAAGATAATATGCACTAGGAGGTCAACCAGAATAGAAGACAACCAATGTAAAACATATGCCACTATGCAGCCAGAGTTATATAGAGCCAATGCATGTACTTATACAATGAAAAAGATAACATATGCCTGGGCAAGGTATGCTGTCAATTAGCTATTCCAAATAGTTGATCCAATCAGCAGTTATTCTCTACAGATAATTCCACACATACATGTCAAGGTAACCAATGAATCAATGCTGTAAGATTGATATGCCAAGTGTACTTCCTACACATTAATAATGCTAATGCAGATGCATAAAACCAGTATGTGTATACCAATGTGAAACAGTTAATGTACCCATACATCATATGCCAACCAATATGCATCCCATCTAGTTTTGCTAATAGTAGATGATCAATTAGAAATGCAAAGTATCAACTATGATACTAACCAGCTATGATCTACTCCCTCTAGATCAAATAAGGAAAGACAATTTAATATTTAAAATATGCAAGAACCTTGAGTTCTACCCATGTCTTCCCAACCAATGAGAATTAATAAGTTTTCCATAGAAGGCAACCAATTGTAAATCAAAAACCCTCATTACAATTTCAGACGAAACCCTAGCTGCCATAAAGTTTCTTAGTTTTGAAAGAGTTAGTTTGTACTCCTAAATTTGAAAGGATCTTTACTCAACCTAGGCTCTGATACCATGTTAATATATTCCGGATTCACCTAGGAATGATCAAACTATAGAAGTCTTCCAAACACTAAGCACATGATAAAATATAATATGCACAAGCAAGGAGAGATAATACCTGGATTTAGGTTTTGAATTGGTCTTCAAATCAGTGCCTTTAATCTCTCCAAGATGAATGTGCCAGGTCAGCCCACTTAGGGCTTCTACAGTGCCACCAATCTGATCTTTACTTTGACCTAGAATCAGACCAAGACCAATGTAAGATTTGCTCCAGAATTCGCACTCAATTGTGCTGCTATTAGGGCAGAGAAATCGCTGCTGCCTTGGACCGAGATCTGCTCCTCAATGGTGAATTCGCTGCCTTCTAAATGGTGAATTCACTGCCTCCTCAATGGTATTCGCTGCTGCCTTAATGGTATTCGCTGTTTCTTGATGCATAGCCAAACTGCTATACAAATGCTAAGGAGGATCGCACTTAGAGATTCGAGCCTTGAGGGAGGGAAGCACGTTATGTTTTTGGTACTTCTCTCCCTTTGATCGAACACCTTATATATGCTATGAAACTACCAACAAGGAGGCCAACTTGGTCCATAAAAAACCATTTAATTATTAAAGCCAAGAGGCCAACCTTGGGCCCTCAATTTCATTCAACATATATTTGTCGATTTAAGTGATAAACAATGAATAATAAATATAACCAATATTTATTATTATTATTTATCATATTGAATCAAGCAAGAGGATGTTTGCCGTAAAGGCCATAAAACTTAACAGCACAAAGGCAGATTCATGTACAAACTTCAAGAAAGATGAAGTACGCCTGTCACTAATCCCATTGTACAAATTTTTCATAGACCCAAATTTTTTTGACAAAGACCCACAAATCTTTGTGAAAACCCACAAAATATGTAGGTAAATTTCAATCCGACCAAAAAATAAAAGGATTTTTGAAACACCCTAGTTGGCTGGAAGTGGAAATCCGAGGTTGTAGTGAGAAAAGACAAATATGAGAAATTTTGCTGAAGCAAATTTTTGCAAAGCCTAGCCATAAAAAATAGCTCTACAGGAGCAGAAAAAACGTGTCTGCAGCAAGAAACAACCAAGAAATGGTTGTGAGAGCTAGGAAATGGAGAAAAAGCGACTGTCCGTTTCAAGAAATGCAAAAAATGGCACCAGAAAGGGCCAAAAATCATCAAATCACAGGCAAAAAGAGTTGTCGTTGTTGAGACTTCCGTTGCAGATGTAAATAAATCCATAGAGAGGTTGCATTATGAGAAATCACGATGTATAAGCTGTACAAAAGAGAGCTCAGGCTGTTGTTTCTCAAGCTGTAGAAGTCACTAGCATAGGTAAAAAAATTGTGACCACGAACAAACCAGGAAAATGCGTTTTGATTAGCAGAGAAATGGCTGTTGAACACAGAGAGAAATCTTCTTTTCTCTAAAAAACACACGATTAGCAAAAAACACGAATGTTAAATGCGTCGCATGTGTAATCGCAAAGAAGGCCGTATGTGTAAACACACAGACTCTGCAAAAATGAGTTTCGAGAAAACCCAAGCCCCAGGAAACAAATTTCGAGAAATTTGGAGATAGATAGTTTCAAAAAGAAATTATAAATTTTTGAAAAAAACTTCAATATTGCTTTGTTACCATAGTATGCAAGTAATTGGTAAAATAATGAATGAATTGAATGAATGATCAAAGCATCATTTATAGGGATTACAAAACAATCGTTATAATAGAAACAATCAAATATGTACAGTAAGTTACAATATTGACCATTGAATAAATAATAAAGATATTATTCTAATACTTGAAATAAGTAGTACCATTGCAAGCTGCTGTTGGACCAAGCCTTGCAATTTCCCCTCATATTAGTTATAGAAGGCATTAGAAGGTCGTGTAACAATCCAAATATCTTGTGGAACTTGCTCAGTGCATTTATACATTATGAATGAAATCACACAGGGAGGAGTGAAAACATTATTGGTAAGAATTAGATGGCTTTCAATATGATTGTGAAAATAAAAGAAGGCTGGGGAAGCGTAAAGACACTGTTTGTGCTCTGTGCAATACAGCCAACCTGTAAAGACAATATCTTTTCATTTTGGGTGATGCTACTTAAACTACAGATTTCGCTGGACTGCCTCTATCATAATATTGTATGATTTGATAATCTTCTTGAGCAAATAAGGTTTCTTAAATTTTCTTACCCAGAATTCCACATTGATGGCTTTGAATACCATGACTCTCTATTCCTTTCATTTTATTTGTACCATGCTTAGTCATTTTTCGAAATTGCACGAAATGCGTATTCATGCAAATTCATATGATGCCTATGGGATTCAAGGTCCACAAACCAGCCAATGAGATTTACCGATGACCGAAAAGCGAAGGCCTTAAATATGGTTATTAAATCCAAAGATTATTTTGTAATTCAGATTTCATATGATGCCTATGTGATTCAAGGTCCACAAACCAGCTAACGAGATTTAACTAATGACCGAAAAACAAAGGCCTTAGATATGGTTATTAAATGTAAAGATTATTTTGTAAACATATTAATCACATTAATCCTTTGTGCTTTGCCCTCTATTTGCCTTAAACTCTACGAGGTTTTGCAATGTTCAGGCTAAAAATGCTTGACACAACTGGAATTCCCCTTCTATGCATTCTAGTCAGCACATAGGACACATGTTTATGGTAACAAAAAATTTACTAGTTTATTCAAGTATCTTGTCTGAAGTCCTCCATTGCATACAAGTTTTGATTTTTTTGCTCACGTGATTGATACATGTTTGTTGGCTTGTCTCATTTGTTTACTTCTTTTTTACTCTCCACTCTACAGGAAAAGGGTTTCCTATTGACTATTAATATTATTTAACCATTCAATGCTTTCGTAGCTTGAGTTGGTTTCTTTCAAGCTTTTTCCATATAGATATGGTCATTATTTGTTACCACCAAAGAGTCTTTTAATGGTAGAGTGCATGCTTTTTCCATATAGAAAATATAAGCAAAAGTGCATTTGTAAGTTTCTGAATTAACTTTCTCTGAATGCTATATAGCCAGGCATCCTACTGCTTTGCCTATCAGCTCAAGTTTGTCTTGCAAAACATGCATGAATGCCATACGGCTCATTGGAAATAATGACTCTCACCACTAAATTACATGAAAGATTTTTGACTTTATTGCACTCAGCGGTCATTATTACCATGGACTTAATCTAATCCATGAAAATCTATTATAATTAAATTTATGTTTTGCTTTGTAATTCAGCCTTTTTAATTTCTCTTGACATCAATCATAATATTGTTTCATTCCATGATGAACACAATATTATGGTAGTAACTATCTATGGTCAGTTGCTAATTTCAAAATTTATTTGGTCTTGATTCTTGAATGCTAAATAGCCAGGCTTCCTTCTCCTTTACCTACAAGTTCAAGTTTGTCTTGAAAAATCATGATTCTCACCATCAATCACACCGAAGATTTTTTTGACTTCATCATACTCATTGGTTGTTTTATCTATGGATTATATCTATTCCATGAAAATCTATTATAATTATTTATCTTTTACTTTGTAATTCAGGCTTTTGTATCTCTTAAAATCAATCAGAAAATTATTTCATTCCATGACTTGATAAAGGACACAAAATCACTGTAGTTATTTACTATGATTATTCTGAATTGAGCACAAATGTCACGACAAACTTTTTTTGTTTCGATCTATTTGCTTATTTCTTATTTTGGTTTATTGAAATGATTATGTGCATTTTTTGTTTTTCTTTTGGCAATCAATGTGGTTTTAGTGACATTGGAATGTTTTTTGTCAGGATGATGAAGCTAGGCCAGAAAGCATAACATCATTCAAGAGACTACTTGACAAATTTCCAGCCACATGCCTAGCTGCTGCACCTGAGGATATCTCTGTGCACCTCTGTTTCATTTGCTTGTTACATTTAGCGAATGAACATAATTTAAAAGTTCAAGGTTGCCCAAGCTTGGATAATCTCTTTATTTCAAGTATCCCAAACACTGATCATTTCTCTGAAGCAGATGATTAAGCAGGATGCATATGTATGTTATGTACATTAGTCTAATAATATGTATACTGTGTATGATTGTTATAATGATGTAATGTGTCGTAGGAGAATGTTAGGAGTGATTCTTTGCTGTATAGTATATTGCAGTCTGTACAAACAGATTTCTGGCAGTTCTGTCACCATTTTTGTGCAATGCAAAGAAGACCCTGAAGGGCTTTTAAATTTACCTTTCTGGAGGTTGAGATGGTAAGAACAAAGCTGGAATGATATATGACTCAAGTGCAAAGCTTTTTCTTAAGTATCTTAGCATTGATTTTAAGCTTTTAAAGGTGGATATGGAATAATTCACAATTTAAAAACATTTGGAACTGAGGAGTCCTTTTACAAAAGTTTGTTCTGTTATGGTAGCTGCCAACCATGTATATAAAAAGTACAAAATTTCAAGAAAAAATGATGTTTTTAAAATTTAAATTAATGCTAATTCAAGAATTCAATATTGACTGTAGAATCTCCAGGATTCTAAGCTTCAAAAATTGTAGGCTTTCTTTAAATTAGCTCTAGCAGGGAAGTTATGCTGTGATCTGCAGAACATTTTTTTGTTTGTTTTATGATCCTCATGTTTTGGGCCTACTATAAGGTTACCTTTGCTTTTGAAATTATTTCCATAATAGAGTCTGCAAAGTAAATTCCAGCAGTCATAAATCCACATTCAAGTAAAGAAAAACCGATGATACTTTCATGTTCCTTTGCTTTATACATGCAACTCTCATTTGAATAACATTCTGTTGTGATTTTATTAGACAGAAATCTAATGCCTCTACATTTCTTTTTGGAACTCCTCATTTTGTTTTTCTTTAGATGCTGGTGCATTACTTCTTATCCTTGTTAAACTGAAAAACTTGGTTTGGTATACCACTGCAATGAATTTGATGCCCCATATCTTGGGATCATAGAAACGAGAATCACCAGTGAATTGGTAGAATCGCCAGTTTGGCGATTTGATTCACTCCAGCTGATTTTTTATGAACCATTGAATAGGCTCGGCGGTTTTTTGCCAAGAATCTCCAAACCGGTGATTCATACCAAAAAATTGCCTGAATCGGCACAAAAAATAGGCTGCACGACTTGCCATTTTGTAAAGTCAAAAACATAAAAAATAACATTTTTTTTAGGTTTCTTTTGGCCTTTTCTTTTTGTTTTAACTTTAAAGGGTCTTTTAATTGCTTAGCATGAGTAGAAGAGAGGAAAAGTGAGAGAGAAGAAGAGAAAAACAAAACCACAAGTTTGCAACCAGCAAGAAGGAAGAACACCAAAGAGAACAAAAATTTATTTGGGGAGGCCATAAGATTGCATTGGGAGTATTAAGGAGTCAATAGCAACACTTTTCAACTCATTTGCAAAAGGTAAGTGTTGATACTTTTTTTGTATGATAGTGTATTGTTCATTTTTTGCTAATATTTTTTAGTTTTCATTTGCAAATCTTAAAATTTTTTAGTTTTACTAAATTGCAAAGTAGGCTTTGTTGTTTTGTTTTTTAGTTTGAATTTTGAAACATAAAGGTTTTACTTGAATTTTCTTATTGCAACACTCTTAATTTTCATTTTTCACAATGGGTAAAAAAGATGAGTGTTGGAAATATATCGAAGACTTTCCTGGAAGAACAAAATTTTAAAAAAAATGTATGTTTTGTAAAGATATAAATTTTAGTGGCATTTATATATTCAAATATCACATTGCTACCATACTTGGACATAATATTACAGTTTGCACTAGACAAACAACTAAGGCAAAACACACTTGTTTAGTGGAATTAGAAAAATATAAACAAGAGAAAATAAATAAGAAAATACAATTAGAAGGGATAAGGGCTATTGGCTCCCATGCTCCCACAGTCCCATCTGCATTTGCACCAGAGTTCGCATTCGTAGGTTGTGTTGGAGAGGGTTTTTTCAGGTTTCTTTTTTGTTCTAGTGCTAGTGTTAGTGTTAATGCTAGTGCTGGTCGTTCTTATATTCATTGGGTCTAGCTTATTGCAACCTAGAGTCGGAAGAACAAATTGGATAGTTACTTTGTGCTCTGCACTACTCTTGGCTCACAGCCTACGCTTGAAGGCATGGGTTTGAACAAGGAGATTCATGATGTTGCCAGAAAAGAAATTTGCAAATTTTGGTACTTTTGCGACATTCCATTTATTGCAGCCAGGTAATTGATTTTTTTTAATTTGTTTTCTTTAAGTTTAAAGTTAAATTTTAATTATATCTACTTGTTTAATCACAGATTCACTTTACATAATCATTTGTCATCTAAATTTCTAATCATAATCTATTTGTGACAGGGCTCCTTATTGGCTAAACATGATTGATGCGGTTGCTATATGTGGTTCGAGGATTAAAGCCCCAATTGAGGCTGAGTTGAGTGGATACCTCTTAGATGAAATGGTAGAGGATATGAAAGTTGAGTTTGAAGACCACCGAAGGGAGTGGATTGAAAATGGTTGCACCATCATGACTGATGGTTGGACGGATAGGAGGAATAAAACACTCATCAATTTTCTTGTTTCTTGTGGAGGTGATTGATCATTCTACTTTCCTACATGCATTGTGAAATTTGAATTGTGAATTGTGATTGAATAATTTAAAATTTGATTTGTTGATTGCTAGTTTGTTGATGATTCATGATAATTCATTCTTTTGTAGGATATACCATGTTCCTCAAATCTATTGATGCTTCCGGTCATGTAAAAAATGCCACATACTTATGTGAGGTTATTGAAGAAGTCATCACAGAGGTGGGGGAACAAAATGTGGTGCAGGTGGTGACGGATAATGCAACAAGTTATGTTGCTGCAGGTAAACTTTTAACTTTTCAAGTTTTGAAATAAAATTTATTTGAACTTTTTTAATTCTAAGTTTCCTAACATGTTCCAATTTCTAATTAATTTAAAATTGTTGTAGGTAAACTTTTGATGGAGACACCCCACCATATTTTGGTCTCTTTGTGTGGCACATTGCCTTGACCTCATGTTGGAGGGAATTGGCAAGATTGAGTGGGTAAAATCATGCGTTGATAGGGCAAAAAGATATGCAAGTTTATCTACAATCATGCATTCATCCTTAGCACAATGAGGGACTACAGAGGAGGCAAGGAATTAGCTCGTCCAGGCATCATGAGGTTTGCCTCAAATTTTATCACTGCAGTCCTTGTTGATATCAAAGGCAAAATTGAGGAGAATGTTTGTTGGTGTGGAGTGGACTACATCTTCTTATGCTACGACCACTGCAGGGGTAAATGTGGCAAATTGCATCTTTGATGAGGATGGTTTTTGGAAACTTGCTAAAGAAATCCTTGAGGTAAATTTCTTACAATTTAACATTTAGTATTTATTATTTAATTGTTTAATGATTTAGTTTTACTTTTACTTTTATATTTAAGTTTTGACTCAAATGTTTTTTTTACATTATATGCAGGTCACTGAGCCCCTCGTATCTCTCCTACGAATTGCTGTTGGGGAGAAGCCCTCTATGGGCTACATATATGAGGGCATGGATGGGGCCAAGGAGGCCATTAGAGCCCAATATGCAGGACAAGTATGCCCCTATTTGGGAGATAATTGATAGGAGATGGCAGAATCAACTCCACCGACGCATCCATGTAGCAACTTATTATTTGAATCCAACATTTCATTTTCGTTGGACTTCAAGGGGGATAAGGAGGTTCTCACCGGCCTATATATAGTGATCCAGAGGTTGAGTAATGAGGATAGCGTAGCTGCAACCATTGAGCTAGACAAATTTAATAATAAAGAAGGGTCAATTTTCTCTAGCAGGATGCCCATAGATGCTCGGACAAAAATATAGCCAGGTAAAAATAATATAATCTTGAATCTTAAGTTTATGGCTTATAAGTTGTACATTTTAATTTTTGATTTTGTAATTTTTAAAGTTGTAAATGATACTAATTGATTTTGTTTTCCCTTATTTTAGATAGATGGTGGCAACCCCAATACTTCAGAAAATTGCCATGCGTATTTTGAGTCAGCCAAGCAGTGCTTCTGGATGTGAGCTTAGTTGGTCCATGTTCGAGCATATCCACTCGAAGAGGAGAAATAGGTTGTCTGTGCAGAGTTGAATGATCTTGTCTTTGTTCATTACAACCTTCGTCTTAGGATCAGACAAATTCTGGGTGTTGACTCCTCTCCGATCATTCTGGAGGAGATTGATCCAGAATCAGAGTGGCTCATTGAAATTGTGGATCCGGTCTTCACTGAGGCAGACCATGAGTGGGTTGACTAGGTAGATAGAGAGGCTGAGGTTGTGGCCATGGCAAAGGAGGCGGCTAGAGCACATTCAAGCACTGACAGACTCACACGCACACACACAAACATAGGCTCTAGTGATGTTGTTCGTGAGTCCATCTTACATGCGGGGGATATGGCTCAAGAGTCCTCTAGGACCTACCTTAGACGCCTTTGTAGAAGGCAGACAGGATACTCAGAGGCTGAGGCTGAGGTTGCGTCCGAGCTTAAGGATGATGATGAGGCTTGAGCTAGAGCCTTGTTTTTTCATTTTGTTTACAGATACTGATACTATTACTGATAGACATACGTTTCATGGATCTTCATCTTACATACACTTATGATTTGATGTCTTATGGATCTTCATCTCACATACATATTACATTCTATGATTTGACTCATTAATTTATGATAATATGATTTTAGATTTCTATTTACTTCAGTTCAGCTACAATTTACATTTTACATGTAGTGTATGTGATGGATTCATCATTTATGTTCCTTGATTATGTATGTTAGCTTCTATTTGATGATGTTATACTGTGTTTAAGTTATATTTAATAAAGGGTGCATGAAATAAGTTTTAAATTGTTAAAATCTAGGGTTTTTTAAATTTGCCGATTCATGGCCGATTCGATTCCGATTCATGGCCGATTTGTGATTTGATTCGGCCTTGCTGATTCCGATCCAATTCCGATTCTCGTTTCTATGGTACAGACAGAGTTTCAACATCAAAAAAAGGATTGGTCAAGTCCTGATAGGACAAGTGGACGCAGTTCATGATGAAGGGGTTGCCATATGGTCAACTGTTCTGAAGCAACAACATGAAGCCGGAGCTGAATGCCAAAAGACCATAGTGCCACCAACAAAGGACATTGGAAAAGGAAAGAACATTTTGGGAGTCGAGACACCGGTCTGAGCAAAGCCTGCAATAGAACTGGTCATTGTAGAGATCGCTGGAGACATAGATGGTGATCTAACTCCAACCATCCTTGCATCTCCAGAAAAAGGTAAAGCTCAAACCTTAATTGTAGATGACATAGTTGATGAAATTCTGGATTTTGGTAAAGTGTCAAATGCTGCAAAGTGGATCAATGCTTTGGGCATTGATGATAAAGAGAAAATAGAAATTGCTCGGTTAGAGAGTTTTCTAGATTTCAAAAGAGGTCCTAGAGACTACATGCCCCACTTCCCTGTAGAATTGAATAAGAGGCTAATGACCAAATGGAGAGCCAGTCTAGCACAAAATAGTAAAATCTTAAGGGAAACTTTGGTGAAAGTAAAACTAGATCTTGATGATGAGACAGTCAAGATTCTGTTGGAGGCTGAGTCACTCAACATGGATATAAGGGATAGGGTGGCCAAAATGATAAATGGTCATGATAAAGAAGTGTATGAGGACTCGCTTGAACTTTGGAAGAACTATAACTTCAACACTCTTAAGAAAAGACAAGAGGAAATCACAGTAGAAAAAGTTTCTAAGGAAACAATTAAGCCTACAAGTCCTCAGGACATCTCATGAGATGAACCAGAAAAGGAGATGGTACCACCTGAACAATTCACAATTGGTGAACAAGTCTCAACAAGTGATCAGGGAACAACTGGTGAAAAGGAAGATACTGGTGAAGAGTTCACAACCATTGAACAAGTTAACCTAGAAGAAGAGGTTGAAACAAGTGTACAAGATACACCAATGAAACCAACATAACAAGAACCGAGGGAGTCATCAGCCAAGATGACTAAAGACAAAGGCACATAGAAAGTTGAAACTGTTTTAAGTGATCAACAAGTTGCTGAAGAACAACAACAAAAAGAGCAACCACTAGAAGAAGAAGTGCGTCCAGAAGAAGAGGAGCATCCAGAGGAGGTACAACAATAAGAAAAGCCTCATCAAGAAGAAGTGCCTGTTACAGAGGAAAAGGAGAAGCTTGTTGAAGAAGAATCTGCAAAGGAAATTAGGCAGAAGGAATTGATAGATGTTCCAAGTGCTTCATCATTAAAGAGAAAGCTATCCTTTGCGATATATCCTGAATCCAAAAGAGGCAAAGTTAGCGCATCTCCAGCAAGTGGCACTGTAGTTGACATTAGCAAAATGTCAACAAGGTAGTTGAAGTAGCTCACTAAGAGGAAATAGGACATGGTTCTCACAAGCGTGAAGAATATCTTGTACAATTTTGTACCAGATGCTGATATAGATGAAGAGGAACCTGTGATTGATCAATTAGAGATATTGGTACAAGTGATTGGGGAAGATATCACTGACCCAAAACCAGTTGCCAGTGGTCATCATGAGAAGAAAAGGATAAATATTCTTCATGGAAGGGTTGAAGAACTTAAAGCCACTGTGGTTACCAACACCGGTGAACTACAACAAGTACAAGAAGCTGGAAGGTTAATCACAAGAACTTCTAACTTTGACGATTTTGTGAAGGACATAACCGAGAGAACAAAAAGGACAACAAAAGAGTTAAAGGAGATAACATCAAAATTTGATGCTAAGACCTCTTCTGCAATAGAGTACAGTCGTGAGCTAGTTTAGCTCTCACATTGAGGAAGGCATCAGAAGAAAACACTAAAAGAATCCAAGATCTTATTGGATTCTAGTTATTCATTGTGCCTACATTTGATCTAATGCATAAAACAACTAGTGATGCAGAAAGACTTCTTAGTGAGCCTGATTACAAGACAATAGAAGATATGGAAAATCTCATTGTCTCACTGCAAGCTATAAAGAATATTTTAGATCATGTAACAGGTATCTGGAAAGCATTCCTTGACTCTACAAAGAATATCTATAAATATATCTTCAACAAATTACAAATATGAAGAGTAAACACTCTTTGTCCCTTGGAGGCAAAAAGGGGAAGATATAACTGCAAAGAAAAGAGAAGCAATAAGGAAAATGAACATATAATAAGGTGAACTCATTCAGGGAGAATTCATTCAGACATGTTGAGCAAGTCAATAGGATACAGGTAGAGGAGCAGACCTACAGGGGAAGTCTATAGGTGATGTGTTGATGTGTTTTGCCACCAATGCCAAAGGGGAAGATTGTTGACATAAAGTTAATTGTCATTTACAAACATCAATCACACCGGAACACTAATACATCACACCGGTACTCATGATAGGTAATGATTGTGAACCAATAGAATGAGAAAGTGAGCGGTGTGCCTTAACCGGTCACGCTTATACCGGCCCACGTTTTGTCCAACCAGTCTTGGCAAACACACATGGTATAGATGAGTAATCAGATACATATCACACACTGGTTAAGTGCATGATAATCTGAACCGGATTATGTGGAGCATTTTTTAGTGAAACTGGAGTTAGCTTTTTTAGTTGAACTAGAGTTAGCTTTGTTTTTTCTCCGAGCGTTTCGAGGTAAACTAAAGATCAGTTTGCAAGCTTTTTGATCAAGAGTTTTGCATGCGTGATTTTTTGGAGAGTTTACAGATTGGTGGAACTATTAGATGTATTTTTAATAAGATAATTTCTTATAAATACAGGTCATAAGACATGAGAATGTTGTTGTCGAAAATCAAGAGCATAGAGCAAAAAAGAGCAGAATCTTCTAAGACGAAACATAGTCATAGAAGGTGAAAGGGACAGAGAAAGATTCAACAACCGAGCAGAGGAAATAGTGAACAAGTATGATCTAAATCGACAGATATAGTGTCATCATAAGATCATTGCTTTTGTTGTGAATCATATTTAAATCTCTCAATTAGGGTGAACCCTAACAGGTTCTATTGTATAAATCCCTTTACTGGGTAACATCTTTGTTGGTGTTTTAAGTCTTCTGATAAGGTGACTCCTCACAGGGTCAAGATCCTAATAGGTCTTTTATTAAATCCCTTAACTGGGTAGTACTCTCGCTAGTGCTTTGTAAGCCTCTAACATGACAACTTTATTACTGCAGTAGTGGAGTTTTGTGGGTTCTATCCCACCATGGTTTTTTCTTTCTAATCAAGGGTTTTCACGTATAAATTCTATGTTGACCTGTGCATTTAATTTCTGTTTATGATTGTTGAAATATTCTTTTGATTTCAGTATTAACAAGAATATCTAATTGCAAAAAAAGGGAATAGAAATTGAATTTACTGATTCACCCCCCTCTTAGTAACCGGTTAGGAATAACATATACAACTTGTACAAATTCAAGAGAACCTCTACCGAAATTCATGGCATGAATCTTGTA
Organism: Chamaecyparis obtusa; assembly: GCA_027943335.1. Taxonomy (NCBI): domain Eukaryota; kingdom Viridiplantae; phylum Streptophyta; class Pinopsida; order Cupressales; family Cupressaceae; genus Chamaecyparis; species Chamaecyparis obtusa. The sequence continues at coordinate 676,558 of BSBK01001456.1, read as the reverse complement.
GAATACATGAGCTTATTGAAGGAAGGTGGAAATCTTCAATAGCAAAAGAGAAAGAGCTCAGAATCAAGGTGCTACTGGAAGTGCAAAACCACTTAAGCCTTGAAGAAGCAACCGATCAGGCAGATGCTCACAAACACAACTTTCAAATCAGAAAAAGGATTGGTCAAGTATTGATTGGAGAAGTTAAAACTGTTCATGATAGAGTTGTTATCTAGACAACCATACTTGAGGAGCAACAAAAGGCTGAAGCTGAATGTCAGAAGTCCTCAGTCAAAGCAGAAGAGGACATTGGGAAAGACAAAGGCATTCTGGGAATAGATACACCAGTCGACCAAGAGCCTGCACACAAATCGATTATTGTGAACATCACTGAAGACACCGGTGGTGATCTAATTCCACCAACTATCTTAGCATCTCCATTAAAATGTAAGGAAAAAGCACTTACTGTTGATGATATAGGTGATGAGATCATAGATTTTGGTAACATTTTCTTCACTCTGAAAGACAAAAAACATTCTAGGAAACAAGTTTTTTTGAGGTGAGAAATGGAAAAAAATTCCTGTAACTTACAATTCACTTAAAAGTAAAATTATGAATTTATCATTTGCATCCGTTGTAGCTCAATATCCATCTAGCCATAGGGTAGACTTTTGCTCTATGATTTTATTCAAGGGAGTTTTTAATACATGAAACAGGTGGAAGACTTCAAATTTTTCATCTTGGAGCAAGAATCTCATTAATAGTGATAGCATTCTCTACCAGCATCAAGGTTGAATACCAGTAGTTCGATATCCACTTGTTAGAAATGCTTTCTGCATTGGGAATCCATCATGCAGTTAATCTCAATGTGTAGATATTTTCAATTCTAGTCTTATATGAATGCCTTAATTTAGTTTGACAAGTGTCTCTCAAAGGTAGAAAGGATGAAACTGCTAACACCTTGGCGAAATGAATACCCCAAGTAACAATTTTATAAGAATAGACACCAATTACACGAGTGGCAACAAAGAGTGGAAGGAAGGAAGACCTAGTACCTTACATCCTAACTTTGCGCACTTGTAGATCCTAAATGATATGTTAGATTTCAATGATTTTTTTGGCATGTCTCTGTATGTGAGTTAACTTCTTAAAGCTAAGGTTTCAACTTTTGGGTATTGACAACTCTCTTTGTAGAGACTGTCAAACAAAGAGTGATAAAAAAATGACCCTTTCAAAGTGCTTCCTGATGCCCGCTATGTTCCTGCACCAATAGCCGTTCACTAAAAAATGCTAGTACTTGTGGCCAAATGTCCCAATAGTGGTGCACAAATGGGCCAATTAACAATCAAAAGAGCTAAAAAATGATTGGCTATTAGTACATGTGTGATAGACTATTGATATATGTGTTATCATTTTTGGGGCTCCTTTCATATTAGTAATTGGGAGGTCAACATGACAAAAAGGTCATGGTTATTGGACTCTGTAACAGTTATTGGGTCCTTTCCCCTATGTATCTTCTTCTTTTATTGTGTTTTTTATTGAAATTATTTTTGAGAAATTAGAACTATTTGTTTGTTTATAAATCTATGTTGTAATTAGTGGAGGGAATTTTGTGCAAAGTGGATGAGCAGCGGTTGATGAAAACATGATACTAGGGAAAGATAAATTTCAAAGAAATGGGGACATTGCAATTCTAGAACCATTTTTAATGACATCGTCTCAATTCATGGTAAGTAATAAAATTCAAAGTAGACGGAAGTGCTAATTGTCAAATACATAATGACGCAGTCAAGGATGGTGGATCCAATGAAGGACAGTCCAACTTTGCAGCCAACTACCAACACAACGGAAATACACAACAAAAAAAGTTTCAACTCAATTTTCATTAACATGCCCGACTGTAAGGCCTTCGAGGTTAGGGCCAATTACAAACAATAGTAATTCTGCAAGATCAACTAGATCCAATACAACTCCAGCTGGTCCAGTTTTGAAACAGATCAACAACTGATGGAAACCCTAAGGCAGATCTAAACTTGTGCTCGCAAGCCACCAAGCAATCTCCTTGTCTCCAAGCATGCAAACCACTAGCTCTGCTATGACAATTATTAGAATTCAATTTGATCTGCTAGATCTCGCAGGATCCAAGTCTACACTATCTTTTCCACAACTTCCCTTTTCATCTGCCACTCTAGACTCACTCTAAACAACTACCCAAACACTCCTTAAATACTAATCTTCAACCACAAGTCGGCTGGATGACATAATTAACTCCTACAAACAAATATTAAATGCAATACAAGTCGGCTCTCAAATAGCCTTACAATTATTTAATTCTCCATGTTGGCCTCTAGATCTACATAGGAGAATACAACAAAAGATACCAATAATAAATGCACCAAGTCGGCCAACCAAATTACCAAGAACTTTAATAGGTAAACCAGAACTACCGAGCACCAGAGAAACAATCGAGCATAAGTGAAACAACCGACCAAGCCAAGCAACACCGAGCAACACAGGCATGATTGAGCACAAGTTCCACCGAGCACCAGAAGCTTCATCGAGTTATTTCAGCAATCGAGCTTCCTTCAATAACCGAGACCATCGGTTAAAGCTGCAACCTCGTACCAAAAAACCAAAACAACACACCTCCATGTAGATTCACCGAGTTCCCTAGGATGCCCCTGCATCAGACACCCTAGGTTCGAAAAGATGTTCTCATATGCCCGGAAGAACATCTTCCGAGATTCAGCACATAAACCCTGAACTGGTTCTTCACATACAAGTCCTCCAACTTTTCAGCTTGCATAATCTTCCACTTCAGCTTCCTCTGTCTTTTTAAGTCTTTCCTTGACAACACACATGCATGTTGTCCATATTGATCATCCATACCTTCAGGGTCCACCAACTCAACTCGAGTACCAATACTCATACTCCTACCGGGCATTGTATCCAACAAAGGCATCAGGGAAAACTTCCTGTCATCCTTCTCAACAATAAACACATTCTTGACACAATCATACATAGCTCTGCAATCATATTGCCAAGGTCTACCGAGCAATATATCACAACTATTCATCTCCACAATATCACATAACACAAGATCCTTATACTGGCCAATCTAAACATCAAAAAAGCACTGTTCTGTCACTTCCAGAGCATGATCATTTTGTAACCAACCAATCCTATAAGGATAAGGATGCTTCATTCTATTTAAACCAAGTTTCTGAACCATGTCCTCAGCAACAAGGTTATCAGTACTACCACTATCAACAATTATATCACAAAGTTTATGTCCAGACTTGCATTGAGTTCTGAACAAGTTACTCCTGTGACAAGATTCCTCCTTTGTACCCAGCAATGTTCGCCGAACCAACAAGTTCTCAGATTCAGGTTCATTTTGAATGTTCTCGTTTACCACAACAGTTCATTGGTCACCAAGCTTCTTCTGTGTACACTCAAAATAACAGTGTCCTTCTTCACCAGAGTTATAACATGTACCCTTAAAGATAACTCTACCTATATTCTTCTTCGGTTCTATAGGTTTCTATTCATCTTCTACAGTCAGTTTATCCTTCACCGAGTGATCAATATTTTCCTTCCCTTGGGGATTACCATGTTGTTTCCTCTTCAACTTATCTTCTGCCTTCAGAGCATACTGATAAGCATCTTCAACCGAATCAATCTTCAACATACCAAGCTCATCCTAGATATTGAATCTCAAACCATTTAGATACCGAGCTACCTTTTCCTTACCAAATTATCTGTGTCCAGATCGAATAGTAAGTTTGAAGGACTCCTCAGTATAATCTTCCACAGTCAAATCTTTTTGCTTCAGATTCTGCAACTTTTTAAACAAGTCAAGCTCATAGTCAACAGGTATGGACTTAGCTTTCAATTTAGTCACCATCAACCTCCACTGATTGATCTTCATTTCACCTTCATCTTCTCTATCTCTTTGTAATTCTTTCCACCAAAGAGTGGCATGTCCTTTCAATTTTGTTTGTGCCAACCTCACTCTCAGAGGATCTTCAATTTCTTCAAGCTCAAAGAAATCTTCTAATTCACCAATCCAGTCAATCAAGTTCTCAGGTTTCAAAGTACCAAATAAATTAGAAACTTCCATTCGGTAACTATTACTTAACCGGGCTCCAGATCTATGTAATCGACCAGTTCTGTCTTCACCAGATCTATCTCTCCGGTCATCACCACTAGATCCACCAGCTTCAAAGTCTTCAACAATTTCCTCATAACCATCCTCAATACCAACATTTCGAGCTACACCAACAACAACTCTGATGATCTCAGCGATCATGTCATTCTTCATCAATTCCATCTCAGATCTGAAATCAGATTTCACCTTCTCTGTGATCTTTGATTCTACAGCATCATAGAGATCTGCAATCGCTCTAGGGTCTAATATTCTCGGAGGCATCCTTAAAGATAAGAAAACTCTCTGCAACAAACCCTACACCGACCACCTTGTGACAACTCCAAGTTGTATGCAAGTCAGATCAACCTGCCACCTTGCATGAACAACCAGGTCAATATTCCACAAGTTCAGTGCCACGGATTTGCAACTTTGATACCACCTGATGCAGTCAAGGATGGTGGATCCAATGAAGGACAGTCCAACCTTGCAACCAACTACCAACACAACGGAAATACACAACAACAAAATGTTTCAACTCAATTTTCATTAACATGCCTGACTGTAAGGCCTTCCGGGTTAGGGCCAATTACAAACAATAGTAATTTTGGAAGATCAACTAGATCCAATACAACTTGAGCTAGTCCGGTTTTGAAATAGATCAGAAACTGATGGAAACCCTAAGGCAGATCTGAACTTGTTCTCACAAGCCACCAAGCAATCTCCTTGTCTCCAAGCATGCAAACCACTAGCTCTACTATGACAACTATCAGAATTCAATCTGATCTACTAGATCTTGCAGGATCCAAGTCTACACTATCTTTTCCACAACTTCCCTTTTCATCTGCCACTCCAGACTCACTCTAAACAACTACCCAAACACTCCTTAAATACTAATCTTCAGCCATAAGTCGGTTGGATGACATAATTAATTCCTACAAACAAATATTAAATGCAATACAAGTTGGCTCTCAAATAGCCTTACAATTATTTAATTCTCCATGTCGACCTCTAGATCTACATAGGAGAATACAACAAAAGATACCAATCATACATGCACCAAGTCGACCAACCAAATCACCAAGAACTCCAGTTGGTAAACCAGAACTACCGAGCACTAGAGAAACAACTGAGTGTCAGTGAAACAAACGACCAAGCCAAGAAACACTGAGCAACACAGGCATCACCGAGCACAAATTCCACCGAGCACCAGAAGCTTCACTAAGTTCCTTCAGCAACTGAGCTTCCTTCAATAACCGAGACTATCGGTTAAAGCTGCAACCAACTACCACAAAACCAAAACAACACACCTCCATGCAGATTCATCGAGTTCCCTAGAATGCCCTTGCATCACATAGCTACATCGTCTGCATTTAAAAAAAAATCAATGCCAATGGCATACTTCCTACTAAAGATTTAGATTCAACCAATAGTAGACTTTTGACAAATGCTCCTTGTACTTCTTCTCTTCATGGGTATCGACATCATGGATAGTGTTCCTGGCCTTTTGGTTCCTAAATTAACAAATTAGAAAGCTCTAAGAATATGCCAAGCACTATGCTCAAACCTTCCAATTGATTTGGCCAACGAATAAGACAGGGAGGGATAGGGAATGAGATAGATAGTAGGGGGAGAGATAAAGAGATAAGGATATTGAGGCAATGAAAGATATGCATAAAAAGAGACAAAGGGGGAAATGAGAGGGAGATATCAAAAGATAAATAGAGATAGAAATTTACAATAGGAGATATGGAGGGCATGAGAGAGATATTGATATATAGATATAGAGGGTGATATATATGTAAATAAATAGAGTATAGATAGAGGGAGACATATGGGAGAAATATTAGTAGAAAATAAGAGAGATAAATATAGTTGGAATGATAGAGGGTAAAGACACATTCATATGTAAAATAAAAGAGAAGATGGAGAGATATAGAGAGATAGAGATAGATAGTTAGACAAACAATAATAAGTAGATTAGATATATAGAGGAGGAGATAGATAGAGTGAGACAAAGAGAGTGAATGAGGGAGAGACAAATATATGAAGGAAGAGAATAAGAAATATAAAAATATATGGGTAGAAAAATAGAAAATGAGGGAAATATAGAAAGATAGGTAGTGGATATTGAGAGAGAAATTGAGATATAGATAATTCCTCTAAAGAATGTAATACAATCCCTTCAAAAAAAGGTTACATCAAAAGAATATAATCAAAATCCCTTTAGTTCTTTTATTGTGACCACAAACTAATGAGAAACAAAATGTACAGAACCAAATAGTTTACAATTACAGTGCCAATAGCAAGAAGAGAATATGAGAGAAAAGTTCACAAAGAATGGAAGAGGGTTAATGAGGTAGAGAAAGGTGGAAAGGTTGAGGAATAACTATATGAGAGAGAGAGAGAGTGAGAGAGAGAGAGAGAGAGATGACTAAAAGGATCTACAAAGAGTGTTGGTTCCCAAATCAACAGATTGAAAAGATCTAATAGTATGCCAAATTCTATTTTCAAGCCTTTCAATTGACTTGGCCAACGAATGAGATTAACTCGATTGTGGTTAAATTCTCCTACACTTTAGGCACTCCAAGACCTAGGTGGGTGCACCTATTCACCAATTGGATCTTAAAGCATATTTTATTTATTTATAGTGGATTGTATCTCCTATATGTATTATACTTCTAGTCAACATACAAGCACCTCTTGCAATTGGAAATATATCTCCAACTGAGGTGAACTCTTCTTCAACACAGTTAAATCATAAACAATGTTATTAGTGAAATGACAACCACGTACATTGAATATTTGACATAACCCATTCAGCCATCTGGCTTACTATTACTTCTTACGAATTATCCTGGTGAATGCGTGAATTGTTATTCACACATCCACTAGGAATGGATACAATTAACAAATCATTCTCATCCCCCCCTTCGTTGTCTGTTTCATGCAAGAGAGTTAATGCCCTCGTAAAATTGAGCACACTTCCTCAGGTTCTTGTGCATCTCCGAAGGGGTTATCCCAAGAGATTGAATCATCATACTGCTCCTTCTGATGATAGGATGATTGTTGTTATCACCTTTTTTAGCCTTTGTAGTCTCCAAAACTTGATCCTATTAAAAACCATCAACAATACACAAATTCAGTCTAATTGTTTATGAAGATATCCAAAAATTGGTACACTAGCTGTTAAATTTGTACCGCAACTATGGATTTGTCTAGGTCCTCCATGTGCCAGACCTCATATGACTTTAGCGAGTGGGACGACATCTTTGAAAAGGAATGACCAAAGGGTATTGGACCTCATCAATGCAAACTTTTGCACATCCCGGTGGGATTTGGTGGTTGTGGCACATAACACCCCTTCCCACCCCATTCATAACACCTATGCCTACCAGCTTTCTATCCACTAGTAGGTCCATGTTAGCTCCATCCACAAAAGCATGGGCATCCCCATCTATGCGGTCCTTCTCAGTGACAGTTACCTGCAACGTTAAAGGTGTACGTGCATGTAAACCCATCAACTCTTAATGTTAAACCGAGAATCCAACTAGACAAATTGACAACATATATAGCTCACAAAATAGCATAAAAAGATAACTGCCATACCTTATTCTCCTGACCTTCTAATTCATTAGAGGCTTTTTGAATACCGTTCACCTCAGCTAAGGCAAGAGGCTCCCCATTAAGTTCTACACTTGTCTGATTTTTTCCACTAAAACTTCCTTTTATGTCATCATCTTGCAAAAGATCAAAGCAAGTTGACACGAATAAAAACCAAATCGACAACGAAATGATAAAATAAAATTTTATATTGCATTTTGTAACACCAATCATATAAATGCACCAGACACGACATAATCAACACAGTGAATTGCTGGAACAAATATCACCATCACCTTTGTCATTCCTTCATCCCCACAACCCCTTATTTTTCCCAGAAAGATGATCATGAGGAAAAGCAATATCCGAAAAGAGATACAAAATATGTCCTCATTCCAAAACAACACTATTTCCCTGAGACAAGAATAAAAAAGAGAGAACAATAAAACATACCACTTCATCTATCTCTTCCATGTTTGAATTGCGCTTGATAGTATCATGGGGAATGTTGCCCTCATATGGCCCATAAGAGAATTTTATAAATTGGATTTGATATGGATGGATTAGTGGACAAATTCATTCATAGAACACAAATAGTATGTCCAACGATGACAAGTATATGGACTTAGAAGATACATACTGCATTGTCTCCCGAAATGGCATTACCATGCTCGACCATACTACATGTCGGAGGAGGTCCACTATCATGGGAAATCACAACTCCTTCCCCTTTCCCACCATAAACAAGATGAAGATTGCCCTATTAGTCCAACAGGGCATGGAAATTATCAAACATAAATGCATGCTAACTTTTGAGTGAAAAATACACAGAGAAACATATTCAGTTTATGGACACAAAACCTCTGCAATAGAATGCCAACGTACCTCCTTTGTTGATTCCCTCCCCTCCTCGAGATAAAATTTTTCTTTCTTCCTATCCACCCTTCTCTGTAACTTATGAGAAGATTGATGTGAACGTTTCTACCCTCCAATGTGTGGTGTAGGAGGTGCTATCGCTAGCAATTCCACTATGGCTTGCAGAGGCCTGGTATGAAATGCCAGGGGGATGCTAATGTAGAGGGTCTGAATAGTTAACCAACTTCCTTAGAGCAACCTAGGTTTTTTATCCTTTTAGGAACCGTCCAATGATTCCAACCAACCAAGCCTTCCCAATCGGATTCTAAGTAGATTGAACTTCCCCGGTCCACCTCCTTATGACCCTCAACTTGGACAATCCAACTCTACAAGTGAGTCTTCTTACTCACACACAAATACCTTCACAATCCTAGGTTCACCCAAGTGTTCCACCCTTGCATATCAGGATCCAATCTCACCAATGGTCTCAAGACTTGTAGAAATGTTCTAAACTTTTTTTTTTTGTATTAACATAGTTGATAAACTGGTTACATCAGAGTTCTCGAAATACAATATTTCAATCCTATCAAAACCTTAAGACTAAGTTAGATCATTACATATGTAACATCTCGTAAGTTCTGATAATAGAGGTTAAACACAACTGATGTTTGTTAATAAAAAAAGAGGACTGTAATCCTTTGAGTATCTGCTGTACTACAAATTGGTCAAGAACAAAAAAAAGAGGAAGTTCCCTTGCTAACTTTGAGTATCAGGTCCTAGCATCCTTCTATCTTCAAGCTGCATATCTTTGATGAACTGGTTAAGACTGTCAAGCTCCCTCTACCGAAGAATATCTTTGTGCATGGAGAAGTGTTGGAAAGAAACAATGTCGTCTTTGTGGATCAACAACTGGCCTTCTCTCATAAGGATCATAAACCTATCCCTGGAGATCTCTAAGGAAGCAACAACCTGTGACATGATGTGAAAATGTGTGAGTTTACATCCAAACTCAGTAAGCTGTCTCCTTCTCTTCTGAAATATCTCACTATTTCGCTCTATCCATAAAAACCATAGAATTTCACATGTAAGAGTAGACCAAAAAGAATATATTTTAAAATCAAAAGACTCAACATAATTGACAAGAATTTCAGACCAAGACAGACCAAGTTTACAATTCCAGTCAACCTGAGACCCAAGAAAGATAGACCATATACACCGGACATATGCACAGTTAAAAAATAAATGCTCATAGGACTCAGGGATAGAACAAAAATCACACCAAATAGGTTCTCCTAAATCATGGGGCAGGGTGTTACCCACAACAAGTTTCTTTAAGAGAAAAAGCCACCTAAAACAAGATTTCTTAGGTTCACAAGGGGATTCCAAAAAAAGTTAAAAAAGGTTTTCCATTTAGATACCGGGAAATCTAGCCCCCCAGCCAAGGTTCACCCTCTCAAAAATGTCACTTTTATCTTTCAACATATCATAAATCTGCTTAGTAGAGATCTTGTGGAACTCACTACCATCCTTCCATTTGACCCACTGCATGAACTGACTAGTGGTCATACATTTTCCAGGAAAAAAAGAATCCACAACCTTAGAAAGGATAGAATATGTCTTTTTCTGTGAGCTAGGGATATGGTACTTATTGGATAGTTCCTCCCACTCCCCAAGCCGATTGTCAATCAATACATATTGAATAGTAGAGATACCATACTTAGCCCAATTCTTGGCAGAGCAGCTTTGAGTTAATGCCAAAGGCTTGCTATTTGCCTCCACCCCCACCAAATCGATCTATCGACCACCAAGTATGTAGGAGGACCACCACTGGCACCCCTGAATAGGAGAAGATTCCTGACTTGAACCCATGCTTTCCAAATGGACTGAAACACTTTGGAACCAAAAATTGCCAAATTCATAGACCCCATCAATTTGTCCCAAAGAGGCACATCTTTCCATCCTTTCCCTTTTTTGATATCTGATTTATTGATGTTATTCTTGATCAAAACCTTCCATGGTTCATCGCCTGTCACAACTTGTGTAACCCATTTGGAGGCCAGAGCCATACCCTAGTCTTTCAAATCTCTTATGCCTAGGCCCCCTTTATTTTTTGGCATAGATCACCATTGCCATTTGACACAATGCCTTTTCTTGTTGCCAAGGCCATCAGACCAGAGAAAGTCTCTCATAATTCTCTCAATCTGCCCAGTCTGATAGTTAGAGAATAGCCATGCAGATGAAAAATATATGTGATGAGCTAACAAAACTTTCTGAACAATCTGAACTCTACCAGCCAGGGATAATGTGTGTGTCTTCCATTTGATGTATTTCTTTTCAATCTTGGCATATAGCCAGTTCCACATTTCTTTGAGGGATGGGTCAATAGAGAATGGAATGCCCAAATATCTTACTACGTCGTTAGGTCCTAACCATCTCCAACCTTTACTTACTACCCAATCTGGAGGATCAGACAACCAACCAATGACAGAGGATTTGTGAGGGGCCACTTTGGCTCCCAAGATATCACAAAAGAACTACAATCTATGTAGCATGTTATCAAAGTTCTCCTCTTCCAAGATAATAAACAGTCCTGTGTCATTTGTAAACTGGGCATTAAGCAAGGATTCCTCATTAGGGAGGGTAATTCCTCTAACAGGGGGACCTAGCTGAGGGGCTCTCAATACATAAAAAGGAGCATCAACAACAATAACAAACGAAGCTGGGGCAATAGGGCACCCTTGCCTGATGGACCTTTGGAGGGTGATGCTTTCAGAGAGTTCTCCATTTACATCTATAACCGTAGAAGAATCTGTGAGTAGGATATTGATCCAATTACAAAAGTAAGGGGGGAATCTGAATGCCTTTAGCATTCCCATAACAAAGGGCCACTCAATTCTATCATAAGCCTTTTCAAAGTCCAACAAAACCATGACTGCATTATGTTTTTCACTCTTTTCCCAATGCATTGCTTCCCAACTGGTAATCAAGTTTTCAAGGATGAATCTCCCTTTAATGAATCGTGTCTGAGTTGGAGATATAAAATCATTCAATAAGCTACCAATACTTCTGGCCATAACTTTAGCTATCACCTTATAAGACAAATTCAGGAGTGTAATGGGCCTCCAGTTCTTCACCAGATATTTGTCACCATCTTTGGGGAGCAGCTTGATAACTCCCCTGTTAATGTCAGCACCCAGGGCGTCATGATGGAAGGCATTCTCATATAATTCTAACAATTCTTGACCAATCCAATCTATGTTATGTTTATAGAACTCAACAGGGAGTCCATCAGGCCCAGGGGCTTTATCATTAGCTAGGGACTTGATTACATCTCCAATTTCCACCAATGAGACCGGTAGGTTGAGTCTATTATCCTCGACATCCTAAATTTTCTTAGGGATCAATCTGAGACATTCCTCCATTTTTTTGATATTGTGGTCACTGAATTTTGAGGAGAACAAATTCTTATAGAAGTTAAAGAAAGCATATTTAATATTGTTAGAATCCATAGAGACTTCCCCATCGATTTGAATGCCTTCAATGCGTTCTCTTTTCTGTTTGCATCGGATGATATTGAAGAAATACTTTGAGCCTTTATCACCACCTTTCATCCAGTTCATCCCAGCCTTGGTCTTTTGCCCATTGATTTTATATTGTTCACAATTTCTAAGATGACACTTAATCTCTTTAATCTTCTGCTCCAATTGTGGGTTAGACCCCTTATTTTGCAATTCTTTCTCTGAAGAGTTAAGGGTACACTGTAAGGTATGCTCTTCCTAGTTTCTGATCATGGCCTTCTACTTTCCTATAATCTGGTAGATACTCCTCCAAGAGTCCACTAAGTGGCTCCACATGTCCACTTTATTCAATCCTTGATTACAAAGTTAACATAAACTGGTGACCATTTTAATAGCTTCATCATTATCTTCATCCTTAAGAAGTGAAGTATTAAGTTTAAAGCTATTGTTTTTCTTAATAGGATAGATACCATCATCACAATCCAAGGAGACTACTGCATAGATTGGGTGGTGATCTGACATAGTTGTTGGGGAAACACACACTAGGGCCCTACCATCCTGTTTCGCAAAGGAGAAGACAAACTCTCTTGCATAGATCCTGTCAAGCCTACAGTAGACTCTCTTCTTCCCTGCTTGGTTATTACACCATGTGAACCAAATATCTGAGAAGGAACTCTTCTTAAGCTTGAGGGGGTCTTCAATTCTGAACTTCCTCTTAAAATTAGACCATAAAAACAACTCATTCCCTTTCTGATGCAGGAGCATCCTGGGTGTAAGAGCAATCTTGCATCACCCAAAAATATTTCTGTTTTTGTATTCAATAAGGGCTATTTTGTGCAGAGCTGCTATTTATGGAAAGTTACTATTTTTGGTAATTTTTGTATGTGCTCAGAATGATCTAGTTTCTTTCTTGGAGGTTCATTTTGGTCATATAAGTCTGCCAGTAAAGTTTCATTGCCAGATCAAGTGTATATTGGAAGATATTGAAGATTTTCGGTATTGGCAGCAGGGTACAGAAACTTTGAACTCAGTTTTGAAGGCTTTAGAGGCCCCGGATGAGGTCGAAAATTTGGGTGACAGGCGCTTGCGTGAGTCAAGCCTGTAGAGCGCTTTGTGGCATTTTCGAAATGGGGTTATAATAGCCGATCGGGTCAACTGGTGATGACTTATGGTCTTCGGAAGTTGGGCCACCTGAAATGGCAGAAAATAATTTTCTTCAAAATTTCTGTTCGGGTTTCAAAGGTTATCTTGAGCCGACTATGATGTAATAAAATGTAAAATATAATAATTCTAAGTTTGGTCGGCCTTATTGGCTAAAATTCTGGAACCTTCCCAGGCGGTGGAAAATTGCCTATATAAGGAAGGCTGTATTATTGTCTTAGGCAGTTCAGAATAGTTCTGGGTAGTAGATCTGGGTAATAGTTCGAGGCTTTGTCCTACAGAATATTGTAAGGGAATGCCCATGTGGCTTTGCATATTGTAATTCTGAAAGTTTGTAATTCCACATTTGTGGAGATAATAAGAAGCCAATTTTCTGTTCTTGCATATTGTTGTTGTTTCTCTATTTCTGTTATGTGTTTGTGGTATTAAGGGGAGCACCCTTCATCACTTTCCACCCTTGAATATTGCCACCACACTTATCCTCCCTACTCTCCACCATATTAAAGTCTCCAACAAAGATCCAGTGTGCTTTAGGAAGGCCATTAATTAACCATTCCCACAGGGCATAGTCATTAGAGGCATAGATATTACACACTCTAATTAGAAAATCCTTATGTTTGAATGTGACCCATAATGCTCTGTTACAGGGCGAGGAGCCATTTGAATTGAGCTTGTCAGCCCATTGGGGTCCAACCAGAATGGCAGTGCCACCTCTACCTCTAGGATGATTAGAGTGAAAGCCAATAGCTCTGTCCCAAATGAATTTCATACTGGTGTATGCTTGAAAGACAACAACCTTAATGTCCTGAAGACATATAATGTCTTTTTCTTTGAGTTTATTGCACCACTTCCTGACCAAGTATTTTCTATCAGACATCTCTAGCCCTCTCACATTCCAACTATGTATGTGTATCATTGAGGTAACTTTTTGGGGTTATTATAGAGCCTATTAAAACAATCTGGCATTCCCTTCCTAGAGTTTTTGCTGTCATTAGACAGGGATGTTCTTTCAATCATCTTTCTTTTCTTTTTCTTAACTTCAGTAAAAGGTTCTTCAGCCACATGTGTGGCTACTTCATTTTGCAATTTGTGACCACTGTTGACTTTAAAGATTCCCTGAAACCCCTTCTCACTATTCAGGTGTCCATTGGAATTCCTCCTAACACTTGCAACTTTCTCATTGATAGATGTTAATGCCAATTGTTGAGCATTCGGTTTGGGGGGGGGTGAGATTTTTTCATAGCTCTTAACATACTTTAGCTCATGGTTGGGAACTGGTTGACAATTGGCTGGGGATTCGAGAGAAACATTATTTTGACCCATAGTCTCCTTTCCATCAAATAAAGGATTATTAATACATTAAAAAATATCTTTATTTGCTTTATCTTGATTGTTATTTATCTCACTATTAACATTTGGCTCGAGGACTGAGTTTTTACCATCCACTGGACTGGTCTCATCAATTTTGGAAATGTTAGCATCTTTTTCTTTATTAGGGTCAATAGTCTCTGAGCCACCCTTTCTATCATTTGTATTCAATTTATTGGAAAATTTAGGGTTCTGAGGAACCCACAAGGTCGGACACTCCCTTTTGGAATGACCATTTTGCTTACAATGAAAACAAGAACTTAAATCACCTAAGAGTGTAATTTCCCAAGAAAATTGTTCATCTTCTAAGTCCATTGAAATAATATCCGAGAATTCATGTTCTGGTTCGAGGGCCATCAAGATTCTAGCATTCAAATGAGGTAAAGTATATCTTGCTTCCTCAATTTGCAGAACCGACCCAAGAGGGTGGACAATCTAGGCTATAAAAGGCTAGAATTCGGGCTGGAGATTTCTAATCTCCACCCAATGAGGAACAACCTGAGCCACGACCTGCTCGACCTCCCCTTTAGTAGACCATTGGAAAGCTTTAAAGATGGACCGACCCACATTCCAGTGCCTCTTTTTAAGCACCCTTTCCTGCATGGCATGCGTTTTGAAAAAAACAACAAACAGACCCTTCTGAATCATCCTGCAAAAATTGACTTGAATACCTAGTTTCTTTCCCCAAACATGCACAATCCAGTCATCAAAAAACTTTCTTGCAGGAAGAGAATCTTTTTCTAAGCATACAAAGAAAATTGCAGTTTCCTTAAGCCTTAATTGTTCCTTCCTAATGGCTTTTATCATATCTTCATTAGGGGAGAGTGAGAGAGTCCAAAGTTCATGGGGAGCGGGCTTACCAGTTCCACCCTCTCCATCCTTTACCGTGCCATTCTTAGTGACGTCCCCACCCCGTCTATCTCCATCGGTTGCGAGCCGTCGAGTTGGCTCCTTACTGGCAAGGAAAACTCCATTAAAAGCGGCTGATAATGGACACTCAGGTCATGACTGTTCTACCAACACTTCCTTGTATGACGACTTGTCCTCCAAATTCCCATTATTAATCTTAGTGGATTCCCCTTGGCACGTTTGAGTATTATTATCCTGACATTCTTCATTAATATCTTTATTACCTCCATCAATATCCATACTTAAGGATTTTCCATCATTCGTCATAGTTGCTCCAGACTCGCACACGGATGAGCCAGGCTGGGAGCCGAGAGGACCCGGCTCCGAAGACATCCCTAAGAAAACCCTAATCACACTTGAAAGAGAACACATAAAAAGAAACGAAGGAAAACGAAGAGAACCAAACCAAGCAGAGGGAAAAATAAAGCAAAAAAGACCACAAAAAGCATGAAACTACAAAGGAGAATAGAGAAGAGCCATGGGGTTCTGCAGAGTATGATGATAGAAGCGCTCAACACCTCAGCCTTGGGAGTCGTATGGTTGCAGAGCCCCTCTAGAATTCCCATTCATGTTCTAAACTTTTCTCAAAACCTAACTTCATCAAATAGACCCCTTGGATCCACTCTTGGGACACACGTGCCCCTTCAACCTATACCAAATCTACATATTTCTTTTAATCTGTCACTGTCCATCACGACAATCAATGTATCTACTATTGAACAATCATCTTACCACCCATGATTGATGAATCCCTTGCATCCATCCATTGGAGAATTATTATTACTCCTCCTTTCACAACAACGAGTCTACAAAATCCTTTCAACATCAATGTTAATCAATCCAATTCATTGAACTATTAAAAAAAGACTGAACTAATGGCTTGTTGGCCTTAATAAAATGTAATAAACAATCGTTAATAAATTTTGCATAACGAAACATTAGACCAATCGCTGTAGTCAGATTTTAGATAACCTAGTAAAAAAAAATTTCTTCGATTTTGAGCTCAATCCAACAATTGAATTAAAAGTTGCGCCTTTTCTTCCAAAACTGGTAATCCTCATTGAGGGTTTTTGATAGAATTCACCAAAATCTACATAACTATAAAAATACTCAATCAAATGAGGTGAAACAAAAGCCAAAATAAAGTTGATTCATTCCTCCACTAGCTACCATAGAATCTAGGATGAAATACTAAGTTATTTATCATGGGAAATTTCTGCAATCAGACTGTACACAAAGTCAAACCTATGGAAATATGCAAAAACTTCATTTTATTGAAATGTGACTTCATACATCCACTTTCCCCTCTCATTTTCGGGCATTACCATCATATATAAACTTGTTCCCTCCATTTAAACAAGTTGTAACCTTCCTAACCACCTACACAACTAATTGTTGGTTGGTCAATCTTTAACAAATGTTGTTATCTTGACAACTTTTAACTCTTTTGCATCAACGACCCACATACTACTCCCATTAAATCAAAATGGTTATTCAAGGACCTTATAAACATAATGATTAATCAAACCACTTTAATCTACCCTTTTAAGCCATTACATAGCCTATTAGGCCTAGTTTTCTCAACATTGCAATTTTGATTACAAATGACAATATGACTCCAAATGACCTTATTAGTCATGATTACAATATAAAAGGATCATGTTGACCTTATGGAAACAATAAAATTCAAGATTATTTATGTGATACTTATGGTGATGCCTTGTGTCCTAGGTGCTCTTGCACCATACTCCTGAGCTTCAAAAGTTTCCATGTCCCTTGGAAACCCTTGCAAAACAAAACATTAGAAAAAATAGATTTCATCTTTACTTTGGGCTTGTACTTGTCCTCTTGTTACAATCTTTGAACATCTCTCAACTCACATTCCATTATGGCTTGCAGAGGCTTGCTATGAAATGCCAAGGGGATGCCCTATGACATCCACATTAAACATTCAACATCACATACATAGGCATTGGATGATTAAATTGAACTTAACAAAGTTTAATAAAATAAACTTCATATGCAAGAATGTTGGGACGACGTGGTTCTATAATGCAGTCAACCACAATGCCAAATACATGTTTTTTAATGCGATTGCAATGTACATGGTATTCCTCTATTCTTGCCTCTTTCGAATCAATTTTTTTCTCCTCCTTTCCAACAACCTCTTTGTCCTATCAAAAGAGTATATTGGAGATTTCTCCTATGGAATTTATCTCAAATGAGGACCCTTATCTACCAACTCAACTGAACCCTCCAAACTCGCACCACGAACCACGTCAAAACACCCTACCAAAACAACAATGTACAATCCCATCATTAAGAAAATAATGCCAAGAATTCATCAAGCTTATAAGCTTGAATAGTGACCTCAATTACCTATGCAAGTACGCACATCATCTGTCACTAAGAAAAAACATGTGCAACGCATTGGGAAATTACCTTTACTATTGATGGACCTCCATCATGCATGTTGACTTTTGTCCTCCTTGTAACATGCCTCCTTCGATCACTTTTCAAAAACTACAGACTGCCTCTATGATCTACCCCAAAAACAACTTATCATAACACCATTGGTCACTTCACAACACATTATCATGCATGCAAATGTCACATTGTACTTGCATATACATAAAAAGACAGTACCCATGACAACTGCTAACTAATTTTCTGAGCAGTTTCTTGTGTTCAAAAAAACACAAAGCCTCTTCCTTCTCTCCTCCTTCACTGGAGAACTGTTGTAAACAATCATTTCATCAACGATGTCTTTCTTACCTTCCTCGAAGAGATCATTGTAGCATTGTACACCATATTCTATGCATACTCGTTCGCCCACACATTATTTTTTTGCATATTATGCCTCACTCTTATCTGGTAGTCGATGTCCATCTCCCACTTCTTGTGGTATTTATTTAATCTCTTAGGGACACCTCCGATTTACAAGCGTTGTTTGACCCTAGAAAGCCCACACGTTCCCACTGGAATGAATGCGAGGTTGTGCTTTTCTAGCCTGTGCATGTTCAACCTGCACAGATTCGAGAACCTATGACCTCCATTTGCACATGCTCCGTACATACAGAAATAGAACAATCTACCTCCCAGATGTTCTGTTCGATGATATGTGCATTAGTGCACACACAATTTTGTTTCAAACAATCAAGCACCATACCGACCTAAATAAAATTGAAACACACTTATCCATGTAGTTACAAGGAACAAATGGCAACAAAAAGTCTATGGCTAAGAAAGAAAAATGAGAAAGGAGAATAATAACTAGACCTCGCATTTGGTCGGGGAATGTTCTCCCTTTTTCTGAGGATTGGTAGAAACATTGTGGCCTTCACCATAATCATCATCTGTGCTCTCTTCATCATCCTCATTAGACAGATCTTCTGCTGGAAACTCAGACTTTCCCTCAGAAGTCTTTTGATTTCTGCCTACACCAACCATGAGCTCTTCCACGCCAACCACCATCTTTTTTCCTTTCTGACGTAAATCAATGACACTTCATTACAATATTTTCCAAAATACACATATGATAGCTTTTGTACTTTTATAGTAGGTGAGAAAAAAAACTCCAAGAAATAATTACCACTTTCACTATTGCGCCTGCAATAGCATCCCTCGTCTGTCCGGACAACGATGTATTCAAAGCCTCCACTCCCTCCTGCATATAATAGTTGTGCATCCCATTAAACATTTTTTTTGGTTTGGGAATCCAACAAAAGTAAATGTACATTTTCATTGTCCAATCCTTCCTTACTACGACGCCTTTCACACATCCTAGTATTGGCCGATTGAGCCCAATCCATTCCAATATAGCGGGTTGGGAGCCCTCTAAACTAAATGTCAAGGGTTTTGCCAACTTCTCTTTCAACCAACCAATCATATCTGTTGACATATAGATAAGGAATTGATTACGTGGATTGGTGTCGCAACATATTGGAGTTTGTGAAAAAATCACCCTACCACTAAATGTGCATTATCAAACTCAGAGAGGGAGAAATAATATTAAACACAAGGGTACATAACATGCTCGTTTAGAGTGGGCACGAAAATCACATCAATTAAACAAAAGTATGCATAACAAGAGTGTCAAAAATAGTGTACATGAAAAACACATCAATTAAATCGACAGGTGCATAGCATGCGTGTTAGATAGAGTGTGCACGAAAAACATGTCATCCTTTCCATTCTTACCTTGAGGACCATACAAAACATATCTTGGCATAGATGAAAATTCCACAACATCAATAACTACATTGATCACATATATGATATTTTTAAAATGTACCAATGTGCGTTCCAATACAAATTGTCAAGTGAGAATACCTTGGTCGAATAAGAAGATGCCAAGGCACACGGTTGTTCTACTAGATAAAATCATTGCCCGCACATAAAGGATCTTGAGGAGTATAAACTCAAATACTCCATTCTAGTCGATACAGTGTATGATTCTATCTTATTAACAACTAACATGGTCGATCAAAAGACATATAACATAAATAATCATGTCCATAAACATGAAGTGTGTCATGAAAGTAATGAAAGAGAGACAAAAAATAAGAACGTGCAAGACAATATACATAATTAATAAACACTCAAAATTGTGAATGAATCGGGGATAAAAATGATGACTTGTAATTTATTGATATTCTTGACAACTGTCGAAGCGTCCCTACAATTGAACAAATTGCATGTACAACTAGTGTTAGACAGAGTTTACAACTAATATTCAACATGAGGCGCCACATAGAATTCCTATATTCCCCAAATCATACAAATTTTGTGTACACTACCAATCCACGAGGGAACACAGTCCTAAACAACATAGGGAACACATTCCAATTATCATATTTCCTAAGTAGAAGAAAGGAAATGTATTTATGAGTACAAAAGTGACAATGTTTTAGCATGTCTACTCACCAGATGTTTCGAGGCCCACCAATTGATAACTTGTGTGTATTTTGGATACACAAGGTTGCGTGGTTAAATAGAGTTAGTGCTATTCATAGTTTGAATTGGCAATTTAAAAAGGCACCAAACCATTTATTTTCAAGATTCATCAGAATTGGACACAATGTTATGTTGCAACAACACGTGTGGAATTGTACTGTCAATTGACATACATAGTAAACTGTTCAATACCACTTTAACCAACAATTCAAAATATTGCTAACACTAATAATACATATGACCAACAATATTTGTTCAATTTTCCATGATGCTATAACTGTGCATAAGAGGATGTCCATTCCAATCTAATGATTTATACAACTCATATTTATGTGTTAAAATGAATATGCTAGTGTGACTTCCAAATATATCTCTCACATGAAATGTTCCTTCTCTATCAATGCACTCACACACGTGCATACATATATAAATACATGCATGCATACATGCATATATATATATATATATATGTGTGTGTGTGTGTGTGTGTGTGTGTGTGTGTGTGTCACTAGTATATTTGAGGCCAAATTTTGATGGCCATATGTCGAATTTCCAATGCCTATTTGTCAAAATTTTGACAAATGTGTCCGTCGACATTTTTGCATTGGAAATGGTGACGGGAGTGACAACCTTCAGTTTTTCGACATAGTCTCCCATCGGAAAATGCCACATAAAAAGAAACTTTACTATGGGACAGATCTGTCGAAAAGGTGACCTTTACGAAATTTGTTCTATTGTAATTGCAACATATATGCATTAGATCTTTGACAGGAGAACCCGTCCGATGTATGGTAGTACCGTCGCAATAATCTATCGAAGTAATAAACTACCGACAAGAGTATCCATCAGACGTATAGTGCGTTTGTCAGAAAATATTTACTACGTGTCGAAAAAGCAACGGATTAGGATAGTAAAAATAACAAATTTCAAGAGACCATCATAGTTGCTCTTTGGCTTTGGTCCATATACTGACAAAACATTTTACATTTCACTAGCTCATCAAATGAGGGGATTTTGAAGAATTTAATAGAATATTTTCATGGTAATGTATATTATTTAAGTTGACGTTGCACGAATTGATCAACTGCGCGCACTTGTGTACTACGAGCACAGCCATAAAGAAGCATCTCCTCCCATGGCCTACATTACTCAAACCATGGGAGGGGATGCTTCTTTATGGCTGTGCTCGATGTATACAAGTGCACAAATTGATAAATTTGTTCACCATCAAATTAAAATAATATACGTTATACATGAAAATATCATTCATTAAATTCTTTCAAATCACCGCATTTGATGAGCTAACGAAAAGTAAAATGTTTTGTCAGTATATGGACCAAGGACGGAGACCAACTATGATGGTCTCTTGAGCTCTGCTATCTTTAGTCCTAGCTACTGGGTAAGGGTTGGAAGACTTGTCAATCGTTGAGAATAATCACCGCCTTGCCTTTATGTACACTGCATAATATCTAATATAAGAGAAGACATAAAATATGAATGGATAAAAGAAATGAAAGATACAATAAAATTATCTTGTTGTTTACCTTCTCATAATTGATCACAATCTCTCAAAAGTAGTTTTATACGATCACTAGCACATTTCGTGCATGGATGAGAAACAATATTCAAAGTTTCTAGATTCTGAGAAGAGGTATGAGTGGAGGCCAAAAAAGGGATATCTATGAATGTTTTATAGATGTAGTAATGAATCATTTGTTAGAAATAGGGAATACTGAGAGGGGGGGGGGGGGGGGGGGTGAATCAGTATTCTACAAACTTTATCTTTTTCCCAATTATGGATATAACAGATTATCTTTATATATGCATAACATAAGAAGCTAAACAATATGCATAGCAATGGAAATAAAGAACTCATAACACATGATATGTTCTCGAGGAAACCCTGACCAAGGGAAAACCCCGGTGGGGATGGTACCCACAAAGATCCACTAATCAAAAGTATCCAGTTAAGGATGTTGACCCTATTAGGAGTCTATTACAAGCATATAGTGTATCAATCCTAATTAAGGGACTATAGGCCTTGTTAGAAGCCTCAACCCTGTTAGGAGTTGTCAATACAAAATCTGATTACTAGATGAGCCCACTACCCAAACAAGTAATGTACAATGTATACTTATTACAAAAATGGATTAAGGTATATAACCTTATATTGCTTGCATCAATATCTTTTCGCTGCTCTTACATTCGCATCATATCATTACAATATTTTCCACATGTCTCTTCTTCTTCTTCTCTTCTTACAATTACATATTACATATATACAAGTTATTAAGGATAATAAATTTACATGGTTGGCTTCCATATATCTTTTTACAAGAGTTAACATCTAGGATGTCATCCCTTTATATTGTTAAGTCATTATTTTGATAAACAAAATAATCTCTTAACTCTTTACCAATTCTGCCTTCATATTCTGTCTTGTCGGCTTAACACTGTCTTCGGTAAAATTGTCATAACTAATTCTGTACACACCGTACTGACTTGCACTCTGAGATGGGTCATCATTAGTCATCATAGAGGCTATGTTCAAGTGCGCAAGCACTGAACTTACTCTAGTTAATGTCGCAAATAAAAATTGTACCCTGGTGCACTGGTGAAAACACTGCCTTACACTTAGACAAATTTGCAGTGCACTCTGCTATACTTGCTCTCTTACCTTTGCGATCTTCATGTGGATCATATGTTGCCATAATGAAAATATCTATGTACTCACTTCAGCCAAATTGCCAACAATCTCCCCCTTTGTCATTGGTGGCAACATATGAGAAAATTGGCTAAGTGTACAAGTCAAAATCTCAAAATTGTATCAAAATTGTGGCCATAGTATAGAATATGTATACTATCCTTATAACTCCTCAAAATATAAACTCTAATACAGTGCTCCCCCTAAGAGTATCAATCCTTATCAAATATATCAATTTTCTGCTCTAATATCTATATCCCTTTGACAACAATGACAAAATAAGGTAGGGAGGATTACAAAATTGTATCCCAAAAAGATTATACCTTCATTTTCTTATTGCAAAGCTGGTAGGTTTGCAACACAATCTGCAAAATCAGCTTTCATAGCTTCTATCTCCTTTTCCCATGAATTCTTGATGGAATCTGCCACATTGAATAATGTGCTCAGTCCATACGCTGCTATTTGACAAGTTTGGAGGTTGTCAAATTTGAATTTTTGAAAGGATGTCTTAGCTGTAAGACATTCTTCTAGCTGCTCTTCAATGATACTCAACTTCATAGAGATGTGTTCTCTCAAAAGAGTGAGTCTCCTCATTTTTCTATTCCTCTCATCTTACAATATTCTTATTTCATCATAAAGATTCTAAACTTTCTTTTCAGCATCACATACCTTCACATTAGGTCTAGAAAGAAGGTTACATTCATTCTGAATCTTAGCTTCCTTCAACTTGATCTTCTGTTCCTCTTCTGATGTCAAAATCTCTAGTTTTGTACACTGTATGTATAATGATTTTCCTATCTCCAAATGTTTCCTCAAGTTCTTGATACAAATATCAAGACTGCTAATATCATTCCTGATATTCTGACTGATGTTCAAAAGCATTTCAACTTCATAAGCTGCTTGAGCTCTCACTTTTGCAATATCAGATAGGTTAGTGAATTCATTGTTAAAAGTGCTCATTACCTTCTTAGCTTTCTCCAAAGGGTCTACCTTTGTGATTTGTGTAGTTACAATGCTTTGTAACTTCTCAGTAAGGTCCTTCAAACTCCCTTCAAGATTCTTCACTTTCTTGTTCTTGCCAATGATTTTATTCAAAGAAGTGATCAGTTCCAATTGATCATCATCATCAACTTCCTTTCCTAAATCTTCAAAAAAAGATCCAATTTCTTTCTTCTTTCCAGTCTCAGGAGTAAGACTGATGTCTTCTTTGGTAGGAATGGGTGCTTGAATCTCAGTCTCCTTAGGTTCTTCATTGATAGATTGAGTCTGTTTTGCTTCTTCAGTTCTATCCGATTCATCAAGAGCCGAATTGTCAACAATATTTGCTAAGTTCTTGAATACATTTTCATCAGTATCCAAGGTGACCTTAGTACCTTCTATATTCATAGTTTCATCTTTAATGTTAATAGTTGAAGGAGAAGGAATATCCTCTTGTTCAGCTTCAACTGCTTGCTCTGCTGCAACCGATGGCTCTCCAACATTTTCTACCATGATCTTGATTACTGCCTGCTCTGTATCTGAATTAACTTCTTCATATCTACCTCCCATAATCAAAATGGTTCTCCTTTTGGTTCTCAAATGGATGCTTAAGGCCTTCAATATCTGCTTCAAGTGTTCATCATCTCTCACATCACAAAGCTTCTTCACAAGATTCTTTCTGATATTAGTGTCTTCTTCAATTGCTCTCTGGTTTCTATTTACAAGTTTGGTATACAACTCATTAGGTATTTGACCTTGAATAGAATCAAATTTCTTTTCAACCAAAATCATATGCTTCACAATAGCATTCTCTAAATTTAGTCTTTTTGAATAATCATAAAGTTTATAGTACTTGTTCATTTTAGTGAAATTTCCATCTTGTATTATTTCTTCATTCACTCTCTCAACTCTCGGCTTCCATGTCTTCTTCTTAACTGTAGTGTCATCATCCTTTATTTCTGCAATTTCTCTTGGTACTAGTTGAACTAAAGTCTTCTGTCTCTTTCCTGGTCCAGTAGCAATTTCTTTCATTCTCTTGCTAGCTGTGGAGGAAGTGGATCTAGTTGTTACTTGTTCCTTTTCTGGTTCCTCTACTTTCACCTTGACTTGTGTAGGTTCTTGCTGTACTGCATTGGATGACAAGGGTGGTACAATCAAGAATTCTTTCTATCCAATATCCCTGATTGCTGCTGCTGTCTGTTTTTCTATTAAGAATTCTTGTCCTGACATTCCTAAATCTTTCAGTATTCTCCTGATAGTGCTGTCAACTCTCTTCTTAGATTGCTTCTCTTTAGTTATAGCTTTTGCTGAGTTGAAGTTCTCTTCAAAAGTTCCAAATCTGCTGCACTGAGTGTCCAATTTACATTTAAGTAATCTGCCAACATATTCTTCTGTTTCAGCCTCAGATATCTCATAGCCAAGAGGGTCTATGAACTCAATTCTAGGTTCCACTACTTCAATATAGGTAAAGTCAGTGTCAACCATGAAACATATATCATTTTTATACTTCTTCACAAGTGACTGTGGAATTCTTGATTTGCTAGTTACCATGTTCTGAAATGTCTTCATTACTAACATAACACTCTCATTTACTTTGTCAATAACATGACTGAAATATACTTTATTTATCCTTTCCATAGCAGTTTGTCCATCATTCCAATCATTTGCAATGGTGTACGAAAATCTTCTCAATGAGTGGAAAAACATGTATGAGATTAAGGATGAAAATCTAAATTGTGCATACTTAGATTTCTTAATATTCTCCAAGTTTTCAAATAATTGAATTCTTAGAATTTCACACATATCAACTGGTACTTTGTCAACACACATTAAATAGGCAATATGCACCATTCTAGCTACCATATCATCTTCTCTAGAATTTACACAAAACTTAGTGGTTAGGATCTTGCATAGGTATCTCACATCATCTTGTTTGATTTTGCTAATCACAATTCCTCTGCCATTGTAGGTTGAACCTGTGTTGTCTATGACTATTTTCCTCATATTTTTGTCATTTAAAGGAATAGCACCAACTTTAGATAAACCTGTGACTTCATGAATCAAGTCAGCTATAATGTCTATCACTCTATCCTCTAGTCAAAACTTCCCATTATGAATTCTGCTCAAAATAATCTTAGTGCATTCTTCATTGTCAAACTCATACTTCAAAGCATACTGAACAATCTCATTATCTTTAAAATGTTCACATCCTTGTTTCAATGACATATCCTGATTGTAAATTTTCTGATATTCATTGGTAAAATCACTATCATTGACGGTTTCTAACTTGCATCCAAGATAACTTCTCACATTTTCTAAATGCAAAAATTTGTCTGGTACGGATGGTAATGCTAACCTAGGATCATCTTCTTCCAAGGGTTCTACTGGTTCCCTCTTCATTCTAGGTCTATTCTTATCTCTGACATTGTGAATTAAGGATACATCCATGACTCCTTTAAATTCCTTATACCGATTCAAAGATCTGCCAAGATAAATACCTCAAATTCATGATTCTAGGGCTTTCATAGATTCAGCGCTCAAATCTTTCACCAAATCATTGCAAAATGCTTCCAATCTCTATTCTTTGCTCTCCTAAACACTTCAATTCACTTTGATAATCAAATAACATCGATCATAATCTTTTATTACTTCAATCTCACTTAGATCTGACATCGCATTCAATTCTTTTGCCGCTTCTTTCCAAAAAGTTGTTTCTGCTATTCTGCAAAACTTAAAACTTCTTGCGATCTCGCAAAACATAATATTTTCTTTTGCGCTCTTAACCATAGCATTAGTACATCATAAACTCCCTTACATTAACTACACAAGACTTAATTCATTGAAAATCTACTTCTACACTAATTCTAAGTTCCTAATCTACTGCAATTTTCATAAATTAAGTGCTTTGAGTTAGGTCAGGTAAGTATTCATTCTTACCACTTGATACTTCACCTTTCTGATTACCTTCAATGTTGAATATGTCTCCTTGATCTATGCCTTTAACAAACTTCACTTCATCTGCATTACTACAACAACCTTTCTGGTTGTTACCCGCATCTTCATTTCTTCTTGCATGATTTCTAAGGTTAGGGTTAGGATAAAAAACTCCATTGTTCCCATATCTTGGTCCTTACTGATTGATTTGTGATCTGTAGTTTCTAGCAATGTGTCCAATCTTGTTGCATCTATAACATACTACTTCATTTCTTCTGTTCATATCTTTAGTAGCTCTCTTATCTGCATTGTTAGTATTCCTAAACATTCTACTACCATAATTATTCTCAATAACTTTAGGTCTTCTACATTTCCTAGCTCTATGTCCAAAACCATGACAATTATAACAATAACCATTAAGAGGTTTAAATTGTTTACTTGTGCAATCTCTCTTCATGTGATCAATAGTATTACAACCAAAACATCTACCTTTGAATTCTCTTTGCATACCTTTGGGTGATTCTTCTTGGTTTGGTGGTTCTTCTTCTTTAGGTGGTTCTTCTCCTTTAGGTGTGTCATCAGATTTTTTGATCTCATCTGACTTCTTCTTCTCTATGCTTTCATATTCTTCCAGATCTGGTTCCTTGCTTTCATCATTTGTTCTAAATATATTAAATCCAAGTCCAGTATTATCATAGGATGGTTTTCCATAAGATACTTGTTCATTGATCTTCTCACTATTTGAATATAGCCTTTCAAGTTGTTGTTTGGATTGAGTCAATTCACCTTTCACAATCTTATTATATTTCTCAAGTTTTGCATGCTGCAAATTTACTTTCTCAAATTTAGATGTTACTTTGCCAAGTTTATATTTTAATTCTTCATTCTCAATCTTCAACCTTTCATTCTTAGATCTCAGATTTGCTTCATTTTTGTCATTTCCATCTTTCAAATTAAGCTTTAGATTTGCTATCTTCAGTTCATGCTTAAGGATCACATTTTCTTTTTCTAAATTGTCATCACAATCTTCAATAAGAATTTTGGATTCCTTTTCAGATTTTAGATCTTCTACCTTGTTTTTCAGTTTCTCAATAAGGTTCTTTGCATCATCATATTTCCTTTTCAGAGTGTTTCTTTCATTAGTAAGCATATCAATCTGTTCAAGAGCTTCTTTAAGATTTTTTTGTAGTTGATCCATATCCATAGAGATCTTACTCAAGCTGCTAGGCTTTCCTTGAATGATTCTTCTCTGAGTAATTAAGCTCTGATACCAATTGTTAGAAATAGGGAATACTGAGAGGCGCGGGGGGGGGGGGGGGGGGGGTGTGAATCAGTATTCTACAAACTTTATCTTTTGCCCAATTATGGATATAATAGATTATCTTTATACATGCATAACATAAGAAGCTAAACAATATGCATAGCAATGGAAATAAAGAACTCATAACACATGATATGTTCTCGAGGAAACCCTAACCAAGGGAAAACCCCGGTGGGGATGGTACCCACAAAGATCCACTAATCAAAAGTATCCGGTTAAGGATGTTGACCCTGTTAGGAGTCTAGTACAAGCATATAGTGTATCAGTCCTGATTAAGGGACTATAGGCCTTGTTAGAAGCCTCAACCCTGTTAGGAGTTGTCAATACAAAATCTAATTACTAGATGAGCCCACTGCCCAAACAAGTAATGTACAATGTATACTTATTACAAAAATGGATTAAGGTATATAACCTTATATTGCTTGCATCAATATCTTTTCTCTGCTCTTACATTCGCATCATATCATTACAATATTTTCCACATGTCTCTTCTTCTTCTTCTCTTCTTACAATTACATATTACATATATACAAGTTATTAAGGATAATAAATTTACATGGTCGGCTTCCGTATATCTTTTTCCAAGAGTTAACATATAGGATGTCATCCCTTTATATTGTTAAGTCATTATTTTGATAAACAAAATAATCCCTTAACTCTTTACCAATTCTGCCTTCATATTCTGTCCTGTCGGCTTAACATTGTCTTCGGTAAAATTGTCATAACTAATTCTGTACATGCCGTACTGACTTGCACTTTGAGATGGGTCATAATTAGTCATCATAGAGTCTACTTCATTTATTATCAATCTAATTGTTGAAGGATCCAAGCCTAGGCTAGAAAGATGTCTTCCCATTCTGTTTAAGCCATAATCCTTGTTCTTGTCAAACTTCCTTGGTACGGTAGGCGTGCTCTTTGCAGTACTCTTCTTCAATTTGTGTTCGACGATAAGCATCTTCTTCCTCTTCCTAATTGTAGCCAGAGCTTCCTTTTCACCAGGATTCAACTCCACTTCCCCCATCTCATCATCCTCATCACCCTCAACTGCCATCCTAAGACCTTCTTCCCTCTCCAGTTCTTCAAGCCTCTGCAAGATATTTGGATCAATAAAGTCTGCAACATTGTGTCCATCCATGATCTCAGGAATATCATCTTCTTTCCACTCTTCATTTGCCAAAATATACCGATTCTTCAAGCTTGTAGAGTAGTCTCTAGTGGTTGCAAATCAATCTTATTACACACTACAATAAGAGGCTTATTGGCAAACAAAGGTTTTATGCTGTGAAACAGAGCTTCTTGTTGTGCAATACTATAACCACAGGACCCTGAAACATCAAGGAAAAACAAAACAACCGCCTTAAAATGAGCCAAAGTAATAATATTGAGCATCTCTATGGTGTTCCTATCCTCCAAGGGGTGATCCAAAATACCAAGGGTATCAATAGGCTAAATAGCTTTAGACTGTCACGAAGGCCTAATGGCTCTGCCTTGTAGCCCACAACATAAAGCACAATGCTCAAAGCAAAGTACATGTCCATATTGTAGAAATGGAAAAGAAAAAACAAGAAAAAAAATAAAAACAAATAAAAAAGAAAATATTGCAATTAAATAATCACCAACAATGATACAAATAATATATCTGTATGCAGCCCATATTTAACATTTCAAATGAAAGAATGAAAGAAAACATGGAACTAAGCCCACAATTCATAGGCCCACAGAGGGACATTTATCATACTCATAAAAATATTATTATTCTTAAATGGAATACACCAAGGAGTACCATCAGAAATATTGACCATTTACAATCATGAACAGTGAATAATCAAATAGCTCATTTTTTTATCAGCATGTGTAGTCTCTGTGTATATGAAAAATGAATGAAGTATCAATCTGAAATAAAATAGTGAACAAAAATTCAAATTCAAGGCCTAATTTATCAAGAGAAACAAACATTAGGATGAAAGAAAAATCATTAATACTATCGAAAAATCATTAGGACTATAGAAAAATCATTAAGACTAGAAAATCAAGTTCAAGAAAAATCATTACGACTATAGAAAAATCACGTAGACTAGAAAATCAAGTTCTAGAAATAGACAGTTCTGATGCTTTGCCATTACAAACAATTGAGCATTCATCATTTGGTACTTCTTGGTGTATTCTATTTAAGTTTTTTAGCTGCCGTGTTTCTGTGCATGTTCTTTATGTGTTTGGCTTCTCTCCCTCGCAAGGGATACATGGATAGGTAATTGATTTGAAAGCATAATGATTTGATAGTCTTTTTTTAGAATAGGTGTAATCATCCTGCCAACCTTAATTAGCAACATTTGTGATATATGTCAAGTACTTATAATCAATATACCCAACAAACAGAGACTTAGTAGTAAAAGCATGTCCTTTGGTTTACTAGTTTACTTATAATCAATATGTCCTTTGGTTTACTAGTTTAATCTGGTTTAAGAATGGTTTGTTTCATGTTTGAATGTGCCATTGAATGAAGCTTGGCTATATTAAGTACAATCTTAAGACTCGTGACTCTTCAAATTCTCTTATTTCCTTTAGACCTCCAAACATGTGTACTATGAGATTTCCTCCAACAAATGGACTTGTGATGATTTTCACAATAGTACATGTGTTGGAGGACTACTCAAAGTACTACTTAGACAAATCTAAATGTTCATCACCTGTGCATATAAGAGTTGATCATAGAAGGTTTATGCATAGGTGAAAAACATGCATATTTGACCAAGCAATACTGGGAGCTAGACCCAGCAACAAATAGATTTGTGGTGATTTTTACAATAGTACATGTGTTGCTGGGTATAAGCTCCCAATAGCGCTCAAGAAAATATGCATGTTCATCACCTGTGCATATGAAGTGGCTCTAATGGAAGATACAATCACTAAATTCTGCATACTCCTTATTTTGTTCTGGGTTGATATTGTCAGACATGGTCTTTCTTGAATGGAATGACTTGTTACTTGTACATTGACTAGAATGTTGGTGGAAGAAGGATGATTTGTTTGCAACCATTTTTTCAACTCTAATTTTCTCAACACAAAGGGATATTTATCATAGCCATAGAAACATGATTATTTTAAAATGGAATACACCAAGGAGTACCATCATAAATATTGACTATTTAGAATCATGAATAGTTAACCTTAATCAAATAGCTCATTTTTTTATCAGCATGTGTAGTCTTTGTGTATATGAAAAATGAATGAAATATCAAGCTGAAATAAAACAGTGAATAAAAATTCAAATTCAAGGCCTAATTTATCAAGAGCAACAAACATTAGGATGAAATAAAAATCATTAAGACTATAGAAAAATCATTAGGACTATAGAAAAATCATTAAGACTAGAAAATTAAGTTCTAGAAAAATCATTACGACTATAGAAAAATCATTTAGACTAGAAAATCAAGTTCTAGAAATGGACAGTTCTGATGCTTTGCCATTACAACAATTGAGCATTCATCATTTGGTACTTCTTGGTGTATTCCATTTAAGTTTTTCAGCTGCCGTGTTTATGTGCATGTTATTTATGTGTTTGGCTTCTCTCCCTCGCAAGGGATACGTGGATAGGTAATTGATTTGAAAGCATAATGATTTGATAGTCTTTTTTTAGGAAATGCGTAATCATCCCGCCAACCTTAATTAACAACATTTGTGATATATGTCAAGTACTTATAATTAGTATGCCCAAAAAACATAGACTTAGTAGTAAAAGCATAAGGTTGCACATCCACATCCGCCCTAGTAAGTATTAGAGCCTTTCAAATTTGTAAAGAACACAAACTTTGCAAATAAGATTGATATTTCATTAAAACCTATTTCTTGATCAAGCTCTTAAAGATTAAAACATGAAACCATCAAGTTTTTCACCTATGTTCTTCATGGTTGGGGAAGTTGTGATGGAGTTATATGTAACCTTTGGAAGTCATTGTATGACAGACTTAAGCCTGGAGTGTACGACAAGAACAAAGATTCAATAAAAATAGAAGTTTAAATCTGCAAGTCCATTGTGTTATGCATTGTTGAAAGGCTTCTTTACTTATTGTTTTGGTTTCTAAATTCAAGGATGGAATAGTAAGCAATCTCTAAGCATTGATTTCATTGTTGAATGTATTGTGAGCACTTTAAAATTTTGTTCCTTATGTTTTGACTGGTAAAACTAGTGACTGTTCCAAGTAATGTTTTTAATCCTTTGAATTTTCTCATGATCCTGATGTAAGTTGATTGGATTAAGAAATTTGGGGATCTAATAGGACTTTAGGGGAGTTCAATAAATGTTTTGGAAGACTTAGAGGAACTATTAGCATGACTGTTCCTTCATCTACAACGAGTTAGACTAAATATGCTAAGTTTTTCCTTTGTTTTGAAGAGTATTTTGTAATCTATTTCCTTTCCATGGAACCAAAGGCATAGGATCCATGGAAAGAGGATACTAACAATGTATTATACAACTCTAATGTTCTTGACTTGCAGAGATTTGAGAAAGTAAAGAGAACACTGGCTGGAACAGTGTGTTCCTTAAGGGAATTAATAGCTAGGGAGCAGCAGTGAGAGTTTGGCCCTAAGGGTGAGACATTTTTATGATTTGGATAGTCATATATTGGTATACTAATGGTCTAAACAATCATGATAAGTGCCTCTCAAACCTATCCAAACATGTAAGATTGTCTTTAAATACTTTATTGATCTCTTCTAAACATTAACCAAATCAAAACTACATTTTGATAAGTGAAGAAGTGAATAAATCAAACCACTAGTCTCCAAAGCATTCAATAAGTGAATATGAATGTTTGAAAACTACTCCCAACAATTCTTAAACAAAATAAAGTATGTTTAAGAATTGCTGGGACTGGTCCTTTGGTGTGTATTAAACAGAATAGAATTTTCAGCATATTATTATCAATCTATTTCTTTTAATCTACTAGTGTCATGCCCTAGCCCATGCTTTATCTCCATTATTTGATGTTATTCACTATTTTGAAATGTTGATTATGGTTATCAAATGGAAAAAATAGAAAAAAAAATTTAACACGAATTTCTTTTTACAAAGTTGAACCAATGGCATGTTTACAACAAAGAAATAGAATGATAATAATATGCTAAAATTTTTATTATGTTTAATACACGCCAAAGGACCAGTTGTATGAAATTTTCAATCACATAGCATTTCACTATTGTATGAGTGGATTGTGCAAGAACAGTTAACATTAAACAAGGAGCAAACTCCTCAATACATCTTGGAAACCATTGAATTCAATAATAAATGAAACCTAACACCAACACTATTCCTTCCATTCACTTCTACCAAGAATAAAGCATTTAATCCATTCAACATTACATATAATCATTAGACAGTTACATTTCCAGACTATGTAGAGGAACAGTCATGACCAAAATGATCAAAAGTACTTTCACCCTTGCACAAGCTATTCCAAACTTCAAGTAAAATGAGAAATATGCTATATCAAATCATTCATATTTATAGTAACCATTCAAAGGATCATTTTGTCAATGAACCCTCTGATTGTACCCCTATGGCAGAGAAAGGAAACCTCAAAATAGAGAAAGGAAACTTAGTAAAACCAGTCTATGTCACTGTTTGTGAGGGTATAGTCATGATAAGTGCCTCTCAAACCTCTCCAAACATGTAAGAATGTCTTTAAATACTTTATTGATCTCTTCTAAACATTAATGCATGGATAGTCAAACCAATAATCTCCAAAACATTCAATAAGTGAATATGATTGTTTGAAAACTTTCCTCTCAACTTCCCCAACCACTCCTAATTGGTTAGAGGGATTAGTTGAGTGTTTAGACACTAAAACCTCTTAAACATACTTTATCTGATATGATGAATTGTAATATCAACAAATGTGAATCCAAACATTTCAAAATAATGAATCGATATCCTTGAGCACAAGCACAAATAACATTAAATAATGGAGATAAAGCACGGGCTAGGGCACAACACCAGTAGAATGTGGTAATTTCAGTGAGCATTCATGATCAAATAAAATGCAATGCATTTGAAATTTGCGGTCAAATATGATGCCAGAGGCTCAAAAGATGTTGCCCGTCAAAGATACCAATCAAAGATGAAGAAATCACATACCTACTCTCACGCTTAGCTGGCACGAAGGAAGATTTGATAGCCAAATCTTCCTTGTACAACATGAAGAACATGCCATTGGTTCAGTTTAGCATGTTATGATCATATCAGATAAAGTATGTTTAAGAATTGTTGGTAAGGATAGGAATAGTGGAGATTCTAGAAATATCCCTCTAACTGATTAGGAGTGGTTGGGGAAGTTGAGAGGAAAGTTTTCAAACATTCATATTCACTTATTGAATGCTTTGGAGACTACTGGTTTGACTATCCATGTGTTACTAGGGACTGAGATTCATTAAAGGATACAAAACCCTTCATTTTGGGTTATTGTGTGTGGACTCATCCGCTTTAGCCAGGAAGATCAAGAAGATGGGGTAGGAGGACATTGTGGTAGAAGAAGTATTTAAAGATATTTACATGTCCCCTATCCGTGAAATCAAGACTATAGGTGATGAAGACCATGTTGAGGATGAGGGGGGTCTTAATTAGGGAGGGGCAACAAGAAGCAACAAAAAAGTTTTCAGGAGTTTGGAACAACATTTCAGAATCCATGAATGGTATGGGTAAGGTGACCTTCATTCTTGGCTGTGACTTCAATGAAACATTGGATATGGCTAATAAGAAGAAGGATCACTTGTTGATAGTGTTCCTTGAGGGAATGGGGATTGTGAAAGACTTGTTATCATTGTATTGCATATTTCTAATATGTTTGGATGCAGGGCAGACCATGAGAATGAAGGATCACTCACTGATTGCATGATAACCCTGTTTTGAAGGGTCATTGGTTGAGGGGATAGTCAAGATCTAGATGTTGATAGTGTTTGTTGAGGGAAGGGGGATTGTAAAAGACTTTTTATCATTGTATTGTGTATTTCCAATATGTTTGGATGCAGGGCAGAACAAGAGAATGAAGGATCACTCACTGATTGCATGATAACCTAGTTTTGAAGGGTCACTAGTTGAGGGGACAGTCAAGGTCCAAATGTTGATAGTGTTCCTTGAGGGAAGGGGGATTGTGAAAGACTTTTTATCATTGTATTGTGTATTTCCAATATGTTTGGATGTAGGGAAGACTAGGAGAATGAAGGATCACTCACTGATTACATGATAACCTAGTTTTGAAGGGTCACTGGTTGAGGGGACAGTCAAGGTCCAGATGTTGATAGTGTTCATTGAGGGAAGGGGGATTGTAAAAGACTTTTTATCATTGTATTGTGTATTTCCAATATGTTTGGATGTAGGGCAGAATAGGAGAATGAAGGATCACTCACTGATTGCATGATAACCCAGTTTTGAAGGGTCACTGGTTGAGGGGACAGTCAAGGTCCAGATGTTGCTAGTGTTCCTTGAGGGAAGGGGGATTGTGAAAGACTTGTTATCATTGTATTGTATATTTCCAATATGTTTGGATGTAGGGAAGACCAGGAGAATGAAGGATCACTCACTAATTGCATGATAACCCAGTTTTGAAGGGTCACTAGTTGAGGGGACAGTCAAGGTTCGGATGTTGATAGTGTTCCTTGAGGGAAGGGGGATTGTGAAAGAATTTTTATCATTATATTGTGTATTTCCAATATGTTTGGATGCAGGGCAGCCTAGGAGGATGAAGGATCACTCACTGATTGCATGATAATCCAATTTTGAAGGGTCACTGGTTGAGGGGATAGTCAAGGTCTAGATGTTAATAGTGTTCCTTGAGAGAAGGGGGATTGTGAAAGGTTTGTTATCATTGTATTGTGTATTTCCAATATGTTTGGATGTAGGGAAGATGAGGAGAATGAAGGATCACTCATTGATTGCATGATAACCCAGTTTTGAAGGGTCACTGGTTGAGGGGACAGTCAAGGTCCAGATGACTGGGCCATTCGAGGACCCTATTTCTTTGTATTAATTTCTATTCAAATTGGATGCATGGATTTCTTGTGAATTATCAGCTGCTATGTATCCTGCAACTGCATCAGTAAATCTGCATATACTTCTCTAGGGTTGTAAGCCACTTAGGGATAAAAATAGAGAAACTAAATCAAAATCATTCTTTGTCCTATTTCCTTTTAACAAAGTCTCAACTATCAATGATATAACAATACATTTGATTCCCTAAGCTATGAATAAAAATGGCACCTAGCTAGAAGCTCACGGGTTGTCCATTTGATAACCACAGTCAACATTTAAAAAAATGGATATCCTTGAGCACAAGCACCAATAACATCAAATAATGGAGTTAAAGCACTAAATCAAAATCATTTTTTGTCCTATTTCCTTTTAACAAAGTCTGAACTATCAATGATACAATACATTTGATACCCTAAGCTATCAATACAAATGGCGCCTAGCTAGAAGCTCACAGTCTGTCCATTTGATAACCACAGTCAAAATTTCAAAAAAATGGATATCCTTGAGCACAAGCACCAATAACATCAAATAATGGAGTTAAAGCATGGGCTACGACACGACACCAGTAACATCAAATAATAGAGATAAAGCACTGGCTAGGGCATGACACTAGTAGAATGCGGTCATTTCAGAGAGTATTCATGATCAAATAAAATGCAATGCATATGAAATTTGCGGTCGAATATGATTCTAGAGGCTCGAAAGATGAAGAAATCACATACCTTCTCTCATGCCCAACTCATTTTCTCCCACTCCTTTTCTATGCCAATCAAAATAAAAATGATTTGGCACTTCACTTTTTTTTTTTATGTATACCCGAAATAGTCAGAATTTTGATGGTCAATTTAAAACCCATCGGAATACCGACATCATCGGGGCCTATTTTTTTTAAAAATAACAAATTCATTACTCGTCAGAAGTGTCTATCAAAATTTGGCCCCAAATGTAGTAGTGTGTGTGTGTGTGTGTATATGCCCATGCATGATATTATATGGTTAGGGTGCCTTTTCTCCATGTGCCATGTCATTTTCTTCTCTCTATGAGGGTTAATCCAAAAAATTTCTTGCCTCTTGTTCTTCGTGGACATATTATCTTGCACTGCAATAACAAATACCACACTTTTCTTGCTACTGATTTCTTCTTTTAGCTCCTCTCTATTTCCCCTCAAGCTACTATCTCAAAATGAAGCACAAATAGTTCATAATGCGACGTGTAGATTAGGGATTTTACGTATTTTATTGTTCATAATGTGAGATTAGGGATTTTAACGTTGATAACATTACATGCTTTTTCCTTCTTGTTAAACCATTCCCACTTTTTTTGGTAACCACACAATTAACTCGAAATCCACTGGTAAACATGTAGTTACCTGTATTGATCTGTCCTAAATATTATTTTCCCGCAGTCTGCACAATTGTAGTTGATTGTACCAATTTTTCCTGATAGTAACATTTTTTTCATTTTTAGTAGTTAACTATTAACATTTTCTGGTGCACCCAACCTCCTCCATTTCCAACCGCCATTTATCTATGTTAATATTTGTTTGATTGAAAATTGAAGCAATTGTCATGGTACCCACACCCAATGGATACCCATGCATGGTAAGGCATGCCTTTTGCACCTTTTGTCCATGTACCATGTCATTTTTTTACGTTAGCATTGACAACTCTTGAATATATATATATATATATAGTTCGGTGAAAAACACACACACATATAATATGCATGCATGCATGTATGTATATTGTTTCAACAACAATCACCATTCAAGGATTGCTTCTAGATGGGACACACACACACACACACATATAAAATATGCATGCATGCTTGTATGCATATTGTTTCAATGACAATCACAATTCAAGGACTAGTTCTAGACAAGACCTAGGAGGGCTATCTACAAATATAAAACACTAGGGACACAAATGACATGGTACATGGATGGAGGTGAGTGTGCAACTTGCATTAAAGTGCACCATAGCATGGTATGGTTCTAAGACAGATAGTAGTAGATTGAAACTAAAATAAATGGAAACTAAGATGTATTCTACATTGAACATCACATTGCACTTTGGTGGAGAAGAACAAGAAGTTATCTTATGACCCTTATTGAGATGGGATTTAGTAATAAAAAAATAAAAAAATAAGATATAACACAATACACGTTAAAACAAAAAAAATAATATAAATGAATTATTTATATTATTAATAAACCATACTCGTCAGAATCACCAATCAAAATATATAGCAAGTAGCAACATTCTTATCCATTGGTAGGTAAAATAGAGGGAAATCCTACAAAAAAGAGATCTTTTATCAACACTACATAGAATCCTCTAATCAATTATGACATAGAACATAATAAAGATTTGATTTCTTTTTGAAAAATTTCTTATGGTTGTCAAGTTGAATATCTTAACAAATTCCATCATTGCAGGTAAATTTAGATTTATGATATAATGCTCTTATGAAACTAAGTTGGCACTAGTGTTTTATGGAAAAAATAAAAAATTTCCAAGAAATGGGGACATTGCAATTTAAGAGCCATTTTTAATGACAATGACACAATGCATGGCAAGCAATAAAATTCAAAGTGGGTGGACGTGTCGATTTCCAGCTACATAACTACATCATATGCATTTCATAAAATAATCAATACCAATGGCATACTGCTTACTAAAGATTTAGATTCATAGAGAAGTTCATGTAAACACTCATTGAATTGAAGAAGGCACTGAAAAATCCATATAATATTGTGCCTATACACAAACCATGACTGTCAATAAACTCTACAAAAATGACCCTCCACCCAAGCATATAGGTCTAAATACTGTCAACAATTCTTAAAAACACCTAGCACCAAAATTCATCACTGCCCATACTAATTGTTGCCCATCGATGGGTTTTCCCTCCTATATATGCCACCTATTCATTCTACAC
This sequence comes from Chamaecyparis obtusa, assembly GCA_027943335.1. Lineage (NCBI taxonomy): Eukaryota > Viridiplantae > Streptophyta > Pinopsida > Cupressales > Cupressaceae > Chamaecyparis > Chamaecyparis obtusa. The sequence goes on along the minus strand of BSBK01001456.1, from coordinate 637,159 downwards.
CTAAGGGGTGTAGATGAATCAAATGATATAATAACAATGCAATTTCACTTGAGATATTTTCCGAATCACCATGAAAGTGCAGTGGCACTCTCGACCCATGCATATGATCAAATATAGTGTCGATTCTGTCCTCTTCATTATCTACTATATCCTGCATAATTCTTTCAATATGATTCTCAGCCCTTTGTTTTCCTTCATCATTGACTGAAAGACAATTCCTGCCACATATGCCTCACCATTATACAAGTCATATGATTTGATGGCCTCCTCCAAAGTATTCCCTGGTAGGAAGTGTTCGTCAACATAAGCCTCCACAATTCATCTTAGGTCACAAATGGACTGCAACAAGTCCATGCATTGTGATAGAAAGATAGATACAAGTTGTGATGGATATATGCATCACCTCTCCACATAAAGAAGGTCTTTCTTGATGACTTCAACAATACAATCTTGAACATTTAGGCAATGTGTGTTTTTAAACCAAACCATGGCAGAATCTTGAGATAGAACAAATTCTATAGGTTGCTCCCCTTTCCTAATAGGGATTCTGATATGATAATTTTTGGTCTTCATATCCATTGATCTAGAGAATCAATCAATATAGTAAATCTGAAAATTTTTCCCACACAATCATGACCATAGATAAGAAGCGATTACAATCTACAACACAATGTGATGGAGAATAATATAACCAATGTTCCATTACCTCTAGTATGGTTTTTTTAAAACATTTTGTGGGATTGGAAAAGGTGGCATAACAAAACAACTAGGAAAAAGACATCCAGTAGTGACAAAACCCAAAAAAGAGACATAAAGGAAAACACACCACTAGACAATAGTACGTTGTTTATGAAACATTCATTCACAGTGAAATGTTAGAATTTCAAACACTAGAAAAATTTGATACCTTGGTTTTAAGAAACTTTAGAGTTTGAAATCCTAGAAATAGAGCTCAACTACTAAAAACCCCTACTCTCAGAAAGATCCATCTATCCTAACCCAAAAAATGACATGGTACATGGGGAAACATGCAAAAATAATATGTTGTTTATGAAACATTTTTTCATAAAGAAATGTTGGATCTTCAAACCCTATATAAAACTGATACCTTGGTTTTAAGAAACTTAAGAGTTTGAAACCCTAGAAATAGATCTCGACAACTAAAAACCCCTACTATCGAAAGGAGCCATCTATTTTGACGCAAAAAATGACATGGTACATGGACAAAAGAACATCATGCCACCATAAAATAATACATTATTTATGAAACATTCATTCACAGAGAAATGTTAGAGCTTCAAACCCTATATAAAATTAATACCTTGGTTTTAAGAAAATTAAGAGTTTGAAACCCTAGAAATAGAGCTCGAAAACTAAAAACTCCTACTCTCGTAAGGAGCCATCTATTTTGACGCAAAAAATGACATGGTACATAGACAAAAGGAAAACATGATACCAAAAAATAATACGCTATTTATGAAACATTCATTTATAGAGAAATGTTGGAGCTTCAAACCCTATATAAAAATGATACCTTGGTTTTAAGAAACTTTAGAGTTTGAAACCCTAGAAATAGAGCTTGACAACTAAAACCCCTACTCTCGAAAGGAGTTGTTTATTCTGACACAAAAAATGACATGGTACATGGAGAAAATGAAAACACGACACCAAAAAATAATACATTTTTTATGAAACATTCATTCACATAGAGCTGTTGGAGCTTCAAGTCCTATATAAAACTAAAAACTTGATTTTAAGAAACTTCAAAATTTGAAACCCTCCAAATAGAGCTTGACAACTAAAAACTACTTCTCTTGAAACCATTTTTGGAAAGCCTCTTAAAATTCATAGTTTTAACATTGTGAAAAACTTAAAAACATTATTGAGCGCATATACATTACCTGGTTTGCTTTGTCCCCCATTTTCCACATAACGGTCCACCAAAACTAGTCGTCGTTGTCCCTCCAAACCCTCCTAGAACACATAATTGAATCAGAGAGGGGGGAACATATAACATTATAGAAAATAATTAGTCTCTTTCAACACAATCCTAACATTCCTCATCATCTGCAATGAAATCGTAGAATTTATACACCTGGTTAGTAAAATTTGCAGTTGGTCATGTTCGTTTCCCACATCTTGCTACATGTTTTCCCCTAACGTCCTATCAAAAGTATGGACTGGATGGCTCATCTATTGTGGTGTTTCATTTGTATTTCAATAAATTTTCAAATTTTCTTTCCACCACATTTCTTTTCAGCTGGAATCTCCCTAACCGCGCAGTCACTTGTCCAATCCGTCTAATCCCGTGCGATTGTCTACTGTCTACCATCAAATCATCCAATTCTATTTGTTTGTATCTCCATTTGTCTACACAATCCTATCTTGTCATGCCATGTCATGCAAGAATGAGATGATATATTATATATATAGACACATGTCATTTTTTGTGTCTGAATAGCATTTGGTCTTTTATATTACAATGTGCCTTCTTCCAACTTTAAGATTCTTTTGTATTCTTTTTCAACATCTACCTTGTCAATCAATAGAAAATTTACAAATGAGCGAACATTATCCTTCATTTTATATTACATATTGGATTAATATTGTGCACCAATTTCATTCATGGATAAAATTTATTGAGATAAAATTAAGTAATATTTTATTAAAATTAAGAGATTCTTTTATTATCATATGGAAGATATTTTTTATTGCATAATTTTAGGGAAAATAGGTATACCTTTTATTTCTATAATTAATTTATATGTCTAATTTGACTAACTCATTAGTGTAAAATTTGGTTTAGAATTTCACACCTCCTATTACAAGCAAAGTGTGGATTTGACCATGTGCATGTCAAATGGGACTAAATAGAGGGAGATGTGTGATCCTGATTGGGATTGATTGAGGCATTATTGTTGCACTATTCACCAAACCTATTGAAGCTTCACGGTTATTGCACCTATATTTCAGCTAAATGTTGGATTAGGAATCCTAACAACTTGAAATTTGTTTCTTTCAATAACTTCCTCAAAACACTGTGAAAATATCAAGGGAAGTCTAACTCCTTTTTGTAGGTAATGCTAGTTATATCTAGAACTAATGCTACTTTAAAAATTCAAAGGTGTCGATATCCTACTTTAGGTGCTAATACATTTATCTCTGATATGTCAAGGAAATAAATTAGGAGGAAAATTAGGATTCAAATAAATAGAATCAAAAGATATGAGGTGTAAGAAATTTAAAACAGATTAACCCACTTATTGGAGTTCAACCATTCATCCATGTTTATATGTAAAATATGGTCAAAGTTGGTTTAACCTACTTATCTATCCTAACTAACAAATTAAATTCATTAGATTCCTTTTACTAAGGCCCATGAATAGAAAACAATACATGTAAAAGCTTCAAGCTTGAGGACCCTTGCTAGGATGGGATGTTAAGCAACAAAATTTAGAGATGATTTTTCTAGCCAATGAAGTAAAAGATATTTAAACAGAGGGTAGATCCCATATTTTATTGTTAAACCATATGCTTATACCACTTGTAGTGATATCAGTTATGGAAGAAATATGTCCCAACAATAGAATAAAGGGAGGGAAAATATTGTAAGAGGAAGATATGACTAATAATTAATTGTAGATGTTTACCAGACCCTTGTGATTATAATTGCAATCAACATCCCCTTAACTTGTAATAAAATCAGAATGAGCTTAGAGGAATTTTATTGTCTATTCTTAGTGTGTGCACAAAACTTAGCAATAGATGATTGTCTAATGATAATGTGATATTGTATTGGTGCAAAAATGGTGAAATCTAGTCTAAGAGTGCAAACTAGAAACCATTTCCAACAATTATCATTAGGGGACAACCAATCAAGACCCAATTTTAGCCACTTAAGAAAGTTACACACTATGGTTTTGATTGTCCTAATTTTTTTTTTTAATGATTGGATATGATGAAAATTAGACAATAATTAGCATAAACACTAAGCTATATAATAGATGGAAATTTTGAAGACAAATCTAGAAAGACTTTGGAAAGGCACCCGTGTTAGCAAGTTGATCCTAAAAGTGTCGGTCTATGTGGCAAGGTGCTACTGACTTGAAGATGTTTGATGCAAATTTCATGAACAAATTTTGGATCAAGATGTCCTATAGATTGTCTCTTTGAAATTTTGCAAAACAAATGTTAGTCATTGTGACTAATTGACAATGATTAGGGATTTCTACCTCTTTAGCATATGGATTCGTTTATTTGAGTCTGAACTTCATGAATCTTTAATCCAAATTTACCTGATCTTATTCCTATACACAATAGAGAGAAAATTGTGTTGGGTTGTATAGAGACTTGCCTAATTCAAACCTTAGGCAATAATTAACTTCTCCTACCAGAAAGGGAGCGTGCCTTTGATTAAATAAATGCTAAAAAATTTAAGGAAATGCATAATTGAGAATGTTATGCATTTTATATGAATCTTCTTGTCCCGAAGCATCATGAAAGGTTGATGTTTCTAGGTAGGAGCTCATGCATGCCATAACTCATGGAGGGAACCCATAAACTTGATCATGAATTCCATATTGAATATTTGAATACTTGAATTCTTGACATCTCATTCACTGTATATTGAGTTATTTGATAAGAGATGCTTCAAATGTAGGGGTAAGACTTGAATTCCTACGCAACCTCACAAAAGGTGTAGAAATTTTTGAAGAAGGCCAATATTGAGAGAACTTTATAATTCAATAAGCTTATAGATATTGAGGGTTCAAATTTGGGTCCAAAATTAGAGGACACTAGTGCCTTTTAGCATGAAATTTGGTGGGTGTAGTCAGAAAGGTGCTAAGCTTCTAGATTTGGCATTAAAATGAGCATAATCAGTCAGAATCAGAGTCACGAAGGGAGAAACACAAAATTGAGTCTGGAACAAGTATGAAATTTTATGAGGATGTAATCAATGACATCACATTCAACCTCCACTTTAGTGAGAGTGTGATCTTATGTTCATACTCTTGGTAAAGTACATGAAATAATCAAAAAATTTCACCAAGACATAAAAAAGACAAGACAACACCAAGCCCTAGTGACTTGGGGTCTTATTAGTAAAAACATCAAGATAAAAAGAGCAACATGATCGACATAGGTTACATAGATATGGAGCATGCAAGAAAAAAGAGAGAATATGGTATCTAGGTCTAGTAAGAGATGCTTAGTAGGATCCATATGAGAGAAGAGACACAACTTCTTGGTGTAGTAAGGGTTTCTTATTAGGAGCCATGTTTAAGAAAGGAGAGTCAAACCGTTATAGAAAGTTGTGTGATACTGGTTGACTCTTGCAAAAGATTACAAAGAAAAACCTTGGTTTTATATAAAATTTAAAAACGTTACTACAAAATGGTGCTATAGTTTAGACCAAATGAAAAGATTACAAAAAAGCCTCAAATTTCTAGATAATTTGAAAAATCAACTATAGAATGGGTTCTATTGTGTGCACCAAACACAAATTTTCTATTAGATTGTATAATGTATGATGCAGCGACACCAAACATTTTGTGGAATTTGCAAAGGTTGTAACATATAGTGGGAGTGTATGCCCCCACAATAATGTGATTTCATAGGCCTAACTAGGAGAAACTGCTTTAAGGTGGCTTACATGCATCCAAAAGACAAGCATTTCACCATAATGAAATGTCCCTAAACATAGGAAAATCAAAGGAAATAATCACAAGACATGAAAGAGAACTTAAGGGATCCACCATATGGGTTCAATATATGCATCATATAGAGTATGAATATAATGAATTGACCTTATCCCATAAAGGTGGTGGAACTACAAAAAAAAATGGAAAATATTACATAAGATGAACAACATTTGTCTTTTTAGGTCAACATGGAAGAGACCAAAAAGATCTCAAATTTTTATATTTCCCAAGTAGAAAAAACATAAGCACATTTACAACATCACATGTATACAACATACAAAATAATGATGATACAAATAGATGAATATCATGATAGGGTTAGTCACTTCATTTCCTTGTGCCAATGAAGCAACAATGGTCATCTAAAGAGAGCTTAAAAAAACATTAAGATTCACCCGAATCATATGCATGGATCACATTATATGGAAGCAAACAAAAGAATATACTACATGAGAAAGATATCAAATCATCCACCTCCCAATATTTCTCAATATCATTTAGAGATGGTGGAAAATATGGTAAAGGACCAAAAATAGTTCAGTAAATGGAGCTATCACTAGTGCTAAACAATAATCATGCTTGAAAGATGAATTACTATGTGTGTCACTAGAAGATAGAGCTAATGCTTTTGGGAACATTAAAGATAATTCATGATTACATTTCAAAAACTTCATATATATCATTAGGAATTTTTGGAAGTTGGATTCAAATTGTTGCATTCCAATATGTTTGGGAGATTGTTGGAAGACTGTCTAGATGTTGACATTCAGTGTTTGTCATTGATGTCAACACATATTACTGACTAGTTATTTAGAGAAGCTTGCAGATTGTTTGCAAAGAATTGCACAGAAACAATACATAGAATTAGTACACGTGAACTTAGATGGAGAATCTACATGATGTCTTGGATCACTAGCTATGATCACATATTCTTTTGAATTGATCTAACAAAGTTATGGTTGATTTATTGATGACTATTTTTTTGAAGATAGAAACTATGATTTTCATAGAGTTGATTATAAAATTTTGTGGATAGCATTCATGGTTGTTTAAGAAATGATGAACAAACATAGGTTCTGTTGGAGATTTTCTAGCAAGCCAGTGCTGACTGTATGTTTGTCATTGATGACAACATATGGTAAGTAGCATGCATGGAAGACTTATGTAGTAAGATTCTAGTATATACAACATGGACATGTTATCAACATGATATCATGGATGCAAAGGTTAACTATTAGTACAGACAATTATATAGCAGCTTGTGTCAGTAGTGTTCCTGACAGAGTTACATATAGTGTTCTGTGAATGATTATCTGTACAGTTATCATGAAGCCTTGCACATTTGGATATGTGATGGAGACATGTTAGTGATGTTACATTCATGAACACAAAGTCTGATGATCAATAAAGGTAAAGTTATGTAGTCACTATTCAATAGTAGCAATTTCCTATATTTATTCAGAAGAGCCGACATAAATTATATCAGTTTAGGAGTTGCACCTATCATTTCGGTATGTGCCCTTGGATTAGTACTTGGAGAATAGTTAGTAATGTTCGGTTATGAGTTCATGATGTAATTCAGCTTGAGGAGAAAGTTTTAGTTATCTTGGTAGAGCCGACAGTGTGTAGCGTGCGTCTACATTTGTTATTATTAGACAGGTCCCAGAATGTGTTGCGTGCTTAGTAGAGCCGACAAAATTATTATTGGAGTATGTTATGGTTTCTCTAATATGATTTCAAGGTGGTTCTAATAGGCCAACTTGATTATATCATTTGGACAAAAGATATTTATAGGCAGTCATTTGTGATTGCTAAGGGTGGTTCATAGTTGATTGTGAAGAGTAGAGCAGAGTGTGTGAAGTGTTGAGCCATTAGAAGAAGGTCTATGTGACCAAGTAAAGTATTTGTGCTATACATTAGAACTAATCCAGACAACAGGTCAAAGCATAGTTCACCAAGATCTAGATATAGTGTGTATCTGTTATTCAGAAGGTTGTAGCCTTCACCAATTTGAGTAGTGTGCTCTTGGACAGTGCATCCTCACCCCTAATAGGGTTAATTGTAAAAGACTCCTAACAGGGTCTGACCTTTAACCAGGTCTACTATACTAAATACATTGTAAAGAAACTCCTAACAGGGTTAAGGATCTTCTAGCAAGGATCATAAAACACTACTACAGATTATTAGTGGGTGTCAATTCCCACTGGGTTTTTTACCTATTTGGGTTTCCCTGTAACCAAAACATTGGTGTTGTGTTCAAGTATTCTTTCATTGTTTTTATGCTTTATGTTTAAGTATACTTAATTAGATAAAGAATTGAAACTTGTAGATAAATGATTCACCCCCCTCTCAATTATCTCTTGGGACTATTCATAACAATTGGTATCATAGCCAAGTGCCTCGGATAGAAAGTTTAATAGCTTGAGGTTGATCAGATGACATTCTTTAGAAAAGACAGTCCTAAGTTTGATGAAGAGAATTATCTTGATTGGAAGAACAAGATGATGACACATCTACAGTGCATTGCTTTTGAAGTTTTTGAAGTGGCTATCAAGGAAGTTGAGATCCCCTCTCTAGCAGATCTTGCAAAGGATGATGCTACAAGAAAACATAATGATTTCTTCCATCAGAATGCAATAGCAAAAGAAGCCCTTATCAATGCCCTATTTGATAGTGAGTTTTCAGAGATAAAGAAAATAGACACAACCTACAAGATATGGAAGCACCTAGAAGACATGTTTGAAGGAGATAAACAAGCAAAGGATGCACGCAGAAAAATTTGGAAGAAAAGATACAATGCATTAGAGATGCTACCTAAAGAGAACATCAGAGTATACAACCAAAGGATTAATAAAGTAGTTGCATGAATCAGGAACAATGGTGGAGAGATCTCAGAAGAAGACATTATGGATAAATTGATGACCACCCTCACAATAGAGTATGAAAAAAAAATCAACATACTTGATGAGACTATGCAGCTTACATCAAATTTCAAAAGAGAGACCTTGATCAAATTTTTTTTAGCTTTTGAGATTTCAAGATTGAAGACAAAACCTAAAAGTGAAACAACCTTCAAAGCATTAGTCCATGGTAAGAAATCTGCAAACACCTATGGTAATTTTGATGATGATGATGAAGAGAAAACACTAGATGATTTCATTGCTATGATTTCTAGAAGAGAAAAGAAAGGAAAAGAAAAATATGAAGGTCAATTACCATTTAAATGATTTCCATGTAATAAGATTGGTCACTTTGCATCTAAGTGTCCTACAAGAGTTACAAGGTACCAGAACAACTACAAGCCCAAGTACACAAAGGAATGCTACTATGCTGGAGATGGAGTATCAGATGAAGAATTAATAGAAGAGGAAATTGGAGTCATTTCTCTTGAAGATGATAAGGAATCACAAGAATTAGCTCTGATTTTACAAGCTGACATCATGACAGATTGGATCATTGATAGTGGTTGCTCACATCACATGACAAGAGACAAAGATAGATTTGTTGATTTGGAGAGATACAAAGGAGGCATGGTTAGATTTGGAGATAACACCCCCAAACCTATCATTGGTAGAGGAGCCATCACCTTGGATGGAAATAATATTATTGATAATGTTCTTTATGTTGATGGTTTGAAACATAAACTACTAAGTGTTGGGAAGTTACTTGAAAAAGGTTACAGATTGGAATTCAATGGAAACAAGTGAATCATTAACAACAAAGAAGGATAAATGATTGCATCAGGATCAAAGACCAAAGGTAATGTTTTTCAGCTTAATCCAGAAGCAACTTGTTTTGTTGCTAAAGTAGATGACAGTTGGTTGTGGCATAAAAGACTATGTCATATCAATTTTGATAACATAGTAAAGATCAGTAATGTTAAGGTAGTAAGAGACCTACCTAGCATAGCAAAGCCAGTTGATACCATCTTTAGGGAATGTGTAATGGGAAAGTATGTGAGGAATTCATTCAGGAGAAATCATAATTTAGCAGAGAACAAGCTGGATCTGATTCATACAGACCTATGTGGACCAACTCAAACAAGATCTTACTATGGTGAAAGGTATTTCATTTTGTTTGTAGATGATTATTCTAGAATGATGTGGGTTGCATTCTTGAAAGATAATTCAGAAGCATTTGAGAAGTTCAAAATATTCAAAGCTAAGGTTGAGAATGAATCTAGACTAAATATAAAGTGTCTAAGATCGGATAGAGGAGGAGAATTCACCTCTGACAGATTCAATGAGTACTGCGAAGAACATGGCATAAAAGATAGTTAAGTGCACCTAGAACACCTCAGCATAATGGGATTGCAGAGAGAAGGAATAGGATCATCCTTGACATAGCGCACACCATCATGATTGAAGGAAAAGTTGCACACACCTATTTGAGAGATGCGGTCAATACACCAGTCTATACAATCAATAGAATATAATTAAGGCCCGATGCAGACATGACACCTTATGAGATATGGTTTGGTAATGTTCCCACAGTGAAATACTTCAGAATCTTTAGAAGCAAGTTCTACATCAAGAGGGATGAAGCAGTAGGCAATTTTGATGCAAGAAGTGATGAAGGTATTTTTCTTGGTTACTCTACTAAAAGTAAAGCTTATAGATGTTTTAACTTGAGATTGAAGAAAATTATTGAAAGTACTCATGTTAAGATTGATGAAAAGTTTATGGTTCAAGAAAGATATCATGATTACTCACCTATGATTGAAGAACAACCTAGACACTCCACTAGTGAGACAATTGTTGAAGAGATGTTTGACAGTATCAATGTATTGTTCAATGACCCTGAAATAAGTGAAGAAGAAAATCAGAAGGAAGATGAGATAGTATCACCTAAAGTTCCAAAGTTTACATCTAGAAACCACTCCAAGAATGACATCATTGGAGATCAGAGAGGCAAAGTATTAACAAGATCACAAACAAAGAATTCAACTAGCAACGAGGTGGTATGTTTACTATCTCAGATTGAACCTTTAAGTGTTAAAGATGCATGTAATGATTCAGATTGGCATGATGCTATGAAAGAAGAACTAGATCAAATTATCAAGAATGACACTTGGGAACTAGTCCCAAGACCTAGTGATAAGAATGTGATTGGAAAAAAATAGATATTAAAAAACAAGATGAATGAAGATGGTACAGTAGTAAGAAATAAAGCAAGGTTAGTACGTAAGGGATATGTGCAGAGAGAAGACATTGATTATTCAGAGACATTTGCACTTGTGAGTAGATTAGAAGCTATTAAGTTGTTTCTAGCTTATGCAACAGTAAAAAACTTCAAAGTCTATCAGATGGATGTCAAGTCAGCATTCTTGAATGGAGAGCTAAAAGAAGAAGTATACATTGAGCAGTCAGAAGGATTCACCCTATTAGATAGACCTGATATGGTATGAAGATTGAAGAATGCCCTCTATGGACTTAAGCAAGCCCCTAGAGCATGGTATGAGAGACTGGATGGATATCTAACAAATATTGGATTCAAGAAAGGAGTAGCAGACTGTAATCTATTCATAGGAGAGACATCTGAAGGTTTACTACTTGTAGCTATATTTGTTGATGACATTATCTTTGGAGGTAATGAAAAACTTAGTGCTGAATTTGCTAAAGAGATGCAGAGCGAATTTGAGATGAGCATGATTGAACGTATCAAATACTTTTTGGGATTGAATGTGCAGCAGATAGAGAAAGGTATTTTCATTAATCAGTCCAAGTATGTGAAAGATATCTTAAAGAAATTCAAGATGGATGATTTCAAGCCAGTAGTGACACCTATGATAACTGGATGCAAGCTTTAAAATGAAGATGATTCACCAGTAGTAGATATAACATTGTACAAGTCTATGATTAGCAAACTTATTTATCTTACTCAAACTAGACTACATATTTCCAATGCAGTTGGCATTGTTGGAAGATTTTCAACAGAGCCTAAACAAAGTCACCTCATGGAAGTAAAAATAATATTTAGATACTTGCAAGGCACTATAGATTATGGTCTTTGGTATCCCAATTCAGAAAATGTTGAGCTTCATGTATATACTGATGCGGATTGGGCAGGATGCGTTGATGATAGAAAGAGTACATTAGGAGGAGCAATGTTTCTTGGTGACAGACTTGTCACTTGGACAAGCAAGAAGCAAAATTGTATCTCTCAGTCAACAACAGAAGCAGAGTATGTTGCAGCAGCCTTGAATTGTTTTATAATTGTTTGGATAAAGAAAATGATAAAGGACTTTGGAATTCATATTGACTATCCTATTGTTATACATTGTGATAACACTAGCACTATCAATATGTCAAAGAACCCTATGATGCATGCAAAGACAAAAAAAATTGAGATCAAGTATCACTTCCTAAGAGAGAAAGTAGCAGAGAAAGAAGTTAAGTTGGACTATGTGCATACTAAAGATCAACTAGCAGACATATTCACAAAGCCCTTGCCAAAGGATACTTTTGAGTATCTCAGGGAGAAGTTGGGAGTAATTCCCTTCCCTGATTCTGCTTAGAAGAAAGAAGAAAGAGCATCAGTCCTTAGGGATTGATGGATGGTTGACTACTCTATCTCAGGAGTAGTACCAGTGCTTAAACTATTTGGCACCCTTTTCCATTGATGTCAAAGGGGGAGTAATATATAGTCATGAAAAATAGAAGTAAAAGGAGTAATATACTAAGGGGGAGTAGTATTCAGTTATGGAAGCGGTTTAGTTGAGGAAATGGAGAATGTTGAAGAATATTGTAGAAGGTGGAGGATTCATCCTTGGGGGAGATTTGAAGAGGAAATGGAGAATATTATAAAAGAAATGTTCATTTGGGTTGGTGGTGTTTTTCATTCCATATGTTGCCATCAATGCCAAAGGGGGAGATTGTTTGAGATTTACCAGCAAGCCAGTGCTGATTGTATGTTTGTCATTGATGACAACATATGGTAAGTAGCATGCATGGAAGACTTATGTAGTAAGCTTCTACTATATACAACATGGACATGTTATTATCATGATATCATGGATGCAAAGGTTAATTGTTAGTACAAACAATTATATAGCAACTTGTGTCAGTAGTGTTCCTAAAAAAGTTACATGCAGTGTTCTGTGAATGATTGTCCGTACAGTTATCATGAAGCCTTGCACATTTGGATATGTGATGGAGACATATTAGTGATGTTAATTTCATGGGCATAGAGTCTAATGATCACTAGAAGTAAAGTTATGTAGTCGCTATTCAGTAGTAGCAGTTTCTTGTGTTTATTCAGAAGAGCCGACAGAGATTATATTGGTTCAGGAGTTGCACCTATCATTTTAGTATACACCTTTGGATTAGTGCTTGGAGAATAGTTAGTAATGTTTGGTTAAGAGTGCATGATGTAATTCATCTTGAGGAGAAAGTTTCAGTTACCTTGGTAGAGCCGACAGTGTGTAGCGTGTGTCTACATTTGTTATTATTAGATAGGTCCCATAATGTGTTGCATGCTTAGTAGAACAGACAAAATTATTATTGGAGTATGTTATGGTTTCTCTAATATGATTTCAAGGTGGTTCTAATAGGCTGACTTGATTATATCATTTGGAGGAAAGATATTTATAGGCAGTTATTTGTGATTGCTAAGGGTGGTTCATAGTTGATTGTGAAGAGTAGAGCAAAGTGTGCAAAGTGTTGAGCCATTAGAAGAAGGTCTATGTGACCAAGTAAAGTATTTGTGCTATACATTGGAACTGATCTAGATAGCAGGTCAAAGCGCAATTCACCAAGATCTAGATATAGTGTGTATTTGTTATTCAGAAGGTTGTAGCCTTCACCCATTTGAGTAGTGTGCTCTCGGACAGTGCATCCTCACCCCTAACAGAGTTAATTGTAAAAGACTCCTAATAGGGTCCAACCCTTGACTAGGTCTACTATACTAAATACATTGTAAAGAAACTCCTAACAGGGTTAAGGATCTTCTAACAAGGATCATAAAACACTAGTATAGATTATTAGTGGGTGTCAATTCCCACCGGGGTTTTTACCTATTTGGGTTTCCTCGTAACCAAAAAATTGGTTTTGTGTTCAAGTGTTCTTTTATTGTGTTTATGCTTTATGTTTAAGTATACTTAATTGGATAAAGAATTGAAACTTGTAGATAACTGATTCACCCCCCCCTCTCAGTTATCTCTTGGGACTATTCCTAACAAGTTCATTTTAGACATTGGATAGAGAGCTTATTGCGATCATATCTATGGCGTGTGTATTGGAGAAGACCTATTTGGAGGATGAATTGGAAGACATTTCAAGTAATTTGATGAGAAAGCTTGATTTATAGATCTTGATGATAAATTGATGTAATTTTTATGTTATGACATTGTACGAGGTTTCATGTGCATCTTAGAATGGGTCTATTTGTATTTGGAAATAGGATTTATCCTATATAAGGTAACCTATACCTAATTGTTGTAACTTGTATATAAGGATTGAGATCCTTGGAAATTATGTAAGGAAAATGTTGTGAAAACTACATATGCAAATTGCAGAGGTGAATGCGATCTTGAGGCTGCATTGGTTAATGTTTGGAGAACATTAGTTGTGCATTTGGACACATGATGGAGCTTGCTTGGCAGTGGTTGACTACTGAAAAATAGTTTTAGATCAGAATTGTCTTACCCTTGAAGTTGTAAGGTTTGGAGAACCTGAGGGTGGATTTAACTCTCAAATCTCTTGATTAGGTTGATCTATTGTACACCCCTAATAGGGTTTTTGCCTCCACTAGGGCTGGAATCTTAGCAGGGTCGATTCCTTAACATGGCTCACATTGTAAAAGACTCCTAATAGGGTCTATCCTTTAACTAGGACCTTCCTATTGTAATACTTAGCTCCTAATAGGGTCAGAACTCTTGAAAGGTTTATTATAATCATAGTGCAGATATTTGTGGGTACCATCCCCATCGGGGTTTTTCCCTTAAAAAGGTTTTCCTTGAGAACAAATCTTGGTGTTCATATGTATGTGTTTTATTGCTACATTTAATTTTCAGTTCAGTATTTCGTATTCAATAATAAGTTTGATGTTAAAATTTAAAGTAATAAATATTGCCATAAACTGATTCACCCCACCTCTCAATTGATTAGGACATTTCTATTCTAACAATTGGTATCAGAGCTTTTGGTCCTTAGTCAAGAAGCTTAACAACTTGATTTAAAGATCAGGATGGCCTTATTCAGGAAGGAGAGTCCTAAATTTTATGTAGATAATTTTGACACATGGAAGGAGAAGATGAAGAATCATCTAATGTGAAAGGGATTGGAATATTGGCTCATTACCTAGAAATATGTGCCTATCATAAAGGAGGAAGACCTTGAGACACTTACTAGTACTAAAGAAGAAAGAAAAAGGTTTGTGTGTAATGTTGTTGCAAAGTAAGATTTTGTTAATGAATTATCTAATGGTGAATTTATAGAGATCAGAGATCTAACAAAGTCAAGTGAGATCTGGAAAAGAATAATTACACTTTATGAAGGAGATGAATACACTAAGCGAGCAAAGTTGTAGAATTGGAGAACAAAGATGGAGACAGTGCAAATGAGGGATGATGAAACAATAAGGATGTATGTTTAGAGAGTATTTGAATGTGTGATTGGAATTAGAAACAATGGAGGTACTTATACAAAAGATGAAGTCATAGCAAAGATTTTGAGATCGGTGACTCCTGCCTACAAACCCAAAGTTCTTTCTTTGGAGGAGACAATACCACAATACAAGGATTTCACCAGAGAAATGTTAGTTGCTAAGTTGACTACATTTGAGACCACAGAGATAAATGATGCACTACCTAAGGTGGATACAACATTTAAGGCTACTATTTATAGAATTGGATATGTTGGTGCTAGATCTAGCATAGTGAACAAGCACAATGAAGATCTTGGAGAATATGATGAAGAATGGGAAGAGATTCAAATCCTAGACACCCAAGTAGATGAGAAAATCATGGCCCTGATCACCAGGAGAGAAAGGAAAGGTAAAGGTAAGTTTGAAGGAAAATTACCTTTGAAATGTTTTAACTACAATAAGGTTGGTCATTTTGCATCTAGATGTCCAACTAGAGTACCTAAGCATAAGCCTAAATATGGAAAGTACAATAATGATAAGGAATGCTACTATACTAGTGATGGATCTGAAGATTTAGATGATGAATTCAATGATGTTTTGGATTTTTTTTCTATCAAAGAAGATGATCCTGTCCACGAAGAAAAAGCTTTAGTTTCTCATGTTGATAGGAAAACTAATTGGATAATTGATAGTAGATGTTCACACCATATTACTGGTGACAAGGATAGATTTATTCAAATGAAGAAGTTTGATGGTGGAGTTGTAAGGTTTGGTGATAACACTCCTAGAATGATTGTTGGTAAAGGATCAATTACTTTAGATGGAAAGACTAACACTAATGATGTACTATTTGTGGATGGTTTAAAGCATAATTTTTTGAGTGTTGGACAACTTGTGGATAAGGGTTATCACTTGTAATTCAAGGATGGTCATTGCTTTATTAGAGGAGCTAATGGAGAGTTGATCAAATTTGGTACTAAGACCAGAGGTAATATATTTTAGTTGAACACTACTGAGGTCAGTTGTTTTGTTGCAAAGATTGATGAAATTTGGTTATGGCATAGAAGGTTTTGTCATATCAATTTTGATAACATGGTAAAGGCATCTAACAATAATTCTATCAGAGATCTACCTAAGATTGTTAAACCTGCTAACACTACATGTAGAGAATGTGTTTTGGGAAAGAAGACAAGAAGCAGTTTTGCAAGAAAAGGATATTCAACAAGCAGAAAGCTGGAGTTGATTCATATAGATCTTTGTGGACCTACTCAGACTAGGTCATACTTTGGAGACATGTACTTTATCATATTCACTGATGATTACTATAGAATGATGTGGGTTGGATTTTTTAGAGAAAAATTAGAAGCATTTGAGACTTTTAAATTTTATAAGGAAAAATTTGAGAATGAGACATGCTTGAATATAAAGTGTTTGAGATCAAACAGAGGTGGAGAGTTCACTTCACATGAATTCAATACCTTTTGTGAGAAGCATGGTATTATGAGGAAGACTTCTACACCTAGGACACCACAAAAAAATGGAGTTGTGCGTTGAAAGGAAAAACATAATAGTTCTTGATGCGACAAGAACCATGTTGATAGAAGGAAACTTCCACATATGCATTGGAGAGAAGTAGTTAATACAATAATATACACATGAATAGAGTACAAATAAGAGAAGGTACATGCAAGACACCATTTGAGCTATGGTATGATAAGACACCTACTGTTAGTTATTTCAGAATATCTAGAAGTAAATGCTACATTAAGAGAGATGAATACATAGGAAAATTTGATGCTAGAAGTGATGAAGGTATATTCCTTGGCTACTCTACTAGAATCAAATCTTATAGATGTTACAGTATGAGAACTAGGAAGTTAATTGAAAGTGCTAATGTGAGAATTTATGAAAAGTTTCAGGTTAGAGAAAGGTATTCTAGCTTTAACCCCTATGAGATTATATTTGAAAATATGAATACAAATAAGAACAATATGTAGATAAAAAAGAATGATGATGATAATGAATAAAATGAAGAAAATGAAGCATCTTAGGATGTTTTGATGATTGACAATGACATAAGTGTGGAGTTAAAGGAGTAGAGCACACCCAAATATGTTCTGAGAAATTATCCTAAGGATCAAATAATTGGTGATAGCAATAAGGGAACTAGAACAAGATCACATAATAGAGAGAAGAGGTCACAAACTATGAATTCCATTTTCTTGATCTCTCAAGTAGAACCACAGTCCATAGATGAGGCATGCATAGATGAATCATGGATCAAATCCATGAAGGAAGAACTGGAGAAAATTCAAAAGAACAACACTTGGGAGTTGGTTCCAAGGGCTAAAGACAAAAATATGATCGGTACTAAGTGGGTATTCAAAAACAAGATGAATAAAGAAGGAGTTGTTAGAAACAAAGCCAGATTGGTATGTACAGGGTATTCACAGCAAGAAGGAATTGATTTTGAAGAAAACTTTGCTCATGTTCCTAGGATTGAGGTAGTAAGGTTATTCTTAGCTTATGCTGATTATAAAAATTTCAAAGTATATCAGATGGATGTGAAATCAACTTTTCTTAATAAATACTTGGAAGAGGAAGTGTACATTGAGAAACCTATGGATTTCCTTTATCAAGAAATAAAGATCTAGTTTGCAAATTGAAGAAGGCCTTGTATGGTTTGAAACAATCACCAAGAGCTTGGTATGCAAGATTGGATACCTATATAATTAATTTGGGATTCAAGAAAGGTAACATTGACAACAATCTATACTTAAGGATCAATGTAGAAGGTATCTTGATTGTTGAAGTTTTTGTTGATGATATTATCTTTGGAGGAAATGATGAAATGAGTAATAAGTTTGCAGATGAGATGAAAAGTGAATTTGAAATGTCTATGATTGGGGAGATGAAATTCTTGGATTGTAGATCAGTTAAAGTAAGAAAGGGATATTCATATCTCAGACCAAATATCTTAAAGAATTGTTGAAAAAGTTTTGCATGGATGACAGTAAACTTGTTGGAACTCCTATGGTAACTGAGACTAAGTTATCTTTAGAGGATGAAGCAAAGAATGTACCACATACAAAGTATAGATCAATGATTGGAGGTCTTTAGTATCTGACATATACTAGAATTGATATTACTAATGCAGTTGGAATTGTTGCAAGATTTCAAGCAGATCCTAAAGAGTCTCACTTTATGGTAGTAAAAGGGATATTTAGATATCTAGAGGGTGCAGTTAAGTTTTGTCTATGGTATGATAGACCAAAGGAATTTAAATTTCATGCTTTCATTGATGCTAATTGGGTAGGGAATGTAGATGATAGAAAGAGTACAAGTGGAGGAGCATTCTTCCTTGGTAAAAGGTTGGTTTCTTGGCTTAGCAAGAAGCAGGACTATATTGCCCAGTCTAGAACAAAATCAAAGTATGTTGTAGCAACAATCAATTTTACATAGATCATATGGATGAAGAAAATGCTGAAGGACATTGGAGTATGTCTTGAGGATTTAGTTACTATCCATTGTGACAATACCAACATAGTAAATATGTCAAAGAATCTTGTTATGCATTCTAAGACAAAACATATAGCAATAAAGTATCATTTCTTGAGAGATAAGGTAGCAGAAAAAGAAGTGAAGTTAGAGTATGTGAATACTAAGGAGAAGATTCTAGACATCTTCACAAAGCCACTTATCAAAGAGACCTTTGAGTATCTTAGAGGTAGAATTGGGGTCAGAGACCCTCTTGATGACAACTAAAGGAAATGCAAAGATGCATCAGTCCTCATGTATTCAGAGCATTATTTTCAAGACTGAATGTCATGATTTAATCCTATGGGGGAGTAATTTTTTGAGCATATAAAAGAGATCAAGGTGGTTTGGCACCTATTACACTACTTTGAGAAGATACTATGGAACCCTTTTCCATTGATGTCAAAGGGGGAGATATATATTGTAAGAAAAACCCTTTAGTTTGTCTAGGGGAGAGATGAACAACCCTCTAGCTTGACAGGGGGAGTACATGAAAGGGGGAGTTAGTAACCCTCTTGCAGCTAAAAAGGAGACAATAATTGATATCAAGCTGAATGAGAAAGATTGCTCCTAGGGGGAGCTACAATACAGAAATATTGAGAGATTTTAAAGAGGATACTGAGAAGGTTGTATTAAGAAGGAAAAATATAGGAAGCATATAGAGTATGCACCTTGGACCTTTGTGTTGATGGTTTTTCTCATATGTTGCCATCAATGCCAAAGGGGGAGATTGTTAGAATTTGGATTGGAATTTTTGTATTCTAATATGTTTGGGAGATTGTTGGAAGACTATCTAGATGCTGGCATTTAGTGTTTGTCATTGATGTCAACACATATTACTGATTGGTTATTTAGAGAACCTTGAAGATTGTTTGTAGAGAATTAGCACATGCAAACTTAGATGGAGAATCTACATGATGTCTTGGATCATTGGCTATGATCACACATTCTTATGAATTGATCTGACAGAGTTATGGTTGATTTACTGATGGCTATTTTTCTAAAGATGAAAATTGTGATTTTTGAAGATTTGATTGTAGAACTTTGTGGATAGCATTCATGGTTGTTTAAGTCATGATGAGCGAACATAGGATCATGTTGGACATTGGCTAGAGATCTAATTATGATCATATGGAGTTCTAATTGTACATGTGACATCAGCTACAATGTGTGTATTGGCAAAGACCTATTTGGAGGATGAATTGGAGCACGTTTCAAGTAAATTGATGAACGATCTTGATTTACGAATCTGGATGATAAATTAATGTAATTATTATGTTGTAACATTGTAAGAGGTGCTATGTGCATCTTAGCATGGGTCTATTTGTATTTTATAAATAGGATTTATCCTATATAGGTTGAACCAGACCTAATTTTTGTAACTTGTATATAAGGATTGAGATCCTTGGAAATTATGTAAGGAAAATGTTGTGAAAACTGCATATGAAAATTATAGAGGTGAATGCGAGATTGAGGCTACATTGGTTGCTATTTGGAGAATAGTAGTTGTGCATTTGGGCACAAGATGGAGCTTGTTTGGCAGTGGTTGAGTACTGAAAGCATTTTTAGATCAAAATTGTCTTACCGTTGAAGTTGTGAGGTTTGGAGAACCTGAGGGTGGCTTTAACTCTCAAATCTCTTGATCTGATTGATCTATTATACAACCCTAATAGGGTTATTGCCTCTATCAGGGTTGGAATCTTAGTAGGGTTGATTCCTTAACATGGATCACATTTTAAAAGACTCTTAATAGGGTCTGTCCTTTAACTAGGACCTTCCTATTGTAATACTCAGCTCTTACCAGGGTCAGAACCTTTTCGGAAAAAGAAAGTATTCCTAAGGAATCAGAAAAAGGTTAGGAAAAAGAATTTTACTCCTATCTGTTATATTTGCAAAGGTCCTCATTTTGCAAATAAGTGTCCTGATAAGGAAAAGAATAAAAAGTCTAAGCGAGTTAGAAGATTAACTCATGGTAATCTTGATTCTCTTCCTTTGACAGTTGTTTTTGAAAATTCAGATTCCGATGATATCAGTATTACTGATATAGAAAGTGATGATGAAGATATGGATATGCAAGTGTTTAATATCCATCAGAAAGAAACAGATTCAGAGTCAGATTTTCACTCTGCTGCATCTTCATCAGGTTCAGGTTCAGACTCCGAAGTCTCTTATTTTTGTAATATGTTTTTCTGCAATATGTATAGATCTGGTTTTGGTAGAGGTCAGTCCCTCTATGAACAAGGAAGACTGAGAGGTCAGTCTTTGACTCAGATGCAACCAGATTGGTGTAAGCCTAGTCCTTCTGAGAAGCTTCAACAACTAATGTTAAAAAAGAATGAATTAACTCAGAAGAGAAGTCAGTTTTTGACTCCTCATCAACATGAAAAGTTGATGAATGATTTGAAAAAGATAGATTCAGATATTAATAAATTGTTTGAAGAAAATCCAGAATTATCTGAAGTATCTGATCTTATGTGTTTTGAAAAGATGTCTCTTTCACAGGAGAAACCAAGTTCAAGCTCTTCTCATGGTTATGTTGTTAATCCTGTCGCTCAAAGAGCATTCCAGAAAAGTTCTCGGCATATATGGTTACAAGATCGTCTAGCATTCTTGTATACTGTGAGAACTGATGTGATAAAAGAAATTGCTAATGTGCAAAAAGAAATTGCTGAACTGTCTCGTGCAGCAATCAATCCTCTTGAGGAGTACCTATTTGATAAATCCAATTCAGATGAATCAGTCCAGCCAGTTACAGAAGAAGAAGCAGCTGATCCTAAGCAAGCTTTTGCTTATCTGAAGGGTATCTCTAACCCTTGTCCTGCTTTTCTATTGACAATTAAATTGCCTGGTATAAAGCCCTATACATTATGTGCTTTACTTGATTCCGGTGCAGATTGTAATATTGCCCGATCTGAATGTTTTCCTAGAGATTGTTGGAAATCTACTGCAACCAGTATCCACTCCGTAAGTCATAAGGATAATCCTATCCGTTTCCAAGCTGTTATTCCTATTCAGTTTCCCTCTAATACCTATACAGCCACTTTCTTACAGTATCCTGTTAAACTGTATGACTGTATTATTGGTAGTGAAACCCTACAGCAATGGAGTCCTTATACAGTTGGTGTTGCAGGTTCTCATATAAGTTTTTCATTTGGGTCAGTTCCCCAAATCAATGAACACAGGATCTATTCTCCGAAATTGTCTTTACCAACTCCTGCCAAGGTTGTTCTTCCTGGTTCCCGTGTCTGGTTTGTCAACCAGTCTCTTTTCACCCGGGGGGAATTAGAGCAGATTCAGAAAGATTTTGCTGATACTGTTTTGACAAAAGATTTGAATAAGTATTCTAGAAAGTTTGTTTGCACCTTTCCTTTGAAAAAAGATCTCAATGGTGTTGAGATTACACCTAAGTGCAAAGCTAACTACTACATTTTGTCAAGAGCAGAACAGGAGCTCTGTGAGAAGGAGATTACAGATCTACTTGATAAAGGTATAATCCGCCCAAGTAACAGTCCATTTTCATGTCATGCAATGTATGTTCCCAAGAAAGATGAGCATGGAAATGAATTAGAAGAAAAAAGGTTAGTTGTGAATTACAAGCCTTTGAATGTCTGTTTAGAAGATAATAGACATCCCCTGCCCAGTAAAGATTACATTTGGCAGAGAATTCAAGGTTGTAATGTGTTTTCTAAGTTTGACTTGACTAAAGGGTTTTGGCAAATTGCAGTTGCAGAAACAGACAGATACAAGACAACATTCTCTGTTCCACAAGGTCTGTTTGAATGGTGTGTATTACCATTTGGTATTAAGACTGCACCCTCTATTTTTCAGAAATGTATGGATTCAATATTTGCTCCATATGCTAAATTTATCCAACCATACATTGATGATATTTTGATTTTCAGTCAAGATCATAAGTCCCATTTGGAACACTTGAAAAAGTTCCTCTCTATTTGTCAATCTAATGGTTTGTGTCTCAATCCTACAAAGTTGAGTTGGTGTTCTGAAAGTTTAATATTTATTGGCACCAAGATTGAGCCCAATGGTAAAATATATCCTCAGGATCATTTATTAAGAAATATTCAGAAGATTGAGGTTACTGACAAAAAGAGTTTACAAAGATTTCTCGGCATGGTTAACTATGTCGCAGGTTATTTTCAGAATATAGCAGAAGCTCGAAAAGAGTTGAACAAGCTTCTGAAGAAGAACTCTCCTCCATGGTCAGATGTTCATAACAGTGCAATTGCTAAGATCAAGCAACAATGTCAAGAACTTCCACCCTTGAAGTTACCTGGTAAAGGTAAGAAAATTGTACAAACAGATGCAAGTCATTCTGCTTGGGGTGCTGTTTTGCTTGAAGTCTCTGAACATCATGGTAAGGATAGAGAAGAAATTGTCAGGTATGAATCAGGATCTTTTAAGGGTTCTGAAATGAACTACCACAGTACTCATAAAGAACTTTTAGCTGTAGTTCATGCTTTTGAGAAGTTTCAATTATTTATTGGTGATCAGAAATTTGTGCTAAGAAGTGATTTACAGAACTTGCCCGGTTTCTTTAAAAAAGAATCTAAAAATAAAGTTGTTAGAGCAAGATTGCTTAGATGGGCACAGTTTCTTGATACATTTGATTTTGACACTGAGCACATTGAAGGTACTAAGAATGTCTTAGCAGACTTCCTTAGTCGTGAAGGTTGTTATTCTTATACTGTTAATTCTTTATCTCAGAACAGTATAACTGAAGAAAATGAACCTAGAGTTATTCATCCCAATCTTAGATCTACTGTTTTAGACAGTCAGCAAGATATCAGGTCTAACATTGAAATTGTTCTTGATAATGTACCTGGTGATTGGAATGATTGGATGAACAGATATAGAATTCTTCAGAGAGAAGAAAGAATTGGTGAAAGGTTGAATGTTCAACGTGAAAGGCATGTAAATAGCTTGTCAGTTCAAGTTCCAGAAAATCCAGTGTTTCAGCCGAATCTTCAGACAGATCATGAACGTGATCAAGGTAATGTTTTGTTTCATCTATGGAATAATGTGATCGACATTATTGATGGACATGAAGATGAAAGATACCAAGTGATGTTAAATGAGTTTAACAATGATCAGAATAGGAATGTTCATAATGTGAAAATATTTGTGGGTACCATCTCCCTCAGGGTTTTTCCCTTAATAGAGTTTTCCCCAAGAAAAAATCTTGGTGTTCATATGTATGTGTGTTATTGCTGCATTTACTTTTCAGTTCAGTATTTTGTGTTCGATAATAAGTTTGATGTTAAAGTTTAAAGTAATCAATATTGACATCAACTGATTCACCCCCTCCCTCTTAGTTGATTAGGACATTTCTATTCTAATAGGAACATCAATAATCTCATTATTATTAGCAGAATATTCATCCAAATTAATCACAATAAGAGATCTAATATGAGGAGGAGAAGAAGAATGATTATGCATTGAAAAATTTAATCCTTGGCAAGGTTGATCTAGGTAAAGCTCCTCTCTAAGGTTTGGTGAAGGTTGGAAAATGGTATCAAATACACATTTTACTACTTGGGAGAGGAATCAATTTTAGAGGTAAGATCATGAGCATTGGCACAATATCTTCATCGATGATCTCTCACATTAAAATTCTATTGGTTATGACTCAAAGCTTGTGTAGAGGAAGTTTGATGATCACTCAACTTTGGTTCCTTTTCTTCCTTTATTCTAGAAATAGAAGGAAGAATAAAAGAAACCATAATATGTTGAGAGATTGAAGATGCTAGGTGTTTTATCTTTGTCCTTTATGGTATTTGGGAGGTAAAACCACAATGTATATATGAGGAATGTTAGGAGTAGGAATGAATTCTTGTCTAGGATGTGGAGTATAAGAAATTAATTTCCATATCCTTAGGTGATGAATAATCATTAGGGAGAGAAATTGAAGTGGACCTTGAAGGTTTGCTCAAGGTTTATATCTTATTGTCTTTGAACATTTTATAAGAAGTGAAAAGGACAACTTGATTAGGTTTAAAAGATTGTGGTTTTTGAGGCCAAAAGTAATCAAGGGTAAACTTTCCACAAGTATATAAGGATTTATAAAGACTATGATAAATCATTCTAACTTTATTGTTGTGCGGGTAAATTCAAACACTTCTGAATGATTTAAAGGATAGATTTCATGGAGGTGAGCTAAGGATGCCCTAATTTCACACAAATTTGGTCTGACCTTGGGATAATAGTAAAGGTAACATCTAAGTAATTAGTACCAACTTTGACATGAATAGTAATGGTACATATGGTGGGAAAAGAAAAACCATCATGCACCTTAATCACAACATCAAATTTATCACAAGTATCTTGGTGTAATTGTTGTGTGTAGAGATGTTATTCTATAATAATTTTGACCATACATACTATATGAATGAGCATGCCACATGGAAGCTTGTCTTTAATTTTTACACTAATGTATAATGGACCATTAGGTGATTTAATGATATCCCTTGATTCAAAGGTAATGTGAGATATACACTTGAATTTGGTTTCTCAATCAAGTTCACAATATTATTGGCTTCATTAAATATATTATCAATAGCTATATAGTCCTTATCATTATGCTCAATAACATTAGTAGAATGAGAAAGAAAAGGACTAGTCAATATTTGAATTTTTTTATTACGAGGTGACAAATACTTATTTCCTTATCATTCAAATCATCCACCACTATAACATCATAATCGATAAGATCTTGAATTTCATGCTTCAAACATATATGTTTCTCTATATTATGCGGAAGATGACGATGGTATTGACAAAAGAATTTTGGGTCAAAATAAGATGAAAAAGGTTTGGAAGTAACTATATGATAGACATTATGAACTTCATCACATTTTTATCAATCCATTGAAACATGATGCTCTGCAAGGGATTGAAAAGAGGCATGAAGTTGTGATGCTTGAATTTAGAAAGAAAATGAGCTACAAAGAAAATTGTAGTTGCTACTTGAGTATCAATATATGATTGGAATAAGTGTTTCTATTGATCTTAATGAAACTCTTGTTTTGTTTTCTAAAGTATTATAATGTTGAATGACATCTTCATTCCTATCAACTTGAGTTAAAGATGAAGAAGCTTCATATCGACTAACTTGAGGTTGATAATTATGAAGCATCATAGATAATTGTGTAAAAGATGAGGATTCCCCAAAGAAAACATTTTCTCTAATGTCATTTTGCAAATTATTGATGAAAAATCTTTGAACATCCACATTGGGAATATGATAAGAAATTTGTGCATGCAAATATTTATATATACCAACAAAATCAACCACTTTTTCCTGAACACCTTGTTTACAATGCATTAAATTAGTCAAAATAGCTTGTGGCCCAAAATAAATTTAAAAATGTTGAATGAATACATCTGTCTTTTTTGACAAGTTACCAATTCAATAACTAGGAAAGGATAAAAACAATTCAAAATATTTCTCTTTCAAGGAACAAGGGAATAGTTTTGCAAGAAGTCTATGATCATAGGACAAGTTACTACATAAAGTGGACTATGAAAATCACCTTGTTCTTACATGTCTACAAACAAGGAGCTTCAATGTGTTATGAGAGTGGGGTGTGAAGCATATCAATGGAAAATTAGCTAGAAACAAAATATGTAGGAATGGTAAATGGTCTTCTCTAGTGGATAAATGTGTGAAGAATCTTCCATTCTTTCTTTAGACGAAGGATTAGTTTGTCATTATTGAAATCACCTAATTTTTGAAACCAATACATATATTTTTAGATAATGAAGGAAACCTTAGGATTGTTAAGCCTTATCTTCTTATTTAAGTTTTGTTGATACTTATTTTAAATTTTGGTTAGCTTCATCATCTCCTAGATTAGAGTTTTTGTAATGAAACTTTTTTTGGATTATAAGAAATGTTTTTTTCCATCCCAAATGGTATCATTTAAATGTGTGAAAGCTATTTAATTACACTATCATTTGTAGGTTATAACTAGTAGTATTATCCACCCACCACTTTGTTGGAAAAATAAATACAAAGACTATTATTTTGATATCAATAGTTGGAGATACAAATAAACAAGATTATAGTGGTTATAAGAGGCAACAACTCTTTTAAGCTCAAAGAATATAATTTATATTTAAATACTTTTTTACAAAAAAAATTGCAAAGAGATTACAAAATTACCAAGAAAACAAGTTTTGTGTGTTATTGCATATACTCTCTCTAGGGTTGCAACTTGTGCTCTCTTTGGAGTTGCTATGTATGATTTTTAGGATCAACTATGTGTGCTCATTTTGGAGCTTTTGTGTAAACTCTTTTCAAAGCCTTTATTGCTACTGCATCTATGCTTTTTGTAGGTGCTACAATTATTCCTCACAATAGCTATTTCTGTAGGTTTGCATTCACTTTCATTCTTTGAGATATTCTTCTCTATATCTCCTTTTTATTCTTATATACTTTTTTTTTCTACCCATTAGTAATCAATTTATACCTAAAAATTATTTTCTATTATAAAATACACAAATCTTGATGTAAAAAAATTAGCCTCTAAGTATTAATAAAGTTTGGTGAAAGTTGTAGGATGGGGTGTCTCTAAATTCAAGAGATATTGAGTAGGGAAAAAGGACATGATGTAATAATTTTAATCCTTTAAAATAAGGTTATTTATTTTCAGCATGGCCCCTTAATCTTGAGTCTATTTCATGCTCATTGCATACATTTGGAGATAAATTGTGTAATTCCAAAACTCTCTATAATTGATTGTATGCGAATTGTAGAGGCAACCGTCAAGGCTTTGGAGTCACTACCACTATATCTGTGATTCCTAAATTGTTTCTTAAATGTACAAAACTATCTTTTGTAACTAGGTTAATGAAAATATTTGCAAGTTGCCACTTAGATCTAAAAAATTGAACTTTAATTTCTTTAGGTTCAATGAGACCCTTTCAAATGATATTTGTTTTAAATATAATTTTTCACCCACAAAAAATAGGTTCTCTGTTAGAGATATTGATGATACATTATCATAATAAGTGGTTGTTCCATATTCTTATTCCTTTTCAATTCTATTATGAGCCTCAAGGGTCAAATAGCTCAATATGCTATTGCATATGCTACAATACTTAGTGTTGGTTCTTCAAAAGATTTTACACTCCATGAGATACCAATATGCTTATAACTGATGTTAAGGAGGGGTTAATTCCAAATGTGGGAAATCTATAAGCAACTGGACCAACTATAGGGACAAGACTGCCCTCTTCACTTCTGGATCTGCAAAACCAAGGTGGGTACACTTGATCCAATAGATTCAACTCTATTCCTTACTCAATACTGGATCTTACAATATATAATAGCGAGAAAGTACTAAATAACAACCTATTATTCATTGACTCTCCATCACTGGATAAAACAACTATATATAGTAAATGAAACTTTTAAAGACTGGTATTGATTATATGTTTAGGATTACAAAGACTTTGATCATTCCCCACAAAGAAAAGATAGGAAAATACAGGCCAGTGCCTTATCCATTGGGCAAAATATCAGAAGACATAATGAATACAAAGATGTTTTAAGAATAACTGGCCTTGGAACATAAATACAAACACCCCAACTCTTTCCTACTTATAGAAAATCCTCAAATAAATTTAGTGAACATGCATCCCACCTTGAGCAATATTTAATCCAACCCTAGATCAGAACTCAAAGCCAAATACATACATATAAATCTCAAGAAAAGATTTAAAGATTCACAGAATAAACATAATGGAGAGGAAAATACTTTGAAATTTGTATTAAGTATAACCTTTTGTCTTTGTATAGAACATGTCCTAAACAATAAGCATGCAAGATAGTAGCAACAACCTGTAATTATTCTCTATTTCTTGATGAAAAATAATACAAAATGTTACAATCCTCGACTGAGGGTTAGGGTTTCAAAATTTCTATATTCTCAACAACTAAACTCTCAATGCCTAGAATGATCATGGAAAATCCTTTATATACAAGGAAATGCAAAAAGCTACTGATCATTCTAGGGTTTACAAAATTCTTAACCTAAAAACTTTACAACAACCCTATTGGGTTTACAATAAATACATCAATAAAAATTGGTGAGATATTTGTAGATGAGCAGCCTTGCTTTATGTCTTCAATTCTGTCCTCGACTTCTTCCAACAAATCTGATTGCAATATCTTCGCTCTTATTCCTGCAACAAATACCTCTCTATATCTCAACAACTTTCATGACTCAAAAGGTTACTATCTTTATTTGTCTCAAGAGGTACGTAGAGTATTTACTTTTTTTGCATGAGGTATGTACTGATACCTCCACCTATTATACACCTTCACTTGGGAACTCAAAATTTGCAAACTCTGCCTTTTTGCAAGATAACTATTCCCACCTATCCTCTAATTGACTGATCTCTCACTGAATGAAATAAAACTTAGACTTGGCAAAAATTAATGTCTCAATAGTATGTATGAAAAATAAAGTATTTTCTAAAGTCAAAATGCTAGTCATTCTAGCAGAAAAGTCATCATCTATTTATGCTCGCCATTTGATCAATTCTTTAAGTTCACCATTTTTCTTAAAAACTCCTGGGATCAAATCACAACTGGGGAGTGTCAATTATTTCTTCAAAAAATTTTATTTTCTTTCAAAATCACCCAAAAGTATGTCATGCTCTACAAGCCTCTTCACATTCAGGTGCAATGGTTTGATCAAAGGGTGAGGATCATTTTGAGACTTGGACAACCATCTAAATAATCTCACATTCGGAGACCTCTCAATCCATTTCTTGAAGATTGGTCCAAACTCACTCTTATGCTTATCTAATGATGTGAGCAATATCCTCAGCCTCCTAGCATGGTCAAACAAAAATGTGGGATTCAAATTTGTAGCAAACTGCATCGCAGCCTCTGTTACCTTTTCTTCATATTTCTGCTCTAACAAGCTCTTATCTTTCAAATGTACTTCCCTTAGCTTGTCCAATTCTTTCCTTTTTCTTTTAAAGTGATTTGTTTCTTCAAG
Source organism: Chamaecyparis obtusa (assembly GCA_027943335.1). Taxonomy (NCBI): domain Eukaryota; kingdom Viridiplantae; phylum Streptophyta; class Pinopsida; order Cupressales; family Cupressaceae; genus Chamaecyparis; species Chamaecyparis obtusa. The sequence continues at coordinate 607,308 of BSBK01001456.1, read as the reverse complement.
CAACTGTTGCTTCTCCCAACTGAGCCTTGCATCTAGGTGTGTCTCTGGGTAAGGTGATGGTGGAAATTCAATGATAAGGCTAGATGAAGAAGCCACTGCAGGCTTGTCAGCTATCATTAATTTAGGTGACTTATGATCCTGGGGTCCTCAAAATTCAACAATCAACTTGTCCTTTTGGATTAGCTCTATTTTAAGCTCATTATAGGACTTAAGCATAGTTTCAAACTTAAGCCTTAACTCTTCCTTCTCTTGTGCATCTTTTTCTGCCACCTCAACATTAAATTTGGGAGTTTCTAAAATGAGGTTTGAAGCCTTTACACTAGAAGTCTCACCTACTCGTTGCACTAACAAATTTCCAGCATACTCTGAAGAGAGAGCCTCTCTTTTTCCTTTGATTTCTTCCCTCTTAAGGGACCACATAACTAGGGCAGCATGGTCATCTAAGAAAGCAATACCTCTAGCAGCTTGCTGAGCCTGTTCTGCAGTAGCAAGGGTCTTTATCTTGCTCTTCCTGACTTGATAAAAAATTATTGCATTAGCAATATCCCATTTTGGTAGAATCAACACCCCTGCAGTATGGACCATAGCCCTTCCCTCCTTAGGAGTAATCTTCTCAAACTGCTTCATCATCTCACCCTTGGTTTCAATTTCAATCTCTGCTATGTCCCTATTAGGGAACTCTTCTTTCTTCTTTTCACAAATTTCTTTAAACTAATTTATCTTCATTCTCCATAAAAATTGATAAAATGCCTTAGTCTTTACAAACTTGTCATCAACAACAAAAGAGTCACTAGCCTGTTTCAAAATAGGGTCAATTTTCTTACCCTCAAATTCAGCAATAGTGAGATCCATTGCTACCTCCTTAGGTGCCTCTGTCATTCCTTCCTGTAATTCATCATTGGAAACAAAAATGTTCCCCTCATTCCTCATTTGTACTAACTATTCAGCTACCCCATGTTCATCTAAGTGTAAGGGGGATTGAGAAGGAGAATAAATATTTTGTTTTGACCCCGATCCCTCCTATCTTTGCCTCTTTGGAGAGGGTCCCTGCATTGTCTGATCATCCATAGGCCTCTTTCCTCTTGAAGTAGAAGGAAGATCCTCACCTCTCTGCTGTGTTGGTAGAAGAATAGTATAACCAGTTCTCTTTTGTACAGTGTAAATTCCCCTTGGGGTCAACTTTGTATATCCTGGTTGGCTTAAAATCTTCCTAGCTCTCTCAGGGTCTGTTTTGCTCATAGCAGCCCTTTTCTCATTCACTGCATGCATGATCCCTTCAAAATGCTCCATAAAAGCCTCTACCTTTCTAGCCTAGGGCTCAAAACCTTTGAATGGATCATAAGTTCTATCAAAATTCCTGATAAAATCTATAGTCTTTTTGTATATCACCCACTTTTCCTTCTTAATTTCTTGAGTTTGGAGATCAAACTCATTCCTTATTATGTCCTTAGGAAAATAGAATTGGTGCTCCATAAGAGCACACCTTATCTTGTCCCTAAACATTCCTGATAAGAAACCCTCATTGTCTGCACACCTAATCACAACTGTAGTCATCCTATAGGGTTGTAAAACTTGGTTTAAATACACCCACCCTCCTTTAGTGATAACATATTGATGTGAAATTGTAATATCTGGGAAGAAAGTTCCCCTCCCTTTACGAGTGAGAGCAGTTTCCTGCAAGTCACTAATTTGCCTTAAATTTTTTGCATATCCTATCTTTAGTGGGAATTGGTAAGGCAAAATGTATGCTGCCACCCTACAACCATATACCCTAAAGACTGTGGAGACTGGATACAATATAATATCACCAAAATTATGAACTGAAAAACTGCTCACCTTTGTACAAGCACATATGCGTGAGCATAGAGTACCAGCCAAAGGGCCTACTAACCTTCATGTTCTTTATTCCCATCAATCCATCATGGATTAGGTCAGCCAAGTGAGAGGCAAAATCAAAGATTAGTGCCAATTGGGGATGTAGAGATTGCACCATCATAAACATATATGGAACATGCATATGAGTAGCTTCATCATGCCCCAGGATTAGAGTTAGAGACTTATAAAAACCCTATGCACATTTACTGAATAGATCCAACCTAAAAGGCTCTGGTGTACTTGAGCTAACAACACACATTGAACCAATTTGGTCTAGAAAATCCCTTAGAGGCCTTGTCCTTAAATAATCTTTCTGAGCTTCATATACCTCAGTGAACTCATTAAAATCTATCTTTTCTAACCCAACAGAAGGGTCATTTAATGAAAATACCTCCCTGATCTCATCTTCTGTGATGCTAATTAAATCATTTCCATTCACATCCTTGATGCATTTAGTCATAGGATCATAACATTTAGTAATTTGGATCAACAATTTTGCATCCATAAATACTCCAGGGACAACCAATTTCCCTATATCAAATTGCCAAATATTACTAAGGGGGGCACACAAATTCCTCTGTGAATATGCTAACCTAAACAAAATAAGACCATTATGATCCTCTCCCACCCTAGTGTCCCTCATCTAGTATCCTCTGTCATGGAGCCCACTATTTACATAATCCTAGGGTTTCTTGGGACCAATTCCTTCAGTCTTGCTATCCCATTGTCTGAATGCGGAAGCAATTGCATGAAGTCTTCAAAAACACCCCTATCTTTGTACTCTATTTTCCCAGACAACTCACTCTTTGGTGACATTTTAATTAGGGCTTTCAAAATAGTGCACAAATACTAGAGAAAACCCTAAATATTACCAGCTAACAACACAATTTCCTTTACGATTTCCTCAAAGCCTCAAAAAATTCTTTGAATTTAGAAATTATGACCTACCAGGTGCCTGCAAAATTTTGCCTGATATCACTCTAGAAAACAATCCAGTTCACCAAGACACTTATGAAAGAGGTAAAGAATGCAATAATCAGATCAGGATATATAATGTCTTGCCAACCATTTGCAATTCATCCGTACAAAGCTCATTAAGTTCACCATTAATGAAAACTAGCGACCTCAACATTCATAGGATGTGAGCAACATCACAGAGCATAAATTTAAATTTGGACCGTTGATCTTCTTTTCTTTTTGGCACATTGGACGGTCACCAAAATAGCCACGCAACCCTCTAGTTATTTTCCCCAAACTAATTTCCAACCAATGAGAATAGCTCAATTTAATCATGTGGGAAAAAGAAAAAACTTAACTCAATTTTGATCATAGTGGATAGGTGTCAACCTATTGCTAAAGCACTAACAGAAACATGTCAGGGTTACTTGGTTGAGATATAGCGACAACCGTTGATGTAGCTTAATCAAATGATCATCATAAATCTATAAACTTCGGCCCCACTTATACTTTATGAATCCTTACATCAAATCAACAAATGCCACGTTGGACAAACTAGCAGGTAGGAACTTGAACTTTTTCCTCGGTGTTTAAACATATCAACAACTTGATAGGTCACCTCCTACTTTTGGCCAATCAAAAACAAACTTGTCAGTGTGACCTGGCGACTAAGGACCCACCTTTCAGTCCACATCCTTTAAACAAGATCTAACGGTCGTCACCATACCACAGGCCTTAAAAATCATTAGTCTTATTCTAGCGGTATACCGACAACCACAGGATCTTGTTGAGCTTTAACTATATGAGAAGGCCGGCCCCACCTTAATACTTTACTTAATTCTTCGTCGAGTCAGAAATTGCCATGTTTACAAGAAACATGTGGGCGGGCCCGTCTCCCTTTCTTTCTTAGTACCATTCACCCTATCAATTGCCACATCATGACTTATTTCAACCAATAGAAAATGAACATATCAGCGTGACCTCGCAATTTAGGGCCCACTTCATATCTCTTCCTTCATAGAGAATCAGACAGTCATCGCTATACCACAAAACTTAAACACTTCACAATTTTCTTCAACAGTATAACAAAAACTGTAAGATCAATCTGAGCTTTATCCTTTGAAAAAGTTTGACCCCACAACTACTACATCATTTAAGACAAGTGTCAACCTGAGAGAAATGCCATGGAGATTGAAAAGCTAGAACCTGCCTATGTCAAAACGGATGTCGATCATACGCTTGTCACTAAACCATGATGCTTAAGAAGAAATCAACTTGACCCAATGGTATAATGATAGTCATTGATGCATTCCTTTGTTTAATCGATAGTAGGCTTTGAAGACAGGCCCGCTTGGATAGATGTCCTCCTATTGCTAAATCACATGTCAAAAATTCTAACAATAGGGAGCCTTCAAATTTAACGACAACCACTCATTTCAAAAGGTTAATCACTTGGAAAAATTAACATGAAACTTAGGCTGTGAAAGAAATATTAAAAAGGGACCCCGTTCGACAACCTAGCATCATAACATATAAAGTGGTCATTTTTAAAAAATGGGTCAATATTGCACATGTCTATTTTGGGGAGTTAGTGAGACAAAAAAGTAACACTCGAACATAACAGATTTTAGGTCAAGCTAGGGTTTAGCCATAAAACCTCACAATTAGTTCTAAGAACCAAATTTTGAAACCTTCTAAAGTATGAGGATACAAATCTAAAATAGTGCTAACAGTGGCTCTTACTCAGGGACGTGTATCTCTTGCAGATACAACGAGAAAACTAGAATCTCCTGGAAGAGTAGACCAAAACAAAAATTTGACTGGCAACATAGAATTGCACACAAAACCCTAAACCTAAACCTCTGCAGAGACTTAGAAAGTCACTTAAGAAAAGTAAAATTTTAAGAATTGCCCATGAACTGGCAATTCCATGAGTTCTCTTGTCAGATTCTTCAATAGATATGAACTTGTTCCCCATTTCTCTTCAATGATATATGGGCCTAACCAGATGGGATCAAATTTCCCATGCTTTCCTTTATCTTCTAATCTCTCATTCCACATCAGGACCAAGTCACCACTTACAAAACTTCTCAGAGTAGTCCTTTTGTTAAACAAGACTTTACACTGGGCTTGTATCTTCTCATTTCTGGTATGTGCATCATTTCTCACCTCATTCAATTGAATGAAATCATTTATTCTAATAGTCATTTCATCTTCCAGATCATCATCATATGCTTGCATGAACTGATACATCTATAACAAATTGTTTTGGGGCAATCTTGCATTAATCGCATAGACTAAGTCAAAAGGGGCACACCCTATTGCTTTCTTTACTGTAACCTTGTTAGCCCATAAAGCTTGCAACAACTTGGAATCCCAGGCCCTTTTATTCTTATCTAATACTCTTTTCAAAATTTTAATCAAACTCTTGTTACTGGATTTAGCCTAGCCATTACCTTGTGGATGGTAGGGAGATGAGTATGAGATTTTAATACCATTGTCCTGACAAAAGTCAACAAACTCCTCTGACCTAAAGCACATTGCATTATCAACCACCATGGTCTCTGGGAAACCAAATCTTGTAAGGATATTCTGCATCATAAAATCTATTACCACCTTACTAGTTGCTTTCTTTGAAGGGATTACTTCAACCCATTTGGTGAAGTAATCAGTTGCTACTAAGATATAGGAATGTCACCACTACACTTGTTTGGGATTTCACCAATGAAATCCATACCCCACTTCTAAAAAGGAGCTTGGACGGTAACAAGTTTGAGAGGTAAGTTTCCACTGAATTTCAATTTTCCTGCAAATCTTTGACATGGGTCACACTTCTTTACAAACTGGTGAGTATCTTTGAAAAGTGTTGGCCACCAAAAACCTGACCTAATGATCTTGTGAGCTGTAGTCTTTTCCATATAGTGTCCTCCACAAGTCCCATTGTGCATTTCATCCATTAAGAGCTTGGTTTTATCCTAGTCTACACACCTAAGAAAGACACCCTCATTGATCCTCCACCATAACTCACCACTTATAATTGCATATCTTATGGAATGAAGCTTAATAGTTCTTTTCTTGTTATCATCCAATTTAGGGGGTAGAATCATCTTTTGCAAGTATTTAACAATATCCTTATACAACTCACAACAATCCAAGTTACAAACAAAAGGTTTCTGATCTTTTGCCAACATGTTTATTTGGTTTGCAGTTAGATTTCTTTGAGCCATCAAATTTGCTAGGCCAAACCCTCTCACCAACTTTGTAATATGAATGTCAATATTAAACTCTTGAATTCTATTGATCCATCTACATCTTCTTCCTAAAACTTCTTGCTGGACCAAGATATCCTTAACTGCAGCACTTGGAACATAGGCAACCACTGTGGCTCCAACTAGATAACACCTGAATGTTTTGATAGCCTTTACTAAGGCATAAGCCCATTTATCAATAATGTCATAGTTCAATTCTGCTACTTGTAAGGTCTTACTAAAAAAAGAAATAGGCTGTTCAATACCATTTGCATTTTTCTATAATAGTATTGCTGCAACAACATGGGTAGATGCAAAGGAAAAGATCTGCCTAGGTTTGCTATAATCTGGTGTGTTCAAAACTGGGGCATGCTTGATAGCCCTTTTAATGTCATTAAAAGCTTGCACTACTTTAGCATTCCATTCAACTTTTGCTCCTTTCTTCAACATTCTTGATATGGGAATGCTAATTTTTGCAAAATTTGTAATAAATCTCCTCAAGAAATTGACTTGTCCTAAAAAGGACTGAATTCCTTTGATATTCTTTGGTAGAGATAATCTATCAATAGCTTCCACCCTTTTAGGTTCTATTCTAACTCCATCCTTTGAGACAATATGCCCTATAAGTTTTCCCTCTACCACACCAAAAGCACACTTCTTTGGATTCAAAGAAACTCCATACTGCAATGCTCTAATGAAGATCTTTTCTAGATGTTGGCAATGTTGTTCCTCCTTAGCTGAGAATGCTATTAGATCATCTTGATACACCACCATGAACCTATCAATAAAATTTGCAAAGGCTACATCCATGGCCCTTTGGAAAGTGGCACCAGCATTAGTCAGCCCAAAAGGCATTCTCACATAAACATATTTCCCCCATGGGGTTGTGAATGTAGTTTTGAACTGCTCTGTGTCCTTAACCATAACCTGATTATAACCAAAAAAGCCATCCATTGGGGACATCAATTTTGACCCAGTGATCTTCTGCAACATATTTTCCATATAGGGTAATCCATAATTATCTTTCAGATAATTTATATTGAGGTTTCTAAAATCAACACAAAGCCTGATGTCACCATTCTTCTTTCTGACAGGCACCAAATTTGAAACCCAAGTGGAGTGTCTAATAGGCTTGATTATTCCAGCATCCATCATCTTCTTGAGTTCTCCTTGCATTTTAGGTGCCAAGGTAGGGTTAACAGGTCTTAACTTTTGTTTGAAAGGTTTTGTACCTTCTTTTAGTGGAATCTCATGTTGAAAGAGGTCCTCTCTATAAGCTTTAAGATCTTCATAGGACCAGGCAAAAACATGTCTAAACTTTCTAAGAAGATCAATCAAATTTTTTCTAGTTCTAGGGGACATACATTTACCTATGTAAACCTTCTTGGGTATAATTTTTGTGCCCAAGTTTATTTCTTCAAGCTCATTTGTTTTATTAGTACTAGCAGAGAAAGCTTTGTCTTTATTGTCAAACGCCCTTTCAAGAGCAACCAATCCTTTGGGAACTATATTTGATTTTAATTGCAAAACTTCTTTCCCAAAAATTACATCTTTACCATTTACTATATCAACATAAGTACTAAAATCCATTTCTCTGTCACCAAAATGAGACTCACATTGGAGAAATCTTAATATGTCCTAGTCATCAGAGAAAACCTACCAATTTTCTACATTATCAGGGATGGAAGGCCTAGCTTGTACCTCTATATTTGATATATCTACAAATGTAACATCTTCTGGTCTAAGAGCCACATTAGCTAACAAGTCTACCATTCTATTTTGACTTCTTTCCATCCAATGAATGTTAAAAGAACTGAAGCTTTCAATTTCATCCCATACTACATTTCTATACTGCTTTAACTTTTGATTTTTTGAAGCATACTTTGATCTAACTTGGGAGACAACCAACTCAGAATCACCCACTACTTTTAAACACTTTATACCATGCCTTGATGCCAACCTTAGACCTATCAATAGAGCTTCATATTTTGCAACATTATTTGTGCATGAGAACAACAAAGTAAAGGAGAATTTGAAAGTTTTACCATTTGGAGATATGAGCAATATTCCAGCTCCAGACCCTTCCTTACTATTGGCACCATCAAAATACATGGTCCACAAACTGTCAAGGTCAATCCATCCCTCCTGGATTTTTGACTTATGTATATTTTCAACATCCTCCTCCACCTCTTTATCTTGGACTTTGAAAGCATTAATGTCAGTGTCAAGAAAACAATTCATGGTGTCTTCTTCTTCAATCATATGTGGAGTTCTAAGTTCCCTGGAAATCTTAATATTCTATCCCTCAAAGTTAAAAGTAGCAAATGATAAATCAAACTGTATGCTGCCTCCCATAGAAGCACTCCACTTTCTTGATAGTAACATCCCATATTGGGGAGGAATATCCACTACCAAGACACTCATGGCCAATTGTTTGCTAGGGTATGCAGCTAGTCTGTAAGGTAAAGCCTTAATAGTACCCAAAACTGGTACTTCCCTTGAATCCATTGCTTGAAATCTTCCATGAGGTGTATCCACTTTTAATCCTAATGATTTCATAACCTCAGTAGGCATGACAATGTTTGATGCTCCTAAATCAATCATACAATTTTTCAGCAATTTTCCATTTATTTGCAAAGTCAAAAAGAAAGGATCAACTATTCCTGCTGTAGTACTAACAACATTTGTATCCAAATAAATTTAGGGAATTTCATAAACAATCTCCTCATTATAATTTTCATTTTCATCATTCACAGTTGCTACTTTTTTCTCAACCCTTTCTATTTTTTGGGAGTCTATGGACACCACACCATTCACCCAATTTAGGACTTTTTCCTTGTGCTCTTCTATTCTCATCATTTCTAGCAATGGGACTTTGACAGTAATCTGTGACAACAATTTTCTCATATCAATTGGAACATATTTTGAATCAGAGACATCTGGCTTCAAGCTTACAGCTTCTTTATCAATATTCTAGATGGATATATTTATAGGTTCTTCAATATGGGCTCTATCCTCCTTCTGCAAAGCTAGAACAACTTCAACTGTGGGTTTGGATTTTACCTTATAGACAATGTTAGGCTTATCATTTTTCTTTGTTTTGACCTTATCAACAACATCAACATCCTTTAACTTATTTTGTGATGTCTTTACATATTTCTCTTTCTTCTTGATGAAAATTCTAGTAGGCTTTTGATTTGGATTACCAACTACTCTATTTCTCAAGTTATAACTTGTTTTGGCTTGGGTAACCATATCAGTTGTTATCAAGGCAATCTCCTCATCAGATGGACTTCTCAAAAAAACTATCTCCTTACCCTTCAAAACATTACACTGAATGTTATCAAGCTCACTATCCTCATCTGAAAATACTTGTTGATGGTATGATTTAGTTTTAGTCTGAGAATTGAAGATATCCTGATTTTCATCCTCTTCAGTAGAGTCAAATTCATTCCAAACATGGGAGGAAATCATCCCACATCCCTGGTCATCATAATGCTTCTCCTCATTACACTCTTGCTCCTCTTGTGAAGAGACACTTTGGGATATGACACAATAATTAGGATCATGTGGTGATTGACAAACAATACACCATGGAACATCTTCCACCACATTCATTGAGTTCCTTTGTAATGGATCAGGGGTCCTATCATTTGGTTTGTCTTTTCTCTTAGGAATAATAGGCTTCCCATCTTTCCATTGAGTATTATATGGATAGTTCTGCATTCTTGGTAATTTGTTGAAATTATTAAAGGCAGGCTTATCACCTCTTGCAACTTTATTATTTCTGTTCTCACCAGGCTTTAAGTCCTTTATTGCCTTCAAGATTTTCTTTAAGCTATCATCATCCTTTGGTTTTACACTTATAGACTTTCCTGGATCCTTTCTATTTAACAATTGTGATTTTTTATCTTCCCTTCTTCCCAACTTTCCCAAAATTCTATAGTTACTCTCTATGTTTACAACTAGTTTATAAGCTTCAACAAGACTCCTTGGGTTCTTATCTCTCAAAAGGTAGCCCATCTTAGAGTCAAAAGAATTTAAATAGGTGACAAGACATACTCTATCATCCAATCTGATGACTTGCAAGAGTTTATGCATGGCCTTTTGGAAACTAACATTAAATTCAACAATGTCCTCATTGAAATTTTTCTTGATGTTATTAAATTCATTTAACATAAAACCCTCATGTGTTTTATCCCCATACTGTTCCTTGAAACAATGTCTAAGTTGATCCCATGAGCCTATGCTACCATGTGGCAAAGCCCTAAACCAATCCCTTGAATTTTCTGTTAGGGATTACACAAATAACTTCATGATAACATCATCAAGCACAATGTTATAATCATCAATCACATCAATAAAATTTTTTAGGTGCTCCTCACAAGTGACAACATTACTTCCAGTGAATTTGGGAAGTTTCTTCCTAATTTCTTCAGGGATGGGGTTAGGATATCCAGGGATGCCAATAAAAACCAATTGTTTACATCTTTCATGAATAAGCCCTGTATTGAAAATACCAGCACCCTGGGATGTAGATGCATTAGTGTTTGTCATGGTAGAAATCCTGAGCCCTCCTGGTGGGGGAACACCAGTTGTCTGATTAGCCATATTTGCAACATTTCCTCCTTGTGTCATAGTAGAATTAGCCAAGTTAGTGGGTCCTGCAAACCGTCTAAGAAAGTCTATCTTCTTTTTCATTTCTAGTGCTGAAGCTTCCAATTCTGCTTTTTCCAATTCTTTGGCTAGCAATTCATGTTCACTCTTGGCTTTGTCAAGGTCTACTTCCAACCTTAAAGCTAGATCTATGTGGAGTTTAGGGCCCACATGCTCATTAATTGAAATGCCCACTACTTTTTGCTTTCCTTTATCCCTTGGATTCCTTTTTTCAAACACTTGTTGGACAATGGGCTGTTCACTTGTCTGTTCAGGAATGGGAACATAATTTATGGCTTCTAAATTCAGCAGTTGTCTTTTTAACTGGTTAGCCCTTATCATGGCATGCCTAATTTTCTCTTCTCTTTCCTCTTCTCTCTTTTTCCTAATAGCTGTTTGTTCATGAATTCTTCTTTCTAATTCATATACTTCCTCAAAGATCTCCTCAGAATCAGTTAAAGTTGTTTTAGATTCAACCTGCTATGTTTGAGGCTCCTCATGTTGATCCTAAGACTCATGGAGGCCTTGGGGTAATGATGAACCAAGGGTGAAAGGGGGGACAAAATCCTGTCCACTTCTACTTTTACTTCTAGATCTCCTCTCCCCTCCATACTATTTGTTAGGGATTATTCTCCTATTGTGGGGAAACTTTTCACCCTCTCTTTCTGTAGGGGAATAATAATCTTCATACTGATTTAGACCTAGATCAACTGCCTCCTCATATTCTGAGGCATTCCCCTCCCGACTAGGAGGAGAAATGTTCTCTTGTCTTGAGTTTCCTTTTTTCTTCCAAGTAAAAGACATGTCATTAGTAATCTTTTCTCTTCTAATTTGACCTCGTCTAGATGTAGCTAGAAGCTCACCCTCCAAAGTCTCTTCTGGGTGTTCCTTCCTCTAGGACCTTGTATTTCTGAAACTCATTGTGATATAGTAACACTTTATTTAGCACTAGTTATAGAGATATTTTAGAGTCACCACCCAAGCCAAATGGGATTTTCTATGATTTTAAACAAATAGGAAAGGTAGGCAAAACTTTGAAAAGGAATCAACTCTGTGTTCAAAGGTAACTAATTGGCTTTAAAAATAAGCAGGTTAGGAGTCTAGCTCAATTTGCACCTACATTATTTTACACAAATATTACAACTTCCTCAGCAGAGTCACCATCTTGTTGGTTCTTCAAAAGATTTTACACTCCATGAGATACCAATATGCTTATTGTAATACCCCACTAGGGAACCCAGGAGAACTTAACCTAAACATGCATCTAAGTTTGCAGAATATTTTTTTAAAAAGTTAACATAGAAGAACATCAAAGTTTTACAATGCAGAAATAATACAATGAAATGAACAAATCACTTAGGTTACAAATCTCAAGGATTCCATGATGAAGATTATGTGAATATAAAATTAATTAATTAGATTAGGTACAATTACAAAACTCATATAAACAAAGAAAGATATAATCAACATCACATAAAGATAACATAAAAAAAACTGGTACCATAAGGTATCCATAAATCTACATCCACTGCACATATCACAGGGTATGTAATACAATAACTGAAAGAAGTACACATGATAACTCTGAAGAAATGATACAAAGATACAAGATCACAAGGAAGAAGAAAAAGAAAACCTCTCCAACAATGAATATCAAGAAGGAACAACTGCAATAGGGATCATCCAGCACTAGTACACGAACATCAAAATCTCAAATGGTAAAAGAATCACTACCACCCGACCTCGTGAGCCTAAATGATCCACTCCCATCGCGATGAGGAGATAACAATAGTTCCCACTTGAATAAAAAACAAAACATAACAAGAAAAGGAAAGGATCCTAAAATCTCTCTAACTCAAGGTGAAAAGTAATAATGCCATGTAAGACTCACTATTCTAGAGGCAACCGACACATGTAGGATAACTAGACTATGCATAGGAAGGTGTCATCATGTACGTCTAACCCTTAATTTTTGTCTTGGTAATCTCTCTGGATCCTGACACCCAAGTGACCATACACGGTGTCAATGACCTCTCGTACATACAAAGCCATCAACTATGCCAACTCATCCCTTAAAAGGGGGCTATTCATCTTCTCCATTCCCACCTTAGTCTGTACTAGCACTAAGACAGGGCGAGTAATCCATATCTTGTTAGGTTCATTTTAAAATCTCTCAATGTTATATTTAGTTACCACTTGATTAAGATACTTAACAATAAGTGATCTTGGTAGCCACTTGTGGGCCCCAACGCTTATTGCAAGCCACCTCCTACTACATATCTAGGTAAACTACCCTAGGCTCACAGATCTCTCATAGATCAAATTAGGTACACAACCAGGTAATCCCAAATCTAGTTTCACATACAAGAACTATAAATGATTAAAAATGCACCAAAATCAGAATACAAAACATCATGAGCCTATATGGTCAATCAGGGTATAATCATAACATATACACACATCAAAACATAATATAGAAAACATGATCAACTGATACATACCCCAGCCTCTGTCTTCCCCCTAAGTCTTCTAGTATCCCGAAATCACAGTAAGCATAAGAAGACACTCCAGGCACAAAGAAGAGAAACACTCACATCACAGAAAACTGATTTCTAAACCATAAGCATTTAAAGTTCCATATTGATCATAACTGAATCCACATGCAGATACACATAAATCTGTTAAGAGATACTTAACATAATCATTATAATAATGCAAAAATTAAAGAAAGTTCTCTATATTCATCCTATAGGTTCAACAGGATAGAAATGCCCAATTTCAGTACAAATATATCCTCTTTACAAGTAATACTTTCTAATAATTTAATCATTTAATAATAAACAATTTTCATGTGAAATTGCAAATCCCATTGTAAACATAAATATAATTGTTTAAAACATTAGATTAATGAACCCGGACATTAATAGCATAATCTAATGGTAAAAGAATTATATAAAAGAAGGGTATCTGTTTAGCCTAAAACATATTCTCATAAATAAAAATTATTTAACTAAACAAATAAGCTCATTCCACAAAGTTGAAAATTAAATCAAATCTAATTTACACTTTAATCACTAATAACTTTTCTATACATATATACAAATATATTCATTTAAAAATATTCAAAAAGAATATAATTAATAAATTTCCATAATTAACGAAATCTATTATTTTAAATAAACAAAACTCATATTAGATTGAAAAACAAATTTTAATACAATTTAAAATATAAACAAATTTCCTAATAACCAAATTACACATCTTAGATTAATTTTAAAAAAATACATTAATGAATTAATGAAACAAATTAAAACATTAACAAATAACAAAAAAAAACAAAAAAACAAAAACAAAAAGGTAAGGTAGGATTGGGGAGTAGGCCCCACCCGCCCCCCCCCCTTTCCTTGCGCCCAAGGCACGCAAGCCCCAAGGCAGGGTACTATCACAACAGTACCACTGCTGCAGTGGTACTGCCATGGCAATACTGTCTGCTACAGGCGGTACGCCATGTGCAGGGGGTGGGGGGATGTGGTGGCCCCCGCCCCCCAATACCAATCATTGATTTTTTTTTTTAATAAATTAAAACAATTTCCCAAGATATATTTATATATCATTTTTAATTCATTAATTCATTTTTTTTAACACAATGTTTTTTAACAAGCATGCAAATATATATATATATATATATATATATATATATATATATATATATATATATGTATTTTTTTAAACTCGGGAAACGAAAAGCACTTAAGCCATAGGATAAATATTTTTTTATACCAGGTCTATTTTTTTTAAAAAATTCTTGTATCATATTTTCTATACGCATAATTCAGATTCCTATGCATGGAATATATTCTCCTTTTCCTTTGTCTTTTTATGCCTTTGACTACACAAATTAAAAGACTGTATTTGAAACAGAGAGTATCATTTTTATATCAGAATTGGATTTTTTGCTCACAAATTGATTTTCAACAAAGATAAATTTATTTTTTCTTTAGCATTATAGTTTAACTATAACCTAGGATTGATTTTTCATTTTAAAGGAAATCTATGAGAAAACTTCCAATGAAATTTTGCCAGCATAATCCTGCTGTGCTAAAATTTAATAAAATCCTAAATTAATAGATTCAAGGGTTTCTCTAATACCCAAAATAAGAAAAACACAGACAGATCTAAGGAGATGATCCAAAAACCATTCAGACACAGAAATTCATCAAACGACAAACATAAAACACATAATAAGATTTCCAGATCCTACCTAAGATCCAATGCCAGAACTAAAAAGAAAACCCTTTGAAGATCTGAAAGCAAAATTTCCTCCAAAACCAATCCAACCAACTCTCCAAAAAGCCTCCTCCAAAACTTGCTTAATCCCAAATGAATGCAAATTCCCCCTATTAGGGATTCAACTCCACCATTCATGCAAACCCTAGATGACTCACAATACAACTCCTAATCAAACTCACACTCTTGAGTTGAAAGAAATTACTAATTAATAATTAAAAATATCTTTTAATTGTGCACAACTCAGCTTAGTCTCCTAAAGACAAGTTGTCTCCTTTTTGAAACAAATAACATTCAAACTCAATAAAGCACATGCTAATATATTTTAATATGTTATTAAATAATTTTATATTCCAAACACCATTAAATCATGCAATTTAATAATTTAATATCTAATCGACATTATTAATCCTATTTTCACACTATTAATTAATTAAAACCAAATATCCTAATATTTGATTTTTAATTAATTAATAATCATACAAAAACATAGGAATTAAATTTAATATTATTTTCCAATTATAATATTAATTTCCATGACTATAGAAAATCACATAACCAAAAAGCAATAAATCAAGATCATCAACTAAACATACAAGCTCAAGATAGGGATCCACAAACTTTGTCAACTTGACAAATTTGGATAGGGTAGTCAACATATACTTATCCAACAACTAGGATGAAAAGGCTTAGGATAAGGTTTTGGATCCATGTTATCTCCCCTCTCTTACCATTTGAGATACTGTGATAGGGCATGCTCATCTTGACAATTAAGGGAAGATGATGCCCGGTACCTGCGAACCTACATACAACACCCGCATGTACAAACATATATAAATATATAACAAAAAATGGCGGGGTTCGGCCAATCATGTGGATCTCGCAAGCTAGTAACTATGACTCTGTCCTTCAACCACATCAGGCACGTCAAACAGAAGTATAAAATAAACACATCAACCATATACATGCAAGTATGGGGTCAATAAAATTATACGCATCAATGATTTCCTAACATATAATCTATCATCCTAAAGTAATCATATCATTTATAAATGTGGGAAATCTATAAGCAACTGGACAACCTATAGGGACAAGACTTCCCTCTTCACTTCTGGCTCTACAAAACCAAGGCAGGTACACCTGATCCAATAGATTCAACTCTATTCCTTACTCAATACTGGATCTTACAATAGATAATAGTGACAAAGTACAAAATAACAACCTATTATTCATTGACTCTCCATCACTGGATAAAACAACTATATAAAGTAAATGAAACTTTTAAAGACTGGTATTGATTATATGTTTAGGACTACAAAGACTTTGATCATTCCCCACAAAGCAAAGATAGGAAAATACAGGCCAGTGCCTTATCCATTGGGCAAAATATCAAAAGACAAAATGAATACAAAGATGTTTTAAGAATAACTGGCCTTCGAACATAAATAAAAACACCCCAACTCTTTCCTACTTATAGAAAATCCTCAAATAAATTCAGTGAACATGCATCCCACCCTGAGCAATATTTAATCCAACCCTAGATCAGAACTCAAAGCCAAATACATACATATAAATCTCAAGAAAAGATTTAAAGATTCATACAATAAACATAATGGAGAGGAAAAGACTTTGAAATTTGTATTAAGTATAACCTTTTGTCTTTGTAGAGAACATGTCCTGAACAATAAGCATGCAAGATAGCAGTAGCAACTTGTACTTCTTCTCTATTGCTTGATGAAAAATAATACAAAATGTTACAATCCTCGACTGAGGGTTAGGGTTTCAAAATTTCTATCTTCTCAACACCTAAACTCTCAATGCCTAGAATGATTGTGGAAAATCCTTTATATACAAGGAAATGCAACAAGCTACCGATCATTCTAGGGTTTACAAAATTCTTAACCTAAAAACTTTACAACAACCCTATTGGGTTTACAATAAATACATCGATCAAAATTGGTGAGATATTTGTAGATGAGCCACCTTGATTTATGTCTTCAATTCTGTCCTTGGCTTCTTCTAACAAATTTGATTGCAATATCTTCATTGTCATTCCTGTAATAAATACCTCTCTACATCTCAACAACTTTCATGACTCAAAAGGTTACTATCTTTATTTGTCTCAAGAGGTAGGTGGAGTATTTACTTTTTCTGCATGAGGTATGTACTGATACCTCCACCTATTATACACCTCTTCACTTGGGAACTCAAAATTTGCAAACTCTGCATTTTTGCCAGATAATTGTTCCCACCTATCCTCC
The DNA here is from genome assembly GCA_027943335.1 of Chamaecyparis obtusa. NCBI lineage: Eukaryota > Viridiplantae > Streptophyta > Pinopsida > Cupressales > Cupressaceae > Chamaecyparis > Chamaecyparis obtusa. The sequence continues at coordinate 590,024 of BSBK01001456.1, read as the reverse complement.
AATTGACTAATCCCTCACTGAATAAAATAAAACTTAGACTTGGCAAAAATTAATGTCTCAATAGTATGTATGAAAAATAAAGTATTTTCTAAAGTCAAAATGCTAGTCATTCTAGCAAAAAAGTCATCATCTATTTGTGCTCACCATTTGATCAATTCTTTAAGTTCACCATTTTTCTTAAAAACTCCTGGGATCAAATCACAACTGGGGAGTGTCAATTATTTCTTCAACAAATTTTATTTTCTTTCAAAATCACCCAAAAGTATGTCATGCTCTACAAGCCTCTTCACATTCAGGTGCAATGGTTTGATCAAAGGGTGAGGATCATTTTGAGACTTGGACAACCATCTAAATAATCTCACATTCGGAGATCTCTCAATCCATTTCTTGAAGATTGGTCCAAACTCACTCTTATGCTTATCTAATGATGTGAGCAATATCCTCAGCCTCCTAGCATGGTCAAACAAAAATGTGGGATTCAAATTTGTAGCAAACTGCATCACAGCCTCTATTACCTTTTCTTCATATTTTTGCTCTAACAAGCTCTTATCTTTCAAATGTCCTTCCCTCAGCTTGTCCAATTCTTTCCTTTTTATTTTAAAATGATTTGTTTCTTCAAGAAACTATTGCTTCTCCCAACAGAGCCTTGCATCTAGGTGTGTCTCTGGGTAAGGTGATGGTGGAAATTCAATGATAGGGCTAGATGAAGAAGCCACTGCAGGCTTGTCAGCTATCATTAATTTGGGTGACCTATGATCCTGGGGTCCTCACAATTCAACAATCAACTTGTCATTTTGGATTAGCTCTATCTTAAGCTCATTATAGGACTTAAGCACAGTTTCAAACTTAAGCCTTAGCTCTTCCTTCTCTTGTGCATCTTTTTCTGCCACCTTCACATTAAATTTGGCAGTTTCTAAAATGAGGTTTGAAGCCTCTACACTAGAAGTCTCACCTACTTGTTGCACTAACAAATTTCTAGCATACTCTAAAGAGAGAGCCTCTCTTTTTCCTTTGTTTTCTTCCCTCTTAAGGGACCACATAACTAGGGCAGCATGGTCATCTGAGAAAGAAATACCTCTAGTAGCTTGCTGAGCCTATTCTGTAGTAGCAAGGGTCTTTATCTTGCTCTTCCTGACTTTATAAAAAATTATTGCATCAACAATATCCCATTCTGGTAGAATCAACACCCCTGTAGTATGTACCATACCCCTTCCCTCCTCATGAGTAATCTTCTCAAAATGATTCATCATCTCACCCTTGGTTTCAGTTTCAATCTCTGCTATGTCCCTATCAGGGAACTCTTCTTCTTTTCACAAATTTCTTTAAACTGATTTATCTTCATTCTCCAGAAAAATTGAAAAAATGCCCTAGTCTTTACAAACTTGTCATCAGCAACAAAAGAGTCACTAACATGTTTCAAAATAGGGTCAATTTTCTTACCCTCAAATTCAGCAATAGTGAGATCCATTGCTACCTTCGTAGGTGCCTCTGGCATTCCTTCCTATAATTCATCATTGGAAACAAAAATGTTCCCCTCATTCCTCATTTGTACTAACTATTCAGGTACCCTATGTTCATCTAAGTGTAGGGGGGATTTAGGAGAATAAATATTTTGTTCTGACCCTGATCCCTCCTATCTCTGCCTCTTTGGAGAGGGTCCCTGCATTGTCTGATCATCCATAGGCCTCTTTCCTCTTGAAGTAGAAGGTAGATCCTCACCTCTCTTTTGTGTTGGTAGAAGAACAGTATAACCAGTTCTCTTTTATATAGTGTAAATTCCCCTTGGGGTCAACTTTGTATATCTTGGCTGGGTTAAAATCTTCTTAGCTCTCTCAGGGTCTGTTTTGCTCACAACAACCCTTTTCTCATTCACTGCATGCACGATCCCTTCAAAATGCTCCATAAGAGCCTCTACCTTTCTAGCCTAGGTCTCAAAACCTTTTAATGGATCATAAGTTCTATCAAAATTCCTGATAAAATCTATAGTCTTTTTGTATATCACCCACTTTTCCTTCTTAATTTCTTGAGTTTGTAGATTAAACTCATTCCTTATTATGTCCTTAGGAAAATAGAATTGGTGCTCCATAAGAGCACACCTTATCTTGTCCCTAAACATTCTTGATAATAAACCCTCATTGTCTACACACCTAATTGCAACTGTAGGCATCATGTAGGGTTGCAAGACTTGGTTTAAATACACCCACCCTCCTTTAGTGATAACATATTGATGTGAAATTGTAATATCTGGGAAGAAAGTTCCCCTCCCTTTATGAGTGAGAGCAGTTTCCTACAAGTCACCAATTTGCCTTAAAATTTTTCCATATCCTATCTTTAGTGGGACTTGGTAAGGCAAAATGTATGGTGCCACCCTGCAACCATATACCCTAAAGAATGTGGAGACTGGATACAATATAATATCACCAAAATTATGAACTATGGTAATATCCTGACAATATTCCTTTGGCCTAATCAATTTTAAAAATTCCCTTGGAATTCTAGGATTGTCAAAAAACAACAATGTCCTAAGCCTTGAGGCAAAACCTTTGTCAAATGCAATAAAACTAGCACTAGATCTATCCCATGACAAAGATGTGGTCCATAACTGAACTGGGAGAGTTTCCCCATTCCTCTCTTTGACAATGTTGACTGTTGAACTGAAAAATTGCTCACCTTTGTACAAGAACATGTGCATGAGCATAGAGTACCACCCAAAGGGCCTACTAACCTTCATGTTCTTTATTCCCATTAATCCCTCATGGATTAGGTCAGCCAAGTGAGAGGAAAAATCAAAGATTAGTGCCAATTGGGGATGTAGAGATTGCACCATCATAAACATATATGGAACAGGAATATGAGTAGCTTCATCATGCCCCAGGATTAGAGTTAGAGACTTATAAAAACCCTGTGCATGCTTACTGAATAGATCCAACCTAAAAGGCTTTGGTGTACTTGAGCTAACAACACACATTGATCCAATTTGGTCCAGAAAATCCCTTAGAGGCCCTGTCCTTAAATAATCTTTCTGAGCTTCATATACCTCAGTGAACTCATTAAAATCTATCTTTTCTAACGCAACAGAAGGGTCATTTAATGAAAATACCTCCCTAATCTCATCTTCTATGATTCTAATTAAATCATTTCCATTCACATCCTTGACACATTTAGTCATAGGATCATAACATTTAGCAATTTGGATCAACAATTCTGCATCCATAAATACTCCAGGGACAACCAATTTCCCTATATCAAATTGCCAAATATTACTAAGGGGGGCACATCAATTCCTCTGTGAATACATTGACGTGAACAAAATAAGACCATTGTGATCCTCTCCCACCCTAGCATCCCTCATCCAATTTCCTCTATCATGGAGCCCACTATTTACATAATCCCTAGGGTTTCTTGGGACCAATTCCTTTAGTCTTGTTGTCCCATTGTCTGAATGCGGGAGGAATTGCATCAATTCTTCAAAAACACCCTTGTCTTTGTACTTTGTTTCCCAGACAACTCCCTCTTTGGTAGCATTTTAATTAGGGCTTTCAAAACAATGCGCAAATACCAGAGAAAACCCTAAATATTACCAGCTAACAACACAATTTCCTTTACAATTTCCTCAAAGCCTCAAACAATTCTTTGAATTCAGAAATTATGAGCTACCAGGTGCATGCAAAACCTTTTTTTTTTTTTTTTTTGATCGGTAAAAGGCCGAAGCCCTGAAAGTTTTTTATTAATATAAAAGTTATTTTACAATGTGACCCCACTCACTACAGGCGTTGGTAAGAAAGAGCGGGGTTGAGAAAACCTCCAGCCTTACCCGGGACCGAAGTCTTGTACTTATACAAAAATTACATGGGTATACCCATGACTCAACAATTGTCGATATTTGTAAATATACATAGCTACCATAGGCATACCCATGGCTCGATATCTATCAAAATTTACATCATTTCGTGGGTGTACCCAAGTCTCAATAAGTTCGAGATATGTTTTTTCTTTTAAAATCATATTTTAGTTGGTAGACATTGACTGGTGTTTTGACTAGAATAAGTCCTTTATACAATTAAATATCATTATCTGATCCTCTTCTTGTCGATAATGATTTATTCATCTAGATATGAAAAATACCTGAAATATAAGACATCTTCCAAAACCAAGGGTTAACCAACATATATATAAAGAACCTTTACCTTGATTTCATTACCTGTCTAAAAATAGTGGGTATTATTAAAAAATATGTTATAATTAGAAGTAAAGTGACATCATAACCTTAGTTTTTACCTTTCCAATCATTGCTATTAAAATCTTCTTACCTTTATTTAATCAAATACCTTACCGAAATAATAGTGATAGAGACCAAATGCACCTAAAAATTTGTAGCCCTTACCAATTAAGGTTGTAATTTCCTGTAACTTATAATCATTAAGAGTGATTGCCAAAGGATAGAGCCTACTCTACTTTATTATGTTATCAAGAAGAAGTGTTGGACTAAGGTATATTGTAGGTCTATATATATTTAATCAAAGGAAATTCCAACTACGAGAATAACATCTCTTAAGAGAGATTAGCCAAAGTCCAAATTACCAATACATATGGTTGTATATATTACCCTAAATATATATAGCCAGATGTATAGTCTATTAGCCATGCTGTGAAGCCAACCAAAGATAATCTTGATACTCAAAATTCATATATTGAAGCTGATCAACTATGTATAAATATAGATATACATTTAACAACATATCTATATTTATACAAAGCAAAGAGATTGAAGAAATCCTGATTCTGAACTTTGTAAATCTATAAAAATTAGCAATCAACACTAGTATGAATCTGGTTGCATGATCGCAAGAGTGGAAGGGATGCCTTGCGATCATGCGACAAGGCATATGTACTAAGTGTAGTGGCTGGGGTAGATGAGAGGTAGTCAATAACTCACTCCATCTCCAGCCAGTGTTCATCAAAACTATCTTCGACCTTAAAAGTCATGAGAGCCACCCTATCAAACTGAGGGATAGTATCCAATTCCTCAATGCAGGTTCGCATAGTTTGATCTGGGTAAGGGATTGTGAGGTTTTGGTCAATACAATGGACCATCTTCTTCAAACCACCCAGATGTTCTACTAAGAACACTTCCCTAGCTACTGATATTATGTCCTCTTCCTTTTTGCCTGTAGAGGTAAAAAGGACTATAAACTAGCCAATGACCCCTCCATTTGTTCTGTAGGTAAAGGAGTTGTCAAAGTGTTGATCTCCTATAGCCTTCACCAGTGCCCTTCTGGTTGAATCTGGGAGTGGAGTCAGCATATGATTCATTATTTTTTGACTGTTCGATGATCTTACATCAATGGTAAAGCTTGAACTGTAACGACTTCCTCCAAAGCTCCATTAGCAAATCGATGATCAGGATTCATATTTGACTCAACTTTAAAACACCGCCATAGATCTCTTTAAAATTTGTGAGCTTCCCTCTTAACAGTTTATCTTTAGTCGCGCAACTGCGCAGTCATGAAATTAACCACCACAGGAAACCGGTTACACTTGGCAAAACTGGCGACTGAAGGGCTTCCACTAGTTCATGAAATACTTTCCTCCATCGCTAAAAAATTTAGTGATCACGTGACTACTACTCGCTAAATCACCAAGTCCACTAGACCCTCGCCAAAACATCATGTGATCTAGCGAACAAAGAGAAACCTTATCAGCACCGCTAGAAATATATCCTTACCACCAAATGGACTGAGAAACTTAACTGGGCCCACACAAGAAGATCGACGGCAGCTCACATGATTGCATGGGCCGGAAAGATTCCAAGCAATCATGCGACTGCCATTGATCAAGACTCTTCCCACCCATTGAAACACCGGGCCCACCTTGGAACCCTGCCACCTCGATACACTGCCAACCAATTGGAGCACAACATGTCATCATCTTCCTTGACAGTGGGACCACCAACCTTCTTCCATCAATGGGCCCGTAGCATACGTGGCACCCTTGTCGCATGATCGCAAGCAGTGAAAATGGCTCTTGCGATCATGCGACAAGGCCAAAAGATGACACCTCACCCCCCTTTTTTGACAGCAGGACCACACCGAACACATTACCCTTTGAATCGAATTGACAGCTCTCACTGAATCTCATTGGTTAAAAAGCCCGCAGCTTTCCATCGCGGTGTAGCGAGGATCGTCGATCCTGCACACCTATTAATTCCTATCAGACCCGCCTGCCACCTTAGACCAACCAGAAAATGCCACATCACACCTACCAATGGGCCCCAGCACAAGAAGTAGCCTTGTCGCATGGTCGCAGGCAGTGAAAATAGCTCTTGCGATCATGCGACAAGGCCAAAAGATGCCCTGTAGACATAGGAAATAATAAAACCAAGGGGAACTTAGGACTTGGGGAAAAAATCTCAGAGGGGACCCCACCCGACGAGGTAACCCCAGTCGCATGATCGCATAGCAATAAAAAAAGCTATGCGATCATGCGACAAGGCCAAAGATAACCCAAAACCTTAGAAATATTTAATAAAATGTAAGCACTTGGACTTAGGGATAGGGAAAGGGGACCTGCCAAAAACAACAATCACATATTAAATGCAATATATTTTATATTGTTTTTTCTATGACTTCTCTTCAATCGGATGTTAACCATGCAAATCTAGAAGTTAAAGAAAGTCAACTCATGCTTGTCTGTTAAGCCAAAAGCATTACTTGTGTATACCTTTCAGTCTTATCTTACCTTACTTGTGCGGAGATTGATCCAGTGTAGAGAAAATTTGACGGTTGTCGCATGCTCTCATGGGATCTTCCGAGCCCATGAGATCATGCAACAACCATCTGATGAGGATCTCAATGGCTCGTGGGTTAGATGGAGTCACAATTTGTGATGATCATGCGGTGAGGATCAACGGTGGTCGCATGATCTCATGGGATCTTCTGACCCCATGAGATCACGCGCCTGCCGTTAGATTAGAATCTCAATTGGTGGGCCCATGGATGGTAAAGTGGATACGCGGTTGCACAGTTAAAGAGATTTCATGTGGTCGCTGGATGTAGTTGTGGTTAAGAAAAAATAAAGTGACTTAGCGACTAAGAGGGAAAATAAACCCAGGGTGAAGCTGGGGTTAAAATTGCAATCGGATCTCAAGCGCAGGTATTTAGCCAGCAGTTTGCATTTTTGGTTAGCCCGAGGTGTCTTGCAAGGCAGGAAGACAGAGAGTAAAGGCTTGTTGCATGATCGCATGCGGCTTTCTAACTACATGCGATCATGCGACCATTGAGTAAGGAGATGTTATGGAGAGACATAAAGGAAAAATGAAAATATTGTGCTCATAATCATGAAAATAGTATTTACATCAAAATTGTAGGTAGATATTGTATATACATCAAATTTGCATATACTGTTCCTTAACATAATGCTACTCTTTTAAAGTAACTAAAGACACCAAAATTGTTAGTTATAGTCTATCTTCGGTCAGAGCTAAAAATTTGCTCCATTCTCTTGCTAGAACTAGCCAAGAGACTCAATATTGCATTTAAAAAGGACAAGAGATTAAAGGAATGTGGAGCTACAAAGTCTAAAAGGAAAAGGCTAAGTTTGCGAACCCACTCAAATTCTTTGATAAAACTACTTTATTATTATTTAAGGGTCCCATATGATTCTTTAGTAAGCTATCTTCTCCAAAGAGCTCCTATATTCTTATAAGTAAGAAGGGTTCCTATGGTTAGAATGTCTCTATATGAGGATCCTGTATCCTCATAGGAGAGTCAGTTTCCCAATCTTCCTATTGAGGTCAACACAGGGTAAGGTCTCTACCTTAACCTTATCATTAAAATACCTCTTAAGCTATTATATATGCTGTTCCAATGTTACTACTCCATTGGCACCTAGATTCGCTAGCTTATCAGCCTCTATGTTTCCTTCTCTGAAAGTATGTCTGATTTCATAATTGAGAATATTATCCATTAATAAATTAATCTCTTCTATTTTTGAATTTAAAACCCAATTAGGAGTTTTTTTAGTGTGGATGGCGTTGATAATAATTTGGGAGTCCCCTTCAACAATTATTTTTGAAATGTTAAGATTTTTGCATAATTTAAGCCCTTCTAATGCCGCTACACATTTGGCCATATTGTTGGTTGTAGGGCTAATGGGTCTTGAGAATTTTGCTATCACTTCCGATTTCCAATTGTGGATGATCCCTCCTATACCTGCTACCCTAGGGTTGCCTCGGGATGCTCCGTCAAAGTTGAGTTTATACCAACCAGCTTTTGGTGGTATCCATTTACAGGATGCTCTGTCCGTTTTAGTTTTGGATCCCCCTTTACCATAGAGGGTAGGGATAGCTAGTTTTGGCCATTTGCATCTAATTCTGTTATCCCAACTCTTAAAGGAATCTTCATAGCTCTGTTTGTCCCTGAGTTTATTGTTAGTAATTTCTACGATGGATGCTTCTATCTTGTTAGCTATTGAGTTCCAAGTTAATTTTTGGTCCATAAAAATCCTTCTGTTTCTTTCTTTCCATAATTCCCATACTAATATAGAAGGTGCTATTGTCCATATGTCCTTGAAGAGATTGTCTTTATACAGAGACGACCACACTTTAAGGTTGCTAATTAAATCACAATGAGAAGCAGATTTCCATCCTAAACTTTGATGGAGCCAATTCCAACAATTTTGAGAAAAAGGACAGTTAAGGAGAATGTGATCGACATCCTCAGAATGGTTTTCGCATAGCAGGCATCTAGATGGTCCTTAGAATCCTAATTTATTAAGCCTATTTGCAGTAAGAATTCTATTTTGTAATGCTGCCCATAAGAACAATCTAGCTTTAGGGAGGCAGGATTTGTTCCAGCAAAGGTTCAAAGGTATATCGATGTTATCCATATTTTGGTTCTTAATAATTGCATTGTAACCCTCCTTAACAGAGTATTTTCCATTGTTAGATCCTGTCCATATTAAAGTATCCGGTCTATCTTTAAGAATTACTTCTCTATCATTTAAGATTGTAAGGAGGTTGTTCTTCTCTGGCCAAACATCCTCTATTATATTTGTAATATTCCATTTATTGTCTTCCATCTTTCCTAGGTAGTCCTTAAGGTAAGGGCCAATGACTCTTTTGCATTCTTCCATAAACTCCTTGGAGAAACCTAGTTTTTTAAGGGAGGGAAGGCCTGCCCATGAGTCCTCTCAAAATAAAGCTTGATCTCCTGCTCCTACATCCCAATAAAGGAATTTGTTGATAATCCCTCTGCAGTCCTTAATAAAATTCCATATCCGTGAGCCCTTAACATGTGATTGAGACCTGAAGATGTTGATGGGATCCGCATCAAGGATGTACTTATGTAAGAAAATTGATGCCCACTTATTGCTTGATTCTCTGAACATTCTCCATATAAGTTTAGCCCCGAGGGCTTGGTTTTGCCATAATAGATTTTTAATGCCTAGGCCCCCTTTAGAAATTGGTTTACATAGAGAATCCCATTTGATAAGGGCAATTTTTTTTTCCTCGGAAGGACCTTGCCAATAGAATTCTTGAAGAATTTTGTCTAATTCCTTTTTAACACAAATTGGGAGGGGAAGGACCGACAAATGATACGTGGGAATGGCTGAAAGGACATATTTAATCATAGTTGTTCTACCTGCTTTAGTTAACCACTTTCCTTTCCATGAGCTTTTCTTGTTTTGAACTTTAGATATGACTTGTTTCCATAATTTGGAGGATAAGAGACCTGTATCCAGATCAATACCTAAGTATTTACATAGAAATTTGCCAATTTTATATCCCATCATACCACAAATTTCTCTTTCAATTTTTGAGATAGTGTTAATAAAGTAAATTTCTGACTTAGAAGGGTTGACATGTTTACCCGAGGCTTTCGCATAAAGACTTAGAATGCTTTTGAAGGCACTTGCTTCCTGTCTACTAGTTGATCCAGGTAAAATTGTATCATCCGCAAACTGTTGGTGAGTTATGTTGGGCACATTTTTCACGGCTTGCAATCCCAAGATTTTCCCTTCTAAATGAAACTTAGTAATTGATCTCCCCAATGCTTCTACCATAGTTACATATAGAAAGGGGGATAATGGATCTCCTTGTCAAATGCCCCTGGATATACTGAAAAAGCCTTCTGGGGTATCATTGACAAGAATAGAAATCCTAGGAGTTGAGATGCAATTAAAGATAAGATTAATCCATTGTTTAGAAAAATCAAATGCTTCCATACATTTGCACAGGAATCTCCAATCTACTTTATCGTATGCTTTTTGAATGTCAATTTTCATTAACATACTAGGTTCCTTTGTTATCTGTGTGGTATGGACTATTTCTTGCACTATAATAATACCATCTAGAATCGATCTATTTGCTACAAAGCCCGTCTGCTCTTCCGAGATAATCATTGGAAGGATGGATTTGATTCTATTAGCTAAGCATTTTGATAGGATCTTGTATATGGTATTACAAAGGGAGATAGGTCTGAAATCCCCTGGTTTCGAACACTCGTCTTTCTTTGGAATAAGAGTAAAGAAGGTATTATTAATTTCACTTAATAAAGATCCTGAATTTCTAGTAGCTTCCACAACTTGCCATACTTCTTCTCCAACAAAATGCCAAAATTTTTGGAAGAAGCTAGCTTGGAAACCATCTGGGCCTGGTGCTTTATCCGGATGTAGTTGAAACACTGCTGCTTTGACTCTTCTATTGAGAGCTTATTATTCATCATTTTGTTGTTAGAATCCGTAATCAGGTTAGGAATAGCTTTAAGCATTTCATTTTGGGCATGAAGGTCAGAAGCTTCTGTAGTGTTGAGTAGGGAGCTTTAAAAATTCATTAGTACGTTTGAGATTTGTATAGGATCCTCAGCAATAAGTCCCTCAGCTGACTTAATTTTGGTTATTCTATTGATGCTTCTTTTAAAATTAGTTGTATTGTGAAAGAATTTAGTGTTACTATCGCCCTCCTTAAGCCAAGATTCCCTAGATTTTTGCTTCTAGAAGATTTCTTCTTTGAGAAGGATATCATTGTATCTAGCCATCAAGTCTTTTTCCTTATGGTAACTAAGATCGTTCATACCTTATTCTATTACTATTTTGTTAAGGTTAGAGATTTCTTGTTCTACCTTGGTTTTCTCTTTGAATATGTCATTGAAGTGATTCTTATTCCATTCTAATGCTTTGTTTTTAATAATTTTTAATTTAGCTGTTAAGCAGAACATTTTCGATCCTTTGACCGAGGTTTGTTTCCACCAATCCTCAAGAAGGATTATGAATTATGGATTTTGGAACCACATAAATTCAAATTTAAATAGATTCCTCGAGGGTTTAGAATTTTTTGTTATAGTAAGCCTGACAGGGAAGTGATCCAATCCTACTTCAGGAAGTATCTCCGCACTGACTATTTGATTAAAGTTTTTGGAATTAGTTCTAGTAAAGAATCTATGTAATTTTTTAGCTATGTAGCTGAAGCCTGCTCTTGTATTATTCCAAGTATAGATTCCATTAATAGTATTTATGCTTATTAGATGATTAACCTCAGCCCATTTACCAAAGTCTTTATGAGATTGTGAAATATACTGAGAGCCTCCAAATTTTTCTTCTGGATTTAAGATAGCATTGAAATCTCCTCCAATGATGAAGGGATGTTCTCGTTTTTCAATTAGAAGATTTTGTATTTCCATCCAAACTTTTCTTTTTTCCTCATTAGGGATTGGCCCATATATGTTGATCAGGTAAAATTTTAAATCAGATTTTAGGCTATTAATTGTTAATGTCATCCATCTATCGTTAATGTGTGTGAGTTAGGCCATTACTTTACGGGGATCCCATAGGATTGCCAAACCACTAGAGAGGCCTACTAATGGGACATATTCTGACTTCCATATACCTAGTCTTTTACTAAACTTGTTAATTTCATCTTTATTAAGCTTAGTTTCTTGTAACATAATGATTTCGGAGTCAAAGTTTCTTAAATATCTTTTGATTAATCACTATTTGTTAGGAGCATTTAGACCCCTAACATTCCAGGTAGTGACTTTCATTGTTCCTTGGGAAGGAACTTTCCCTTCCTTATGTTCAGAATATCCGCTATCTTTTTTTGGTTACCTGCATTACCATCCAACGTTCTCAACTCAACAGTTGACTTCCTACCTCTTTTCTTTTTGAGTTTATTAATATTAGGTGTACTTAAACTACCTTTGTTTATGGCTATGCCTAATTCTCTATTTTCATTAGTGATCCCGAAAAGGCCTTCTATTGCTTCTTTAACCAAAGTAGTTTCTCCATCATACCTTATTATAGAATTAACCTAGTTGTTTGAGTTTTTTTGCTCATTTAAGGAACAATCTAGGGGTACATCTCTGTCTATGATCTCCTTGCCATAAATTTCCACTATATCTACATCATTTCCTGCCAAATCCAAATTTAATGCTTCTAGCTCTAGAGGAATATAAACAGCTAGTTCCTTCCCATTAACACAGGTAGGCACATTTAAGTTTTCGTTATCATTTATATTTTTCTCTTTTGTGTTATGCCTGTCTATAGCTTCTTGACTAATTTTTTTATCTGATTGCTCTGAATTTTTGTCAGGGTTATCCAAAAGTGCAATTTCTGAAGCTTCCTTTTCTGGGGAAGAGGGAAGGAGATGCTGATTCAGACTATTATTCTGTCCCTTATTTTCTTCCAGGATGCATTCTTGAATTTGTTTAATTAGTATTTCCTTTTGGAGTTTTAGTTCATTGAAGTCACAAGTTTCGTCAAGAAACATGTCCATGAGTTCGTCCGTTAGTGATTTTCCTAAGTAATTAATAATTTGATTCACCTCCTCTTCTATTCTATTTACCTACTCAACTAATTCTATTGCATCAACACATTCCAGCTTCAAAATCAAGTTAGTTGGTGGTTCAGTCCTATTACCTTCATCTTGAAAACAAATTTTATTATTATTTGTTCCAAGTTCTATTTGTTCTGATTTACTCTCCCTATTGAATTTTTCATATGGTTCTTGCCTTATAATGTTAACTAGGTTATTATTTATTGGAAGCATTGCTTCAGATATTTGGGGGTTTATTAGTTTAACCATAGGAAAATTAATTGGGTATTGATCGGGTATTGATTTGTCTGTATTATTAATTTTACAGCCATAGTCCAAACTTTTTTGTTTATCATTCTCAGATATATTTTCCATGTTCAGGCTCAATGTTTTCTTGGTTTCTATCCTCCTTAAAGAAGTATGGGCGTTGAATGAGTCTTGTGGAGTGTCATTTATAACTGGAGTGTTGATTTTATACAAAATGGGAGGAGGAGTCTTAGAATACTCCTCTTCGTTATTCAAGATTTCAAAACCCCCTTTGTAATTTAAGAAGTTTACCTTTATTCTATTATCTGTGCCATGTTGAAAATCTGAGCAATCTCTAAGAGTAAGCGAGAAAGGATTTCCTCCTTTCTCAGAATTTTCTATGTAGTTATCTAAGATCTGGGGATTTATAATTATGGAATTAGAGTTAAAACACAGCTGAAGGGGAGGAATGTAATTATCATGATAATTTAAATTAATTATGATAATCACATCTATTTTGCTATGTTTAGTTTTAACTATCCTTTTAAAAATTCTGATTCTATTGCCTATACTTTTAATGATTTTTGGATGATTAAATTCTAATGGTAGATTTCTTAATAAAATAGCTTTTTCTACTTGGAAATCCGCTACTTTTATTGGATTAAAAAAGGGAAACCACAAGCATACAAAAAAGGGAATATCTCTGAATTTTAGATAACCTATCTCTAAAATATCATTTTTGAGCTTACTACTCTTGCAATCTACAAAAATAAAGTTATCTGTCATGATAGTAGTACTTACCTCCGGGGGAAGAAGTGATGCCAAACCTTTGATTGTATCCTCTAAAAGGGTATTTGTACCCATCCATTTGCATATGACACCTATTTCTACAAAAACATGCTGATTTTGCACAATGTATTTTTCAACTAATGTTATCCTAAGATGATTAGGACCATGATTACCATATTTTGAAAGTGTTGAATGGCTATGGTTAGCTGCACACCTATGTGGTGGGGTGTAAATGCTATCATTACACTTATCATGAGACAGATTACCCTCATTATAGGGTTTAACCATATTATATGACTTCCTATTCATAGAACCCATATTTCCCTTCCTTAGATGAGGAGGGATGTAAGCATTTGGGGATCTATGAATAAAAGCTAGATCTTTAATATCCTTAGAAGTTCTATGTGGCATGCCTAGAGTTTTGGATAGGGGAAGGGGGGAATTTCTCATATCAGGTTGTGCAGGTTCACCTTCCAAATGTGATTTCCCCCAGGAAGCTACTCCCCCTCCCAAAACCCTACTACTCTAATGATTTACTAAGTGCATAGGTTTGTTACTAGGGTTAATATCCCTGCTTAGAATTTCAAAAGAATTTTTAAGAGCAATACTACTGCTATTGTGATTTAAAGGAGAAGATTTTACCATTTTCCTGCCTTTGACCATGTGCCATTCCTCTTTTCTTGATCTACCACCACCGGAAGATGCCTTAGTCTCTATCAATCCTCCTCCCCTCATAGTAGATAGAGGTTCATAGGGGCATTTGGCTGGAGATGTCCTAGATGACACAACCTTTATGGTCCTGGGGTGATCATACTGCTTACTTTCTGATAGCCGTGGATAGGGTTTGTACAAACTACGAGTGGTAGGGTTCTGAGAAGGTGCCACTCCATCTTTCCCCACTTTGGAGTTAGCTTGAAGTGAGACCTGCTCAATAGACTTTTCCCTTACCATCTCTAAATTATTTTTCTTCAAATTTGCATACTTGGTTTTGGCAAAAAAATTCATTTGTGCATCTAGTGATTTGATAGAGAAAACCTTTAGCTCCATAATCTTGTTTTGGAACCAATAGCCATTGGAAGTATGGTTTTTAGAACCGAGTTTCAAAATCCTAGTTTTAATTACGAAACACTTATCAGATTCCTTAGCGATATGCTCTTTGCAACCATTGTTTGAGGGATTACCTGAATTAACATGTGAAGTGATGATCTTGCCCTTAGATTGCTCATTTTGCTGAGCATCCTGCAGACTTTTAGCCTTCTACTTCGCAATGAACTCATTGAGGTGATCATAATTGGGATGGAGATGATGAACATCCCTAAGTTTGCAGTCTGTATGTTTGTGCCCATATTGCCAACAATTTAAACAATAACTAGTGAAATCCTTTTCTGGGCTAGAATATCTGGTATCTGAATATTGAGCAGGCTTGGAAGACAATTTCGCCAAGGTAGAATCCAAATTTTTGGCTTTCGCTAGGTCATGATGAATAAGTCCTAGCTTGACCTGACGATTCTGTAAAGTTATTTTCCTTTGAAGTTTAATTTTTTGCATTTTTGCAAGCAGAGAACTATTAGTAACTATTTTTATAGGTGCATGCAAAACTTTTCTTGATATCACTCGAAAAAATAATCCAGTTCACTAAGATGCTTATGAAAGAGGTAAAGAATGCAATAATCAGATCGGGATATATAATGTCTTGCCAACCATTTGTAATTCATCCGCATGAAGCTCATCAAGTTCACCATTACTGAAAATTGGTGGCCTCAACATTCACAGGACGCGAGCAATGTCATAGAGAAAAAATTTAAATTTGGACTGTTGATCTTCTTTTCTTTTCGGTGCATCAAATGGTCAACAGAATAGTTGCACAACCCTCTATTTATTTTCCCCAAACTAGTTCCCAACCAATGAGAACAGCTCAATTTAATCATGTGGGAAAAAAAAATAACTTAACTCAATTTTGATTGGAGTGAACAGGTGTTAACCTATCGCTAAAGCACTAACAGAAACATGTCAGGGTTACTTGGTTGAGACATAGCGACAACCATTGATGCAGCTTAATCAAAAGATCATCATAAATCTGAAAATTTTGGCCCCACTTCTACTTTAAGAATCCTTACATCAAATCAACAAATGCCATGTTGGACAAACTAGTAGGTGGGAACCCTAACTTTTTCCTCGGTGTTTAAACATATTGATAGCTTGACAGGTCACCTCCTGCTTTTGGCCAATAAAAAACAAACCTATCAGTGTGACCTGGTGATTGAGGACCCACCTTTCAGTCCACATCCTTTAAACAAGATCTAACAGTCATCGCTATATCACAGGCCTTAAAAAACATCAATCTTATCCCAGCGGTATATCAACAACCATAGGATCTTGTCAAGCTTTAACTATTTGAGAAGGCCAACCCCACCTTAATACTTTACTTAATTCTTTGTCGAGTTAGAAATTGCCACATTTACAAGAAACATGCGGGCGGGCCCGTCTCCCTTTCTTTCTTAGTACCAAACACCCTGTCAACTACCACATCACAACTTATTTCAACCAATAGAAAATGAACATATTAGCATGACCTAGCAATTTAGGGCCCACTTCAAATCTCTTCCTTTATAGAGAATCGGATGGTCGTCGCTATACCGCAAAACTTAAACTACAACTTTCTTCTACGGTATAACGACAACCATAAGATCAATTTGAGCTTTATCCTTTGAAAATTTTTGACCCCACAGCTACTACATCATTTAAGACAAGTGTCAACCTGAGAGAAATGCCATGGAGACTGACAAGCCAAAACCTACCTTTGTCAGAATGGATGTCGATCAGACACTTGTCGCTAAACTGTGATGCTTAAAAAGAAATCAACTTGACCCAACGGTATAACGACAATTGTTGATGCATTCCTTTGTTTAATCGACATCAGGCTTTGGAGATGGGCCCGCTTGGACATATGTCCTCTTGTCGCTAAATCACATGTCAGAAATTCTGATAACAGGGAGCCTTCAGATTTAACGACAACCACTCATTTCAAAAGGTTAATCACTTGGAAAAATTAATGGAAAACTTAGGCTGTGAAAGAAATATTAAAAAGGGACCCCATTTGACAACCTAGCAGCATAACATATAAAGTGGTCATTTTAAAAAAAGGGGTCAATATTGCACATGTCTATTTTGGGGAGTTAGTGAGCCAAAAAGTAACACTCGAACATAACAGATTTTAGGTCAAGCTAGGGTTTAGCCATAAAACCTCACAATTAGGTCTAAGAACCAAATTTTGGAACCTTCTAAAGTATGAGAATAAAAATCTAAAATAGTGCTAACACTTAGCTTATGTTGTGGAAAGATAAACCATGAGATTTTTTTTAAATGCTCATAAAATGAGTCTTAACTGCATGTTGAACATATATCCAGATGTGATGTTTCTATCATCTATAGTTGTTTCCTAATTTCTATTAGTATATCCAACTACCTCAAACTCACTAAATGTTGATGTCACTAAAATATCTCAAGATTCTCTTCCATACTTGTTAGTGTGTATCTTTTGGTGTCGCTTGAACAAAGTTGGGTTCACATTGTTGGTACAATCTCCCTTAATTTTATATTTGTGGTTATTGGTGTAGGTTTGTTCAATATTCTAAATTTATTGAAAAAATGCACGATCCATTTGTTTTATCTCAATGCTAAGAAAATATTTAGTAGATATAAGTTTTTCATTTCAAACTTTATTTCACAACTTTGAATTTGACAATGAGGGAATCATTATTTCTTGTCCAAATTAAATTTTCTAATTCAAATCTTGAAAGTATAATAACTTGGAAAACCATAAATTAACTAATCAAGGGATATTGCTTGAAAGTAAATGTTCCCATTAATGAGACCCAAATGAAGAGCATGCACATCTAGATCCAAGAAAAAGATTCAATTTTTGTAAGGGAAAAAGAAAAAAGAATAAAGATCCCTATGTAGATGGAAAAATCCTAGAGAAATTACAATGAGAGAAAAATAGAGAAAACACATACAAAATACTACAACTTAGAAGAAAAAGAGAGAAACACCTCAATATATAGAGGTCAGAGAGAGGAGTTAAAAATTAACTCCCAAGTCTAAGGATGCCATCTAACATCCTATGTGGGTGAAATGTATCACCTCATAAGAAAGAAATATAATATTCTGAATATTTGGAATAAAGAAATTGAGTTCTGAGAATTCATAAAAAAAGGATTCCTAGGGATTATTTATGAATATTCCTACAAGAGACAAAATATTAAAAATAAGTTTACCAAGAAAAGATTGATTCCTAACACCCCCAAGCTTTACTTGGGGATTTTACATCAAACCCTTCAAAGGGTTAAACAAGATTTTTACAATTAGAGAGAAATTTATCTTTAAAAAGAGGTTTGGTGAGAATATCTGTATCTTAATATTCATCCTTACAATACAAAAGATAAATATTTTTGTCTTCAATTTCTCTATAATTGATGTAGAGATAGGAGCAATGACTTGATGGGATCCAAAAGCTCAACTAAATATTACAATTAGGTCCAAAACTAATTTTGACTATTGAGGATTTCCATGGTGCATGACATGATTCCCAAACATCAAGAACAAAACTAATGAGACTGGTCATTCTTGCAAATAGTCTCCATCAACTGCCCAAGCTTCCAACTCTCCTTACATGAACAATCTTTCATTATGTTTATGACTAGTTTATAGGATAGAGCTAAGGTTCCTTGGGATGGTCAAATGGTACACTTTCCCATTTAGTAACTTGGCCTAGTAGTCATCAAACCAAGGTACTTGTGGTACTATGTAATAGGTCAACCTATAATGCAAACAATCAAGGATTTCACAAATCCAAGCATGTATCTGTCCCTTACTTCTATATGTCTGTCTTATCATAGGACTATGAGGGAAGTGAGACTATTGATGGGTTCAAAGCTCCAAAGAATTAGACTTGAAACATGATCCACTAAGAAATAGAACTCTTGTACTTCATTTAAAAAGGAATAAACTCACATACTCACATGAACACAATGCATTATAAATAAGTGATAAAAATGTAACTAGACACTGTAACTATGACTGTGACAGAGGTAATTAGGACAATCAAAACACAATGAAGATAAAGAAAGGAAAAGGGATGAAAAAAATATTATATTTGGATTCCAAAGGGTCTGAATCTACCATTATTTCACATCACAAGAAAATAATGAATGGCTACAAAAAAAATAAGGGACTACACTATCTTGTTCCAATATCACCGTGACTGTGGTTTTAACAATGGGTATTTCAGTCACAACTATGAACATATACTCAATGAAAACATTTATATCTATTGATGTCTTTGGGATTTTAAGGATCTCAACTCTCCTAGGTACTGATGACACATTCATGCAATCTTGTTTTAATGTCTTTGTGATGATTTACAACTATGTTTGTGGACTACTACCATGACTGTAACAATGTTCTTTTTGCTAGATAGTCAAAAGATGTAAGCTTATACTTTCACAAAAGGTTCATCCAAAGGTCATCCTTGATGGTTTTGGACCCCAAAAAAATTATAAATACTTCTCCAATCTCCCATTCATCCATCCTCCAATCCAACACTTTATGCAATCTCAAAACATAAGGTTTCATGTCTGATACATAGAGATATCAGACATGTTATACCATCAAAACCATATCAATCCCACCTGTAACACCCTAAAACTTTGGAATAAGTAATAAAATGTCAAAAAAAAACTTTGATACAAAATTGGGCCCCTAAAACTGATTAATAGAAGAGTTTTACATTTTTTCTAGCTCTCGGGTTACCCTAGGTAGAGTTTTGAGCCTCTTCTTTATAACTTTAACAAATCAGAATGAAATTAAACCAAACATGAACCAAAATGGAGTATATTCATAGTAATTTCATCCTCAATCACATAGGGTTCATTAGAATTAAATAAATTTCACAAAAACAAGAAAAATCAGATTGAGATGTTGGAAAAATTGTAGGAAAATCAGTAGTTCTTCATTGAAAATCTTCACAAAATCATTAAGAAACCCATACAATGAGCCCAAAATGGCTTATTAAAAGAAAATAAAGTTTTAAAGCAACTTTTCCATGTCCATGGATGAATGTTCAACTTTTTTTTCATGAATCTTTTCCCTCTTTTTGTAAAAATATTAATTTTTAAATCTTTTTGTCAACTTGGGCAACTTTTGCATATGAATGCTTAAAAGCCTACAACTTTGGGAAATAATTGAAAATGGTCTAAAATTACCTTAGAAAAAAATATTAAACTAAAACTAATCAAAATTCCACAAAAATCAACTTTTTCCTATATGCGGCTAATCAGGACCTATAATGCCCTGCGCCATACTCCCCTAGGAAACGAACTCAAGTTCCCATTGAGTTAAGACCTGTAATAGTAAACCATGTTTGATGATGTCTTCTTTAGTCATCCAAGTAGCATCTTCCATTGGTATCAATTTCCATGTCTTATTGAGATCTTTCTTATCCAAAATGCACTCTAACTCCACTAGTTGGATGGGTGATAGGTCTTTGATCCAATATTCATCTTATGGTGTTGTTGTACCTACATATTCACCTACAACCACAACCCCTTTGAAAGGATAAGGTTTAGAAACATTAAAAATAGGTGAGATAGTGACCTCGAGAGAGAGTTCTATCTCATAAGCATTAGCTCCAAATTTGTGGACCACTTTGCATGGCCCTATCTTATTCATCTGTAACTTAGTATATTTCCCCTTAGGAATCCTTTCTTTCCTTAAGTGAGCTAAAACCCAATCCACAACCTTAATGTGAACTCTTATTTTCTTATCATCTTGTTGCTTATACTTCTCAATGGTCTTTTGGAGATTTTTCTTAACTTGTTGATGTATTTCTTGCATAGATACAAAAAATTTCTCCCCTTCAACACTCCTCTTATCCATACTAGTGATATCTCTTAATTCAAACACTCTTCTAGGCTGTAAACCATAAACTAATTCAAAAGGAATCTTGCCAATACTTTAGTTAATGGAATCATTGTAGGAAAACTCAGCTTGGGGTAAAATCAAATCCCATTGTGTTGAATACTCCTTTGTCAAGAATCTTAGGAGATTACCAAGGCTACTATTGACCACCTCTATTTGGCCTTCCATTTGAGGGTGACGGGTTGAGCTGAAACTCAAGTTAGTACCAAGATTCTTCCATAAAGTTCTCCAAAAATGACCAACAGATTTTCTATCTCTATCTAAAAAAAATTTTAAAGGTAAACCATGAATTATTACCACATCCTTGAAGAAAAACCAACAATATAAGATGCATCAATAGTTCTCTTTCATGGTATAAAGTGCGCCATTTTAGTAAACCTGTCTACAACAACATAAATAGAATCAAATCTTTTAGGTGTCCTAGGTAAACCAAGTACAAAATCCATGCTTATAGACTCCCAAGGCCTACTTGGAATGGGTAAAGGATGATAAAGACCTACATTGGTGCTAGTTCCCTTTTACCTTTGAAAAATAACACACCTTTCAACAAACTTCCTTATATCACTTTTCATTTTAGGCCAATAATAATTCCTTCTTAGTTGCTCCAAAGTCTTATCTAGTCCAAAATGACCTGCAAGACTACCACTGTGCTTTTCATTTATTAGATTGTCTCTCATAGAACACTTGGGTACACATAATTGAGCTCTTTTGAATATAAACCCATCTTGAATCAGATAATCAAGATTATCAACATGATACACACCATTAAACCATTTGTAAGAAGCATAAATGTCCTTGAAATCAACATCATCATCTTACATACCTTTGAGGGACTCAATACCAACACTTTCCAATTTGATCTCCTGAATCATCATAGCCCTTCTACTCAATGCATCTGCCACCTTCTTGGACTACCCCTTCTTTTTATTGATAGTGAATGTGAAGCTTTTTAGATACTCCACCTATTTCATGTGTCTATGGCAAAGCTTATCCTGGCCATTCAAAAACTGAAGTGCATGATTGTTAGTATAAATAATAAACTCTCTAGGAAAAAGATAGTGTCTCCACTTTTTCAAAGCTTGAACCATAGTATACATTTATAGATCATAATATGAATACTTCTTCTTAGCATCAATTATTTTTTCACTAAAGAAGGCAACCAATTTATTTTCTTGGCTAAGGATAGACCCTATAGCATAACCACTTGCAAAACACTCAATAGTAAAGACCTTATTAATATCAGGTAAAGCAAGGACAATCTGATCTGCAACTCCCCTTTTAAAATTTGGAAGCTCTTTTCATCTTTAGGAGTCTAAAGAAACTTATTTCTATTCTCACCTTTTATAGTATCCAAATTAGGAGCACACATATGGCTGAAATCTCTTACAAACTTCCTATAAAAACTTGCTAAACCATGAAAACTTATCACTTCAAAAACTAATTTAGGAGTTGGCTAGTTCAAGGTAACTTCCACCTAACTGGGGTCCATCTGCAAAGAACCATTAGTCACCACAAACCAAAGGTAAACCAACTCTATTTTCATAAACTCACACTTTTTTAGATTTATCATTAGTTTTTCTTAATTTAATCTTTCAAAACCAAATCCAAATGATGTAGATGCTCTTCCTTACTAGAACTATAAATCAAGATATCATCAAGAAAAAATACTACAAATTTACCAATGAAAGGTTTTAATACCTCATTCATAAGTCTCATAAAATTTCTAGGAGCATTTGAAAGGCCAAAAGGCATTACTATCCATTTGTAGAGTCCGTCATTGGTTTTGAAAGTATTTTTCCATTCATCTCCACTTTTGATTCTAATTTGGTGATACCCACTCTTTAAGTTTATCTTGCTAAAGTAAGTGGCTCCACTCAAACAATCAATGAGATCTTCAATCCTTGGTATTGGGAATCTATATCTGATTGTGGATTTTTTGATAGCTTTGGGGTTGGTACATATTCTCCGTCCACCATGTTTCTTGGATGCTAAAACAATCAGTACTACAAAAGGGTTTAGGATCTCTTTTATCAACCCCTTCTCAAGAAATTCCTTCACTTGTTTGTTGATCTCCTCATTCTATTATGGTGTCATTTTGTACACTTCCTTGTTAGGTAGACTAGCTCTAGGAATGAAGTCAATACAATGGCTTATGTCTCTCATAGATGGGAGTGAACTTGTAAATTCATCCACCACTATTTCTTCATACTTATTCAAGGGTTTCTAGACTTCTTGTGGCACATATTTCACTTGTTCTACTTTTGTGACTATCTCGGGTGTGACTAGGACAACAAACCCCACTTTCTCCTCTTTCGTGGGTTTTAAAAAATCTTTCTCTCGTACCAATATCACATTGTTTCTAGTTTGTGGGATAGGTTCTTCATCCTTGAGTGGTGTGAGATTAAAGGTAACCCCATCCTTTTCAATTACATATGTGTTTTTCCTTCTATCATGTTTGGCATTCTTGTCATATTGCCATGGCCTACCAAGTAAAATATGACAAACATCCATAGGGATGATATCACATAGTACTTTATCCTTGTACCCTCCAATGTGATATCCACCCAACATTGTTCATTTACCAACAGTTTCTGCCCCGTGTTAAACCATGTAACCTTATAAGGAGTTTTATGATGTATTATTTTCAATTTGAGCTTCTCTACAATCTCCGCAGAGACCAAATTATTTGTGCTACTAGAATGAATCACTACCTTGTAACATTTTCCTTTACTGTTACATGTGGTTTTGAAAAGTGATTTTCTTTGAGGTGTCTCTTTCTCTACTTGTACCTTAATCAATGTTCTTCTCATCAAGGGTGACTCTCCTACCACAGGAGAAACTTCTTGACTAGTTGAGGCTACACTCTCACTATCCTCCACTTTAACAATCTGATTTCTTCTTTCTCCATTGTATAATGTTGTAGCCTTGTTTTCAGGACATTGCCAAGCTTGATGGCTAGAAAAATTATTGCGCTTATAGAATTTTCTAGTGAATGCATTTGATCCACCTCTTTGACCTCCAAATATGCCCCTAAAATTAGGTCTTCTTCCTCTAAATCCTCCTCTTTTTGTATACTTAAATGACCTCCTCATTGAGATATTTGTGATTGACCTCTACCTATAAATGTGCCTCTTCCTCTGAAGTTTGATTTTCCCCTACCTCTACCTTGTTTCTCTTATCTCCTCTTCAATTTATCTTCAAACTCTAGTGCTAATTGGAATCACTCTTCCACTATTTTTGAAGTGGCAAGACTAATCTCAGCCTGTATGTTGAACCTCAATCCATTTATGTATCTTCATATATTTTCAACTTCATCCTCCTCATAGTTGGCTCTTATACTCAATCTATAAAACTCCTCTATATAAGCTCTTACATCCATATCCTTCTGCCTTATATTCTCAAGATTCTTATATGGTCGAATAAAATAGTCACTAGGTAAGAACTTGGCTTTGAGTTTGGAAACCATCCTATCCCATGAATTGATTATGGACTTTCCACACTTCCCTCTCTCAAATTGTGTGTAATCCCACCATAGTGAGGCATGAACTTTAATTTAGTCTTGGCTAGTTTCACCTTCTATTATTTAAGTATCTCTTCATACTCAAAGTAGTTATCCATGGCTCCTATCCAATTCAGGATTTCTTCACCATCTAGACTTCCTACAAACAAAGGAAAATCCAATTTTAGCTTAGGACCATCTTCCTTGACAAACTTCAACATTTTGACCATCCTTTCCTCTTTAGAATCTAACTTCTATGGGGGCTCTTCTTCTTCCCCTTCCCTTTCTTCTTCCTCTTGGTCACTCACATCTCTCATGACCATTCCTCTTTTCTAACTTGTCTCTACTATGAATAGCCTATCTTGAAGTGTCCCTGTCAACTCTTTCAACTCTCTGATATCCTTGGCTTTTTTCTCTTCCAACTCACTCACTTTCTTAACAACTATCTTTTTAGGAGGCATCTTGGAATTTTTATTTGACACACAACTCTTTTCTGATCTAGTCTATGCTATGATACCAATTTGATGTAGAGATAGGAGCAATGACTTGATGGGTTCCAAAAGTTCAACTAAATATTGCAATTAGGACCAAACTTTCTTCCCCACTAAAGCACCTTTGAGAGGGATATTAACTAGCCTCCAATTATTGAGAATCACATTATCTATAGAAGTGAATAAGGAGGGTAATAACTTGGATCTCATGGTATATGCATTCACACTTTCTGATATTGATCTTTCGATCCTTTCACACACCTTATCTACATTCAAAATTTTCTTCCTATAAATTCTTTTGTTTCTCTCCCACCATATTCCCTTAACTACTATGGAGGGAACAATCCTTCCAATTTTTGCAAAGAAGGAATCTTTATCTAGTATAAGCCATCCAATAAATAGTTGAGATAAAGTCAAGGGAAGTGGCCCTTTCCACCCTAGCTTACCAATTTCCCACTTCCAACATTCCTGAGAAAAGTCACAATTTAACAACAAATGATTTTTGTCTTCCCTTCCCTTACCACATATAACACATAGAAAGTTGTCAAAAATCCTTAATCTCTGGTGTGTTTCATTGGTAAGGATTCTATTTTGCAATGCCAACCAAATAAAATCCCTCAAATTAGGAAGAACCACATCATGCCAATAAAACCTGAATTCCCTACTATCATTTGATGTCATCCCATGAACCAAAGATTGGTAACCCTCTTTTACTGAATATTTACCATTTCTATATTTTTCCAAAATCAGTTTGTCCCCCTCATTATTAATGTATAGTAATCTATGACTTAACACATTTGATAACCGTATCTTGTCCTCATTAGTGATTGGGATCTCTGATAAATCTTTCTAATCCATCATACTCAAACCATCCTTTACTTGTATTGTGAAGTAATATCTTACCTTGCAACCCCACAAAGCTTCCAAAACTTCCTAGGCCCTAGGAAGATTGTAGGAAGAGCTGATTGAAGGGAGACCATTCTAGGAATCGGACCAAGAAATATCCTTATCTCCTAAATTAACTACCCAAGATAGATGTGGTAAGATAACCTCTCTACTCTTCACCATGAAATTCCACATCACCAAGCCTCTAGGAGGGTTTCTCATTGTAAATATTATTTCCAGTTCATCTCCATCCAAGTACTTCACCCTAATTATCTTGGCCCATTAAGCTGAAGGTTTCTCATAGTACTTCCAAGCCAATATTGCCCCCAAGCTAATATTTATTTCATATAAGTTGTGAATCCCCACACCTCCCTCATCCTTAGGTTTACATATGTTATCCCATGAGACCAAGGCTATCCTCTTCTTATCATATAATTTCCCCTTCCAAATAAATTTCCTCAAGTATTTATTCAAAGATTCCATTACCCCTTTTGGTGACAAAAGAACTAACATAACATAATTAGGAATCAAGCTTAGTACATACTTTACAAGTAAAATTCTACCTGCCAATGACAGTCACCAAGCTTTCCATGAAGCAATCTCATCTTTAATGGTTTGGAGAAAATTTTACCAATATGAAGCTTTATTTTATCCTTGAAAGATTGGGATTCCCAAGTATTTACATGGGGTATCAACCACCACAAATCCAAAGATCCTCTATATTGCAACTCTAGCATACTTGTTTATATTAAAGAAAAAAATATTCAATTTAGAAGGATCCAATTTATGTCTTGATGCCTCACAATAATCATCCAATGTGTCTTTAATTGATTTGGCTTCCATCAAACTATCCTTACCTAACATCAAAGAGTCATCAGAAAACAAGTGATGGCTTAATGAAAGTTGGAACAGATGAATTGTAACCACCTCCCCAAGGCCTACCTCCTCCTTATGTTGAATTAATCTTCTTAACCCCTCTACCAAAATAATGAAGAGAAAAGGAGATAGAGAGTCCCCCTATCTCACACCTTGTGAGGAAGAGAAGAAACCACAAGGGGTACCATTTACCAATATTGTGAATTTAGTACCCGTGATATATGACATAGGTCACTTGATCCATTTCCTATGAAAACCCATTCTTTTGAGGACTTGGATTAAGAAGAACCAACTTACCCTATCATATTCCTTCACCATATCTAATTTTAGGACCATTACTGGGGTACCTTAAACCTTAATAGAGCGCAGTACTTCATGAACCACCAAAGCCCCTTCCATAATTTCTCTACCTGGAACAAAACCCCCTTGTTGTTTTGAGATAATGGAAGGTACAATTCTGGCCAATCTTATTGTAATTACCTTTGTGAATATTTTTTATATGGTGTTACACAATGAGATCAGTCTAAAATATACAAAAGTGCTTGGTTGAGGGCACTTTGGAATCAAGGTAATGAATGTGATATTGAATTGTTTTAACATGCCACCATGTTTCCTAGATTATTCTACTACCCTCCAGATATCTTCTCCCATAAAATCCTAGCACTTCTAAAAAAAGAGAGGAGTAAGACCATCTGAGCCAGGCACCTTGTTTGATGCCATTGCAAAAATAGTCCTTTTAATTTCCTCCAATGTAAAAGGCTCCATTAATTTTAAATTGTATTTCTTTGATAAGGAAATTAGAAGGAAACTTTTAATAATTAAAAATAACTAAATTTTAAAATGATAAGGAACTTTTAATAATTTTAAAAAATATTTTTTGAAATTCCTTTTGAACTTAAAATTTAAAAGGCTTAATTCAAGAAATAATAATATTTTTTTTAAAAAAAGTCTCTATGTGATCTTTTAGAAGATAATAAATATGGGAACTAAGCTAACACATGATATAATGGCGAAACACAAGTTTAATGCAGATTTTAAAAAGTTTAAGACTAAAGGAGAACGATAGAATTAAGATTACATTTTAAAATTATTACATAATAGAATCTAAGGCAACACAAAGGCAAGGAATTAAGAAAGATGTAAGAGCTGCAATAAATAAGGAAATGAGGCATTATGAAGTAAGATGCAAACTATAGTTGCAAATGAAAAACATTTAGTAAAGCGTCGGTAGAGAAATGTTGACAAAGAAGGGAAAGAATAAAAAAAATGAATAATGAAGCAACACATAGATAACATAGGTATATAAGGGTGCTAAAATTTAAAATAAGCAAGGACCCTAAAATTTAAAAGAAAATACTATGGCAGTCAGGTCAACAAGTAAATACTATGATAGTGATATAGAGCAAAATAGAAGTTAATACACAGATAGATTGATCACACAAACATTCACTTGCATGAAATAATCATATATAGATAGATAGATAGATAGATACACATACATATACATATACGTATACATACACACACACGTGTGTGTGTGTGTGTGTGTGTGTGTGTATATATATATATATATATATATATATATATATATATATATATATATATATATATATATATATATATATATATATATATATATATATATATATATATAGACACACACACACACACACACACACAAATGCAAATAAGGTAGTAGACAACTGAGAGGAGGGGTGAATTAGTTGTCTCATGAACTTAACAACTTAAAAAAACTTTAACCATAAACTTTAGATCTGATAAATAAAAAATGAAGCACAAATCCAAAACACATCAACAACACACAACATCAATATTTTTTGCATGGAAACTCGATTAAGGGAAAAACTATGGTGGGGATGAACCCACAAGATGATGTACTCTGTTAAAAGAACTATACCCTATTAGGAATATTACAATGGGAATGCACATGCATTTAGACACACTTCCTAGAGCTCACGACTCAAATACAAAAGAGAATGCTCACTGCATTAAAACAATTTGGATTATAGCCATCCACATATCATGAATTGGATAATAACATCTTCAACATGCCTAGATCAATTCCATTGAAGCACAATTACAACTTTCTTTTCCACATGAGATCTATGCCTTCAAATCAACATTGACACACTCTCTCTCACTCTCATTTGATCCATAATTAGATACAATTACATTTATACATCTCATTAACCTTGGAGAAATAAACAAGGTCACCTACACTCTCTCCACCCAAATATTAAAAACATAACCTCTCAATTACAAATATTTAATGCAAACCAAATAATATCGGCTAAGACATAGCTCAGACCATTAACACCATCCTCAAACATGCTAAGAATCCAAAAATCAAGCCTTGAACATTTGTAACATGCAACATCACCAAGTCAACCAATAACATGAAGAATATAAACTCACTAACTAAAAATCACCAAATGTGAGTACTACGATTAATGCGAACTAGCAACACAAAAGAGCACAATCTATAAATTATGTGTATTTTATTATACTTTCTATCCTACAACACAAAACTTCAATAGGACATTATATTTTTAGTCTAAAATCAAATTAGAAGCAAGTAAACTACACAAAATCATCCCTATTTCTATCTAACTAGCAAGAGTATGATTAAAATCAATGATTTACCCTCAGAAGATGATCTTAATTAGTGACATTACATGACTAGAATGAGATATTTTAAATGCAATTAGCTAATCATGATAAAATAAGGCTAAACTAGTGAATTCCATGAGTTCACTACCAAATTAAGATTATTTAAGCTATGAATTGATAATGATATTAAGCTATGAATTGAAATTGACAGCATGTAAGTATGAATGCAATTAACTATTAATTTGTGAGTTTTGAAAATTCTTTTTATAGTAAGATTATCAAATTCAATGGTTGAGATTCAATTTGAGAGGAGTGGTTGATTTTCATTCTCCCTTGATCCATGTGCTTAGCCTTTGATTGGCTGCATTTATCTTTGTTGTCCCTTGAGAGATGACATGTATTTTGAAGCCTTTTATTAATTGATTTTAATTAATTACCTTAGCCATGTATTTAAGTGGGATTGATTTAATTAATTCATGTCAAGGACAATTAATAATATTCTTGATTAATTAATGATGATTTAATGCTTGGTTAGGGATTTCATTTATTTTGATGAATTATACTAGCAATCAGATAATCAAACTAGCATAATTAGGAATTTGGTCTTGAATTAGGGAAAATAGGGCCTTTGGTTCTATTAGCCCATTTTAGGGTGATTAAAGAAACATCCAAAAGCATCATGGATAACCTCAGGAGCATCCACATCAAATAACATCTCTGAAATCATTAGCAACATCATACTGAACCTCTAAACATCAACTGTAACCATTGTCACTACAGAAAAATAGCTTGCGAACCTCCAAGTCACAAAACAATTGAGTTGAAGACACACATCAATGTCGCAAAAACACTACACAGATCCACATATGAAAATATTGCAAAGCGAAGCACCAGAAATCCAAATACTGTCACAATGTCACTACTAAACATCCAAAATACCAGTTCAACACAGAAACCCATAACTCACTCAAATCATGAAGAACACCTTTGTAAGTTGAATAGAATCAAATACACACAACCCTCAACACACTAATACCATCCATATATTTTGATCTTCAACACATATACTGCACCGAAGTGAACAACTCACTAAACATCAAAGGAAAATGGTCTCAAATAAAGAAATGTGTTGACATAAATGAAAAAACATATATGCATATTATTACAACACACACACACATACATATAATACATATTTAAAAAATAATAATTTAAGCTTAAAACTAAAAACCAAGTTAGAAAATTCTGCACAAAAAAAATCAAAACAAAACTCTTCTCTTATTTTCCCCAAGAGTGTCTCTAATGGAAAGTTCCCAAAAGAAATGATAACCTTTCAACAATACAAGTTCAAATAGATTAGTAGCAACTTGTTCCACTACCATGATAGAATAAAAATAAGGAAGATCAGAAATTAACTAACCAAGAGCTGTTGTTTGAAAGTAAATGTTACCACTAATGAAACTCAAATGAAGAGCATGCACATCTAGATCCAAGAAAGAGACACAAGATTTTAGAGGGGGAAAACAAAGAAAAACCCCCTATATTATGTAGATGGAAAAAACCTATAGAAATTACAATGAAAGAAAGAGAGAGAACTAGCATACAAAATGTTACAACTTAAAAGAACAAGAGAGAGGAAACTCAATATATAGAGGTGAGAGAAAGGAGTTAAAGAGTAACTCCCAAGTGTAAGGATGCCATCTAATATTCTATGTGAGTGCAATGTGTCACCTCATAAGAAGGAAATCTAATATTTGGAATAAATAAAATGAGTTATGAGAAATCTTAAAAAATAAAGGACTCGTAGGGATTCCTTATGATTATTTACGCAAGAGACAAAAGAAGGAAATTAAATTTACCAAGTAAAGATTAATTCATAACAAATCTCAACATGACATGTCTTGATGTAGAGTGTGGGCTTAGTGTTTCTTTTGCTAAAGTCATTGCTCAATAAGTATGAGTTAATTTATCGTATCATGCATGAGGTTCTTATTTTAGATTGAGGAATGATTTCTCCAGCCTATACACTTTATTGTCTAGTCCTAAGGCTTCATATCTAGGTGGCTATTAAACATAAACTTATTCATTCACCTCTTTATTTAGGAAGGAAAATTTCACATTTATTTAGTAGACATTCCACTTATTTTTAGTAGCTATTACTAATACTACTTGCACAATGTCCATTCTTACTAGGGGAGAATATGCATCATCATAATACCATTTATTTTTGTAAATCTCCCTCAAGATTCTTATATTTAGCATTAGGAAGATAAACATTGGATCTGAATTCTCACTACTAGAGCTACTTGACTATAAAGTATGTCTCCAAAGTTGACTAATGGACTCTAGAGTTGTAGGTAATATTTAAAGATAAGTGTTGGGGTTCAAATTATTGTAGGCAATCTTTGAATTTGTCTGTTGTGATCCAATTTTCTTATAGGTACACTTTGACAAGGTTTATTTCTTTCTCCATCTATGGTACCATTAATATGATTCATTTTGTGTGAGTTCAACATGCTTGTTGATTACAATGTTCTTTTTGATAGGGTTATGCATTTTGTATGTCCAAGATTATTAATTATAGCTTATGAATATGCTTTTTTTTCCCCTATCATCTAATTTCTATATTTTTCGTTCTAATACAAATGCAAATGCCATGCACCCAAAAACTTAGAGATATTGCAAACTCCATTTCCATTTTGTCCATGAATTTTTTAGAATCTTGTCACACATGATCTTTGTGGGATATTGATGCAAGTAAAGATCCAAGATCTTTTTTAACATACTAAATGAATAATCTAAATGAAACTTATAGACAACAATTCTGAATATATTTTATCAACCAACAACTAAAACATTATAATAGGCTTTTTAGATGTTTAGTAAATTACAATTCAATGTAAAAGAATAGATTCCAACATTCCTTAGCATAATCCTTGCGATCATAGATATATAATCCAATATTTTCCTTGAAACCACCTTCAATCTATAATCACTCTTCAACTTCCCTCTAGATTATCTCTTTGTAGAAGAAAACACAAAAACTGTGTCCAAAAGGATCTCATGATGCATATTTAGAGCTCACAAAAGGAGTAGAGGTGATATTCCCATGTCCGAGCATTTTAAGACATGTGTTAGACCATAGTTTACCCTTAGAATCCATGTACAAGAAATTAAACTTGTCATGCACAAAAGTTAGGGCAAAACACACACAATATTTTTTTTAAAGCACATATGATCAACAAGGCTACACACTAAGGAAAACTCAACATGAAATGAAACGCAACAAACAACACAAGTCAACTCACAAGAGGTATCATGGCATGCGTTGGCTTGCTAACATCCCTTGTTCATCTAACTACATTAGTCTATATGAAACCCTAACCAGGTTTAAAATACAAGTTAAAAAAAGGGCTAAACCACGATGAAAGTTCAAACTTAGAGAATATTGAAAATTCAAAGGTTGGTTCAACACTCCCGAAAAGGTTCAATTCAAAATGGAGAATAATTCAATCGTAGTCGTAACCCTAATGGTTCCTAACAGTAACCAGGTTACCAACTAGGATTGAAACGCAAAACATCGATAGATAACTAAAATATTTAAATAAGATCAAGATAATAACCCTAAGTGAAAACTAGGGTTAATAAATTATTACTTATTAAAATATAATAATATTCAAATATTTTAAAAATGAAAATATTATAATTTTACTTAAGATATAAAGTTTCCAAGGTTTATTAATTAATCTCAATTATATAATTTAAGGGCATTAAAATAGCCATATAAAACATTAAAATAAAATTTAACATTAATGCTAAGGGAGAAATATTTATCTGAGTCCCATCTTGGACATTAAATAATCTCCCCCAAATAACCCATTAATTATTAAATAATATAAACAAATTAAATATTAAATTTTACTGCCAACATTTTATTAAAAATAATAATAATGTTCAATTAGAAATAAATATTAAATTTTAAATCTGAAAATATCAAATCTCAAGAAAACACTAAACTGATGAAATAGGATCATAAAAACATTCATATGCGAAACCTAGGGTTACAACATTATAACCCATTTTAAAGTTATAATGTTAATAATAATTAATTTTAAATACTATATTTTAATCCTAAAACATAATGTTATCAAAGTTAATTAATTAATTTAAATTAAACATTTAAAAGATTAAAATAATCATAATAAAGCTTTTAATATTTAATTTATCATTTAGGCTAAATGAAAGTTTTTATCTAAGTCCCATCCTAAGACATTAAATAATTTCCCCTAGAATAACTCATTAATACATTAAAATATTATTAGTAAATTAAATATTAAATTTAACCACCAGTACTATAATAAAAATAAAAATAATATTCAATTAGAAATAGGCATTAATTTTTAAATTCAAATAATAGAAAATTCCAAGAATAGTATTAAAAAGAATAAGGGTCCATTTATTAATATCTCAACATTATCAAATTTAAATTAAATTAAAAATGACATCCAAAAGCAAAATATTAGAATCCCACTAAATAATAAAAGAATCTTTTCAGAATCCCAATGAAAATAAAAATAATAAATAAATCAGAATTCAAATTAAAGTGACTGCTAAAATCAACAGTCATTAAATTAAAATAAGACAGGGATTAAAATCCAAACAAGATCCCACTAAATAAGGAATCTCTTTCAGAATACTAATGAAAATAAAAATAATAAATAAATCAGAATTCAAATTAAAGTGACTGTCAAAAGTCAACAGACATTAAATTAAAATAAGACAGGGATTTAAATCTAAACATAATCCTACTAAATAATAAAAATGAATCTTTTTAAAATATCAATGATTAATTAAAATAATATTAAAATAAAATTCAAAATAAAGTGATTGGGAAAAGTCAACAATCATTAAATTATAATAAAACAAAGATTAAAATTTAGATATAATTTAATGATAACATAATTGTTGGATTTCTTTGTAGTTATGGGTTGCATTATTGTTGTCTCATGCTTGAATCATCCAGGTTGTGGGAGCATGTTGTAAAACGCTCTCTTTGGTCTTGACTCATTTTGTTTAGTGGGCTATTATTGAATATCTTTAGTGACCTTTATGTACAGGGTTTCGGGGCCCCTTCAAAACCTGCTTTTACCTTAATCAAAAACATAATTAAAATTTAAAATTTAAAATGGCTCCAAAAAGCCAATTCTAACTCTAATTCAAAATTAGGGTTAGGCTACGAATAAAACATCTACCAAAACCCTAATCTCTCATTTGGTTATTGCAGGTTTGTTGGCAATTTGGCTAAGTAGGATATCACAATGTTGTCATTATGGCAACATATATTCAGCATCAAGACAACATGATTAGAGGAAGAAGTTCTGTATGAGAACACATGAAAATTGTCTAAGTATAATAGTGTTTGTCTATCTACACAAAGACCATTTTGATTAGCGACGTTCATAAAAGCACGTTCAGTGCATGCGCACTTGAACATAGATCATTCCAGGTATATTAAAGCTACATCTAAGAGTGCAAGTCTATACGACATGTACGGAAAGAGATATCGATGTTTTACAGAGACACTGTTGAGCCGACCAGAACATAGTAGCAATTAGAATTTGATTATATTGAGTTAAGTGATTTTTTTTTTTATCAAAATAATGACTTAACTAATTAGGGATGACATCCTATATGTTAACCCTAAGGCAACATGAAATGACTTTATGTTTTGAGAAGAGTTTAATGTTTTGTAAGCCGATAAGAAAGTTATTTTGTAATAACTTGTATATAGGTAAGAAAAATGTAAAGCGGAGACAAGAAGTTGACATATGATAATATATGATGGGGAATTGCAAGTTGTAAGAAAGAAAAGAAGCAAGTATTGTATATCAGTGCAAAGAGCCTACAAAGCTAGATCAGAATATTGAAGATATTCAACATCAGTAAAAGGTTTTTGTATTCTACCTTTTGTATTTGAAGTTATCATTGTATATTGCATGTTTGGGCAATGAGCTCATCTTGCATACATCTATGTTTTGTAATAACAACTCCTAACAAGGTCGAGGCTTCTAACAAGGCCTAAAGTTCTTTAACTGGGACATAGACACTATACGCATGTAATAAACTCCTAATAGGGTCAATATCCTTAACCAAATACTTTTGATTAGTGGATTAGTTGTGGGTATCATCCCCACCAGGGTTTTCCCTTGGCCAGGGTTTCCTTGAGAACAATCATGGTGTTATGAGTTCATTCATTTTATTATTATGCTTATTGTTCAGTTTATTTAGTCTAATTTATTATGCAAGCTACAAGTTAATTTCATATATCCATAATTGGGCAAAAGTAAAAGTTTGTGAAATACCGATTCACCCTCCCTCTTAGTATTTCCTATTTCTAACCATTGGTATCAGAGCTTAGTTACTCAGAACAAAGTTATTTGGTGAAGGCCTAACATCTTGAGTAAGATCTCTATGGATATGGCTCAATTACAAAAAAAATCTTGATGAAGATCTTGAACAGATTGATATTCTTATTGAAGAAAGAGACACACTAAATGACAAATATGATAATGTGAAAGATTACATTGAGAAGCTAAAAGAAAAGATAGAAGATCTGAAATCAAAGAAAGAACCTACAAGTCAAGTCAAGGACTGTGATGAAGCTTCAAAACTGAAGAAAGAAAATGAGATCCTTAAACATGAACTAAAGATTGTAGACTTAAAGCTAAGCTTGAAAGATGAAAAAAAAAAAATGAATCAAATCTGAAGTCTGAAAATACAAATCTGATATCTGAAATTACCAAAGTGACATTTAAACTTGAGACTACAAAATTGCAGTATGCTAAACTTATGAAATACAACACAATTGTGAAAAGAGAACTAACTCAATCTAAACAACATCTTGAAAAACTATATTCCAGTAGTGAAAAGATTGATGAACAAATTTCTTATTAGAAACCCTCTTATGATAAACTAGTCTTGGATACTTTGAAGACAAATTCCCAAAGAAGATTGAAGAATGCAAAGAACCAGATTTGGAACAGCCTAAGAACAAAGAAGAAAAGAAACTAGATGAGTCTAATAAATCTGAAAATATACCTAATCCAGCTAAGAAAGATGAACGACCTAAAGAGATGTGAAGAGAATTCAAAGGTAGATGTTTTTCATGCAATTCTTTTGGACACATGAAAAGAGATTGTATAGGTAAGCAATTCAAACCTATCTCTAGTTATTGTTATAATTGTCATGGTTTTGGACATAGAGCTATTGATTTCAAGAAACCTAAATCTAATGATAATGGTAATAGTAGAATGTTTAGAAATACTAACCCTGCAGATAAGAGACCTATTGGAGAAATGAAGAAAAGAAATGGAGTTATGTGTTATAGATGCAACAAATTTGGACATATTGCTAGAAATTGTAGATCACAAATCAGTTAGTTTGGACCGAGATATGGAAACAATGGAATAGTTTGTTAGATATGCAGTAACATGGGTCACACAACAAGGTATTGTAGAATGAACAACATGAAAAATCCTAATCCTAGAAGAAATGCAAACTATACCAGAAGGAATGTGAACACCAACAATAGTTAGAAAGAAAATTACAGCAACTTGAAAGAAGTTGAGTTTGTCAAAGCTACAGATCAAGCAAGCACACTTAGTATACCAGGAAATTAGACAGGTGAAGTATTCGAGAGTAAGTTTGAATCAATTCCATATTCATCTCAAAGCAATTAAGCATCAAATTTCATAAACCATGTATTAGAATAAGTATTAGAATAGTATAGAATTTAGAATAAGTCAAATTAAGCCTTGCAAAGTTAATATGAGCTAGAATATGATATAAGGAAGCTATGGTTAAGATCACATGAATTTATGAACATGTATATGATTACATGAAAAGAAAGAAGTTTTGCAGGTAACTAGAAACATCTTTTGGCATGAATGCACTTAAGAAATTAATGCGATGATAATGTCTTGAAAGATTTGAAGGATAAAAGAAGATTATTGACATCATTTGATCATTCAAGTGTTTACAAGAGATATAGAGAGCTAGCCAGTGGAGATTGAAAGAAGTTTGCAAGATTTAGAGATAGATTCTTCACTAGATCTACATAAATCCTTAAATCATGATTCCAAGGTATTTTACTAAGAATTAATTATTAAAGCAGTTACTTTTTAGTGGAATCATGGATGAATCACTAGTTCACAACATCAGAGACACAACTAGACCTAAGATGAAGAAGGAATCAATAAAACCCTTAGAGGAAGACCCTAGTTTGGCTTTATCAACCATTCCAGATAGAGTTTTACAATTGAAAGATGTAAAAGGGTATTTGAAATGCAAGTTTGAAATAGTAGGAGATGGTAGTTTGACCATGGAGTACAATAAGATATACAAATAGGACATGACCTAAAAAGAAGGATATGAACATTTATTTCAAATGGACATTATTAAGTACACATTTCACTATGAATTTCAGAATGACATATAGACTAAAATCATTTTGAGCAGAATCCATAATGGAAAGTTTTGGTTGGATGATAGAGTTATAGATATTACAACTGATCTTATACATGAGGTTACAAGAATGTCTAAGATAGGAGTAATTCCTTTAAATGAAAATAATGTTAAGAAAATAGTGTTGGATAACACCAAGTCTTCATATAATGGAAGAGGCATAGTTATTATCAAGATTGAACAAGATGACGTGAGATATGTATGTAATATTTTAACTACAAAATTATGTGCAAGTTCTAGGGAAGATGACATAGAAGTAGGTATGGTACAAGAAACCTATCTTATGTGTATTGAAAGAGTTGAAGTAGATATGTATGAGATTATGAGAATTCAATTGATTTAAAATCTTGAGAAGATCAAGAAGACTAAGAATTCCCAATTTAGATTTTCATCCCTGATCACCTATATGTTTTTCCATCTTTTGAGAAGATTCTGTTACACTATAGGAGATGATTGGAATGATGGAAGAAATTCAATGGACATGATTAATAATGTATATCTCAGACATCCCATTGAAAAAGTAAATGAGAGTGCGACCCTTGTCATTAAGACCTTCCAAAATGAAATGAAAGGAAGATCAAGAATTCCACCATCTATTGTTGAGAAATAAAAAAGTGAAATATGTTTCTTAGTGGAAACTGATTTCACCTACATTGAAGCAGTAGAACCAAGGATAGAATTTGTAGATCCTCTTGAGTATGAGATATCTAAAGAAGAAGTTGAAGGATATGTATGCAGAATACTTAAAATAAATTTGGATTCCAAGACTTCTAGATTTGGAACATTTGAAGAGAACTTTAGTACAACACAATAGTCACAGTTGCAGAAAGTGGCAAAGAAAAGAGTAGATAGAACAATAAAGAAAATACTAGGAGATACAGGTATGACTGAGCATGAATTCAACATTGCAAAGAAGACAACAACAACTATTAGAGATATAGGACATAAAGAATTATTGTCTGTACCACCCTTGATATCCCAGGCAGCCCCTGTTGATGATATTCATAATGTTAATGAAGATATTGTAGGGTTGGATGTGCCAACAATAAGTAAATCTACTAGATCCACTTCTACATTGAATAAGAGATTTAAAGAGATGGAAAGTGGACCAGGTAAGAGACATAAGACTATCTTTTCTCTAGTAGAAAGGATAAGGACACTAGAAGTTAATCCACAAGTAGATGAAGAGGTAGGAAACAACACAAAAGAAGCAGTGGAAGCCTAAGATTGATAAAGTGAACCCCTTAATCCTTAATGAAGGAGATTTCACCAAGTTGAATAAGTATTATGAGTTTTATAACAACTTTGAGAGATTGAATATTGAGAATGTAGTTGTCAGACACATGATTCTTGCTGACAAGAAGTTTGAGGACATTAAAGACAAGATTCCAGATAATCTTTATGAGAAATTAGTTAATAGGAAAAAGAGAGCAATAGAAGAAGATAAAGGTATAAGAGAAATAATTGGGAGAAAGCTTTGTGAGATAAAAGATGAAGACCACTTCAAAAAAATTATGAAAAACCTTAGCACACATTTGAGAAGGAAAAGAAGGACAATTCTGATAATGGGAGGAAACTATGAAGAGATCAATAAGGAAACTGAGGAAATGATTGTAAAGGTAATGACCTTTGGACCAAAAGAGATATTCAGTGAATCTGAACCAACAACAAAAGCATAACCAAAGACACAAACAACACCAGTTCCATCACCCCCATCCACATTGATGATGAGTCTATGAATATTGAAGGCACAAAAATCACCATAGACAGAGAAGAGAACCCATTTGATGACCTGGGAGAAGATGTTGGCAATTTGCAAAAAGCTATTGAGTAGAAGGATGAAGCAGTAAGTAAAGAATATGAAGTAGTTGAGTCAAGAAAAGAAGAGAAGAAAGAAGAATTACATGTTAAGATTGCAGAAGAAAAGCAAGCAGTACAAAAAGAGTAGATTAAATTAGTTTCACCATAGAAGAGAACAATAGAAAATCTATCTAAGGAATCATTTTTAGCAAACTTGGAAGTTGAAGTTGATGATGATGATCAAATAGAGTTGATCTCATCTCTAAATCAAATCATTGGAAAGAACAAGAAAGGGAAAATCTTGGAAGGAGCGTTACTCAAAATAACCAAAAAACTTCAAGGAATTATATCAACTCAAGTTAGTGAGGTTGATCCCCAAGCCAAAGAAAAAGAGGTAATGAGAGTTTTTGAAAGTGAATTTACTAATCTATCAGATATTGCATCAGTAAAATCTCAGACATCTCATGATGCATAGTTATTTCAAGTCACTTTTCAAAATATTAGGAATAATTTGGATAATTTGGATATATGTATAAAAGAGTTAAGGAAATTTTTAGAGAGAGGAAGAGCACTGTACAACCAATATACATTATCACACAACCACATATCATAAATTTTAGAGAAGATAAGCAACAAAGAAGTGGAGTTGTAAGCCACAGTGAATGATTTGTAGAATCCCAGTGTAAAAATAACAGATATTGAGAAGAAAATAAGAAAAATCTATGATGAGATAAGACTTCTTGAGAATGAGAAAGAAAGAAAATTGAAGAGATTCACTCTACTAAGAGAGCATCTAAAAATGAAAATAAGTAATTGTATCATTAGAAAATAGAAGCACTTCCATTTAGGACAGGTTTAGCCCTCCAAGCAAGTGGTCTGGGGTCATGTCAAGCACCTTTGAGTGGGTCTTTGACTGGATCTAGCTTTTTCCCCCTATTCTACTTCTCTCTCCACCTGTTTCTAGCCTCTTTATGTCACCTTTTCCTGAGAAACTGAGATCTTTGACTTGAGGGTCAAGGATGACCTTTTGGGTCAAGGTCGACCTTGACTTTGACCTAGGTCAATGAAGACCTCAACTTTGACCTAGGTCAAGGAAGATCTCAAATTTGACCTAGGTCAAAGTCAACCTCGACCTTGACCCTAGGTCCAAATTTTAGATTCTGGAGGTTTCGGGATGTTAGGCTTCAAAAAGTTTTATTTCCCACTTCCGGGTTGGCTGTTTTGGATTTCAGAATGGTAAACTCTTAAATTTTATTTAATCTAAGTCCATTTCTAGGGGTTAAGGCTTAATTGGAATTTAATTACGCTATGTCAGCCTCTCTAGAAGTTTGTGCCCTAGACTAGTATAAAAGGAAGCCTTCCTCTCTCATTTTCACATCCACTTTTCATGACCAAGCATCCACATATCTCATAAATTCATGATCAAGCCATCTATCATTCAAGAGCAATCAAGTGATCAAAAATCTTCAAGAAAGCAATAAGGAGAAGGAAAGAATTCAAGCATTCATCCTCTAGCATTCAAGCATTCAAGATCCAATTCATCAAGGAGATCCATTGATAGCCATTGAAGGATTCAATCTCTTTGGAGCCCTCTTGTTGAAGATCTCCTCCATCCACATTCATCCAAGATTCTTCCTATTCCAAGATCCACTCAAGATTGGTGTTGAAGATCTAATGAAATTTATTTGAGACATCCTACATTCAAGTCTACATTCATTTGGAGCATCCATACTTGCGGATTCAAGGATTCGAATCCTCCACAAGGATTTCAACATAAGCAAGGTGAATAGTTCCATTTACTTTGTTTATATATTGCAATTTCAATTACATTTCAAGGTTGATTCCAAACCAATGTTTGACCAAGGAAAACCCCTCATCCAACAAATAAAACCCTTTTTCTTGCAGATCCAGGTGTAGGACAATGAATATCAGTGCAGATATGAGTACCCTTTTCAACAAACTTCCGAGATCTACGAATAGAATTTTTGTCAAAACAGTGCATGTCAAGGATGACTTTTTGGGGTAAGATTGTACCGCAGGGTAAGATCTTACCCCTGTCTTGGGTCAAGGAAGACTCACTTAGAAAAGAAAAAGGTTTATGGGTTTTCTCAGTTTCTACATTTCCAGCCTAGATCCGATTGTAGAATTCTCCAAAACTGTACACAGGCATCAGAAAACAACATTTTCCAGATCTATCTTACTTAAGGTTAGTATTTTTTTTCAATTCAATTAAGATTTCAATAAACACTTTCTATAACATAATACAAGATTATTCTCCTTCTTCACATTCTCCATTGATTGATTCTTCTATGTATTGACCATCCTCTTGTGGTTAATTAATTTGGATCTTTCTTTGGGAATTTGAGGTTAAGAAGTATATCTTATATTCCCATTTTCATCATATTATCACACACAACATTTCAAATGTAATGTAACACAATTTGGTCATTTACATTTTGGGTGACCTCTTTCCAACATTACATTTTGGTGAACCCACGATATACAACTCTTTCTTTTATGGTGTTAGATCTTGCATGTATTAGATTTCTTTTATGTGTTTGCATCTCATATAAAATAAAAATACAAAAACATTCATTTGTTCTTGCTTTGTGTTTTCTTAGTTTAGTTCATTTGCATTTCATTGGTATATGAGCTTTACTACCTCTAGTCCTACCTATAATATTCCAGTTAGATGAAGTCATAGAATTATGGGTTCCTTTGATCCTAAGTCTTCTTCTCCTTTTCTTAGGATTTTGGATGACAATTTGATTCTTCATGATTCCAACCCTACCATGGAGAAAAAATATTCTCACTCATCTCATGATGAGGATGATGCTTTAAGAGTTCCTCCTGAACAAGTCCAAAAAATTTCAACTGAACTTGATAAAATGGGTAATTTGTTTATTCAAGAAAATCATAATCAAGATTCTATTCAAGCTATAGAGGCTCTTAAGAAAGTTCTTCGTGATAATGATCAAGATGTTAGTCTCCTATGTGGTATCACTCACCTTGTGCATTCAAATTTTAAACCTTTAGTTCAAGATGCTCAATATTTAGGATTGATTCCTCCTGTTACTAGTGTGGAACCTTCTTCTATTCCCTTACCTAGTATTCCTACTTATACCCCTCCTTTGGTGACTACAACAGTTCCCTCTATTACTATGAGTGTTCCTCTTGTATCTCTTCCTACATCACAACCTTCTTACCATAATGTTCCTTTTACTTATTCTAATCCTCTTCCAAATGTGGTTCCAAGTGTTCCTCCAGTTGTGTCTTCCATTCCCACGGCTTCATACACTTTACCTAGTGTTTTTAATGTTGCTATGTCTCCTATTTACTCCAATGATTCAACAATCATCAGTTTGGCTCAAAATGTGTCATCTTTACAACAACAACTTGCATCCTGAACTCAAAACAAGTTTAGCATTCCTACATGTGACATGGGAAGTCTTTTATTCCTAGACATCATTCGTACTCCCATTCCTCACCAAGCCGATATGTCTCATCTTGAGAATTATAAAGGTAAGGGAGACCCTATTACTCATGTTAAAACATTTCAAATCCTTTGTAGTGATTATGCTGATGACCATAGGATTTTAGCCAAGTTGTTTGCCAGAAATTTTTGTGACAAGGCCTTACAATGGTATTGTTCCTTGCTTCCTTATTCTATTAACTATTTTCCAAACTTGCCAATTCTTTTATTCAACAATTTCAAAATAACATTGGTCCGCAAGTGTCTTTAACTAATTTGATGCATTGTAAACAAAACACTAAGGAAAATTTGATTGAATTTATTGGTCGATTTAAGCATTTGCATGCTTAGATTTCTTATCATGTTCCTGATATGGATATTCAGTGTATATTTATTTCAAATTTACAAAAGGATATTAGAGATAAGATTTTGCTTACTGAATTTACCTCTTTTCAACAAATTTGTGTAGCACTTCATCATTATCAATTACAAGTGAGTCAATTTGAGAGCAACACTCCAATGGCTCCTGTTCGAATTGATAAGAGTGATGCTGCTCCAAACCAAATAAATTTCAAAAACTCAACAACTATGTCAAGATAAATAAACAAGCGAATACAGTTGTTGATCAAGTTGTCGTTGCATCTCACAATGCCACTTCTGCATCCACTACTTTTTGTTTGAATCGTACATTTACTCCTCTTTTTGAATCTTTACATTCTATTATGAATAGGTTGTTAACTATCATGTACTAGTAATTGTACCTTCATAGAATTATTATTGAACAATAAATGAAATAGAAACTAAATGACCACAATATAGAAATCTATTTAGCAAATGAATGAACAATTAAGCATCATATGGCTCTCTAACTAAGAGTGTTAATGTGAAGCTCTCAACAAGCCTCCATTAATGACAGTCCTAGAATGAGAAGTGAGTGATAAGCTAAGCTAATTAATTCAATTCCAAATAGAAATGTTCAATTAACTTCTAAATTGCCTTTCTAGCTATAATTCTCAAGAGGTTTGATACTAATCTCAGATTTGTGGATTCTTTTATGAGTGATTTAGCCTTGCTTATATAGGATTTGGCAAGGGTAGGGGGTGTAGTTGGATTTGATCAAGGTTGAGTTGGGGTTAAGTCCTCAGTTCCACCCTTTGAAGACAATTTAAATATTGTGTCCTCAAATCTTGGGACAAGAATACAAGATGAGTGGACAAGATGCTCTTTCAATTTGAGTGATTGAGATTCATTTTGGCTTGATCCATGTGAGCTCCTTTCCTTAAATCCTATTGGTTGAGGATTTTTCCTCCCATGTGGTGTTCAATACTATCACTACCAAGCTAATCTCTTTCCTAAGTGTTCAATACTTTCGCTACCAGGCTGACCATGCAGGATTTTCTATCTCTCTGCACTTCATTCTTTGGAGTTAGATCTCTATCTATTGCCTTCTTGGCTGATCTATTCTTTGACATAATGTGTTCCTAGATTGATCACACATTAGTCAAAGAGGGGCAAATGTAATCATCCAAAAATGGTCATCTAGACTATTAGCCCCTTGCTAGCATTATTTGCTAAATCATCAGTTGCTTATTTCTTGATCAAATCCTAGTTCTATCATTTATTCAATTATTTTCTATGGGCT
This sequence comes from Chamaecyparis obtusa, assembly GCA_027943335.1. Lineage (NCBI taxonomy): Eukaryota > Viridiplantae > Streptophyta > Pinopsida > Cupressales > Cupressaceae > Chamaecyparis > Chamaecyparis obtusa. The sequence goes on along the minus strand of BSBK01001456.1, from coordinate 545,384 downwards.
AACCATCTTATCCTAAGTCTTTATTTAATTAAAATGAATCTCCTCCTCTTTTAATTAAATAAAAATCCCCCACTTTTCCTCTTATCCTAAGTTGCACAAATAAAACATTATTCCTATTTTACAAAAAGGGAAAAAGCACTTTTTGTCTCATATGGACACAAAAGTCAACTCTTATTTTCTCATTGGAGGATACTTGTGCACATGGATTTCTCCTCTTTGATGCTCCACCATTGATTAAATATTTTGCCTCTTAATCTCCATGGTCCATTCTTTCTCATTTCTTATAAAAGGAGAGCTCTCTTCTCATTTTAGGATCCATCTTTTGAATACTAATGTTATGTTGCAGGTTTTCTAGGTGATTTTGGAGCTTTGGAGATTTGGAACATTCTTAGCATTTACATTCCATCTTAGTTTCATTCTTGCATTCCTAGCTTAGCTTCATATTTATGCTTTATTAGCTTAGTCTCTTTTATGCCATAGATTAACTCACATAGTCTAAATAGGAAGGATTTGTAACACTTGTTATTTCTTTTCATAGCTTAGTTGCATTGTTCTTTCATTTCTATAGCTTAGTTTGCATCTTCATTCTTAGTGTAGTTGCATTACATTTCATTTGGATTTCTTGAGGATATTGGCATTCTTGCCCTTGTCTTCTTTGGAATCTCCCATTGCATGGTTTACTAGCAAGGTCATAGGCTTAAATAGCTCTAGCTGAGAGCACACTTAATTTCCTTGCACTCCATGCCTAGGGAGCTCTAGGTCAATTTTCAAGGATTCCCATTCATGGATTCCCTTGGAAGAAAAGACTCAGAGAAGTGCACATCTTAGTGTGTACACTACTTGCTAGCATTTTTTTTTTCAAAAACATTTTTTTTATATTAAATTTATTTAAGCTCCCATTTCAGGAATCAACACAAGCACCTCATTTCAAGAATCAAACACAAGATCTTACTATTACAAAGAGAAGTAGCAAGCAGCAACCACTGCATCATATCCTATTGGCTATTCTCCAGAGCATATTCTTGACCATTCCATTTGCTCTAATCGATCTATCTTTGCACTTGACATGTTAGTTCTTGTCTTGAGTTTTGATACTATCCATCTCTTTCCTAAGTGTTCAATAATGTCGCTACCAGGCTGACCATGCAGGATTTTCTATCTCTCTGCACTTCATTCTTTGGAGTCAGATCTCTATCTATTTCCTTCTTGGCTAATCTATTCTTTGACGTAATGTGTTCCTAGATCGATCACACATTAGTCAGAGAGGGGAAAATGTAATCACCCAAAAATGGTCATCTAGACTATTAGCCCCTTGCTAGCATTATTTGCTAAATCATCAGTTGCTTATTTCTTGATCAAATCCTAGTTCTATCATTTATTCGATTATTTTCTATGGGCTAACCATCTTATCCTAAGTCTTTATTTAATTAAAATAAATCTCCTCCTCTTTTAATTAAATAAAAATCCCCCACTTTTCCTCTTATCCTAAGTTGCACAAATAAAACATTATTCCTATTTTACAAAAAGGGAAAAAGCACTTTTTGTCTCATATGGACACAAAAGTCAACTCTTATTTTTCTCATTGGAGGATACTTGTGCACATGGATTGCTCCTCTTTAATGCTCCACTGTTGATTAAATCTTTTGCCTCTTAATCTCCATGGTCCATTCTTTCTCATTTCTTATAAAAGGAGAGCTCTCTTCTCATTTTAGGATCCATCTTTTGAATACTAATGTTATGCTGCAGGTTTTCTAGGTGATTTTGGAGCTTTGGAGATTTGGAGCATTCTTAGCATTTACATTCCATCTTAGTTTCATTCTTGCATTCCTAGCTTAGCTTCATATTTATGCTTTATTAGCTTAGTCTCTTTTATGCCATAGATTAACTCACATAGTCTAAATAGGAAGGATTTGTAACACTAGTTGTTATTTCTTTTCATAGCTTAGTTGCATTGTTCTTTCATTTCCATAGCTTAGTTTGCATCTTCATTCTTAGTGTAGTTGTATTACATTTCATTTGGATTTCTTGAGGATATTGGCATTCTTGCCCTTGTCTTCTTTGGAATCTCTCATTGCATGGTTTACTAGCAAGGTCATAGGCTTAAATAGCTCTAGCTGAGAGCACACTTAATTTCCTTGCACTCCATTCCTAGGGAGCTCTAGGTCAATTTTCAAGGATTCCCATTCATGGATTCCCTTGGAAGCAAAGACTTAGATAAGTGCCCATCTTAGTGTGTACAAGATGCAGTTTTGATGATAGGGTTGATTGATTGCTCTGATGGTCGATCTGATGTTAGCTTACTGATGTGATACCTGATTTTTTGTGGTTTGATGTTTGATGCCCCTTTTGATTGATAGCAAAACAAATTCTAATAAAAGATTACACTATGATTTGATGGTCATTCTCCTGATTTGATGATATTGATGATGATCTAATTCTCTGAGTGTATGCCCCCTCAAAAATGAAATGAAATTGATAGATGTTCGAGAATTTTGACAATTTAGGTTAATTTGCGTTGATTGGGTCAATTTATAATGAATTTTGATTTCATTTCGGATAATGTTTTCACATCTTTTTGATGACAAATGCCCCTGCTTTGGCCGAATTGGTGAAAAATTTGGAGTTCCTGGGCCCCCTCTAGTGAAAGATTTCCTTTTTAGGTCAAAGATACCCTTTTTAGGTCAAAAGGTTTATATAAAGAGGTAAAAAGTCTTTTTACTATTCATTTTCACCCTTACTTTTGACTTTTGAGCTCTGACCTCTTTTGACTTTCCGACGATGTCTATCTCGGTTCCATTGGCCATTGAACTACAAACCTCCAGTGAGTGCCTTAACTAGTTTGTTTTGTCAATTTGTGCATTTAATTCCAATTTATTTTTATTTTTCATGATAAAACTCCCTTTTTTTGCTTTTATTTTCCAAATAGAGCTTTCACATTTTTAACTAGTGCTTCTGCATTTCAGAACAGTGTGTTTACACACCTGTTCTTGGCCCTATACTGCTTTTGCCTCATCAAATAGTGCTTTTGATGTGATTTCGCTTTTGCCAATTAGAATAGCGCTTCCAAATTTTAAAAAAACACTTTCAAATTATTTTAGTGTGTTTTCTTGAAATGGCACTTTTGAGCTATCAAATAGCGTGTTTACACTTTTAAACAGCCCATTTGCGTTTTAGCACTTTTAAAGCTTGAGATAGCACTTTCACCCTTTTAGGAAGAATTTTAAATTGTTGTAGTCAACTTTCAAACTATTCAACGTCCTTGATCAAATGATTGGTTAAGGTAATGAACTTGATGTTATAGCGAGTCATAAGATGTCAGTATGAGTCAATCATAATTTGAATGTTGGATCATCAATCTTGATTTAGATGATGGGTGATGATGAATTTTTCATCCTATCTGAGTAGAAGCATGAAATTTGATTATGGTTTGATATTTGTAAATGTTTGATTGACTTAGGATAATCCAAATGATAACTGATTTCAAAATTAATGTGATTGAACTTGCTTTGTGTAGGTTGTGCTCAAGTCATTAGGTGTTCATGGTTCATACCCGTTGCCTTTTAGTATGATCTCGGACTTGAGTGTGGCTGATCATAGACATGTCAGTCTATGTGGTTTATCTTTCCTTCTGGCTCTACCTTGATTCTGAGTGAATTAGGGTATGATCACTACTATGGCTGAGCGATGGCACTTAGACCATAACACCTTCCATTTACCAATGGGTGAGATGATGATCACCCCAGAGGATGTGTATCATATTCTTTGATTGCCTACCAGAGGTTGTAATACCCCAAAAATGGGCTATAAGTTCATTAATCTCCTACATCTTCAATTCGAACGAAATTGACATCAAAGTCCTAATCTAAGGCACATCTAAATATCATCAAATCATAATTGATTATCTTAAATTCTGCATCAGGGAATATTCCTAGTAATATTCCTAATCATCATAGTTATCTTTAATTTTATAATTATTTGGCAATAAATCACATTTATCCTAAAGTTTGATTAATTGAATATTTTCATATTTAATTAATTAGATTTAATATTTGCCACTTAATTGTGTAATTAAATTTAATTCTATCTATTATTAATTGTATTATTTAATTTTGACAATAAATCTAATATCATATGAATAATTGATTAAATTCTTATTTAATTAATTAAAGCAAGTTGTCATTATTTAATAATATAGTTTTTAATAAAAGTTTGATTAAATAATTGATTAACCCATAAATCAATTGTTTTATTTTTAAAAGCAGTTAAGTTGAGTATAAATCACTTTATTTATTTATTAAATCATAATTATCCATGTGCACAATCAAAGAAATAGTTAAACTCCAAATTAGAAAATCAATGCAAAGTGTTGACTTTTTAGAACTCAACATCCTTTTTGGGTTTTAAAATTGATCTAAACTTCTAATTCGAGTTGAACTGTGCTTTTGCATGATTTTTGTGACTTAATTATCTTTATTTAAAAATAACTCAAAAATCAACCTGAGTTATTTGAGTGATTTATGGCTTTTTCTCATGCACCTCCAAAGCCCTGGATTTCTATAAAAACAAGGCTCAGCTCTTCATAATTGATCTCTCAAATTTGCATCCAATCATCCACAAATTTGCACAATCACATTGGAGAATTGGAATTGGGAAAATCAAAGCTTTTGCAAATCGACACCTTTGTGAGATCAATCTTGTTTTGCATTCATTTAGATTCATATTTCATATCATTGTTAGCATAGTTTCATATCAGTTTTCATCATTATTATTGCATAGAAAATATCAAAAATATAGATTAATTGCATTCATATTTCATATCAGTTTTGCATTCAAATCCTTTGTTTAGGTGTCATCTAGATCACTGATCTTGATAACAATCTGAGATCATTAATCTCACACCTACTAAAAGGCAGTAAATCGCTTGGTTAGATAGCTTTCAATTTTGCATGATTTCAATTTTAGCTAACCTCTAATGTTTTACTGAAGTGTTGTGTCTACAGATCAGGTACAATTTTCACACACACATTTTTGGCACCCACCGTGGGGCCCTGAAACGGGTTTCCCTTCATTTCTATCAATTTTCTATCTTTTGAGGATAAGAGTTTCAAGGGTCCTGGTATACTCTATACACTGCACTTTTTCCATCAAAACTGTCCGTACACTGTGATTTTTATCATTCTGTCCATACTTTTGTACATCTCTATATGAATTATCACACGAGATTTCACACTGTGTCACGCAAGATTTCTTTTTGTGTCACGCGAAATTTCACTGGTATCATTATTTTTTGTGCGTGAAAAATCAATTTCTCACGCGAGACTGTACTTCCTTGTGTGGGACCACATCCTGACTCATGTGAGATTTCATCCTTTGTCACGTGAAATAGTGTTTCCTCGCGTGGGACCGCATCCTGACTCGCGTGAGATTTCATCCTTTGTCGCGCAAAATAGTGTTTCCTCGCGCGGGACTGCATCCTACCTCGTACGAGATTTTTCTACAGAGGCATAGAATTCGCATATTTGTACTTTCAGATTATTGATTTCTAAACACTTACAGTTTGTTGTTGATTTGTCTTGATTTTGTACTTTCAGACGTGTGCTAAATTCTATATTGCAGAGCGTTGGACCTAAGGTATTCTCCTTCATCTATTAACATTTCAATTTGGACTTAAAATAAATCTCTTATGTGTCTAGCTTGTGTGCATCCTTTCATGCTTTTATCTATTTCTACACACTTGCATAATTGATACTAGGTTGTGACCCCTTAAGGATTCATTAAGTAGTCTTAGAATACTTGTGATTGATCTTGATTGCTATCTTGGGTTATTGGACTCGCTAATCCACTGGCCCCTCATTTCTGCCCCGTGGTTGCAATCTTAGCACCATAAAGGGGAGGGGTCAATAGGACAGAAGCGTTAAGTGTTCCACTTGGCAACCCTTTTGTGCTTTTAGGAACTCACTTGTTTTCTAAGTTGGGGACTCATTTTCAGCTTGTGTGAGGTGTTAAGTGTTCCACCTTGTGGACTCATCTCATATTCACTTTAAGCGTTAAGTGTTCCTCTTTCTGCTTTTTGGGTACTTTTGGTAGATTTTCTTTCGGGAATATATCTATGCTCACATAGTAATTAGGCCCTATGAACACTATTCATGATTCTTGAGAGATTGGATTCCTAGCGAAATCTTTCTTGACGACAGAATCCTTGTAGGTAGGGAGGATACTTAGTGCGTTTCACATTCAACTTGGTTAGTGCATCTTCTCTTATTGATCGATACATTCTCTCCCAGGAGAGTTTGATAGATCACGTGGGGTTGACATCACGAGCTTTGGTGAATCAAAATTGGTTAGTGCACCTTCTCTTATTGATTGATACATTCTCTCCCCAGAGAGGTTGATAGATCACGTGGAGTTGGCATCATAGACCTTGGTGAAGCAAAACTTTGTCTTAGCGTGTCGAATTAATCTGCTTGCTTTGTTTGGGTTAAAAGTGAAAAGGTGTCAAAAACCTTGGATCTGGAGCCAAGTCCCCTTGTGGTATACTATTGTGAGTCATCTTTAGAGAGGGTTAACCGTAGCGGACAATCCCTTCACAGGGAAAAGTGCATTGATGGAACCTCAAGCGGTCATAGCCATTTTCACCGTGGTAGTGATAGCCGCTATATAAATGTCCTTGTGGAAGAAATATCCACGGGTATGGTTCATTGTTGGGTTGTCAGATCTCCCTAGCAGCTCCTGAAGATTAAGTTCTCGAACTGTGTCAAAACCCTGGTGCGCTGGGATTGGAGTTCACCCCTTTGGATCATAAAATTTGCAGAGTCAAACCATTACTAAAAACCCTAGCGAGGCCAAATTATCATTTAATAGGGTATATGTGCATTATTGCAAAACATTTTTGGAACATACACAATTAGCACTTTTGAGGATTAGAACAAATAAGTCACTTGATTGTTCATGCGCAAGGTTGCTTTTTCCCTTGTTCATTGTTTTCAGACATGCTTGAAATCACTTGCTTGCTATTTTGCATGCTTGTTTATCTATCTAGTTACTGAAAATGAACAAATCTCTTACAATCTTCAAATATGGACATTGAAATTTGCAAACAATCCGAATCTGAAAACTCAAAATTTGCAAAATCTGAAGTCAAATTCTTTTCTAGAGTCAAAAGTCATCTCAGGAGGTCAAAAAGTCATACGAGTTTCCATCAAGTGTCATTTCATTGCATACCCACTATTGTACGAGATTTTGCAACTATTGTATGAGTTGTGTAACTATCATTTCATAGCTCACCCACTGTCATACGAGTTTTTCAGAGTGTCATTTGGGAAATTTTTGAAAGTTGTTAGAAAATTGTCAGGATTGCCAGATATTTAGCTCTTTCAGCCTAGTTTCAGAATCTGTCAAGTGGATCATTGTGTAAGGAATGGAGCAGTAGCTATTAAGAGTCCAATCATTTTCTTAAAGTGGCCTTTTGAATCTGATTCAGCCTTCTGTCTAATCAATTTGAGTCTTTATCATCTCGTGTCAAAACCTTGTCATAACTATCAATCTTCAATCAATCAATCATCAAAATGACTAAGTGTTGTGATATCTTGTCTGCTATCTTTTGGGAACCTACCCATACATCCAGGGCACAGTATCCTTCATCCACATCTAACCAAATCTTTAAATCAATCAAACCTTGACAAGGTTGCATCATCTGATCATCTTGATTCAATTCATTCTTCAGTTATCTGAATCTTATTCTTTTGTTTCACTCAAAGTTGATGGTGGAGACTAGAGCTTCCTCTCATAAGAAATCTATTACCACTATCCAAAATCCAACTTTTGAGCAACTCATCAATTCTGGTCTTTACGAGGATAACGGTCTTGGAAACTATCGATTGAAATCTAGTTACGTACCCCCTCCATCGACTCACGGAGGTACTCAACATACCCCTCATCAATCTAATCTAGGGAGTCCACAAACTCCTACCATGTCTCAAGCAGGGACAAATTTTGGCTCTCAAAGAGCTCAATCTCAACATGGTGCAGATCAGGAACCCACACTTGAAGAAATTGCTCACTACCAAAATGACGATGAATTTAACAAGATGATGAGACATTTCTTGAAAGAAAATAGAGAAGCCTACTTTTTACAACTAGCTCATCAAGGAGCTAAAATTTCTCCCAACTTTAATGTTGAAGATATCATTATGCATGAGGAAGAAACTCCACTCACAGCTATGATGAAATAGACACATGCTTTACAAGTCAAATTTAATAATCTTGAGAAAGAAAAGGAACACAAAGAGTTCTCCATGGAAGCTCTATGCCCTTTTCCTTTTGACAAAAACTTGTATATGCCACCATTTCCAAAAAGAGTGGAGATGCCAAAGTATGATAAGTATGATGGACACTTTGATCCTCAAGATCATGTCAGAGAGTTCTATATGCAATCCATGGAATTCATGCATGAACTGACCTATCTGATGCATCTTTTTCCTAGATCTCTGGGCGGAGCATCCATTCAGTGGTTTTCGAGATTTCCTCCTATGATCAAAACATTTGAGGAATTGATTAAATTGTTTTATCAACAATATTCCTACAATATTTAGCATCCGATCACCATGATTGATATTTTTAATCTCAAGCAATATCCAGGAGAATCATTCCTAACTTTCCTCAAAAGGTGGCGAAAGAAGTTCTCTCTATATGCTAGACCAATTCCCGAAATGGAGAAACTTGAAATCTTTATCAATAACCTTGTTCCAGAGCTCAATTATCCCTTACAAATGCAAGATCATACATGTTTTGACAAAATGGTGGATAGTGCTATCAAAATTGAAAAAGTGCTTGTAAAAAAAGGGGAAATCACACTCCAAAAAGACAAGTACGAATATGGATCTAGTTCCAAAGACAAGAACAAAAATTGGAACAATAACAAAGGCATCATCGTAGATGGTGTTGTTGACATTTTCCATGCCCCATCAAAGGCACCAGCCTATAATCTCACTCTTGGCACTCAAGCCATTAAAGCTTCCGAGCAAAAGTCTTCTCAACCATCTCAAAGGAAGCTAGAATTCAAAAAATGGGATAAACATTGAAAATTTACTCCTCTAGGAGAGTCTTTAGAATCGGCTATGAAAAATATACTAGTTGATAACATTATCTCTTTACCACCAATCCAACTGAATGCTCAGGACCCCAAACCGATATGGTGGAAGGATAATGAATTCTGTGATTTCCATCGGAGTAAAGGTCACAAAACTAGTAGTTGCTACCACTTGAAGCATACCATTCAAGATCTGATCAATAGTGGAGACATCACAATTGACAATCCCACAAGAAATAATGATCATATAGCATTCACAGAACCATTTCCGAAACATGGTCAAAAGGTTTCAACTTCTCAGCCTAATATGGGGGCAAAAGTCAACTATGCTTACCCTGGAAATAACACTGTCATCAATATGGTTGAACCATGTCTCTCTAAAAGTTGCAATGTCATCACAATCATACGAAGAGATAGAAATCATTCCTCAGCTAATGTAGTTACTTGATCACAAGCTCAAACGCATCTGAAAGCACAAATCCCAGATTCATCAAATGTCCCGAAGGTGCCCTTCAATCTTTCATCTGCTTCTAAATAGAAGGCTACTTCCAAACCTCCCAATCCAAAGGATACAAGGCCTATGTCTTATAGCATTGTTCAACAACTCCAAGACACTAATGCAAAAATCTCCATGTTTGAGTTGCTTCGAATATCTCCAGCTCATAGAGCCATTCTCGATAAAGCTTTGCTCGGTTCCAATGTTCCTAATGACCTTGATTTAGACAGGTTCTAGACTATGGTTGGACATCTTACATCTCCACAATATATCTCCTTTTCAGAGGAAGATGAAAACTCCTTGAGTCACCCACATAATCAGCCTTTGCATATAGAAGTCTTGGTCCAGAACCGTAGAGTCAAATGTGTGTTGATAGATGGGGGTGCGGGCCTAAACATTTGTTCTTACAGCTTGATCACACAATTGGGATTTTTAGAATTGGCTATTGATCCTAGAAAGAAAATAACTATCAAGGCCTATGATGAACAAGAAATATCTTCTAAAGGCACCATTATCTTACCTATCAGAGTGGGTCTAGTTATCAAAGATACCATCTGTCAAGTGCTTGATCTACCTTTGGCCTACAACGTCCTTCTAGGGAGACCGTGGATACATGAAATGCAAGCCATTCCTTCTACATACCATCAATGTTTGAAGTTTCCTTATGAAGGAGTCGAGATTACTATCCCAGCAGATCTAAATACAACTTGCAACACCTTGAAGGAAAGTGCAGATAAGCTTGTACCTAATAACAAAGAATCTCCCATAGAGCCAACTAAAGAAGCATCCACATCTAAAATGGAAGATCTTGCCAAAGAGGTTAATATCAAAGAAAATAGTATGGGAGAATACACTATCAAGCCAGTCTTATCTTTGACATCTCTCCCTATCTCACCTAAGTCTTATGGGAAATCTTTGAAACAATCCAAGCCCAAACCTCAGGAACCTCTTGAGGCATATAAAAACAATTTTGTAGCAGAACAAGTATCCAAGAAAGAATTTGAAGAGGATGAAGCTATGCTATCATGGCTATACAAAGATGAATCTAATTCTCAAGTTGTTCAAACTGGTAACTCTGCTATATCCAAACTCCCTTCCAAGTCATATGGTCTAGGAGGTAAATTAATAGCTAAGATGGGATACTCAGGTCAAGGACCTCTAGGAATCAGAGGAAAAGGTCTTGAGGCACCCCTCCCACATACTGGTAGAGAAAATAAAAATAAAATTAGCTTAGGATTTAACAAGAAACCCTATCACCTCAAAAGTAATTTCTCGCATGTCATAGAGTAGATCGCACCAGGGGAACCTCTTCTTAAGAAAGAAGAAACAAAACCATCCGACAGTGATTCAGATAGTTCAAAACTCATCCCCTATGAAAAATTGCCTAAAGAGATCAAAGACCTTCTTGATGATAAAGATGATCCTATCAAAAGAATTAATGTAGTAGAAACACAAGAACCTACTATTAATCAAGAGATAGTTGCACCACAAGAACCAGCTAATCTCAAAAACAATCAAGAAGAGGGAAGTGGTAGTGATTCTGAGACAGATTCCCATGAGTATGAATTCAAATCAGAATCCGAGGGTAACCCTTCTTGGGGTATTCATCCTGACTTTACTCATGTTCTAAGATTTCCTAGAGATCCTAAATCATAAGCTGAATCAAATGACTATGAATGGGGAGCCATTCCAGAACTAGATGAACTTATCACAGAGAAACATGTTGATGTTATTCACCAATATGCACCTCAACCCAACGTAAGTCTAGAATGAAATGATGAACCTATCGAGTCTGATCCACCTATGGTTGACTTGGACTCCCATGATGACATTGAGCCTATTCATGAATTGGATGTCTTAAGTTGTAGTATCACCTTTGAACTCACATGTCAGGTTAGGAACAATGATGATAGATCAATATCCATAAACACCATATCCCAAGCCTTTCCCACTTTGACTATCCAACGCCCTGATCTTATCGACCAAACTTCCAAAAACCCAAACCATGGTATTTATACCTTCCCGAATGACTATGCCCTTGCCTACTACCTCAATGTAGTTGAGCCTATGAGTACTTATATCAGTGAACCAAGCATCAGCATGACCGAGTCAAACATCAAATATCTTAGTCAGAAAAACAAGAGTAAAAAGAAAAAGAAAAAGAGTTCTAAGGGTGAAAACCACTTTGTGGCAGTCTCAGAACCGACAAAAGTAAAAATAAAAGATGTATCCAAAGGTGAAAACCTCTCTAAGGCACCTAAGGATGAGATATATGATGTCCTTCTGAGTCATTTATAGGACAGGTCTCCAGTTCTAATTGAGCCCACCCAATCCATCAATTTGGGTACAATAGAGGAACCACAATTGGTACATGTAGCACAATCCTTATCAGAAGAAGAGAAACAGAAATTTACTACATTCTTGACAAAAAAAAAAGATCAACTTTGCATGGAAGTATTCAGATATGCCAGGGTTGGATCCAAATCTTATCATGCACCATCTATCCATTGCTCCTGGAGTAAAACTGGTCAAGCAAAAATTGAGAAAGATGCATCCTCATGTTGCACTTTTAGTCAAAGCTAAATTAGAGAAACTCCTAAAAGCTGGATTCATCTGTGTCAAAGACTATGCTGAGTGGATCTCCAACATTGTACCTATTTCTAAACTAGATGGTTCAATCAGAGTGTGCACAGACTTTAGAGATGTGAATAGAGCATGCCCTAAGGATGATTTTCCACTACCTAACATTGATATGATAGTGGACATGACTGCGGGCTATGAGATGTATTCCTTAATGGATGACTTTTTTGGATACAACCAAATCAAAATTGCTCCAGAAGACCAAGAGAAAATTGCTTTCACATGTGCGTGGGGAACCTTTTGTTGGAATGTTATGCCATTCGGACTCAAAAATTCTGGAGCTACATATCAAAGAGCAATGACATCTATTTTTCATGATATGATGCATAGAACAATGGAGGACTATGTTGATGATACCTTGGCAAAATCAATGATCAGAATTGAACATCTAACTGACTTGAGCATGATCCTAGACAGAATGGAAAAGTTTAGTCTCTGACTAAATCCTAAGAAGTGTGCTTTTGGTGTCATTTCTAGAAAGCTCTTAGGATACATAGTTTCAAAGAAAGGCATTGAAGTTGATCCAGCTAAGTCAAGGCTATAATAGAGATGCAACCTCCCACAAATATTAGTCAAATGAGGATGTTGCAAGGAAGAGTTTAATCTATCAGAAGATTCATATCATAGCTAGCGGACATATCACAGCCTTTTACAAAAACATTACATAAAGGTATGACCTTTGCATGGAATGAAGAATGTGAGAACAACTTTAACCATATCAAGAAGTATCTATCAAATCCACCTATCTTGATGCCTCCTATTCATGGGAAGCCATTGATCTTGTATGTCTCTGCAACAGCCACATCACTGGGGGCATTGCTAGCGCAACATGATGGAGACAAAAAGGAAAGAGCCATTTATTATATAAGCAGAACATTGGTGGTGTATGAAAAGAACTATTCTATGATTGAGAAAGCTTGTCTCCCTGTGATCTTTGCATCACAGAAACTAAGACACTATATGTTAGCTCATACCATGCATCTAGTAGAAAAAATTGATCCACTGAAATACCTACTAAGCAAGGCTGCCCTCACCGGTAGACTGGCTAAATGGGTCATGCTTCTAAGTGAATTTGACATTGAATATGTTGAAAGAAAAGCTATAAAAGGTCAATTTATTACTGATCAACTAGCAGATGCACCCATGTTTGATGACACACCAATGCAAATGGAATTTCTAGACTCATCTATTATGCACCTATCTTCTAGAGAATGGCAATTATTCTTTGATGGCTCCTATACACAGAATGCATCTGGAGTAGGCATATTGTTCCTAACTCCCCAAGGATACTCAATCCCCAAAGCATTCTGATTAAAGTTTCCTTGCACAAACAATATTGTGGAATATGAAGCCCTTTTGAATGGTATGAAAATAGCAATTGAATGGAAAGTAACAGAGCTACACATTCATGGAGACTCTCAACTTGTTATTCATCAAGTCAATGATGTGTACCAAACTAAAGATGAAAAGCTCATTCCTTACAAAAGAATGGTCGATGATCTTAAGAAATATTTCATCTCTATCACATTTGAGAAAATTCCTAGAACAGAGAACAAGGCTGCCGATGCAATGGTAACACTATCTACTTTATTACAACAGCCTGAACATGAGCTACACTACGAGTTCCTGGTGGAAGCACTCTCTTATCCTACATATGAATCCCCCGAAAATTGCATGATTTTCACTATTGTAGGTCATGATTCATCCTGATATAAAAACCTATTTTCCTATCTCCAAGACCAAATCATTCCCGATACCTTCAACCGTCATGAAAAGAGATACCTTATCTGTAATGCCTCCCGATATGTCATCATTGGTAATGATCTATACAAATGAGGTCTAGATGGTACGCTACTTAGATGTTTAGAACGGGAAGAGTCTCAATGTGCATTAGAGGAAGTCCATGATGGTATTTGTGGGTCACACTCGAACGGTTTAACACTAGCTCAAAAAATTATTAGGGTTGGATACTATTGGCCTAAAATGGAGAAAGAGGCTATCAAATTTGCTAAGAATTGTCAAAAGTGTCAAGTACATGGCAACCTAATTCATGCTCCAGGGAGGGATCTAATCCCCTTTACAACACAATGGCCTTTCCATCAATGGGCATTTGATCTTATCGAGATGATTCATCCTCATTCTTCTAATGGACATACCCATATAATCACAGCCACATATTATTTTACAAAATGGGTAGAAGCGGTCCCTTTGACACAAGCAACTGGAAAGCAGATATCAATGTTCATCTTAAACTATATCATATGCAGATATGGGATCCCTCATTCCATAATCACAGATAATGGTGGGCAATTCAGGAATAAAGACCTCGATGATCTATGTGCCAAATTTAAGATCACCCAACATTGGTCTTCTATCTACTATCCACAAGGGAATGGACAAGTAGAGGCTTCTAACAAAAATCTATTGAAGATCTTGCACAGAACAGTAAACAAAACCGGTAGAGACTGGCATCTCATGATTAATCCATCTCTATGGGCCTATAGAACAAGTATCAAGACACCTACTGGGGCTACACCTTTCGCTTTAGTTTATGGGTCTGAAGCGGTACTACCTATTGAGGTTGAAATCCCATCACTCAGAATCAGAATGCATGGTCTAGTAACTGATGATGACTACAGAGTGTCTAGGTTACAAAAACTGGAACTACTAGATGAGCATAGACAAGCAGTGTATGATCATCTTAGAGTATATCAGAAGAGAATGTCTAGAGGCTACAACAAGAAAGTCAGACACAGAGAATTTCAGGTTGGTGATCTAGTCTTGAGAGAAAATCCTAAAAATCAATCCCATCGAGAATGCAAGGGGAAGTTTGAACCCAACTGGCTGGGTCCCTTTGTCATCACTGCTAATTTTGGCTCTAGTGCCTATCAACTCTCAACGACTGAAGGAAAATAGCTTTGAGAACCAATCAACATTCTCCATTTGAAGAAATTCTACGCCTAAGGCATTTAGTCTATGGTAAAATGTCTTGAAAAAAATCCTAAAAATCAAAAAAAGTCCTGAAAAAAATGAACATCTTGGTGAAAACCTAGCAATAGGCACCTTGATGATTCACAAAAAAAATTAGAAAATATCAAAAATTCATAAAAATAAAAAAATATCAAAAATTCAAAAAAATTCAAAAAAAAGAAAAAAAAGAAAAAGTGCCTTGGTGAAAACCTGGAAACAAGTGCCTTGGTAGCAAAAATAGAATCTCTACCAAGATGGTGAAAAATTGGCAAATGGGTGCCACTTGTTCAAAACGCTCCATCTATTAGCACAATCTTGTTCTTTCCCAGCTTTCAGTCTTGCTTTAGTTTGTACATATCTCCCGGTTTGTTTCAACATTTCTAGTTTTCAATAAGTCAGTCTGTACACCAACCAGCTCAAGTGTCTGTATCCTATCAATGTTTAACACTTGGGGGCAATCAATGTCATATCCTATGGTCTCCCATGTATCTTAGATGGATCATATCTAGTCAAAGTCCTTTGAAGCTTCATGTGAGTCAGTCAGTCAGTCTTGTCTCTAGAAAGGATTTTGCATCTACAACAACGCAATCAAACATCCAAACTCAACTGAAAACAATCTATGCTTTTTACATGCTCTTATCTCCTTGTATGCTTACTGATCCACATTGAGATTTTTGCATATTGTGTCCCTTCGAGCTCTTTGATGATGTCCTTTACAGGATTTAGAGAGTGATGACTAGGGGCATAATCTTTTCTTTGTCTTCTACTTGTATGTGAAAATCTAACAACTTTGGAAATTTTGGATTGAAATGGTGTCTGACTATAAGAGCCTCTATCTCGAATTGGATGGCCCTGCGTACCTCGACCATTGATACCCAGAAAATTCAAGGAAGTTTGATCTAACTATTGTCTTTTTGAGTAAGTTCTTTCTCCTACTATGGAATGCGATCTTGCCTAAGGATGTGAACGATAAAGGGTCACTACGGGTAATTCACATTGGATTTAGAATGATCTCTTGACTATTTGATGTGTTTGCAATGCAAGGCGTATTTAGGTCATCACGATGCTCATGTTTTGATGCTTATACAAATTGCTATATCAAAATGGACATGATATTCAGGTCATCCTGGCGTTTATGCCTTGGTACTTATATCTAATCCGACATTCCACAAATAAAATCAATATTCATATGTCCATGGTTGTTTGACCAGTGGGGGTTGTATTGATTCTTGTGCATACAAATCAATATTCATATGTCTATGGTTTTTTTTTAGCTAGTGGGCATTGTATTGATTTATCCAGTTACCTAAAAGTTCAATGATGATAACAAATCGACATATGATTAGTGAGTAGGTCCTAGGTCTTAGGTTGCATTTCATTTTGCATGTCTCTTTGCATTTTTCATATTTGCATGATCTCACAATGATTAAACAAACTTCAATGCTTAAATGATTCTTCAAATCGCATCTTCAAGTCTAACAAGAGCTGAATCTCACATGAAGGTTCCTCCAATGAAATAGCAAGTAGAATCCTTTTTCGGGATCAAAATTGAAATCTGAGATCATTTATCTTATTCACTGCTTGCATAATCAACCTTCCATTATCACAAAAATCTAAAATTCAACTTAATTGATTATCTTCCATCAAACTATCAAAAATTCAACTTGGTCAACCATGGTCAACTCATGGTCAAACCTAGTCAACCTTGGTCTCCAGGACCTCTAAATGATGCAGAATGTGCTCTTGAATGTGTATAACCACTTTTCCCATCAATCAACATGCTTCTGAGCTCTCAACGCTGACTTTTCTTGTCAGATTTCAATTTTAATCCTGAAGGGGGCATGGTATTGCACATCAATTCAAAGTCTGTAAATCAAAATTCTATCAATGAAGTCTATCAATATCTTTCATCAGTGATCAAGACAAACAATCACGTCTAGTTACTGATTCATCAAAAGTCCTCATCGCTCGGGGAAAATCTATCATCACTTGGGGCATATTAGATTCATCAAGATCCATATCAATCTGGTATTCTCCTAATCTTGTAAACTGTATCAATTTTTGCAACCATCAGATCATAGTGTTCTTTCCTTGGTTCTTCGATGACTGAAGGGTTTGCATGTGATACCTGCTAGTTCTGCTAAGACAATCAAGTCTAGAATGGGTCACTCACTTCTTTGCAATCCTAAGGTTTGGAATCAGGCATTTTGACACTTTTTCGCAATCATAGGTTCATTTGCTGTTATAGTAAACATTATCTTTGGTCATTCAGGACCTATTATCTCCATATCAAATTAATATCAATCAGCTTCTATCTCAATTTCAAACATCAGTTTCATATATCTATCAAACACAGACTATCTTTGAACCACTGTGCTTCACACAGTAATTCAAAGAGGGGCAAAATGTAATACCCCAAAAATGGGCTATAAGTTCATTAATCTCCTACATCTTCAATTCAAACGAAATTGACATCAAAGTCCTAATCTAAGGCACATCTAAACATCATCGAATCATAATTGATTATCTTAAATTTTGCATCAGGGAATATTCCTAGTAATATTCCTAATCATCATAGTTATCTTTAATTTTATAATTATTTGGTAATAAATCACATTTATCCTAAAGTTTGATTAATTGAATATTTTCATATTTAATTAATTAGATTTAATATTTGCCACTTAATTGTGTAATTAAATTTAATTCTATCTATTATTAATTGTATTATTTAATTTTGACAATAAATCTAATATCATATGAATAATTGATTAAATTCTTATTTAATTAATTAAAGCAAGTTGTCATTATTTAATAATATAGTTTTTAATAAAAGTTTGATTAAATAATTGATTAACCCATAAATCAATTATTTTATTTTTAAAAGCAGTTAAGTTGAGCATAAATCACTTTATTTATTTATTAAATCATAATTATCCATGTGCACAATCAAAGAAACAGTTAAACTCCAAATTAGAAAATCAATGCAAAGTGTTGACTTTTTAGAACTCAACATCCTTTTTGGGTTTTAAAATTGATCTAAACTTCTAATTCGAGTTGAACTGTGCTTTTGCATGATTTTTGTGACTTAATTATCTTTATTTAAAAATAACTCAAAAATCAACCTGAGTTATTTGAGTGATTTATGGCTTTTTCTCATGCACCTCCAAAGCCCTGGATTTCTATAAAAACAAGGCTCAGCTCTTCATAATTGATCTCTCAAATTTGCATCCAATCATCCACAAATTTGCACAATCATGCTGGAGAATTGGAATTGGGAAAATCAAAGCTCTTGCGAATCGACACCTTTGTGAGATCAATCTTGTTTTGCATTCATTTAGATTCATATTTCATATAATTGTTAGCATAGTTTCATATCAGTTTTCATCATTATTATTGCATAGAAAATATCAAAAATATAGATTAATTGCATTCATATTTCATATCAGTTTTGCATTCAAATCCTTCCTTTAGGTGTTGTCTAGGTCACTGATCTCGATAACAATCTGAGAACATTAATCTCGCACCTACTAGAAGGCAGTAAATCGCTTGGTTAGATAGCTTTCAATTTTGCATGATTTCAATTTTAGCTAGCCTCGAATGTTTTACTGAAGTGTTGTGTCTTCAGATCAGGTACAATTTTCACACACACAGGGGTGAGTTAGTTTATTATGATTCTATATATGATGGTTCAACATGTCGGTGGGTTTTTCTGGATTGGACCATTGGAGATGATCATATCCAGTGGGCACAGTTTCTTTCCTTTCCGATGCTTCCAACATTCTTAGGTACTCTAATTGGTGGGTTTCTTCTTCCTAACAAATGTGGTCATGAATTCACCATCAGATGGGGTCCTATCCTGGAGGACTTGTTGGCGCATCCTTGGAGGTTTGATTGGGGTTCCTATGTATTAGCTCAGTTGTATCATGAACTACATACAGTGGTGTAAAGACGTTCTTCTACACTCACTACAAGAGTGATTTTACTATAGCTCTAGACTTGGGAGCATATCCCAGTGACATGGCCCATCATAGCATGACAACAAGATCTGAGTTGGCCATTCACCTGGATGTATGAGGGAATGGTTATTCAAACCCATATGGGTAAGCTAGATTATTGGCATCGTGTCATCAACAATATGGATGTTGTAGTTTGGAGGCCATATGTTGGTTGTGAGGCTTGGCCTGAGGATGACTCTGAGTTACCTTATATGTTTTTCCCTCGATGGATGATTGGGAGTTCCACTTATATTATTGAGAGATTCTTCTTTAGGAGAGTATTGCGTCAGTATGGGCGCATACAGGGTATGCCGTAGGGAGTAGCGATGTATGCTTGAGTGCATGCAGAGAGATCTTTATGGGGTCCCTGTGTTGATTATGGCAGAACTATCAAAGAGATTCAAGACCTTATGTATATACCTTGGTCGATGAGAGAGCATGTTATAGATGTTGGGATTGTAGAGGATTATGCTGAGTGGTTGCATCGGTACCCATTCCTAGATTTATTGATCCTGCTGAGAGAGTTCCAAGTATTGATGAGCTATCAAATGGAGATGGTGGTGATGCAGGGGATGGGGGAGATGATGGAAATGATGGAGATAGTGGGAGAGGTAGGGGTAGGATTAGATCATAGCGTGGATGATGGGGTCATCGGGAAGTTAGAGTAGGCAGGGTTCTTATTCCAGTGATTGTTGCTACTCCTATCCCTCCTAGGGTTGATCAGGTTAGAGGTGGTGTAGATAGAGCACTCCATTAGGTGGCTAGGGATCTAACTATGAGACTAGGCTGACATAGGGCTAGGCGATAGCGGGAGGTTGACGCACATGTTGCATAGGTTTTACTTGATCAAGCACAGGGTCCTCCTGCTCAGCAGGTGATACCTCCAGTTGTTCCACAGGATTCCTCTACTCATGCACCTGCTTCTACTATGATGCCCTCAACTTCTTCATGTCCATCTTCTTCCAATTTTGTTCAATCTTTGTCAGTTCCATCTTCTTCTTCGATACCTCCACCACAGAATTCTACAGCACAAGCCCCTGCCCCAGCTTTAGCATCAGATGTTATATCTCTTCAGTCTTAGATGTCAGTGATGCAGCAATAGGTTACTCAGTTGAGTTCGATGATGTAGACCTTTCTCACCGTGATGAGTCAGCAGGGATTATAGGTGAGCTCAAGTCATCCTCTAGATAGTGCTCTTGGTCCTGATGGTGGAGATAGTGCTGGTGGTTCAGCTAGTTGAAATATGATATGAGATATTCATGATTATTTATTATACATGATCTCATTCTTCTTTTATTGATATCGAGACATTGGACTCTTTTGTATAATTTTTGGTTTGATCTATGTTGTTGATACTGATACTTTGATAGTTTGATGGGCATTGATAGACTTTGATTATCTGGATGTTGCATTTATGATTACTTTAATAGACTCTGATATGTTGTTTACTTCATGATGATGTTATAGACTTTGATACTCTTTTTTATAGCTTTCACTATATATGATGTCATGATGTATTGGATTTCATTTTCAGGTGTTTTAGCATGATATGCAGATCTAGGTGTTTCTATCTCCTATATGCTTTGTTTTATGTTTTTCAGAGGTAATTTTAGAAATGTATGCACATGTTCTAATGATTCTTAAATCGTTGTCTTATGTATGACATAAAATAGATGGGTGAATGCGATGATGTGGATTCTAATGATTAATGCTTTGCTTTTATGGATGTAATGATATATAGATGGATTAGATGGTTGTAATGCAATGTGATATAGATACTTAATGGTTAATGATCCTAGATGTTACATGATATAAATGATAATGCAATGCATTGCTTTTGTTGAATGGATTTATATGTAATGACTTAAATGATATGCACCTAATGATGGTTATGATGTTCTATTTGAAATGCAATGATGTAATGGGTATAATGATGTAATGATTATGATTATTATGAATGCAATGATAAATGCACTTTAATGGATGTAAAATGAATGATTTTCTTTTGCCATGAATGATGCATACTAAATGAAATTAATCTTGAATGATGCAATCTAATGCAGTTAATAAGTTTAAGATGATTTATGCAACCTAATGCAATTTAATGGACTTAATATGATGAATGCAACCTAATGAAATTGGATTAAATGATTCTAATGATAAATATTAATTCCACTTAATGTGAGAACCTAATGAAAATGATGGTACATGAGTTATGCTACTCAATGCAATGATCTTAAAATGATGAAATGTAATGAGCTTAATGGTTTAAATGATGAAAATGCTTAAATGAATGCAAGATAAAGTGAATCTAGTGGAAATGAGTTCAATGATTTAATGCAATGAGATGCAATGGTGATAAATGAACCTAACAAATGCAAGTGAACTAATGAAATGCACTTTTGTTTTTTATTTTTGATTTCCAACACACTCGATCACAAATAGTTTTTGATGATTGTTTGATTTTTTTGGTTTGACCACACCCTCTTTTGTTTTGTCAATTTTCCCTCTTGCAATTATAAAATAAGAAAGGAAAATAAATTAAATTCATTTAATCTAAGATGTATGCAACTAACTATCATTATTAAAAAATTTGGAGCTTATATTCATCATTGAGTAGTTTTGGAATTCTGATATTAGTACAATCATCACTAGTTCAACCATGATGATATGAATACTTTTTGCACCTCTTATTTTTTTTCTTTCCCATCTCTTTTTTGGTATGACCATTACTAATTGAAACCAATCATGAGAGTGTGAATACTAATTTTGTCACATTCTATGTTGCAATTGGATTTTGGTATTATGATATTGAACATCAAAATATCCAAGGTATCCTTTTGTGTAAACAAACAAAGATCTCAGTTTATCCTATCTACAAGTCCTCGATGATTCTTTGATGATCACATCCTCAAAAAAATAATACATGATTTATAACTTTGATCTTAAGATAGTCATTCAGAAATCAACTAAAATATCACACTTTCATCATAGCTTGTCTAGTTTAAAAACTTTCATTGATTTGCTAGAAAGACATGATTTCATCAATCAAGTCAACACTTAGAAAATTTTTTTGCAATGTTTTTCAAATCCATATTTCAAGTGTTGTTCTATCCATTTCATACTTTTAATCCTAATAAAGATAAGGCCATGTAAGATCTTGAATCAAATTTTTCTTTTGGTTCAAATTGGATTGGTATTGAAGATTTGATTAAGTGTTTCACTTGTGTTTTTGATGAATTGATTCACTGATTGATTGAAGTTTTCTTTTGATGAATCCTTCCTCCTTTCGAGTAGATTGCCCCCAGTTTGACATGATTTCAAAGTTGGAGTTAGGACAATTTGCAAATTAGGTGACCAAAATCTCCAGGTACTTGCAAATGCAACTATGGGGTTTTATTATTCAATATATACAAATGCTAGTGAATGCAATATTTACAAGGTGACCTTCTATGTATGCGATTGAATTGGAATTTCAATCGCATCTATTTACTAGATTTTCACTGATTGAATGGATCTTGCTTTCTTTTTCTATTTTTAAAGATTTTTTTATTTTTTTGCTACCAAGGTGCCTTTTTGCTAGGTTTTCACCAAGATACTTTTTCTCTTTTTTGATTTTGTTGTATTTTATTTTTTTAATTTTTTTTTATCATCGAGGCACCTATTTGCTAGGTTTTCACCAAGACAACATCTTTTTGAGGATCATATATGAATGTTTGTTTTTTTCTTTCTTCAAGCTCAATTTTCCATTATTTTTTATCTTTTCTACTTTTCCAATTTGTTTTCTCTTTTATGATTTTCAATGTTTTTGTTATTTTCAAGATTTATTTTGACTATATACAATAGATATGATGCTTGCCATCTGATTTTATGATACTGTTTATACTCTTTCATCTGTCTCATGTATAGAACCTCTTTAGGTGAATGCTATTGATAGGTTCTTGTAGCTCTTCTCCATCACAGTCTGCTAACTTATAGGTGTCGGTGCCAAAGGATGAAGTGATAAAAAAAGGTCCTAACCAATTTTCTTCCCATTTTCCTTTCTTTTCCATTTTTTCTTGGTTCTTGGGATTCTCTCACAAAACTAGGTCACCTATTTAAAATGTTGTTGACTTAATGTGCTTGTTATAAGTCCTTGACATTCTATTTTGATATACCCTTAAGTGATCAAATGCTTGTTTCTGTTTCTCATATAGTAGTTCTAGTTCATGCAACCTAGCAACTCTATAATCTTCCTCACTTATCAAACCATGAAGAGATATCCTTAAGGATGGAAGTTCTACCTCCAAAGCTAAAATTGCTTCTGTTCCAAAGACTAAGGAAAAAGGTGTAGCTCTTGTTGGCATTCTAATGCTTGTTCTATAAGCCCATAAGGTTGGGTTTATTTTTATGTGCCAATCTCTACTTGAATTGTCCACTGTTCTCTTTAATATCTTCAAGATGTTTTTATTCATTTCTTTAGCTTGTCCATTACCCTAGGGATAATAGATTGAAGAGGAATGATGTATCATGTGAAACTTTGTACGCAACTCTTTTAGATCCTTGTTTTTAAAGTTTTTTTCATTATCTATGATGATGGCATGAGGTATGCCATAGCTACAAATTATGTGATTCAGAATGAACAAGGATATTTGTTTGCCTATTGCAATTGACAAGGGTGCAACTTCCACCCATTTAGTGAAATAATCTGTAGCAGTGATGATAAACTTATGACTATTGGAAGATGGTGGATGAATCATCCCTATTAAATCTAATCCTCATTGATAAAATGGCCATGGTTTTGTCATCAGATGAAGCTCTTGGGCTGGTACATGGATCAAGTTTCCATGAAATTAACACTTTCAACAAGTCTTAGCAAAATGACAAGTGTCTTTCTCCATCATAGGCCAAAAATATCCTATCCTAAGAAGTTTCTTAGCTAGGGTTAATCCATTTGAATGTGACCCATAGATTCCCTTATGGATTTCTTGCAAGGCTACATTTGACTCCTCTTTCTCTAAACATCTAAGAGGCATTCTGTTGAGACTCTTATGATACAATGTTTTAGATATTAAGTTATATCAAGTAGCTTGGCGAATGAAGCTTTTCTTTTGGTTCCTGGTTTGGTCCATTGGTAAGATTTGGTCTATGAGGTAAGTGTAAATGGTTCCATACCAAGGTGATTCTTGTCTAGTTAATAAGAAAATATTATGAGGATGGGTGGGGTCAAATGTGGGTTGTCCCACTTCTTCTACCAAGAATTCATATCTGGTGCTTTGATCTGGTAGTTGTAGAAGTGAGGCCAAAGTTGCCATTGCATCTGCTGCTCTGTTATTTTCTCTAGGCACTTTCTCGAATGTAATAAGAGTGAAGTACTTCTTAAGGTTTTCCACCATGTTCTTATAAGGCACCAACTTGTCATCCTTGGTTTTATATTCATCATTAATCTGATTAATGACTAGTTGGGAGTCTCCATCAACCTTCAATTCTATCACCTTCCATTCCAAAGCCAACTTTATGCTGATTACTAAGGCTTCGTATTTTGCTATGTTATCAGTACATGGAAATAGTAATTTATAGGATTTTAGAATTGTAGACCCTTGTGGATTTATCAATAGTATGCCTTCTCCTGATCCATTTTGGGTGTATGTGTTAGGAATGGGAACACTGAGAGGGGGGGTGAATCAATGTTCACTGTATATTTATCTTTTTACTTTAACCTTTAAATTGAACTTAAATGCTTAAGTACTGAAATGAACATCCACATAAACATGAAACATGAAATCAATACATAACACCAATATGGTTATGGGGAAACCCAAATAGGTAAAAACCCTGGTGGGAATTGACACCCACTAATATTTTGTAATAGTGTTTAGTGATCCTTGTTAGAAGATCCTTAACCCTGTTAGGAGTTGCTTCATAATGTATTAAGTATAGTAGACCTTGTCAAGGGTCAGACCTTGTTAGGAGTCTTTTACAATAGTCCCTATTAGGGGAATGGATGCACTATCCTAGAGCTCACTACTCAAGTGGTGAAGGCTACAATCTTTTGATCTCAGATACACACTATATCTGTTGGATGAACTATCACTATGACACTGCTTGTCAGATCAGTTCCATTGATGCGCTGATGGTTTGACCTATTGCAAAGCTCTAATACATCTTATAGACTCTTCACACACTTCTTCTCTACTTATCGCAACTCCAAATCAACTTCCATATTAATTACAATGGGCGCATCTCTTATTTATATGTGCATACAAAATAAACAACTAGGTCGGCCCTTAGACCTATTACATACAATGCTTCCAAATGAATTGGCTCAAGCATGTTTACAAAAAAAATATATACATGTCTTAAACATAATTACAATAGGTGCATAACCTTTACATCAATAGAATATAATCACAACTCAAAATGATAACAGTCGGCTGGTTACTCTGTTCTTCACTGGCACTCACTGGCTGTGTAACTTCATCTGTCTGCATCTTCCTCATACTTGCATATCTGATCATGCGCTCATAGACTAAGCATGAATATAGTCTAACTAACTTAACTTCTAGGGTGCACACCATAACTCTATTGTACACATGTGTGCTGATACTATGAGCTGTAGGAACTCTGTACACTATCCAGTCTTCAACAATTAACTGATTTTTGATCTTCTCATCAAGTGCGCTGACTCCAAACTGCTATATGACTTTATTGCCATAATGAAAACACTATATTAAGTCATATACATCAGTATATCCAACTTTCCAACAATCTCCCCCTTTTTCATTGACAATAACAAAGGAATATGGCCAAGTTTCTAACTATCCTTAGTACAAATTTTTTTTTGTCTTCTATACATACACTTATATCTCCCTATACATATTATGATCCATATTATATACACAAGTCCCCCTTTGATATTAATGAAAAAGGTGTTTCAAAAACTGTATCTACACATACTCACTGAGGGAAAACATCTGGATATGCTATCTTTAGGTTTTGGATCTCCTTCTTCCAAAATGTGATCAAAGAGTTTACTATCTGGAGATGGGCGCATAGTGCATACTGTAGCTTCTCCATCTTTTCCAAGTTAGTGCTAGGACCATGATCATATGTTACTATTGTGGCATCTATGTCCTTGATGTTCTGATTGAGTATATCTAATGAGGGCACAAGAGCATTCCTGAGCTGTGTTTGCCTTGCCCTGGTCTTTGACATTTTTTTTTTCTGCCTTCTCAATCTTATCTATTTTCCCTTGGTATACATTATTACACATGTTTACATGTGTGGATGTGTCTTTCACTGAACTATTGACTTGCTCAATCATAGCTTCTACCTCTTTTATTTTCTTGAAATGGGCATCAGTAAGCTTATCCTGATCCATGCATTTTACAATGACTCTTCTTCCTTGATCTAAAAACTCTTTTAAGGATGCTTGACCAGTCTTGAGTGAGCTTAGGTTAAGTGCAAAGTTTCTCATTAATTCACTCAACCTCTTCTTCAGGTACTTTTCTTCTGCAACTAGGGATGTAGATTCTTCAAGGCTTTAGAAATTACTTTTGAAATGTGAGATAACTATACTCACATCATCAAAATAGTGTATCTTTGACACTTTCTTGTCCTCTGGCAACAAATTGTTCAGAATGTTTATTGATTCTACCAGGAGGGGATTCCTCATCACTTGTTTTTCTTTGGCCTTTTCCATGGCTAGGACACTAAATTTTATCAGATCTTCTTCTCTCCATGAGTCCAAACTAGATGTGTTAGGTGTCAAACTTGACAACAATGCTGTTGAGGGAGTGATGGGAGTGCTATCCATCACTTCTTGTTTTGCCTTGACTAGTTCAACTGATGGTTCATTAATCTCTTCTTCTTTTTCTATTTCTTTCTTTTCTTCTTCTTTTTCTATTTATTTTTCTTGATAAGTGGGAGGTGTGTTGTTGCATATGATTTCAATTTCTTGTGTCCTCACAAAAGCTTCTTCAAAATTATCCAACTCAGTGTCAGTGGCCGCCATGGCTATCTCCACATTATCAATGATAATTGTGTTTTCTTTTTGTGACTCTATAGTGGGCGCATACTTATCTACCTCTAATTGTGCTTCCATTGTCGACGTTGAATCTTGAGGACCTGTTACCGATGCATTAGTGGGATCTACCACCTTGACTTCCTTTATGGATACTTGTGCTTTGGTTGTAGAAGGTGGATACATGTGTCTATTCATAAAGACCTTTTGAAAAGCTATCTTTGTTTCTTTGGCAACTAATTCATATTTTTTATCCATTATATTCAATGTTCTTGTCTTGGTCCTGAGGTGAGGCTTCACCAGATCTAATAGTAGTGATTTTTCTTCTAAGGAACATACTGGTAGACTTTCATCTAGGATCTTTTCTCTTATCCTAAGATCTTCTTCAATGGCTTGTTTCTTCAATGACTCTAGGATATTCCAAACTTTGTCTAGAATCATTATTTTTAGTTCTAAGACTATCCTTTTGAACTTGATCATATGCTTTATGATTATGCCATGAATCTCTAACTTTTCAATTTCATTGTATTTATCATAGAACTTCCCTACCTGATCCAATCTTCCCTCATTTATGATTCTTGTACTCAACACTTTTAAACTAGGTCTGAAACCTACCTTAGGAGGAGCTTGAGTGTTCTTTCTACTCCTTGTTTCTCGTGAGGATGGATGACTGGTGCCAACCTCTTTCTTCCTCTTTGTCATTGACTTATACTCTGGAGGAGTAGTAGGGTCAATGGTTTCCTTGGGCGCAGAGGGAGTATCATTAGTTTTATCCTTCTGTTCATCAGATTTCTCTATCTTTACCTTCTTCAACTTGGGATCATGTGACTCCACCTTTGCTGCATCCATGCTCTCTAATTCGAAAGCAATATTTTGTTCTTTTGCTTTGTCTAGATCTTCTTGAGACACTCCATGCATTCTCAAGATCTTTGAGGTGACTTTAGCAACCTTTCTTTTTGTTGCTATGCTATTTAGTTTAGCATCTATCTCTCTTGTCTTCTCCTCATAAGTTCCCCATCTTGGCTCATTAGGGTCAGTAGGAGCTGAAAGCAATACTTGAGCATATGATTCTAAAACTTGTTCATCTACTTCATATCCAAGTGGATGAATCCATTGTTCTAGGTACAACTACCTCCATGCATATTGTATCTATTTCAACCATGAAACAAATGGTATCCTTGTATTTCTCAATAATGTTTTCTAGAATTTTGTACCTCATTTGCATCTTGGCCCTAAAGGTATTCAATTCCAATGTTATGTAATCTCTCAATGTACTCTCAGTGAATGCCTTGTAAGATATCTTTGGCATGGTTGGAATGGACTTGTCCAAATATGAATCTGATACTTTTCCAACTATATGAAGGTACATGTAAATGATCATAGACCCAAACCTGAATATCTTGGTCTTATCATGCTTGATTGCCTTGATGTTATCAATCAACTATGTGCACAAGATCTCACACAGATTGAATTCTCCATCTTCCTTCACAAGTCTAATGGCTGCTAGAATTGTGGCCGCAGACACACTATTCACCCTACTGGTGTGTTGAAACTTGTATCCAAGTATCATGGACATAAATTTGATGTTAGCTTTCCCAATAGGCTCAATTGTCATGTAACACCCCGCCAGGCAACCCAAGAGGACAAGACATAAAACCTCTATAAAATGCAAGTAGTGAATTATTTATTTATTTATTTTAACTAGAATAATATTCATCATTACACTTCATATTTCTAAAAGAAGAAATAATTTTCTACTACTTGAATGTAAGATTTATACAACTTAAGTCCTCCCAGGTTCCCTAACGTCGCTACTAAAGCAACATCATATAAACCATTTACATGCATAAGATATTCACGGAATCATGAACTTAAAAGATCTACATTCATTTTAATGCACCAAGTTAAATGTCCCTAACTTATTTCTTTTATTAAACATAGGTTAATCATCCAACATCATTATTCCTTTTATCAACTCATTCCATAAATTCATATTGATTTCATCTACATCTACTATCCTTTATATCACTTTTCTCTAATAATTTAGGTAAGAGATTAATATTCATTAAGGTAGGCATTATCCTAGGTACTTCATTAACATGAACCGAGTATTAACATTATAATCAAGTTACTATTTTATTGCATTGTTTCATAACCATTCATTGTTAATAATTCCAATCACTAACCTATCATTTCTCAATAATTTCCTTGGATCCTTTCATCAAGAGAGAATACATTATTTTTGTGATACATCATTATATATAACTATATTTAAGATTATTTCCTTTACATATGGAAAACATAAGAGGATAGGAGAAATAACATAAATACTTTCTTTTAATGCTAGTAACATGTCCAATATTCCACATTCTTTTCCCTTTCTTTTACCTAGAACTACCCATTCCCTTAGCATTGCCTTGAATTGAGATTACATCAATACTACAAGACTCCTTTTAGGAGATTAAAATTACATGAATACAGATACATAAGTACATCTCAACATATTAAAATATCCAATAAGAAATCTTCAACTGCAGATTTGGAAAGGAATATATGCTAGCATCATCCAAAGAATCACGATCAATACCTCGATATAAATATTAACCACCCAACCATGTGGAACCAATAGGCCCACTCCCCCGAGCTAGGAGATAGAACCAAAGGCCCATACAAGAGGTAACAACTAGGAAATTCCTAAGGTGGTGATAAAATTTACCCAAAGTCACAACACAAAAGAAAAGACAAGAAGACCACAAGGACTACCAGAGGCATGATCAAATTTGGTAGAGACTCTAAGCTACAAGCTAGGTGAGTGCCATCGCATAGCCCTCACCCCTTGGGTTGTCCTGGTACTAGCCACTCTTGGCCCCGGCCCCCAAGTAGGCACATGCGGAACCGAATGCCTCTCGTACAGACAAGGTCATCCAGTCATACCTACACATAGGTACCTTCTCCCACTCCCATCCTTAGTCTTTACTAGCACTAAAGGCATGGGCTAGTAAAATTAATCTTGATTAGTGTGTAATTTTCCATTTTAATAATCTCCCATTCCCAATTCATTTTTTTAGGTTATCACTTGATTAAATAACTCATAGTAGGTTATCCTGGTACTAGCCACTTAGGGCCCCGGCCCCTCACTATGAGCCACTCACCTAGTGTACTTAGGTTCCCTAACATACATATAAAAATCATAAGAACATAATAGATTCATCATCAAGAATTCATATCAATTCCATAACAACATTTGATTGAGTTTAGGAAAACATATGTTGTCCCTAGTCCACTTGACAACCCTAAACCCAATATGACATTCAAAATGTTCCAAACATATAAGAAGACATCCAAGTGATATTATAAACATATTAAGAGTATAAATAGATCCAATTAACCAAAAAAAAATTCTAATAGCCTCTGGTAACCATACGAAACTTTTAAACTTAATGATGTTCTTAAACTGAATTATTTCAAGCAAGGATTAAATGCAAAGAATAGTCATCATAGAACAGTCAACCATATCTTCCACAAAACAAATAATAAAGGAAATATCTTAGGTGAAGATTTAGATAACATAATTTTGGACTCTTAATTTTATTTTTAGGAAGATCCAACAGTGGGAAAGAAAGTTATGACTTCTGGTTTAAAACAGAAAATTCTGGTTAGGGTTCAGACCTGCCTTCACTAAAATGGTTGTAATTTTCACAAAACATAATTAAAATTGACCAAACCAATTGGAAATTAAATATAAGACTTATTATAATATCTGATATCAAATTCAGACTTTTATATGATCATATCAGCCTGTAGCATACGAATACATTTGACAGAAAATTTAGAATCAAGGATGGACAGGCATAGTCTGCCAAAATGTCAAAAATAAGACATTAATTCGACCCTAAAAATAAAATCAGAGAGATACCCATTTGAGATCTATGAATTTTACTTCCAGAAAATCAATTTAGTAAAACCCTAGATGCAATTTAAATTATTATAATAATAGATCTCCAAAAATGGGTTGCTAAAAACCCTAGGAAAACACATGCCAATTCTTACAAACAAAAACTCAAAACTTTAAAATAACCATAGAAATGAAAAGTACAGATATAATAAATAATGATAATATATAAATAGATCCATAATCTATCAGACACATAAAGTAACTAAAATGTTCAATCCATACCTCATGTCCTACGAAGGTTGAATCGAAGAAGGAAGGAAACAAAAGAGAAGACAATTCCAAACTTGAGATGCATCCTTCAAACCCTATCCACTTTCAGAAATCTCCATGAAAGAAATAAATAATTCCACAGAAAAGAATCCCTCTCTCAACTACTGAAATTCTCACAAAAATGTCTCTCTCCCAAAAGCAAGGATAACCAAAAATTCTTAAAGACATATGCTTACAAACTCTCCCTCACATCTCCAAGTTTTCTCTCCAAAATCTCCATGAAAAGTAAAGCCATCCTCTCCTCAATGCTTCAGCCCCAAAATCTCCTCCCTTCAAATGAGAAAGTAGAGCATATAAATAGATTTTCAAAGGTTGAGAGGAAAAGTAACCAACTCCCAACTAACTCTTAACTAAATGGTATTATAAAATAACTTAATATCATACAACTATATTACTCAAATATACAATAAAAGATTATTTGTATTCATTCATACACATATGTAATATTATCCTAACATATATGCATATGCCATCATTAATTACATCAATATCTATATATATAACCTATCCTCATTATTAATAATTAACAATTGAGAATAATATACCTCGCATTATTTAATATTTAATTATTAATAATATTATACTTTACATTAATCCCAAAATATACACCATCAACAATATCTACAATAATTAACATATAATCACATATAAATTATATATATATAAATACATATATGTGTGCACCCATATATATATTTCCATATATATATATATATATTTATATTTATATAGATACATGCCAAATACCAAACACTATAATCTATAAGATTATGAAGTAATAGATCACAATATTATTACCTATTTATAATTACTATAGGATATAACACTGAGGTAGAATAAAATCACATGCCTCAAAATAAATCTAATCATCGAAAGAGGCCATAAAAATCAACTATGAAACATATCGAGAAAACCATAAGATCAAACAAGGTCAACCAAAGTCAACAAGGAAAGTCAAGCCAAACTCTTGAAACACAACATAGAAAGATTAACTAAGAATCACACCAAGAAGGAGAAATAAATAAAATGAGTAAAAAAATCATACAACCAAATGAATTCAAGTGGCCACAAGGCACTAACTACAACCATGCCCAACCGGGTGCGTTGGATCTGGGTTTTTGACCCAAAGGTTGACTGACAAAGAAGGAACCCTAATATTCCTAAATTGGAATAATGACAAAGGAAGACTCATGTAGGGGCCTTAGTACTATCTCCATAACAACAACCATTGAGGATTTGAGGGCATGCTCAGACCTGTGAAGCCAGGTGAAGTCGATGCCCGGTACCTGCAAGCCTGCATCACAAAGAAGAAATACATATGCATGGATATACTTGCAGACAGATGACCAGGATCGATACATCGTGTGGACCTCAGCTATGTGAGTAACTACGACTTCGTCCTGAATCATGAAAATGCATCATGTATATATATACACTCAAAGCATGTAGCATCATCATAACGAAGGTTAGAATCTCAAGCATTGTGTTAGTCTATTATCAATACTAATAATAAATCAACATAATCAAATCATCAAGTGAGATACAAGATTCATCCAAAGTAACCTTAATAGAAGAAAATATAAATAACCACTTATATATATCTATCAAGTACATATCATATAACATCCTAACTATGTTCATAAAGGTCTTGTAGGTACTCAATACATACATGGAGATAAATACATACAAAAATGATACCTTTAGATAGTATGTCTGATATTAGAATCATTGAGTACTAGCTTATGAAATTATTATAAACAACTATAGGAATAGATCAAACAAGTATAATGTACAACTTAAGCTGTAAGAAAACATCGAAGGATCTTAATTCTTTCAAAAACACAAAACTTATATTAGGGTTAGAGGGGTATTACATGTCACCCCGCGCCTATCACTCCTTGACTTACATGTTAGCTCAACAATTTTCTTGACATCCTTTCCCATAGGAAGGACGATGCTAGTCTTAGGTAGGCCTGCCATCTCATATATTAGGTCACTAGTGATTCTTACTAGCATATTCCCTATCCAAAATAGGTCATCATGAATTTTTCTCAGAAGTATTTTAATCCATTATGTCTCATAGAACTCATATGTTGTAGCATACTCCACTATAGGGTGATCATTCCACTTCACATATTCATCCAAGAAGGTTTTGTCTAGTTTTAACATGGTCTCCATGTGCCCCCTTAATCTATCCAATCCTATTGGTTCCTTCTTACAGTAAATGTATGCCCTAATGTCTTTGACATGCATAACACCATAGGTGTGTGAGAGAATGTGATGCAGGAGCATCCTGGGTGTAAGAGAAATCTTGCATCACCCAAAAATATTTTGTTTTTGTATTCAATAAGGGCTATTTTATGCAGAGTTGCTATTTATGGAAAGTTACTATTTTTGGTAATTTTCATATGTGCTCAGAATGATCTGATTTCTTTCTTGGAGGTTCATTTTGGTCATATAAGTCTGCCAGTAAAGTTTCATTTCCAGATCAAGTGTATACTGGAAGATATTGAAGATTTTTGGTATTGGCAGCAGGGTACAGAAACTTTGAACTCAGTTTTGAAGGCTTTATAGGCCCCGGATGAGGTCAAAAATTTGGGTGACGAGTGCTTGCACCAATCAAGCCTGTAGAGCGCTTCGTGGCATTTCTGAAATGGGGTTATAATAGCCGATCGGGTCAACTGGTGATGACTTATGGTCTTCGGAAGTTGGGCCACCTGAAATGGCGGAAAATAATTTTCTTCAAAATTTCTGTTTGGGTTTCAAAGGTTATCTTGAGCCGAGTATGATGTAATAAAATGTAAAATAATATAATTCTAAGTTTGGTCGGCCTTATTGGTTAAAATTCTGGAACCTTCCTAGGCGGTGGAAAATTGCCTATATAAGGAAGGCTGTATTATTGTCTTAGGCAGTTTAGAATAGTTCTGGGTAGTAGATCTGGGCAATAATTCGAGGCTTTGTCCTACAGAATATTGTAAGGGAATGCCCATGTGGCTTTGCATATTGTAATTTTGAAAGTTTGTAATTCCACATTCGTGGAGATAATAAGAAGCTAATTTTTTATTCTTGCATATTGTTGTTGTTTCTCTATATCTGTTATGTGTTTTTGGTATTAAGGGGAGCACCCTTCATCAGAATGCTCCCTCTAAATCATCTAGGGTAGACTTAAATGGATTCTTTTTAAACACATCTTTTCTTTTCTGCAACATCAAATACTATGGGAGTGGCCATCACTTGTTTTATTTCTTTCCAAATGTTCTCTGAGATAATTTGAAGACTTCTAAATTGGCACGATGAACTAGGGTTTCTGTAATTGATCAAATGTACTGCTAATCACTGATAGATCAATTTGCAAGTCTTCACAATAACTCCTAAAGCTCTTTTTTCTCTCCAATCTCTCTAAATTCGAATGCAATGAGTAATCAAAAAGCTTTTTGTGTACTTAAAGTGAAAATTCCACCATTAATGCTTGCTACGTAAACCAGACTGTCACTTGAAAATTTTTGTCTTTCATTCTGCAAATAATTAGCTAGTGCACTCTTGCATGAAGGTTTATCTAGTTTCCAAAAGCTTAAGTCCAAAGGCGCATACTTTGAGAGTGAGTATACTAGCCACGTAGGGGTATAGAGCTAAATTAGCTCCCCCTATGACCCTGAGGGCCATTCATCCAGATGTAGAGGGTGCATCCACTATGGATGCATCCAATACATACTCATCAACTTTGTCCTTCTTTGTTTCTGACCAAATCAAGCTCTCATCCTTTGAAGATTTCACAAAATTGAATTCTCCTTCGGGATCCAAAAGTGGTTCTTTGGTCTTTTTAGGGATTTCCTGACCTTGCGTCCTTGATCTACATAACTTTGAGATATGTCCAGCCTTGTTACAAGAGTGGAAAATGACTGGAGGCCTTATGTTCCTCGGTGCATTGACATGGGTCACCATCTTACATTGTTTAGCTGAGTGACCATTATAGTTACATATCTGACATGTAACATTTTGAGAGCTTCTTACACTTGATTGATTCTAATTTCTTTGATTATGAGTCCTATTCTTTTGGCTTGTCTTTCAATTCATAGCTCTATGACCAAATTTATTACATGAATAACAATAACCATTGAAAGGACTTACCTCTGTACAGTTCCTTGCTATGTGTCCATGCTTGTTACTTGCATAGCAGGTGTGGTCTATAGGCTTGCGCTCATTCTTAGGTGGTTTAGTATGATCCTTGGTCTGACTTCTAATCTCTTTAGCATCTAAGGTGCCTTCTAGTGCTTTCATTCTTGCTCGCATGTTATCAATTTGATTCTATGCTTCATTGTATCCAATGTAGCTAGTATCTCCTTTAGCTCTTCTTGCATATAACTGAGATTCTATTAAATCAAAACTAGTGTGTAATTTATCAATGTGATTCTTAGCCTCTTTTAATTTAGATTCCAAGCTTTCCTTGTTGTTTCTTAGTTCTAAGATTTCCATGTTTGCTTGCCTCAATTCTTCAGTCAGTTGAAGGTTCTCTTTGACCTGTTCATCATAGACTTCCTGATTGTTAGTCAACTTATCATCAAATTCTTCAAGTTGTTCTTTTAAGGATTTATTTTCTTCATTCAGCTTCTTGACCATTGTCCCTAGATCACTGGTAGAGCATTCTTTCAAATCTTTCCTTAGCCTTTTGATGACCAATTGAGCATCACTGAGTTTTTCCCTTAGTTATTTAGTTTCTCTTTCAGATTTGTCCAAGTCTTCAAGAGCAGCTTCCAGATTTATTTTTAGAAGTTTCATTTCTACTTTTTCCATGATCTCCTCAAGTGGTTAAACTTCTTTGTTGAGGACTAAAGCTCTAATACCAATTTTTAGGAATGGGAACACTGAGAGGGGGGGGAGGGTGAATCAGTGTTCACTTTTTACTTTAATCTTTAAACTGAACTTAAATGCTTAAGTACTGAAATGAACATCCACATAAACATGAAACATGAAATCAACACATAACACCAAAATGGTTACGGGGAAACCCAAATAGGTAAAAACCCTGATGGGAATTGACTCACTAATATTATGTACTAGTGTTTAGTGATCCTTGTTAGAAGATCCTTAAAACTGTTAGGAGTTGCTTTACAATGTATTAAGTACAGTAGACCTTGTCAAGGGTCAGACCCTATTAGGAGTCTTTTACAATAGTCTCTATTAGGGGAGTGGATGCACTATCCTAGAGCTCACTGCTCAAGTGGTGAAGGCTACAACCTTCTAATCTCAAATACACACTATATCTGCTAGATGAACTATCACTGTGACATTGCTTGTCAGATCAGTTCCTTTGATGCACTAATGCTTTGACCTCTTGCAAAGGTCTAATACATCTTATAGAATCTTTGTACACTTTTGCTCTGCTTATCACAACTCTATATCAACTTCCATATTAATTACAATGGGCACATCTCTTATTTATATGCGCATACAAAATAAACAACTAGGTTGGCCCTTAGACCTATTACATACAACACTTCCAAATGAATTGGATCAAGCATGTTTACAAACAAACATATATATATGTTAGAAACCTAATTACAATAGGTGCATAGCCTTTACATCAATAGAATATAATCGTAACTCAAAATGATAACATTTGGTTGCTTACTCTGTTCTTCACTAGCATTCACTGGCTGTGTAACTTCATCTATCTGTATCTTCCTCATACTTGCATATTTGATCATGTGCTCATAGAATAAGCATGAATATAGTCTAACTAACTTAACTTCCAAGGTGCACACCATAAATCTATCATATACATGTGCGTTGATGCTCTGAGATGCAGGAACTCTGTACACTGTCCAGTCTTCAACACTTAACCGATTTCTGATCTTCTCATCAAGTGCGCTAACTCAAAACTACTATATGACTTTGTTTCCATAATGAAAACACTATATTAAGTCATATACATCAGTATAGCCAACTTTCCAATGGTATGAACCATCAAAGTATAGTTGCCATGTTTTTGCCTCTATATTCACAATCTCAGAATCTAGAAATTCTACTTGAATCAGATGATCATCTTCTAGTGGTGATTCTGCTAGTTGGTTAGAAATGAATTTCCCTTTGATTGATTTACAGTCTACATATTCAATGTTAAATTCACTCAACACCATCACCCATTTGACTAGCCTTCCATTTAATGTTGTTTTGCTTAGTAAATACTTCAAAGGATCGATCTTGGCAATGAGTCTTATCTTATGAGCTAGCATATAGTGACGTAGTTTTTGTGAAGCAAACACCATAGCCAAGCATGCTCTTTTGATGAAAGTGTAGTTTAACTCATATTTGACTAGAGTTCTACTTATGTAGTATATTTCTTTTTCCTTGCCTAATTCATCCTCTTGTGCCAAAAGTGCCCCTAATGAATGCTCAGTCACTGAAATATATAGGATTAAGGGTTTGCCTCTTATTGGTGGCATCAAAATTGGAGGATTCATGAGATACTTCTTTAACATGTTGAAAGCTTCTTCACACTTCTCATCCCATTTGAAAACTGTATCTTTATGGAGAAGTTGGGTGAAGTTGTGACATTTTTCTACCAATTGGGATATAAACCTCCTGATGGATTGAATTCTTCCTTGTAGTGACCTCATTTGGCTTATGGTTTGAGGTGCTTCCATCTCCATGATGGCTTTTACTTTAGCAGGTTCTACCTCTATTCCCTTTGTGAATACAATGTAGCCTAGCAACTTGCTTGATTGGACCCCAAATGCATATTTTTTTGGATTGAGCCTCACTTTGAATTGTTCTAGCCTGACAAATATTTTCTCTAGAATGGGTAAATTCTCCTCTCTTGAATGAGACTTTTCTAATATGTCATCAACATAGTCCTCCATGAACTTATGCATCATGTCGTGGAATATAGTGGTCATTGCTCGTTGATAGGTCACTCTGGCATTCTTCAAACGAAAAGACATGACATTCTAGCAAAAAGTTCCCCATGCACACATGAATGTTGTTTTATCTTGGTCCTCAGGTGCTATCTTTATTTGATTATATCCGCTAAATCCATCCATGAGTGAGAACTGTTACTCAAAAATACAACATACAATACAATAAGCATAAGTAGGAAAAGGTTGCATTTGTTTGTCTAATTAACACTACCTTGCAGGTTTTGTTAGGTTACATGTCATTATTGCATTCATTCTAGATGTCATTATTGTACTCTAAGTATTGATCAAGCATTACAAAACTCAAAAATTTATCAATGATCATTACATTGTGCATTCATATTGAATGTAGTATACAAATGTCCTTTCTTGTTTCATATTTCAATTCAATATTTAGAATACATTGCAGAATTGAAGAGAAGAAAGATTGAAGTATGGAATAGGGGTCCCATGTATTGCCTTGTCTTGTCTTTAAGTCTATTGGATTGTTTGCTAAGT
The DNA here is from genome assembly GCA_027943335.1 of Chamaecyparis obtusa. Lineage (NCBI taxonomy): Eukaryota > Viridiplantae > Streptophyta > Pinopsida > Cupressales > Cupressaceae > Chamaecyparis > Chamaecyparis obtusa. The sequence continues at coordinate 506,556 of BSBK01001456.1, read as the reverse complement.
CCATCTTTGGGTCTTCATCTTTTAGGTCTTCATTTGCATTCAGGTCTCCATCTGTGTCTAAGTCTTCTAGGTTTTCATCTGCATTGAAAGGAAAGAGAAATGATTAGATCCTAATGGATCTAAGAAATACATGTGAATCAAATAACATATTGTAGCAATCAAGTTTTTAGTTCTGCATCAATCTGGAAAATTAAATGAAATAAGGAAATGTACACTGACACTCACTGCAAGGTAGTGTTAAAGGGACTTGTTTCATACATGAAACCTTTTACTACTAATGATCATTGTGGTGTATGTTGTCCTTTTTATTAACCAAGTATCTGAATTAAAGGGACTTAGTATGTTTCCAAACTAAGAAACCTTTTTCAAATAATGTATTTCATGCCATGATGTTATTTGAAAAACTTAACAGATTATCTTGCAGATAGTAGCTAACTGGTGCCCATATTCAGTCATTACCAAAGATACAAATCAAGCTGGTTTGGATACAAAAGAATGCTACAAGAAATCCCAACTTTCTAGTTTAAGATATAAATGATGCTGCATAAATACTGGTATAATTATGTCCTTACTGTCATTTTTCAAATCATAAACATATTTGTTGCTGAATACATAAGAGTTCTTCAAGTTGTAAAATCATGAAGTGTTTACAGTTTGTTTTTATTGAGTGTCATGAACATGTGTTCGAACCTCATTAGTTAAACATTCTGATGTTTTTGGATGCCACAAGCCCATGCTCAAACTTCATTAACAGTAAATAAACATTTTCATCTTGTTGTACTTATCATATTAAGGTACAAATTTAGTATCAATGTGAATTATTTATAGTGGACAAAGCTACAGAATGTAAAAGATGAACATAAATGAAGAGCATGTATAAACTGGAATAGAGTATGTATAACCAACAAAAGAATATCATAAAAAATTAGAGTACTTATCTACTATTGAAATAAGGAAGGGTGTTGAGCATCTCTTAGACATAATCATCTTCTAAGGTTTGCGAAGGTTACGAGTGGGAGATGTAATGGTTTTGTGTTATAACAGATTGCATCTTTTAAACATCTTTAACTCATAACCTTGCAACTTTAGTGAGTCATTAGGAGGAGTTTTCATGGTTTCCTGGAGCAACATCATGCTTATAGTTGTTGATTACACAAAGATGTATTCATATCAGCAAAGGAGAGTCAAATAATCTGAGTGCTCTATGTTATTAATAGAATATGCTGAGGTTGATGCTAAAAAATTAATAAGGATGCAGTTGATAATGATTCAAGGTTTCATCAATATGAGAAGTAAGCTTCATGCCAATCTCAAAATTTGATCACAAAGCTACTTACTGGTATTCCAATTATCAAGATTTAAAAAGATTATTCTCTTTTAAGAAACTATTGAGCCTGTTACTATTTATGACAATCATAAACTTCATCAAATGCTTCAAATATGTTACAGTTACTACTGTGGTGAACAAATTTGGGTTCATAATCTTTGAACCCACATAAAAAAAGTGATCGAATGATTGACTATTACTAATAATGTAATTGACATTATTAGTAACAGTCAAAAAAATTGAGATGAACATCATTGATATCAAATACTAGCCACAGTGTGTACTAACAATGAGCTCAAAGAATGCTCGACAGAGAATACCAAATGAAGTAATAGTGAAATATGGAGAATAATCAAAGTATGGTAAGCAAGCTTACGGGTAGACACCAATCATTATTCCCAACAGTGACTGGTGATAAATCAAAGCCTCGGTCTATAGCAAAAGAGAATGACACAAAAGGAGCAATAGTGAATATCAAATAGTGAAACAACACTTCAAACCTACGGGCGGTGAGTCATAAGTAGAACAACAGTGAAGCTCGCGACAAGAACAGTCACAAATGATGGTGATACCATAGCATGGTGAGCTTGACATGATAAAAAACCCAACTCAAAACATACTCATAGCTCGACATAGTAACAGTCACAGAGAACAATGAGCTCACGGTAGGAGAACAGTCACAATATTGTGAGAGATCAACAATGAAGCATAAAAAATGACATACAAACTTTAGCAAAGTTTGGGTTCATGAACTTTCAAACCCGCATGCACAAGATAACTGAAGTATCAACAATGAGTCAAATAAAAGAGAGTAATAGAGAATGCATGAAGCCACAGTATCAACAAAGAAGAAGTAACAGATAAGAAGTTAAGAAATAGTTGAAGACAACGAAGCATGTGATAGGCTCATGTTCACAAAGATAACTTCTAGAGATGTAAAGCAAAGGGATATAACAACAAGTTCAACCATCACATGTAAAAGAGGAACTATAACTCATTAACTGTGACTTATCAAAAGTAGTATATGAGAACAAGAAGTTAAACAAGAAGAAGAAGTGCATGCGTATTTCATTACAAAAAAATCAACAGGGAGTTCCAATAACTTACCGATTCACTAATGAAAAGATAGAGAAATGCCAAGTATTGTCAAAGATGCAAGCCAAAGCAAGTAGCAGATAAAGTCTCAACTCTAGCAGTAGTCAAAGACCATCATAACAGAGCCAAGTTCCTTCATAAGTTTTGGAGAGCTTAGGGTTTTATTTCTTTGAGTTTCTCTGAGAAGACAAACAAAAATGCCAAGGAAAGAATAAACTAATTTTTGGAGTCCGCCAAGCAGAGAATGCATTCAATGCATGGCAGTGCCAACTCTGGCCTTGAAAACTGAACATGCCACCTTTTGTGCTTATCCCATCTGATGCATTGCAAGTGGATTGAGGGTCATGTCGACTTCTCCACTTTGCAATAGTTTACACTTAGATTTTTATCTAGGTTATGAAATAAGAGTTAGGGTATAGGGGTAGTGTTTAATATTAAGTTTTATATTTAATATTAATCTCTTGTTCAAATTTTGGCATATTTTATTTGTAAAAGGATAAATTCCTTATATTTTTAGGCCAAAATTTAGGAAGAGAGGCATGTTTTAGGAACTCATTGTAATAGCATATTCTTAGGCACATTTTTAGGCTAAGATAGAGGAGCTTGGATTTTCGAATTGGAGGCTAGAGCTGGTTATAAAATTGATTTTTGATGATCAATTAAGGGTTGCAGATTTTGGAGAGGGAATTTTAGTGAACATATCATTCCTAGATGTTTCGAAGGCCATTTTTGTAATCATCTTGTAATATTTTTGAAGAAATGAACTAGATTCTTTGACTCCCATTTTGTGTACTTGTTTTCAATATCGAATCCTGTTTCATCTTTTCTAGCAAGTGTTAAAATTGGTTATTATCTGAAAGAAGTGAATGAAATTTTGTTCCTTCTCAAGAAAATTAGCTATCCATAGGCCTTGCATGAGAAATGTATGTTGTTAATTCTCCAAGCTATTTGTGGTAGAACCCTAATAGCATGGGTTTATTAACCTATATGTTAAACAGAGAATCAGATTGTTAAAAGTATTCATTTGTAAGTCAGGATTGAAATTCATCTTTTTCGAGAAGTCTGAATTATTCATTGGTGTATCACCCTAATCTTTTTATTTAAGTATTATTTTCCCTTTTCCCAATAGTTTGCAGATGAGGAAAGTGATATTCCATATTTTATAGGAACCGGCCTAGAATTCGGAGACTCCTCTTCATTCATAGTCTACCCATAGCTAGGAGAGGTTTCCATTGTCAGGATAGAATTGTTGTTAGCCTTAATGCCTGATGTAAGGTAAAAATTCTAAGCCTGAACAAGAACATAGAATGTCCTGCTGTTAGGTCCACAATGGCATCTATACTTGGAAGAGGAAAATCATCCTTAGGACACGCCAAGTTTAGGTCTCTAAAATCTATGCAAATCCTGATGGATTTATCTACTTTTGATACTAGAACTATGTTTGAAATCCATTGTGCATAATCAATGGCCCTAATAAATCCCACTTTTAGCAATTTTTCCAATTCCACTTTTACTAGCAAGGCTATATGTGGGTGCATCTTTCTGAGATTTTGTTTGACCGGTTTGGCTCCTTCTTTGATGTTTAAATGGTGCATAATCAAGTTCAGATCTAAGCCTGGCATATCATCATATGACCATGTGAAGTTGACTTATTTTTCCTTAAAGAATTTGATGAATTCTTTTCTTTCTTCGCTAGATAATGATGTCGCTAGATGTATGATTTTTGGCTCAGTTTCTGACCCAATGTTTAGCTTTTCTATAGGCTCGATCAAGATTGGAGATATCTCTTCATAATGTTCAGGTAAAGCATCCAAACTTCCTTCCTTAGGTGCCTTAGTTAGGTTTTCACTTTTGGAAACATCCTTTATTTCTTTTTCTTTTCGATCTAATGCTGCCACTATGTGGTTTTCAACACTAGATTCTTTTCCTTTTTTACTTTTTTTGTTTTTTTCATTTTTAAGTGGATTGAAAGTTTTGATACTCCCCTTTATCATTTCCTCCTAATATTCCCTAGTAGAAGAAGGTTCAACCGCATTGAGATATTGGGACACCATGTTGTCATTCAAAAAAGTTGGGAGGATGGTTAGCTCAATGGAATCCCATTCAATTAATTCTGGGTAAATGAGAGTTAAAGGATCAATAGTTTGGCTTGGTTCAATGTGATTTAGGGATAATACCTCATTTTATGGTTTGTACATTTTATCATTCAAGTCTATGACATGTGCCTCTTCTAAATATTCCAAAGAAGTAGGGTCAAAGTCTTCCTCGCTAGACTCCTCTAAGGTTTCTTTTGGATAAAAGTCATGTGGATTAAACCTAATGTTTGATTCCTCCATAGTAGGTCTCCATGAAGGTACATATGGTTCACCTACCCATTGATTTATTGCAATCTCCTAAATTTGAAGGTTCTCTAAAACCACTTGATTCGAACTAGATGCTTGATTTGGACTTGATTATGTTATTTGTCCTTTGTCTTTTCTAGAAGTGTATGTATGAATCACATCTATCTCCCTATCATGGCACGACTCACTTGAAAATGAGTCCCATTCCCATTGATTGTAATATTCATCACTATGGGATTCTAATTGCAATATCTAATCATAGAGTTTAGGATAGTGTTTTTAGGTGTACCCTTATTCAAGATACCCTAATCTTGTTTTCTCCTTTCTATCTCACCATGTCATTTCTATAGGTTCAATGAGTCCTTCATTCTTTGTGCCTAAAGGTCCTTAGCCTTTGTACCCCATCTTTTGCATTATTTGGAATCATTTCCCATATTGATGTGTGGGAATGCTGATATTCTTGATGTGTTTAACATGTGCACTTGTCCTTGTAAAGCCAATTTAGGATCTCATTATCATCCTCATCCATGGATGATGAAGTGTTAGCCCTCACAAAATGATCATTGTATTTATGGGGTATGTTAGGTGGTCTCCCATAGGACTTAGGTGATAAGGGAAAGTCCATCATGGATAGGGATTTTTTGCCTACTCCTTTTTGCTTGATTTTACATTGCTCATCAAAATTATTCATCATTTGGTCCATTTTCTGATAGTGGGCCTCCTTGGTGTATACTTGGACAAATTTAGTTAGATCTTCTTTCAGTTTTTCAATAATATTATCCTCACTAACCTTCTCCTTTCCCTTAGTCTATGTAGCTAGGTTAGTGAGTTTTGGTATGTCTTCAATAACAACTTTCTTTTCTATCTTTTCTTTTTCCTTCAATAATGGGATGTCTTTAGAACTTTTCCCTTGCTCCATTTGTTTAGGTATAGACCCCTCTACATTGTGTGGAACTAGAGAGTCATTGATAGGCTTGATGTTGTTACAATATTGGAAGGGGTTTGAGTTCCCACTTACCATTATTTCCTACCCTAGATAAAAAAACTTTAAACATTGGTGGTAAGTCAAAGGAATGGCCTGTATTTCATGGATTCATGGTCTCCCTAACAAGATATTGTAGGTTAACTTTAAATCTAACACTTGGAAAATTGTTTCCTTTTGAATAGGACCAACTCTTATGGGAAGTATTATGACTCCTTTTGATGCTCTTTCTTCATCATCGTAAGCTTTGATCGTTATTTTTTTCTTTGAATCAATAGCCTCCTTGGAAAATCCTAGGGCTTTGACCAAATTTAGGGTACATATGTTTAAACTGGCTCCTAGATCAATAAGCACTCTTTTCACTTGATGTTTATGAATAAGAACCTCTATGTGCAGAGGTAAATTTTGGGGATGGTTCAACGACATGTCATCTTGCTTTTCCATTTTGTGTACTATTAATTATACCTTCATAGAATTAGTATTGAATAATAAATGAAATAGAAACTAAATAACCATAATATAGCAATCTATTTATCAAATGAATGAACAATTAAGCATCCTATGGCTCTCTAACTAAGAGTGTTAATGAAAAGCTCTCAAAAAGCCTCCATTAATGACATTCCTAGAATGAGAAGTGAGTGATAAGCTAAGCTAATTAATTCAATTCCAAATAGAAATTCTCAATTAACTTCTAAATTGCCTTTCTAGCTATAATTCTCAAGAGGTTTGATGTTATTCTTAGATTTGTGGATTCTTTTATGAGTGATTTAGCCTTGCTTATATAGGATTTGGCAAGGGTAGGGGTGTAGTTGGATTTGATCAAGGTTGAGTTGGGGTTAAGTCCTTGGTTCCACCCTTTGAAGACAATTTAAATATTGTATCCTCAAAGCTTGGGATAAGAAAATAAGATGAGTGGACAAGATGCTCTTTCAATTTGAGTGATTGAGATTCATTTTGGCTTGATCCATGTGAGCTCCTTTCCTTAAATCCTATTGGTTGAGGCTTTTTCCTCCCATGTGGTGTTGAGAGAAATTAGGATTTAATCAATTGATTTTAATTAATTTATTTATCCATGTGCACCCCTTGAATGGGTTGATTTTATTTAAATTGAACTATACAATTAATTAGATTAATTGTACATTGATTTGATTTCACTTGATTTAAATGCTTTTAATTGCTCTTTTAGCTTTAGATTTTGAATTATATTGAATTAAGACTTGATTTTAATTTTGATTGGCTAAATGCTTGTTTTGATCCAATTGCCTTGATTTGCCTTGATTACTCATAGGAATGATCCTGTCCACTTTTTGGTGATTAAAAATACTAATATGATTACTTTACCTCCTATTCGACCTCTTTTATCTACTACGATAGTGGCCAACTCCTTAGATCCTAAAGCCTTTTGTCAACATCATCGTCAGAATGGTCATGATACTAAGAAATGTTATTCTTTAAAGCATAAGGTTCAAGGCTTAATCGATTCTAATGCCTTATTTGTTGATAATTTTGATGGTAGTGGGAACAAGTTTGTCTCTCCTCCTAATCAAAACCTTTAAATCTATACGAATCCTTTACCTACACATGATACTAATACCATTGCTCAACCATATTCTATGGATATTGTTTATGATTCAAAGATGGATGATCTTAATCACATTGCTAACCATGTGGGGCATGTTGTATTGTCTCAATCTGTGTCTCTACCTCAATCTCAAACTCAAACTCAAAATCCACCTCAACCTAAATCAAAACCTCAAAAACAACCTAAGAATAAGAGACCTTGGGAACTCTTGATTACCTTTGATGATTCTAAGAATATTAAAGCTCCTAATGGTCCCCTTTACATTTATGCTAGGATTTCTTAGATACCTATGCATGGTTGTCTTGTTGATCCTACATGTTTAGACAATGTTATCACTGAAGAAAATATTTTTATGAAAAAATTGCAACTTGATTCTTATGATACATATAATGTATGGATTCAAAATTTTAATGGTTTTCTTTATCCATCATTTGGTTCTATTGACTTTTTGATTGAACTTGGTGGTAAAATTGTGAACACTACCTTTGTTGTTGTTCCTACTTCTAATCAATTTCAAGTTAAGCTTGGTTTTCCTTGGTTGAATGCCATGCATGTTGTTGCTTCTCCTATCCATAAGTGTCTTAAATTTGTTCATGATGAAGAATTGAAGATGATTAATCATAGTTTATATCAACCTTCTAAGCCCAGGGATTGTGCTACACTTGACTTCTTTTGGCCTTCAATACCTAATTCATGTCCTTCTCAACCTGATAATCTTTTTCACTCATATCAAGCCTATAAGCATCATAAGATTCTTGAACTAAGCATGTCACTGATGGATCTTAATTGTGGTCTTTTCCCTACACCTTCCATACCTCCTTTATCTATGGCTTCTAGTTTTGTTAATCAAGCTCCTAGTATTACTTGTCAGTCTGTTGAGAATCCTACTAATTCTCCTATAGAACCTGTGAAGGATCCGATAGTTGTTCCTCCTAGTTCTCAACATATTTCAAACAAGAAAAAATGTAATCAATCTACTAATGAACGTCGTAAGAAGCATCCTTCTCAAGCTAAAGCCCATACTTCTATTATTCAAAGTTCTTTATGTTCTTTTGATCAATCTATGCATGATGTGTTAGAAGAAGTTACTGCTAATAATGATGTTAAGATGCAAGATTATGATGATTCCATTCGTATCTTAGATCCTATTTTGATTAATTTGGATGAAGAAGATACTCTTGATGATACTAATTATGTTAATGATGAATATGAGACTATTGACATTGACATTGATTTACCTAATATGCTTTCATCACAATTGACACTTACACCTAGTATCGAACATTATGATTCTCAAGAGGATCCTTGTTTGGAACTAGCTATCATTCCTATAGTGTTGGATATAGTCCCTCTTGTGAGTTACCCACCTTCCCTAAATGATATAGAACAAGATGGGGATATTAGGCCACGCGCTTGATTGGCTAGTCCTTCATGGTAGCTTTTTTGTGTGTTTTTCTGTTGTACCATGCTTCTCCCGTAATGTGTTTACTAAATGTTGTTAGATTCTTTTATATGACCCTTGTTACTTTGTTGGTGCAAGGTGATAAAGGAATCGAACCTATTGTACTATTCCTCTATATGTTGTTTCATGTTATGTTGTACCTATGCTATTGTTCATAAATGTTTCCTTGTGTAATCTGCTTGGATTCATGATGTGGTAGCACTAATTCTTTTTGGTCTCCATGTCATGGCCCAAAAATATTCTTCTTTGTATCTCTTATGTGATCTTTCCTCCATTGTTATTGTAGTTCTACTTTCTTTGGGGAATGATGTCAATTCATTTGCAATAATATCATACATATTATCTTATGATCATACTGACCCCATGATAGGTAGATCCATTCTATGTTCTTTGTATGTTTATGTGTTTATTTCCCTTGATTTATCTTCATTTGGGGCATCTCGTAGTGGAAACATAATCAATGGAGTTGTTTATGTTTCTGTTAAAGCCATTGATCCTGTTAAAGTGTTAGCAATGACTTTAACATGGGGGCATATGCTCTAATCACCTGTTGCACACACACACTTTCAATATACATATATTTTTCAAAGCTCTTCTCTCCCTTTATGGATTAGTGACTAATCCTTAAAGCATGGATTTTTATTTTATAGGATCTCTTGATCCCTCCAGTTTCAAAAATTTTGATCTCTTAAGGTCGAAGGTGTCCTTAAGACTGTATCTCTTTTTTCTCTTTGGTTTTACTCCCGTGGAATAGAATATTCCTAGGGGTGAATCTTCAATGGGTTGACTAGTGAGTAGCCACATTCACTAGGTGGTTCAATTCCATCTTTCCATCTTTCTAGTTGTGTTGTTTCCTTGTGTGGTTCACAGTGGGACATAAGTTCTCATTGGGAAAGATAATCTCTCTCTCTCTCTCTCTCTCTCTCTCTCTCTCTTTCTCTCTCTCTCTCCTAAGAGATATCTCTCTTATTATGATCATGGAGTTGATGAAGAATTGAGTCCCTATGGGCTTGAGGATTCTTTGTCCCTTTTATTTCAATAATATTATCTTTTCATTATGATCTCCTTTACCAAGAGTTTGCATCGAGTCCATTCTCTTGCTAAAGTGTGGGCTAAATGTATCATCAAAAAATGGAAGCACTTCCATTTAGGATAGGTTTAGCCCTCCAAGTAAGTGGTCTAGGGTCATGTCAAGCACCTTTGAGTGGGTCTTTGACCGAATTTGGCTTTTTCCCCTGTTCTGCTTCTCTCTCCACCTATTTCCAGCCTCTTTCTGGCACCTTTTCCTAAGAAACTGAGATCTTTGACTTCAAGGTCAAGGATGACCTTCTCAATCAAATTCAACCTTAAATTTGACCCAGGTTAAGGATGACCTCAACTTTGACATAGGTCAAAGTTGACCTCAACCTTGAACCTAGGTCCAAATTTTAGATTCTGGAGGTTTCAGGATGTCAGGCTTTAGAAAGTTTAATTTCCCGCTTCTGGGTCGGTTGTTTCAGATTTCAGAATGGTAAAATCATAAATTGTATTTAATCTAGGTCCATTTCTAGGGGTTAAGGCTTAATTGGAGTTTAATTCCCCTATGTCGGCCTCTCTAAAAGTTTGTGCCCTAGACTAGTATAAAAGGAAGCCTTCCTCTCTCATTTTCACATCCACTTTTCATGACCAAGCATCCACATATCTCATAAATCCACAATCAAGCCATCTATCTTTCAAGTGCAATCAAGTGATCAAGTAATCTTCAAGCAAGCAAGAAGGAGAAGGAAATAATTCAAGCATTCAAGATCCAATTCATCAAGGAGATCCATTGATAGCCATTGAAGGATTCAATCTCTTTGGAGCCCTCTTGTTGAAGATCTCCTCCATACACATTCATCCAAGCTTCTTCCTATTCCAAGATCCACTCAAGATTGGAGTTGAAGATCTAATGAAATTGATTTGAGACATCCTAAATTCAACTCTACATTCATTTGGAGCATCCATACTTGTGGATTCAAGGATTTGAATCCTCCACAAGGATTTCAACATAAGCAAGGTGAATAGTTCCATTTACTTTGTTTATATATTGCAATTTCAATTACATTTCAAGGTTGATTCCAAATCAGGGTTTGACCAAGGAAAACCCCTCATCCAACAAATAAAACCCTTTTTCTTGTAGATCCAGGTGTGAGACAATGAATATCAGTGCAGATCTGAGTACCCTTTTTAGCGAACTTCTAGGATCTGCGAATAGAATTTCCGTTGGAATAGTGCAGGTCAAGGATGACTTTTTGGGGTAAGATTGTACCTCAGGGTAAGATCTTACCCCTGTCTTCGGTCAAGGATGAATTCACTTAGAAAATAAAAAGGTTTCTGGGTTTTCTCTATTTCTGCATTTCTAGGCCAGATCCGATTGTAGAATTCCCTGAAACTGTACACAGGCATCATAAAATAGCATTTTCCAGATCTGTCTTACTTAAGGTTAGTATTTTTTTTCAATTCAATTAAGATTTCAATACACACTTTCTATAATGTAATACAAGATTATTCTCCTTCTTCACATTCTCCATTGATTGATTCTTCTATGTATTGACCATCCTCTTGTGGTTAATCAATTTGGATCTTTCATTGGGAATTTGAGGTTAAGAAGTATATCTTATATTCCCATTTTCATCATATTATCACACACAACATTTCAAATGTAATGTAACACAATTTGGTCATTTACATTTTGGGTGACCACATTCTTCACCATTACAGTAATGTAGAGAATCAACTGGAAGAATGTCTTTCATCAAAGACATTGTATGGAAAGTTTGCATATTCAAATCTTAAGGCAGTTGAGATAGCGTGCTATGGGCTATGTGCATTACTCAGCGTATTTGATTTAGTCAAGAGGACATGGGACAAAGAGATTGAAAATTTGGAGGCAAATTTTGCAGATTGTGTAGAAAGTCTTCCAGTCTTGCAATATTGAAATCAAGGAGGTAAATCAAAATTTTGTTTATAATATACATATAATTGACACCTTTGTCATTATTGTCAAAGGGGGAGTAGTATAGTATGAAAATTATATATATATATATATATATATATAGGTATATATATATATACATATATATATATATATATATATATACCTATATATATACATATATATATACATATATATATATATATATATATATATATACCTATATATATACATATATATATATATATATACCTATATATATACATATATATATATATATATATATACATATATATATACATATATAGGTATATATATATATATATATGTATATATATAGGTATATATATATATATATATATATATATATATATATATAGGTATATATATATATATGTATATATATATATATATATATATATATATATATATATATATATATATATATATATATATATAGAAGATATAGATATGCGGAATAGTATGAAGTATACTCTTAGGGGGAGTATCATTTTGGAGAAATAAGTAGACATTTATGAGCCACAAATTTTTTTTAATGGCCGTATGTTACACCTTTTGAAATTTTGTGATAAAGTTTTTTGGGACTTAGCCAATTTTCCCATATGTTGCCACCAATGACAAAGGGGGAGATTGTTGGAAATTTGGAAAAGTAGGATATCACAATGTTGTAATTATGGAAACATATATTCATTATTGAGACAACATGATCAGAGGAAGAAGTTTTGTATGAGAACACATGAAAATTGTCTAAGAATAACAGTCTTTATTTGTCTACACAGAGACTATTTTGATTAGCGACATTCATAGAAGAAAATTAATTGCATGCACACTTGAACATAGATCATTCCAATTATATTAAAGCTACATCTAAGAGTGCAAGTCTGTACGACATGTATGGAAAGAGATATCAATGTTTTACAGAGATAGTGTTGAGCCGACCAGAACAGAGCAGCGATTAGAATTTGATTATATTGAGTTAAGAGATTATTTTGTTTATCAAAATAATGAATTAAATAATTAGGGATGACATCCTAGATGTTAACCCTAAGGCAACATGAAATGACTTTATGTTTTGAGAAGAGTATAATGTTTTGTAAGCCGACATGAAAGTTATTTTGTAATAACTTGTATATAAGTAAGAAAAATGTAAAGTGAAGACAAGAAGTTGACATATGATAATATATGATGCACAATTTTAAGTTGTAAGAAATAAAAGAAGAAAGTATTGTATATAAGTGTGAAGAGCCTACAAAGCTAGATCAAAATATTGAAGATATTCGACAGCAGTAAAAGGTTTTTGTATTCTACCTTTTGTATCTAAAGTTATCATTGTATATTGCATGTTTGAGCAATGAGCTCATCTTGCATACATCTATGTTTTGTAATAAAAAATCCTAAAAGGGTTGAGGCTTCTAACAAGGCCTAAAGTCCTTTAACCAGGATAGAGACACTATACAGATGTAATAGATTCCTAACATGGCCAATATCCTTAACCAGATACTTTTGATTAGTGGATCAGTTATGGGTATCATCCACACTGGGGTTTTCCCTTGGCTAGGGTTTCCTCAAGAAAAATCATGGTGTTATGAGTTCATTCATTTTATTGTTATTCTTATTGTTCAGTTTATTTAGTTTAGTTTCTTATGCAAGCTACAAGTTAATTTTATATATCCATAATTGGGCAATAGTAAAAGTTTGTGAAATATTGATTCACCCCCCCTCTCAATATTTCCTATTTCTAACAAGGTTTGGAAAAGAGCAACAAGGAGATGAATATTTTCAAGTTTTGTATACACATAAGTATACATGTGTGTATATACACACCAAGGGTGTGTATATATACACATATATATTTATGTATATATACTCTTCCAAAATCAACAAGAGGAAAGATAGAGAATAACTAAGTCTATATTTTTTAAACATCAACATAGAAATGTATTCTAATAGGGTATAAACATCTATGTATATATACATAGGTGTATATACAAGACTTTTTTTTAAACTATCACAATATCAAAATGAAATCTATTCTTACGTATGTAATTAGAAAAACAAATCTACATTAACTTTTCTTTTTCAACTAAATACTTGAAGTAAATTTTGACTATATAGGGAAGAGATTAACAATCATAAGAAAATATAACTTTTTCTTGCATATGGGAAAAAAAACCAGCAAGCTATCTTTTTGCATTCAAGGCATAACGAATCATCTTTTTTACATTTTCTTTCTTTAGAAATATATAGAAAATTATGGAGAATATTTTACATACAAATACAAACTTTTACAAGCATTTTACATGATTTTAGGCATTTACATGGCCTTTTTCACTACTATTTTACACATGGCTCTTTTAGCCATTTCTACAACATAAAAATTTGCAATTAATAGTGACAAAATCTTCTTTCCTTCAACAAAACCAGCAACTCCTTCAAATAAAAATCTGCAAAAGAAAACAACTTTGACCATGGAGGCTCACCTCCCAACCTAGGTCATTACATGGCCACCCCCGAGCTTGGGGAAACAAAGATGGATGAGGGTTACATACATGCTTCAACACAATTACACATAAAAACCATCAAGCACAAAGATACATAAAATTTTCATTCCAAGGATATTCACACAATGGGTCACCTTGGACCCATAAAAGGGGTGAAGGTGGAAAGTACCCTAGTAGGAGAATCCATTCAAAAGTAAAACAATGCCTTCAAAAAGGCCCAAAATCCATAACCATTGCCTTCATAAGGCCATAACAAAAAGTACCAACCCTTCCATTTCCTTTCACAAAATACAACCCTTATGACCTCCAAATAAGTATACAACAAGAATGGAAACATGGAGCCCATACATCCATGCCTCATCCCCTTCCTCCTTGAGGAAGGACTCTACACTAAATGAGCATTCCAAACTTAATCCCTTCACCAATCAAGTCTCTCTTCCCTCCCAAGGGTGAGTTTAGCCTTGCACACCCCAATAAAACAAAAACGCTAAAACAAAACTAACAAATAAACACTTAACAAGAAGCCATGAAAGAAAGCATGAAGCTTCAAAAAACCACTACAATAACATAAAAAATAAATCTTCATTTTACATACAATAAAAAGAAAGAGTCTTCCATGACAATGCCACCAACCTTACTCCAAGCTGTGGAAAAAGAGGGTTGAGAAGAGCTTCCTTTCCTACAATCCTTCCTTCCTTGCTAATTCCACCAAAACCTGCTAAGTCCACTAGAAGTCTCCAAAATTAGAGAGTGGGAAATCAACCTACCAAATTCCTCTCCATCCCACTAAAAAAGAAAACCCTACCTAACCTCAACAATGATTGGATACACTATCCAAGGTTTCTCTCTCCAACAAGAGAAAAATTCAAAATTGCAAAGAGAGGAAGACATGGCACAATTCCTAATTTCATCACATTTCAAAAAGGCATCTTTTGAAGAGGCAAAAATGATCTAAAAACATCCTATTGGTCAAAATTTGACCCCCAACCCAAAGTAAACCTATGGGGTAATCTAATTTTAACCCTAACTAACCCTTTGGGTTACTTTTTGCCTCTCAAAAGTCCACTAAGAGTTGACTCACAAAAATTTAAAATAAGATTCCCTCCCAAGGCTTAACAACCAAGATACCTAACCTTGAGATTTTACAAGGTGACTCAAAAGTGGAAGACAACTAATAAGCAATGCACTTGGTCATGCCAACTCACAACACATGTGTCAATTGACACCAAAAAAGTAACAACATATCACTACACACATGGCATGCCAAGTAGACATTAATTTAAAATAATAATAAAATATAATTTAAATAATATAATCAAACATTACTTTACAACATTATACATCACAATGAGGTTATTTCTCCTTTTGGAGATAACCTTGGCTTTACAATATTTTCACATGCATCCATCTTTAATTTCCCCTTATTTAATCCATGGTCAATTTCCTGCACACTAGATAAAATATCACTAGCTCAGGAAAAATCAAATGACATATACATATAAAATACATCATAATTAATCACACTCAAAACTTCATATTATCCAAATGCATCCACACTTAATCACAAGATAATCACATAATTTTCAATAATACATTTCCTAAATTCAAAGCAAGTTAACCAAGAACACAATGATATATCAATTAACCTAACATATTAACCAAGATCATTTCACATAGACTTTTCTTGCATAAGCATAAAATTAAAGCATAATATTCTAAATTAAATAATTCATCAATTATCATAACATCAAGACCTAAAAATAAAATCATAGAAATATATCCTAAACCATTTAACAAGAAACATTTCAACTAATTTGCTTTTCTCACATTACTATAATGTCAAAGCATACCATGCAAAATATCTTACTCAACATCAAGACCTAATAATCACTTCTCTATTAATACATGTCTCAACATAGCATAGATTCAAATGGTCATTTACGTAAGCATTCATATCCAATAAAAAAATTTCAATATTTAGAAGGGATACATTATGCCTACTCAATTCTTGACACCACACACCTATCCTACTGCATTTCTTCTAGAAAATCACATACATTCAAAAAAAAATATTTAACCACATTAGAATATATATAAATTTTATTTTTCTTTTATTATTTTAGTTGCCTTGTTCTAATTTAATTTCCATAAAACATGCACTCAATAGTATTATCATAAAGATAAGTTAAATTCAATTAATCCTATATCCAACATGGAGCATCCTAGAATTATTGACATGAATACATAAGTAACAAGAAAAGGATTACATCACAAATAGAGGTCAAGCCTCTATCCATCAGAACATAAATCCATATGTAACAACATAACTTTTTAATTATTGAGTCTTTAATGTAGAAAAAAATACAAAGATAGAGTCTCTTAAAACACCTAACACAACTCCAAAGATAATCTCCTGATGAACATAAGGATAAGTTGGGAAAGGTGCATCTCACAATTCCATCAAATCATAATGTAGATACCAATCACTACATTCACATGACTAACTCATCCCTAACTCTAAGGGTCACCGAAATGCAATTCAAGACCACATCCTACGTCTCTGAGTTCACATAGAACATTGAAAACATGCTCCAAAATAATCCTCCTGGTGGACTCCACCTCACATGGGACCAAAATCACCCTACCCTTTGAGTGTGATAGTCGAAGCCACACCATTATGATGTTCGTACAAGGAGGCACTACAAAACTTTTTACTTTGTCATTTTTTATGGAAATTTGCATTTTGGTAGTAGTTGCAAAAATTTAAGGAGTTCAATGAAATATTATCTTGTTTATAAAGTTACACAATTGCATGATTTTACATGAATTAAGCCTATTATTGAGTTTTAAAGAATATGTGGATAATATCCACATTATAAGAAAAATATGCAATTGTAGGTTATTTTGAGGAAATCAAGAACACAAGGAAATTGTAAAGAATTAAAGGTATCGGGCTATGAATGCAAAGATTTAGGGTTTGAAAGGATAAATTGATCACATGGTGAAAAAAAAATATCTCAAAGGGGTACATGTTTCCATAACTAATTTTATTATTTAAGGCTAGTTTTTACATTTTGGGGGGCCAAAACTAACCTCTAAAACTCTATAATGTTTTTTTTCCTATAGTATAATAATTATATTTTTTATTTCTTAAAATTAGAATACGAGATTCAGACACATTTCCTAACACTCTATTATTATGTTTTACCAAAATTTTAATTATTTAGTCATATCCATGTACTACCTTATGGTATGTCATCATTTCATAATAAAGCCTTTATATGCTTGTTCCCCCATATATTTCCTTGATATCCAAACTCATTCATGACTCATATTATTATAGGTGGATCGTTCCCATAGTTTCTAAATAATTTTTAAGTTGCATACATGATATATTATTATTATAAATGCATGGTGTGTTACAACTAGTGGTTGTCGTTGCACCAAAAGATTGACCTATTAATGCCTGATACAACCACTACACTTATAAAATACACATGAGGTTGTTAAACCATGTAAAAAACTATCATTGTGTTGGAAACGCCAAGGAGACCAAGGGTGCAATCAGTATCACTCAACATTGTAACAATCCCTCCCCCAACACAAGTGTGAGGTTCAAACTTGTGACCAAGCTCTGATACCACTTATGGTTCCCAAATAAATAGATTGAGAAATACTCAAACTATGCCAAATTCCTTCTTCAGACTTCTCATCTGATCTAGACAACAAATGAGATTAACCAATTTATGGTTGAATTCCCCTGCACTTTAGGTTCTAAAGGACCTAGGTGGGTAAACCTATTCTCCAACCATATCTCAAAGTTGAAGCTTTTTATATCAGATTAACTTTGATCCTTTTTCTACTTCTAATCTATGTCCCATAATATAATATACTTGTGATAGAATATATCTCAAAATGCATTTGAAGGCTACTATCATAAATTGCTTCATAACTCAAAATTGGCTTTAAAAGCATCAAAACTCCCTTTTTCATGACAGGTGATATGTTCTTGCACTTTGGGGTCTTCAAAAAGATGTATATCTAGATCTAAAAATGCATCCACAAATAAGTCTACACTTGTATCTTCTTGGATGAGAGTACTATTGCACTCAAAAAAAAATTGTATCATCATAGTCATCGCACCATTCTTTTTTCCATCCATAACATAGTTATGATGAACTAACTTCATATATATGTTTGTGATTCTCAATTTGTTCACTATTCAAAAAACATACTCCTTCATCCACCTTACTATGTTTTTATTCATTTCTCTCATCAACATCAGAACCAAAAGTAGAATTTTTGAAATCAGACGTATTGTCAGGGTAGTAATCACATACCACTTCATCATCTTCTTGATCTAAATATATCTTATCCTCATCATCACTATAAATTGTGCAATTATTTTCTAAGTACAACATCCTATCATAATATCTAAAGGATTTAATTAGATCTTGATCATCAAAATCTTTGAGTTCAAAATAATAATCTGAGTCTTTGTCTATATCTTCATCACATGACATACTATGTATAGTTTCACTACATTTTATACCAATGGAAGAGTAATGATCATTATCATCATTGTTCACAATATGCCCCAATCCTATAACATGCTTATCAAATGACTTAAAGTCAACTTTATACAAGCTATCTTGATAGGTTGATTTGACATCTTGACTATTTGTGCATAGATCCTCCTCCTCATAAAGTGGATTAGAGAACTTGTAAAAAATTTCTTCAAACGATCCATGACTAAGCATCATTTGTTCTTTATCTACATCCTCATCGTACAATGAGTTTGAAAATACTTTTTGATCATCCTCAAATGCATACCCTTCTATCTCATCTTCATTATCAGAATATCCTTTCTTATCCACCAAGTTTCCATTTGATTCATGAGTACTAGTATATCCACTAGGACAATAGACAACTTGATTGACACTAGCATAACCACAAATATTAGATTTACACTCATAATCATTACCATTGGTTTCTTTCTTATTCAATAAATGTTTTTTTTTCTATTAGTAGCCACATTCATGTTCAATTTATTATCACAAGGCTGTTATCGGGCTTCAATGAATGCATTACTAGTGTAATCTGAAAACTTCCTTGCTCCATTATTACCCATGGTATGAAAATATTCAATGTTTGTGATTTTTTTATAAGAAATATGAGGCTCACACTGATCTATAAATGATGTTTGATTGGAAACAATAGGCTCATATTCATGTGTTGTAACTTCCAGACTTGTATACATTAGACTATTGATCATATCCATAACTTTGATCATATGTATGAGACACCTTTGTTGTCTTGGGAAAAAAAATTCATTCATGTACATAGCATCAAATTTCTCTCTAAGAGAATCATATCCCTTATCATTGTCATGGAATGGGGCAATGAATTGATAGCTACTTGATATATTATCATTAGCCTTTGGAACACACTATTTTATTACATAAGTGGTTTTCTTTTCAAACTTAAGTCCCTGGATCATTCCATATTTCAAAATCTTTTCAATGTTCATTGTAATTTCAAAAGCCTCATGTAAACTTTTTGGTTTTTCACTCCTCAATTTGTAGCTCATCTCTTCATCAAAAGTACCCAAGTAAATTCACAAAGCTATTGCATCCTTAGGCTTCATACTCTTAGGAATTCTTCTTCTCATTTTTAAAAATATGAGATTAAAAGATGATATTGATGCATCCTCTTTAAGGTGAGCATTTATGAATTCTCTGAGTAGTAATGATTCACTACTTTTTTCACCAAATTGATTAATGAATGTTGATCTAAAATTTACCAAGAACTGATTAAGTATGGTAGTAAATTTGAAAACCACTCTCTTTCTTCATTGTTAAAGGATTTCACAAAGAGTTTCATCACAACATCTTCATGGTCAACTTCATAGTCTTCTATCAAGTATTCAAATTGTTGCAAGTGTCTCTCTGCTAAATCATCCTTTGCACCACTAAATGTTGGTAATTTATTTTTGATGATGGGTGGGATAGAATTTGGACAACCAATGATTCCACAAAAATTGAATTCCTTATATATTTCATCTCTGAAATTCCTCCTATTATGCAACTTAGATTGATCACACAACATGGTTTCTCTCTCATATGGATGCGTATATGGATACATTTTATGACTTAAATCAAAGAATTTATAGCTACATAATTTTATTTTTTTAAGAGTTTCCACCTCTTGATGAGGAAAATTTTAATTTATTCTCTAGGTTCTTCACTCCAGAAAAGCCACATTCAAAACTAGCTGCACAATTCCTGACTCTTCCCAATGGTGATCTTCTATGTTCTTCCCTAGTGGAGTCACTAATATGTTGGTTCCCAAATCAATAGATGAGAAATCCTCAAACTATGCCAAATTCCTTCTACAAACTTCTTACCTAATCTAGCCAACAAACAAGATTAACCATATTATGGTTGAATTCCCCTGCACTTCAGGCTCTATAGGACCTAGGAAGGTAAACCTATTCTCCAATTGTATCTCAAAGTTGAAGTTTTTTTATAGAATATTAACTATGATCCTTCTTCTACTTCTAATATTTATCCCAATGTAGCATATACCTATGATATAATGACTATTTTTTTGATCACTTGATTACTCTTATCTACTTTCTCTCCCGCTGATGCTTTTATTCCTTCTATTTATTTGATTCTACTTATTCTACATCTATGTTGTTCTACCTACTCCTACTAAATGTAAACTTGATGTTGTTAAAGATTTATGTTTTTTATAGATCAAGACACTACAATCCCTTATCCTTATTGGGCATAGAGTCACCTCTCCTCAAACCCTCATGTACAACTTTGTGAGATAGTATTTTATCATTTAGATAAACTATCAACCATTCAATCCTATCAATGCAAGATGATTAAGTACACAACACACCAATCGGTCTAATTGATTTTAATTTCTCTTTTAGAAAGCCAATCAGACAAGAAACATAAGAAAAACACTTCACAAGTGCTTCTTGATATTCAAATAAGTGTGAAGGACAAATAACCCCTTTGCACCAGTTTTAAAAATGGTAATTAATTCTTTAAATTAATAATCACAAAGGACCAATCTGAGAAGAAAATAATTCCATACCACAATTGCAAAAAATAAAACTAAGTCTTTGTATTGCTTTGAAAATATGTATTACATCTTTTATGTCTTGTAAAATCTGAATTATTATCTCCCTTTATATTTTACACCACACATATATATGTGGTTGAATGGTTTTCACACCCCTTTAGGGTTAAAAGACACCACTCTATTAAATTTTTTTTTGAAAAATTAATCAACTAATCAAAGAATAACTACCTATCTTTCAAATTTGGGTTTGGTCGACAACCCAAAACACCTTGTAAAAATCTAAGATTTTTTTGGGGCTTGTAAATTGGAGTTTCTGAACTGGGTCTTTTTTAGATTTTCAAATTTTAATCATTTGAATCCTTTGTCGACATCACCTTTACAGTAGGTCAAAATTTCAACATCAATTTTCATAATTAAAGGCCAACTCTCAATGTATTTCCCTCATGTCTTCAAAATTCAAGCCAAGCATGGATTTATATATTTCTTTGGAGTCTTGGATGCTCTTTTAACAAGTTACAATCTTAGTACATCATAAGGAACTCTACCAAATGTTTTTTCAATTGTTATTTACATCTTCATGTTCCATATCCTTCACAACTTCCATATCATTATGTGAAATAAACCACTTTTGTGGTACAATCCATGTGCCTCTTCATTTTGCAGGCGTGATCACTAGGGTACTTCAAACATTTCATTTTCCATGTTTTTACTATCATTTTTTTTCATAAATGCCTACTTCAAATATCTGTGTCATTTCACAACACTGAAATTTGCTTCTTGCAAAATAGTGATACATTCGCTATTTTGTAACCCACTGTTTTAAATGCTGCAAAATAGAAATGAATTTTTTATTTTGTAATTCCTCCTCATGACCTCTGAAAAATAGTGAAATATATTGGGAAAAAGGTAAATCCTTCATTTTTATGAGATCTATGAAATGTATTGGATATCATAGGGGTATTTATGGGTAATATATAGAGAAAAATTTGGTAGCTTCAGGCTTATGATCAAATACAAAGGCTTAGTGATGACCAATGTGGCTATGGAAATTTCCCAATGAAGGATTCTTAATGTTTTTCTTTATATTTTAAAGGACATTAAATTTGCAAAATTTTGAGTCCCAACATGACTTGTTACAACTAGTGATTGCCTTTGCACCAAAAGATCAACTTGTGAATGCTCGATACAACCACTAGACTTATAGAAGACATAGGAGGTTGTTAAACCATGTCACAAACCATCGTTGAGCTGACAACACCAAGGAGACCAAGGGCGCAATCAATATTTCTCACCATTGTAACATTGTGTTCATATTTTTTGGGTCTAACATTTGGTAATGACTCCTTGCATGCTCATAATTATATGTGCTTAACTAGTATGAGTGACATCACTAATAAAAAAAAGTAAATTATAAAATAAATAAATCTAAATAAAAGCATAGAAAATTATTGAAGGTTATATTCACTCTACTTGGTTGAGATGTCCCACTTCTTTTCTCCTACTAATCTACCTTGTAATTTATTCTAGGTTTAAACCATTGAGCTAGGGTTCCCTTTTCACCCCTAACTCACATAATTGGATTGATATTGGAAATTTACTCTAGAAAATCACTTTATCCATAAATCTCTTAATCCCTTGTAATTTTTTAGTTTCCTTGTTCTCTTGAAGTCCTTGACTAAACATTGACTAATTCCTTGAAACATTCATAATAGACCCTTTTCCTTTTGCATATTGCTTCTCTCATTTTCTTTCCTACATGGAATGCTTTTGGACATTATCATTGTATAAATAAACATGGTAATAAATGGGGAAAATAGATCCCTATAGGAAGAGGATAATGAAGAACCTTTCCCCCTAATTAAGAGAGCCAAGGTTAATGGCCTATTGATTTTCCCTCATTTTCATTATAGAATGGATAACAACACAATAGGGGAAATAAATGCTAATTTTAAACTTTAGTTTGAAGAAAGAATATAATATTTGTTGTTGAATGAATAAGACTTCTATCAATGCAATCTTGAAAAAATTGTCTAAACTCCATACAATCACAAATTAAATGGTTGTTTCTATGATAATAAAAACAAAACAATTCACCTTTAATAGGATTCTATCCTTCTGAGAAGTTTCTATAAGGGAAAAATATCTTGAGATTGTATTTGAGACTCCAATAGATTCATTTTTCCAATGCTAGGTGGTCATCAAATGGGATATATCAAGAGAGGGAGTGGGAAAAATAATGGCAAGAGGAGGTTTTGGTTGAAATGAAGATGGAGAACACTGGTCAACATGAGGAACATGATGTTCCTTAGGACCATTGAATGAGGATAAAGTCACATCATTTATTATTGGTGGAAGGAAATCAAGACATTGATATTCATCAAAAGAATTAGCAACATCTTTAAGGTTATGAATGATAGTAGGTTGACGATATTATATGACATAATTTTTAGGAAGTTGGTCTTGAGAATAACTAGGAGCATAAATGAAACCTAAACCACCTTTATGAGCTTATTGAAGAGGAATAATAGGAACCTTAATGCCTTGTTCATTAATACCAAGTCCTAAACCTTTGTAGCCTTGTTGAGTGGGGATATCATATCATGTATTATAAGTAGCTTTTAATATTGAGGGAGAAAGTGATTCATCTTTAGGTGTATAATCATGTGTGGTATAAGGAGGAATAGTAGGAGGAATATCCTCTTTAGGAGAATTAGTATTCTCATCCTTGGAAGAAGTATGATCATCTAGAAAATGTCTAATATCCATATCATGTATAATATTCTGGAGATCATTAAAACTATGAGGATGTTGAGCTTGAGTAGGGGGAATGATATTAGGAGGATTAACATTAGGCTCATTAAAAAATACCCTTATTTAATCTATATGCTCCATATATTTGGTTAAAATTTAGATAAGGAAGACATGTGAAATATTAATAATGGTCTTGAAATATGCCTTGTAGGAAAGCATTGTATTAGTTATCTCCATCATGCCATATGCAAGAATACCATGAAGGAAAACAAACATAATTAAATGGAAGAAACTACCACATATGCCAGGGGTTTGGTAGAAATAAGTAAGAAGAAAGGTGATGACATAAGTGATTACACACCACTCCATTTTAGAAAGTTCCATGTTAACAAACACAAAAATATATTCCAAAATAGGAATGTAATAACACAATATGGAAATGCAAATAAGAAAGAAGGATTAATGGACAAAGAGGATCAAGAAATGTAAAAAATTAGATATAGATAAAATAAGTCTAACACCAAAATCAGAAAAGGAAATATTATGAGTCGGGTTCAAGGGATATGTAACTACCGAATCAAAAAATTTATATAAAGCATGAAAGTGATGGGTTCACCAAAATGTATAATGGAAAGTGGTTATCAATGATAGACTCCCACTTCACCACCATACATTGGAAGGGAACCTAAAATCTGACCCCTTTTGAGGAAAATGGTTTTATTAGCACAACCCAAGTAGATATAATGTTTCTAATGCATGATCCAAGCGTAAAAGGAAGTGTTGATTCTAGGGTCCTTTTCATTTAATGTAAGAGTGCATAGAATAGAATACAAGTAAAGCAAAGAATACACTTATGAAATGATAAACAAAAGGATATAAGATCTAGTGTATCAAAGTAAGTGAAATGAAGGAAAAAGGATGAAGATGTACTCACCTTTAGGGTTAGTAGAGGATGCAAGTTCAAATATACAAAAGCACTATCAAACTATATCAAAACTGGGAACAGGTCTAGATATGAAACCCTAAAGGATGGATATGCAATTTGTGAAAATATGGGAGATATAGGAACATGTCAAATTTGAGGTGACCTATACCAGTATAGGTTGAACTTGAGGCCACTTGTACCTAGGGAGGAAAAATTTGAAGGTCTTGAGGATGTGATCAATACTGCATCTTCATATCTATACTTTTGAATTAGAAACTTCACAAAAGCTACAACTGCACACAAGAAAAGGAGAAATATTTTGGGTAAAGGGGCTTTCCTTGTTCAACCCCTATTTAGGAATTAACCTTGAATTAAAATAAAGTAAATTCTATTATGAAGTGGAGATTAAAAAACAATGAAGAAGATCATACCATGTAAATGCAATTTTCCTTAGTATGTAATCAAATATGCTGATGCAATATATTTTACTTAATAAAAAAACCAAAAGTAAATCATTTGAAAAAAAACCTCATGTAGTAGATGATAGTAATTCACCTCAATGTTGAATGGAAGAGGAAATATTAAATTAATGAATGTATATCTCCTCCCTTGATGGCCAACTCTCTTGTCTCCTATGAAATGCATGGATGCTTAAGGCATGATGGATGGAATGTATTCAATGAATGCTTGCTTGATTTATTGAACTCTTTGAAATAGATTTATTGTAGGTGGGTTACTTGTATGATATGATATTTCTTGCAATTGTGGATAATGGATGTGAAAATGAGAGGAAGAAGCCTCCTTTTATTGTGAGTTTGGGGTTAAATTCATGAAAGGTTGACTCCACTAGGTGGGAAAAGATAAATACTTTGCATTGGGCCTTGAAACCTACCAAAGTTAAATTCTCAAGGTATATGTTTCCACAAGTGTGACCTATACCACTATAGGCCACCCCAAGTGTGACTTATACTTGGAAGGGTTAATTTAGAGGTAAATTGTGCGAGATTCAAGAAGAATTTAAAGTTTTAGGAAAAAATAGAAAGATAAGTGGGAAAATCAAGTGTAAAGGCTAAAATGGGGCCAAGAGGGAAAATGAATAAGGTAAATGGATGGATAAATGGGAAATTGTGCATAAAAATTAGAGCCAAACTTAGAGTTTTGAGCAAGATTGGAGGAAGAAAGAGGACCTTGATTTAAATTAATTACACAATTAAGTGCAATGAGAGGTCCTAACATAAGGACAACACTAAGGAGGGCTATAAATGGTATCAAAAAGAAAAAAATGTAAGTGCTTACTTTTTAAGACTATACAACATTAACGACCAAATAAAATATTTTGCACATGGATGATCATTCAAGGATCAAGGTAGGTAGGTATATATATATTTATTTATTTCTCATTCTTGATTCTTTGTAATTTCATAAGATGATTGTTCATATATGTGTGTGTGTGTGTGTGTGTGTGTGTGTGTGTGTTCATGTCTCCCTAAGAAGGCCCTCAAATGAAAAAAGAAGAGCGTTAGAGGCCAACAGGAACATAGCCGATGGAAGTCAAAAAACCATCCTAGAGTCGAGACCTTTCTAGAAACAATGAAGATTATCTCATGGAATGTAAGAGGGTTAAAAAATCCTCATAAACAAGATATGGCAGAAACATGATCAGAGACAATAAACTAGATATTGTGTTACTTCAAGAAACCAAAATGTATAAGGAAAAAATTGAGAATCTTTGTCTTTTTAGTAATGGAAAGTCCTTAGGTGGAGATGCTAAAGGGGCCTTTGGGGACATTTTAGTTATGTGGAACTGTAGCATTATCAGGGGGAGGTTATCTCACAAGGTAACAATATGGCTAATGTTATATTTTGGCATATTAAGGATGGAACCTCTTGGGTCCTAACTAATATCTATGCTCCCAATACTAAATGCTTGAGAAAATCTTTTTGGACAGAAATTTCTAGGAAAAGGAGTGATTTTAAGGATGAAGGGTGGATCATTATGGGAGATTTCAACACTCCCTTAAAGGATAATGAGAAACTGGGTGGAAGCCAACCGAATCTGGACAACAGAACCAATCTAATGGACTTCATTGATGAGCATGTTTTACATGACATTGATTTGCAGGGGATTAATTATGCCTATACCAATAGGATATTTTGTAAAGATCTCATCCAAGTAAGGTTAGACAGGGCTTTGGCTAGTAATGAGTGGTTTCATAGTTACTCTTTCTCTTTAATGGCTTATGTTAGAGTTGGTTTGGATCATTACCTGATTACCCTTATTGGAGAGCTTGTTGGTATGAAAAAGAACTTCCCTTTCCATTCTGAGAAAATGTGGACTACTCACCCAAATCTAGAAAATCTCATTGAGGAGTGGTGGGAGATCAGGATTGAAGGAAAAACTATGTTCAAAATTGTTAAGAAACATAAAAATGTTAAAGACAATATAAAAAAATGGAACAAGGAGACCTTTGGGAATATTTTCACTAACAAAAGGAAAATTATTGAGGAGTTGAAGGAAATATAGGACATCATCCAGAAGGATGGTTATGTAAATTTTTTCTAGAGAAGAGGAGGATGTGAAACTTGTGGAATATCATGATATCATCTCTAAAGAAGAATCTTTTTGGAGACAAAGGTCTAGGAAAATCTTTTTGAAAGAAGGGGATAGAAATTTGAAATATTTTTTCATGACCACAATCAAGCATAGAATGGGTAATAAAATTTCTAGATTGAAGATCGATGGTGTCATCAGTGATAAGGAGGAAGAGTTCAAAGGAGTGGCCAACAAGTTTTTCTTTGATCTTATGAAGAAAGTTGATAGTCTGGACATGGAGCACCAAAGGGAGTTGATTGAATGCATCCCTCACATTCTAAATGAAGAGAAGAATAGAGTTATTACTACTATTCCTTCAAAGGAAGAGATTGAAAAGGCCGTATTTTCCTTTGAAGGAGACAAAGCCCCTGGGTCGGATGGTTATCCCCTTTTATTTTTTCATAAGTATTGGCACATCATTGAGCATGATGTTGTTAATGCTGTCAAATAATGTTTTGGATCAAGAAGGATTCTTAAAGAATTAAATGGTACCTTTATAGCATTGATCCCCAAGAAAGTGGGTGCTGATAGTTTGGACTAGTTCAGACCCATCAGTTTATGTAACTCTATTTAAAAGATTATCTCCAAAGTTCTCACATCTAGGATTCTGTTATTTCTTCCTTCCCTAATTTTTGGAAACAGAATGGTTTTTTTTTGGGTAAGAAAATCTTGGATTCGATCATTTCTGTTCATGAAAACATTCACTCCCTTTCTATGTCTAAAAAGGAATATTTTTTGCTGAAGCTGGATTTATCTAAAGCTTATGATAGGGTGGATTGGGAATTTTTGAAGGTGGTTTTGGAGGCTTTTGGTTTATATAAGAGAGGCATTGAGCTTATATATTTTCTTGTCTCTTCGACCACCTTCTCGGTGCTTGTGAAATGTTCTCCTACCCCTTTCTTCAAATCTTTGAGAGGTCTTAGGCAAGGAGACCCTCTGTCTCCTATCTTGTTTATTATTATGGATGAGTGTTTGGGTAGATATATTGGATGCTTGGTCCAAAAAGGTGATTTTATTGGCCTTCAATCTTCTTCTAAAGAGAAAGTCTTCTCTCATCAGTAGTTCGTAGATGACTCTATAATCATGGGTGAAGCTTCAGTCAAAAATGGTAGAAACATAAAAAAGGCTTTAGATAGTTATGGAGCTGCTACTGGCCAGATTATAAATTGGAACAAGAGCTCTATTTTTTTATATAAATGTTCCTCAAAGAAGGAAAGATAAGATTAGAAGGTTGATGGCCTGGTGGGCTATCTTTCAAGGTCCTACTTAGGCCTACCTCTTTGTCTTGATCCACCAGACTCTTTTTGGAGCTTGATGATTGATAAATTCCACAAGAGTTTGGCTGGTTGGAAGGGTGCACTTCTAAGTCAGGCTGGTAAAATTCTTGTGCTTAAAGCTACTCTCCAAAGAATCCCTCTCTATGCTCCAAGTATTTTCAAAATTCCTAGGAATTTTGCGGATGTAATTGAGAAAATTCAAAAGAACTTCCTTTGTTCTGGTATGGAGAAAAAGAAGAGAATGGCTCTCATAGCCTGGGATAATGTTTGCAAACCAGTTAATAAGGGGGGATTAGGTCTGAGAAGAATAAGAAGTATGAATGATTTTCTTCTGTCTAAGCTTATTTGGAGATGCTTCAATAACTTGGGGGAATGGAGAACTATATGGAATAACAAATATAATAAGGACAACAGTAATTTTTTGAATTTTTTGAATCAGGAGACTTTGCAAGGTGGCTCAATCATTTGGAATAATGCTTTGAAAAATAATGAGTTGATCAAGAAGGGTGTGAAATGGAAGGTTGGAAATGGCAAGACTATTCTCTTTTGGGATGATGAATGGCTTTTGGATCATCCTCTTAGTTCTGATTCTAATTAGAAGGATAGGATGATGCAATGTAAGTTATCCATTGGAACTCATGTGGCTGACTATTGGGAAGGGGACAGCTGGATTGACTTGTCTAAGGTTGATCTTTCTCTTAGAAGTCTAAAAAAAATCCTAAATGTTGTCTTTCTAATTGATGAAGAGGATACTTTGATTTGGAGATATAACTCTAATGGGATATTCTTGGTTTCCTCTTTGTACAACCAAAATTATGAGAACTTCCTGGAACCTTATTGGGCAAAAGCTTGGTTTAAAGGACTGACCCCTAAAATTAATGTTTTTTTCTGGATTTTATTGCAGGATAAGAGTATGACTATTGACAATTTGAGGAAAGGGGGATTTTTCTTAACTAATAGGTTTTGTCTATGAAAGAATGATGAGGAGACTATCAATCATATGACTATTCATTATAGCTTTGTTTGTAGAATCTGGGAGAAGGTTTTGAATCTGATGTATATGGAGTGGGTTTATCTAGAGGCCATACAAGAGTTATTCACTTCTTGGAGGTCCCCTTCTAATAATAGAATTATGGTTACTATTTGGAAATTTCTTTTACCTTACATATGCTGGGGTGTTTGGAAAGAAATAAATGAAAGGATTTTTATAAATAAGGAGTCTAGTTGTATTGTGATCTTCTACAAAATCAAGAGAGATATGATGGAAAACATATGGCTGACTAACAAATTTAAGAACCTAAAGAGGCTTGGGAGGAGAAATTTTTCAAGAATTGGAAGTTGGATGGTATGAAGGATCATAAAATCAAGAGGAATATGAGAAATGAGGCTCATTGGGACTATCCCCCTAATGGATGGATGAAAATTAAGTTTGACAGTGCCTCAAAGGGAAACCTAGGGATAGCTGGATGTGGTATAGTCATCAGAGATGAGAATGGGATATGAAAAGGTGCTAAGGCTATTCCTATTAATATTCATATAAATCATGTTGCTGAGGCTAGTGCTTCTCTCTATGGTCTTATGCTAGATAAGATTAAAAATTATAGGAAAGTGTGGGTTGAAGGGGATTCTCTTAATATCATTAAATGTCTTAATAATGATACGATCCCCTCATGGACTATATCTAATATCATTAACAAGGAAAAAAGTATAATCAAGACCTTTGATGATTTTTTTATCACCCACAACTATAGGGAGACTAACTATGCAGTTGACTGGGTTGCTAATGTGGCTTGTAGAATCAGATATTGATTGGGATGATAGGATTGTCCTTCCCTTTGAAGGGTCATCATTAATTGATAAGGATCAGTTTCAAAGAAGGCATAAAATTTTCAATGAAGTTTCCATTAATGTTTAATAATTGCAGTGATCTATGTGAAGGAGACTTATGGGCTACTTGTGATTACAATGTGACTATAGCCTTTATTTTGCATGTGTTATGGGTCTTTTTTGGTGAAAGAGGGCACGATTATGATTCCAAGGTGAAGAAGAAGGGTTTTGTTAGAAACTTTAAGCTAAGGAAAATTTGTAGAAGTAGAGCTATGGGGGGTCACAAGAAGAGGTGTGAGCTAGGAAATTGCAAGGAGTGGAATCAAAATCTAGAGGTCTTCACTATTGTGCAGAATGGGGGTGTGGTGAATTACTTGGAAAGGTTGCATGGTAGCAAACCTTCTGTTACCAAGAAATTCCTTAAACTTGGAATAAGGGAAAAATTTTGGTTGGGACGTAGTACATGGAAATAATAGAGGATATTATTGTAGAGGCCACATGTCTGAAAATTGAAGGGATCAACTTTTATAGAGATAGGAAGGTCTCAGACAAAGCCCTGGACAATTTTGTGGAGATGGACCAGGAAAGGTTCAAAGAATGGTGAAGATTGAAAACTCCTATTTCAATTCAAAGTGCATCTCTAGGCCATGGAGGTTGGTTTTGTTTATTCTTATCATCTTCATCACTTCGGATGGGAGGTGCACTAAAATTTATAACCATCATCTGATATTGCTGAATCAATTTAGACATGGCATTAAAGTTAATTTTCCCTTTTATATTTTGAGTTCCTTGGATACTACCATCAAGAGTTTGCAAAAGGATCCTGAGGGTGACCATGCCTATCATGAAGGTTTGATTGGTTTTCTCTATGATGTGTTAAAATCCAAAATGGTTGAGAGGTCCTGCTTTAATAGGAAGGCTCTTAGGGATTATGATATTGATGGAAAGGATTTAGAGGAGGAGGCTTATCTAGAGGATACAAAAGATGATGATTTTGAATCTATTCAACCTAGAAAGCTCCCCAATTGTGGTGGCTCCTCATCTAAGAATAAAAAAAGGAAGGAAAAGATTCTAGAATCTGTTACAAAAATGGAGATAGCGGAAGAGGAAAGTAGGGAAGACACTATTAAGGGGAAGCGTAAAAAAGAAATGGAGACTATTGGGAGTCACACCAGAGCCAAGAACAAGAAAAAGAATGTGGGTAAGAGGTTTTTTATTTCCACTGATGATGATTCTTCTTGTCATAAGAATGCCAAGGAAAAATAAGACAAGTTGTCAGAGAATCCCAATTTTAAGGATCCCAATATGGGGGTTCCTAATAAATTTGACCAAACTGTGCTGGTAGAGGAGCATATTTTGCAAGATATCATCTAGGATGTGGCCAATATTGAGAAGAATAAAGCAAACGATGCCAAGGGAAGGATGGGGAGATATTTGACAATCTGGGTTGTACTACTTTTTTCAATAACCTTAGCACAATTAAAAATGACATCAATGTGATGCAAAATCAAATTCATAACTTTCAGTGGGAGGTTGGGGCTCTTGGTAAGATGAATTTGGGTGATAAGACTATGGGATAGAGTATTGATGAGCTGAAGGAGGTTATTGGTAATGCAGAGGGGGTAATGATTTTGACAAAGGAGGTCCAACTTATGGAGGAAAAAATGAAAGAGGTGGATACTACTTTTAAAGGAGGTAATTTGTTGAAGAGAATGGATAAAATGGAGAGAAGTATTGTGTGACTGGAGAAGACTATTGGAAATATTTTGATTAGTAGAGTTTCTCCATCCTTAAGGCCTCAGCTGAGCATGTCAGAATCCTTGTGGACAAGATGGAACTGGGTAAAGGGGAGAAAACACCTAAGGAGGTTAAGCAGGGTCAAGGGCCTAGTAAGAGGACCAAATCGAGCTTCAAGAAGTTGGAGTCAAACAAGAGAAATGATTTGGAGGAGCTTAAGGTGTCCTCAATAAACATGTAGATGCTAGCAAGGTGACTGAACTTATGAAGACTATCTAGTTGTCTTTTTGTTGTCCTGTTGTTTTTTTTGGTTTTCTTTTCTCTGTTTCTTTGGAGGACTTGTTGGGTTTTTAGTGTTTTTTTGTTGTGTTGATGCACTATTTCTACTGGACTTTTAATGTGTATTCTATAATCTTGATGTAAAAGGTTTCAGGTCCTTTCAAAACCTATTTTTACTTAATCAAAACAAGATATGTTCTTTTATTTATTTATTCCTTGGATTATCCTAATGCCCCCATGATTTTATTCATTAACAAGAGGTGTTCTTATATTTCTTGATTCCATTTAAATTTTGAAATCTTTGGCTGATTGATTATTGAACAAAGCTCAACATATTCATGAATGTGTTACTATCTTTTTATCATTCTTTGGATTATCTTAGTGTTCTCATGCCCTTGAAATATGAAGTTAAGATTGGGGGGGGGGATCCCTTGAATTTTGATGATTCTTGGCTGATTTCTAATAAAAACTCATTGAATATTTCATTGGCGCTTATAATATAACCACTTGTGTGATACTTGAACCAAATAAAGGTATGTATTCATGTGGTGATTGGCATTGATATTATTTCTACACAAGCATTCATTGTAATTATAATATTCATCTATTTTATTATTATCAATTATCTATTCAAATTAATAACTCTACCTATCATTTACAAAAATGAATTGCCTACTTAATGGTAGAGTTATTGAATGGATGATATTTATTTACTATACTTGATATTATTGGTCTTGAGAATATGGTTACATGTCTCTTATTGTGGTGAGATGATAACTTTTCACTGGTACAATTGATGGTACTTCTCTGCATGAGCATTGAATAACACACTTTGTTGGCTCTACTAAAATTTTGTTGGCCTTGATAGCTATCTAGACCATACTATTTTCCATTATACTTCACTATTAGAGATCACAAGAAAATTTTTGCACGATATGTTCACCACCTACAGATGCAAGTTATCTTCTTTGGTGCTAGATCATGTGGAGGATAGTATGCAACTTGGTTTATCATATCCATGAATCTTGTAGTACTATTTTCTTGAGCTACACATCTATAAATACCTTGAAGACATGAACAAGTATCTTGAGTATATTTCCAATCATCACACTCCTTCATAGAGATGAGTTTCCCCCTCTCTAAAGTTTTATGGATAGATTGGAGACTACAATTCATCTTTCCCTCAATAAAATTATCTTTGGTAATGAATGTGTATTATTTGTAACTAAAAAGTTTCATATAAAGGATATCTCTTATAATTAAAAAGATAAGATAACATAGCTTCATGTGATGTCAACATGTTTTGTCATCATAGAGAAATGTGTCTGCCTAGGATTGTCATCATTGTGAGAAACTCTTTTAGCCAAGTGTGTCAGTGTGTGTTCTAGTGTTATATTAGAAGCCTCTAGATTTAGTGGCATGAGATACATGGATCAAGATTGTTTGTATTAGTGGTTCTATGTTCCCAACTATGCTCAGGTTATTCTTGGTCATTATTTCAAGTTCATCATGCAATCCAATTTCAACAGTGCCTTTTTGTGGGGTCATAAGTGGAACTCAAGTTTTGGATGGTGTCTCTTCACATATATCTAAGGGTTTTGTTCTCTTTAGTCATTATCTGTAGGTTATCTAAAAAAAATGAAAAAAAAAAGAGAAAATTTGAAAAAATTCTAACAATGAAAACATTTCAGCGTTGTTAGATAACTACAATTTGAAAACCAATTTTGTGTGGATTCTAGTTGAAATAAATTCTTAGTGGTGAAAACTATTTTTACAATGCCATTAAGTGGTGAGTGATTGAAAAATGGCTTTCTAGGAGTCACTTGTCGTTATCAAAATTGAAAAAAAAAAGAAGGAAAAAACAAAAATAAAAATGCAATAATTTGTGTTCTTTGCAGGTATACTATGTACTTGTTAGATTGCCTCTAGCACCTCATTTTGCTTACTTGTGCCAATTTTCTATACTTTGTCATGGTCAACATGTCGTTGATCATATGTATCATGAGTTTCACATTAAATTGAGGTGTACACACAAGTGCAGATGAAATTTGACACCATCAATATGATCCATCATGTTTCAATGAGATGAAGATCTTTCTGACGATGTAGTTCATGTGGAAGCTTTTGGTTCCTTATTTAAGATTCATTTTTGTTGAGTTCTATAGGTTACCCAACCTTGGCAGACATGGAAATGCAAGTTGGTAAAATAACCTATTTTATTTTTCATTGTTTTATCTCTTAACTTTATTGATATTTCTTATTATATTGATAAAAAATGCAACATCCATACCTTTCCTCTCCTTGTTTCTCAAGGATGGTCATCCCTTTAAGATGGGGGGAGATATAACATCCTTATTACATATATTTCCACCTATTATTTCCCTTTACCCTTATCATCCCATCATAAGAATCCATTATGTCACTCTGCATAATAATTTCATATTTCTTATCATTTCAGCCTTCATATTTCTTATTGTTCTTGTTACCTATCACCTATTTCACATGACTAAATATGGAGATAAATTTTTTTAATGCCTCCCATAAAGAGTATTTTTAAAAAATGATGTCATGAAGAAAAAAAAGGTATAGAAATAATTCAAAAAAAGGCAAAAATGAAGAAAATAATGAAAATGAAAAGAACAAAATAAAGAAAGCAAATCCAAAAGGCTTATTATGAAACATACTTGACAGTAAAGCCATGAAGCTTTCTATGAAGAAGATTTTATAGAACATGTGATGAAGTATAGTGAAGGGTGAAAGCCAAAGCTAAAAATCCAAAAGTATACTCATTCAAACTAAAGACCTCTTGATCATAATGATTGCATGAGCACATGCAATATGCTAAGTTGAGGGGAATGATGAGAACTAATTACATCAAATTTTAAGTCATATGTCAGCCTATTTCATGCCCCTTCATACCCATTTTCACCTACCATTTTATCATTTACATTGTATATGGTTAAATAATGATAAGAAATATTTAATTTAGTTTTGAGGTAAAATGTGGAAACTAATTATTGATTGTTTTTTATAATAAGCAATATTATTCTAAGCCTTGGAAAATATAGATTACAACATATAGAACTTTCTGTCATATTTTACACAAGAGATCCTTATCACTCAACTCTATTTCCATGGTGTACTTTGATCATCAAAATTGTTATAATATCTTCCTTCATGCATTTATCATGTGTGCTTTATTAGCTTCATTTTCATAACTTCTACTAGTCATGTTCTTCCACAATAGCTGGTGGAGTTGTTTATATGGTCGTAACCATTGTTTTATGGCTGTTATCTTTGGTTATTGGATTCTCCTACAAATTCATGTACATGGACTTTAGTGTGACAAGATTTGTAAATTGGAATATTATATGATTGTATTATTTTCTAATAAGTGAAATTAGTGTTTGGATGATCATTCTTGTGTAAGAAATCTTCTATTATATCCATTGTGCGAACTAGGAGCAAGGGCCCACTCCTTGGGAAGCACGGTGATGTTTTATTTTCTACATTTAGTTTGCCTTTATTTTGTTTTGGTTTGGTTTTAGTACAAATTTGAATTATTTTAAACCTTCTATGAGGTTAACTTTGCTACCGAGTATACGACACTATCCATTAAATTGGGAATTATACGGTTCTCCCACCCGATTTTGAACTATTATTCAAATTTGATAGCTGTGTGATTTAAATCTCAGCATTTTAATTAAGGATTGGTTTGACATAAGAATTTTTGATTCAAGCTTGGTTTGATATTTCATTAAAATATTGATTTTAGTTTTTTCATTTGATGAAGTATGTTTTTATTCTTTGTTAATCAATTGTTATTGTTATTGTTATTGTTATTCTCGTAGTTGTAGTTTTTGTCACCTGGAAGTGACAATTCATATCACCAAAGTTATTTAAGTTTTAAATAGGTTTATTTTCATAGTTGCATTCATAACCACTCAACTCATGACTTTCACCCCTTTCCCAGAC
Source organism: Chamaecyparis obtusa (assembly GCA_027943335.1). Taxonomy (NCBI): domain Eukaryota; kingdom Viridiplantae; phylum Streptophyta; class Pinopsida; order Cupressales; family Cupressaceae; genus Chamaecyparis; species Chamaecyparis obtusa. The sequence continues at coordinate 469,826 of BSBK01001456.1, read as the reverse complement.
ACCTTTCACAAGCTTACACCTTGAATTGACATGTATAGACCAAACTAAATTTCATTATTAAATATCAAATTTTATTCCATTCCTTACCCTAGTGTTGGCCTATCAATTAATAAATTTTTTTTATGAAATAATGCATGATCTAATGTCTAATATTATGTAGAGCATACTCTTTCTAAATGAAAAGAAAGAGATGAACATTTGTCAGTCCTAGCAGTTGTATTTGGTAGGTTAGAGGAGTATAAAGTTCACCTAAACCCTAAGAAGTGTATTAATGGGGTAACATCAAGAAAATTCCTTGGCTTCATAATGTCACATCATGGAATAGAGTTGACCCTAAAAATTTCAAAGCAATAATAGATATTCCACCACCCATAAACATTTGATAGCTTAGGAGTCTACAAGGAAAACTACAATCCATTAGACGATTCATAGAAGAATTAACAAATAAGTGTCATTTTTTATAGAATATACTTCAAAAAGGAGTTTCTTTTGTATGGACCTAAAAATTCCTGTCAACATTTAAATCAATCCAGGATTACATTTTCTTAGTTCAATTTTATATGTCACTTATTCTTGATAAACCGCTTGGTGCAACGAAACCTGAGGACATTTATGCCTCCATGAGGCAATTTTGTCATTTTGGTTTTATTTTTGTGTCATTGATGTAAGAAGGTAATTTAATACCATGTCATGTTTGTTTTATTTAATATGAGTCTTTGGTAATCAATTTAGGTGTTTGGATCAAATGTTGTAAACATTTACAAAAAAAAGATGTAAAAGTTGTTATGTAAAAGTTGTCAATGTAATCAAAACTTGAAAATGTTATCATTAGTGTTAAAAAAAGAGTTAAAAGTTAGTTGGGAAGTTATAAATTGTTCTTAATATGATAAATATGTAATTCCAATTTTAATTTGTGGGTTGGAGAGGGTTGGAGAATGATTGAATAAGAAGAAACCCTTATTTTATGTATTATTTCTAAATTCTTCTCATGTTGTAGAATGTTATTTTGGTTTGTATGGAATTTATATTTTATATAATGATCTGAAAATGGTTGGAGAATTTATATATTTAATATACTTTCATTTTCAATTTGTCTCATCAAGTTTTGTGAAAGTTATGGCATTTTTGGTACATGCTTATCTTAAATGACTAATTTTTCCTATAATAGTCCAAAAGAAGCACATGGTACATATTTTTATAGTAAGATAATAGTCTGAAATTAATTTGAAAAGATGGATAAATGGGTCTAGTTTCATTTCCATTTAAAAAAAAATCCAATTTCATTAAGTTTTGAATTAATTATGACATTTTTTTGTGATGGTAGGTCTGTGATAAAACTAGGGTTTCTAGCAAGCATTAAGAAAACTATATATGTGTATTGTGCCAGCAAAAAAGGCTCAAACTTGGTGAGAGCCTTATTTAAATTTCTAAAAAAGGTTCCTACAAATGAATTTACATTATTTATCATTTAGGAAATATATGGAGGTTTTTTGGTGTGTCTTTTCATAGTAAATATTGTCCTAACCCTTGGTGAAATGAGGACTTGAAAGAATAATGTATTGGTGAGTTGTTTGATGTAATGATCATTTGTATGGCATAAATATTCATTGTGAAAGTCCATTATCAAGTCAATTTTGTATGTCCTTGGTTAATTTTTAATAACATATGCCAATAGGCCAAAGAAGTAATGTATCTAAGTAGAGTAAAATGGAATACGCCTTAAATGTATTTATGTAGAAGTTATATGTTTGATTGATATTAGTTCTTCCTCTGTGTCATCTCTCCTACTATACATATCAATAACACCATATTATTTAGGAGCCCTTTTGGCACAACATGATGCACATGGAAAAGAGTGTTCTATTTATTATATCATCCAAACACTTGTGGCATATGAACTTAATTATAGTGAAATAGAGAGAGAATGGTTATCAATTATCTTTACTTCCTTAAAGATTATAAATTACATGTTGAATCACAAGAAATTTCTTGTTGCAGAGATCAATTGAAATATCTCTTGAGAAAAGCTACACTGACTGAGAGATTAGTTAAGTGGGTGATGATTCTTAGAAAATTTAAGATTGAATATTATTGAGTGTTGTTTTTACATGAGACAATGGCTAGGAATTTGCATGAACAAATTCCCCTCTCAGAAGAATGATGTAAAATAGTATCAAGGTTCCTTTTAGGATGGGTCTCAACCACTTAGATAGCTCAATTGAAGATAAATGTGAATATGTTGACGAGGAGGCCTTTGTTGGTTCAATCTTCGAGGGACTGCAAAAGAATCTTAGAACAAATAATCTTTCTTTCTTCTTTTTTGTATTTTTGAATCTTTAAGCGAAGCAAGGTAAATTTAATTTAATCTACTATGACTGCTTTGTAAACAAAAGAGCAAGGTAACAAGAATTTGAAATAAAATTGCAAAAAGTAAACTAACAGACATAAACCAATGTTGTGTTGCCTTGCGAATTAAAGTACCAAGAAGATGGAGAAAACCCACAAAACGTAGATCTGAATGAATCAAAATCACAATTTTGCAGATTCAATCATCAACAGAAATAAATGTAGATGTAAGATATGTCAAAATTCATCAGATCACGAAGCCACCATGAATGTGCGCACACATAAAACAAATTTATCTTGAAGCATCGGAGAAAAATCTTCCCAATAATTTGTCACCACAAAGCAATGCAGTAATGATAAACACCAAACTAATGTAATTGTAGATCAAAATCACCATACAATAAATTGGCTCTTTCAAATGAAGGAATGAGCAAACACACATTCATAAATCTCACAAAGATAGAAAAAAATATCACACCACAATTGAAGCACCAATTGTAAGTATTGTATTGCAATAATAACCGACCTTAATTACATTGTTTTCTTACAATTTATAGAGCTTTACTCTTTAGGGAAAGAAATTTTGCAGCTAGGGTTTTGGCTGCACATGAAACTTGAAAATAAATCTAAAACTAAAGCTTACTGAAAGAAAATTGTTCTTAAAACAAATCTAAACTATCTAGCACAAAATTAATCCTTGTGCATTACAATATTGAAGAAAAGGATGCATTAAAAAAATTGAAATCATGTTCTAAAACTTCACCATTTCTATGCATGTTCTTCTCTCTAAACTTGGAGTTCTCCCTTTTATTCCTTTCCATGTCTCTCCTTCATGGATCCAACTCAAAGACACCCCCAAATCATGCAAAAATGACCCTACAGAAGTGATCAATCAGACTAAAAATCTACTGTAGAAGACTAGAATTTGTTGGCGGTGACGACCTAGAAATTTCAGACCTCGACCCTTGCTCCAAAAAAATGAAGTTGAAGAATGACTAAGTGTTGAACAATCTTTTTGACAAAATTTCAGACTTTTAGAGGCTGAAAAACTTGAAAGGCCAAAAATATTGAAGTACAAAATTAACTAAGTGTCAAGAAAGTTTTTCCCTCATGTGAAAATAGGCTAAGTAAAAAATTGGACACTTAGCAACTTGGGAGTATCTCTGGATGTGCCTTGTGGAGCTTGTCTACTATCTCCTAGATATCTTCAAAATCTTCCATTTGGATGCTTTTTAGGCATTCTTGTTGCTTCTCTTGAAAGATGATGAACTAATTTTCAAAGCCCCTTATTTCCTCTTCATGAGCTAACATTTTTTGTAGATCTCCTCCTTTGGATTAAACATTTGTTGGAGGTCATCTTTTGTTTTAACTCCATTGAAGATATCTAGGTACTGATGCACAATGTCTTTGATCATGTGCATCACTTTCTCATCATCATCATCGTAGAGGTCCAAGTCTAAACCTCCAAAAAACTCATACATTTTCTCAACCCAGAGCATTCCTTTGTCTCTTTTCTTATCAATCCTACCCAGGCACTTCTGGTAGACCTTTAGAGCTTAAGTGAAATCTTTGATCCAGTCTTCAAAATTATCCATCTCTGACCCTTCATATAGCTTCACCAAAACTTGGAACTGTTGCTTCCTTATTATTATGAGATCATTGAGAGCCTTTTTCCATTTAAGAATTCTCTCCTCTAGACCATCTTCTTCACACATTATATCCACCAATTTGGTGATCTCTTTAAGAATACCCCTAAAGGGTCTCAAAATTTCCCTAAGAGTAGTTCTAGAAAACTCTTAAAAAATTTCCTCCCAATTGCAACATGCATGAATAAAAGAATGTGAAACATCAGCTGACATCTCAGAAGCACCCCTTTTCTCCAAAATAGCCTGTAATGACGCCTCAGGGTTACTAGGGTCAATGGGACCTGCTGTTTTAAGAATGAACCTCTTCATAGCCTCATTTTGCTCCATCAAAGTTTCAATCTTCTCCTCATCTTTGTCCATGAAGCCTAATGCATGATTCAACCCTAAAGTAGCCAGTGTTTTTATACCTTCCATCATTGGTTCCCCTAGGTCCACCTCTTAGAAAACATAATCTTTAGGAGTGATCTTGTCCATACTAGTATCTACTATTGTAATCACCTAAAATTGGGCTAATAGAACCTAAGGCCCTATTTTCCCTAATTCAAAAATAATACCTTAACTATGTTAATTTGATCTTTGATTTTTGACATAAATCTTACAATTCAATAAAATCAATTCAATCTTTAAATCAAGCATTTATTACCAAGGTTTCAAGAAAAAATCAAGTCAATTAACTCTAGGCCTAATTAATAAATTCAATCCCACCAAATGCATGGATAGAGTTACTAATTAAAATAAAATCATAAATACCTCTTAAATCAATGAACACAACAAACACACTCTAATCATTAAGAGGCTCTCACATGGATCAAGGATCAAGCCAAAATGCATCTCAACCACTCCTCACAGATGCATCTCAACCATTCAATTCCTCCTACAATCTATAAAAGAGGATTTTCAAAAGCTAATTCTTCCTTCCAATCCTTCCTAATGCTTGGATTTTTGAGGCTTCCTTATCTTTGGATTTTGAACTCTCATGCTTCCCAATGCTTGAATTTCACTTCCTAATTGCACTCTAGCTCATTGATATTTTGGATTGGAGGCTTCATAATCTTTGGATTGTGAACTCTCTTGCTAATTTTTTTACTCCTAATGCTTTATGCTTTGATTTTGATAGTTGTTCTTATGATTTCATGCTTAATTCACATGCTTTAGCTAGTTAAGAAATGTCTCAATTGGGTAATTTGGTAAAGAATTCATGTTTTCAAGCTTAGTTGTGAGGCATTATCTAGATTTAGCTAATTACATACATGTTTCATTTGAATCTCTCATTTTAGTGTCACATTGTCACCATTTTAAGGGTTAAATCTGAGAGTTTCTAACCCCTATTTCATACTTGCACTAACTAGAGAGAAATAGGAGGATTTCATTTGTTGATTTATTTAACTTGCATGCTTAATCCTTCTAAAAAATGATATAATGTCTTATTGAAGTGTTGTGATGCAGGTCACAAACTCACATGCACAATTGTAGGTACAACTACTTGTGCCTTCCACCTACCCCTTTGATCTTGAGTCACATATGATAAGGTCCATGCCCGGGCACTGGATTCTCCTTGGTGGAAGACTTAGCCTAGCACTACCATATGTGTATCCTCTTCATCTGTGTAGACCCTCACCCTTGGTTGTATTTCTTTGGTGAATGAGGTGGGTTTGGAGAAGGCATTAATAGGCTCATAGGGTGTGACTAAGATCGAGGTGACGAATTCATCTTCTAGCTCTTGTTCTCCTTCTTTCTCCTCCTCCCTTACCTCCTCTCTTACCCCTTCTTCCCCTACTACCTGTTCTTCTCCTACAGTCTGCTCTTCTGACCCAATATCCTTTTCTACTTAAATCTCCTTTTCCAGTCCTTAGGCTCCCTTTTGGATTGTCTCAGTGTGAGAAGATGGAGAAGTAGGCATTGGTGGAGTAGGGTTCTAGACAAGTGGCATGGGAGCAAGAGGAGGATTAGGGGCTATCATGGGAGTAGGCAAAGGCATTGGCATATGAACATGAGGTGGAGTAGGCATTGGGATTTGAATAGGTGGAGTTTGCAATGGAGGTTGACTAGTTGGAACCTATGGTGGAAGTGAAGTGTTGGAGGTTGATTGGTTGGGACTTGAGGTGGAAGTGAAGTGGTTGGAGGTGGTGGAACCAGGGCTTGCTAAGGTGGATGAACTAGAATTCTTATGTCTTCCTCTGGTGTAACTCCAATGTAAGAGTCCTTCTTTGATTCAGTAGACTCTCCTTGATCTATATTCACAGCTTCCTCTATTGGTACCCAAGGTTCCTAATGGTTTTCTTCTCCTACATTTTCCATAGGATTTGTAGCTATAAATTGCACTGGAGGAGACATAAGTGAAAATGGAAATTTTTGATCTATAGAAGGCCCTTCTGTTTGGATTTTCTATTCAGTTTCTTTGAACTCATAGAGACCTTCAAAATCTGATATATCAAATTCATCATCACCCAGAGCATCCCTTGGATTCACTTGTTTTGTTTGGGTCTCTTCATCTAGATCTATTTGTAAATCTTGTTCCTACAATTTCCTCTTTCTCAAGAAACCCCCCAACCGTGTCCTTTGACTTAGTGGTACCTCATCTTCATCATCTTCTTCACCTTCTTCACCTTCTTCCAAAATATTCTCCATATAAGAAGGTGTAGAGGACCTTTTCCTCTTATAAACATGCCCTTTTATGACTCCAGCAAGCCTAGATCCGGTTAACTTTACCTTGGATGCCCTCTTAGGTATATTTACTTTCTCTTGCCCACTAGAAGATGGAGCATCAGGTGAATCTATTCTTCTGATCATCCTAGTCTTTAGAGGCTTGGACTGAGGATTCGATCCATAAGCAGTTGGGTGTTCATGTCTGTACACTATTTCTGGCCTTAGCGGTGCAGCTTCCTTAAATTGTGGCATTAGTACCTTTTCCCCTTCCTTCTTCTTCTCTTTGGAAGGTTAGGTTGGTTTTTTCTTCATTGGTATTGGGTCCATTTTTAATGGATGGTAAATCCATGCCTTAGTCATCTTGATGACATGATGAACTTTTAAATTGATGTCATCATTCTTGTCTATATCCACCTTAGCATTGAGGATAGCCCTAGTGTAAATTTTATCTTGATTGTAGATAGGATCCAGGATATCCTTTGAATCTACATCTTTTACCTTTTGGTGGATGCATAGAAGTAGGGAACCTTGTGCTAGCTCTAGGTTCATCTGACAATAGTCATGAATTATCACCTCATAATAATCCATGCAATTCATCCAGTGGTCCTCCAGGTGTGGTTCATGCACATAATGCCTCCCCATTATATGGTTGTAAGTTCCAATTGGATCAAACCTAGTTCTTATTAAGTTAAAGTTTTGAAGGGGGCACTCATCCCATTCAAAGGACAAAAAATTACATACCCTCATGGTCTGCAAGAAATGGGTCCTATTGAAATAGGAAAGTTCCAATAGTGTATATTCTTATGTCTTATGTTCTCATAGGCATCTGAGAGATGCCTCACCATTTCCAATAGAATAATCTTATCTGAAGGATACCTTGGAAATATCTTGGGAGTGAGAGTACTCATTGCTGCCCTGATATAAGTAAAGGTCTTAAATTGGATATAAAATTCCCCCAGGGCCTTTACTTTTTCTGTAGCCTCCTCTAATAATCTTTTAGCATAGTCTCCCTCTATGGAGCAGATGATTATGAATACAAAGGTGTCATTCACTATCTGGAACTTTGAGCTATCCTTTGTGAGATGCTCCTTCCTTACTATTTAAGGGTACACTATAAATGGCCAAGCATCAAGCTGACCCATAGCACCGACCTTCACCAAACCTGGATACACTTCCCTAGCAGCCAACAGATATAAAATATATGAAGTCATAAAAATGTGGATCTTTTTTTATTGAGAACAACTGCCTATCTATGTTGTCACTAAGGATTTTTCCCAATCAAACTTTGACTTCCTCCCCTTTATCCTTTCAATTAGAAGGATCATCCATGGTTCAAATTGGATGGAATTCTATAGCCTATATACCCAGTGGATCATGGTGATTGCTTACTGGATATCCTCTTTCATATATCCCTACCTCATATCTATCTTCTCAAGTTTATTCTTTAGCAAAGGTTGTATGAGGTAATCAGTATTAACAATCTCATGCGACAATTGGATGTCCTTGTTGTAGAAATTCATGCATTTATCTATTTTGAAGCCGTAGAATCTGTCTATAGCTTGTGGAAAGTGGAAGACATCCTCGATGTTATCATGCCTGAGGTCCAGTACCACCTCTCCCATGGTATTATTTACCAACCTTTCATTTGACACATAATGATTTTCCAGTGTGACAATCAAGTCCGAAGAGAGAATTGACACTAGATGTGTCATTGCACTCACCAGTGAGCAGTAGACTAATGAACTACAGTCCTCTGATCTCCCTACCAATAGGGCACACTTGAACAGGTAGTCATTCTAACTGACATTCCCAATGTTAGTGTCAGTGATTTCTACATGAAGATTCCCCACATTGGAGGGAACATGGTATCCCTTGAACTGGTACTTCATCGCTGGAGAGTTTACCTTTTCAGACATTCTGCAAGAAGGAACATGAATCAGTAACAATTACCAGAGATAAGAAAAACTACTGATGAAGATAAGAAAATCATGAAGAAACTAAAATCCCAAAAGACACAAGCCCGAAAGGCTCAAAAGGAAGTTTTGGTGATTCAGCCTTTCAGACTCTGAAAGAATGGGTTACCTCTGAAACATCAAAAAAACAAAAAAGTAGGCATGATATAGTTATGAGGTTTCAACCTTTCGAAGGGTGATTTTTTTAAAAAATGTCAAAGTCTAAAACACTGAAAATAGAGTCCAAAATTTTTTTTAGGGGAGGTATGACGTTGGGTTTTGGCACTTCACAGTTCCAAGAATGTCGGGTGTTGAAACACTGAAAGTGCAAAAACATTGGACTTAGAACAATTTTTGGGAGGGTTTGTTTTTTTTAGGACATCAGAGTCTGAAACTATTTAAAAATTAGGGTCGACCAAGATGAAGGAAGGAAAACAAGGCGTGAGCTTGAAAATGAACTCAAATCAAGCTCAACCACAATCCTGATGATAAGGGGTCCAAGGGGACAATCCTGTAACCCCGAAGCAACACGAAGAAAGACACAAACTAAAAACCCTAGCTGAAACCTTAAAAGACACAAAAATCCTCTAAAAACTAGCAAAAAATGAAAGGAGAAGAAGAGAATGAAACCCTACCTAGAAAAAAAACCCAAAGATTCAAAAGAAGCCTAAAACCCAGGTGATCTAGCAATTGGAAGCTCTTTGGATACAAATGTGCTCTCGAAAGCTCTAAAAAACTAGCAATGACTAAAAAATCATAAGTAACCAAAAAGGTCCCACACGCACCTAATATAGGCCTTCAGAGGATGACATCATCCACCCTTTGGTTGCCGACCTTTCTGACTTTCAGAGGTTTCGAACCTTCAAAATGTAGAAATGTTGAAAGGCTGATCTCCTATTAGGGAAATAGGAATTTTGGTGTTTTAGGGTTTTGAAACTCTAACAACTCCAAAATCCTAAAAAAGGGCTAAAGGAGCTCTTTTACTCTTTTTTGAGGACTTTCGGCTTTTCAGAGCTTTCGCACCTTAGGAAGTGTGAAAGTGTGAAAGCCTAAAAAATGACTAAAACCTAAAGGGACAATCCCTAACAAGGGATAAAATGACTGACAGACCCTGAAAACAAGCTAGAAGAAGGGAGGCCCCTTGGCCAAGTGGTCCAAAAGGGGAGTGTGGTTGTGGGACCACAAAAAATAGCCCCAACAAAAAAAAAGGAATGACCTAGGCATTTCTCAGTCACCCCACAATCAAAGAGATCCTATCTTGCGATGAACTGAACATAAGGTCTTATCAATAGTATTTGTCCTATCAATACATCAAGATTTAAAAAAAAAATTATTTCACATCGAGTGTGTGAATGTGTGTGTTCATATTCTCCAAATTCCTCATCGAAGATTCCTTGGATTCTTAACTGGTCATAATCAAATCTTTGCCCACTGGATCAGATTGGCCAAAAGTCATTTAAACCTTTCTCTACTTCCAACCAGGTGTTCATAGCCCCAGTAGAGGCTGCTAAAATCACCCTTCCCCTCCTTCAGACAAGCTTGTTTTGAAGTTTTGAACTTCTTTGGAGGGCTCTTTTTAGAGTCAACATCTATTACATGGAAAGCGATTTTATTGATTCATTATGCTATGGATATTTCATTTCTTCATTTATTTTGGCTTCAGTGCTTTTTGTGATCTAAGGAAGTGCTTAGGTTGTGCCACCTCTTCGATTACATTTCTAATTTATGGATATTTGTGAATCCTGGGTAGCAATTAGACTATGCTACCTAAGCATTTGAACTTTTCTTTTCTTGTTGACTTTGTCTTTATGTGTTCCTCCTTTTTTCTTTTGGCTCTTTTCTTTTAGTCTGCATTTTAGGTGGAAGAGGTTTTTGACTTCTGACTTCCTCTGCAACCATGGGCATTACTTGATTCTAACTAAAATCCTATCCAAAAAACCTCCAACTCAAAATGTTTTAAGATGTGTGTTGGTGTCAAGGATGATTAACTCCGAAAATTTTCTCAATGACTTTAAAAGGAAAACACTCCACTTACAATATTTATATTCGGCTCCTTGAAAGACAAAATCTTATTAAAAGTGTTCGATAAAGAAATACCTTCATATTTTTGCCCAAACTACCTGGTGCAGAACACTTATTTGAAGAAAACTACCCCCTGACAAACACAAACTGACTGACCCAAAAGAAAAGAAACCCAAAACAAAAGCACTAAACTAAGAAAATGTACAAGAAAGGACCAGATCCCCTCAAGATCCAAAGTAATGTTTGAGATAGTGGCCATTGATAGGTAATGGGACCAGTTCCCTTTCAAGATAACTAATCCTGAAAGTGTTCTCTCCCAAGATTTCTTCTATTTGGAAAGGTCCTACCCATAATCATTGAAATTTAGTGTGGTTGTTCAACTTCTCTCTCACTTTATCCCACATCAAGACCAAATTAGAAATCCTAGAAGCCTTTATTATTTCTCTCTTGTCAAACCAATGCTTAATGGTACCTTGATGTTTAGCTACATTTTCTAGGGCCATGGTTCTCTTTTCTTCTAGGTCTAAAAGGTTCATGAGGTGAATCTGCACCCTATCCTCGCCTTCTACGTATTGGTCCATAAGTCTCAAGATTGGTATTTTCAAGTTCATAAAAAAAATGGTTTGTAGGCCATAGACCAATTGGTAAGGGGAAGTCCCCAAAGCATTTTTAATCCTCACTTGGTTAGTCCATAAGGCATATTTCAATTGCATGTGCCAATCCTAAGGATTTTCATCTAGGAGGCATTTGATTATAGTTGTTAAGTTTTTGTTCGTTTATTCTACAACCCCATTCCCTTGTGGATAATAATTAGATGAGAATTTGAGGATTACCTGATTCTCAAATTCCCATTGGATAAGAGACATAGATGAGAAAGAGGGTGCATTGTCACATACCAGAAAGAAAGGCATACCAAACCATGTGATAATATACTCTTCCAAGAACTTGTTTACTACTTTTGTGGTGTAATTTCTCAAAACTTGGGCCTCTGTCCACCGCCTGTAGTAGTCTGTTGCTATCAAGATGTATCTATGTCTTGTCAATGAAGGAGGGTTAATCATTTCTACAAAATCTAGCCCCCATTGGGCAAATAGATGTACCTCATAGATGAGTTGTAGGGGCATTGCAGGATGTCTCTCACAAATGGCACTAGTTTGGAAAGCATGGCATGAACGTATGTGCTCGTGTGTATCCTTGAACAAGGTAGGCAAATAATAACAAGAGCTCAATATATGATGTGAAGTAGCATCATCTGACCCATGGCCAGTGCCATACTTGTCATGAAACTCCATGAGAACTTCTTCATCTTCTGTCCTATCTAAACACCATAAGTAAAGGCCATCATGATTGTGTTTGTAAAGTTTTCCATTTTTTAGCATGTAAGAACCACTTTTATTCTTTAAGGCTCTTCTTTGAGAGTCATTTAACCCTTCAGGGCATTGGTTCTAGAGCAAGTAATAAACTATATCCTAGTACTAGACATCAGTTATGATCCCTTCATTGGTATACACTTGGCACACTAAACCTTTCTCTACTTCAGCTATCATTTTAGTGAGGCCTTGGCCTCTTACTAGCTTCATTAGCTAAATCTCGGTATCAAACTCTTGTAGTATGGCCATCCATTTTCCCCTTCGTTCTCCTTACTCATTTTTTATTAGTAAGGACTTGACGGTAGGATCGAGAACAATAGAAACAACCTTGCTCATGAGGATGTAGTGTCTGAAATGCTTGATGGCTTTAACTAATGAAAAAGATTACTTTTCAAGGTTAAGATACTCAACTTCATCATTCTTCAAAGGGAAGATCATAAATTCTATTGGTCTTCCATCTTCTCCTTCTTTCTTTTGAGTAAGGATTCCCGCGCACGAGTGCTCTGATGCAAAATAGTAGACCTTGAATGGTAAAGCATAATCCAAACTAACAAAAACCAGAGCAGTAGAAATGTAAGTCTTGATCTCTTCAAACTCTTCTTTAGCCATGGTATTCCATTATATCTTTGCATCCTTTTTTAGCATGTCGTTCAGGGGACACACTATCTCAGTGAACCCACTAATAAACTTCCTAACAAAGTTGATCTTTCCAAAAAAGGACTTTAGTTCTTTCCTACTGTTAGGGGGGACTAGTTTAAGGATAGCCTCCACCCTTTTGGGGTCTATTGAAATACCTATCTATGAGATGATATGTCCCAATAGGTTGCCCCGAGTTACCCTAAAAACACATTTTTTAGGATTCAATGAAATCCCATAACTCCTGCATCTTTTCAACACTTTGCATAAATCCTCAATTAGATCTGCACAATTTCTAGAGACTATTCTAAGGTTATCCATATATATGACAATGCACTTATTGACAAGGCCCGTAAATGCTTCATCCATGGCTCATTGGAAAGTTTCTATGGCATTGATCAAACCAAAGGGCATGCGATGATAAGAAAATGTCCCCCATTTAGTAGTGAATGTTGTCTTCAATTGATCTTCCTCTTTTACCATGACCTGATTGTATCCAGAATAACCATCAAGGAAAGACATCATTTGAGACCCATTTACAATTTGCAATACTTCGTCAAGAGAGGGCAATGGGTAATTGTCTTTTTGGGAAGATCTATTGAGGTTTCATAAATCTATACAGATTTAGACTTCTCCACTCTTCTTTCTCACAAGAATGAGGTTTTCCACCCAAGTTGAATTCTAGATAGGAAAAATGATCTTAGCATCAAGAAACTTTTGCACTTCCTTCTGAATCACTGGCTCAATCATGGGGTTAACGGGCCTCTACCTTTGACAGAAAGGTTTGGCATCTGGGTTAAGTGGTATATTATGTACAATGATAGCAGGGTTGTAGGTTTTTAAATATTTATAAATCCAAGCTATAGCATCTTTATATTCTATGAGAATCTCCACCATTTTCCTCTTCTCTTCATTTGTACCAATTTTCTCAATATGAACCTCCCTAGGTTCAAGTTACATACCCAGATTGTAGATTTCAAAATCATCACCCCCTATAGTGGGTGTCTTCCTTTTTTTGTGAGCATAGTCATCTTTGTCAAATATTCTTTCTAAAGCTACCATTCCTTTTAGGATAGAATTGGTTTTCAATTTTAGGATTCCCAAATCATCTGACTCTTTGATCTCATCAATCTCTTCATCTATGGCTTGTTTCTCAAAGACCCCAACACTCATGATGAATTCAAGTATTTGTTGGTCATCTTGGAACACCTAGAAGTTCATGATGTTATCGAGAAGAGCTAGTATTACGATGAGCTCAATAGAGAATTTATTCAACTTAGATTTCTCCAACGGGTGTAGGGAACTTGCTAACACTACTAAGGCATCAGAGACCATGTTTTTCCTCCTTGGGACACTTTTGATTTTGAATGCTTCAAAGTATTCAATTAGATCTCACATGTTGTTTTAGTATGAGGTTATTCACTTATCACTGCATGAATATTGGCTACAAATCTGTCTGACCATTAGCTAGGAATCACCTTCTACGATCAGGGATTTTATCTTCTTTTCATGCACCATGAGGAGACCTCATACTAACACCTCATATTTGGCAACATTGTTGGTACAAAATAATTTCATCTTATAGGCAACATAGTAGGAGCCACCTCGGGGGTTGATCAACTCAATTCCTACCCTAGCCCCTTGTTTGCATTTGGAGCCATCAAATCTTATTTTCTAGATGGGATGAACCTTGGGAGAGTGAGGTTTGGTTTGGGATTCTAACATGGTCTTGGGTGGATTTGAGTTGATCTGGGGTTCAGTGGGACTTTCTAGCGATGGTGGATCTTCATAGGTAGGAATTCTTTCATCTTTTGCTTCCAGATTCTCCCTTGCAGAGAGGGGAACCCATTTCATTTTTTGTTTTTCCCTTGTCTCCTGCCACACCTCCTGACATGGTGGTAAGAAACCATCATCTGAGAAAATCCACTCCTCTTGTATAAGGTTTTATTCTATAAATATCAAAGGTTGTCCATGATGAGAAGGGCCTCCATCACCCTATTATGTCACCACCCCCTTGGTAGATTTAGGTACTTGGGATTTTTGGTTCACCACTTGGGCTACAAAATTTTGACAATCATGACATTCAAACTCTGAATGACTAAATTGGTGTAAATGAAAGTACCCTAGTAACATCAATATGTCCAGATCAAACTCTTTCCTGAGATGTTTCATATTCTTCATCATATTATTAATGAATTTTGTGAGGATTTCATCAGAGACTTGATCATGTATTAGTCCTTGTACAGGGCTATCTCTAGAATCTTATTCTTCCTTGATATGGAAGGTCAGGATTCTGTCAAACCGATATACTCCCAAATCGACTTGTGAGAACAAGACTTCATTTGGGGCATTGTATTTAGTTATCATTTGTTTAAGCTTTGGTTCGGTGTCAATTTTAATTTGGTTATTTAATCCCTTCCAAGACAAACAAAGTTGTGTAAAGTCTATGTAAAACTTGCCTCTCAGTAACCTTGTAAATTCCTTATTAAGCAACATATCGTATGTCTCTAGGATATCTACTATATGTATATCTATGCAATCTTGTATCTTGGGGTCTGTGGTTAATTGTATATGGGCATCTTTCAAGACCCCAATGACCTTGACTTTAGTCTTGTCAAGTTGTATCACTACCCTATTAGTTGGTTGGGGGTTCATTCCCAACTTCTAACATATGGATAAGGGCATGACATTGCATGAAGCCCCTGAATCAATCAGACAATTGTGTAGATTTTTCCCAAAGATTTTGAGGCTAATAAAAATGGTGGCACTTCAACTCGCTCTTTAAACATGGTTGGCATCACCTCAGCAACATTGACATTTGATGAACTCCTCACAAAACTGCTTGATGAAGCTGACTTAGAATGGTCCAAATATTTCAAAAGTGCTTCCCTTTGTGAGGGGCAACTTTGTAACATGTCATACATTGAAATATTACCTTTAACTTGCTTCAACTCTTCTAATGCACTATACCTTTCCATGGACCAGGCTGGATTCTTTAGTATGGTGGGTGGATGTTACGTAGTCAAGGAAATGGTGGTACTCAGGCCTCTAGGAGGTGAAGGTTTGTTGTTAGCTCGTGGGTTTGGAGGAGTGGGTTGCATTCCAGGGTGAATACCATTAGTCAAGGGATCCCTCCTACTCCTCAAATTATATTTTCTTTGGTTGTTGTTTTGAAAGGCATGGATGTCAAAATATTTAGGCTAGCTTTGTTGATTAAAAGGAAAAATGAACTCTTCCTTAGTCATGTTATCACCAGGGCCTTCCTCAGTGGTTGGTTCATAGGAGTCAAAAACCATGGCATTGAAATGTGTCTAGGAGTTGTTAAAGTTTTAACCTTGTTGATTATCAACCTCCTCTTGTACTTTTTGTCTGGTTGATGTACATTTGTGGCTTTTGTGAAGTTGACTTCAGATGAGCTAAAGGCATTGGTGTACTACCATTTTTGGGGTCTGTGTTCCACAACCTATTAGTTTGTTGTTTCCCAAATTATTTGTCTTGCATTGTATTCCCATAGTTTCTATTATTGTCATTGTAATTACCATAATTATGGTTCTAATTTTGGGGATAAGTGTTTGGGGTAGCGGTAGGCCGTTGGTAATTCCCTTAGTTTTGAGATGGATTTAAATTCATCCTAGTCATTTCGCTTGTCAAACGAGACAATGTTTTCTTCATGGTATCTAATTCATTCACCAAAGTATTATTGGGTTCAATTGGGACAACAACCTTTTTCTACTAGAGAGCTGCCTTGTGTGCATCATATCCTGGATATGTGATGGTGAGTGGTGGAGAGGCCATGTATGAAGTTGGGATTGGGTTGAGATTGGGAGTGTGATGAACCGGGGGATGGTTATGTGTTAAGAAATAGACCAATCATGGTAGCATTCCCTAATGAGGATGAAACACCATAATTCCCACCAACTTGTGGATTCATCTGTTGCATGAAAGTGATGGCCTAATTGCACACCTTTTCCAAAGTATCTATGTCAACCAGGGGTAGCCTTTTTAGGAATATGGACATCAAACGATCCAAGGCTTGAAAGTATACTTGTATGGTAGCCCCAACATGTATGGTATAAGGAGCCTCTAGTCTCTGATACATCTTGTAGAAAAGGTGATTAAACATTGTAATTGGTTCATTTTAGTCTTTCCTCACCGAGATGAATTGATGGTGGAGATTAGCATGATCTACATATAGCTTGAACTGATTGAGAAATTTAATTTTGAATTCAGCCCAACTTGGAATGGATCCCCATGGAAATTTCAAGTACCAATTGTATGAAAATTCTCCCAATGTGTAAGGGAAGAGACAACATATGACATCCTGATGTATAATCTCTTTGTGATTGCATAGTTCTTAGAAAGCATGGATTTGTTCTTCTGTTGTCCTTGATTCACCATAGATAATGCGGGGACATAATTTTTTGGGATTTTACAGGAGCTCGTGGAGCTGGCCTTGTAGGTCCAATGGAGAACTTTGTACATTTGAAAAAAAATCCATAAGAGGTGGTAATGCAACATCATCAAGCGGGGCAACAATATGTAGAAATGGAGGGAGATTATGCAACTCTGGTTGATGAGAAGAGTCTTCCCTTTGTTTTTCTTTACTACTGTAAGGTCTGTGAACTTCTTTGAGTTCTAGGAATTCCCCTTTTTTAAGTGATGATCTGAGGACTTGTTCAAAACTTTCAGGAGAGAATGATCCAATATTTTGGGGTTTCCCTCTCAAGGGCCCTCCTTCTAGCACCACTTATGTTGAGCATCATTTTTACATGAGACAATGGCTAGGAATTTGCGTGAAAAATTCCCCTCTTGGAAGAATGATGTAAATCAGTCTCAAGGTTCCTTTTAGGTTGGGTCTCAATTGCTTAGATAGCTCAATTGAAGATAAATGCGAATCTGTTAACGAGGAGGCCTTTTCTAGTTTGATCTTTGAGGGACTGCAAAAATAATCTTAGAACAAACAATCTTTCTTTCTTTATTTTTTGTATTTTTGAATCTTTAAGAAAAGCAAGGTAAATTTGATTTAATCTACTATGGTTGATTTGTAAACAAAGGAGAAAGGTAACAAGAATTTGAAATAAAATTACTGAAAGTAAACTAAAGGACATAAACCAATGTTGTGTTCCCTTGTGAATTAAAGTACCAAGAAGATGGAGAAAATCCACAAAACGTAGATCCGAATGAATCAAAATCATGATTTTGTAGATGTAATCATCAACAGAAATAAATGCAGATGTAAGATATGTCAAAATTCATCATATCATGAAGCCACCATGAATGTGCGCACACATGAGACAAATTTATCTTGAAGTACCGAAGAATAATCTTCCAAATAATTTGTCACAACAAAGAAATGCAGCAACAATAAAAACTAGACTAATGTAATCACAGATCAAAGTCACCATACAATCAATTGGCTCTTTGAAATAAAGGAATGAGAAAACACACATTCATAAATCTCACAAAGATAGTAGAAAATATCACACCATGATTGAAGCACCAATTTTAAGTATTGTATTGAAATAATAACCGACCTTAATTATATTGTTTTCTTACAATTTATAGAGCTTTACTCTTTAGGGAAATAAATTTCATAGCTAGGGTTTCGGTTGCACATGAAACTTGAAAATAAATCTAAAACTAAAGCTTACTGAAAGAAAATTGTTCTTATAATAAATCTAAACTATCTAGCATGGAATTAATCCTTGTGCATTACAATTTTGAAGAAAAGGATGCATTAAAAAACTCAAAATCATGTTCTAAAACTTCTCCATCTCTATGCATGTTCTTCTCTCCAAACTTGAAGTTCTCCCCTTTATTCCTTACCATGGCTCTCCTTCGTGGATCCAACTGAAAGATACCCCCAAATCATGCAAAAATGACCCCAGACAAGTGATCAATCTAACTAAAAATCTATTGTAGAAGACTAGAAGTTGTTGGAGGTGACGACCCAAAAATTTTGGACCCCGACCCTTGCTTCGAAAAAATAAAGTTGAAAAAATGACTAAGTGTTGAACAAGCTTTTTGACAAAATTTTGAACTTTCGGAGCCCGAAAAACTTGAAAGGCCAAATGGCTGAAAATCTTGAAGTACAAAATTAACTATGTATCAAGAAATTTTTTCCCTCATGTGAAAATTGGCTAAGTCTAAAACTGGACACTTAGCGACTTGGGAGTATCTCTGAATGTGTCTTGCGGAGCCTGTCTACTATCTCCTGGGTCTCTTGAAAATTCACCATTTGGATACTTTATAGGTGTTCATGTTGCTTCTCTTGAAAGGTGACCAACTCATTTGCAAAGCCCCTTATTTCCTCTTCACAAGCTAACATTTTTTGTATGTCCTCCTTTTGATAAAACATTTGTTGGAGGTCACCTTTGTTTTAACTCCATTAAAGATATCTAGGTACTAATGCACAATGTCTTTGATTGGGTGCATCATTTTCTCATCATCATCATAATCGTAGAGTTCCAAGTCTAAACCTCCAAAAAACTTATGCATTTTCTCAACCCAGTGTATTCCTTCATCTCTTTTCTTATCAATCCTACCCAGGCACTTCTGGTAGACCTTTAGAGCTTCAATGATATATTTGATCTAGTCTTCAAAATTATCCAGCTCTGACCCTTCATATATCTTCACCAAAACTTGCAAGCACTAATTCCTTATTATTATGAGATCATTGAGAGCCTTTTTCTATTTAGAAATTCTCTCCTCTAGACCATCCTCTTCACATATTATATCCACCAATTTGGTGATCTCTTTAAGAATAACCCTAAAGGGTCTTAAAATTTCCCTAAGAGAAGATTTATAAAACTCTTCAAAATCTACCTTCCAATTGAAACATGCATGAATAAAAGAATGTGAAATATCAGTCGGCATCTCAGAAGCACCACTTTTCTCCAAAATAGCCTGTAATGAGGCCTCATGGTTATTAGGGTCAATAGGACCCGTTGTTTTAAGAATGAACCTCTTCATAACCTCATTTTTCTCCATCAAATTTTTAATCTTCTCCCCATATTTGTCCATGAATCCTAATGCATGCTTCAACCCTAAAGTAGCCAATGTTTTTCTACCTTCCCTCATTGGCTCCCCTGGGTCCACCTCTTCAAAAACATAATCTTCAAGAGTGATCTCATCCATACTAGTATCTAATTTAGGTATGGCTACTTGTGCCTTCCACATGCCCCTTTGATCTTGTGTCATGTATGATAAGGTCTTTTCCCAAGCACTGGATTCTCCTCATTGGAACGCTTTTCCTACCAATTCCATATCTATATCCTCTTCACCTATGTAGACCCTCACCCTTGGTTGTATTTCTTTGGTGAACTAGGTGGGTTTGGAGAAGGCATTAATAGGCTCATAGGGTGTGACTAAGCTTGAGGTGACAACTTCACCTTCTGTCTCTTTTTCTCTTTTTGTTTCCTAGGTGGGGTTTGCAATGGAGGTTGACTAGTTGGAACCTGTGGTGTAAGAGAAGTGATTGGAGATTGATTGGTTGGGACTTCAGGTGGAAGTGAAGTGGTTGGAGGTGGTGGAACTGGAGCTTGCTAAGGTGGTGGAACTTGAGCTTGCTGAGGTGGAGGAACTAGAGCTTGTTGAGGTGGAGGAATTAGAACTCTGATGTCTTTCTTTGACATAATTCTAATAGAATATTTCTTCTCTAATTCAGTAGACTCTCCTTGACCTATATTCACAACTTCCTCTTTTGGTCCTTGAGGTTCTTGTTGGGATTCTTCTCCTAAATTTCTCATAGGAATTGTAGATGTAAATTTCATTGGAGGAGACATAAAAGAAAATTGAAATTGTTGATCTATAGAAGGCCCTTCTGTTGGGATTTGTTGTTCAGTTTCTTTGAACCCATAGAGACCTTTAAAATCTCATATATCAAATTCATCATCACCCAGAGTATCCCTTAGATTCACCTATTTTGTTTGGGTCTCTTCATCCAGATCTATCTATACATCCTCTTTCTGCAATTTGATCTTTTTCAAGAAACCCCCTGACCATGTCCTTTGGCTTAGTGCTACCTCATCTTCATCATCTTCTTCACCTTCTTCTAGAATATTCTCCATATGAGAAGGTGTAGATGACCTTTTCCTCTTATAAACATTCCCTTTTATGACTTCGGTAGGCCTAGATCCGGTCAACTTTACCTTGGATTCCCTCTTAGGTATATTTACTTCCTCTTGGTTGCTAGAAGATGGAGCATTAGGAGGAGCTATGCTTCCATTCATTCTGGTCTGTGGAGGCTTGGACCAAGGATTCAACCCATAAGAAGTTGGGCATTCATGTATGTACACTATTATTGGCCTTAGTGGCATAACTTCCTTAAATTGTGGCATCAATACCTTTTCCCCTTTCTTCTTCTTCTCTTTGGAAGGTTAGGTTGGTTGTTGCTTCATTGGTACTGGGTCCATTTTTAATGGATGGGAAATCTATGCCTTAGTCATCTTGATGACATGATAAGCTTTAAAATTGATGTCATCATTCTCATCTCTATCCACCTCAGCATTGAGGATAGCCTTAGTGTAAATTTTATCTTGATTGTAGATAGGATCTAGGATATCCTCTAAATTTACATCTTTTACCTTTTAGGGGATGTGTAGAAGTAGAGAACCTTGTGCAAACTCTAGGTTCATCTGGCAATAGTCACAGATTCTCACCTCATAATCATTTGTGTAGTTCATCTAGTGGTCCTCCAAGTGTGGTTCATGCACATAATGCCTCCCCATTATATAGCTATAAGTGCTAATTGGATCAAACTTGGTTCTTATTAAGTTAAAGTTTTGAACGGGGCACTCTCCCATTCAAAGGAAAAAGACTTGCATACCCTTGTGTCTTGCAAGAAATGGGTCCTATTGAAATAGGAAAGTCCCAGCGATGTTTTTTTTTATGTCTTACATGCTCATAAGTGTATGAGAGCTACCTCACCATTTCCAATAGAATAATCATGTCTGAAGGATACCTTGGAAATTTCTTGGGAGTGAGAGTACTCCCTACCACCCTAATATAAGTAAAGGTTTTAAATTGGATATAAAATGCCCCCAGGGACTTTACTTGTTCTGTAGCCTCCTCTGATAATCTTTTAGCATAGTCTCCCTCTATGGAGCGGATGATTATGAATACAAAGGTGTCATTCACTATTCAGAACTCTGAGCTATCCTCTATGAGATGCTCCTTCCTCAATAGTTGAGGGTACACTGTAAATGGCCAAGCATCAGGCTGACCCATAGCACCAACATTCACCAAACCTGGATACACTTCCCTAATAGCTAGAAGATATACAACATATGAAGTCATATAAAAATGTGGATCATTTTTTACTGAGATCAACTGCTTGTCTAAGTTGTCACTCAGGATTGTGGCCTAGTCAAACTTTTACTTCCTCCCCTTTATCCTTTCAATTAGAAGGATTATCCATGGTTCTAGTTGGATGGATTTTTGCAGCCCATATACCCAGCTGATCATGGTTATTTCTACCTAGATATCCTCTTTCATATACCCCCTCCTCATATCTATCTTCTCAAGTTTATTCTTTGGCAAAGATTGTATGAGGTAATCATTATTAACAATCTCATACGATAGTTGGATGTCCTTGTTGTAGAAATTCATACCTTTGTCCATTGTGAAGCTATAGAATCTATTTATCCCTTTTGGAAAGTGGAAGACATCCTTGATATTATCAGGCATGAGGTCCAGTACCACCTCTCCCATGGTATTATTTACCAACCTTTCATTTGACACATAATGATTCACCAGTGTGACAATTAGGTCCAAAGAGAGAATGGACATCGGATGTGTCACTACATTCACCAGTGAGTAGTAGACTAATAAAGTCCAGTCCTACGATCTCCCTGCCAACTGGGCACACTTGACCAAGTAGTCATTCCAACTGGCATTCCCAATGTTAGTTTCAGTGATTTATGTATGAAGATTCCCCACCTTGGAGGGTGCATGGTATCCCTTGAACTGGTACTTCATCACTAGAGAGTTTACCTTTTTAGACATTTTTCAAGAGGGAACATGAATTAGTAACAATTACCAAAGATGAGAAAAACTACTGATGAAGATAAGAAAAGCATGAAAAACTAATATCCCCAAAGACACAAGCCTGAAAGGCTCAAAAGGTCGTGTTGGTGATTTAGCCTTTCGGACTCTGAAAGAATGGGTTACCTCTGAAATGTTGAAACAATGAAAAAGTAGGCATGATATAGTTTTGAGGTTTTAGCCTTTCAGAGGATGAAAAATTTGCAAAATTTCAGTCCAAAACACCGAAAAATGGATTCTGAAAAGTTCATTTAGGGGAGGTCTAACATCGGTTTTTGGCACTTTAGAGTGCAAAAAATGTCAGGTGTCAAAATGCCGAAAGTGCAAAAAGACTGGACTTAGTACAATTTTTGGGAGGGTTTGTTTTTTTGGGGACATCAAAGTCTGAAACTGCAAAAAAATTAGGGTCGACCAAGTCGAAGGAAGGAAAACAAGGTGCGAGCTCAAAAATGAACTTGAATTGAGCTTGACCATGAGCCCGATGCTAATGGGTCCAAGGGGAAAACCCTACAACCCTGAAGCGACACAAATAAAGGCACAAACTAAAAACCCTAGCCAAAACCCTAAAAGACACAAAAATCATCTAAAAACTTGCAAAAAATGAAAGGACAAGAAGAGAATGAAACCCCACCTTGACAAAACACCTAAAGATCTGAAAGAAGCTGAAAACCTGGGTGATCTAGCAATTGGAAGCTCTCTGGACATAAACACACTCTTGAAAGCTCTCAAAAACCAGAAGTGAATAAAAAAGCATAAATGACCAAAAAGGTCCCACGCGTGCCTAATATAGGCCTTCAGAGGATGACCTTAGCCACACTCTAGTTGTTGTCCTTTCAGACTTTCAGAGGTTTCAGACCACCAAAATGTCAAAAGGTCAATCTCCTAATAGGCAAATTAGACTTTTGATGTTTCGGGGTTCTAAAATGCTGACAGCTTTGAAAGCCCAAAAAAGGGCTAAAGGAGCTCTTTTACTCTATTTTAAGGAATTTCATCTTTTCAGAGCTTTTGCACCTTAGGAATTCCCAAAGTGTGAAAGCCCAAAAACTGACTAAAACCTAAAGGGACAATCCCTGACAAGGGATAAAATGACAGACAAACCCTAAAAACAAGCTAGAAGAAGGGGGGGCCCTTGGCCAAGTGGTCCAAAAGGGGAGCGTGGTTGTGGGACCACAAAAAATATGTTGACAAAAAATAAATTAAGGTTTAGGTAATAGAAGATCAATTGGAAGATGTAGGAGTACCAGCTAAACATCCTATATTGACTGAATTCCTAGATGAAAATATATTTTCCTTAGAGAAATAGACACTACGGAAACTTTAATTTGATGGTTCCTATGCTCAAAATGGATCAAGTGTTAAATTTTTATTCATTACACCCCAAGGATATGGTGTTCCCATATCATATAGGTTGAACTTTGACTACACCAATAACATTTTGGAATATGAGGCTCTTAGCATAGGACTAAAGATAGTTTTTCTATGAAAGATCAAAGATTTACATGTTTATGGTGATTCACAACTCATCATAACTCAAATCAATGATAGCTATGAGATAAAAGATGAGAAACTATCACCATACAAAGAAAAGGTAGAAGACTTTAAGAAATATTTTGATTAGACATGCCTAATAATGTTACACATTGTGAGTTCTTGGTAAAATAGCTTATGGTTCCTACTTTTGAAGTATCATTATCTCAGTTCATAGGTGACATTGTTGGATCTAGTTCCCCATAGTACCAAGACATATATACCTACTTATGAGACCAATATATATCTCTTGACCTATCCTAAAAACAAAATAAAACCTTTATTATGCAAGCATATTGATATGTTATCATTGTAGATGCCATATATATGAAATGCCTAGATGGTATGCTCCTCAGATTTCTTGATTTCAATGAGGCACAAATGGATATATGAGAGATCCATGAAGATATTTTTGGTTCCCATTCTTGTGGTCCCTCTCTAGCTAAGAAACTCCTTAGAGTTGGGTACTATTGGCCTACTATAGAAAAATATGCATATAAGTTTGTATAGAAATATCAGAAGTTCCAAATACATGGAGATCTAATTCATGCACCAATATAAGAGTTGTAGCCTCTCACATCACTTTGGCCGTTTTCATAATGGGGACTTGATCTTTTTGGTAAAATTGACCCCCCACCCCTCAACTAATGGTCAAAAATAGATTATCATATTCACATAGTATTTTACGAAGTGGATTGAAGCCATACCCATGACCTACATAATTGACAAGAAGATAACCAAGTTCATCCTAAATTATATTATATGTCATTATGGAATACCCCAAACCATCATCATAGATAATGATACCCCATTTAAAAATCAAAGTTTCTATGAAATTTGTGAGAAATTCCATATCCAACACATTTTTTCCTCACAATACAACCTATGAAGTAACAATCAAACTGAGGTATCTAATAAAAAACATTAAAAATACTTAAGAAGACTATTGATGACACTGGTCATGACTGGTACCTCTAACTTAACCCTTCCTTATGGGCATACTATACTAGCTTCTGCACACCTGTGTGTGTGAAAATTGTACCTGATCTGTAGACACAACACTTCAGTAAAACATTAGAGGTTAGCTATAATCAAAATCGTGCAAAATTGAAATCTACTCTAACCAAGCGATTTACTACCTTCTAGTAGGTGCGAGATTGATGTTCTCAGATTGTTATCAAGATCAGTGACCTAGACGACACCTAAATGAAGGATTTGAATGCAATTGATCTAGATATGAATTGAATGCAATTAAGCTATTTTTTTGGATTTTCTATGCAATAAGAATGATAAACTGATATGAATCTATGCTAATATGGAAATTGATATGCAATGCTAATCTAGAAATGATATGATATGAAAATGAAAATTCTAACAATAATATGAAAGCTATGAATTTGAAATTAATCTCACAAAGGTGTCGATTCGCAAGAGCTTTGATTTCCCCAATTTCAATTCTCCAAAATAGTTGTGCAATTTGTAGACAACTTTGGCAAAGTAAGCTTGCAAAATTATGAGATGAGTTATGAAGAGCTAAAGCCTTGGTTTTATAGAAATCCAGGGCTTTGGAGGTGCATGGAAAAAATCCATAAATCACTCAAATAACTCAGGTTGATTTTTGAGTTATTTTTAAATAAAGAATAATTAAGTCACAAAAATCATGCAAAAGCACAGTTCAACTTGAATTAGAAGTTTAGATCAACTTTAAAACTCAAAAAGATGTTGAGTTTCAAAAAGCTAACAACTTGCATTGATTTTCCGATTTGAGTTTAATTGGTCCTTGAATATGCACATGGATAATTATGATTTAATAAATAAATAAAGTGATTTATTCTCCACTTAACTGATTTTTGAAATAAAATAATTAATTTATGGGTTAATTAACTATTTTATCAAACTTTTATTAAAAACTATATTATTAAATAATGACAACCTGCTTTAATTAATTAAATAAAAATTTAATCAGTTATTCATAGGATATTGGATTTATTGTCAAAATTAAATAATACAATTAATAATAGATAGAATTAAATTTAATTTCACAATTAAGTGTCAAGATATTAAATCTAATTAATTAAATATGAAAATATTCAATTAATCAAACTTAGGATAAATGTGATTTATCGCCAAATAATCATTAAATTAAAGATAATTAAGATAATTAGGAATATTGCTAGGAATATTCTCCGATGCAGAATTTAAGAGAATCAATTATGATTTGATGATGTTTAGATGTGCCTTAGATTAGGACTTTGATGTCGATTTCATTCGAATTGTTGATATATGAGATTAATGAACTTATAGCCCATTTTTGGGGTATTACATTTTGCCCCTCTTTGAATTACTGTGCAAAGCGCAGTGGTTCAAAGACAGTCTATGTTTGATAGAGATATAAAATTGATTTGAAATTGATAATTGATATGAGACAGAAGCTGATTGATATTGATTTGATATGAAGATAATAGGTCCTGAATGACCAAAGATAATGTTCATTGTAGCAGCGATGAACCGAGGATTGCGAAAGAGTGTCAAAACACCTGATTCCAAACCTTAGGATTGCAAAGAAGTGAGTGACCGATTCTAGACTCGATTGTCTTAGCAGAACTAGCAAGTATCACATCTGAATCCTTTAGTTGCCGAAGAACCAAGGAAAGAACACTATGATCCGATAGTTGCAAAAACTTATACAGTTTACAAGATTAGGAGAATACCAGATTGATATGGATCTTGATGAATCTGATATGCCCCAAGTGATGATAGATTTGCCCCAAGCGATGAGGACTTTTGATGAATCAATAACTAGATGTGGTTGTTGTCTTGATTACTGAGGAAGATATGATTGAATTTGATTTATAGACTTTGAATGATGTGCAATACCATGCCCCCTTCGGGATGAAAATTGAAATCTGACAAGAAAAGTCAGCGTTGATAGTTTAGAAGCATGTTAATTGATTTGAGAAGTGGTTAAACACATCTGGGAACATATTTTGCATCGTTAGAAGGTCCCAAAAGACCAAGTTTGACTAGGTTAAACCATGAGTTGACCATAGTTGACCAAGTTGAAATTTTGATAGTTTGATGTAAGATAATTAGTTAAGTTGAATTATAGATTTTTGTGATGATCGAAGGTCGAATATGCAAGTAGTTAATAATATAAACAATCTCAAATTTTGATTTTGATCTCGAAAAAGGATTCTACTTGCTGTTTCATTAGAGGAACCTTCGTGTAAGATTCAACTCTTGTTAGATTTGAATATGCGATTTGAAGAATCATTTAAGCATTGAAGTTCGTTTAATCATTGTGAGATCATGCAACATGCAAAATGCAAAGAGACATGCAAAATGAAATGCAACCTAAGACCTAGGACCTAGTCACTAATCATGTGTCAATTTGTTATCATCATTGAACTTTTAGGTAACCGGATAAATTAATATAATGCCCACTAGCTATGAAACCATGGACATATGAATATTGATTTGTAATGCTCAAGAACCAATACAACACCCACTGATCCAAAACAACCATGGACATATGAATATTGGTTTTGTTTTTGAAATGTCAGATTAGATATAAGCACCAAGGCACAAGCACCAGGATGACTTGAATATCACGTCCATTTTGATATAGAAATTTGTATAAGCATCAAAACATGAACGTCATGATGACCTGAATACGCCTTGCATGACAAACACATCAAACAGCCAAGAGATTATTCTAAATCCGATGTGAATTACCCGTAGTGACCCTTTATCGTTCACATCCTTAGGTAAGATTGTGTTTCACAGTAGGAGAAAGAACTCACTCAAAAAGACAATAGTTAGATCAAACTTCCTTGAATTTTTTGGGTATCAATGGTCGAGGTATGCATGGCCATCCAATTTGAGATAGAGGCTCTTACAGTCGGACACTGTTTCAATCCAGAATTTCTAAAGTTGTTAGATTTTTACATACAAGTAGAAGACAAAGAAAAGATTATGCCCCTAGTCATCACTCTCTAAATCTTATAAAGGACATCATCGAAGAGCTCAAAAGGACACAATATGCAAAAATCTCAATGCGAATTAGTAAGCATACAAGGAGATAAAAGCATGAAAAGCACAAATTGTTTTCAATTTGTGTTTGATTGTTGTTGTAGATGCAAAATCCTTTCTAGAGAGGAGACTGACTGATTGACTCAGGTATAGCTTCAAAGGACTCTGACTGGATATGACACGTCTAAAGTATACTAGAGACCATAGGATATGACATTGATTGCCCCCAAGTTTGAACATTGATAGGATACAGACAATTGAGCAGATTAGTGGACAAATCAACTTATTGAAAACTGGAAATGCAGAAACAAACTGGGAGATATGGACAAACTAAAGCAAGACTGAAAGCTGGGAAAGACCAAGATTGTGCTCATAGATGGAGCATTTTGAAACAAGTGGCGCCCGTTTGCCAGGTTTTCACCATCTTGGTAGAGATTCTATTTTTGCTACCAAGGCGCCTATTTCCAAGTTTTCACCAAGGCACTTTTTCTCTTTTTCTCATTTTTTTTTTATTTTTTCAATTTTTTTGAATTTTTCATTTTTTAATTTTTTTTTATTTTTTATTTTTTCATTTTTTTTGTACTTTTGATATTTTTTTTATTTTTTTGTGAATCATCAAGGTGCCTATTGCTAGGTTTTCACCAAGATGTTCATTTTTTTCAAGACATTTTCTAATTTTTAAGATTTTTTTAGGACATTTTACCATAGACTGAATGCCTTAGGCGTAGAATTTCTTCAGATGGAGAATGTTGATTGGTTCTCAAAGCTGTTCTCCTTCAGTAGTTGAGAGTTGATAGGCACCAGAGCCAAAAGTAGCAATGATTACAAAGGGACCCAGCCAATTGGGTTCAAACTTCCCCTTGCGTTCTCGATGGGATTAATTTTTAGGATTTTCTGTCAAGACTAGATCGCCAACCTGAAATTCTCTGTCTGACTTTCTTGTTGTAGCCTCTAGACATTCTCTTCTGATATACTCTGAGATGATCATACACCGCTTGTCTACGCTCATCTAGTAGTTCCAGTTCTTGTAACCTAGACACTCTGTAGTCATCATCAGTTACTAGACCATGCATT
Source organism: Chamaecyparis obtusa (assembly GCA_027943335.1). Taxonomy (NCBI): domain Eukaryota; kingdom Viridiplantae; phylum Streptophyta; class Pinopsida; order Cupressales; family Cupressaceae; genus Chamaecyparis; species Chamaecyparis obtusa. The sequence continues at coordinate 440,531 of BSBK01001456.1, read as the reverse complement.
CTAATTCGGAGTGATGAGATTTCAACCTCAATAGGCAGTACCACTTCAGACCCATAAACTAAAGTGAAAGGTGTAGCCCCTATAGGTGTTCTGATACTTGTTATGATACTAGGTCTAATACTTGTTCTGATACTTGGTATACTTGATAGCATCTTTTTCCATTGCAAACTCCCAAGTAAGATCATATCGTGCAGTCCCAATGTCTAGCAAGGTGGAGAATAAGAGGCATTGGCAAGCTGGTCGATGAGATGGAAGACAAGAGAATGAAGGATAATGAAGGGAAGAAATCCTCAAGGGAAAACTCCTCAACAATACCCAAGCTAGGGAAAATTGTCATGTAAAGCACTTGGAAAAGAAATGAAAAGCCAAGATAGGATAAGTCACAAAATCATAATGCCAAAGAAGGAAAGGATGTAGTCCAAAGGAGTAGACATGTCAAGAGGCTTCATAGCATCGTGTTTTACTCTTTTTTTATTATATCAAGACCAAAGGGGAAAAGGATAGCAAAAGGCTAAAATGAATGGAGGAAGATAGACATGAAGGCTAAACATGAAAGGAATGAAAGCAAGATCAGTGTAAGATAGCTCACAAGATAGCCAAATGTTCATGTATAGATCAACATTGTCAAGATCAAAGAGAGAAGATGGAATGGATGAAATATGTAGAAGAACTATGTATGATGCTTGATTGCCAGGTTTTCATCATGGTACTTATCCAAGGTGCCACAAGGGAGTGGTTTTCACCATAAGCTGAATTTATTTCTCTTTACTTTTGCTACCAAGGCACCTGTTTCTAGGTTTCCACCAAGGCACATTTTCAATTTTTTTTAATTTTTAATTTCTATTTTTTTGTTTTTTTGGAAGAAGGCAAGCTTTTTAGATAGTGCTCCTTGAAAGGATAAACCATGATATGCCAAGGAATTAAAATGATATGCTCAAAGATGCTGATAGGGAAAGGGAGATGGAAGAGAAAAATGGAGGAGAAGGTTTTATGTAAAGCGAGTGAGGTTGGAAGATAGGAGGAATAGGCAAATGAGAAAAAATGATAGAAGGTAGAAGGATAATGCATGGAAGGATTATGAAAGGGTAGATGGAAAGCAAGGCAAGCTCAACATCAACACATACCTTGAAGGGTGGCAAGAGGGTGGAGGAAATGTGAATGAAGGAATACATGAAGGAATATGGTGAATGGATAGCAAAGGTTGTGGTTTAGGCACATGGAATGAAAGAATGTTTTTGGAAGAAGATGAAGTGGAAGCCTTTGGAAGCTTGAATGTCAACTTTACTTTTTGCTCAACACTAGACTCTTTCAAAAGAGACTTTGGAATCCATATAGCCATAGGCTTTTTATTTCCTTTTGATGATCTAGAGAGAATATCTTCAATGAAGGATTTTGGAACCCATACTTGTCTTTTAGTTTTTTTCTTAGATATCTCTTTTGAATTTATGTTTCCATGTCTATTAGAGGAGACATGGTGATCTTCTCTTTTTTATGGATTCTTGTATTGCTTCTTTTTCTTGTATTGAACATTCAAGTTACTTCCAAAAGACTTGGGACTTGTGGAAGAAGGAGGATATGACTGGTTTAGATGGGTGGGTGGATGAAAAAGAATCAAGGGTATGCATCTATGTTGATCTTGAGGAAAGATAGGAGATGGAGGGATGTAAGGACCCAAGATGGATGGTGAATTAGGAGAGTTAGGAGGGGAAAGTGAAGGGACATAAGGACCCAAAATGGAAGGAAGGCATGAAGCCCTTAGTATTGGTGGAGGAGGTCCAAGGATGGACATGGAAGATACAAAAGGATAATCAATAAGTTCATCAGCATCTATATGACAACCAAGGATATCAGCATCTTTAGAGTGAGTATTAGAATTTTCAATAGGATCGTGAACATCTTGAATAGGAGCACCTTCTTTGATAGGATTGTTCAAAGCTTGCAAAGACTTAGGAAGAGTAGAAAGTGGAAACGAACATGGAGTGGTAGAACAAGAAGATGGAAGATTTTGATCTTGACAAGGATCTTTGGATAGCATAAGCGCATAATTTTTTTTTTGATTTTCAATAGCCTTAACATTGTAAGTAACAATACCATTACTAACCTTAATGGAAGTATCATCTTTGGAAAGCGCAAGCGTAGTAAGGTTATTTTGATTTTCAATAAGCTCAACAGTGTAAGTAGTAGCTTGATCTTGCTTAGGAGAAGACTTAAGACATGGTTGAATGCATGAAAAAAGGGTTGTAGGATCAAAAGAACCCTGAGGCAGATAAGAGACATCATGAAAAGGAGTGGATGACATGGAGGGTTCTTGATCTTGATCTTTCTTTATGTTCTTTTCTTCATCATTTTTAGAGTCCTCTTGACATGGAGCCACTTCTAAGGATAATGAAGCATGTTGGGATTGTATGGATAACTTTGGAAGAGATGGTGGATGATTAGCTAAAGTAGAGATTATAGCATATGAAGGCTGAGACTCTTTAGGTTTATCATTATTGAAAGTATTTGCAGCCAAGTGAAGGTTAGCTTGAGTTTCTTTAAGAGGTAGCCCTCGAGGATAACTATAGGGAACCACATGAAAAGTATCAGGGCTTGTGTCAGATGAAGGTTCTGTGAAAGATTTGAAAGACTCGAAAGCTTTAGGAAATGTACGGGTATTGGAGGAAGTAGGGGATGGAAGGGAACCATCACAAGACAAAGGTTCACCATTAACATGATCTTTCTTGAGAAGATAATCTTTAGTTTCAGCAGGAGAGTCCTTAGGAGAAGGATTCTTATAATATTGATGCTTCAAGCTAGCATGATGCATTTTATAGTCCTCAGCAGTAGTAGATGGATCATAATCAAAGTATTGTCCACAAAAGCTATCAAAGTCTCTTTCAAAATCAGAATCATATGGATCACCATCACGATCTATCCAATGTGACGGCCCATTTGTAGTAAGTAGGAACACGTGACGAGGAGGACTCTTAGGAACATAGGTGTCATAGGTATCATTACATTGTCTATTGTCATAGTCATCATAGTCTCCAAAGTTGGATGTGTCACTCTCCATGGAAGAGGTATCATAAGGGTTATCACATTGCTCAAATTCTGTCCGGGGGCATGGTGACATGTACAAGTCTTTATCAAATGAAAAAGGGCATAGAGCTTCCATGGAGAACTCTTTAGGTTCCTTTTCTTTCTCAAGTTTGTTAATCTTGATTTGCATAGCGTGCATCTATTTCATCATGGCCCTCATCAGAGTTTCTTCCTCATGTGTATTGATTCTTTGAGACATGTGTACTAATTCTCAATAGCTACTGCTCTGTTCCTGACATAGTGATTCATTCGACAGATTCTGGAAATAGGCTGAAAAAGCTAAATATCTGGCAATTTTGACAATTTTTTGACAACTTTCAAAAATTTCTCAAATGACACTCTGTGAAACGACAGTTGCAAAACTCATACGACAATTGCAAGCAAGATTTTGACTCTTAGAATTTTTTGGCATCAAAAATCATATGACACTGGGTTGGTTATCATACGACAGTTGGGTATCAATGAAACGACAGTTGAAAATCTCATATGACAGTTGGGTAGCAATGATACAATAGTTAAAAATCTCATACTGTAATACCCCAAAAATGGGCTATAAGTTCATTAATCTGCTACATCTTCAATTCGAACGAAATTGACATCAAAGTCCTAATCTAAGGCACATCTAAACATCATCGAATCATAATTGATTATCTTAAATTCTGCATCGGGGAATATTCCTAGTAATATTCCTAATTATCTTAATTATCTTTAATTTAATGATTATTTGGCGATAAATCACATTTATCCTAAGTTTGATTAATTGAATATTTTCATATTTAATTAATTAGATTTAATATTTGCCACTTAATTGTGTAATTAAATTTAATTATATCTATTATTAATTGTATTATTTAATTTTGACAATAAATCTAATATCATATGAATAATTGATTAAATTATTATTTAATTAATTAAAGCAAGTTGTCATTATTTAATAATATAATTTTTAATAAAAGTTTGATTAAATAATTGATTAACCCATAAATCAATTGTTTTTTTTTTAAAAGCAGTTAAGTTGGAAATAAATCACTTTATTATTAAATTAATTCATAAATAAAACATGCACAATCATAAAAGCAGACAACTATCAATTATCAATTAAAGCTAAACTCTATTTTGAGTTAAAGCTTAGCTTTTGCATGTTTTTGTGACTTAATTATCTATTATTATCAGATAACTCAAAAATCAAGTTGAGTTATTTGAGTGATTTATGGCTTTCTTCCATGCACCTCCAAAGCCCTGGATTTCTATAAATTAAAGGCTTTAGCTCTTCACAAATCATCTCATATTTTGCACAATCACGCTGGAGAATTGGAATTGAAGAATCAAAGCTCTTGCGAATCGGCATTTTTGTGAGATCAATCTTATTTTTGCATTCATATTTCATATCATTCTTAGATAGTTTCATATCAGTTTTCAATAGCATTCATATCATATCAATTTATCATTCTTATTGCATCATAAAATATCAAAAAAATAGATTAATTGCATTCATATTTCATATCCATCTTTTGCATTCAAATCCTTCATTTAGGTGTCGTCTAGGTCACTGATCTCGATTACAATCTGAGAACATTAATCTCGCACCTACTAGAAGGCAGTAAATCGCTTGGTTAGATAGCTTTCAATTTTGCACGATTTTGATTATCACTAACCTTTAATGTTTTACTAAAGTGTTGTGTCTACAGATCAGGTACAATTTTCACACACACACATACGACAGTTGCAAGATTTTGACTTTGAGAATTTGCTGGCATGAAAACTCATACGACACTGGGTTTGCTATCATACGATAGATGGGTTGGAATGAAATGACACTTGATGGAAACTCATATGACTTTCTGACCTCCTAAGATGACTTTTGACTCCACAAAAGGATTTTACTTCAGATTTTGCAAATTTTGAGTTTTCAGATTTGAACTGTTTGCAAATTTCAATGTCTAGATTTGAGGATTGTAACAGATTTGTCCATTTTCAATAACCAGATAGATAAACAAGCACACAAAATAGTAAGCAAGTGATTTCAAGCATGTCTCAAAACAACGAACAAGGGCAAAAGCAACCTTGTGCATGAACAATCAAGTGACTTATTTGTTCTAATCCTCAGAAGTGCTAATTGTGTATGTTCCAAAAATATTTTGCAATAATGCACATATACCCTATAAAATGAAACTTTAGCCTCAATAGGGTTTTTAGTAATGGTTTGACTCTGAAACTTTTATGATCCAAAGGGGTGAACTCCAATCCCGAGGCACCAAGGTTTTGACATAGTCCGAGAACTTAATCTTTAGGAGCTGCTAGGGAGATCTGACAACCCAACAATGAACCATACCCGTGGACATTTCTTCCACAAGGACATTTATATAGTGGCTGTCACTACCACGGTGAAAATGGCTATTACCACTCGAGGTTCTGTCAACACAGTTTTCCCTGTGAAGGGATTGTCCGCTATGGTTAACCCTCTCTAAAGATGACTCGCAATAGTATACCACAAGGGGACTTGGCTCCAGATCCAAGGTTTTTGACACCTTTTCACTTTTAACCCAAACAAAGCAAGCAGATTAATCTGACATGCTAAGACAAAGTTTGTTTCACCAAGGTCTTTGATATCAACCCCACGTGATCTATCAACCCCTCCGGAGAGAGAATGTATCAATCAATAAGGAAAGATGCACTAACCAATTTTGATTCACCAAAGCTCATGATGTCTACCCCACGTGATCTATCAACCTCTCCTGGGAGAGAATGTATCGATCAATAAGAGAAGACACACTAACCGAGTCGAATGTGAAATGCACTAAGTATCCTCCCTACCTACAAAGATTCTATCATCAAGAAGGATTTTGCTGGGAATCCAATCTCTCAAGAATCATGAATAGTGTTCATAGGGCCTAATTACTATGTGAGCACAGATGTATGTTTCCAAAAGAAAATCTACCAAAAGTACCCAAAAAGAAGAAAGAGGAACACTTAACGCTTAAAGAGAATATGAGATGAGTCCACAAGGTGGAACACTTAACACCTCACACAAGCTAAAAATGAGTCCCCAACTTAGAAAACAAGTGAGTTCCTAAAAGCACAAATGGGTTGCCAAGTGGAACAATTAACGCTTCTCTCTTGTAGACCCCTCCCCTTTATGGCGCTGAGATTGCAACCACGGGGTGGAATGAGGGGCCGGTAGATTTAGTAAGTCCAATAACCCAAGATAGCAATCAAGATCAATCACAAGTATCTAAGACTACTTAATGAATACTTAAGGGGTCACAACCTAGTATCAATTATGCAAGTGTGTAGAAATAAACAAAAGCATGAAAAGATGCACACAAGCCAGACACATAAGAGATTTATTTTAAGTCCAAATTGAAATGTTATTAGATGAAGGAGAATACCTGGGATCCTCACAACGTGCTTAGTAGATTTTACCTAATTTTTAGCAATTCTTGTTGAGCTTTTCCATGCAAGCAAGTGACGAACTCTCCAACAAGCAAACAAGCAAACAAGATATGCAACATATATTCAACTTATGAAAACCATAGGGTTAGCTCTAAAAATCAATTATTATCAGCAATAATAACCAACAATTAACCCAAATGACAACTCATATCATTCATTGAACCATGTAAAAAAATAAGTGCATACCCATCACAAAATGTGTGTGTAAAAATTATACTTGATCTGTAAACACAACACTTCAGTAAAACATTAGAGGTTAGCTATAATCAAATCATGCAAAATTGAAATCTAATTTAACCAAGTGATTTACTGCCTTCTAGTAGGTGCGAGATTAATGTTCTCAGATTGGTATCGAGATTAGTGACCTAGACGACACCTAAACGAAGGATTTAAATGCAAAACTGATATGAAATATGAATGCAATTAATCTATATTTTTGATATTTTCTATGCAATAATATGATGAAAACTAATATGAATCTATGCTAATATGAAAATTGATATACAATGCTAATCTAGAAATGATATGATATGAGAATGAATATTCTAACAATAATATGAAAGCTATGAATTTGAAATTGATCTCACAAAGGTGTCGATTCGCAAGAGCTTTGATTTTCCCAATTCCAATTCTCCAGCGTGATTGTGCAAATTTGTGGATGAATTATGAAGAGCTGAGCCTTGGTTTTATAGAAATCCAAGGCTTTGGAGGTGCATGAAAAAAAGCCATAAACCACTCAAATAACTCAGCTTGATTTTTGAGTTATTTTTAAATAAAGTTAATTAAGTCACAAAAATCATGCAAAAGCACAGTTCAACTCGAATTAGAAGTTTAGATTAACTTTAAAACTCAAAAAGATGTTGAGTTTCAAAAAGCTAACAACTTGCATTGATTTTCCAATTTGAGTTTAACTGGTCCTTGAATATGCACATGGATAATTATGATTTAATAAATAAATAAAGTGATTTATTCTCCACTTAACTAATTTTTGAAAATAAATAATTGAAATATGAGTTAATCAATTATTTAATCAAACTTTTATTAAAAACTATATTATTAAATAATGACAACCTGTTTTAATCAATTAAATAAGAATTTAATCAATTATTCATAGGATATTGGATTTATTGTCAAAATTAAATACTACAATTAATAATAGATAGAATTAAATTTAATTACATAATTAAGTGGCAAGATATTAAATCTAATTAATTAAATATGAAAATATTCAATTAATCAAACTTAGGATAAATGTGATTTATCGCCAAATAATCATTAAATTAAAGATAATTAAGATAATTAGGAATATTGCTAGGAATATTCCCCGATGCAAAATTTAAGATAATCAATTATGATTCAATGATGTTTAGATGTGCCTTAGATTAGGACTTCGATGTCGATTTCATTTGAATTGTTGATATAGAAGATTAATGAACTTATAGCCCATTTTTGGGGTATTACATTTTGCCCCTCTTTGAATTACTGTGCGAAGCACAATGGTTCAAACACAGTGGTTCAAAGACAGTCTGTGTTTGATAGAGATATGAAATTGATTTGAAATTGATAATTGATATGAGATAGAAGCTAATTGATATTGATTTGATATGAAGATAATAGGTCCTGAATGACCAAAGATAATGTTCACTGTAACAGCAAATGAACCTATGATTGAGAAAAAGTGTCAAAACACCTGATTCCAAACCTTATGATTGCAAAGAAGTGAGTGACCGATTCTAGACTCGATTGTCTTAGCAGAGCTAGTAGGTATCACATCCGAACCCTTCAGTTGCCAAAGAACCAAGGAAAGAACACTATGATCTGATGGTTGCAAAAACTTATATAGTTTACAAGATTAGGAGAATACCAGATTGATATGGATCTTGATGAATCTGATATGCCCCAAGTGATGATAGATTTGCCCCGAGCGATGAGGTCTTTTGATGATTCAGCAACTAGACATGGTTGTTGTCTTGATTACTAAGGAAAGATTGATAGAATTTGATTTACAGAATTTGAATGATGTGCAATACCATGCCCCCTTTGGGATTAAAATTGAAATCTGACAAGAAAAATCAGCGTTGAGAGTTCAGAAGCATGTTAATTGATTGAAAAAGTGGTTATACACGTTCAAGAACACATTCTGCATTGTTGGAAGGTCCCAAAAGACCAAGTTTGACTAAGTTAAACCATGAGTTGACCATAGTTGACCAAGTTGAAATTTTGATAGTTTGATGTAAGATAATCAGTTAAGTTGAATACTGGATTTCTGTGATGATTGAAGGTCGAATATGCAAGTAGTTAATAATATGAATGATCTCAAATTTGAATTTTAATCCCGAAAAAAGGATTCTACTTGTTGTTTCATTGGAGGAACCTTCGTGTGAGATTCAGCTCTTGTTAGACTTGAAGATGCGAGTGGAGAATTGTTTAAGCATTGAAGTTCATTTAGCCATTGTGAGATCATGTAAACATGCAAAATGAAATGCAGAATGAAATGCAACCTAATACCTAGGACCTACTCACTGATCATATGTCGATTTGTTATCATCATTGAACTTTTAGGTAACCGGATAAATCAATACAATGCCCACTAGCTATGAAACCATGGACATATGAATATCGATTTGTAACGCTCAAGAACCAATACAACACCCACTGGTCCAAAACAACCATGGACATATGAATATTGGTTTTGTTTTTGAAATGTCAGATTAGATATAAGCACCAAGGCACAAGTGCTAGGATGACTTGAATATCACATCCATTTTGATATAGCAATTTGTATAAGCATCAAAATATGAACATCGTGATGACTTGAATACGCCTTGCATTACAAACACATCAAACAGCCAAGAGATCATTCTAAATCTAATGTGAATTACCTGTAGTGACCCTTTATCATTCACATCCTTAGGTAAGATCGTGTTTCATAGTAGGACAAAGAACTTACTCAAAAAGACAATAGTGAGATCAAACTTCCTTGAATTGTCTGGGTATCAATGGTCGAGGTATGCATGGTCATCCAATTCAAGATAGAGGCTCTTATAATCAGACACGATTTCAATCCAAAATTTCCAAAGTTGTTAGATTTTCACATAAAAGTAGAAAACAAAGAAAAGATTATGCCCCCAGTCATCACTCTCTAAATCCTATAAAGGACATCATTGAAGAGCTCGAAGGGACACAATATGCAAAAATCTCAATGTGAATCAATAAGCATACAAGAAGATAAAAGCATGTAAAAAAAAGCATAGATTGTTTTTAGTTTGTTGTTTGATGTTGATTCCGTAGATGCAAAATCCTTTCTGGAGACAAGATAGACTTGACTGACTCAAATGAAGCTTCAAAGGACTCTGGTTGGATATGACACATCTAAGATATACTGGAGACCATAGGATATGACATTGATTGCCCCCAAGTTTGAACATTGATAGGAAACAGACACTTGAGTTGTTTGGTGTACAGACCGACTTATTGAAAACTGGAAATGCAGAAACAAACTGGGAGATATGGACAAATTAAAGCAAGACTGAAAGCTGGGAAAGACCAAGATTGTGTTGATAGATGGAGCATTTTGAAACAAGTGGCACCCGTTTGCTGGGTTTTCACCATCTTGGCAGAGATTCTATTTTTTCTACCAAGGCACCTGTTTCCAGGTTTTCACCAAGGCACTTTTTTTTTTCTTTTTTTCATTTTTTTGCATTTTTCATTTTTTCAATTTTTTTGATATTTTTGATATTTTCAATTTTTTTGTGAATCATCAAGGTGCCTATTGCTAGGTTTTCACCAAGATGTTCATTTTTTTAGGACTTTTTCTGATTTTTATAATTTTTTTAGGACATTTTACCATAGACTGAATGCCTTAGGCGTAGAATTTCTTTAGATGGAGAACGTTGATTAGTTCTTGGAGTTGTTCTTCTTCAGTCATTGAGAGTTGATAGGCACCAGAGCCAAAAGTAGCAGTGCTTACAAAGGGACCCAGCCAATTGGGTTCAAACTTCCCCTTGCGTTCTTGATGTGATTGATTTTTAGGATTCTCTCTCAAAACTAGATCGCCAACCTGAAATTCTCTGTGTCTGACTTTCTTGTTGTAGCCTCTAGACATTCTCTTCTGATATACTCTAAGATGATCATACGCTGCTTGTCTGTGCTCATCTAGTAGTTCAATTTCTTGCAACCTAGACACTCTGTAGTCATCATCAGTTACTAGACCATGCATTCTGATTCTTATTGATGGGATTTCAACCTCAATAGGAAGTACCGCTTCAGACCCATAAACTAAAGTGAAAGGTGTAGCCCCAGTAGGTGTTCTAATACTTTTTTTGATACTTGTTTTGATACTTGTTCTGATACTTGTTTTGATACTTTTTCTAATACTGGTTCTGATACTAGTTCTGACACTTGTTCTGATATTGGTTTGGATACTTGTTCTGATATTGGTTCTGACACTTGTTCTGATACTGGTTCTGATACTTGTTCTGATACTTGTTCTAATACTTGGTATACTTGATAGCATCTTTTTCAATTGCAAACTCCCAAGCAAGATCATATCGTGCAGTCCCAATGTCTAGCAAGGTGGAAAACAAGAGGGATTGACAAGCTGGTGGAAGAGATGGAAGACAAGAGAATGAAGAAGAATGAAGGGAAGCAATCCTCAAGGGAAAACTCTTGAAGAATACCCAAGCTAGGGAAAAATTGTCATGTAAATCACATTGGGACAAGCAATGAAAGGCTAGCATAGGATAAGTCACAAAAGCGTAATGCCAAAGAAGGACAGGATGTAGTCCAAAGGAGTAGACATGTCAAGAGGTTTCATAGCACTGTATTTTTTATTTTATTTTTTTTATTAGATGAAGACCAAAGGGGAAAAGGATAGTGATAGGCTAGAATGAATGGAGGAAAATGGATATGAAGGCTCAACATGGAAGGAATGAAAGCAAGATCATTGTAAAATAGCTACAAAATAGCCAAATATTCATGTATAGATCAACATTGTCAAGATCAAAGAGAGAAGATGGAATGGATGAAATATGTAGAAGAACTACGCATGATGCCTGATTGCCAAGTTTTCATCATGGTACTTATCCAAGGCACTACAAGGGAGTGGTTTTCACCATAGAATGAATTTATTTCTCTTTACTTTTGCTACCAAGGTGCCTGTTTCCAGGTTTTCACCAAGGCACATTTTTAATTTTATTTTATTTTTCATTTCTTTTTTTTTTCTTTTTTTTTAGAAGAAGGCAAGCTTTTTAGATAATGCTCCTTGAAAGGATAAACCATGATATGCCAAGGATTCAAAATGATATGCTCAAAGATGTTGATAGGGAAAGGGAAGATGGAAGAGGAAAATGGAAGATAAGGTTTTATGTAAAGCGAGTGAGGTTGGAAGATAGGAGGAATAGGCAAATGAGGAAAAATGATAGAAGGTAGAAGGATAATGAATGGAAGGATTGTGAAAGGGTAGATGGAAAGGAAGTCAAGATCAACATCAACACATACCTTGAAAGGTGGCAAGAGGATGGAGGAGATGTGAATGAAGGAATACGTGATGGAATATGGTGAATGGATAGTAGAGGTTGTGGTTTAGGCACATGGAATGGAAGAATATTTTTGGAAGGAGATGAAGTGGAAGCCTTTGGAAGCTTGAATGTCAACTTCACTTTTTGCTCAACACCAGACTCTTTCAAGAGAGACTTTGGAGTCCATATAGCCGTAGGCTTTTTATTTCCTTTTGATGATTTAGAGATAATATCTTCAATGATAGATTTTGGAACCCATACTTGTCTTGTAATTTTTTTCTTAGATATCTCTTTTGACTTTATGCCTCCATGTCGTTTAGAGGAGACATGGTGATCTTCTCTTTTTGATGGATTCTTGTATTGCTTCTTTTTCTTGTATTGAACATTCAAGTTACTTCCAAAAGACTTGGGACTTATGGAAGAAGAAGGAGGATATGACTGGTTTAGATGGGTGGATGGATGAAAAGGATTCAAGGGTATGCATCTATGTTGATCTTTAGGAAAGATGGGAGATGGAGGGATGTAAGGACCCAAGATGGATGGAAAATTAGGAGAGTTAGGAGGGGAAAGTGAAGGGACATAAGGACCCAAGATGGAAGGCAAACTTGAAGCCCTTTGTAGTGGTGGAAAAGGTCCAAGGATGGAAGTGGAAGACAGAAAAGGATAATCAATAAGTTCATCAGCATCTATATGACAACCAAGGACATCAGCATCTTTAGAGTGAGCATTAGGATTTTCAATAGAATCATGGACATCATGAATATGAGAACCTTCTTTGATAGGATTTTTCAAAGCTTGCAAAGACTTAGGAAGAGTAGAAAGTGGGAATGAACATGGAGTGGTAGAACAAGAAGATGGAAGACTTTGATCTTGACAAGGATCTTTGGATAGCACAAGCACATAATTTTTCTTTTGATTTTCAATAGGCTTAACATTTGAAGTACCAACACCATTTTTACCAACCTTAATGGAAGTATCATCTTTGGAAAGCGCAAATGTAGTAAGGTCATTTTGATTGTCAATAAGCTCAATAGTGTAAGTAGTAGCTTGATCTTGCTTAGGAGAAGACTTAAGACATGGTGGAATGCATGAAAAAGGGGTTGTAGGATCAAAAGAACCCTGAGGCGGATAAGAGACATCGTGAAAAGGAGTGGATGACATGGAGGGTTCTTGATCTTGATCTTTCTTTATGTTCTTTTCTTCATCATTTTTAGAGTCCTCTTGACATGGAGCCACTTCTAAGGACAATGAAGCATGTTGGGATTTTATGGATAACTTTGGAAGAGATGCTGGAGGACTAGCTGAAGTAGGGATTATAGCATATGAAGGCTGAGGCTCTTTAGGTTTATCATTATTGAAAGTATTTGCAGCCAAGTGAAGGTTAGCTTGAGTTTCTTTAAGAGGTAGCCCTCGAGGATAACTATAGGGAACCGCATGAAAAGTATCAGGGCTTGTGTCGGATGAAGGTTCTGTGAAAAATTTGAAAGACTCAGAAGCTTTAAGAAATGTACGGGTATTGGAGGAAGTAGGGGATGGAAGGGAACCATCACCAGACAAAGGTTCAGCATTAACATGATCTTGCTTGAGAAGATAATCTTTATTTTTAGCAGGAGAGTCCTTAGGAGAAGGATTCTTATAATATTGATGCTTCAAGCTAGCATGATGCATTTTATAGTCCTCAACAGTAGTAGATGGATCATAATCAAGGTATTGTCCACAAAAGACATCAATATCTCTTTCAAAATCAGAATCATATGGATCACCAACATGATCTATCCAATGTGACGGCCCATTTGTAGTAAGTAGGAACACACGATGAGGACTCTTAGGAACAGAGGTGTCATAAGTATCATTACATTGTCTATCGTCATAGTCATCATAGTCTCCAAAGTTTGATGTGTCATTCTCTGTGGAAGAGGTATCATAAGGGTTGTCACGTTGCTCACATTTTTTCCAGGGGCATGGTGACATGTACAAGTCTTTATCAAATGGAAAAGAGTATAGAGATTCCATGGAGAACTCTTTAGGTTCCTTTTCTTTCTCAAGTTTGTTAATCTGGACTTGCATAGCTTGTAGTTGCTTCATCATAGCGGTGATTAGAGCTTCTTCCTCTTGTGTACTGATTCTTTGAGACATGTGTACTGATTCTCAATAGCTATTGCTCTGTTCTTGACACAGTGATTTTTTTGACAAATTCTAGAACTAGGCTAAAAAAGCTAAGTATTTGGCAATTCTGAACATTTTCTGACAACTTTTCAAAATTTTCCTAAATGACTTTTTGCAGACTCATACGACAATTGCTAGGCAATGAAACGATAGTTGAAAAACTCGTACAACAATTGCAAGTTGGATTTTGACTTTTAGAATTTGCTGGCATGAAAACTCATATGACACTGGGTACTCAATCATACGATAGATGGGCTGCAATGAAATGACACTTTGAGAAAACTCATATGACTTTCTGACCTCCTAAGATGACTTTTGACTCTAGAAAAGGATTTTACTTTAGATTTTGCAAATTTTGAGTTTTCAGATTTGAATTGTTTGCAAATTTTAATGTCCAGATTTGAGGATTGTAATAGATTTGTCCGTTTTCAATAACCAGATAGATAAACAAGTACACAAAATAGCAAGCAAGTGATTTCAAGCATGTCTGAAAACAATGAACAAGGGCAAACGCAACCTTGCGCATCAACAATCAAGTGACTTATTTGTTCTAATCCTTAGAAGCGCTAATTGTGTATGTTCCAAAAATGTTTTGCAATAATGCACATATACCCTATAAAATGAAAATTTGGCCTCGCTAGGGTTTTTAGTAATGGTTTGACTCTGCAACTTTTATGATCCAAAGGGGTGAACTCCAATCCCAGCGCACCAGGTTTTTGACATAGTTCAAGAACTTAATCTTTAGGAGCTGCTAGGGAGATCTAACAACCCAACAATGAACCATACCCGTGGAGATTTCTTTCACAAGGACATTTATATAGCGGTTGTCACTACCACGGCGAAAAATGGCTATTACCGCTCGAGGTTCTGTCAACGTAGTTTTCCCTATGAAGGGATTGTCTGCTATGGTTAACCCTCTCTAAAGATGACTCGCAATAGTATACCACAAGGGGACTTGGCTCCAGATCCAAGGTTTTTGACACCTTTTCACTTTTAACCCAAACAAAGCAAGCAGATTAATCTGACATGCTAAGACAAAGTTTGTTTCACCAAGGTCTATGATATCAACCCCACGTGATCTATCAACCTCTCTGGAGAGAGAATGTATCAATCAATAAGGGAAGATGCACTAACCAATTTTGATTCACCAAAGCTCATGATGTCTACCCCACGTGATCTATCAACCTCTCCTGGGAGAGAATGTATCGATCAATAAGAGAAGAAGCACTAACCGAGTTGAATGTGAAACGCACTAAGTATCCTCCCTACCTACAAGGATTTTGTCATCAAGAAGGATTTCACTAGGAATCCAATCTCTCAAGAACCACAAATAGTGTTCTTAGGGCCTAATTACTATGTGAGCACAGATGTATGTTTCCAAAAGCAAATCTACCAGAAGTACCCAAAAAAGTAGAAAGAGGAACACTTAACGCTTAAAGTGAATATGAGATGAGTTTACAAGGTGGAACACTTAACACCTCACACAAGTTGAAAATGAGTCCCCAACTTAGAAAACAAGTGAGTTCTAAAAAGCACAAAAGGGTTGCCTGGTGGAACAATTAACGCTTCTCTCCTGTAGACCCCTCCCCTTTATGGCGTTAAGATTGCAACCACAGGGTGGAATGAGGGGCCAATAGATTTAGTGAGTCTAATAACCCAAGATAGAAATCTAGATCAATCACAAGTATCTAAGACTGCTAAATAAATACCTAAGGTGTCACAACCTAGTATCAATTATGCAAGTGTGTAGAAATAGACAAAAGCATGAAAAGATGCACACAAGCCAGACACATAAGAGATTTATTTTAAGTCCAAATCAAAATGTTATTAGATGAAGGAGAATACCTAGGATCCTTGTAATGTGCTTAGTATATTTTACCTAATTTTTAGCAATTCTTGTTGAGCTTTTCCATGCAAGCAAGTGACGAACTCTCCAACAAGCAAACAATCAAACAAGATATGCAAAATATATTCAACTTATAAAAACAATAGGGTTAGCTCTAAAAATAAATTATTATCAGTAATAATAACCAGAAATTAACCCAAATGACAACTCATACCATTCATTGAACCATGTAAAAAAAATAAGTGCATACCCATCACAAAACTTTATTTTTTTTGCTGCATTTGACCTAGTCAACAAGATCTAATTTTTCTTTTATGATTTTGGCCACAAAAATAGAAATTAAAAATAGAGACCCCTACTAAAAAATAAAGAGCTTTTCAAAAATGTAAAAATTTTAGAAAAATCTATTCATTTGTGCCCTAGAGATCTGTTTTATCAAAACAGACCAATTTTTGTAAATTGACTATTTGAGCTATTATATTGCATCCAAATTTAAAATACAAAGAATGGACCCCCTGTATAATTTAAATAGCTTTCCTAAAATATAAAAATTTCCAAAAAATATGCTAATTTGCGTCAGATATTAATTTTTTTTAGAATTTCAAGAAAAAATTATTAAAAATTCAAAACATCTCATAAAATTCTAAATTTTTTACTGTAGCTTCTCTGATATATTTCCAATCTAAAAAAATAATTTTAGAGCAAAAATCCAAGCCATTTGAGAGATAAAATTAAATCTTTGAAACTTTAGGGCTTTAGCTCCAAAAAAAAATTAAAACCAGCATGTAAAGGTGGGTTGCCCCACGGTGGGTGCCAGAAAATGTGTGTGTGATAATTATACCTAATTTGTAAACACAACACTTCAGTAAAACATTAGAGGTTAACTATAATCAAATCGTGCAAAATTGAAATCTAATTTAACCAAGCGATTTACTGTCTTCTAGTAGGTGTGAGATTAATGTTCTCAGATTGCTATCGAGATCAGTGACCTAGACGACACCTAAATGAAGGATTTAAATGCAAAACTGATATGAAATATGAATGCAATTAATCTATATTTTTTATATTTTCTATGCAATAATATGATGAAAATTGATATGAATCTATGCTAATATGAAAATTGATATGCAATGCTAATCTAGAAATGATATGATATGAGAATAAAAATTCTAACAATAATATGAAAGCTATGAATTTGAAATTGATCTCACAAATGTGTTGATTCACAAGAGCTTTGATTTTCCCAATTCAATTCTCTAGCGTGATTGTGCAAATTTGTGGATGAATTATGAAGAGCTGAGCCTTGGTTTTATAGAAATTCAGGGCTTTGGAGGTGCATGAAAAAAAGCCATAAATCACTCAAATAACTCAGCTTGATTTTTGAGTTATTTTTAAATAAAGTTAATTAAGTCACAAAAATCATGCAAAAGCACAGTTCAACTCGAATTAGAAGTTTAGATCAACTTTAAAACTCAAAAAGATGTTGAGTTTCAAAAAGCTAACAACTTGCATTGATTTTCCAATTTGAGTTTAACTGGTCCTTGAATATGCACATGGATAATTATGATTTAATAAATAAATAAAGTGATTTATTCTCCACTTAACTGATTTTTGAAAATAAATAATTGATTTATGGGTTAATCAATTATTTAATCAAACTTTTATTAAAAACTATATTATTAAATAATGACAACCTGCTTTAATCAATTAAATAAGAATTTAATCAATTATTCATATGATATTGGATTTATTGTCAAAATTAAATAATATAATTAATAATAGATAGAATTAAATTTAATTACATAATTAAGTGGCAAGATATTAAATCTAATTAATTAAATATGAAAATATTCAATTAATCAAACTTAGGATAAATGTGATTTATCGCCAAATAATCATTAAATTAAAGATAATTAAGATAATTAGGAATATTGCTAGGAATATTCCTTGATGCAGAATTTAAGAGAATCAATTATGATTCGATGATGTTTAAATGTGCCTCAAATTAGGACTTCGATGTCGATTTCGTTCGAATTGTTGATATAGAAGATTAATGAACTTATAGCCCATTTTTGGGGTATTACATTTTTATTCATAGGATATTGGATTTATTGTCAAAATTAAATAATACAATTAATAATAGATAGAATTAAATTTAATTACACAATTAAGTGGCAAGATATTAAATCTAATTAATTAAATATGAAAATATTCAATTAATCAAACTTAGGATAAATGTGATTTATCGTCAAATAATTATTAAATTAAAGATAATTAGGAATATTGCTAGGAATATTCCCCGATGCAGAATTTAAGATAATCAATTATGATTCAATAATGTTTAGATGTGCCTTAGATTAGGACTTTGATGTCGATTTCGTTCAAATTGTTGATATAGGAGATTAATGAACTTATAGCCCATTTTTGGGGTATTACAACACCCACCAAAGCCACATCATATTCCTTAGTTTATGGAGCATAAGCTATTTTGTCAATTGATGTTGATTTTCCTTCATTACATGTATCAGTACAAAATGTTATCATGGATGAATATTACCACGCGTCTCAGCTACATGAGTTGGAATTGCTTAATGAGAAATAATAGAACACCTTGATTCATTTATAGGACTATCAAAACCATCTTTGCAAAAGTTATAATGAGAAGGCCTGGGTCAAATTCTTTTAGATTGGAGACTTGGTACTAATGGAAAATTGAAGAAACTTGGTTGATGGAGAAAACTTAGAAATTTTAATTCAAATTGGCGAGGTCCTTACATTGTCATAATGATATATTGAACAAGTGTTTATCAATTATCTACACTAGATGGCTAGCATCTACCAGATCTACTCAACATCTTTCACTTACACAAGTTCTATACCTAGCTCTTAGAGTATCTCTTTTCAAAAATTTCTTTAATTTTTTTAAGTCAAAAATTAAAAAAATTAAAAATACAAAAAGTCAAAAATACAAAAAAATAAGTATAAAATCATCACCTTAATGAAAACCTAGCAAACGGGCATCTTGTATGGCATCGAAAAAATATAAAAATAAAAGAAATAATTCATCCTATGGTGAAAACCATCTCGATGGTGCCTTGTGAAAGTACCATGGTGAAGACTAGGCAATCTGACACCATGTGTAGAGACTTTTACTTCACTATCTGCCCTCACATTATCTATCATACCTGTCATA
The DNA here is from genome assembly GCA_027943335.1 of Chamaecyparis obtusa. NCBI lineage: Eukaryota > Viridiplantae > Streptophyta > Pinopsida > Cupressales > Cupressaceae > Chamaecyparis > Chamaecyparis obtusa. The sequence continues at coordinate 421,276 of BSBK01001456.1, read as the reverse complement.
ATTATATCACCATACATTTTGCATCCCATAATAATCATCTTAGTCTAATATGGATGCCTTGAAATTCATCGTTCATCCATGCCAGTTCTTCTTTATACCTTACCATGAGTTAGTCCACCATGTTGGACCCATACTAAATTTTACTTACATCCTAAATGGAGCCAAAACCAATGTCATTATTCCTAAAAAATCCCAAAATGATAAAATGTCCCAAAACTAATTAAAAAATTATTGGAATTGGAGAGGTAGGGTACTGAGAGGGGAGGGGTGAATCAATGCCCACAAAAACTTTCACTCATAAACCTTTCTAACCTTAAACAGCAAATAGTAGTAATCTTGCAAAATAACTTGTATCCAATGCATGTATCATTCATCCATTCAGCTTGTAAAAGGAAATAACATGAAATCAACAATATAACAACACATAACATAAGTATTTTCGTAACGTAGAAACCCTTGTTAGAAGGTAAAAACTACGATGGGGATGACACCCACAAATTCTTCACTACTGCAGATAGAAAAAGTTTGCCTAAAAGGGCTACAAGTGGTGATCACTTCTGATGATCTTACCCTATTAGGAGTAACATGTTAGATCGATTAGATCTACCTAGTGATAGGATTTTAGCAACACTACTTGAGTGTGCACTTGGTTAAGAGATTTACAAAAATACTATTAGGTCTACTATGTTAGGAGATTTTACCAAAACTCTGTTACAATGATTAGAAATCAATAGGTAACTATCTGCTAATGACAACTCAAATTGTCTGATACAGATCTATGAAGTATTGAATAGATATCACCTTTACTATGAAGATTCTCTGCTTTGAACTACTCGATAGCCTGATCTGATTCTGCTTAATCTAAATAGCTTTGAAATCTATTTTGTTCTACCTGATAACTAATGTTCATTAAGATGGCTAATACTTCAAGAACTTCTCTAATTGTTCTCAACTTCCTTGTCAAGCTTCTCTTCTTCGCATTATACAAAAAGACTTGAAATACATACATATAGCAATTTACTTTTTGCCACTTAAAAAAATTAGGTTACAGCATCTTAGAGAAAAACCCTAAGATCAACAATGTACAAAAATAACCTAGATCTAACAATTACAAAAGATCATCATCGCAATTAATGATAGAATCTTACAATAAATGATCCTCGATCTTGGTTAAACATTTTGTGATTCTGTTGTAACTGTTTGCATAGATAGATGTGTCATTTTTTATTCCTATGCCATTTTCTATGAACCTTGGTAAACACTGTATATACTGCTCAGTGAATATACTGGCGCTCAGTGTTTACTATTGCTCAGTATCGATGTCTGATTCTTGGTAAAATTGTTCGGTGCTCGATGTGAAGACTTAATCGATTGGCTTGGTATACTTGCTTTTACCGACTAAGTTAATGTAAGTAACTGACCAATGTCTTTGATACTAATGACAACCTTTAATGCTCAAATAAAGATAACAGGCCCCATACTAAATTTTACTTGCATCCTAAATGGAGCCAAAACCAATGTCATTATTCCTAAAAAAATATTCCAAAATGATAAAATGTCCTAAAAAATCTTTTAAAATGATAAAATATCCTATAAATATTCTTAAATATCATAAAAACATAAAAAATCTTGCAATAAAGTTTACCTTTTGTCAATTGTACACCATCAATAAAATAGTCCTTTTGCATCAAAAGGCATTGAACAGGAACCAAACACAACAAATTTGAGGTTCACAAAATTGGGCATTAAGTGATAAACTTATCAACTAGTCCTTAACCAAACAAGTCATTATCTTTCCAATTAGTCAATTATAATTAATCATTTTTTCATATGGTCATCATGTCTTATATAGAGAATGTATATACTCAAAGCCAAACAGGTCAGTCTTATACGAGGTGCCTCATTCTTGAAACTTGTAAACATCATTATCATCATCAATGTAATACCCCTCCAACCCTAACATGTTTTAATATGCATGTTAGAAGTTTGGGAACATTGTAGAGACTTTTATGCTCTAGTTGTGGTATATAAAAGTATGATTCTGCCTGAAGTATTTGCCTAATTCATTTTACTATAATAAATTTATATTCTAGTTTAAAAAATTATAAGTTCTTTTAGGTATATTCCTTCATGAGTATTCATCTCTTCTTATGTTTCCTTGATATTTTAAGACCTTGATATTATGTGGCCACCTAATACATCTATATGTTTACTATGTGAGGAACCCCTTATCAATGAATATGATAAAGTAGTTGATTATGATACTTGGAAGCTTATGTCTTAATTGATATATGAATTTTATTTAATATAATTTCAAGACCTCCTCAATGATTAGGTTCTTTATATGTTATGATTGTGATTTACTTTTATTTTTCACCTATGATTACATGTATGATTATGATTATATACTTAATTATTGATTTTTATTAAGGGACTAACCCAAATCATGATGGATTATATTATGGATCTGATATAACCCTTACTCTGTATTTGGTTTATAGTGTCTTGTATGGTGTGTTCTTACATATGTGTTTTTACCCATGATCTATTTGTATGGCTAGGGGTGAAGTCATAGTTACTCACTTAGTGAGGTCCATATGATGTCTTTACCCCTGACATTTTTTTCAATGTCTTCCATATATATGTATATACACGTGTATACTTGCTTTTTGATGTAGGCTTACAAGTATTGGGCATCGAATTCACTTGGCTCTATAGGTTTGAGCGTGCCCTCAAATTCTTGATGGTTGTTGTTTCAGAGATAGTACCAAGGTCCTACTTGAGTCTTTCCTTTCCATTATTTGATGTGGGAACATTGGGGTTCATGCTTGGTTAGTTAGAAGTTGGGGTGATAAACCCAGAGTCACCTCATCCAGTTAATCATGGTTGTAGATAGTGTCTTGTGGTCCCTTGCATTTATTTGGGTGTATGATTTGTTTATTCATTTCATTTACGTATCCTTCTTGGGATGATTCTTAGTTGATCTTTGCTATGTTGTGTTTTAGGGTTTCATGCTTGGTCAAAAGTTTGGCTTGACATGCCTTTTTGGTTTTGGTTGACCTTGTTTGATCTTGTGGTTATCTCTATGTGTTTCATAGTTGATTTTTATGGCCTCTTTAGATGATTAGATTTATTTTTATGCATGTGATTTTATTCTATCTAAGTGTCATATCCTATAGTAAGTATAAATATGTAATAATATTAATATTTTGATCAATCACTTCATAATCATATAGATTATTGGTGCAATTAAGAATAGAGAAACCCACAAGAGATCAGTCCAACCTTGCATCCAACATAGACACAATGAAAACAATAGCCAAGATAGAAAAGAAATCAAAGATCAACCTTCAATTATTATCAGAAAATCAGTTACAACATATCTACAACATGTAGTCTTACATGTCAAGCATACATACCTGATTATGATCTGAAATCCCTTACAAACCCTATCCAAACTACAATCAAATAATATTATGAAGATCACACATCCCTTAGGAACAAGTCCATAAGCTTATATAGTCATTACAATCATTGGTTAGCCTAGAAAATATCACATTTCCCAAGAATAGAGAAAATGTAATACAACAAATAGGTCAGCTCCCAAATCCATATGAACAACCCCCAATGAATAAAAAAGAGATACGATCATACAAGAAAGATGGCCTCAAATGTAATAATGAGTTGGCACAACCACAACTAGGAATTCTAACCAATAGATCGGAAAATTAATTAGTGAGCACAAAGACTGACTAAAAAATGAAGAACACGATAGTCCCACAAATAATCTTCAATAACTTCCACGTGATGAATCCAAATGAGGTGTGATCATAGGATAAGGTTCAAGATGAAGCCACAAAATCACTATAGAAAGTACAGCTCATAACAACAAGCATGGATCGACCACAACCAAAACACTAGACTGATAAATAGGAAACTAAATATATTTTTAGTTGATGCAATATTGGTTAGTTCCCAAGATGCTCCTGCATTAGACACCCAAGTTACTTTAAAAGTGAGTCCCTCACTTTGTTGGGGCTAAAGGAAAACCAAAGTGGTCAACCTCAGCTTGAGAATTCTATGATGAATCTTCAATTGGTTTATCATTCCATTTGATAAGATATTCCGTATACTTCTTACCTCTTGTACTCATGCCAACTATGCTCTCCAAAATCTGTTCTATTTGATGCTTCTTCTTCTTAGGATATTCTTGTCCAACATCCAACTCATCAATGTGATCACCATTTGATTCATGATACTCAAACAAATCTGCAACATTAAATATTGGTGATATAACCATGTCATTTGGTAATTCCACTTCATATGCATTCCTTGAATCAAACCTTCTCAAGATCTTAAAAGGACCAAATTTATTCATCCTCAACTTGTTATAAGTACCAAAAGGAAATCTAACCTTCTGTAAGTACACCATAACTTCATCTCCCACATGAAATTCCTTATGTCTCCTTTTCATATCATCTCCCCTCTTATAACCTTGGTTTATTTCCTCCAAATGATGTCTCACTCCTTCATACAATATATTCATAGTCTGAGAAAAATCTTCTCCTCCAACACTCTTCCTAACATCAGGACTGATATCCATCATTTTTTTAATTCCCTTAAGATTAAACCCAATAAACACTTCAAATGGTGTCTTTCTTGTACTCCTATTCACTGAGTTATTATAAGAAAACTCTACCTGAGGTAAAACTTAATCCCAATTTCTAGGATTACCTCCAACTAAACACCTCAACAAGTTCCATAAACTCCTAATCAAAACCTCTGTTTGTCCATCATTTTGTGGATGAAAAGTAGAATTGAACTTCAAATCATCTTTCATCTTCTTCCAAAGTGTCCTCCCGAAGTATCCAACAAATGTACTATCCATGTCTGAAACAATGCTCTTAGGTAATCCATGTAATCTCACAATATCCTTAAAAAACAAATCATCTGCGTGCACTACATCAATTGCCTTCATACAATGAATAAAACCCTCTCTATGTTCTTGGCAAACTAAGCACAAAATCCATATTAATCTCCTTCCAAGGTCTAACTGATACTGTCAAAGGTGTATACAGTCCCACATTATGACTACTACCTTTGGAAACTTGACATACCTTAAAATTATGAACATAACTCCTCATATCCCTTAGGATTTATGGTTAAAATTAATTCTCACTTATCAAGGCTACTATCTTATCAATGCAAAAATGTCATGCTAAACCACCACTATGTTTCTCCTTAATCATATTATCCCTCATGAACTTCTAGGTATACATAACTGACTACCCCTAAATAAAATCCACCCTGAATTAAATAATCCAACCACTTACCTCTGTCAGCAACAATAGGTTCTTTACAAGCCTTCTAAGGTTCACTAAAATATGCATCATCCTCATATAATTTCTTCAATTCATCAAACCCCAACACTACGATCTTCATTTCAGTCAACAAGGTCCTTCACCTACTTAAATAATCCACAAATTTATTTTCCACACCACTCTTATGTTTCAACACAAATGTATAGCTCTGCATGAACTCAACCCATCTCATATGCCTCTGATTCAACTTACCCTGGCTACTCAAATACTTCAATGCTTGATTATCAATATACAATACAAACTCCCTAAGTAACAAATAATGCCTCCATTTCTTCAAAGCTTGAATTATAGAATAAAACTCCTGATCATATATTGAATACCTTCATTTTTCATCATTTAAATTCTCACTTAAGTAAGCAACACGTCTCCCTTCTTGAGTTAGGACCGCTCCAATTGCATTTCCACTAGCATCACAATCCACTTGGAATACCTTACTAAAATTAGGTAAAGCTAATACCAATTTTTCTATCACCTTCTTCTTCAATAATTCAAAGATCATTTGTCCTACATGTGTCCATTTGAACTCCTTCCAATCTCCTCTCATAGTTTCAGTCATCAGTCCATATATTGAACTAAAGTTCCTAATGAACTTTTGGTAGAAACTAGCTAACCTATGGAATGATCTTACCTCTCCAAATGTCACCAGTATAGGCCACTCAACAATGGATTTCACTTTTTTAGGGTCCATCTTCAATCCCTCAATAGATATCACAAATCTTAAGTATACCAACTCCTCTTTCATGAAAGTGAACTTCTTGATATTTATCAGCAACTTCTCTTCTCTCAACTTTTGCAATACTTGTCTAACATGCATCAAATGTTCATCTTTTCTCTCACTGAAAATCATCATATCATCCAAATACACAATGACATACTTACCCAAGAAATCCTTCAAGACTTCATTCATTAATCGCATGAAAGTACTAGGTGCATAAGACAATCCAAAAGGCATTTATACCAACTGATGCAACTAAAATTCCTTTAACAATTAACATAAATATAAGAGAGAAAAAAACATAGAATATTTTCATAATTAAAATCCTTCTTTATTATTCTTCCAACTACTCTTCTGTTGCAACAATGAGAAAAAATATAAATTTAAATACAAATTTGAAATTACCTTTTTTTATAGTTTTTTCACAAAAACCATTTTTTTGCCATTTCTAATAATTTTTAAAACAACTCCTAAAAAGATGAATTTTTGTGTGAAGCTTCCTAAAACTAAGATAAGATGAACTGCCAACTAACCTTCGAAATTGGGAATAATATTTTGAATTTATTAAAAAAACAACTTTTCTAAAAACATAAAAAACACTAAAATTTTTAAAAACCACTAAAAGCTCCTGCATCATTCTCCTCTAGTTGAAAAGAATGCAGCTCCTACAAGTTATTTTTGAATGCATGTTTCTCATTTAGATCTAATCCTTCCCATTATACCAGATATCTATCGTATTGACCTGGAGAAAGAGAAAATTGAAGCCCTCTTGAATGCAAGTCTACTCCTTTTTTCTCATCTTCCACTTCTTTGGCAATTTTTCCTTCATCTTTGCAACTATCCCCAGATCCTTCTTCCCCTTATTTTTATTAACCCATCTCCTATTCAACACTAGCTTGACTTTTAGATTCCAAAATTCTATTTCTTGTGCATATACTTCAAAAGCATCATTATTTATGTCTTCATCATATAACATAACATCATATTCTCCATTACCACAATTTTCATGATACTTTTACAAATTTGCATATGCCTCTTTAACAAACAAATTAGAAACATCTTCACTATCAACCTTATTATCAATAGGAATTTCCACTTTCTCAGTTTGAACATCAGATTCAAATAATTGAAAATGATAGGAAGACTCATCTGCAACTATGTTTACCTTGCCTTCTTCAATCCTTGATGTCAAAATAGTCATAGGTATACTCACCATTTCATTTTCTACTTCTTCCTCCATTATTTTTTTCCTTTCTTTCCTTTTCCTCTTTTTAATAATCTTTCTAATGGGCCATGTGATATTCTTCTTGATCGATAAGTGCAACTTTTGCATCTCTAGGGAAAATCTTGTCACCAATTCTTTTAAGGCTTGATCCAACCTTTGTACCTCCTGCTTAAAACATTTTAAATATACCTTTTCAACTTCCTTATTCTTCAAACTTGTATCTTTCATCTTCTCTTGTTTTTCTTGTTTCTTCTTTGGTGAACCCTCACTCTGCAAGCACCTCTTCAAAACATTCATCTTCCTTCAAGCAAGTCCCTTTAACCTTGCTTCCACTTTTCCTTTGCCTCACCTAGGCATTTTATCTTCTCTACCTAACCTTTTAGAAACCAACTTCTCTCTTCAACCTACACAAACACAAACACTAAACTCTCTTTCCCAGACCTTTTAGGCTCTGATACTAGATGATGCAGCCAAAATTCCTTTAACAATTAACATAAACATAAGACAGAAAAAAACATAGAATATTTTCAGAATTACAATCCTTCTTTATTATTCTTTCAACTAATCTTTTGCTGCTACAATGATAAATAAACACTAATTTAAGTACAAATCTGATATTACCTTTTTTGGCAATTTTTTCACAAAAATATTTTTTTACCATTTTTGTTAATTTTTAAAACAACTCCTAAAAAGATGAATTTTTCCGTGAAGCTTCCTAAAGCTAAGATAAGATGAACTACCAAATAACCTTTGAAATTAAAAATAATATTTCAAATTTATTAAAAAAAAAACTTTTCTAAAAAACTAAAAAAATACTAAAATCTTAAAAAACCACTAAAAGCTACTGCATCACCAACCACTCATACAAACCTTTATTTATTTTTAAATGTGATTTTACACTCATCCCATTCTCTAATTCTAATATGATGATATCCACTCTTCAATCCTATCTTGGTGAAATACTTAGCTCCACTCAAACAATTCATCAAATCATCCACCCTTGGCAAAGGAAGATGGTACTTAATAGTAATCTGGTTGATAGCTCTTGAATCGGTACACATCCTCCATTGTCCATACTTATTAGGTGCTAACACTACAAGCACTGTACATAGACTCAAACTTTCTCTAATCAAGCCTCTTTGTAACAATCTTGAACTTTCCTATTGAGTTCCTCATTTTCTGTTGGTGTCATTCTATAAGTTACTTTATTAGGTAGACTAGCCCCTTGTATCAAATCCATACAATTAATAATACTTCTCACTAGTGGTAATCCATTATGAACATTATTTGATATGATATTAGCATACTCACTCAACAATTTAGTGATTTCCTCAAGATGTTCTACTAAGACTTTTTCCTTAGATTCTTTAGGTACTAATGCAAAATACACACTGTTATGCTTCATCTCATCCACTGGAAAAATCATTTCACTGGCACATACTTCACTCTTAAGAGGTTCCTCTAAGGGAAATAAATTTTGTTTCATCCCATTAGCAACAATAGTGTGAACATTTATTCTACTATCATGCATAGCTTTCCTATCATACTACCACGGTCTTCCCAGCAAGAGATGACACACATCCATAGACATAATATCACACAAAAATTCATCATAATAATTCCCAATCTTTACTTAACTAGGCATTGTTCACTTACCAGTACCTTGTGTTCATCTTTATCCATGCAATTTGATAGGGTTTAGGATGCTTCAATCATTGCAACTTCAATTTTTCAACAAGCTCCTCTGAAGCAAGATTATCATAACTTCCACTGTCTATGACAACATTCCAAACCTTGTCTTGTACCTTGGATCTAGTCCTAAATGGATTCTTCCTCTGTACCAATTCCTTCTCTCATTCTCTATGATATACGACTCTCCTAGTCTTCAAGGTTGCACCTTCCTCTACTGGATTGTTGTTTATTGAACCGGTGGACTCTTCATCAGCAAATGCAATTCTCCTACTGCTCTTTGCCTTCTTCTCATAGTTACTTTTCTTTCATTCAAATGATCTATGTCCTACTTCATCACAATTAAAATAGGTATTATTGAACTTCCTCCTTTCACCACTACCTTTTCCTTCCCTTCGGTAGGAACTCTTTTCATTTCTCCTATACCGATCATTGTCCTTAACTTTTGACTCATTTTTGCCCTGATCTGCAAAAGATCTACCTCTTCCTCTCTAAAATCTTCCACCCTTGCCTCTTTGTCTTTCTCATACCTCCTATTCATCTTCTCTTCAACCTTCAAGGCTAACTTATAAGCCTCTTCCACACTCCTAATCTACAACAAACTGATTTCATCTTGTATGGACATCTTCTAACCACTAAGGCAATGAGAAACTTATTCAACCTCATCATCCATGTGACCAAATCTAACATTCAATTTTTAGAACTCCACTATATAACTCTTAATTCTTAGATATCTTTGCTTCAAGTTCTGCAACTTCCTAAAAAAATTGACTTGGTAATCCCCAGTCAAAAACTTTTCCTTCAACATTTTCACCATCCTATCTCAAGATTTGATCTTGTATTTACCTCTTCTTTTTTTATCTATCTACAGATGTTCCCACCATAAGGAGGCATGTCCTTTTCACTTGATTCAAGCATACTTTACTTTCTTCTCTTCAGTAGTTCCTTCAAGCTTAAAATATTTTTCTATATCGGTGATCCACTCAATCAACTCATCAACATCTAGGTTTACATGATAATTAGGTGGGTTGAAATGAGGTCTTTGATTAACACTTATCAAGGCCCTAATAAAACTCTCCTCTTCACTATTCAACTCTAGTTGTACCTCATTATTCTCCCCTTCCACTACTTGATCCTGGTTTTTTCCTTCTCCCTCATCATCACTTGCATCTTCTATGTGTTTCTCTTTTCTCTAAGAAGTCTAGATTGCTTGCAATCTGGCAAAAATTTGTCTTAACAAGTCTAATACTATTGGATCTTCATTCCTTGATCCACCTATAACATTTCTCATGGCCATTTCTACAAACCCTAGGAATTGTAGGTCGGATCCTCTCAATCACCACCCCACAAGAAAACCCTAGGTTGCAAACCTTTCTCTAATACCACTTGATGAAATCAAGGATGGAGAAACCTAAAAGAGATCAGTCCAACATTAAAGCCAACATAGACACAATAGAAACAATAGCCAAGGTATAAAAGAAATGAAAGATCAACATACAATTATTATCAAAAAATTAGTTACAACATATCTGCAACATGTAGTCTTATATGCAGATCATACATGCCTAATTATGATCTAAAATCCCTTACAAACCCTAGCCAAACTATGACCAAATAATCTTATGAAGATCACCTATCCCATAGGAATAAGTCCATAAGCTTATATATCCATTACAAACATCGGTCGGCCTAGAAAAGATCATGTTTCCCAAGAATAGAGAAAATGTAATACAAAAATAGGTCAACTCCCAAATCCCTAGGAACAACCCCCAATGAATAAAACAAGAGATGCAATCATACAAGAAAGTCAACCTCAACCTTAATAATGAGCTAGCATGACCACACCTTGGAATTCCAACCACTAGATCAAAAAATTGATCGGTGAACACAAATACTAACTAGAAAATGAAGAACGGGACAGTGTTGCAAATAATATTTAATAACTCTTTCCTAATGAATCAAAATGAGGTGCATTCATAGGATAAGATTCAGGATGAAGCCACAAACACATTGTAGAAACTATAACTCAAAACAAGCATAGATCGACCACAACCAGAGCACTAGAATGATCAATAGGAAACTAAACATATTTTTGGTTGATGCAAGATTGCTAATTAGATCCCAAGATGCTCTTGCATCAATTATAATTGTATGATTTTGGATATTGTTTGTGATGTAAATCTTTGGATTAAGGTAAAGTATAGTATTGTTAATAATTAAATTCTTCATAATGCAAGGTATGATATTCTTAATTACTAATTATTAATAATGAGGATAGGTTATATGCATATTACTTATATCTTCTATGCCACATAATATAATAATAATAAAAATGTGTATGAATGATTATAAAGTATCCATTATAATTATATTTGTCTAATATATAATTATGAGTTTATAATTATATTAAGTTATTTAATTATGCCCTTAAGTTAAGAGTTAGTTGGGGGTTGGTTACCTTTGGGAAATCTATTTATATGAATTCTCTTTTTGCTTTTGAGGGGGATTTTGGGTTGAATCTTTGAGGAGAGTTTGTGCTGGAAACTGCAATTCAAGTAGTTGTTGTATTGTCATTGATGTCAAACCTTAACTGGTAAGACTATTGCTATTTAAGAAAGTACTATATCTATTTGAGTGTTGCTAAGGGGATAGGCAAGGTTGGTAACAACAGCACCTAAGGAAAGGTTGAATTATCTTGATACTTCAATGAGTACTTGATTATGTGGCACAATGATAAGAAAATGTATTGTTTATCTAAGTAAGAATGAAGACTAAACTGGTAGGCTTAACCGAGAAAAAGTGAAGAAATCTAGTTTAAGTCGAGTGTTGTTTGTGTTGACCGAGCTAGTATGTGCTGAGTAAAATTAGTGTTGACTGAACACCAATTAATTGCTGAGGAAGATAGTGTTAGCCGAGGAAATAGTTTATGTGGTGATCGAGCTTTCCAGAGAAGACCGAGAAGTTGGACATGGTATTGACCGAGTGTCAGTATTCTACATTTGATGAAGAATTCAGATTTCCAGCCGACATCATTGAATTTTTGGATTATGTAAAACATGTTGACTTTATTTATTGATTGTATGAAAGTATTTAATGCTCTGTAAAATATTTTATTGTAAATATTTAAGAGATTTTAGATATTTCAAAAGGATAGCCAAAGAACATAATGTAGGATGGATTCAATGAATCTGACCTAACCCTAAGATCTACGAAGGAGATTAAGCGGCAAAAGATGTATTGACCTAATAGAGGTAGTATTAAGGAAACCTAAGCGAGAGGTTGAAAAAAGGAGAGAAGTGGATGCTGGAAGTGTTGTTGATGTTATTGACTATCTAAGCAGAAAAGGCTGAAGGAGAAGTGTTGTGATCACTTGAAGGGTTTCAAGTAGATCAGTGATGGAGATGGAAAAGATTCACAGTCAGTAAGCCAGCATATGTGTACGGAATTAGATCTGATATTTGCAAAGTGAGTTGTATGTTTCTCAGATCAATATTACTACTACTTTCTAACCATTGTAACAGTCAAAATCCTTTTAACAGAGGTTGACCTAACAGTCATAGGTATAAATCCTTTGAACAATGTTGTATTCTAATGGAATGTATGTAAGTCCTATAACAAGGCGCACTTTTAACAGAGTGGTTTAAATCCTTTAACCGGGTCACACCTGACAGTGTGTTTGTAACCTTTGATAGGGTTGGCTTTTCACTGAGCTCACTTCAGAAGAGTGAACATAATAGTAACATGTTACAAAGTGGTTTTTCCCAAATTGGGTTTCCACTATAAATCCTGGTGTTGATACTTGTATGAATGTTTTGGTTTGAACATTTCTATGTTTTACAAGTTAGATGCTATTGGATAAGTGGATTGCACTGTTATATGTTTTTGTTATGCAATCAGTAATGACCGAGTAGGTGTTGGTTATTAGATCTGATTTGTTGAAGAGTTTAAAGATTGTTTTTATACATCTAGACCTGAGAACAATTGATTCACCCCCCCCCCCCCTCTTTGTTGTTCTAAATCATATTAACAATTGGTATCAGAGCTATTGGTGCTTACAAAGAACAAGTTTGAAGGTACTTGAAGAAAATGATCAAGATGTATAAGGAGGTACCAAAGCTGAATAAGGAAAACTTTCTTGCATGGCAAAGCTTGATGAAGCTGCATCTGACCGGTATTGATGATTTTTCTAAGTATTACATTGAGCATGACTATGTCACACCTATTGCACCTCTGACTACCGAGGAAATGAAAGCTAAACAAGAGCACAACCAAGTAATGTTGGAGATTGTGTCTGCCCTAAGTTATCTAGAATTTGAAGACATCAAAGACTGCAGTACTGCAAAGCAAATATGGGACACCCTTGCAAGCATTTATGGCGGTGATGTGAATGTGTTGAGAGCAAAAGTCGAGAGCCTAAGAGGTAAATTTGATGAAATGATAATTCAAGAAGGTGAGAATATTGCACAATATTGTGGTAGAATAAAAGAAGTTGTAAATGCTATTAGGGGATAAAATGGAACTATTGAGGATGAAACTGTAATAGGAAAAGTATTGAAAACTCTGCATCCTATCTATGCAATCAAAATTTTTGCAATCTAGGAATCTAGATGTAACTCTCCTAATGCCCTTACTTTAGAAAGTTTGGTTGGTAAGCTTACTACTTTTGAACTTTCTAACTATGATAACTTCACTGTTGGTAGTATTGAATCTTCTTTTAAGTCAAAAATGGTTCTGAATAAGTCAAAGAAGGAAAAAGAAAGATGCATCAGTGAAATTGAAAGTGAAATTGATAGAGACAATGGCACATCTGATGAAGAACTTGAGGATCTAGAAGCTCTTATGGCTAGAAGACTGAAAAGGGGAAAAGGAAGGTATAAAGGTAAACTCCCTATTATATTTTTTCATGTAATAAAGTTGGTCATATAGCTGCTAGATGTCCTAACAGGGATAATAAGGATGAAGAAAGAGGCAGCAAGCATAAAGACAAAAGAGAAGATAGAGGTTACTGAAGATACAAGGACTACAAAGGGAAAGGTAAGAAATCCTGCTACATTGTTAAAGAAGAGACTGACACTGATAGTGATGATCTTGAAATTGAAGTTGTCTATGTTTCAATGAAAGATGAAACTGATGAGGATGATAAAACTGCATTGATATCTTATGTGAACAAAAATGATAAATGAATTATTGACATTGGTTGTTCCCATCATATGATTGGAGATAAGAGTAAGTTTGATACCTTAAACCATTATAAAGGTAGGAGTGTGAAATTTGGAAATGATGCACCACATCTTGTTAGAGGAAAAGGATTGATTAAGCTGACTGATAAGATCTCTTACGAAAATGCTTATTGGATTGAGGGTCTTAATTATAATCTGTTGAGTGTTGCACAGCTTAATAGCACTGGCTACTAAGTGGAATTTCATCACAGGAAGGCCAAAATATTTGATGCCATAGGTGAACTGATTGCAAGTGGAGAACAGACAAGAGGTAATTTGTTCTATCTAGACCTATCTGAAGAAACATGTATGATTGTACAACTTGATGATATTTGGTTATGGCATAAGCGGCTATGTCATGTTAACTTTGATAATCTGGTAGACATTAGCAAGAAAAAGAAAGTGAAAGGTCTACCTAGATTGAAGAAACCTAAGAATGTAATGTGCAAAGAATGTCAGTTGGGTAAGATGACTAAGTCTAGTTTCAAGAGCAAAACCTTTACTTCTGAGAATATCTTAGATTTGGTCCATACTGACCTTTGTGGACTGATGGGTGTACAAAGCTATTGTGGTGCTAGATATTTTATCCTATTTGTTGATGATTATACCAGAATGATGCATGTAATTTTCTTAAAGGAAAAATCTGATGCTTTCTAATTTTTTAAGTGGTATGTGGCTAAGGTTGAAAAAGAGACAGGTAAAAACCTAAAGTGTCTAAGATCTGACCGAGGTGGAGAATTTACATCAAATGAGTTTAATCTATTTTGCAATGATAGAGTGATCAAAAGACAGATGTCTGCACCTAGAACTCCTCCACAAAATGGTATAGTAGAGAGAAGGAACAGATCTATCTTGGATTGTGCAAGGACATTAATGATTGAAAAGAATTTTACATAGAAGTATTGGAAAGAAGCTGTAAGTATAGTTGTTTATACTCTTAACCGAGTACAGATCAAAAAGGGTACAAATCTGACACCTTATGAATTATGGCATGGGTATGCACCGAATGTAAAGTACTTTAGAATTTTTGGAAGTAAGTGCTACATATTGAAGGATAGTAGGAATGGAAAATTTGATGCTAAAAGCGATGAGGGTATATTCCTAGGCTATTCCACAAAAAGTAAAGCTTATAAGTGTTTGAATTATAACACTAACAAAATTGTGGAAAGTTTGAATGTCAAAGTTGATGAGTATGTAGAGAAAAATGAAGCTGACAGTAACAGAATACCAGAAGATTATAGATCTTTTATGTATATAGAAGAAGAAGAGGCAAGTGATAGACCTACACCTGATGCCGAGCATCAGGATAACAATGTCGAGAGAGAAGAAGAATGTGCCGAGTGACATGAAGAAGCTGTCGAGTATCAGGAAGAGGTTGTCGAGCATTCAGAAGCTGAATCTGACAATCTTGTTGGTGAACCTAATGAGCCAAATGAAAGAAGAGTGGAACATGTTCTAGCACAATATGTAAGGAGACATAACAAGCTTGAACAAATTATTGGAGATAAAGATACTGGAATTCAGACAAGAAGCAAGGCAAGAGATCCAACATGTTTACTATGTGAATATGAGCCTAAGACAACAAAGAAGGCATTAGAAAATGAAGACTGGATAGAAGCAATGAATGAAGAGATTGACCAGATAGAGAAGAATGATGCTTGGACTCTGGTGCCAAGACCAGAAGATAAGAATGTCATTGGGACAAAGTGGGTATTTCGTAATAAGCTGAATGAACATGGTTAAATCATAAGAAACAAGGCTAGGCTGGTATGCAAAGGCTACGCACAAGAAGAAGGAATAGATTATGGGGAAACATTTTCCCCTGTAGCAAGATTGGAAGGAGTTAGAACTCTACTTGCATATACTACCTATAAAGGTTTCAAGGTGTACCAAATGGATGTCAAGTCTACATTTTTAAATGGTATATTGGAAGAAGTATATATTGAACAGCCAGAAGGATTTTTTGATCCAAACAAAAGACACATGGTTTGCAAATTGAATAAAGCACTGTATGGACTAAAGAAAGCTCCCAGAGCATGGTATGAGAGATTGCACAACTACCTAATACAGATTGGATTCTCAAGGACAAATGACACAAGCAATCTGTACATGAAAGATGAAGAAGGTAAAGGAATCATGTTAGCCAAGATCTTTGTAGATGATATTATATTTGGTGGACAAGATGCCTTGTGTAAGAAATTCTCAAATGAAATGCAAACTGAATTTGAGATGAGTATGTTTGGGGAGATCAAATTTTTTATTGGTTTGCAAGTATATCAGATGGAGAAAGGAATTTTCATCACCCAGTCTAAATATGTTTATGAGATACTGAAAACCTTTGGTATGGAAGACTCAAGGCCAGTAAGTACTCCCATGGCTACTGGACAGAAGTTGTCTAAGAATGATGATGTTGTAGAAGTTAACCAGACTTTGTATAGATCTATGATTGGAAAGCTACAGTATGGTTTACATAGAAGACCAGATATTGCTTTAGCTATTGGGATTATGGCAAGATTTTTTGCCAATCCTAAGGAAACTCACATGATGGCAGTTAAAAGAATCATGAGATATTTGAAGGGAACTATTGACTATGGATTATACTACAAGAAGCATGACAAATTTGAACTGAGAGTGCATACAGATGCTGATTGGGTAGGAAATGTAGATGACAGAAAGAGTACTAGTGGTGGAGCTTTCTTTCTTGGACAGAGATTAGTTTCCTGGACAAGCAAGAAACAAAATTGCATTTCCCAATCTATTACTGAAGCTGAGTATGTGGCTGTAGCTGTGAATTGTTCAAATTTGATATGGATAAAACAATTGTTGGTAGGCATAAAAGAAGAAATCATTGAACCAATTGTCATCTTCTGTGACAACACAAGTTCTATCAACATCTCTAAAAACCCAATGATGCACACAAAGACCAAAAACATTTCCATCAAGTATCATTACTTGAGAGAACTGGTACAAGATAAAGAGGTCTGCATGGAATATGTGAATACCAAGGAACAATTAGCAAATATATTCACTAAAGCTTTACCTAAAGAAGCTCATGAATACTGAAGAAGTCAATTAGGGGTCCTTCCCCTAACTGAGGATGCCTAGTCAAGCTAGGAGCATTACATCAAGTGTGATGCAAAGAACATCTAACAAATTGATGTAGAGAAAGGTCACACTTTAGGAGCAATCTGGAGTTGTGAAGAGCACATCAAAGTCAAAATCAGTCATAAGCAAGATGACAGAGGGAGAAATATTCTACTGAAGTGAATGGATGATATCTACATCTACAGGATGTAAGTTTTTGTTGATGCTTTGGCATTTTTGTCAAAGAAGGAGATGATGATAGATGAATACACAGAATGAGAAGATCAAGACAGTGGGATAAATTCAGTGGACGGTTAAGCATGGCTAATTGATTATGTATCAGAATGAATCAAAGGATATTATAAATTTCTCTGATGGACATATAATTTTTTGGATTGGTTGGTAATTCATGTGATATTTATATGGTGTTGCCATCAATGCCAAAGAGGGAGATTGTTGGAAACTGCAATTGAAGAAATTGTTGTATTGGCATTGATGTCAAACCTTAACTGGTAAGACTATTGCTATTTAAGAAAGTACTATATCTATTTGAGTGTTGCTAAGGGGATAGGAAAGGTTGGTAACAACAATACCTAAGGAAAGGTTGAGTTATCTTGATACTTCAATGAGTACTTGATTATGTGGCACAATGATAAGACAATGTATTATTTATCTAAGTAAGAATAAAGACTAAACTGGTAGGCTTAACCGAGCAAAAGTGAAGAAATCTAGTTTAAGCCAAGTGTTGTTTGTGTCGACCAAGCTAGTATGTGCCGAGTAAAATTAGTGTTGATCGAACACCGGTTAATTGCCGAGGAAGATAGTGTTAGCTAAGGAAACAATTTATGTGGTGACCGAGCTTTCCAAAGAAGACTAAGAAGTTGGACACAGTATTGACCGAGCATCAGTATTCTGCATTTGATGAAGAATTCAGATTTCCAACCAACATTGTTGAATTCTTGGATTATGTAAAATATGTTGACTTTATTTATTGATTGTATGAAAGTATTTAATGCACTGTAAAATGTTTTATTGTAAATCTTTAAGAGATTCAAGATATTTCAAAAGGATAGCCAAAGAACATAATGTAGGATGGATTCAATGAATCTAACCTAACCCTAAGATCTATGAAGGAGATTAAGTGGCAAAAGATGTATTGACATAATATAGGTAGTATTAAGGAAACCTAAGTGAGAGGTTGAAAAAAGGAGAGAAGTAGATGCTAGAAGTGTTGTTGATGTTATTGACTGTCTAAGCAGAAAAGGCTGAAGGAGAAGTGTTGTGATCACTTGAAGGGTTTCGAGTAGATCAGTGATGGAGATGGAAAAGATTAACAGTCAATAAGCTAGCATATGTGTACGAAATTGGATCTAATATTTGCAAAGTGAGTTGTATGTTTCTCAGATCAATATTACTGCTACTTTCTAACCATTGTAACAGTCAAAATCCTTTTAACAGAGGTCGACCTAAAATTCATAGGTATAAATCCTTTAAACAAGGTTGCATTCTAATGGAGTGTATGTAAGTCCTATAACAAGGTGCACTTTTAACAAAGTGGTTTAAATCCTTTAACCGGGTCACACCTGGCAGTGTGTTTGTAACCTTTGGCAAAGTTGGCCTTTCACCGAGCTCACTTCAGAAGAGTGAACATAATAGTAACATGTTACAAAGTGGTTTTTCCCAAATTGGGTTTCCACTATAAATCCTGGTTTTGATACTTGTGTGAATGTTTTGGTTTGAACATTTCTATTTTTACAAGTTAGATGCTATTGGATAAGTGGACTGTACTATTATATGTTTCTGTTATGCAATCAGTAATGACTGAGTAGGTATTGGTTATTAGATCTAATTTGTTGAAGAGTTTAAAGATTGTTTTTATACATCTGGACCTAAGAACAACTGATTCACCCCCCTCTCAATTGTTCTAAATCATATTAATAGTTTGGTTTTACTTTTCATGGAGATTTTGGAGAAAAACACTTATGAGATGTGAGGGAGTGTTTGTGGGCATACTTCTTTAAGGATCCATAGTTTTCTTTGGTTTTGGGTGAGGGAAATTATTGTAAGAGTTTTAGTAGTTGGGAGGGATTTATTTTTGTGGACGTAGATTTTTTTCATGGAGATATCTGAAACTAGAGAGGGTTTTGAATGATGTCTTTCAAGTGAGGTTTGTCTTCCTCTCATTGTCTCCTTCTTCTTGCTTCTTTGGATAAATCTTCACAGGCCTGAGGTAGGGTTTTAATTCCTTGTCAAAATTGTTTATTTGATGAAATATGAAGTGATTTATATATTTTAATTATGTATGATATTTTTAATTTTCATTCCTATAAGTATTTAAAATTTTGAGTTCATCTTAGAGAAAATTGTCATGTATTTTCCTAGGTTTTCGAGCAACCCATTTTTGGAGATCTATTATTTATATAAAATAAATTGAGTCTATGGTTTTTCTTGGTTGATGTTATGGAAGTGGAATTCAAATATATCAAAAGGATATCTTTCATATTTCCTTTTTTTGGTCGGATTAATGTCCTAATGTATACTTTTTGTCGAACTATTTTTGTCCTTTCTTGTTTTGATTTTTTAATCACGTTTATTTGAATGGTACGAACTAGTACAAAAATGTACATACCTAAAATTGATATAATATATAGGTATCTATCTTATCTTTCATGTTTCATTTTTTAAGTATTTTTTTTATTTTTTTTAAATTTACAACTATTTTAGCGAAGGCAGGTCTGAACCCTAACTAGGGTTTTATGTTTTAGAACAAAATCCATAACTTTCTTTTCCACCGTTGGATCTTCATAAAAATTGGAGAGAGAGTATGTAATGATATTTTATTAATTATCACCAAATATATTATCTTAATTATTTTTCTATGGAAGTTATGAATAACTATTCATTGATGACTATTCTTGGCATTTAACCATTATTTGAAATAAATCAATTTTAGAAGTTGTCAAGTGTTAGAGGCTTGTAGGATCTTATTTTTGTTTCATTTTGACCTTTATTACAATTAATATGGTTTTTATATCATGTTTGGTATATTTTTATGCCTCATGTATTTCGAATCATTTTGAATGCTAGATTAGGGTTTAGGGTTGTTTGGTGGACTAGGGACAACCAGTGATCACCTTAACCTAATAAGATGATACTATGTTGTTTAGATAGTTATTATTATGATGTTATATCTTGTGTGGTTCATTTAGATACCTATTTAAGTGTTTTGGGTGCATTTTGAGTGCCAAATTAAGGTTTAGGGTTGTCTAGTGGATTAGGGACAACATATTTCTTTCTAAAATCAATCGATTGTTGTTATTGCATTTATGTGACTTATTCTATGTTGTATTATGGATATAATATGTTCTTATGATGCTTTTTTGGAGTTAGGTAACCTAAGTACACTAGGTGTGTAG
This sequence comes from Chamaecyparis obtusa, assembly GCA_027943335.1. NCBI lineage: Eukaryota > Viridiplantae > Streptophyta > Pinopsida > Cupressales > Cupressaceae > Chamaecyparis > Chamaecyparis obtusa. The sequence goes on along the minus strand of BSBK01001456.1, from coordinate 400,547 downwards.
CTCAAACTGAGGGGCTAAGGCCCTAAGTGGTTGTCAGGGTAACCCACTATTGAGTTATCTTAATCAAGTGATAACATTAATCAAACTTATTGGGATGGGAGAAATTTCACACTAAAAAAGATTAATTTGATGTCTCACCCATTCTACTAGTGCTAGTACATACTAGGGATGGGAGTGGGAGAATATTCCTTTGTGATAGCACAATCGAACAAACTTATCTCCATGAAAGGTGTTTAGTTTCGCATGTGCCTACTTGGGGGCCGAGAAGGATAATACCAAGGTAACCTAAGGGGTGAGGGCTATGCGATGACACTCACCTATGTTGTAGCTTAGAGTCCCTACCAATGTAATCATGCTTTTGATGGTCCTTGTTTCCTTCTTGTGTCTTCAGTTGTGTATGTTTTAGGAAAGGTTATATCCACCTTAGGTATGTCTCAGTTGTTACCTCTTGCATGGGCCTTGGTTTCTATCTCCTAGCTTGGGGGAGTGGGCCTATTGGTTCCACATGGTTGGGTGGTTAATCTTTATTATATTAAGGTATTATTTTTGGTCTCTTGGATGATCCTTTCTCATGTTCCTTTCTAGATTTGTAGTTGAAGATTTCATATTGTATATTGTATCAAATTGAGATGTATTGGTGTATATGTATTCATCTCCTGAAAGTTGTATATGTATGAGGCATAATGATGTATATTGATGTAATTATATTTCAAAGCAATGTATAAGGGAATGGGTAGTTTTAGGTGAAAAGAAAATGGAGAAAGATTATATTACATGTTGAACATGTTAGTGTTAAAAGGATGTTGTTTATAGTAGTTGCTCATATTTATCCTATTCTCTTATGAAGTTCATCTATTAAGGAAATGAACTTAGATTTACTTAGGAAATAATTTATTATATCCTAATGAAAGGATCGAGGCAATTAGTGTGAACTGATAGAGTAGTAATTGGAGTTATAAATAATGAACAATTATGGATTAATGAAATAAGTTAGTAATTTGATTTTATTGTTCAATAGTTGATTTATGTTTACTTAGTGCATAAATGAGTATGGATTAATGAATTATGTAAGATAATGCCTACCTTAATGAATATTGATCTTTTACCTAAATTATTAAAAGAACGTGATATAGAGGATAGTAGATGTTTATGAAATCAATATGAAATTAATGATATCATGAGTTGATAAGAGGAATAATGTTGTTATATGTTTAGCTTATGTTTAATGAAAAATCAAGTTAGGAACATTTACCTTGGTGCATTAAAATGAAAATAGACCAATAAAGCTCATAATTCAATGAATATATTATGAATGTAAATAGGTTAGATAGTGTTTCTTTAGTAGCGATGTTAGGGAACCTATGAGGACTTAGGTTGATTATATATTACATTCAATATTGTAAAAAAGTGCATAATTATGTTCTAGAAATATGAAGTAATGATGAGTATTATTAAAAAAAATTACTTGCATCTTTAGAGGTTTTGTGTCTTGTCCTCTTGGGTTCTGTAGCATGGATTTACATCTAGTATCAAAGCCCTAGGTTTCCATTCAAGGAACTCTGGGAGTCATAGCTCACCTATGCATAACAATGTGAGGGCTACCCTAGCCCATCATAGCTCAACACTGATTTTCTAGAGTTAATGTTTTATTTTGAGATACTTATACTTATTGGACATATGTTATTATTTAAGGATTTGATAGATTCTATGCTATATTTATTTATCACCTTGATTATGTTGTTAGTATGCTTATTTGATGCATTATGATAGATTATCTAGATGACTCCTATGATTAGGATATGTTATGTTTTGATGATGCAGAATGATGGATATATTTGGATGTTATTATGATGAAAAATTGATTCAGTAATTCATGTTTATGCATATTAAGATTGATTGCAGAAGTCGTATTATGTTATGATGGATCATTAAAATGCAAGTGCTAGTTGATATGTGCTTGTTTTATATCATTTATATTGCTATGTTATTATGGTTATTTCTTGGACTCCTAATGTTTGTAATGAGTGTGCAAGAGATTGACCATGGTTCTAAATACGGGGAATCAAGAGTGGATCTATGTTTTATCAGTGAAACTAAAGTTTTGTCTAGTGAAGAGACAAGGACCTTTTCGTCATGTTTTTTATTTGTAAATGTATTGTTGCATGGTTGTATTTAATTAAGAAAATGTGAATTTATGATTTAGTCATGCTATGTATGTAAGATATTGTAATTTAAGTAGTGTCACTTGACACATGTATGTAATATGTGTTGGCATGACTTGTCATTTTAAGTAGGATGAGTAATTCACCAACTAGAGGGTTAACCTATAGATTTCCCATGCTTACCCCAGGGTTAGGAATCCTCTAGATGTGTCAAAGTTAGTTGAATTCGTGGGTTTACTTCAAGTGAGATTTTTGAGGGTCAAATAAGCTTCTAGAAGGTAGTCAAGGTCAAATTTGACTACCCCACTTGGTATACTAGGGGTAAGGGGTTAAATTTAAGTCATTATGAGGTTCATAACTCATTTATGACACCTCCAAAATATCCCAAAAGTCAAGTGACGAGTTTAGAGTTTTGCAAATTTGGGCAAGCCATCTTCTCAACTCCATTTAGTCTTAAAACTCCATTTATGAGGAGGAAGATATTTGGAGAATTTATTGTTGGAGTACTCTTCCATTTATGATTGCAAGATATTTGTTGAGTAGGAAGCCTTTTAGAAAATTTTTGGTAGACATTTTTTAGTTTTTCACCAACTCTCTACTCTTAGAGACTTGCTAGAATTGGGACAGGATTTGGAGACAAAGCATAGGATAAAGTGGAAAAGCTCTTCTCAAATTTTCTCATTGCCTTGAGATTTGGATTTTAGGTTGGTGTTCATACTTTTATGTTTTCTTTTAGTAAGATGCAATATGTTGTGAAGAAAGCTTGTATTCTCTTTCATGGATTTTTATGCATTTTTGTTGAAGAACCTCATTGATGTTCATGGGAGTTTTGTTTATTTTTAAGTTATGTTTTTATCTTTGTATTGCATTTTTTTAAAGAGAGTTTTCAAGGATCACTCACCCTTGGGAGGGAAGAGTAACCTTGAGGGGTGAAGGGGTTAGTGATATCCCTTGTTAGTGTAGAGTCTCCCTGTGTATGGGTGGGATAAACATGGATGTTTGGGTCTCCATGATGTCAATATTTATCTATGGGCATTTGGGGGCCACAAGGAGTTATTGTTAACTTGAAGCTATGGTTTTGTTATGAGGAGGACTGTGGTAAGGAAGATGTTTTTGAGCCCATGTGTGGCATTTTTTTCTTTTTATGTACTTGGGTTTGATCCACTTTCACCCCATTGTTAAGGGCCTTTTGAAGGCCTTTGTGTATGCTTTGGTTATGGGAAGTTTATGTATTTTTTTGCTTGAAAACTTATTGTTGAAATGCTTGTATGTTACCTTTTCACTCTTTATTCCCCTAGCTCGGGGGTGGCCTTGTAAAGGCCTAGGTTGGGAGGTGAGCCTCCATGGTCAACCTATTATTATGTAGGTTTATGCTTTAAAATATCATGGAAAAGTTTTGGATGGAAATATGTGGAGCTCACCATTTTTGTGTAGTTTTGTGTTTCTAGCCATGTGGCTATTATGTTATTTCATGACCATATTGTAAAGGATGGAGTACTATATTTTGATGTAATAAGAAATTTGTAAGGTTATATGGAGTTATTTTTAAGTAAATATATCGATGAAAGATTTATTCCATTCTTTGCAAAAATTATGTTGTCTTAATTTTTGTTTTTTTTTAGAAAAAAATACAGTTTCAATAGTTCATTTTATAATTTTTAGTATTCCCTAAATGGTAGCAACTATATTCTTGGAAAATATTAAAATGGGAAAAATATCTCCATTATGTTTAAAAAGAAAGAAATAGTTCTTATTCAAGTTTTATATTTGCCTATGTTCTTGAAAGAAAATATTCATTTCTAAAAAATATAGAAATCATTTCTAAGTCCTATAATGGATCTTAGAAGTAATACTTGTTAATAAACAAATAAACATATGTTTATAATAATAATATTTATTTATATATATATCCACATGGATTATATATATATATATATGTAAATAGTTATTATACATTTATGATCAATCGTACTCTATTGTTGTTATGAAATTTAAATCAATATAAATGTTTATTATTATTAACACACACACACACATATTTATATATATTGTATAAACAAAAAAAAGAGAAATTTAATTTACATCTTAATAAATGTGAGAAAACTTATTTAATTCATTTTAAATCTGTTTGAGTGAAATCAATTTTAATATTAGTCTTTTTAATACACTATATATTATATATTATATGCTATAGTATATATAATGCATTATATATATATATATATATATATATATATATATATATATATATATATATATATATATATAAAATCTTGAAACTATCGAAATCCTCTATTTTTAAACAGAGTTTGAAAATACATATAATTTTAAAAGAGAACTTTGTTTTTTTACAGAGTTCAATAAAAACAAAAAAAATTAATTTAATGTGGGCAAACAGGGGGTGAAGCCTCACCCCGCTTCCCCCCTCTCCCTTTGTTTACATGAGCCACAACCCTTGGTGGGTCTGCGAACTAGTTAGAAGGTCATGGCCGCAGGCCACCCAAGGGGCTTGACCCCCACCCTTTTGAATGGGGTATAAAAAAATACAAACCAACATAAAAAAATAAAAAAAAAGTATAGAGAAATTAAAATGACAGTGCAAAAATAGAAATCATAGGGTATCGACAATTTAATAACAGAGTTTATATATATATATATATTCAATGTCAAATTATGTATCATTCTCCATTGAAAAAAAAACTTCATCCCTGTAACCTGCAACCAAAAATGGTGATGAAAATAAAAGTAGAGAAGGTAAATTAGCAAATTATTAAAGCAAAAAGGTAGATATTTATAGATTTTTTATTTCAAAGTCTAGATTTTAAAAAATATTGATGTTAGTTAATTAAGTTACCTTTATTGACATTTAAATTTATTAAATCCAATAAAGGATATTTTCATTTGACCTATTTTAATGGGTTACTAATTATATATTTAATCCTAAAGTTTATTTTAAACTTTATTGTTAAGGGAGTTAATATAATCAAATTGTTTTAATAACTTAATTAAGTCAATGGTTAGACTCAAATAAATTTATTTAAGAAAGTTTATTCATTAGGTTAAATTGAATAAATTTATTAATTAGAATTTTATCAACTTTTATGATGCAGGAGCATCCTGGGTGTAAGAGCAATCTTGCATCACCCAAAAAATATTTCTATTTTTGTATTCAATAAGGGCTATTTTGTGCAGAGCTGCTATTTATGGAAAGTTACTATTTTTGGTAATTTTTGTATGTGCTCAGAATGATCTGATTTCTTTCTTAGAGGTTCATTTTGGTCATATAAGTCTGCCAGTAAAGTTTCATTGCCAGATCAAGTGTATATTGGAAGATATTGAAGGTTTTCGGTATTGGCAGCAGGGTACAGAAACTTTGAACTCAGTTTTGAAGGCTTTAGAGGCCCCGGATGAGGTCAAAAATTTGGGTGACAAGCGCTTACGCTAGTCAAGCTTGTAGAGCGCTTTGTGGCGTTTCCGAAATGGGGTTATAATAGCCGATCGGGTCAACTGGTGATGACTTATGGTCTTCGGAAGTTGGGCCACCTGAAATGGCGGAAAATAATTTTCTTCAAAATTTTTGTTCGGGTTTCAAAGGTTATCTTGAGCCGACTATGATGTAATAAAATGTAAAATAAAATAATTCTAAGTTTGGTCGGCCTTATTGGCTAAAATTCTGGAACCTTCCCAGGCGGTGGAAAGTTGCCTATATAAGGAAGGCTGTATTATTGTCTTAGGCAGTTCAGAATAGTTTTGGGTAGTAGATCTGGGTATTGATTCGAGGCTTTGTCCTACAGAATATTGTAAGGGAATGCCCATGTGGCTTTTCATATTGTAATTCTGAAAGTTTGTAATTCCACATTTGTGGAGATAATAAGAATCCAATTTTCTGTTCTTGCATATTATTGTTGTTGTTTCTCTATTTCTTTTATGTGGTTGTGGTATTAAGGGGAGCACCCTTCATCATTTTAATTGTTACATTTCAATTATCGATTTAATGAGATTATTATATCAATGTGATCCTTTAAAGAGAACATTTAAAATATGATAATTATGTGAGGATAATTGATAATCAGTTTATTATTGTCTCTTCCATAAATCTAGATCAATTCATATTAAATTATGAACTTTTTAAGAGAGAATGTATTAGAATTGTTTTTTACGGATCAACTTATGTTATAATCACACAATGGGTTAATTTTTGTCAACCTTAGTCAAACTACTTATCCACTATAGTACTCTCATTAGTTAAACAACAAGCGACTTTAAACCTAGAGGGAGGTTGACCAAGTCAACGTTGATCATGATGCCCCTCAGAACCGTTCAAGGTCCCCATCAAATAAATGGGAACTGCAAACTTTACCTAGTTAGTCAACTTTCAAGACCTTTACATGTGCAAACATAGTTAACCTTAGTTCTAAAAAAAATAAAATGTGTTGGTGTGTTTTCACCCAACTTTTTGGCATGACAAACAATGAGTATTTTTTGTTGTTTCTCTCTTAATGTTAATCTTTATATTAGTAAATTTGAATCCTATATATGAAAAAAACTATGTTTTTTTGTGTGTATGGTACACTACTTTTGCAAGAGTACACATGTTCTTCAATTATTTAGTTATCTTATAAAAATTACTTATATTTTAAAGTTTTTTACATTCTAGGATCAATATCATGTTGAAATAAATGTTTGTCTAAAATTACAGTGACATATTAGTGAGCTTATACATTTTGTGTCATATTCTTTTTTACTCATATACCTAAAAACTCAAAGTATTAGGATAAGTATGTTTTGTACTTTGGTTGTTGGTAGATGCTAAAATTATCTCCTAATTCTTTCAGTGTCATGTCATGTGCTTTTAAGTTCCATTTAATTTGATTATCATATTATCATGAGTGATTTGAAAGGATGTGCACTCTATTTCCTATAAATGATTGGTTGACTTCATATATTTTTTTATGCTCTAACTATTTATACTAGTTAATGTGCTTTAACATGATCCGCAAAGTAACTATCAATAACATGCCAGGTAATTCTAAAAAGATAGAGTTCATATGTGATTGAAAATAGATAGAAAGAATTGAAACATCTTCATGTTTCTAACATTAAGATATGATTAAGGTAGCACTCACTTTTATTTCTTGTGGGGCTAAAATGATAATGTTTTGTTGCTTGATTAACAAAGTATACTTTTGGGTTCATACTTATATAAGAATTAAAAATTTGTATCATGTCTAGGTTGAAATTTTGATTATTTTCCTCTCTTTCCTTTCCATTACTTCTTGACAAAAAGATGAAAAGAATGGGTAAAATAAGTCATAGTTTGTGCATGGGAAGCTAACAAAACTTTCACAATAGGTAGAAGGAGAACTTATGAACTTATGTGTCAATAAAGATGTTTGAAAATGTTGTAGTGTTCTTGGAAAATTAATTGATCGATAATATTTTTGATGAATGTATGAAATATCTCTCTTCTCCCTCTCCTTTTTCTTCTTAAAGTAGGAATTGGGAAAGAAAAGAACAAATCCATTGTTGCAAGTAAATATATCTCTCTTCTCTCGCTTAAGGAATACATTTTAAGGAACTAAATTAGTTAGGAAAAATAATGCATTGTTGATATGAATTTTCTTAATTAAAGGAAACCCTTGGGTAAAGGACCTATGTCCCCAAGGTTTTGTCATAAATAGATTGTAGATCACATTTTGTTTTATTCATATTATTGTAAGAGTTTTTCATTTGTGCAAACCATGTTTATTTGAACAAGATAGGGTAATATAAACAAGTAAGTCTTAGGGAAGAGTATGCACAATGTTGCCTAAATATTTTAAGGTATAAGTATAAAAGAAAGAAAGTAGATTATCTTCCCTAATGATTAAAGTAAATTGTCATAAAAGGGTTATTATTAAATGTATATTTTCCCAGTTTCCTAGATGAGTATTATGGAAATAAATTCATGTTTGATGTTTTATGTGTAAGTATCACTTTAGTTGTATAAAATTAGCAGTACTCTTAGTTGGTTGTCTATAATGGTATTTGGGTTGATGAGTCTATATAAATGGAATAGTTGAGAAAAAAGAATGTACTTTGTAGATTTAAGTTAAACTTTAGATTTTGTTTTAAAGTAAATGGCATTGATATGTTTGTGATGCATTAGAGTGGTCACTTAAAAAGTTTAATGATATTAATGGAAGATAGATGAAAAAGATATGTGAATTAGGGTAGTGTTATCAAATTAGATGTATTAGAGAAAGAATTGGTTGGAAGATGAATTGCAATAGCGTTCATATGTTCTCCTCCTCTTAGTGGATCTATTATTATTTCTGAAATAAAAAATTGAATGAGCTTATCATACCAATGTTTGTAAATTGATCAGAACTAGGAATATTTATATGAAAGTGTCTAATATGTAAACTTATAACTTGTTTAATAAGTGAACCTTGGGATGGAGTCTTAACTCAAAGACTAATGGTTAAATTTCTTGGAGTTTTACTGTTTTGGTAATCGAGTACTAACAACTATTATAATAGAATTACAAAGATGTTTTAGATTATAATTCTTGTAAATGTGCGTGTGAAATTGTACCTGCTTGTGGACACAACACTTCAATAAAACATTATAAGTTAATAAATCAAAAAATATGCAATGAAGACAAATATCATTAACCAAGTGATTTACTGCCTTCTAGTAGATGCGAGTATGGTATTCTCAAAAATTGATGAAGATCAGTGACAATACAACACCTTAACAAAGGATTTAAATCATGAAAACTATGAAAATGGATGCAAATTAATCTATGTTTTTGAATTTTTCTATGCAATATGGATGAAAAATAATGTAAAATGATCTAATCTGATATGAAATATGAATTGAAATCTATTCTAGCAATGATATGAATGTTATGAAATGAAGAAAATAATGATTAGCAAGAATCTCAAAAAGTAGCACAATCTCTCAATTTGCTAGATCGCATGTGCAAGATTCTCCAAATTCGCGGTCATTTGTAAAGGACTGGGGCCTTTTTTTATAGAAATCCAGGGTTTTGAGAATTTATGGAAAGCCAAAAATCTCTCCATGATTAACTCAGATTGATTGTTGAGGTATCAAGAAAATAGAAGTAGTTATCTAGCAAAATCAGCTTTTTAACTCAAATTAGGAGTTCAAATCACTCCAATTTGCTTTTCAACTCACAATCACATGTTGAGTTTGAAAAGTTAACAAATTGAAATTAATAATTGATTTAAAGTTTTACTGCTTTTCTGATTTGTGCATGGATAATTATGAATTTATTTAATTTTCCATGTGTTTTATTCTCAACTTAACTAATTTTTGAATAAAAATAACTGATTTATAGATTAATCAATTATTTAATCAAACTTTATTCAAAACTATATCATTCAATTTGATAATTTGATTTAATCAATTAAATAAACATTTAATCAATTATTTTTAGGAATTTGATTTATTGTCAAATAAAAACAATATTAATTAGGAATAAATTCAATTAAATCTAATTAAATAATTAAGTGGTAGAATTAAGTTTAATTAATTAAATATTTAACATATTCAATTAATTGACTTTAGGATAAATAAAATAATATTATTTATCACCCAATAATATTTAATTAGAAATAATTATGATAAATTAGGAATATTTAGGAATATTCCCTGATGTAGAATTAAGATAGGATCAATTAGGGTTTCAATGTTTTGATGCACAGATGTGCCTTAGGTTAATTAGGACTTTAGAGTCGATTTCGATCACTTTGTCGATGTATGAAGTCAATGGTACTGAAGCCCATTTTTGGGGTATTACATTTTTCCCCTCTTTGAATTATTGTGCAAAGCACAGTGGTTCAAAGATTAATCTAGTTTTGATGATATCCAAACTCAATTATGTGGTAGAGAAACTAATCCTAAAAGATTAATCAATTATGAGACAGAAATTGATTAAAAGATTTGAAGATGTTGATTTAGGTCCTGATTGACCAAATAATCTAGATGATGTTAGCAATACCAATAATGAACCGGTGATTACAAAGAAGTGTCAAAATGCCTAATTCTGAACCTATGATTACGAGGAAGTGATTGACTTGATTGTCCAAAGGAATTGAAAGGATGCCAAATCTGAACCCTTCAGTTACGAAGAATCAAGGAAATAACACTAATGAACCGATGGTTACGAAGAGCTGATGTAGTTTACAAGATTAAGAGAACACCAGATTGATATGTATTTCAATGAATCTAATATGCCCAAAGTGATGTACCCCAAGCGATGAGGAATTTTGATGAATCAGCAACTAGACGTGGTTGTTGTCTTGATTGCTAAAGAAAATTTGATTGACAGATTTGATTAAGATGTGTAATACCATGCCCCCTTCGCGATGAAAATTGAAATATGGAAAGAAAGCCAGCATTTAAATGATTAGAGGCAATGTAATCGATTGTAGAAGTGGTTGTACATGTCTGGGGACACATTCTACATCGTTTAGGGGTCATGTTGACCAAGTTTGACTAGGTTTGACCATGAGTTGACCATGGTTGACCAAGTTGAAATTTGAAGAATTTGATGTTAGATAAGTAATTAAGTTGAATACTAGATTTCTATGATGTTATGAAGGTCGATTATGCAAGCAGTCGGTCGTCCTGGGTCTAAAAATTTAAAATCGCATTTTTGACAAAGTAAGCGATCTCAGATTTTGATTTTGATCTCGAAAATGGGTTCAGAACATTGAAATTAGCCAAGGGTGCAATTTTCACGCAAAACAAAGCACTTTGAAAAATTGGGTCAAAACCTATATAAGGCCCAAAAGGGTTATTTTCAATTCATTTTAAACCTTTGACTTTAGAAACCTTGTGGAGCCCTCTAAGATAAAATGAAGGTACATGTGTCTTCACATCATTCCAAGCACTCTAGGCAGTACCAGAGACCCCAACAGTATGGTAATCAGTAAGTGGACCTTTGTGCCTCTTTGTGAATTCAATTTGACATGTTTTAATGCTTTCTAGGATTTTTAGGATGATTTTTGAATTTTTGCTTCACGGTATGTCATACAACATCCTGTGGGCAGTCGTACGACATTTCAAGTCCAATTGAAGTGTCATGTCCTCTTTAGCATATTGTCATATGGGAGACACCCATCTCTCATACGACATTTTGTCAGGTCTCTCAAGTGTCGTGTGGGAACTTGTAAAGTGTTGTATACCCATCAAATGTCATATGGGTAGTTGTATATTATCGTATGACAATTGGCACCAGTCTAAAATGTTGTATGAAAAATAGTGAGCATTTTTTAGGTCCTTAGGCCAATTTTTCAATTTTTTTGATTTTATAGCTGAATTCCATAGCCTTTAATGCACTTATTAAAAAGCTCATTTTCTCATATTTTGTGCATATAGCCTTAGTTTTGAGCAAATTTTTGATAGTTTTCTCATTTCTATGCTTTGTAGGTCCTGTACCTAAATGTCCATGTTTGTATTTCCCATCCAGCTACACAGAGACTCTGCCTGGCCTTGCCTGATCCTATGAGAGTGCACCTTATAGTGTATGGTTTTGAGAACTTGATTAGTTTTCCTAATATTCAGGTGAACCATGGGCTGATTACTACGCTCATTGAGCGATTCCATTATGAGACACAGACCTTCCATATCCCGATAGGGGAGATCATAGTCACTCTTGAGGATGTATATAGGATACTTCAGATACCATTTCTTGGCCCTCGCCTAGACTATCTCAGTGCAGGTAATACAGGTTTGCAAGCATTTCGGATACTCTTTAGAGCAGATGAGTAGATTTCTCAGTGGATTTTGTAGGAGGTGCTCGTACAACATTATGGGAAGACTCATCATTTGGAGTGCATCATTGTCGAAATGATTAGCGAGATCATCATGTCTGATCTTCAGCAGAACGGTCTACTAATGGGTTGGGCTCCTATGATTCAATGTTTGATGGTGCAGCTAGCAGAGTGTGGATGGGGGTAGTGTATATTAGCCCATATGTTCATAGAGATGTATGAGATTGTCTACCATGAGGGTAAGACATTTGCATCAGGTTCTATAGTACTCCAGATTTGGGCATGGGAGCACATCCCTATATGTAGGCCCATTTGCGGTGATGAGAGGCAGGCTCAAGAGCCTCTTGTCTACAGGTACTCAAGATTCATGACATGGGTTAGGATGGGGTACATAGAGTACTAGTGTTGAGTGTTGCATGACACGACAGTAGTCATCCAGAGACCATACTTGTAGGTGGAGGCATGGCCTACAACTCATGCTCAATTCGACTATTTTTGTCTAAGCCAGATATTGATAGGGCATTCTACCACCATCCTTGAGAGATTTTTTATCACACTCATTTAGAGATAGTATGGACTCATCTAGGATGAGCCACAAGATTTCTTAGCATATGCACGATAGGTGTGAGAGATCAGATTGGGATGGTCTATATAGTTTCTTTTGTAATGTGTAGCCTTGAGTACAATTGGCTATAGAGTAGGCACTGGGATTATCGAGCCCAAGTAGCTGATGCGGGAGTCACTAATGCATACATAGAATATCTTATAGAGCATCCCATTAGGTATTTCTCTGATCCAACAAAGTTGATTCTGATGATGGAGGAGGTTGAGGATGTGACAGGTGCTCCTATGGGCAGAGGAAAGAGATGCAGGGAGGTGCAGATCCTGATTGTGCATCATACTCCACCAAGGCTGAGAGTTGTTGTTACTCCCTCGAGACCATCAGGATAGATGAGACCTCCACTCATACCATGAGCAGTTCCAACAGGTAGACTGGCAATTTTGTAGCATCGGTACAGCAGGGGTGAGGGTGGTACACTAGGTGGGATTGGGAGAATGATAGGTGCAAAGGAGGTATTGGGTGCCCATCAGGATGCACCCATGGAGGAGACACAGGATGCCCTAGATTTTGACTTAGGATCTGAGGTTTGATATTGTAAGGCATGGACTGATACAGGTGTTGGTGGTGATGAGGTGATGGAGGATGTAGAGATAGTAGCAGAGGAAAATCCTAGACTAAGGTAGACTCCTCAAGATATTATCAGATGGATATGACATCAACTCTGAGATCATAGGGCATATAGCTTAGCTCTAGAGGTTTAGCTATGAGAGTGAGATAGACAGCTGAGAGAGTGAGACACGGAGGTTAGGCACTTATAGGATGAGGTGATCCACCAAACTAGATGTGCTTCATATTACATGTCTGTGTATTTCTCAGTGGTACCTCCTGGTTAGAAAGTGACATCATACTCGCAATATATGTTAGGATCAGAGGAAACTAGAGTGCCATAGGTAGAACCACGACCTGATGCACCAGTAGGAGGAGGAGTAGCACCTGATGTCAAGGACCAGGCTGATAGCTGATTCATGATTGGCTCCTCATTTTTGACATTTTTCTCATTTTGTACTAGATAGCTCATTGAAGCTCATTTTTTTTGTATCATATGCACTTGGTGCACCCCTATACTATATCAATAGTTATATATATATGAGATCATTCGTATTGGTTTTGACTTCATAGCACTTTTCATTTTGATTTATGATGTTTTATCATGTGATGCAAATGTGTGAAATGTTTCCCTTTCACTGTTAAATGTATGAACATGCAATGGATGTTTTCTTTGAATGGATAAATATGAAATGATGTAAATGTATGAATTTATTGTTTTGATGGATGCACATGTATGCATGTGATGAATATGAGAAATGTTTATGAGATGATATGCAACAATTCACATGATATTGTTGGAGGTATATGAAGAGTTCAAGTGCTTAGGCATTTTCAAAAAGGATGTGTAACCCCAAACAATGACTACTTGTTGATTAGTTTGTAGGGACCTTCACATGATGCTCAATCCTTGCGATGTGTTTTTAGTGCAATTTGGAGAATATCAAACATGTTGAATTCAAATTATGAGAGAGATGCAACCATGTAAAATTCAAAATGAAAATCAAATGCAAAACCTAAGACTTAGTCACTAATCATATGTCAGCATTTATCATCACTGAATATTTTTTTAGGTAACACTGTATAGTCAATACAATGTTCACTAGTTAGGCAACCATGAACATATGAATATTGAATTTTAGTCTGAAATGTCAGATTTAGATATAAGCACCAAGCAACAAAAGCCAAGATGACTTGAATATCATGTCCATTTTGATTTAGCAATTTGTATAAGCATTAAAACATAAAACTTTGTGATGACCTGAATACACCTTGCATACAAACACACCAAGCAGTTGAGAGATCATTCTTATTCCACTGTGAATTACCTGTGGTGACCCTTTATCATTGACATCCTTGGGTAATGTTGCATTTCCCAATAGAAATAAGAAATCACTCAAAAATACAAAGCTAGATCAGACTTCCCTAAAGCATTTGAGTATCAATGGTCGAGGTACACGTGGCCATCCAATTCATGATGGAGGCACTTATAGTGGACACCAATTCAATCTAGAATTTCCAAAGTCGTTAGATTTTCACTCAGAAATAGAAGAGAAATAAAATATTATGCCCCTAGTCATCACCCTCTAAATCTTATGAAAGGACATCATTGATGAGCTCAAGAGAACATAATATGTGAAAATTTGAATGTGAATTAGTTAGCATACAAGAATATAAAAGCATGTTGTAGAGATTGTTTTTGTTTTTCGTTGTAGTTTGTTTGTGTTCAAAATTCTTTTTTGATAGGGAGACAGACAAACTGACTCGAATATAGCTTTGAAGGACCTTGACTAGATACAACTCGTTTGAGGTATATTGAGGATTGTAGGATAAGACGTTGGTTGCACCCAAGTTTGAAACATTGATAGGATACAACCGCTTTTGTTGCTTGGTGCACAGACTGACTTTATTGAAAATAGGACATAAAAGAAAACAAGGAGATATGTACAAACTAAAGCGGTATTGAAAGCTGGGAGATACCAAGATTGCGCTGATAGATGGAGCATTTTGATACAAGTGGCACCCGTTTGCCAGGTTTTCACCATCTTGGCAGAGATTCTATTTTTTCTACCAAGGTGCCTGTTTACCAGGTTTTCACCAAGGCACTTTTTCTTTTTCTTCTTTTTTTTTGTATTTTTCATCTTTTTAATTTTTTTGTATTTTTTCATTTTTTTTAATTTTTTTGTGAACCATCAAGGTGGCTATTGCTAGGTTTTCACCAGGATGATCACTTTTTTAGGACTTTTTCATAGACTGAATGTCTCAGGCATAGAATTTCTTCAAATGGAGAATGTTGATTGGTTCTCGAAGCTATTCTCCTTTAGTCATTGAGAGTTGATAGGATCCAAAGCCAAAAGAAGCAGTGATAACCAAGGGACCCAGCCAATTGGGTTCAAACTTCCCCTTTCATTCTCGATGGGATTGATTTTTAGTGTTTTCTCTCAAGACTAGATCGCCAACCTAAAATTCTTTGTGTCTGACTTTCTTGTTGTATCCTCTAGACATTCATTTCTGATATACTTTGAGATGATCATACGTAGCTTGTCTATGCTCATCTAGTAGTTCAAGTTCTTGTAACCTAGACACTCTGTAATCATCATCAGTTACTAGAGCATGCATTCTGATTCTTAGTGATGGGATTTCAACCTCAATAGGTAGTACCACTTCAGCCCCATATACTAAATCAAAAGGAGTAGCCCCAGTGGGCATTCTGATACTTTTTTTGTAGGCCCAAAGAGTTATATTTATCATCAGCTGCCAATCTCTTCTTGTCTTGTTGACTGTATGGTGTAGAATTTTCAATAAGTTCTTGTTGGATGCTTCAGCTTGTCCATTCCCTTGTGGATAGTAAATCAATGACCAATGTTGAGTGATCTTGAATTTAGAGCATAAGGAATCTAGGTCATTGTTCTTGAATTGTCCTCCATTGTTTGTGATGATGGAGTGTGGTATACCATACTAGAAAATGATGTAATTCAGAATGAACATTGATATTTATTTGCCAGTAGCTTGTGTCAAAGGAACCACTTCTACCCATTTTATGAAGTAATATGTTGCTGTTATGATATGGGTATGGCCATTTGACAAATGTGGATAAATAGCCCCTATGAGATCAAATGCTCACTGTTGAAAAGGCCATTATGTTGTAAAGGGAATCAAATCTCTCCTTGGTGCATGGATCAAGTTACCATGGACCTAAAAAATTTGACAATTCTTAGCATATTTCGGCCTCTTTTTCCATGTCTAGCCAATAGTACCTTGCCCTAATGAGTTTTTGAGCTAGTTCCAAACCGTTGCAATGTGATCCACAAACACCTTTGTGGACTTCCTCTAATGTGCATTGTGACTTTTCACATTCTAAACACCTAAGAAGTGTACCATCCAGACTTCATTTGTATAAATCATTACCAATGATGACATACCATGATGCATTTCAAATAAGGTAACATTTTTCATGACGATTAAAGGTATTAGGAATGATTTGGTCTCAAAGGTAGGAGTATATGTTTTTGTAGTGGGAGGAATCATGACCTATAACGGTGCAGATCATATGGGTTTCTAGGAAATCATAGGCAGGGAATGATAGTGCTTCCACCAGGAACTCATAGCATAGCTCATGTTCAGGCTACTAAAGTAAAGATGATAGCATTACCATAGCATTAACAGCCTTATTCTCCATTCTAGGAATCTATTCAAATGTGATAGATATGAAATACTTCTTTAAATCATCCACCATGCACTTGTATGGAATGAGTTTCTCATCTTTTATTTGATACACATCATTGACTTGGTGTATGACCAGCTGTGAGTCTCCATGAATGTGCATTTTTGTTACTCTCCATTCAATTTCTATCTTCATACCATTTAGCAAAGCTTCATATTCATCTATGTTGTTGGTGCATGATAACTTGATCCTAAATGCCTTCGGAATGGAGTAACCCTATGGTATTATGAATAATATGCTAGCTCCAAATCTGTTATGTGTGTAGGATCCATCAAAGAATAACTACCATGTTCTGGAAGATAGGTGCATGATAGAGGAATCAAGGAATTCCATTTTCATTGGTTGGTCATCAAACATTGGTGCTTTAGCTAACTGATCTACAATTACTTGTCCTTTGATAGCCTTTCTTTCAACATACTTGATGTCAAATTCACTTAGTAGCATGACCCATTTCACTAGTCTACCTGTGAGGGCAGCTTTTCTTAATACATACTTCAATGGATCATTTTTTTCTATTAATTGTGTAGTATGAGCTAACATATAGTGTCTTAGCTTTTGTGATGCAAAGATGATAGCTAGACACACTTTTTCTATGATGGAATAGTTTTTCTCATAGGCTACCAATGTTCTAATGATGTAGTAGATAGCTCTTTCCTTCTTATTCTCATCATGTTGCACTAGTAATGCCCCCAGCAATGTATCTATAGCGGAGACATACAATATCAATGGATTCCCTTGAATAGGAGGCATGAGAATTGGTGGATTTGCCAAATATTGTTTGATGTGATTAAAGTTCTTTTCACATTCCTCATTCCATGCAAAGGTCACACCTTTATGTAATGTCTTTTTGAAAGGTTGTGATATGTCTGCTAGCTTAAATATGAAGCATCTGATTGATTTTACCCTTCCTTGTAAGGTCCTCATTTGACTGATATTTTTAGGAGGTTGCATCTCCATGATTGCTTTGACTTTTGTAGGATCTACTTCGATACACTTCTTTGAAACAATGTAGCCAAGAAGTTTTCCTGAAGTGACACCAAAGGCACATTTCTTAGGATTTAGTCTGAGACTAAATTTTTCCATTCTATCCAGTATTGTAGCCAAATCTACTAGGTGTTCAGAGTGTTTTTTTGATTTAGCCAAAGTGTCATCCACATAGTCCTCCATATTTTTATGCATCATATCATGAAAGATAGACATCATAGCTCTCTGATATGTAGCACCAGCATTCTTAAGACCAAATGGCATTACATTCTAGTATAAAGTACCCCATGCACAAGTAAAATTTGACTTCTCTTGATCTTCTGGAGCTATCTTGATTTGGGTGTATCTAGAGAAACCATCCATTAAAGAGTACATTTCAAAGCCTACAGTCATGTCCACTATCATATTGATGTTTGGTAGTGAAAAATCATCCTTAGGGCATGTTTTATTTACATCTCTGAAGTTTGTACATACTCTGATTGATTCATCTAGTTTTGATAATGGAACTTTGTTTGAGATTCATTGTGCATAATCTATGACTCAGATAAATCCAGCTTTTAGCAGTTTCTCTAGCTCAGCTTTGACAAGGAGTGCCACATGAGGATGCATTTTACAAAACTTTTGCTTGATTGGTTTTACTTCTGGATCAATAGAGAGATGATGCATGATGAGATTAGGATCTAATTCAAGCATATATGAATATTTCCATGCAAAGTTGATATTCTTCTCTATTAAGAATTTTGTAAATTCTTTTTTTTCTTCTTCTCACTGAGATTGTGCTACATGAATTAACTATGGTTCCTCTGTTGTGCCCAAATTGGTCGGTTGAGTTGCTTCTATCAATACTAGAGATCTATCCTATAAATGACTAGGAAGGACATCAAATATCTCATCCTTAGGCACCTCAGAGAGGTTTTCTCCTTCGGATATGTCTTTTTTTTTTACTATTTTAGGTTTTGAGACTGTCACAGAGTGGTTTTCACCCTCAAAACTCTTTTTCTTTTTGTTTTTATTCTTTTGACTGAGATATTTGATATACGACTTTGTCATTTTGACGCTAGGTTCACTGATGGAAGTTGTCATGGGTTCTACTGCATGTAGGTAGCATGCAAGAGCGTAGTAATTCCATAAGGTGTGGATGTCTTGGCTTGGATTGTTGGATGTTTGGTCAATAAGCTCAGGATGTTGGATAGTAAGCATGGGAAAGGATTGGGTAATTATGTCTACACATATAGTGTTGTCATCATTGGTTTTGATCTGACTCTCAAATTCAAGGATGATATTACTACTCAGAATGTTCAATTCATTAATTGCCTCAATGTCATCGTTGGATCCTACATTACTGATAAGTGAATCAAACTCGCGAGGTTTGTCATTTTTTTCTAGACTCATTTCAGAGGTAGGTGCGTATTGGTGAATGACATCTATGTTTTTTTCCATGATAATCTCATCTTCTTCTAGAATAATTCACTATTCACAGTCATTTGATTCTTCATCTGGATCCCTGGGAAAATCAAGAATATGTGTAAAATCAGGATAGATTCCCCAAGCAAGGTTGCCTTTAGAATCTAAGAAAAATTCATACTCATGAGAATCTATCTCAGAATCATTTTCATGTCCCAAATGTTCAGCTATTGTAATAGGTATACCTTATTCTTCTTGTTTGTTTTCAAGATCAGTTGGTTCTGGTGTTGCGATTGTCTCTTGTTTAGTGGTAGGTTCTTATGTGTCTACCACGTTGATTATTTTAGGTTCCTTTTAATTTTTAAGAAGATATAAAATATGTTGAGGTATACATTCATAAGGAAAAACATCAGTTGTATTGGAATCATCACTGTCTGAGTGTTGTGTTTCTTCCTTTTGTTGAATATCTATTTTTGGTTCTATTTGTTCTAGGACATGTGTAGAGCTTCCATCAAGATAGAAAGGTTCCTTATGATAACCTATGCCTATAGTAGCCTTGGTTGTCCTCCCATAGTGTTCAATGGGTCTAATGACACCTTTGCCTCTTGTTCCTAGAGGTCCTTTTCTAGAGTATCCGATTTTAAACATTAGTGTATGACCTGGTCCATATGATTTTGCAGGAATCTTAGGTATTTTAGAGTCACATTTTTGAACTGCCTATGATTGAGACTCATCTTTGTATAGCCAAGATAATATAGCCACTTCCTTATCTAATTCTTTTTTGGATATCTACTCTATGACAAAACTCCCATCAAAGATAACCTGAGGTTCTTTAGTTGTAGGTTTCACCTTTTATGAAGGTTGTCCATAAGACTTAGGTGAAAGTGGGAGAGATGTGAGAGATGGGACTAGTTCCATTATGTATTCTCCCATCCCTGTGTTCTCGATTTTGACTCCTTTTGATAGGTCTTCCATTTTAGATGTAGATTCTATGTCTATTTTTTTGGTAGAAGATTCTCTATTGTGTGGGACCAGTTTATCCACACTCTCCTTCAAAGCATTGCAAGATTTTGATGTGTCTACAGGTATGGTGACCTCTACTCCATCATAGGGAAATTTTAGACATTCATGATATGTTGATGGAATAGCTTGCATCTCCTGTATCCAAGGCCTTCCTAGCAGAATGTTATAGGCCAATGGGAGATCTAGTACTTGACAGGTGATATCTCTGATGACAAGTCCGGTTCAGATAGAAAGAACAATGACTCCTTTGGAATTTCTTTCTTGTTCATCATATGCTTTTATGGTTATCTTTTTTTAGGATCAATAGCATCTTCTGACAATCCTAGTTGTGTAACCAATTTGTAGGAATAGATATTTAGACCAGCGCCTCCATCTATCAACACACATTTGACACGACAATTTTGGATTAGGACTTCAATATGCAAGGGCTGGTTATGTGGATGACTCAGTGAATTGTCATCTTCCTCTGAAAAGGAAATGTATTAAGGGGATGTCAAGTGACCTGCCATTGTTTGGAATATGTCAAGATCAAGATCTTCAGGAACATTAGAACCAATTAGATCTTTGTCAAGAATTGCATGGTGAGTAGAAGAGATTCAAAGAAACTCAAATATAGAGATTTTGGCATTAGTGTGTTTCAGTTGTTGGATGATGATATATGATATCTCTTTGGACTCTTTAGAATTTGAAGATTTGGAAGTATTCCTTTGTTTAGATGCAGTTGCAAGATTAAATGGTACTTTTGGGGCATTTGATGAACCTAAGTTTTGTCCTTGGAGAGTTATCTGAGCTTGAGATCGAGTAACTACATTAGTTTTCATGTTATCTCTGTCCTTTTTGACAATAGTGATGACATTGCAATGTTCAGAAAGGCATGGTTCTACCATGTTGATGACATCATTGTTATCGAAGTAAGTGTAATTGACTTTAGCACCCATGTTTGGTTTAGAAGAGGAGTCTCCTTGATTATGCTTTGGAAAAGGTTATGTGAATGTTGTATGATCATTATTGGATTTGTGGTTGTCAATTACAATTTCTCCAGTGTCAATTTTATCTTGAATGAGATGTTTCAGACACATGCAGTTATTGCTTTTATGACCCTTGTTTCGATGGAAATCATAGAAATCGGTCTCTTTCCACCATTTAGGTTTGACTTCAGGGTCATATGGTTTGATCTTAGGTAATGTGATGATATTGTTTTCCAATAGAGTTTTCATGGTAGATTCTACGAACTCACCCAAAGGAGTGAACTCATGCTTTGGTTTTGTAACCCACGGTTTATAATCATTTGACTTTTTAGTAGGTTCAGTCGCTTTCATCTCTGAAGCTTTTATGGCTTGGGTGCCAATTGTGAGATTAAATGTCGATGCCTTAGGTGGAGCACTGATATGATCAACAACACCATCTGTGACATTTTATTCTTGTTCCATAATTTTCCCTTCTCTTTGTTGTTGGAACTAGAACCTGAAGCATACTTGTTTTCTTTATGAAGTGATATGTCTCCCTTACGAACAAGTACATTTTCAATTTTTATGGCATTTTCCACCATTTTGTCAAAAGAGGTATGATTTTGCATTTGAAGATGATAATTGATTTCTGGAACTAGATTATTGATGAAGATTTCTAGTTTCTCATTTTCCAAAATTGGTCGGGCATAGAGTGAAAACTTCTTCCTCTAGTGTTTGAGGAAGGTCAGGAAGGGTTCTCCTAAATTTTGTTTCAGATTGCAGATTTTGATCATGATGACCGGATGTTAGATGTTGTAGGAGTATTGTTGATAAAATAGTTTGATTAACTCCTCAAAAGTCTTGATGGTTGGAGGCATTTTAGAGAACTAGTTAATGGTTTCTCCTCCCAAAGATCATGGGAAGAGACGCATTAGGTATGTTGGTTCGTGCATAAACTCCATGGATAGAGTACATAATTCTTTGACATGATCTTGGGGATCAAATTTTCCATAGTATTTTTCATATTTGGGTAGTTCCACTCTTTTTGGGAATGGTGGCATGTATAATCTTTGATCGAATGGAAATGGACATAGGGCTTCCATAGAGAATTCTTTGGGTTCTTTCTCCTTTTCCATCTTGTTAAATTTGACTTACATGGCATGCATTTTTTTCATCATAGCTGTGATGGGAGTTTCATCCTCATGTGTGATGAAGTTTTTGACATTAAAGTCTCAAGGAATTTTGGCTCCTTATTGAGCCAGTTGTAGGAAATATGCCTCTTTTTCTTCTTGTAAGAAATGTTTCACCATTCTTTTAAAGAGGTCATCATCACAAAATTGTGCAATTTTTGATGGTGTGGGTTCTTGATCTCCACCATGATTAGATTGTTGGCCTTGTGAGCCCTGGTTAGCTCCACCTTGAGACATGGTAGCACTTTGATTGAAATTCTACATTGATTGAGGAGGATTAGAGTAACCTTCTTTTAGATGTAGATTACCTAGGGCGTCTTCTTCGTAAAGATTCGTGTCATAGGGTTTATGAAAGGTCTAAACAATAAGAGAAGATGATGCTAACATTTTAGGTCCTCTTTTTTTCTTATGTGAGGAAGCTCTTGTTTCCACCATTAACATTGGATGAACACTTAGAACTAAATATGACAACTAAGAGATAGTCTAATTTAGGAAAGATCAGGTGATGCAACCTTGTCAAGATTGGTTTTTGAAAAGATAGATTGGATGTAAATAAGGTATGTTGTGTCTGATATTTATGGGTAGACACCCAAAAGATGGTGGACACGAATTCACAACACTTAGCCTTTTGAAGATATTGAATCGGGTTTTGCTTTGACAAGATTTTGACACTAGACAAGACGGGATTCAAACTGATCAATCGGATGGAAAATTGAGTTCAATTGGTTACTTTAGGAGAATAAGATGGATTTTCTATTCCTCTACTCTATTCTTGACATAGTGAGAATTTTGACAGAATCTAGATAATAATTGATGGTTGACTAAATTTTTGACAAGATTTTGACTTTTTGGCAATTTTTGGTAAACTATTGTACGACAGTATCCAGGCTCGTACGACACATAATGGGGTCTGGGATGAATTTTTCAAAAATTCATACGACACTTGATGTTAAGGTTCACTATTGCTATAGTTTTTGGATAATTCTCGTATGACACAGTAAGGCTTCCCGTATGACTTTTTGGGGGTTCTGATATGAAAGTTGATAGATTGGAGCAATCTTTAATTTTTCAAGCCTTTTTGGTATTTTTGGTCTCAAATGTTTTTCAATTTTCTTTGTCTAGTTTTTGAAGATCTGTGTATTGGATTGTCAAAGGTTTTTTATCATAGCAATAGGCTCACAATCATAGAAAATGGAAGGGAACTAACTCAATGAATCAATCACACCTACCTTACCCTAGTTAGGAGAAGAGATGTATTACGTGCTCATTGTCTTAGGAACACACTTAGAGACTCCTCAGAATATGCACATCCAACAACATGAAATGGATGTTGAAGCCCATATTATCCAAGTTCAAGCGTCAAAGAGGGCTTGATATGATGAGCGTCTTGGAGTGATTACTATTCACCTCGCACAAGCACTACAAATCCTTCAGAGGAAGATCGGTAGCAAACTAGCTTAGGCTCTTAATCAAGGCATCCATTCACAATTGTCTCCCATAGTCTTGCAAGTAAGATTGAGGCTGTTAACCCTATGAGTACCCTGATTAGTGTAGTCTCACAAGAAAGATTTAAGTAGCTCCACTCTACACAAAATCAAAGCATGTTCATGGCATGAATCCAAGGAACAAGTGCAGCTATGTCTTCCAAGGCTTTAACCTCAAGGAAGCGTCAAGTTTTATAGTGGGGTGGAAGAGTCAGTGTAAGACTTGTCCCCACTTGGGTCATTCTTGGGAGATTTTTACCTCTCTAGTAGGCCCTCTAAAGGAGTAAAGAAAATGTGAGGTTGGGGACCATAGGATCTGGGTTTTTGATTCTTTGAAAGAGAAGAGCATAATCCCCTAGCCTTGTCCTTCTCCCTATCCAAAACATGTCAAGAAGAGTTAATCCAGAGACAATACATAAACTAGCACTAGAGAAGATACCTTTTGGGTTTCTGATTCTCCTAAGAAGGAGAAGAGAATAATCCCATCAATATCTGCCTCAATGGCAATAAGCACACCTACCTAATTAGCTAGATGCCTATAAAAATGAGATCTAAACAAACAGAATATTTTCTTGTAGAAGATTCGGCAACCTGCAAAACCACTCGTCAGAAATCTTGTTGAATGAGTGCCTTTGACAAGTGATTCTCTAAAAAAGGGTTAATGCAAACAAGGGTTTGGAATTCAAGATAAGAAGAGGCTAAAAGAATGTGTTTCTATTCTTGGTATTCATCTTTCTTCTTGCAAAGATGTGTTAGGCTATGAAAATGATCAAGCATCAGCAAATAGTAAATGTCAGAGTTAGCTGTTAGTCGAAATCTTAAATCAAATATCTCAAAAATGATCAAAAACTCTGATACGACAATTGAAAATTGGAGTTAAAACTCGTACAACAATATACCAGTTCACATACGACACTCCAGGCATGATACGATTATGGGTTCCTGCACACACGACAATCCAAAGCTAATAAAACAATGTGTAACAACTGGTACGATAATGCAAAATGTTGCATATCATATGACAGACAGAATGTTCTGATATGATAGTCTGCAAGTGTTGTACAAGATTATACAGAAGAAAAATTAAAAATCAAAGCTTGAATTGAAAATGTCATAAAAATGATAAAACAAGAATGGAAACCCACTGTCAGGCCCCATGGTGGGTGCCAGAAATGTTTGTGTGAAATCGTACCTGCTTTTGGACACAACACTTCAGTAAAACATTATAGGTTAATAAATCATAAAATATGCAATGAAGACAAATATCATTAACCAGGCGATTTACTGCCTTATAGTAGATGCGAGTATGGTATTCTTAGAAATTGACCGAGATCAGTGATAATGCAACACCTAAACAAAGGATTTAAATGATGAAAACTATGAAAATGGATGCAGATTAATCTATGTTTTTGAATTTTTCTATGCAATATTGATGAAAAACAATGTAAAATGATCTAATCTGATATGAAATATGAATTAAAATCTATTTTAGCAATGATATGAATGCTATGAAATGAAGAAAATAATGATTATCAAGAATCTCAAAAGTAGCACAATCTCTCAATTCGCCAGATCGCACATGCAAGATTCTCCAAATTCGCGGTCGTTTGTAAAGGACTGGGGCCTATTTTTATAGAAATCCAAGGTTTTGAGAACTTATGGAAAGCCAAAAATCT